>JAHSVA010000003.1:21942500-23192500 GCA_019915185.1 Eucalyptus camaldulensis
TTATGCTTCGAGTAAATGGTGCCTGCACGAGCTAGTTCGTATCATGGATTGCAAGAATAGCATGTCACAAATGGTGATGCCCATTTTTTACAAAGTGGATCCATCGGATGTGCGATATCTAAAGGGAAATTTTGGGGAAGCCTTCCGATTGCGTGAGAAGCATTTTGATCAAAAGGATATTCAACAATGGAAACAAGCCCTTACAGAAGTGAGTAACTTAAATAGATGGGAATCTGAGAAATTTGCTAACGGGTATTTATCTTCCACCTATACTTTTTTTTCCCTTAAGTTTCCTTATTCAGCAAAACTAATGCGATCTGTATCAATTGCTGTCGAGATCTAAATTTTGGCAAACCGATTAATCATTCATTAATTATATTGAAGTTTATGGATTATTTTTAATCCCTAATCAAAAATAATTTTCATCAAATTGCATGAGCATATAGGTATTAGAAGCATTTGCAGTGATGGCAATAAATTTAGTACAAGTCTAATAATATTATTATTAATTATTAAAAAAGGGAGAAGGGCCGGGCCAGGGCTAGGCCTGCCTAGCTCCCTTCTTTCACTTTTCTTTTACTGTTCCACCTGGGCCCGGCCCATCCTTCCCCCTTAATTTTCTCTTCTCTTCTTTCTTTCTTCCTGTCTTTCCCTCACATGGCTGGACCGCCGCTGGTAAGGGTGTCAATGGGTCGGGTCGGGTCGGGTCGTGTTGTTACCCGACCCGACCCGAAACACAATGGTCACACACGGTGACCCGACTCGAACCGACCCGAAACACATTAGATGATCTAATGTGTTTCGGGTCGGTTCGGTTCGGGTCGGGTCGGGTTGCTGGTTTTTTTTTTTTTTTTTTTCTGGGGTTGGTTAATTCCTTTTAAAAGTAAGCCATCACTATACCATATCTGATTCCTACATGTAAAATGTAAGAGTACACAGAGAACAATCTATGTTTCTTCATATTCACTAGATCACTGGAATGAATGGGAAAAGAATGGTAGCAAAAGGAATGCATCATCTATCTAGATTTCTTGTCAGATATGATGGAGACTCAGTACACCCAGATGAGGATGCCAATAAACGGCATAGGTACTCACAAAAAGAGCGAAGCAATTTATGTTGCTCAGACCAATCTAACCATGGAGTGTGGACAATCCACCATAATATTTTGAGACAGAAATGTGAAAACTGAAATGATTTTCTTTCACCAAAATGCTTATTTCTCCTCATAATCACCGGAGCTTTGCTTGCTAGATTGCATCTCAATTAGCTGCTGCTGTTCCTCAATCTCTTCGGCTGCTACTTGTTTCTCAGGCTTAGGTTTGCTTGTAGACAGAATCAGAGTAAACATCGCTGAGGAAGTTCCCGCTGGCGTAGCTTATGCTGTCACCTGAACTGAAATTTATGAAGGGTTTGGTTTTAGATTGTGTAAGCTGAAGGGAAAGAAGAAAACAGAAGTGGATACTGCAGGAATGTGAAGATAAAAGCAAAGTCAAGGGCTAGCACACCATTAATGCGAAGCTCTGCCTGGGGAACCAGGAGATAGAAGTGAAATTTTTGCCAGAAGGATTGCTCTTTCTGTGGTTTTTTTTGCTGATGATTTGTAGATATAAAAAGAGTGCAAGACGGGTCTTATTTTTACCTACTGATTTAAAGACTGAATGACTGATGTTAGAATTTCATATGGAAAAGATTCTTAGCAGAAGATGACATATATGTTTAAAGTTGAAGGGCACTCTTCTGATCATCAACAATGAGTGCAGAATTTAGGAGGCAAGATATACTTTTCCCTTCAAGAAAAACTAATTGCCATCGCGAAATGGAGCAGAGGAGCAAGAAAAGCCAAGTAACATATCTATTTACTAATCCCATGATCAATATCAGCCATTTAGAAACATAATTCGCTGTCGACTTGCACCTGACAAAAGAGAATCAATAAATCTAAAGACAAGAAACATCCGGTAATGTATAAATCTGAGGCAAACATGTATGACGCATCATGAGGGACTCGTACACCCAACAAGAGACAGCCAAACGATCATCGAAATACTAACACACCGGGCTACTACGGTTCAGGAATTTAATCGAGCAGCCGGTAGGCGTCAAAGTCGTGAGCCCATATCCGACAACGATGCAGCGATTTGCAACCAAACATATCACAACATCATTAAAAAAAAGGCTCAACTCACTCACCCACCCACCAAATTTCTAATGGGAAACACTAACCCAGGTTTATCCTTCGAAACACGCACAAAAATTCTAATGAACGGGAATTGTGTACAGCAGCGTAAGCTGAAATCCACAATTTCCTTCGTTTCTTTCTCTTCTGAACTTCAGCAAACACATAAAAAGCACAAATCCACACATTCCATCTCAATGACCAACAGCGGCACAAACGAAACCCCCAAAAACCCCTACATCCCCGACCCCCAGATGCGCGCGCCCGGAGCTCGCAACGAGCACAAACCCGAATCTCACTCGCAACGACCACGAACCCGAATCTCACTGGCAACTACAGCTCACCTCGACAACGACGATGGCTAATCGGAGACCGACGATCGGGCGCAGGGCTCGGGAGGATTTCCAGGTCAGCCCCAAGAGCGAATCCAGATAGGCGGGAGAGAGATTGAGCTCCTTCCAGTTCCTCCCAAGTCCCAACAGCTGTGCCTACGCCCAGACAAACGGAGGGCGGAGGCGCGTCGATCGGAGGGCAGCAGCAGTCGTCGGAGAAGAAGCCGAAGGGGAGGGGTTTTCACTTTTCCGCGACATGTTTGACTCTGTGTTTGGTTGGCTTGTTTGGATGTTAACGTGTTTCGGGTCGAACAATGTTCCAACCCTGACCTGACCCGAAACACATTTCGTTGCTTGTTTTATATTTGTTACTCGAACACTATCAAGACCCGAAACATGTATTATACTTGTTTCGTGTTCGGGTCGTGTTTGGTTCGGGTCGGGTCGGGCTTTTTTAACACCCCTAGCCGCTGGTACGGGAGGAACAGTGAACACGGCAACAGAGGCAGAGCAGGGAGAGAAGGGCGCGATTTCCCGGTTGGGGCCACCCCGGCAGGGCAGCTGACTGTGGCAGAAGCCATGCGCGCCTGCCGGTCGCTGTTCAAAGGAGAGAGGGCCGTGAGTCGTGGGGTGGTCCGAAGGGAGACCGAGGTGAGAGAGAAATCGGGATTTTTGGGGGAGAGAGAGTCCCAGAGAGAGATCGACTGGGAGAAGCGAGAACCAAATTCCTGCTCGCTCCCAGAGATTTTTTTTTTTCCAAACCGTGGCCGGTTCACCACCTAGGGTGATCCAAATCCGACCGGACAAGACAAGAAGCGGAGCGTTCGTCCGGCTCTCCTCCTTCGAGCGCCCTTGTGCCCCGTTGTCGTCCTGGGGAGCATCCCCTTCTCACCAACTCGCCGAACAATACCCAGCCAACCAATCCTGCCGAACCAGATGAGCTCGATGCCCCCGCTGTCTTGCGTGTTTTAGTCGAACCGGGTACCGAGGTTCGCTTTCCTTGGCTCATGTGCATGCTGATAACGAACAGGCCGTCCCCCGTCGACCTTGAGTGATGAATCTTGATTTTCTTAGGTCTAGACTTGAACCTGAGTCTTGAATGGGTCCGTTGTTCCCCCTCAGTCGATGCCCGCCGGATGTTCGACAAAATGTCTCAGCCAAATCTGCGTTTTTTGTTCTTCTCGGGTCATGATCGGCGATGAAGGTATAAGGTTGGTGGCGGCGCTCACCGGTAGTGTTGGCGGTAGACATTGAGGTCGATAAACAAGTTCCGGCGGCGGATTATCGGTGAAGAACGGCGTGCTCTCGGCAAGAACAGTGGGTTCTCGATGAAGGAGGAGTACAAAAGAAATTAAAAAAAAAAAAAAGAGTAAAAGAAAACAAAAGAAAATAGAAGAAGGCTGGAAAATAGGGAATGTGCAGAGAGAAGAGGATGTGGAGTTGGGCTTAGGGCTTTTGCTTTAGGAGACCTTGGGCTTAGTTCAGCCGAATAGATTGCTGGGCCGGTCAGGCTTTAGGCGAGGCAAGCTCAAATTGGGCTCGCTGATTAGGCTGGATTGAAGAAAAGGAAATTAGAAAGGTAGACTTGTGGGCCCGAAGGCTTTAGACGGGAGTCTGGGCCTTCAACAAATTGGGGCTCAGAGCCCAACCGCGATCGCGGCCCAAGACGCAAACCCTGGTTAGCGAATTCGGGTCGGGCCCCAGTCCGCCTCGGATCTGTTTTCATATTATTTTATTAAGAAGATATTTGTTATTAAAAAATTTAAGATATCCATTTTTAAAAAAAATTGTTCTCTAAAAATTAGGAAAAGCTTTGAAATTAAATTTCAAGTACTTTTCTCTTAAAATGTATGAAAATCATTGATAAAAAAAATTTGTGCTCAAAATTGGTCAAACTCTTAAGGCTTTGCAATAAGATTTGAATGTTTTTAAAGAGGAATGTTAGGTCGCTGTTTGCGTATTTCTATTTTGATTATCAATTGATTATGCATTTCCAACATGTTGATTGTTGTTTCCCTTTAGCCTAGTTAGGAGTGACATTTTCTCTTTTCTTCTTCTTTTTCTTTTTTTAAAGCATTAGATTCTTGTTTTCCTTTGCAATTTATTTAATGATTAATTGGTTGCTAATTATTATTTTAATGATTACGCACCACATAATCACCTGACATGGATATGTTTAAAGTCAATTGATATGGTTTGACAAACGTGTTTAGATATCGAAAGAGTATTAATTGACTAACTAGTTTTATTAAGTTCTCTACTCTAAATTCTCTAATTATGTAAAAAGTGAGGCATGTCCCCATACCTCACTTGGCTTCTAGGTGATTTTTCATTAGAAAATCCTTATAGTGTTAATATGGCTTAACATCGAATATCTCAATGTCGCACGAGGTGTGAGTTTGGAAGAGCCTACGCTTAATAGAGAGCCGTAGCCTGCCTTTTAGGTAATAACTCTAAACCTATTATCTTTTCCCTCCTGATGAAAAAGGGTAGGTTGCGAAAACTACTTCCACTACAAGCTCACAAAATATCCCAAAAATGTCCCAATGAATGACCATAGTGGCCCAAAGACTGCAAACTAGTATTCCCAAGATTTCCCTTGAAAATCACACTAACAAGAAGTAAAACCTTAGGATCCCATAGTCAGTCTTCCAAAGCTGATCGCTGCCAAATTATTTAACCTCTTAGTACTTCGCATTGACCATGTGAAAAATCAACCCCCGCTGCTGCTAGTACCCCCATTGCTAGTTGATCTATAAGTTAATTATAAGTCCTCCATTTAGGCCTGGGGATACACAGGCCTTGGAGGGGGTAACCTTCCCTCCTCCTAAACTTTTTGTTATCAAAATAATCGACCTCCTATCCTTCAACCATCAGTGACCATAAGCCTTATAACAAAATTTTACTTCTATAGATTCTTAATTTGCTAAATGCACCACCTTATCTTCTTTTCAACAAGATCTATTTATTGGCAGAAAAAGAAAGGAAAAAGTGAAATGACTGCTACACCATCATGCTCCACTGTTATTCGCAAAACCAAAACATTTTGCACATTAGTTGGTTTCATCCATCCTCCACATATATGTAGGTATATTTTGATGAGATTACGTAAAACCATGAAGTTATAATGAGTTTTGGTGTTTGACAGGCATGAAGGAGAATTAGTGGAAGAAGTTATCAAAACTATTTTGAGCAAGTTGAGACAAAATTTTCAGCTTGATGTTCCTGAGCACTTAGTTGGAGTTGATGATCATGTGAACAAAATTTGGAACTGGGTAGGCACTCCTACCAGTCATGCTTGAATGATTGGAATATATGGCATGGGTGGGATTGGTAAAACGACTCTTGCCAAGGTCATCTACAACGAGTTGTCGAATGAGTTTGTGCATCATAGCTTTCTTCCGGATATTCGAGAAACAGCTTACCACAACGGTATTCCTTATCTACAAAATCTACTAATTAATGAAATATTGCCAAATGAAGATCAAGTTCGTAAAGTTGATGATGGAATTAGTGTGATCAAATCTAGATTTAAAGGAAAAAAGGTTCTCATTCTTCTAGATGATATTGATCACCAAGATCAACTAAATGCTCTAGCTAGAGAACGTGATTGGTTTAAGATAGGAAGTATTATCATTGTTACAACTAGATATAAAGCTATTCTTGATCAGTCTAAATTCCAGGTAGACTATGAGTGTGAACTGAACGAATTAGACGAAGTGCATTCTTTGATTTTATTTAAAAGACATGCATTTCGCATGGGCCATTGTTCGAGGGATTTTGAGCCTATCTCTCATGATATTTTATCCACCATGGGTGGGCTTCCCTTAGCAATCAAGGTCATAGGTTCATACTTGTATGGAAAAACAGATGGAAAAGTTTGGCAAGATATGTTGAAGAAATTAAGAAACCAGCCAGATAAAGATGTCCAAAAAATATTGAAAATAAGTTATGATGCATTGGAAACTGGACATCAGGAGATTTTTCTTGATATTGCTTGCTTCTTTATTGGCAAAGATAGCAAATATGCCATTTACATGTGGGAGGACTGCGAGTTTTATCCAAATCAAGGAATTGAAGAATTGAAGTTGAGGTGCTTAATAAAAATTGAAGCTAATGGTGAGTTTGGGATGCATGATCAATTGAGAGATCTTGGAAGAAGCATCGTTTGCCAAGGACAACCACTTGAGAGACGAAGCAGATTATGGGAACGTGATGATGCCTTCAAAGTACTAATGGAAGAAAAGGTAACATATAACACTCCTTTTTCTTTCACTCTCCTTCATAGTTTCATATTTAAATTTGATCTATTATAATCTTTTATCTAGCATGAATAGATGCGCTATGTTTCTGGAAAAAAAATTCTATTTAAACATCCATTCGTGTTCATTGTAGATTAATTGTGACATATATTTGGATTATAAATGTTCCAAGGATGGAAAGGCTATATTATTTAGTTCGAATTCACCAACACAAATTTGTACAGCCAAAAAGCTTAATCCACAATCAGTTTATAATTCTTTAGCTAAGATTCTACACTAAAGCTTTGTTTGTTTTGCAAAACAAAAAAAAAAATGATTAGGAATATATTTTCCTAAAAATAATTGATTATATCTCTTAAAAACGAAAAATATTTTCATTGTTTATGAAAATATTTGGACATAAATTTTTAGTGATAATGAAAATATTTTCTACTAACTAATTATTTTAAGCAATACAGACACTTTTTTAAAAAAAAAAAAATGTTTTCCAAATCATTGAATTTCTGCTAAACAAACATAACCTCAAAATCTCGTTTACTTAAAAGCAAGCAATTTCCTTATTTAGTTGAATATATTGGTAACATGAAACACTCCAATAACAAAAAGACGAAATATAACCATCATGAATCAAATAAATGAACATTCTTGGTTCAAAAAATAATAGAGTATATGGGCTAATTATGATAACTAATAATTAAGCAGAAGAGTAACATTGAAAAAAAAAGGGTGCCAATTTCACACTAATCACGTGTTCCTGCTTTCTAGTATGGCCAAATATATCGAGGTGCTCCTATGAATTTTATTTTATTTTTGGTCGAATGGCGCTCCTAGGATTTGAGAAGCCTATGTTTGATATATTTTATCTCCATTTTGATTATGAAAATACCCGTCCCCTCTTCTCATTATATCTGTCTCTTTTCATTCTTCTTTCCTCTTAATAGATACAACAGCAATAATCGCCTTAAGCACTATATTACGAAAATCTTACTATTTTTTCAAGGCTACATCACGTTGACCTTGTTCACTTTGTGGAAGGTGTATGATAAAGAGTAGGTTTTCTTATCTTTCATTCTTAATTTCTTTCATTGCCGTTGTCTTTTTCTTTTTATTTATTATATATATTTTTCCGCATTAAGCCATTTTTTAAAAACTGAGTTCATCTTTTACTTAGATTGTCAATGTTAATGTCATTTCATTGTTTTATATTCTCCATCTGGGGAATCATGGGTTAATAACTGATCAATTGCGAGGAATTAGCCCTAGCAATTATCCAAGAGATGTTGGGCAAAGGAAAAAAGCTTTATAATCTTGATTTAATTCGTATTAGTTCGTTCGCATGACTCAATATCACACTTTTTTGTCGATTCAATAAGTACTCTTAATAAAAAAAATAATACGAAAATAACTACTCTTAACATTAGCAGAAAGAGCACAGCACATGGGTCTTCAAAAAAAAAATTAAAAAAAAGTCAAATATGTTCGAACAGAGATAAATGTGGAAAGATGTTAATTAGTTTAGGAAAATATTTAAATTATTGTAACATGTGGGAAATTTTAATTTAATTTTGGAAAATGAAAAATTTATGGGACTAATTTTCAATTATCTTGACTATTTAAATTATGATTTTGTCTATTTTGTTATGTCCTAATTCTACTCTTTGTTTTGGTAAAATATATGCGCATTACGTCCAAACTTTCACTGAAAGTTTGAGATTTGAAATCCTCTTTTCAATGAAGTGGATATTTTGTTTTTAGGTAATAAGCAGTAGAGATTAATTGGAAATTGACAATTATACCCACCACAGACTTTTTACTAGGTAATATTTAAATTACAGATAACAACAAACGAGGCAAATTATCGAATTCTAAAAAGTTTATTGTTAACGAGTGTCACCACAGTCGCTTGTTGAACATATTTTACAAGAAAATTTTCAGTTCTCCAAGCGATTTATTAACATTTCACAAGAATAGTTAATGAATTGAAAACGGGTACCTGCTTAGCTACTTAACAAGGGACCAATGGCCCCCATGGGCACTGTTTAACAGATTCTTTTAAGAAGTTACGAAAATTTTATATGAAAATCCATAAGTCAACATTTTTATGCTTTTCCCTTTTTCTTTTTTTTTTTTTTTGGTCGAAATGCTTTTCCTTGGATAAAAGAGAAGTGCATGAGCTACAGAATTCGAAAAAAGTAAAATAAAAACTAAAAGAAAAACATTGAGGTGCGTTTGTCTTAGATTTTGTAAAGCAAGAAGTATTTTTATTTTTGCTATCATGTCAAGATTGGAAATATTGTTTAAATTTCAAAAGATTATAAAAATATTAAAAATTCATTTACCTATTAATACTCATAAATGGCGAGGTTAGAAAGACAACAAATTGTGCGAGTCCAAGAACTAAAAAGGCAAAACCTAAAAACTTAAAAGCCAATCCAAATACTGATTTGATTGAACTAATATGCAGGGAACTAAAGAGATCCATGCGATGTGTCTACCACCCAGATTTTCCAAGTTCGATGACCGTACCAGAATTTCCACGTTCAATTACTGTACATACACAAATAAACAATTTAATGACTTACGGAGCTTAAGGTTCCTCACACTTGATATGGCAGATTTAAGTGGAGACTTTAACAATTTATTTTCCGAGTTAAGATGGCTTAACTGGAGTAATCAACTTAAGCCTTCTTTTTCAATAACAAATTTGTGTCTACCAAAATTAGTGGTGTTGAAGATGTGGTTTAGCCCAATCACGGAGGATTGGAGAGGATGGAGTTCTATCATGGTAAGATGAAAAAAAAAAAAAGACATCTTTGGTAATTTTTTATTTCTTTTGTTTTGTTGATTAAATCAGTTATTGATAGCTTATTCTCCTTTTTATAGACGGCAAAGCAGCTAAAAGTCCTCGACCTTAGTTATTGCAAATTAAGATGTACTCCAAATCTCTCAACTTTCATAAAGTTAGAGATTCTCATATTGAGAGATTGTAAGGAATTGAAGCAAGTCCACCCTTCTATTGGCAAACTCAAGACTCTCGTTTCCTTGGACTTGCGGGGCTGTTGTAGTCTCAAGGAGCTACCAAGAGAAGTGGGTGAATTAGAAGAACTGAAAGAACTACATTTGGCATATTTAGATATTATTACAGAGATTCCTACATTGATCGGCTCTATGGGGAAGTTAGAGAAATTGACGATCGAATGTTGTGTGTCATTGAAAGGAATCCCTAGCTCAATTGGGGATTTACAAAATTTGCAACTTCTATCCATTTGGAATTCTCCTGCTGAAATAATTCCAAGTGCTATTGGAAAGTTGAAAAAACTGCAGAGCCTCTATCTTCAATGCTGCAATGAGGAAATTCCACTTGAAATTAGTGAGTTGTCTTCTCTCCGATCCCTTAGGCTAAGTGGTTCTCCAATGATCAAGGGGACGTCGATGGTGCTTCGTTCCGGCTTGACAAGTCCCACTTTGCCACAGCTTTCTTGCCTAATCCACCTAAAAGAACTTGTTCTTTCTGACTTCGAAAACCTTGAATGCATTCTAGAGCTTCCATCAAGACTCTCGAGACTTGTTGTGCACTCTTGTCCTAAGGTGATATTGCCCAAGCTTGTGGAATTGAAGTGCTTGGTAGAGTTGTCAATACAGAGCTGTAATTCCATTGAAAGATTAGACCTTGCACAATTAAATCTTCTTGAACGATTACAAGTTGAATATTGTTGTAAGCTAGTCGAAATTCGGGGCCATGATGATTGGGAGTCCTTGAAGGAGATGGTTATATATCGATGTGGGTCCATTCAAAAGCTATTCCTTCCAAAGTGGTTGAAGGAATTAAAGGTTAAATTCTGCAATAGTCTTATTGAAATAAAGGTCCCCGATGATTCAGAGTCCTTGGAGGAGATATTTATAAGTGCCTGCACGTCCATCCAAATGCTAAACCTTCCAAAACTCCAACGTTTGAAGCAATTAAAGGCTAAATATTGCGACAATCTAGTCGAAATTCGAAATCTTGATCAGGCGGAGTTTTTAGAGGTGTTAAGTATTCCTGGATGTAAGTCTATTAAAACATTACCTAATCTACCATGCACCTTGAAAGAGTTGAAGATCAATGACTGTCACTGTTTACGTGGGGTTGAGAGTCTTGAAAGATTCTTGTCTTGTCGAATTATATTCATTGTAGGTTGCAGCAACCTAGAAAAACTACCAAACCTGTCGAAATTTGAACATTTAGAGCATTTCACGATCATTGATTCTCTCCGGCTTACAGAGATTCCTGGGATTGGGGAATCAAGATCTCTAACAGAAATATTTATCGCGGGTTGCGAATTATTGGAGATTTTGCCAGATTTGTCGAGATGTGAGAAATTACAACGTCTAGCAGTAGTAAGGTGCAAGAAACTTACTTGGTTTTTGGGACTCGGAAAGTTGGATTTAACTCAGTTGGAAATTTCTGGGTGCGACTCGTTAGAAATACGGGAATTGCCTAAAAGACGCGCCGAGAAATATCATGATGGTGATAGATATGACTGGTGGCGGGGCAGAATCACATTGCAGTGATAATAATGTGATTGAATTTTATACCATATTACAACAGCGAGGCTGGTCATGTTCCATTAACAGAGGAAAATAAGCAGTAAAACTGCCATTTATGTTGCGAGATTCGCGACCTCCTTTTCACCATCGTCTTCCGACAGAGCAGGGTTTCGGCTTGGAGGGGGGACCGAACCTGCGCCGAGCTCGCGGATCCGTCAATCGGCATCCCGAAGGAGTCAGGGCACACCCACGACGCAGTGCCGGCGGCTTCTCTCTTCAGAAATCCTGACTTGTACACGCGAATCTGACCGGATTTCTTGAGTCCATGAGCGGAGGAGGAACAGGTGCCCAAGGGTTTCTCGGTTCTGCTGGCAAAGAGGGCAAATTGGGTCAGGTACTATTTTATTTTTATTTTTTTGAGGAGGTAAAGGAATAGATGTTATCTCCTCACTGCACTGTCATCAAACAGTCGCCTAAGTGTTTGCTCATCCCAATTAGGCACATTTTTGCCTATAAGATCAGCACCCCGATTGTAATCACTTGTCCTCCCCCACGTTAATGGATTCGCCATTACCTACGGACCACGTAGTCAACTCAGAAATGGCATCCCTACCCATGATTAGGCTCTGCCAACCCCAGGATAGTCTACTTCCTTTCCCAGCATGCTAGAAATCGGTCTTGGGAAAATAAATTCCTTTTAAAAGGTTACTCTATAATGTAGATGGAGACTGAATGATCCTCCATCTGCACCTGCCGCTGCACTCGGACTAGCAGTAGTATGTTTTTCACCAACATTTGTATATAACCTGAAGACACTTTCTTCTATCACCATATTATTGTTTACCAAATTTCTCCTAACCCTTTGTTCTGGGATATCCTTTTAAGGTTCGTCCTGGATGATCTATCTGGATCTAGATAAGGTGTCTGTTGGTGGTAAACATGAATTCTTATCCTTGTAGATAAGGTATCTTCTCGTCTGATTGAGACAGATACACATTGTTTCCATTTTTCAATCAATCCTTCTGATCTTATCTCTATTCATTCTGTTTAGAATATGCAGGACCACTAGAGTCTCTCTGCGGAGCCAATTTTCTCTTTGTCAGTCATTGTTGTGGCAATGACAATCAATTCTCATGAATAGGTAAATGCTTTGCTTCTCTTTTAATCTATATTTTTTTATCCACATTTTCTCTATTCAACCGGATTGCATGATGACCTTACTTATAGATACTTAACTTATATTTTTTGTTTTGTGAAATTTTTGTCGTGAATGTATGATGATGCAGTGTTGGTGGTGAAAGATGATGGAAGTAGGTGCAGAATTTGCCATCATTTAGAAGTCTTTACGTTCATCAGAGACTTCAGGATACATGGTTTCGCTGAGCTTGAAAATTGGTAAACTCCAGATGAAGCTCAGCTAGGGATCAATCTTACTAGCTGAGCTTAAAATGCTCAAAGTCGGAAGAATTCTCTCGGCTAAAGCCATTCTTTCATCTGCACATTCTTTGCTATTGCTAAGGACTTCATTTATTTTTGGAGGACCTACTATAGCTGCGGATGACACACTTATATCATCACCGGAGGTAAATCATCTATGACAATGAAACATGACATTACGTCTGCGCCTTGAATTGCTTCTGGCTTTTCACCTTTTTGTATACTAGTTGGTATTCTCCTCTGATTGTCACGGCTATCATTCCTACGTCTAATGATAAATGTAGGACAATGGAACTTCTGGTTTTGGATGTGATTGACTATGCGCAATAACGAATAACTCTTGAGTCTTGATGAAGGTCCAGAAAACGTAGTTAAAGAAGTATCTCAAGTCTATAGTAAAGGTGATGACATCTATTGATTGCTTGTGTAATGCATGTGCTATTGTCTATAATTTGTTATGCTTCTTATTGTGATATAAGGTTTACTAGTTTTTGTTTCATGATAATAAGAAGCAAGCGAAAGGAACTCAAAAATCATGCATGTGCTTGTCTTAAAGACATTTTTATATCCCAATCGCTTGTCATGCTAATTATCTTATACATTGTTTCTGTGATTACTCATTTAGAATTATAAAGAACAGTTCTTAGGCAAGTCCCCGACTCCTATACCAACCGACATTATGGTTATTGATTTCATGCATTAATCTAAATCATGCTTCTGTAGGTCGGCCAGACTTGCTGCATTAAATTCATTATTTAGGAGTGCTGCGGACTGGCTTTGCTCCTCTCCCTCACCATGCCTCACTTTCATGACCAACCACAAAGGCCAGCAAGAAGGCTGGTGCAGCAGACAAACTTTACCCGGCACCCGCAATGGCGTGGTCATCATTGCAGTTTGTTGATATAAGCGTTTGACGGGAGTCGTTCGAGCCCCACACAAGTCTCTGCAATCTAGGCTCTAGGAGACTCTTTGAATAGCTCAATTCGTTTTCAGCAGTTGTAAAGTGCACCCACTTATTATACCTGTGCACGTACATGTGAGGAATTTGCCTATTTTTTCCTACTCGTTGGCTTGAGATACTAATGACTATACCATGGAACTTATTTCAAATTTCTGCATTACGCCAATATCATCAGTCTTATTCCTTTAGCAGGGAAGATACACTAGAAATTAATTTGGGAGTGAAAACAATTCAGGCTTTTAGGGACCGCTTCGTGGTCTCCAAAGAGCGATTGGGGGGGAAATACTCTCTGGGAATGGTCAGGCCGCCTCAAATATAGTGAAACAACGATGGCAATGGCTTTCTACAGTTTCATTTTTCAACAAAGGAAGCAAATCATGAAGGATCCTCTAAAGACGTCCCACCGTCCCTAGCGGTGGTCTTACGGGACGGGTCTCAAAGTCATCCTCTATGAGCTGGGCGACGGTCTCCGTGAAAAGTCTCCCTACTTCTCCTTAATGACAAGCATATGGCGACGTGGGGCGGTGAGCCGTCATCGCCAGTGATCATTAGGGATGGGTTTTAAAGCTTTAGGGACGGGTTTTGCCCTTCTCCTTTTTTTCGAGTGTGGGGAACAACTCCGGGAAAGAAAATAACTGTTATAAAATGTAACCATAATATTATTGACAGGCTTCATGTGTAATCTTGAGCCAAATATTGAGAAAATTCAGAACGTAAAGTTGCGGTTTAGAGAATAAAAGATCCAAAATGATTGACGGTTTTTTTGAAAAGGCAGGAATTTCGAGAGTCTTGAATTGGTAACTCTGGCGTCAAGTATGGGACTTGATGTCAATGCATCATCACTGAATGACAATGGCTTCCGCTATTGGGCAAAGCAAGAGTGCTGCACTCCTTTCCTTAACGTTTCTTTCAGACTCAACACTAATGCTTTATTTATTTCGGGAATATGAATGATTTTAAAAATATTTACCTCAAAATCGTTTGCATCACTTAAAATAATTACTCAATAAAAAATATACTAATTATCAACTATAATTGTATGTCTATTTATTTTCGTCTTTTGCTTATTCGTTTTCTTAAGCGATATAAGTAATTGTTTATAGGAAATATTTTTAAAATTATTCATTTTTTGCGAAATAAACGGAACTTAAATCCCATTGGATCATCAAGGAGCTTCCTGGATATCTCGGTCCGCTTCCATTCATTGTCAAGACTGAGTAAGTCGCAAGTCGCAAGTCGTTAAGCATTCAAAATGCACGCAAGGCGATATGCTTACAGCAGCTTTTATGCATGCGCTAATCAGATAAGCAAGTGCTATCATATTTTGAGCCACCTATTAGTCAAAAGCAGGATTGTCAATCACACATTGGAATTCTTCAGCATGCTTGAGAACCTCTTTGATCTTGTATGTATCTCTCCGCAAATGAAATGCGTAAGGGAATACTTTAGAAAGTACTCGCTAGGCTCTTGTTGAGCAATGCTTAGTAAAGAATATTTCGATTGTCAAAGTAATTAAGGACTGAAAAATGCTAAGAGGGGACCCGGAGAGATGGAGACCTCCTGACCACGCATTCCGAGTGCGGGATTTTGGCAACCGGAAAATCAAACTGACAAAATCAATTGCCAAAAGTGGTCCTTATGCTGTTTTTGAGAGCATCATCGTTGAGGTCGCTAAGGGCGGCGGCAGTCCGTGATCTAATTAATGATTACATGCAACAGTAGAAAATGCAATGTATTGTTGAAAACCGCACACTTTTTGTGAACACCTTTTTTTTTTCCGACAAAAAAAATTGGCTTACGAAGAAAGTCCTCAATATCAAAAGACTCATCCTAAAGTTGAAAAACATCCCATTCATCGCTTGCTTCTTGTACCTAATTTAGTGGATGATGGTTACTCTACATGCCAGATGCAACAACATTAAAATAGATCAACTTGTCCCTCGACAATAGTATAAATGTAGATAGAGTATATATCCTACGTAAAGGTGAATATCTCCTTTTTTTTCTATTAGTTATGTGAAGTTCGAACCAGATCTTGTGTGTGTGTGTATATATAGTCTAGCCCTAGGAACTTCTACTTAATACGACTAAGGAGAAAAACATTTGTTTAGGGTTTTTTTTTTTTTGGTAAAGAAATATTATTATTTTTTTGGTAAAGCGTTTAGGGTATATTTTGTAACGGAGTTTTCAACAAAACCCGACAAAATTTCTAACTCACTTGTCTTTCATATTGCCCCCATTTGTTTTGATAATTGAAAAGATAGGTCATATGATTTTTTGAAGATTTAATTGCAACACGTGAATAAAATCTATCAAACATTTTACTTGCCATTATAATTCTTAAGCATGAGAATACTATAGTTATTATTTGGGTCAGAAGATTTTTTTTGTTCTAGGCAAGCAATTGCGATTGCTAATAGCAACTCAAAACAGGAGGTTAATTATCCTCCGGATCCAGATTATTTGCAAGCCAGCTTATCAGGTTTAAGCTTCTAAAAGATAACACTGTTAGGGCTTGCGCTGGTATCAAAACTCTTTTAGATTTAACAAAAGTGTTATCTTTTAGCTTCTAAAATATAACACTTAAGCCTATATATAACAAAAGTTTTAATTACAAGAATCAACAATTTCAGTCGAACATCAATACCTTAGCCTCATGTACGCTTTGAGGTTTGGTTTGGGCTTGATTGGGCTTAGCCCGGTTTGGAAATTGCACAATATGTCTCTTTCTCGTAAACTCCATTCAAATCACGAATCAATATGTACGTAATAGCACCGAAAAATCTTTTAATCTCCGGTATTTGAAAACCATTCACAATGACTACTAAATAAAATATAATTACCGTGGTTGCAATGAACGTTAACACCATTTAGGGAAAACTGGCACTACGAACCTTTTTCATCCAGTGTCCTTCATGGAAACCAATTTTCCTTAGGCGTCAGAAGAAATTAAGGTCTGATCTATAACAATAAAGACCATATCAACTGCGATATATGTAGAGGTTCGTGGAATGAAACCAACATATTGCTTATAGAAACTAGTCAAAACTTAGACTATAGATAAGAGTGAAAATAGACCTTCCAGCTCTCCATCTATAATGAGGTCTACCTTCAGCTAGATTGTAAACAAAAAGCTTCATGGACATTTAGTGTGGATGCGCAAACAATGCGTATGAAAAAAAGGGGTTAAGTCAGTTAATGTATTCGATGTATAATTTCCTTGCAAGTAAATCATAAGACTCACATCTTATAGAGGATCGATACAACATAGATGAGTAAAACTACTTGTCGATAACAATGAGGCTGGGTACGGAGAGAGTGATTACGAGACACAATTTTATAAATCTCAAGGGACTTATTGAGTTACGAAACGCTAATCATGAACCGGCAGCTGAACAAGGCGATGAGTATGGCGGTGTTGCCCAGGGAAGGCAGCTCGTGGAGAGGCTATTGGGCTTGTTTTGGAGAAGGGAACAGCACATTCAACAGGTATTTCAACTTCCGATGGTGGGACCGGTCTGACCAGTCCGAGCATGGAGCTAGATCAGATAGGTGGTTCGTCAGTAGGGTCCCGCTGCCGTAGTTAAGAGCACCCACGTCGACGTCGACGAGGGTGGTGGCAGCTCGTGACGACGGAGGAAGTTTGAGTTCTGCGCTGGCGGGATGAAGCTGGCTATATTGAACGGTGAACTGCCTCCCGTGCTTGTCTAATTGCCGCTAAGCTCCATTTCTTTTTTCCTTATAATGTAGTTGCAACATTGATGGCTTTGTCAATTTGTAGAATGCCGATCCTTTTGTTTTTTCGCTTTCTTTTTTCGTTTTTCATTTTCTCTTTTTTATGTATTTTATATTCTTTTTTAATGTTCATTTCGTAGTGCACAAAGTGGGGTATATGGCCAACTGCCAAGTTAATGAAAAGAAGACTAGGGTTCTCTCGTACGCACATGAGCTTGAGCGCGAAGTAGTCCAGTTTTATCGTAATGACCTTTTTATTGTTATTTGTCAAAGAACTATGTTAGATATTACATCAAAATAACAATGAGAATCACGAATTAGGTTATAGTTTTGCTTACCTTGTTGAACGATTCTGGTGGATCAATGAAAAAAAGACGACTTTAGCGTTATTGTTGAAAGAACATTAACACTAACACATTGTTAGCACGTGATTAAGGCCATTAAGGACATGAATAGTTTTGTCTTCTATTAAAATTGAAATAAAACAAAAGGAATAAAAAAAAATAGGGTAAGAAACGAATAATTATCAAGTGTGGACCCGCAATGGATAGTCTGATTAATTCAGAGTGTTCGGAGGCGTTGGATACCAAAAAAGGAGCAGAAAAGAGGTGAGCCTAATCGTAATTATAGAAAAATATTTTAGGAGATAACGGTGTTGTGGAATTTTATATTCATCTCTAGGTCAATACTAGACACATGTTGGAGGATGCATCATCAAGAACCTCAGATCTTCTATTTTGATAAACCAAGGAAAGGCGCACGGTAAGTAATAGCATATACTGGATCCCACATGAACATTATAATGGTATATTACACTATAATTGTAAAAGATCAGTTATTTTCTGTTAAAAAGTAATCGAATCCCGTCGCACCTAATTTCTTATCGATCAAAGCATTACATTTGATGCTCATTCATAAACAATTGCAATATAGTAAGATATCATACGAACGGATGATCTCAATCTATATTGTTCGAAATCCTTTTGTTTTACTAAGAAGGTTGTGAAATTAAAAGAATTAAAATAGCTTTTAATTCTTTAAAATGTTTCTTGGGGAAAGTTTCCTCGATAAAGATTTTTCACTAAAGATGATAGAGTTTCGTTTTTATTATTTTTAATAGGTTTTTATTATTTTTAATAGGTTTTGGTTCATCATTCACGTTCAGTCTGGAATTAGACAGAGTGAGCAGACTTCTGATGTAGAACAGACTTTGACACTAAAGTCTGGCAGTCTTCAGACTTTGACATAGAAGTCTTGAAATCTACAGAATATACTTTTGACATATGTTACGTTCAGTCTTCTGGCCGTCTTCAGACTTTGACAATATCCTTTACATGTTCTATTATCTGCATTATCTATTACTTAACCATCAAACATGTTAGTAGCCTTTGATTTATTTTGTCATCTTCAAAACATCATAAGGGATTTCCCTAACATAAGGCACACATCGTAACCTTCCTCTTAATTGCCAGTAGATTTGAAAGGACATAAAAAGCCATCTATAGCCAACTAAAGATAAAAACTAGGCAAAAGAATGCTTCAAGTGCCATAACTTTGGCCAAAGGGACACTTAAGTGCCATAACTTACGAAATGTACACTTAAGTGCCAAATTCGAAAAAAAACGGATCACTTGAGTGCCACTCCGGCCAAAATCCGGCCAAAACGCCAACGTGGCGTTTTTCCGGCAAAGCGCGCCCAAAACGACGCCGTTTTGCACGCTGACGTGGCCAAAACAGCGTCGTTTTGGGCTGACGTGGTAAAAAAAAATTAAAAATTTAATTAAATTAATTTTAAAATTAAATTTAGTTAAAATATTTAAAAATAATAATTTTAAAATTAAATTTATTTAAAATATTTTAAAAATAATAATTTAAAAAACTTTAAAAACCTTTAAAAATATTTTTTTAAATTAAAAAAAAAAAAGGGAATGGGGGGAGGCGGCTGAGGGATCAGCCCTCAGCCGCCGCCGCCGCCGCCGCCGCCGGGAAGGGCCGGCGACGGTGGGGGGAGGGTCGGCCGGGGTCGCCGGGCCCTGGCCAAGGACCGGCGACCCCGGCCGACCGGCGGCGAGGGCTCGCGAGCCCTCGCCCAGATCCGGCGAGGGTCGGCGGCCCTCGCCCGGCGGCAGCCTTGGCCCGGCCGAGCGAGGGCCGCGCGCCCCCCCAGATCCAACGGCGAGGGCTCGTGAGCCCTCGCCGCCGGTCGGCCGGCAAAGGCCGCGAGCCCTCGCCGCCGGTTGGCCGAGGTCGCCGGGCCCTGGCCAGGGGCCGGCGACCCCGACCGACCCTCCCCCTTGCCGTCGCCAGCTCTTCCCGGCGACAGCTGAGGGCTGATCCCTCAGCCGCCTCCCCCTGTTCCCTTTTTCTTTTTTAATTTTTTTAAATTTTTTTAAAGTTTTTTAAATTTTTAAATATTATTTTTAAAAATATTTTAACTAAATTTAATTTAATTATTTATTTATTTATTTTGTTCCACGTCAGCCGAAACGACGCCGTTTTGGCCACGTCAACGTGCAAAACGGCGCCGTTTTGGCCGCGTTTCGCCGGAAAAACGCCACGTTGGCGTTTTGGCCGAATTGGCACTCAAGTGATCCATTTTACTCCGATTTTGGCACTTAAGTGTACCTTTCGTAAGTTATGGCACTTAAGTGTCCCTTTGGGCAAAGTTAAGGCACTTGAGGGGTCCGCACGTCATAAAAACTATAAATGATTCTCCTAAAGGAAAAATTAGAGGCTCGTAAAAAAGAAGCAACTCACGGTGAGCCATTCATTTACTGGATAGAGTGAAAATACTGTCACTCTTGACAGGTTCCAAGATCAATCAACAGAAGCCTCCCTACTGAAGCAGGATGAAAAGGTCAGGCTATGTGGAAAAAGACGACGCCCCTCATGGTCCTGTCTAGCCACACTAGAAAATAGTTTCCCTAGACAAAATGTCACGTAATCATAACAAAGAAAATTTCTTCCATGACAAGGAAAAAATATTCAATGCAAAAAAGAAATGAGAAGCCTGCACTGCGAGTGGAGGAAAGAGCTGAGTCCGTAACTCACACTAAGACAGTATCCACAAGCTATGTCATTTAATACTAAACATCAATCCTCACAGCTCTCCAAAATTTTACCTGTTTCAATTTCACAAGTATCGCATAAGAGAACGATGACCTTGATATAGCTAGTATAAGTACCTAGAGGGAGGGTGAATAGGTATATAAAGGATTTTTCTCGATAATTGCACAATACTAGACAGTTGATAGATTTGAGACAAACGATAATCAAAGTAAGACTGAGAGAAGAGAAAATTGAACACGCGGTTTATAGTGGTTCGGCTTATATCAAGCCTACGTCCACTCTTCTGCACTGACAGCCTATTGGCTGGATTCCACTATAAACAAAGAGATGTTACAGTGTTGTTCTCCCTTGCTTTCTCGGTGTAGATGATCTACTACACTCGCTCAAGGTATCACTAAGTATAGACACTCTTTGTGTATACAATTTTGCTCAAAATGTATCGACTAATAATCAAGGTACTTCAGACTCTGGAATTTCTCTATCGATCATGCACTAAAGTAACTAGAATGTCTTCCTTTTATACTCCTTTATGCCATCATATCCGTTGGCACTTACCAAAGGAATTCCTCTAATCTACCCGTTAGACGGAATCAATCAAGAAGATCATTCGAGCTATTAAAGGAACCTGACGATAACCCATCAATCATGTTCGCCCATACAATCAGGATCTTGGTTTCCAAGAATAGAACCTTCCAAGAATATTTCGTCGACCATCGGATCTTCAAACGATCTTGATTACGAATAAAAGAATCCGTTATATTTATCCAGCCAAGAGATCTTCTCCAGAGGATAGGACTAAATCCTCAACCAAATACTTTGGCTCTAGATTGCCTTCGTCATTAGATTAGAAAAACTGTCAATGAGAATAGTCTTGAGTCTTGAGTCTGGTGATCTGAAAGTCTTCAGACTCTAAACAGAAGGTCTGTACTTATCCAGACTAGACTGATAGAAACGTTTTGTCAGCTTCAAAATATTCTGGAAAGATTTCTCCAACAATCTCCCCCTTTTTGATGGTGACAAAACTTTCCTGTAGATTTGAACAACTTTAACCTGCAAAACATTACTCAAGCAATATAGCTATCTCATAAAGATTAATAAATCAACCAGACTCTGCACCCACAGAAAATTGGTTAGTTTTTCATGAGTAAGACCATATAACAACACTTGATATAAATGCAAACAGTCAAACATCAAAATCCACACAAGTCAGTCAAATTCAAGTTCACACCCAAGTCATACTAAAATATTCAAACACGTCAAAGTTTTAAAGAGTTTAAAGAGTTCAAATTGCAATTCTCCCCCTTTTTGTCATCATTAAAAAGGTGAGAAAAAAGTCAAGTCTTCTTGGGAACGCGCACAATCTGGAAATCTCCCATCGATTGGATGATGCCTTCCAGCCTCTTCAAGTCTTCCCGTAGATGAGCCACCTCTTCTCCTTTGGCATTGGCTTGAATTTGAAAAGCGAGGGCTTTCATTTGATCTGCCAGGGTAACAGAAGATGCTTGTCCAGCATTCTTCATGACTTGAAGTTCACATTCCAGAGCATAGATTTGACCCTGCATTTCCAGAAGAACATCAAGGATACGATGAAAATCTACTGTATTGTCTGTCTGTGTGCTTGCATTTGCTCTTTCGGATGGAGTGAAGGCAGACGATGGAACTTCGGTGTAATCGAGCAGATTTGGTGTTGACGTATCATGTCCTTCTTCAGGCATTTGAGAAGCCTGAAAATCTTCTGGATTTGCTGGTGAGCGACTCACACCTTCACTGTTGACAGCATGTGGTGTAGTCCTTCCTTGCTCACCATCTCCCCCTGTCTCTAAGACCTCAATTGGGGAAGAGTGATGGTCATGCTCTTCTACGCCTTGATTCCCTTCCTCTACGGCTTCATCTGCAGACTTTTCTTTTTCTGCTTCTCCTTCTGCTTCAACTTCTTTCTCTTCATCTTCTTTCTCTTTCTCTTGTTGCTCCTGTGCTTCTCTATTCTTTGCTTGTCCCTCTTCTTCTCTCTATTCTTTTTCTTCTGCTTCTTTTCCTTTCTTCTGTTGTTCTGTTGATTCAGGTACAGAACGTCTGGTTCTTTTCAATGCAGGGATAGTGAGATCTTCCTCTTCATCTTCATCCTCCAAGATAAGAGTTCTTTTCTTTTTGGATGGAGCACCCATGGCTCCTTCCTTTTTTCTTTAATGTAGAAGATGTTGGAGTCTTCACTTTGAACTTCTCCATTGCCTTATTAAGCTCTTTCAGACGCATTTTAGTTAGCATTTTCAAACCCACCACCATTTTGTCGCATGGTCGAACACAAAGAGTATGTGGAGGTTCAATGTTCAAGTGTCTGAAGATCTTGGTCATAAGACCAGGATAAGGCAATTGGCCCTTGTCCTTCACCATTGCTCTGTACATGTGAAAGAGAATGGTGTGAGGGAGAGAGAACTTTTTCCCTAAATTTATCGCATACATCAATTTTGCCTCGGAATTAGACACGTCAGTCTTTGATGTAGACTTTGGCCTGATACAGTTGATCACAATTTTGTGAAGCAAGCTGTTGATGGCATGCATTCTTGAATAGGTAACTCTTCCTTCTGTACTCCTGTCTTTGACAAGTTCCAGTGTGGTACGAGTGATTGAAACCTTGATTGGTTTATATCGTCCTCTTTCAACTCCAATTATGTCTGCCAACATGTCCACATCCACCTCATAGACTTGGTCTTGAACACTGAATGATATTCTATTCGCATCCAAAAAGCTAAGATTCAAATAGAAGTATGCTGTTAATTGCGCATAACCGTCTGTGGTATCGGAGTAGAATTGCTCAAGTTGAAGCAGATTTAACTTCTCCCTTAAGTTCACATTAATGGCATCCAAGAAATCGAAATCAACACTCCTAGGGTTTATCACCCCTCGTTTCAACAGTCTGAAGAACAGATTCTCCTGTTCCTTCGATTTAAACAAGTCCATCCTTTTTCCCTTCACCTTCACAGCAACTCCCATTAGAGGTTGAAATTCTCTGAACATTTTATCATCATCGTTCCCGTCAGTCGGATTCAGTCCCGATACACGAGGGTCACTTGGAATATTCGCAAGTGCTTCCTCAGCCTTTCCTTTGGGAGCAATTCCCAAATCCTCCATTCGTCGCAGAAATAGATACTCATTCCCATAATTCTTATCTTTAAGGAAATCATCTATATAGTTCAGCGGAGTCCCAATGCTCTTCATTGCACGATAGAGCTTGTAAATAAAAGAGGGTTTTTGGACTCTTACAGGGTCTGCGTCCTCGATTATGTCTTCCTCCGGTTGATGACTCACATCTTGTGGGGTAGATGATGAAGAGTGACGTGGTGGAGAGTGAATCGGGCTCTGTTGCTGACTCGGTAAATCTTCCTCTTCGGTGAGATCGAAATGGGTAGGTCCCTCCCTCATTCTCTGTGGTCCCATGTTTGCGATTCTTGAAGACTTTCTCGAGGAAGACATCCTTTCTTGTCGTTGAAAGATTCCTTTACTCGCTTTCCCAAGAAAAGATGACAACTTTCTCGAAGATAAACACGAAGTAGAAACAGAATTGGGAGGAGAATACCTTTTAGGGTTTTGAAGTGTAAGCGAGGAAAACTGTATATATATAACTCAGTTTAAAAAGGAAAAACCAATCAGCACAAAGGAAAATGAACAGACGCCTCTTTTAAAATCAATAACTGCCAAATAGAGGTTAATCCCTTTTTAAAAGACAAGACTCAGTTTTTCATGGAAATTATAAACTAATGATCGTACCTTTTCGAGATTGAATATAATAACAACTTACAGTCTATAGCCATGAATGTCTGAGTCTGAGGGTTGGAGAGTCTCTAGACTTTAACTTCCTCAAACTTCAAAATGTTGAGTCTGGAACAGATGAAATCGAATTGATTTTTCTCCAAAGGCTTTGTGAATATATCCGCTAGTTGATTTTTTGAATCAACAAATTGAATCGAGATTTCTCCATTTTGAACATGATCTCTAATGAAGTGATGGCGAATCTCTATATGCTTTGCTCTTGAGTGAAGGATTGGATTTTTAGTGAGATTGATTGCGCTGGTGTTGTCACATCTAATCTCTGTGCATGAGTCTTCAATTCCAAAGTCTTGTAGCTGTTGTTTTATCCATAGAATTTGCGAACAGCAACTTCCAAGGGCTACATACTCTGCTTCTGTTGTTGAAAGAGCCACAGTGCTTTGTTTCCTTGAAAATCAAGACATTGTCCTGCTTCCAAGCAACTGGCAAGTTCCCGAAGTGCTCTTTCTATCAACTCTGCAACCGGCCAGATCTGCGTCTGAATATCCCAGAAGATTAAAATCTCCCTTCTTAGGATACCAAAGACCGATGCTTGAAGATGAAGCAACGTATTTAATAATACGTTTCGCAGCACTGAGATGGGATTCTCTAGGATCTGATTGAAACCTAGCACAGATGCAAACACTCAACAAAATGTCAGGTCTAGAAGCAGTAACATAAAGAAGTGAACCAATGATACTCCTGTACAGCTTTTGATCAACTTTCTTCCCTTCTTCATCTTTGTCTATCTTCAAAGAACTTGACATCGGTATGTCGGTCTTTTTGCACTTTTCCAGTCCAAACCTTTTGACAAGATCATTAGCATATTTTTCTTGATAAATAAAAGTTCCTTCCTTCAATTGTTTTACTTGAAGACCAAGAAAGAATGTTAACTCTCCCATCATACTCATTTCAAACTCATCCTGCATGGACTTAGAAAATTTCTTGCACAGACTTTCATTAGAGGATCCAAAAATAATATCATCCACATATATTTGAACAAGTAAGAAACTTTTGTTTTCCTTTTTGATAAACAAAGTTGTATCTACTTTACCTTTGACAAAACCATTCTATATTAAGAACTTACTTAGTCTGTCGTACCAAGCTCGAGGTGCTTGCTTTAAACCATACAAAGCCTTTTTCAGTCTGAAGACTGAGTCTAGCTTCTTTGGGTCTTCAAACCCCGGTGGTTGTTCCACATAAACTTCCTCATGGATAAATCCATTTAGGAAGGCACTTTTGACGTCCATTTGGAATAACCTGAAATTTTTATAACAAGCAAACGCAAGTAATAGTCGAATAGCTTCTAACCTTGCTACTGGTGCGTAAATCTCATCATAGTCTATTCATTCTTCTTGCGTATATCCCTTGGCCACGAGTCTTGCTTTGTTTCGTACGACTCTTCCTTTCTCATTCATCTTGTTCCTGAACACCCATTTAGCTCCAACAACAGTTTTACCTTTTGGTTTGGATGTCAATTCCTAGACATCATTAATGTTGAACTATCTGAGCTCTTCTTGCATAGCTTCAATCCACCTTTCATCAGATAAAGCTTCTTCTATGCTCTTTGGTTCAATTTCAGAAACGAGAGCCACAGCACTAGACTCTTCTCGCCTTTTGGATCTGGTGCGAATTCCTTCATTAATTTCGCCGATAATGAGATCTTTAGGATGACTGGACTTATGCTTCCAGTTACTTGTTGATTTGTCTAGTTGATGATCTCTTTCTTTATTTGAATCTTCACGAACAGCCTGATGCTAGTCTTCCAGAGTCTGAGATGCTTCTTGAGTTGTAAGCTTTGGAGGATCTGGAGCAAGTTCAGACTCTTCTTGATGAGTCTGACTTGATTCATCTTGTGTTGAGTCTTGAAATTTGACATTCATTGACTCCTCCACAGACTGGCTCTTCTTGTTATAGACTCTGTAGGCTTTGCTTGATGTAGAATATCCAAGGAAGATGCCTTCATCTGATCTTTCTTCAAACTTACCAACTCGATCTTTTGCATTTTTCAATATAAAGCATTTGCAACCGAATACATTAAAGTATGAAACAATAGGCTTCTTATCTTTGAATAACTCATAAGGGGTTTTCTCTAGAATAGGTCTTAAGAAGACTCTATTGATGATATAGATTCAGCCCAAAATCGTGAAGAAATCTTACTTTCAATTAAAAGAGTTCTAGCCATTTCTTGAAGAGATCTATTCTTTCTTTCCACAACTCCATTTTGCTTAGTAGTATATGGAGAGGAGAACACATGCTTAAAGCCAGATTCATCACAAAATTTTGTAAAATCTTGATTTTCAAATTCACCTCCATGATATGTTCTTATACTTGAGATAACACATCATTTTTCATTTTGAACCTTTTTAGCAAATTTTTCAAAATACAAAAAGGTTTCGGACTTACTTGTAAGGAAATATACCCAAGTAAAACGGGAGTAATCGTCCACAATTACTAGGCAATATTTCTTACCTCCAATACTCTGGGTTCTGTTTGGTCCGAAGATATCCATATGCAGCAACTGTAGTACATGATTAGTAGAGACATGATTTATTGGCTTAAATGAATTTCTTACCTGCTTTCCCAAAATACATGGAGTGCATGGATCAATCTTTTGGTATGGTAATTTGGGTAGACCTCGAACAAGCTGCTTTGATGAGATTTTGGCTAATTGCTTCATGTTGACATGACCAAGCTTTCTGTGCCATAAGCTTGCTTCATCTTGAATTGAGATTAGACATTGCGATTCATTTAGTTTCACATCCAGAAGATAGATACTTCCATGTCTTCGACCCATGAAAGACTGAGTAGAGTCTTTACTGATTCCAGAACATATTCCTTCTTGAAAGAAGATCTTAAAACCAGTATCACACAATTGACTAATGCTGAGAAGATTGTAATTGAGTCCTTCCACTAAGGAAACATTACTTATTGTGAGATTTCCAATTTTCACAATTCCAAATCCCACAATACTTCCTTTGTTGTTTCCTCCAAATGAAACTTTTCCACCATTTACTTGAGCAAGCTTTATAAAACAATTTGAGTCTCCTGTCATGTGTCTTGAGCATCCACTGTCAAGATACCACTTTACTTTTTTCTTGACGGAGACCTGCATTTAAAATAAAGTCTCAAGCTTTCTTTGGTACCCAAACTTTCTTGGGTCCTTTGGTGTTAGTAAGATAAGCAGTATTAGCCCATACTTTCTTAACAGGTTTCCAAACCATAGGACGCTCTTTTTCAAAGTGATCCGGACTGTTGCACTTTGAACATCTAAGAGCATTTCGACCTACAGACTTTACAAAAACTTTCTTGAAATAATTTTTGTAAGCCTCTCTCGAGGGTCTTTTCTTAATTCTTTCTTTTACTTTAGGAAAATCAATCAAGGGAATTGTTTCTGCTGTCATACCTAGACCGGACTTATTGAAGTAAGGTCTTTGAGCTGAAAGAATTTTTTCAAGTTTTTCGGACCCTATTGAAAATTTCTTTGAAATATTTGATAAGTCAGTTTTTAAAAGAGCATTTTCTTTCAAAAGATTATCTTCATTTTCTTTAAGAGTGGAAACAGTCAAGTCTAGACTTTTAACTCTTTCTTCTAAAACGTTTTCCTTTTGTTTTAGAGCTGAGTTTTCCTTTTTATGTTCGGAAATTCTTTTGAGAGAAGTCTTAAGACTAAAACACAGCTCATCAATATATTTAGAAACTTTGACAGGAATTTTAAAATTACTTGCCTCAAATTCACTGTTTGAGTCTAATCCAGAGTCTGAGTCTGATTGTGCCATCAGACATAAGTTGGCATATTCATTATCACTTTCTTCACACTCTGTATCACTCCAGGTTTCGGTTTGGAGAGCTTTTCGAAATTTTTCAGCTTTTCCTCTCTTCTTCTTCAGAAGAGGACAGTTGGGTCTGATGTGTCCCTTTTTCTTACATTCAAAGCAAACTACATCTTTGTTTGGTTCCTCATCATCAACAGACTTGGTCTGCTGTCTTTGAAAGCTTTATTTCTTTGAGTTGAACCTTCTTCATTTTCTATTCAGTTTTCTGAATCTTCTTATCATGAGAGCAAGCTCCTCATCGTCCATATCATCTTCAGAATCTGTATCATCATAATCATCATTTGATTTTAATGCAATGGATTTCCTACCTTTTGGATCTTCATCTTCATTGATCTGTTCCACTTCATAAGACTGAAGAGTTCCAATCAGCTCGTCGACAGATAGTGGCATAATTCTTTGCGTCTCTCTTATTGAAGTCTTTATGTGATTCCAATCCTTGGAGAGTCCACGCAGTAGCTTGTTTACCTTCATGGGATCAGAAATTGTTTGTCCTTGATTCTCAAGACCATTGACAATATCTGTAAAACGGCTAAACATGTCAGTTATAGATTCTCCTGGTTTCATTTTGAAGGCTTCATATTGACCGAGGAGAATGTTAATTCTGGTTTCCTTCACTCGATCTGTTCCTTCATAGGTGATATGTAATCTGTCCCAAACTTCTTTTGCTGTAACACAAGAAGATATTCTGTTATATTCAGTTGGTGACAAAGCATAATATAAAGAGTAAATTGTTTTTGCATCGAGTGCTTGTCTCTTGATTATCTCTTCCTGAGTCATTCCGCTGGTCTCAACAGTTTCTTTCCCTCTTTCAGAGACTGATGCAACTGTAGGAGTAATTCATTTTTCTACAACGTCCCATTCCAGAGGATCCTTTGATCGTAGGAAAGCTTTCATCTTGTTCTTCCAGATGTTGTAATCATTTCCATCAAAGTAGGGTGGTCTGGTATTGCTTTGCCCTTCCATCAGCCCTAGTGCTAGCATACTAGCCATGGATCTTTTACTCTGAAGTAAAACACTTCAAATAAACTGAGTACACGAGCTCTGATACCAATTGATATAGCTAGTATAGGTGAATAGGTATATAAAGGATTTTTCTCGATAATTGCACAATACTAGACAGTTGATAGATTTGAGACAAACGATAATCAAAGTAAGACTGAGAGAAGAGAAAATTGAACACGCGGTTTATAGTGGTTCGGCTTATATCAAGCCTACGTCCACTCTTCTGCACTGACAGCCTATTGGCTGGATTCCACTATGAACAAAGAGATGTTACAGTGTTGTTCTCCCTTGCTTTCTCGGTGTAGATGATCTACCACACTCGCTCAAGGTATCACTAAGTATAGACACTCTTTGTGTATACAATTTTGCTCAAAATGTATCAACTAATAATCAAGGTACTTCATACTCTGGAATTTCTCTATCGATCATGCACTAAAATAACTAGAATGTCTTCCTTTTATACTCCTTTATGCCATTATATCCGTTGGCACTTACCAAAGGAATTCCTCCAATCTACCTGTTGGACGGAATCAATCAAGAAGATCATTCGAGCTATTAAAGGAACCTGACGATAGCCCATCAATCATGTTCGCCCATACAATCAGGATCTAGAACCTTCCAAGAATATTTCGTCGACCATCGGATCTTCAAACGATCTTGATTACGAATAAAAGAATCCGTTATATTTATCCAGCCAAGAGATCTTCTCCAGAGGATAGGACTAAATCCTCAACCAAATACTTTAGCTCTGGATTGCCTTCGTAACTGGATTAGAAAAACTGTCAATGAGAATAGTCTTGAGTCTTGAGTCTTAAGTCTGGTGATCTGAAAGTCTTCAAACTCTAAACAGAAGGTCTGTACTTATCCAGACTAGACTGATAGAAACGTTTTGTCAGCTTCAAAATATTCTGGAAAGATTTCTCCAACAGACCTTTCCTTGTCCATCTTTAAGACTAATAATAGGAAGCTACAGAAGAAATTAGAAGAACAGCCTTTTTTCTTTTGCTAGGTAATCAGGGGGTTAGAAATTCTTGACACTCGCGAACAGGCCAACGTGGTAGAAAATATGAGCAACGAACAGCAAAAAACCCATCTTTCCCACACAAAGAAAGAAAGAGAACGAAAATTGAACACGAAATTGAAAAAAGTTTGGTGTGTAGCAATGGAAGAATAATCCATGTCCTCATATATATTTTGAAAGTCGCAGAGCAGCTCGAGCGAGCGTCGCTGCTCTGCCGAGCAAGCAGAGTAGATCGAGTGAGCAGCCATCGCCCAAATATGCCGCAGATCTGTCCGAGTAACGCTCGCTCGAGGCTCGAGCACGAGGGCTCGCTCGAGCAAGCGTCTCGCAGATGTGGGCAAACGCTGGCTTGAGCGAGCTGTTGCGCTCGAGCCCCAAGCAATCGTCACCCATATCTGCGAGGGTTAGCTCTCGCTGAAGCTCTCATAAAACGGTGAAGGAGGAGCAGCAGCTGGTGAGCGCAGAAACTTACCTCAAACCAGAAGCTTCAGTCGGTGAAGGAGCAACAGCTATCAGCGCCGGAGAGAATGACCAGTTGGGAGGCGCCAGATCGCTCGACGGTGGTGAACCTGTGAGAGACGCCTGAAAAGGGAGAGACTCGCGTAGGGCACGAAAGCAAGAAATACAAAAGAAACAAGTTTTTTTCATTTTTTGTTCTTTTCGGCTCTTCAAGAAGTGTTTTTGGAAAAAAAATATTTTTTATTTCTTTTTTTCGTTCCAATTTTGTTTAGGGAGCAAAAAAATAATTTTTGAATAAAAATGCAAACAAACGCATTTCTATTCTTTTTTTGTTTTCGAAAACAAAAATAAATAAAATTTTTGCTCATAAACAAGAAAAAAATGCGAGGCCTAAAATTCCTTATCACAGACGTGCAATCCACGGCAAGATTGTGCGTATCCCAGCATTAGCTGGCTCATCTTTTGAGGTAAGAGGAAAAATTATTTCCACTACGAGCAGCACAATTCAAGGCTATCGTCTACTAATCAGTCCTCAGTTGCTTTTTTTGTTCATTTCCCTCTTGAAAATTCTCGCTGAGGCTTGTTTCAGGTCTTCTCTCTCCGACCTCGCGCTTCTCTTCGCTCCTCAACTCGCGAAGGCAACCGTTTTCTCATCTCTTCTCAGCATGTCGTTTCTGTTAATTCATCACTTTGTTATTGGAATAATTGGTTGAACTAGTGTGTTCCGGGCCCTCTTTTTTCTATTGGGGATACGGGTGGCTGTCGAATTGCTGAGCAGGTTATTTATTTTTTCTCTCTTTCGAATTGTTGTTACCTGTTAATGTAGCATGTCACTAGCCTAGATGTGACTTTCGTAAAGGAAGAAAGCTATCTGATCGTTCGTTGCGTTATAATTCAGTGTTTTTAAACTAAAATGAGTTGGCTTGCCAGCTCGCTAGGTAATTCACCTGAGTCTGGGGAGCTCTTTTTTATGCATTGTGAGGTTTATCTATATTTGAAGGTCCTAGATCAGTTAAATAAAAAAGAAACAGAAAAAAGAAGTAGGCCAATTCTAGGTTTGACAAGTTCTAATCTCAATTTAAACAATTGAGAACGATTTAGACAAGGTAAGTTCCAAAGTCTTAATATGGAATTTATCCATTTTGAAATCAATCACTCTAAAAATATATTTTTCTTAATGAGATTTCATTCGACAATTTTACCTTCCTCTATAGAACCGAATACGTAATATTCTGTTTTCCTTGAATTATTGCACCAAGTAATCCTAAAAGTTATATTCCATTTCATCTCTAACTCATTTTCTTTCTTCAAAGCGGTAAAAATTGACGGAGCCTTCACATGCGAAAAAAAGTAAACGATCAAAAAGTACAGGGAGGGTTGAACATTTTAAACCATATTACTATTTTTTGCCTGATCTCCAACTCATGAGAAATTCAATCCTCACAATATGAAACATACTAGGTCCAGCCTAAGGACCTTAAACAAAGGCCGTGATTATCGGAGCCCCTGTTCCACGTAAATAAAATGGAAGGGTTAACCGTGGGGGGATTTGTAACCAAATTTGGAAAACATCCCTTGGCCGGATCCGAGCTCTGCTACACTGGCCTCTCGACGACTGCCAGCCCAGTATTTTGGAAGTGAAGGCAGCTGGTTAGTCTAGCCTAAGGACCTTAAACAAAGGCCGTGGTTATTGGAGCTCCCGTTCCACGTAAATAAAACGAAAGGGTTAACTGTGGGGGGATTTGTAACCAAATTTAGAAAACACCCCCTGGCCGGATCCAAGTTCTGCTGCACTAGCCTCTCAACGACTGCCAGCCTAGTATCTTGGAAATGAGAAATTCAATCCTCACAATATGAAACATACCAAAAATCTATAATATGGTTTTTCTTAGGATCTTTAGGGAAATAACGGCGTTTTATAATTTTATATTCATCTCTTGGTCAATACTAGACAGATGATGGAGGATGCATCATCGAGAACCTCAAATGTCTTGACTCAGTCAAATCTCCTATCTTGATAAACGAAGGAAAGGCGCATGGCTAGTAATAGTTTATACTGAATCCCACTTGAACATTGTAATGGTATATTATGCTATAATCATAAAAGATCAGTTATTTTCTATTAAAAAGTAATCGAATCCCGTCGCTCCTAATTTCTTATCAATCAAATGCATTACATTTGATGTTTATTCATAAACAATTGTGATAGAGGAAGATATCAGATGAACGGATGATCTCAATCTATATCGTCGAAATTCTTTTGTTTTACTAAGAAGGTTATGAAATTAAAAGAATTAAAATACCTTTTAATTCTTTAAGATGTTCGCCGGGGAAAGTTTCCTCAATAAAGATCTTTCACCGAAGATGATAGAGTTTTGGTTTTATTATTTTTAATGGGTTTTGTGTCGCTCCGGAAAGGAAGTAACTGATCTAGATTACTAGCAAAAGTAAAATGCAGGAATAACAAGAGAAAAATATAGGTAGAATTGTACGTAAAAGTGTGATAAAGAAAATATAACAGCTTGAAATTGAATAATCATTTGTCGATTTGGCCAAAAGTCCTTTACATTGGTGCATTTTCTGCTATTTATGGTAGTATTCTAAATGTAATTGCTGTTTTGCAATTACTATTTCGACATCTACAACATTTCGGAAGTTTCGACTCTTTATCAATAACCGTCCAGCCTTGTCGATGTTTCCATTAGTTTCATCTAATCGCTTTCATCTTTATCTCGTTAGTTTTGGCAAGCTCCTTATTGCATTGTTCGAGATCTTCATTTATCAACTGCTAACATCCCGGCCCATTCTTTATGGATTCCTGTGCTTTGAGCCTGCTTCATTATCTTCGGGTTCCGAAGTTCAATAAGCTAATTCGGGCGCTAACAGAAATATCTTGAAAGTTTTTCTTTGCGATCAAATCATGCAAACTTCGCACGGCATGAGGACACGAGGACTCAATATGTTGCGTGGAAAGAAGCAATTCAGAAGAGCATCAGAAATCTTGGAAATCGGGAAAGAACTTCCCAAAAAGTAGGTACCCTACCATCACGCAGCGTCCTATCGCAACACCAGCTTTTTCTTAAATATGAACCGACAAAACTTTGTACTGGTGCGGGTGGAGAGAGAGAGGGGAGGAGGGGACCACATGCGTGTGGGTGAAGAAGCTAAAGGACGTTTCCTCCCTCGCTTCTCATTTCTCACATTCTCTTCATCTTGCACAGTCGGTCTCTCCCCTGCAGAACCATTTGAGACCATCGCCTACTGCTTACTCCTCACTCGCTTTCATTGTTCTAGTTTACCATCTTTTGTCGAACTAGAATGAGTGGGCCTGCAAGCGCACGTTCCGCCTGAATCCGGGGACCATCTTCTCATGACAAATATCATGTTTGGAAAATTGAAAATGACAAGACCCATGTAAGTTTCATATGAGTCCCCTTAGATCTGGCGGTCGGTATGCATGTTGGGTTCGATGAACACCCTCGGTGGGCAGTAGAACGAGGAGAGAACAAATGACGTGTCGCTCAAGCATTGGTCAAAGCAATAGGCAAGGGAAGAAAAAGCTTGTGCAATTGTCGTACCACATATGGGCTCCATGTGCCGAGGTGTACCACACTATGCAGGCGGCCCACGAAGAAGGAGCCACGCAAATGGAAAAATCATTACTATTTTCTCTTTTTCAATAAACATGAATCGCTTATGAATATGATTCAGACTCATTAAATTTTGTTACTTTAAATTCATAACGATTTATTCTGAAATTTTAGCTAATCTATATACGATTCAGCTCACTAAATATAACTTCTTCTTTTTCTTTTTCTTTTTTTGGAGCTCACTAAATATGAGTTAAAAGGTAAATTTTTGATAATTTCTAACGCCTCTAGCAGTGAAAGACTTTCATTTCAATAGCCAGGGAAAGCAAAAAGCTGTCCATCTTCACTTACATTTGATTGGCCTCATAATCCCGCTAAAAAGACGACAAACCTAAAAGGCGTGGGTTAATCGGCTAAAGAAGTAAATTTCCTCATCACAGACGGGCAAATCCACGGCAAGATTGTGCGTGTCCCAGCATAGCTGGCTCATCTTTTGAGGGAAGAGAAAAAGTTATTTCCACTACGAGCAGCATGCAAAGTTGCCAAGCAAACGAGATGATTGTGGGGCTCTTATGGAGGAGCATCATCATGCGAAAACTAGTTTTGATCGTGAAACCTTGACTGCAACGTGAACTATTGATTCTTTCGGCTAACGAGGAAGGTAAAGCTCAAGGTCGCCCATCGTCACTTTGATTTGAGTGGCCACGGGTCCAATTACAAAGAGAAGTAACAAAATATCTTTAAAATCTAAATTGAAATAGTCTGGCCTTTCGAGGAAGTTATTCTTTTGGTGGTCTTGGTCAAAAAAGTTAGATTTAAAAATAATAAGTAAAATTGCCCCGTCAAAGAAACGCAATCAACCACAAGATTGCCTCTCCTTTGAGGCAAGAGAGGAAGTAAAGCTTCATTTAAAGTCCAGGTGACAATGCTTAAAGAGGAGAAACCCATCGGATAAGAACACCACGCCAGACACAAAAAAAATCACCCAAAATAACCAAGACGTTCATTTTTGTTTAGAGATACTTGGTTTCGATAGCTCCAAGTTGAGGATTGAAGGTGATCCTTTGATTGTACCGCCTTTCAGGACTCGGATATAACTTGATATGCTTCAAGGTAACTCCTCTTCAAATACAGAACCCATCAAAGTTATTTCATCTCTACACTGCTCCTCTAAGTAAGCCCTACCTTCATTATGAGAATATTACATTCGGTATGACAAAGAAAATTTTGATTATTACTCATTGCGTAACAGCCAACACCCTTTAAAGCATATAGAATTTCGAAATTCCCTAACCTTTTTAAAATGATCATCACCTATATTGCTAATTTTTCTTACTATAATTCTCTTATTTAAACAATTGGTACGAACGGTCGGGCATGGTGGAATTGCTAATTTTTCTTACTACACAACTCTCTCTCTCTCTCTCTCTCTCTCTCTCTCTCTCTCATAGTTCTCACTTTCTGTATCTTTTACATTCGGCCTCTCTCTTGCATTGCAGAACAATTCAAGACTATTGTCTATTGATTAGTCCTCGCTTGCTTTCTTGGTTCAGTTCCCTCTTGAAAGTTCTCGTTGAAGCTCGTTTCGGGTCTTCTCACTCTGACCTCGCGCTTCTCTTTGCTTCTCAATTCGCGAAGGTAATTACTTTTTTTATCTCTTCTCAACGCGTCGTTTCTATTGATTCATCGTTTTGTTATTGGAATAATCGGTTGAACTAGTGTGTTCCGGGCCCTTTTTTTTTCTATTGGAGATATGGGTGGCTGCTGAATAGCTGAGCAGGGTTTTTTTTTTTTTTTTTTTCGAATCGTTGTTTCCTGTTGATGTAGCATGTCACTGGCTCAGATTTGACTTTCGCAAAAGAGGAAAGCTATCTGATCGTTCGTTGCATCGTAATTTAGTGGTTAAACTAGAATGAGTTGGCTTGCCAGCTCGCTAGGTAATTCACCTGAATCTGGGGACCTCTTTTTTATGCATTGTGAGGTTTATCTATATTTGAAGGTCCTAGATCAATTAAATAAAAAAGAAACAGAAAAAAGAAGTAGGCCAATTCTAGGGTCGACAAGTTCTGATGTCGATTTAAACAATTGAGAAATGATTCTGACAAGATAAGTTCCAAATTCTTAGTATGAAATCTATCCATCCCGAAACCAATCACCTTAAAAACAAGTATTCTATTAATGAGATTTAACTCGACAATTATATCTCCCTATATAGAACACTCCGAACAAGTAATATTCTGTTTTCCTCAAATTATTGGACCAGGTAATCCTAAAAAGTATATCCCATTTCACCTTTAACTCATTTTCTCCCTTCAAAGCTGTAAAAAATTGACGAAGTCTGCCCTTGCAAAAAATAGTGAACGAGGAATTAAAAAGTACAGGGAGGTTTGAAAATTTTTAACTATATTGCTACTTTTTATCTGATTTCAAACTCATGAGAGTTTCAATCATCACAATGTAAAACATACCAAAAATCTATAGTATGAGTCTTCTTAGGATCTTTTACATGATATCATGTAGTATGAAATATATATTAGATCTTTTGACATAGGCTCATGAAAACAATTAAACAAATTGAACCATACAGGCATATTAGGAGATTCACTTCGCTTTACATCACTCATATCTTACAACTTTTTTGTTATAAAAATTCGTGCTTTAAAATGGGATCAAATTTCGACAAAAATAATGGGATTAATTAATCTAATATGACTTGTCACGAATTTAGCCAATAATAGTATTCTACTTCCATTTAATTGGAGAAAAAAAAAACTTTACGAAGATATTCTCAAGGTGGGCCCTCCAACGAAAATATGGACACGCGCTCAAGGCCATTTTTCCAAACCTAAGTCCTCCCTGAATTTTCCTCGGCAGCTTCCCTTTACTTTCTTCGTCTCTTCTCCTTCTTCTTCCATCAAAACATTACTTAATTTCTAATCGTTCAGACTTCCGTGGAAAAAGGGCATAGTCTGGGTAAGATAAACAAAGGGATGCACTGTTTCGCTTCTAGTCGTTCCTCTATAGTGTTTGTTGTGCCGATCCTTCTCTCTTTGTATTCAATCATCTAATGAAGAAGAAAAAAAGTGCATAAAAAGAGAGCACTGAGTCCGTTTGGTGTTATCTAACAAATTATAGCTCTATCAACAAGGTATTAATCCATTTTCTAAATCTGAAAGTTTGAAGAGAATAACTCGGTGATTCATATCAGTTTATGATAGATTCATGTTACATGAAATTGTTCAAATGAGAGGCCGTGTGAAATAAATAAAGGAAATAACTACCATTTGTTTATTTCTATTCACATTTCCAACTTCATTCCGAAATTTGACAATTTCAATTAAAATTAAAATATCAAATAACATTCCTAATCACTAGCTAGTTCCTTTCATCACGTCTTCCCCACATTTCTCATCTCGTTTGAACTCAATTATCCGCTTTCAAATGACTTACCAAATTCTGATTGCCAATAACCAAATAAAAAGGACCAACGCTTAGATGTTTAAATACATGCAATGTGCTTGTCCCCAGAATTAAGTTCATATATCCCAATTTTCAATTAACAGAGTAACATACGTTATTCATGATTGGACCAAGCCAACAAATTTGACTCGACTTAGTGGGGTTTTGACTCGACTTAGTGGGTGAGGTCCAAAAGAAGACAATGCAAAGACTAAAAGCATATGCAGAAAAGCATCTTTCGTTATTTATCAATACTTTTATGCAGCAGAAAAGTATATTTAATTTCAACTTTCCCCCTCAGGTTGCCATGGACAAAGGGCAGAAGAGTGCAGAGAAGGAGAGTACTAAAGGAGTATCCGCTCCTTCTTTCATCCCTCAGATACCCTCAGGAGGAAATAGCAGCCAATACAACGTGTTCTTGAGCTTTAGAGGCTTAGATACCCGCAAGACATTCACCGATCACCTCTACCATAATCTGGTCAACATAGGGACTGTACCATTTTGCGTGTTCAGGGACGATAACATCCCAATTGGCGAGGAATTTGGTTCATATATTCTCAATGCCATCACACACTCTAAGATTTCGATCCCCATCATCTCCGAGAATTATGCATCAAGTAAATGGTGTCTCCGCGAGCTCATTCATATTATGGACTGCAACAAGAGCACGTCACATGTTGTGTTGCCCATTTTTTATAAAGTGAACCCATCACATGTTCGGTATCTAAAAGGAAGTTTTGGGGAGGCCTTCCATTCAAGTAAGGAGCATTTTGATGAGAAAGATATCCAGGAAGGGCAGCGAGCACTTAGCGAAGTGAGTTACTTAAATGGTTGGGAATCTGAGAAATTTGCCAACGGGTACTTCACTTCGACCTGAACTTTGTTTATTATTATTATTTTTTTGGTAAGTAATTTTTCTTATTCAAGCAAAATTGATGAAAATATGGATGAACTATTCCACCACAAGCTCACAACCCCAAAATGTCCCCATGAACAACCATAATGGCCCAAAGACAGCAAGCACTACACTCCCCAAGATGTCCCTTGAAAATTAAACCAACAACAACTAAAACCAAATTATCCCACGGTGCCCAAGAATTTTACAATTGTCTCAATTACAGAGCAAAAAACAAAGAAACGACAACCCCTTCGGGCTAATAGCATCAATCTCTAAACGACATGTCTACAAAGGACTCAGTTGATAAGGATCGAATGGTTCGCATTGACCATGCCTACGTTCGATTCCCACCGCTAGTAAACTCCCATTGGTAGGCGATCCGAAAGTCAACTATAAGTCCTCAACGTGGGCAGTTGGGACTTGGGAGTCCCTGGCCTTCGAATTGGGAACCCCCCTCCTCCTAAACTTTTTTGTAACCACAAAAAGAAAAAAAAAAATCTACCTCCTGTCCTTAACTCGCGGCAACCTTAAGCCTTCTAACAAACGTTATACTTCCAAAGACTCTTAATGGGCACGTGCACCACCTTATCTATCGGCATAAAAGAAAGGGGAAAAAAATGAAATGACTGCCATGTTCATCTTCCATTGTTATTTGTAATACCGAAACATCTTGTATGTTAATTCGCTCCATCCATCCTTAGCATTTATGTAGGTGTCTTTTATATTAGATTAAGCATATTTACAAAGTTATCATGAGTTTTGTTGTTTGATAGGCATGAAGGAGAATTAGTGAAAAAAGTTATCAAAACTGTTCTGGGCAAATTGGGACATGATTTTCAGCTTGATGTTACTAAACACTTAGTTGGAATCCGTGATCATGTGAATAAAATTAGAAATTGGGTAGACACTTCTACCAGTGATGTTCGAATGATTGGAATCTATGGCATGGGCGGGATCGGTAAAACGACTCTTGCCAAGGTCATCTACAATGGCTTGTCGAATGATTTTGAGTATCGCAGCTTCCTTTCGGATATTCGAGAAACAGCTCACTGCAATGGTATTCATCATCTACAAAATCAACTAATTAAGGAAATAGAGTCAACCGAACATCAAATTTGGAACGTTGATGATGGAATTAATGTGATCCAATCTAGATTGAAGGGGAAAAAGGCTCTCATTCTTCTGGATGATATAGATCACTTGAATCAACTAAATGCTTTGGCTAGAGATCGTAAGTGGTTTATGACAGGAAGTACAATCATTGTTACAACCAGATATAAAGCTATTCTGGATCAATCTGAGTTCAAGGTAGACTACAAGTACGAATTGAATGAATTGGATGAGGTGCATTCTTTGCTTTTATTTAACAAACATGCATTTCATATGGACCATTCTTCAAGGGAATTTGAGGATATTTCTCGTGGTATCATATCCACCATGGGTGGACTTCCCTTGGCTCTTGAGGTAATAGGTTCATACTTGTATGAAAAAACAGACCGAGAAGTATGGCAAGATGTGCTAGAGAAATTAAGAAAAGAACCATATGGAGATGTCCAAGACAAATTGAAGATAAGTTATGATGCATTAGAAGATGGACATAAGGAGATTTTTCTCGATATTGCTTGTTTCTTTATTGGCAAAGAGAGCAAATTCGCAATTTATATGTGGAAGGACTGTGGATTTTATCCAAGTCAAGGGATTGAAGAATTGAAGCTGAGGAGTTTAATAAAAATTGGAGATCGTGGTGAGTTAAGGATGCATGATCAATTGAGAGATCTTGGAAGGACAATTGTTTGCAAAGAAGGACCGCTTGAGAGACGAAGCAGATTATGGGTCAGCAATGAAGCCTCCAGCATACTAATGGGAAAAAAGGTAACACATGACTCTCCTTTTTCTTTCCCTCTCCCTCGTAATTTCATACATTTAATCTGATCTATTCCAATCTTTTATCTAGTATGATAAGATGCTCCTACTTCTTAGGAAAAATTCCTTTCATGATTCATGCCCATCATAGATTAATTGTGACGGTAATTAAGGATGAAGAAGTTATATTCTCTCGTGATGGTTATGAAATGGAATATATCCAAATGTTCAGATTCAATGGTGTAAATTATATATGTCAAAAATTTAATTTACAACAAATTTAAAGTCTTTTAACAGCAATTCTACACTAAAAATCTTGTTTTGTAAAAGTCTGTAATTTTCATATTTAGTAGAAAATGTTGATAATCTGAAAGACTACAATAATAAATAAAGATGAAGCATGAACATCATAGAACAAATAAATGAAGATTAGTTGGTTCATAATAACGCTAGATAATAACTAATAATTAAACAAAACATTTTTTTTTAAAAGACGTCAAATGCATGGAAATCTCTCATGGATAAGGGTACCTCCACTTCCTGGAAACTCCTCCTACTTTGTGGGCAACAGGCTCTACTTTGTCGCGTTTCTAGACTCGATGCGTACAACTTCCACAATTAAGTTACTTCAAATCAAATAAAGATAATAACTTGAATCAATTTTAAATGAACCCGCAAGTTATTTTTGTCATTTAGCATTTAAAAGTGAAAACACCGGTAATCGCCACTACCATTGTCGAAGCATAGTTATTACACCAATCCAGCATAAATGGCGCCCGTGGTACACTTGGGTCTAGTCTATATCTAATATAATATCACAACTAAAAAGGTGAAGCCCTTAAAATTTTATCTTAATATTTCCATGAATTTATTATATATAATATAATCACCATTACTCACTGTTTAAATATAATTAATCAATTGTCAGAAAAAGAAATAAGTAAATAAACTTTTGCTTTGCTTCTTTTTTAAAGAGAGAATTGTTCATCTTTAAAAGTAAATCATAGGTCCAATCCAACATAAATGGTGCGCGTAGCGCATATTAGATCTAGTTTATATATAATCTAGTCTAATCTCACTTTAGATTCCTTCCAAGTTTACCCCTATATAAGGTTTCCCTATGGCGAATCAGTAAAGTCTCACTTTTGTAGAGCTCTTTTTCTTAAACCAACCCATTTCACACCTTCGAAGATTATTTAACATCTTCTTCATCAGCATCATATCATTCCCACTTCCTAACATCCTGCTCTTATTATTTGAAATTTTAGTTACAAAGTTCAAATGAAAATAAGCACAAGGTTAACAGAGCGCAAACGTAGCGCCTGTATAGTGTCTTGTTGAAATAAAGCAAACTCAAACTACAAAAAGTAACGCCATTTCTAGGTCGAGTTTTATTTTAATGTCTCACACATGCATTTTCTTGAATAGGTCGAGTGAGGGGCACTACTCACTTGAAATTACTTTGCTCTGGAAATGCATGTTAACAAATGATGAAAGCATGCACATATACTAAAAACTAACACCGACAATTTAAAAATAAAATACCTCTAGAAAATTTATTAACAAAAGTGGATAGTCAAAACTTCAAAATCCTTCGTTCACGATTTGTATATTCACATTGAGTCGGGGTTTGATTTATTTGGGGTCAAAATCGAGACACTAATCCAATAGCAAGTTTAAAAGAAGTTTCATGTGTTCAGATTTAGTGCTCTAGTTTTTAAAATTTTGATGCTTACCACCAATTAATTAAACTTTCCCGGGGGGGTGGTCGGGTGTGAATATAAGTATTGTTATTGAGGTCAATAAAAGCAATATGGAATATTTTTCACCATCTTCTACTGATTAAATGATCCGTTTTGGCAGGAAACTTAAAGAGTATGTTTTGACTTATAAGATGCAAAAAGAAACAGTATCTTAAGCAAAATGGAATGCATCTTCACTTTTCTTTTGGGTAAATACAAATAAGTATATTTTCTCCAGAATCTTTCATAAGGCAGAGTTAGCTAGAAGATATTGCCCAGCATTGATAACCTATTGTCCCATATGTTAGAAACTTTAATCTAACCATTAGACCATGAAAGGGAGTTAATTTGTTCATTTTAGTTGGTCCAAAAGCAGCTTTTTTCCAACTCCCGCTAAAAATTCAAATATTTTTTACTCCTACAATGTGCATTGTTAACGAATGTCCCCACATCACTTTTATAAAATACTTTATAAGAAAATTTTCGGTTTTCAAACCGACGATTACAAGAATAATTGATAAATTGAAAACCAAGTGCTTCCTTAGCTACTTAACAAGTGACCCATGAGCACTGTTTAGCAAATTCTTTTTAAAAATTATGAAAGTTTTATATGAAAATCTACAAGTCAACATTTGTATGTTCTATAAAGTTTCATGAATTTCGCCTTCGATAAAAATCAAAAGTATATGCACTACAAAATTCTGAAAATGGTAAACCACTAAGGTGCGTTTGTCTTAGATTTTCTTAAAGCAAGAAGTAATTTTCTTTTTACTTTCATGTCAAAATTAAAAATAATGTTTAAATTTCGAAAAATTATCAAAAAAATAAACGTGAGTTGTGTTAACGTTTATATAGAGCGAGGGTAGAAAGAGAACAAATTGTGGAGTCCAAGATCTTAAAAGGTGAAAACTAAAATAATCAAAATGCAATCTAGACACTCAGTTGATTGATTTGATATGCAGGGAACAGAAAGGATCCAAGCAATTTGTCTCGAGGGATACCGTGCTGACCATATCCAAACATACACAAATGAACAGTTTAAAAACTTACAAAGCTTGAGGTTCCTTCAGTTGAGGCTGGCGGCTTTAAGTGGAGATTTTGATAAACTGTTTTCGGAATTAAGATGGCTTCTATGGGTTGGAATTGAACCCAAACTATCTTTTTTGGCAACTAATTTGCATCTGCCAAAATTAACGGTGCTGCAGCTGTCCGACAGCAATATCACAGAGCATTGGAGAGGATGGAGTTTAGTCATGGTAAGATAGAAAAAAGACATCCTTCATGATATTTTGTCCATTTTGTTTTGTCGATCAACTTATTTTATGATAGCTTATTCTCCTTTGTATAGGAGGCAAAACGGCTGAAAGTTCTCCACCTTGACTCCTGCAAATTTTTAAGACGTACTATTGATCTCTCGGTTTTCACAAAGTTAGAGATTCTCAAGTTGACATACTGTGTGAGCCTACTGCAAGTCCACCCTTCTATTGGCAAAGTCAAGAGCCTCGTTTCCTTGAATTTGTCTGACTGTCAAATGCTCAATGAGCTACCAGAAGAAGTGGGTGAACTAGAAGAACTAAAAGAACTTATTTTAGATATTACCAGTATTAGAAAGATTCCTACATCTATCGGTTCTTTGAGGAAGCTAGAGAAATTGAGTGCCTCACATTGTTGGTCGATGAGAGAAATCCCTAGCTCAATTGGGGATTTACAAAATTTACAATATCTAGACTTTGAACGTTCTGCGCTTGAAAAGTTACCTAGTTCTATTGGAAGGTTGAAAAAACTGCAGACGCTATATCTCTCTAGGACATTGATATCTGACATGCCAGAAAGCATTCGAAATCTTTCTTCTCTCCAACATCTTCGTCTATGGAACTGTTTCAAGCTTCGGTCATTACCAGAGCTTCCTTCTGGCTTAACGTGTCTAATGGTCTCTAGTCAGAGTCCTAGTTTGCCACAACTTTCTTGCTTGATCCACCTAGAAGAATTTGGTCTTGATGGATGTACACTTGAGTACATCCCAAAGTTTTCCTCAAGACTCTTGAAGCTTTCTATTTCCTCCTGTGATAAGTTGATATTGTCTAAGCTTGACAGATTCAAGTACTTGGAAGAGTTGTCAATATATTATTGTAGTTCCATTGAAAGATTGGACATTTCACAATTAAATCGTTTGAAACGATTACGAGCTAGCGATTGTGATAATCTAGTTGAAATTCAGTGCCAAGATAATTTCTTCTTGAAGGAGATAGTTGTGTATCATTGCAAGTCCATTGAAAGGCTGATCCTTCCAGAATTACATTGTTTGAAGGAATTAATGGCTCGCTATTGTGACAATTTAGTTGAAATTCGAGGTCTTGATGGTGCAGAGTTCTTAGAGAAATTGAATGTCACTCATTGTGGGTCCATTCAAAGATTACCTGACCTATCATGCTTCGCAACCCTTAAAGAGTTGTACATCCATAGCTGTCCCAATCTACATGGTGTTGAGAACCTCAGAGAGATTCTTGTCTTAATGAAGCATATACAGAGCAATTTGATATTATAGAGAATTTCATGATGAGGTGTTCGCTTGGTATTACAAAGAATCTTGGTGTTGAGGAGTCAAGGTCTCGTACACACATAGATATCACAAGATTCAAATCAATGGAGACTTTACCAAAATTGTCGGATGTGAGAAGTTACAATCTCTAGGGGTACAAGACTGTAAGAAACTTAGCTTTGGGGACTTAAAGAGTTGGATTTAATTTATTTGAATATTTCTAGGTGCGACTTATGGGAAACGATACCAAAATTATCTCAACCATTGCCCCCCATGCATTAGGTTCTATAGATCTTGTCAAATTCATAGTGGAAGCTGCTCGAATCTTGTCTTCAACATAGGTAAGCAAGTAAACTATCATTTTTCTTCTGAGATTCATAATCTACTTTTCATCACTATCTTCTTTTGACAAGTATGTTTTACTTGACAGGTTCCTGTACTATCCTAAATTCTAAATAACTGGAGTGGGGAAGTGGTGGTAGAAGTTGACATGATGCTTGAGCCAAGATCAAAACGTAAATCCGAATATGGGTCTGCGTACATCAGAATGCATTGGTCATCTAGTAAGATTTTTTATCCTTAAATGACCAACATGAGTAAATAAATTAATACTTTTTTCTCGAAGCTATATATTTTAGAGAATTATTTGCTTTGCACTAGGTATCTATTTGATCTAGATTTGCCTAAATGTGCCTGCTGTTGATTGCATTATAGCAATGTTTTTTCAGTTATTCTTCCTTTAGCAGCTTTTGCAGATTAGCGGCTTTATGAGGTAACGAATCAAAATATCGACATAGGTAAACAAGAATTACCTCGTGATTTGCAATTTCCCTCTTGGTAAACCCAGGATCTGAACTTTTCATCTAGAGGCTGATGATCTTTTGCTACTCAAACTAGTACTTTCCTTGAAAAGTACTTTTTGGCCATTTTAAATTCCTTTTATGAACTCTTTTATGTGTCAAAGGTTGACTAATGGCGGATATCCTGTTTAGAACAAACACCTTTTGATTTTCATTGATCTATCAAGTATCTTATTGTTCCCTCGAGCATGAATTCCCAGTAGGTATCAGAAACTGAGCTAAAATAACGATCAAGTTCTTCTAATGGGCGATTAAAAACATGAATAGAAATTTTGGCTAGTCTGTTTCATATATGATTGTAGACAAGCTTTCTACAACCAGTTGTCAGACCATTATTTTGAAAGATTATTAAGAGAGGTAAACTGATGCTTCTTTTGTGACAGGTCTGGTTAGTCTATGTAATAATCAAAGTTTACTTTTGGACTTTGATTCACTGAGCTGTACCGATTACCTTTTGCATAATTGGGATAATTTTTTTCAAGGAGCACAAAAATTTGCTAATTGGTTTGCATCCCATTTGATCTTATTATTGTCTTTAAATCATTTTATCACATGATTGATCTGGTTCTAGCGAGCTTGGCTGAGGAAGTTCAAATTCTACAACGGAGACTGATCAAAATGAAGAGGAGGATTTTGCCGAGGAACCATCAACAACAACTGTGGACTATCTTGTGTGCCGACCTTGAAGAGGCTCGTGGTCCAACTAGAGCATCCTGAGGAAGTTTTTTTTATGCTTGTGAAGATCGAAACACTTGATCTGGTCTCAACAGCACATACCTGAATAATTGTAAATGTATCCATTCTCAATTGAATCTACGTTTTGTGTGCTTATTGGGTTCTACCTCTCTGTGTATCAAATACACACCCGCTGATTTTTCTACATGTTACCCTGATGCAGAGTTGTTTTATGCGGTTGCGTTCTAATGATATCATTCCCAAACTCAATGAGGCTCTGCCGAGAGAGGTATGCACCAACAGTTGTACCATAACTATGAAAGAGTAACTTTTGTGCTTATAAAATATGAGCTAAGGAATTTTACGCCAAAATTCATATACTAGAATGCGTGATGACAATCTCCTCCATTTCTATCATTTTATAATCGTGATAATATTCTTTGAATGTTGTCATATAGGTCCCTGACTCGATAAGCTTAGTTCTTAGTCATCCCATATGAGATGGGAATAGTCTTGAGATTTGATTTATATATAGGCAAAGACCCACCCTCAATGGATACCGCCTAGATGGTTCTTTCGCTCATGCGAATTAGGTCAAGTTTTTGTAGACGCTCTTAGGCTAGATTTCTGTGGATTTGGGTTAATGTGACGGGGTCAACCATAATATTTCATCACAAGATTCACATGAGTCCTTTAAAATCAACACACATCTTAAAAATCTACTGTGATATCATATGGTTCATAAATCATGATCTATGCAATTTTTTTAAGTTTTCAATTGACTCAGGCTCACTTATATTCACTTAGGCCTGGAAGGCTTGCCGGGACCCGGTTGACTTTAACTATTACAAACTAGCAAATGTGCACACGCACACGTGCGTGTGAAAAATGGACATTTGCACAATTAGCTAAATCATTTTATTATGAAATGCCTGAAAAATCAATGCGGAAAGAGATTATTGGTAAAACAACACTATCCAAAGAAATTGTATATAGGAAAGACAAGAAAATGTCAAGATTTGAGTTTTCTTAGGGTTGTTATAAAACAAATATAATATTCAAACTTTAATACCGAAGCATGCGAGAGATTGATAAATTAATAACTTAAGCATTTGTCCATGGGTACAATATTTATAAAATAAGTATTTGAGGATATTAGAGGAAGAAATAAAAATATTTGAGGTCCCTAAAAAGTAGGAGGTCCTCTTTAATTTATATAGTAGCATAGATAACTAATCAATTTCTAAGTGTGGCATGAAAACGGACTCCTTTCAAAGCGTTTCATACAAGTTTGGTCATGTATTTATAATCTTCTTAGTTATAGTTGGGTTTAATTTATTTTGATATTTCCGGGATACCTCATTGGAAACAATAGCAAAATAACCCGGAACACGCGTCTTTGGAAATTATGAAAAAACGCAATATGGAGGTCACGGGAGCAAAATTATATTGTTGTGATACTGGTGTGATGAATCTTATGTTCATATTACAACAATGAGACAAGTCATGTTTCCTTAACAGGGGACCAGGGGTAACCGGCGGCAGGCGGCGGTTTGTTTTGAAATTTCATGACCAACTTTCAATCACTATTGTCTTTGGACAAGAAAGTTTTCCTCGATAGGGTTTTGTACTTTCCTAGATTCCTAGTCTTCCATAATTGGAGGTACGGGGCAGTTGGTCTTAGAAGCAATTCAAAAAGTGGTTCCACGTACATTAGAAGGCGTTGGTCTTCTGGTAAGATTCTTCATCCTTCAACAACCAGCTTATGAGTGAATATAGTACTACTTTTCTCGAGGCGATATTTTTTGTAAATTGCTCGACACTGGGTGTCTATTTGATCTAGATATGCCTTAAGTATACTGGCTGTTGATTTGGCTGCTGAATGCATAATAATAATGTTTTTTCAGCTATCCTTCCATTCGCAGCTTTTGCAAACTGCAAAGAGATCAGCGGCTTGTAAGTTGTAAGGCAACAGATAAAATTATTCACATAAGTAAATAAGAATTACCTAGTGCTTTACAATTTCCCTCTCAACAAACCTAAATTTGAATATTTTCATCTAGAGGCTGATTATCTTCCGCTGCTCAACATTGTAAACTGCGCCCAAAATCCATTTTTCGTTATGTCCAAAGTTAATATTTTTCTTGAAAATAATTGTTGGCCATTTTGAATTCCTTTGGGAGATCTTTTGTACGTCGAGTTTGACTCATCCTTTTCAAAACATACACCTTTTGATTTTCCAAGATGATCGAAAACCCTGTCATGTTTCTTATTGTTCCCTTGATGTTCTTCTCAAACCTTTGAAGACGAACATGAATTCCCAGTGAGTAGGTGAAACTGAGCTAAAATGAAAATCAACGTTCGAGTTTTTCTTGCTGGTGACAAAATGAAAAATTAAAAGTAGTTTTGGCTTAGTATGTTATATGTGACTGTAGACCAACTTTTTGTTCCAAGTATTCAAACTGTTGTCTTGAAAGAATATCAACGAAGGCAAACCGGTGCTGCTTTCTTGACAGGTCTGGTTGGTCTGTGTAATGATCAAGGCACAGTTTTGGACTTCAATTAAATGAATTGTATCAATGACCTTTTGCATAATTGGGACAATTTTCTGCCCGTTCTGTGGAACAAGCTGGGCTGAGGAGTCCAAGAATTTGATATTTAGTCTGCATCCTCTTTGCTCCTGTTGTTGTCCTGGAATCATTTTATCACATGATTGATCCGAGCCTAGCTGACTTGGCTGAGGAACCTCAAATTCCATACCAAAGACCGATCAAAATGAAGAAGAGGAATTTTGCAGCGGAAGCATCAGCAATAGTTGTGGGCCATCTTGCGTGCCAACCTTGAAGAAGCTCGTTTGCCAACTAGCGTCCTGAGGAAGTTCTGATGCTTGTGAAAATTCAGGCACTTGATCTAGTCTCAACAGCACATACCTAAATGATTGTGGATGTAGTTTTTTCAATTGAATCTACATTCTGTGTGCTCATTAGTTTCTACCTCTCTATTAATCAAATAAGTACCTTCTGATTTTTTTATGCATGAATCCCTGATGCAGAGTTGTTTGATACGATTGTGTTCTCACTTCTCATGATATCACTCCCAGACTCAACGAGGCTCTGCAGGGGAAGGTAAGCACAGCCAGTTGTACCATAACTATAAAAGACTAACTTGTGTACTTGTACAGAAAATCAATGCAAGGATGCATGATGACAATCTCCTTTGATTTCTATCAGTTTATTAGTAAGGTAAACAAAATCCTTTCAATGCTGTCATATATCAGTTCTCATGTATGTAGCATTGAACTTGTAAAGTTGAGATTTGCCTCCTAGCAAAACTATACCGAATTGCTGATTTTGCTAATCAGGTAACGCGAAATAATCAAGTGACGAGTACATCTTTCTGTTCTGTAGTTTAGACAATTCATGTTTTTGGTATAGTCTTATTAACATCAGTTCTCTTCCTGAACACAAACGACGAAAGTGCTGCTGATTGCTTACTTTTCCCGAGTCTTTTGTTTTATTTTTCATGGGCCAACCAATGAAGTTTCTCTTGATTACGGTCCGACTGCGAACTACTCAAAAACACCTGGAACGCGTGGCAAGATACGTCCCCAGATTTTGGTGTTGGGGCACGTTATTTATGCATGTGTGCTTTATCTGGGGTATATTGTGATGCTACTTTTCATTTATTAATAACTAATTAATCCTATCCTTCTTGTGTAGATTCAAAGCTGCACTTCATGAAGCTCGGAGAAAGTCCCAAAACACCACAGATGTAGGTGCAGGCAGGAGCGAACAATGTCACGAGACATTATATAAAAGCGTTCAAAAGTCCGTCGCTATAGGCACTGATCATGTGCCTCGTGTTGTTAATTCTCTTCATAGGATTCTTTGATATAAAGCGACCTCTCCTATGGCACGTCGTCCTTTGCAAGCTTTGACATCATGCTATTCTTTAGCAAAGGCCGATTCTCAAAATACTTGCAGGAAGACCGCATGTGCAGGAGGTCCTGTATGTGAGGTTAAGCATAAACTCATGTTTACTTCAAACTACAATCGTGTGACCGGAAGAGAAGCATTCTTCATGGGAAAAGAAAACGCCATGGAATCGGCAAATAATCTGTCAATGGCAGCCAAGAATTTTACTGAAAAGGTTTGAAGAAGACAGCAGTTTCTCATGTCGGAGAATTTTGAATGAAGTATAAAAATGTTCATTAGCAAGCTATCATCTCTCTGGTCTGGTCACCTCAGAAAATTCATGAATTGACATCTAACAATCGCTTAATTGTATAATCTCAAACTTGGATTTATTCACGCACGAATCTATTAAGCAGAAGAGACACGGCCATACATTCTCATACCTGCAACCAAATTTTCTCTGACGTTGGCTACAGTGAAAAACTGACAAAAAATGTTGATAACATTTTTTAGAAGGGTGAATATAAGCCCCTCCATGGAGCTAATTTTTCAGGTGGAAACGAAGGCCCATGGGCCTACGCAGCGTGATTGATGACTGCCGTGTACTTAGCCCAGATGAAGGAATCGAGTGCGAATCATTGCCCCACGCGACGCAAACCAACTAGCCGATCGGGTCCTCAAAGCCCGTTGTAGAAAAAATCCCTCCCTGTTAATCGGTTGTGTAATCCCCGCCCCTCTGGAATATCTTATGTTCTGAGACTCATCTATCGTATTTCAATGGGTTGCTTTCATGAATGAAATAGCTTTTTGGACCTCAAAAACAAATAATAATAGCCCCTCCCAAAATTTATATGCTAAATGGTAGTCATCGATGATGCGTTCAAGTTTAGTCTAAGTAATTTCTTTGGGGTCAATCTCAGACATTTTCCGACCTTGTACTGGATTATTATTGGGGAATTTTTAGTAGTTAAAAGCTGCTCACAAACTTGTAGTCTACTGACTCAATTTTTCCGGAGCTCAAGACAAGTCCAAGTAGCCTGTTGAGCCAAGTTCGTATCTACAAGTACTGTATCATATCTAATGCGGATCTAGTAAATAAGTCAAAACGCTTGTTAAGCATACTTGACATGAGCTAGCTGCTTAACAAGTGCCTAGGCAGCTGTTAATTACAACTGACAAGTAATACTTTCTTCATATGCGTTGTTTACCTTCATTTATGCATTTCAAGTGCACGATCTTCAAAAAAAATCCAACACTACTTTCCTCTTTCGCGTGAAAAAATCGCCAATGTTCTGAAAGTATTGCCAGTCGCAATGACATTTCTAGTCTTACCGCTAGTGTCCGAAAAAGAGTGAACAAAAAAAAAAAAAAAAAAATGAACGTTTCAACTGCTGTCATGGTGTGCATAAATAAACTTTTATCATCTTACAATTTAACATTTTGCTTTTGGTCTGTTCGATGTTGTTTTGCATGTCGGATAAGGCAGGCATTCCAGTGGGGAGTGTCTCTTGTGGAGTCTTCAACTGGAACAGTAGAAATGTCCCTTTTTACAGCTTATATGTTGCAGAACGACGTCCCCAAGAATTCTTTTTTAATTTTCCTTTTTCTGATGATGTAGGACCGCTCCTTCAGTGTATAAACTATAAACATGTGAGGATCGTGTTGATTAACCTAAGTGGAGTTAGACAAGGTGCATAAAATCCGGTTCGGACGCCAACTGACTGCAAAACTGAACATAATTGATGTAATGGATAAAGAAAACTGTAAGTTGAACTGCATATGGCAAAATGCGCTTAATCTACATACACAAGTTCTTTGTGAATCACTAAAGCAATCCAAGAAAAAATAGCCATGAGTCAGGGGAAATTATTCAATCAATCCTACACCTATCACATAGATGTTAATTCAATATTAAACTTTTCAATTTTGCTAATTTAGTCTAAACTTCTTTCACAATGTTCCATTTTAATCCTGTTTGTAAATTTTTTTATAGGAAATCGTTGACATGACAATGTGCCACATGGAACAATTGATAAAGATTGGACCACCGTGCTAGCAATTTCTAGGGAAACTTTTTCTAAAATGACTACATTGGAAGTGAAATTGATAACTTCTCTTTGGAATTGAAATTGAAAGTGTCATGACTAGCCTTTTTATGCTTGTCTTATCATCTTATTGTGCAATTGCGTAAAACATGCGATTGATTAGCGGTTCCCTTTTACGAGGACATAGAAAGACAAAAATTTACAATTTAACTAGACAATAATTTGCCAAATCGCGGGAATCACGGGCAAAGAATAGATGGGCCAAGCATGAGTCGTACCTAAATCATAAAACAAACCGTAATTGATGCAAAAGCAACCCTTCCCATCATTTAGTGAAAAAAGTAGAGGATGGAGCTTTGTACCAAGCTGCCTAAATTGCTCATGGATCTCATAATAAATTAGCTGATATTTCAATTTTGGAATTACAAAGAACAAAATCAAATGAGTAAAATTGCGCAAGACAAGCATTAAATCAAAGCAAATAGCAATCAACTAGTTCTTGGGCTTAATGTCAAATGTCACAGCCATCTTCAAAGGAAAACAAAGAAGGAAGCAATACAAGTTTCCACGCCATGCTGGATGACTCCTTCCACGTACATGAGAAAGTATTTAGCATAACATTTATACCAAGTGATACATTGACCGATGCCTTTCATCTTATTGTGTAACCTCAACATTTAACATATAATCAAAACCATGTCAACATGTTATGTAATATAACATTACATAAAAGATTTTTTCTGTATGTTGATGACACCCTGAAGTAAAGTCACCTAACTATTCGGTGAATTCATACTGCTCGTACCTAGCTCTGCAATCCCCGAGCTGGACCTGAGCGCCAACGCTCATCGGACATAATATGCGGACCTGCGTAACAGCACTGGTCATGCACAGGACGCAACCGTAGCAGATTGGGGTCGACCCTGGCCATGGTGATTGGTAGTAATAATTGAACTTATTGTACGCCGTGTCGTCCCTTAAACGGTGGAGAACATCGTCTAGATTGATCATGAAAAGATCGTTGCCCGGATATGTCGACGTGCTGCAACTATAGCCCACGATCCTCGTGTCCAGGTCGCCCCGAGCAAGCCCGCAAATGCAGAGGAGCATGACAATCGCAGTCGCCACAGGTCTCTTGAGGATAGCCATTGCCGTGACCAGATCGCTACCCAGAAACGAGATAAGATTCGACATACAAAGAGGGCAATTGCTCGTGCTGTGCAGTAGCTGGAGATCCCATTTGCCGGATTCGTCTGCCTTTTTACAACTTCTAATGAAATAATTTAATCACGAGGGTCGCTTATCACAACGCAAGAGAAAGCTAATGGTTTCTTGCTTTGATCCAAAGTCCGGTTTCCAGCTTATTCTTAGCCCTTATCCAGCGGAAGATACGAAATGTGGAAACTTTGCATGCGTTGTTCTCTTGACTCGCCGTCTTGAACTTTGAAGCTAACGCAGAGCATGCGATGGAGGGAGGCTCTCCCTCCTTTAATCGGTCTGTGAATTAGCAACTTAGATATGGCGAGTCTATAATAAAAGCTTGTTCTAGTATCTCGTCTTGATAACTAAATTAAATGAATTCTTCAGTCCATCAGACAAATGGGAATAGTTTATACAATTTCACTGTAAAAAGAACATTGCATGTCACTTAATTGATTAGTTAATAACAATCGGATTTTGCTGATAAATACCCGAGGGCAATTGTTAACCAATTAGATAAGGAAATATTATGATTTCGAATACCCATATTGTCCTCGTCATATGCGTGCTCAATGCTTTGAAGACTATATATTCTCATTAAGCATGTTTCGACAAATTTCCAGGAGGCACTTGTTAAAGATGGCCGTGCTTCATTAGATACTCATCATTACGTTAGTTACATAGAAGACATTCTCTAAAGCAACACAGGTTGACCACTTATTCTGTAAAATCTGTGCTGCTGATTACCTAACTCTGCAATCCTGATACTGAAGCATAGCCCCGCACTCATCAGACACGAGTCGTCAACTTGTCTTGTAATCCATTCGGCACATTCATAAAGCCCGAGTGCTGAAATGCAGGGCTCCATGACCATAACAGGTCGGGGGTCGACCCAGGCCATGGAGATGCGTAATAGTTTTTGTATCTATCATACGCCGTCTCGTCCATTAAATGACACATTCTTTATGCTGTGCTGAGATGCATGCACTTGACCGAAATTCTCTTGTCTGGATCACCTCTCGCAAATCGGACAGCACGAAGAAGCGTGAGAAAACTTACAGTTGATCCCTGTCTGTAATGCTTGTGTCACGTTGTTGTAAGTGTAGATCCCGCTGTCCCTTGTTTTGTTGCGTTGATTCAATTTTTGGTTTCTCGCTGTATTTTATTCTCGTTCTGTGATTCGTTGCGGCGATCACTTGTCACAATGCCGGACAGTTGTTTCTTGCTTTGATAAAACAAAAACAAAAACAAAAAAGGTTTGATTTTTGAGCTTTTTTTCTGAGCCATTGTTCGGCTGGAGATACGAAATATGGAAACTTGCATGTGTTTTTTCCTATAGTGGAGGTCTTGAAATTTAGAGCCTTGGCAAAGCATGTTGTAGAGAAGGTCACATTGAAGCTCTCTAAATAAAGAAGGTATTCTCTTTAGCCATGGAGCACACTGGTTTAAACGCCGAATTTGATATCTCCACGTCGTTTACTGAGCAACACTCTGAAAAATAGCATGCTCTACTTTTAACATAAAAAAAAAAATGATATTCTACAATTTTTGTATGTATTAAAGATTTTCACCCTTCTATCGATGTAAAGGATCGAAGTAGGATGAGTATGATAAGGCATCCGAACCATCTAAATCCTAATGGGATGTAAATGGATAGAGGGTTTGGGGAGGTTAGACGGGTTTAGGCTCAATTGCCATAAACCTTGTAGGATTTGGGACAGATTCGGGATTTTACAGTCGGAAAACCCAATAATCAAAGTCGATATGTCATTTGTTTTCTTTATATTTGTTAGGTAGTTTTTTTTTTTTTGGTCGAAAACGAAGAACTATATATTCATGTGCAATAACCGGTACAACCTAAGGCTAGTGCATCAGCAAATACAAGGTCGAGCAGATAAAAGGGAGGAGAGACGGCCTAGTTTTGGGATAAGCCTTCGTGACTCTAGGCCTTGGCAACCCAATTGGCGACAACGTTGGCTTCTCTTCTACAGTGTCAAAGACAGAGATTCGGGAAATGAGAAAACAAAACGGTAGCTTCTGCAAACAAGGGACGCTCCTCCCATGGAAAACTTACTGATGGCTTCTCCAGACGATTCCCCGCTTGTTTGGCTCTGCAGGCGGAGATCCAAGCACTTTCTTTCACTCTCCAATACCTGCTTCAGCAAGGCTTCAAACTTGCAAATCTTCTAATTGAATCAGACTGTCTCATCCTAGTTGACATGATGAACAAATGCAGAGAGCCGCATTTAGTAAATATATATCAGTGTAAATTCTTTTAGGATTTGCAATAGGAAATTTTAAATTACCTTTATTCTATTAAAAATCACGATATCAGTTAATTATAATAATTTTCAACGCTAAGAAGGCAACATAGTATTATAATAGATTTTCCAACGACAAGCTACAGCCACTATTTCACTCCTAGCTTCTACCTATTTTAGACGGGAAAATTACCAAAAAAGTCACAAACATATGACATCGGTACCAATTTAATCATAAACTTTTCAATTGAACCAATTTAGTCTTAAATATTTTCACCTTGGTACCAATTTAATCCATCCAATCAATTATGGCCAATTGGTGCTAACGTGGATGCCTGTCAACCAATGAACACTAACGTGGCAATTTTTTTTATTATTATTTTTTTTTGGAATTTTGTTATAATTTTTCCTTTTTTTTCTTTTTTTTCCCCCTTTCCTTTTCTTTTTCCTCTTCTTCCTCTTGGCCTTCTTCTCCCGCAACCACCGAGTGAGGCCAACCTCCCCATGGCCTAACTGCGAGCAAAGGAGGACTTGGCCTCACCTAGATCTAGGTGAAGCTGCCTTGCCCACGACCCTGGCGCTGCCCTCACCCAATGGTTGGTGAGCCACTAGAGGCTTGCTATCCATTGTAAGAGAAGTGGCCCTTGCCCAATGGTTGGTGAGCCACCGAAGGCTCACCAGCCACTGTAGAAGAAGAAGGCCAAGAGGAACAAGAGGAAAAAAGCAGGAAAAATTAATAAAAAAAAAATTAAAAATTGTCACGTTAGCATTGGCCAGCCGGCAAGTGTCCACATCAACACCAACTAACCAAAATTGGTGAGATAGACTGAATTGATATTAATATAAAAAATTTTAGGATTAAATTAATTCAATTTAAAGATTTAAGACTAAATCAATACCAATATCATAAGTTTAGAACTTTTTTGGTACTTTTCCCTATTTTAGACCTTAGTTTTTCATATTCGTTAATTTTAAATTCTTCAATCTTATATTTTGGATGTCGTAAGACTCCAATTTGAGATTTACAATTTATGAATTTTAAATAAATAGTTGCATTTGCAAAAATGAGGTGGTTTATATTTAACTAAAATGATTGTTTATTTGTTTATTATAAAATCATGTGGCAAGTTGCGGGTACCTGACGGAGACCCGACTCCTTTAGCAAGTTGGCTTTGGGATAATATATCAAAGCATGTAATGGATTTGGTGAGGGCTCATGAAATAATATAAAGTTAAGATGACGGGTTTGAGAAGACGTTTGCCGTTCCAAAATGATCCTGCTTCCATCCCTATATGAAAGTGCTCCATCATGGCCGGGCTTTCGTCCAGTTAAAAACAGAAGTTGCTTAGGCTTGTTTACCTTCCTACACGCTAATCTTGTAGTCAGTTACTTCACACTTCGACTTAGGATTTTCTCTCCAAATTTCGAAAACAAATAATTAACATTTAAGTTTCAAAAATTTATGCTGTTGAATCTTACAAAAGATGTAGTAGGGGCTTCATAGCTACTTTCTTCTAAGGGAAACTGAAGAAATAAGCTTCGGCCAATATTTTTGAGCACTTTGAAAAGGTTTGAAGTATTTTGGGCTACATAAAAAACATAGTATGAGTTGAAAATAATACATGAAATGTCAAAAGTTTAAAGTTAACGTCTCTATAAGGAAGTTCAATGGGTCATTGAAGTACCAATGTTAGCTTCCAACTACCATTCCTACCCATTCTGATTAGCCAAATAGTGTAAAGAAAGGGAATGGGGCTCTTATTTTCATTCCAATCGCTACAATGCTGAAAAACCAAGATCTAAAGTTTAAATTAGGGAATAAATATCTAGTGGTAACTACAAATATTATGTGTCAAACCTAGCCTTCCACCACCACCCCCCAAAAAAAATCTCGCTTATTGCGAATGTTTATTGTAGCTTCTTGAGCATCTATCGAAAATAAAATTTTCGCATGGATGCTATTAGAATATTTAAATAATAAATCACACTTTCATCTAACAATTTAAACTTTTAGAATAACTGATTGTGATTCCATCGAATCTCACATGGTATCAAAATTAGAGGTACTGAGTTTGAATCTTTACAAATCCAAATTGCCTCTCTAATTAAATTTTCATACTTGGTATTTGGCAAAAAAGATAGGATTAAGGATTAGAAAAAATATTATAATATTTAAATAATAAAACACGCATTCATCTAATAATTAAAACTTTTAAAATAGTTAATTCTATCCTATCAAATCTCATAGATACCAAATTTTTCAATTTTGTTCATTTTATCATCAATCTTTCCATGAGATTTCAGCGTTTCTTTTAATTAATTTTTATCAAAAATCGCTAACTTGACAATCTGGTAATTGCCAACCGTCCTATGTGACACATAGTTTAGTAAATTTAAAAAAAAAAAATGAATTCACACCAATGAATATGTTTAATGTTAATTTTCCTGCACACGTCTATCCACGTCAAGTACACATACTGAAAACAAAATATTAAAGAGCGTTGGCTAGTGGGAAGAGTAATCGTAAGATAGTATGTTTTGGCGATATTCTGATGGGATGGATGAGATATTTTCTCATGCTTCTGTCCCACTCGAGATTCAAAGACCATGTGACATTTTCCCTCGATGTTGGCACTATGCCCCCATCAGAGGTACATCGATCAGTGTCTGCTCACGGGACCTTTCAAATCAGTCCATCGCACTCTCAGGGTGATGAAGTCATTCTTCACCCTAACTTGAACTTTATAACTCCACAGCAATCTAATTCTATGGAAATACTAATAACAAGTTTTTACTTAAAGGATTATCTCGAACGACACCTTAATGAATAATTGAAAGAAATTAATGATAAGAATATACCATGCATAAATATATGCTGAAAGGCAAAATTTATTGATAAAATAAGTAATGAAGAATATTTAAGGACGAAAAAAGCGATTGAGATCCCCTAAAAGTAGGAGGTCTTCTTTACTTTATACAATTGAACAAATTAGTCATTTTAAGATAAGATAGCTCTTCCTATCTTTTGTTCCGTGCACGCAATTGATTGTTTATGGGCATTTCCTACGTTGACCTTTGTGGCTCTTCTAATCCTAATCAAGTTAATTAAGAATGTAAAGGATGCATTTTGTTAATCTTGTCTTAATCGCAATTTAAAATTTCTATTTATAACGTGGAATAACATGTCACTATATACAAGCACTAGCTATACTACACCAACATCAACATTTTTAGGTGTGTGGCAAGTCTCATATCAAATGTTACTATATATTATCATCAGGTACTCGAAAGTTAATTTCAATAATACTCGCTTCATAATAACTTCTAGTCATTATATACACAAAAGCTTTATCAACCATGCAATTCTTTAATACTATTACCGAAATTGTTGTGCAAATAATGTGCGAACTCAAAGATTTTATGATTCAAATCTAACATGAGAAAAAGAAATTACTAGGAAATCAACAATGAACAATAAGGGCACTAAAGAGATTGCAGTTTGAGTGTCACTTCCTAATCTATGAGGAGAGCAAAAAATCAAGAAATCCACCACGAATCTCTACAGTACCTCAATTGTTCAGGTGCTCCCATACCTAGATTACATCTACAATTGCACCTACAAGTGTTATATCACAATTTCTCACAAAGAATCTCTCAATAAACTCACAGAGAAAATCCTAACACCCCTTTTATTTGCTCTAGTATGAAATAGCACAGTAGAATTTCATCCCTTATATATATATATAATATTTGTAATCCGAAATAGGAAAGCCTTTTGAGAAAAACTATTCAAACTAAAATACCACTGAAATTAGAAAATCCATTCAAATTAAGAAACCATTCAAGCTAGGAAACACATTTGAAGGATAAAAATTCGAGGGCGTTTTCAACAAAACTTAAAGTCAATGTCTACAATAGCCGCCATGCATTTCAAGGAGGAGTTAGCAAATACCATTGGGTATTGTGCCGTAGTGATTGATTCAGGTAGTTCTGACTTATGCCCACCTAATACTTTCTCCAAGTTAATTACCTTGCCTCTGTCCGTCTTCCTTCCCAGTCAGTCCAATGCTCTTTTCACCTACATGCTGGTAGGTATAGATTCCCTCTCCCATCCATGTCATTTCTGGGGCGACAGACACTGTGACTTTCTCAAGAAAAGAGAAATTACAGTCTCACTTTTAACCAAAAGAGATAGATTCCCAGAGGATCCAAAATGACTTTTTTCACACAGAGAACGGTGCCCAGCCACTCTCTTGTTACATCAGAAACGGAGTCGCTGCTCCCTGCCACTGCCAGTCGAAAGCGATTGCCTACCAAATTACCAATAACACAGAGTCTTTGCTCAGCAGCGTGAGAAGGCAAGGCAAAGGCCTGCGATGGCACGAGAGAAGGCGCATGTTCCTGGGTTGGGAAGGAGCTTTTAGCGACCGGTTGCAGCTTGTCAAAGCTATCAGCAACAGGTCTTTCAGCTTGTCTCCGTCTCTCTTTAATATCCACCTGATAAGTAACCATCGATCTGGCAGTTTTTTCTCTTTGGGAAAAGGAAATAGAAAGACGCTGGTTGGTTCCTCGTTCTGAGGACTTCACTCAAGTTTTCAGATTTGCAGCAAATTATTTGTGGGACATGTCATTTATACGCCGCTAGCTATCGGAAACAATCTTGGGGAGTAATTGTTCTTGTGAATGCCATGCAAGAGAGGTTGCTTTCACGCTTCTCCTCCAGCATAATGCGACATTAAAGAGCCCCTCTTTATTGATGCCTTATATGATCCGTGCAACACGAGAAGCTACCGTAGGTATAACACTCCGTTTATTTCACAATAAATTAATTATAAAAATTTGTATTAGGTTATTACTAAGTATTTCGCCAGCGTAAAATAAACATATTTACTATTGGATTGAAGACATGTATATTCAAATACCTTTTTTAAAATCAAGTTCCATCATTTTTTTTCAATAAATACAAAAAAAAAAAAAAAAAAAACTCCAATCTGTGAAAAATTTAACCAAAACTAGGTTTTTAATCATAAAAAAACCCAAACTAGTATATATATGATAAATTTACCTCAAACTAATTGTTTGACCACCATAAACCCCAGATTGGTATATTTATGATAAATTTACCACTTTCTAATTTCCATTGAATTAGATTTATACCACGAAAAATTACAAATTGATTTTTTATCACAAAAAACCCCAAACTAGTATACATATAATAAATTTATCAAAAATTAATTTGTTCACCATCAAAAACATTAAATTGATACATTTGTAACAAATTTATTCTTTATTAATTTTTGTTAAATTAAATTAATATCACGAAAAATCGTAAACTGGTATACATGTAACAAATAGAGAGAAAACCTCAAACTAACAGACTCATCAACTACCATGCAGTAAATTTGTTGTATATGTATTAGTTCGGGATTTTTTAGGGTAAAAAATAATAATTTAGTGTAAATTTGTCATAAATATATTTTGTGTATTTACCCTTTCTTTTGTTGTAGAATTTTGTCATGATAAAATGAATATTTTCAATCTCTCTAGGTGTTCATTAGAAGTGAGTGGTTTTAGGTTTCACATGAAACCCGAAACTTAATATGTATGCTAGTAACTAGGAACTTACTTCATCAAAGGTTCCAAGATTGATTCTAGATCTACCTAGGTTCGATCTGTACTCTTAAATGAACGATGGTATTGAACCATCATCTCTAATGACCACCATTTGCTACATTCAATTTATCATAACTCATATTTAAACATGTGGAGATTATGAAATATTAACAAGGTAAAAGTTTCAATCATAGACATTATCAAAATTGGAAGTGCATATTAGCAGTTTCAAATTACACACTCATCATTGTACATCATAGAATGATGTAGGATTGTATAAAAGCATAGAAAAAAACACAAAAACTTGTTTTAGGAACCTAAAATCTAGAACCTACTCATCCAAACAGATTTTCTAATTTTTAGAATCCAAAACCTACCATATATATTCTAGAATCTGGAATCAATCGATCTAGTTCTCAAATTCTCAATTTTACCTTGAAATCATACTCACCTTATTGATCATGACAATAAATCATGTATAGGATAAATTGGATGAACTTCATAAGTTATCAAGAAGTTAATTCTAACAGTGACCTCGGGGAAATGAACTTATGTTTCATAATTTATGATTTGTTACCAAATTTCCCATTTCCTCTCTTCACCTGCCAAGTTGCACGTACCATTATAGACACAATGGAGTTGCAGTATATAAAACAGGGTTAATATCCCAAAAAAATCATAACCTGGTATACTTATAACAAATTTACCATTTATTAGTTTCCATTAAAATTTACTATCAAATTGTTATAATTACTGACACGTGACAGTTAACTAATGTTCTAGTTTGGAATTTTACTCTTTATATGTCATAGTTGTACAATTTTTGTGATATTAATCCAATTTAATAGATGATATATATATATATATATATATATCACAAATGTAACATTTTGGAGTTTTTTGCGGTTGAACAAATTTGTTTAGGGTAAATTTGTCACAAATATGCTAATTTGAGGTTTTTTTGATCATTTTGGGCTACATTTGTCATATGTGCATGAGTTTGAAGTTTTTCATGATCATAAAATTATATTGGGGTAAATTTATCACACACATATCAATTTGAGATTTTTCAAGATATTAACCATATAAATATACTTTCTCATCTGATGCTTTTTTTTTCCTCCCTCAAATCACAAAGACCAGGAATTATGGCAGACACAAACGACACTCATCCATCTTATTCTGCTTTTGCTTTTGTCTCTCTCTGCTTCTTCTTTTCTTTTCTTTTTTGGTAATGACATGAAATGTTCCTTTCTTCTATACATGCTAGAGATCTTTCACTTAATCAGGCCAAAGCCCACAAAAATAATAATTGGAAAGGAAAAAAAAATATTGATTGTAGAATACATAAGAAATTTCAAAACATACTGAGATCGAGAGCTCAAAGGACATTTTTATTTGCTTCATTCTCTATGCTACCGTAACTGTTATCTAATTCTGAGTCAAGCTTTAGATACATTTATTGCGATCTGACATGTACCGAATCAATATAATTCCCGCGCTCCAGTGTTTATAATTGACACGCATAAGCAATACTAAGATGCTTTTAGCAAAATAAATAAATAAAACAAACAAATCTCAGATCTCAAAATATTAGATTACTAATTGGGATATCAGCATCTCAAATAGGCAATAGTACTTATGGTACTCATTAACAAACTAATTAAGGAAATTTTACAATTTTTAATTGATTAATTGCCTTTGCGCCATGCATAATCAACATCTTAAAAATCAAATTATTTCAAATAAAACATGCTCCACTATTATCAAATGGGCATTTGTCATCAATACTTATGGCACTTTTTTTTTTTTTTTCTCGAGCTCTATTGCAACTTCTATTTTCCTTTTTCCTTTTTTGAGGTAAGCGATAAAAACTTAAATCGGTTCTGAAACGATTGTACTGTATCTATTAAACTTATGGAAGTTGACATCCACTAGATGAGCATAACTTCTAGACAAGGTAACTTGACATAAGGCTGAACTCCCATGCACTGGATTTGTCCCCAGTTTCAGAAATAGTCTTCTACCGACAAGGTTTCCAAAACTTGGGCCGTCGGGTTTGCAGGGAGAAGACAACCATGGGTTTGGACTGCTCTGCAGCTCCCTTGCCTCTCTTCAAAGTAATCAGCGACAGCTCTTTCAACTTGTCTACGTCCCCTCTTCAACCATCAATCTGATAAGTAACTATCAATCGCAGTTTTTTATCTCTCTGGAAAAAGTAAATAGAAAGACGTTGCTCGACACTTCGAGCACGGAGGATGGCTCATCGTTCTGAGGGCTTTCACTCAAAGTAGATTGGCAGCAATTATTTGCGGGACAGTGTCGTTTACAGGACGACCACGCCGGCTAGCTATCGGAAACGATCATGCGGAGTAATTATTCTTTAGAATGCGATCCAAGAGAGGTTGCTTTCACGCCTCTCCTCAAAAAAGAGCCCCTCTTCATTATTGATGGATTATATGATCCGTGCAACACGAGAAACAGTCGTAGATACAAGACTCCATTAATTTCACGAGAATTTAATTTTAAAAAATTATATTAGGTGATTGAATAAGCTTATCATTGGACTTAAGACATATATATTCAAATATTTTTTTTTAAATCAAGTTTTGTCTTTTTTTTTTCTATTAATACCATAAAAAGTCTTAAACTAATATATCTATAATAAATTTATGTTAAACTAATTTTTGACCGCAAAAAATCTCAAATTGGTTCATTCGTATCAAATTTAACATATGCTAGTTTTTATTAAAATAGATAAATATCACAAAAAACCATAAAAATGAGGAGTAAAACCCCAAACTGGTCGTCCAAAATAGAAACTAATAAAAGGTAAATCTATCATAAATATATTAATTTGGAGTTTTTAGTGTTCAAAAATTAATTTATGATAAAATTTTTATAAATACACCAATTTGATGTCATTTCGTCACGATAAATTGACTATTTTCTGTATCTCTAGGTGTTCATGACAAGAAATCCCCCTACAAAATAAATAGTATAAGTTTCAGAAGTTATCAGGAAATTAATTCTCACGGTGACCGTAAGGAAACGGACTTCTGTTCCCCCATTTACTGACGATTTTGCCCACAAATTTCCCGTTCCCTCCCTTCACCTGGCAAGTTGTACGTTCCTGTATAGACACGGCGGAGTTGCGGTATATAAGTATACTTTCTCATCTGATGCTCTCTTTTCTTTCTCGAAGCAAAAAGGCCAGGAATTGTGGCAGACGCGAACAGCACTCGTCCGTCTTCTTCTGCTCCTGCTTCTTCTTCTATCTCCCTTCTTCATTCCTCTTTTTCTATTCTTCTTTTTTTTTTTTGATAAATGATATGAAATGTTCCTTTCTTTTCTACCCACGTTAGAGAGTTTTCTCTTAAAGAGGTCAAATCCCACAAAAATAATATTTGACAAGGAGAAAATTGACCGTAGAATTCATAAGAAAATTCAAAGCATAGTGAAATCGAGAGCTCCAGTTACACCCTTATTTCCTCCATTCTCCATGCTACTGTAGATGTTATCTAATTCTGAGAGGACCCCATCATGTTTTAGATCCATTTATCGCAGGCGGACATGCACTGGATCGATATAGTTCCCTTGTTCCACTGTTATAACGCAGTCGTAAACAATACTTAGATGCTTCTAGCAATATAAATAATAAAAATAAACAGATCTCACATCTCAAATTTTAAGTTACTACTGGGGACGTCAACATCTCAAACAGGCAATAGTACCTAGGGATCACTAATTAACAAACCAATTAAGGAGATTTTACAATTTTTAATTCATTGATTGGTCTTGTGTCATGCACAATCAATATCTTAGAATTTCAATTTTTCCAAATAAAACATACTCGACAATTATCACATGGGCATTCATTATTAAAATTCTAATACTTATGGCACTTTCTTTTTTGTTTGAGCTTGATCACAACTTATATTATTTTTTTCCCCTTTTCTGAGCTAAGTGATAAAAACCCGAATCGATTCTCAAATGGTTGTACTGTATCTATTAAACTTATAGAAGTTTGTCTATTATTTCAAAAAAAAAAAAAAACTAATAGAAGTCGACATCCACTAGACGAGCATAGCTTTTAGACTAGGCAACTTGATATTGTGTTGAACTCGCCTCCTCTGGATTTGTCCCCAATTTCAGAAATATTCTTCTATTGACAAGGTTTCTGAAAATATGGGTGTCGGGTTTGCAGGAAGAAGACAACCATGGTTTGCACTGCTCTGGAACTCTCTTTGCCTGGTGCGCCACAGCTGGTTTTACAATCATTCAAAATCTTACATTAGATCCCGTTCATGATGCAAATACCTTGAAAACAACTTAAGTTTCACCCACGACACTAGCAGAAATTCCATCTTATGGAATGATTACATAATGATGGCATATAATCAAATTCTCAAAATTACCCGTGAAGGCAAATTTTTTATGATGATATATGGAACGAAAATTGCGTAATTTGAAATTAAGTTTTTAGTCAAAGATTGTGGGTTGCAAAAGGACAATACTGTGACCTATCCCACGACCCTATAAAAGCACGCGCCGAGTTCACATCTTCTGGATCCGTGCCTCACTGTAGGGATGACCTCTTTTGTCACCATCCAAATAGCTTTTGTAGACCAAGGGGCATTTCTTAAGGGGCCAAAGAAAAAAGATGAAGAAAGACGCAGGACACATTTCCCCTCGGGGTGAGACTTTTTAGAAGGGATAACAGAAAAGAAAAGAAAAGGGACAATTTGGCTCCAAAAAGAAGAAAGAGAGATTATTCGAACAGCTTTTGGATGTTGGTATTTTGTCTCCGGCACAATGTCTGGCATGGGAACTTGAAACACCATTCGACCAAAAAAAAAAAAAAAAACTTGAAACGCCTACTTATGTTGGAGATGAAAATGGCACATAAAGGGATAGCTTTTGCACTTATTGGTCTTTCTTGCGTCTCTTAAAAGATCCAACTTACGCTAATTGCTGTAAGCTTCCCATGTATATGCGGGAGCATTAGAGAAATTGTTAGTGGTAATGGGACCTTCCCATCAAGTCCTGATTTGTCCCCTTAAAAAATAAGCATTATCTCTGACTAGCTCTGATTCTTCCGGATCTCCATATGTCCTTGAAAAACCATCGGCCAAATTTGTGTGTGAGCAAATCGTTCCCCTTTCAACGTAAATAGACATCGATGCTTGTTTGCATGAAAAAGTTAACCGGATCATCAATATAAATAAGCATGTGGATAGAGGTCATCCATGTAAAAACCGTGGGTCATTGTTGATGACCGCGGGAATTATTATTGATATTAATATGCATCGATGACCATAAGTTGTATTGTGGATACAAAATAGCGCATTGCTGACAATTATCAGGGCAAAGTTTGTTGATAAGGATATGGATTAAAAGGGGATTGAACGATTATCGATTGCGATACCAAGCGAAGAGCAAATATCTTGAAAGCGCCAAAACTCAATCACGACATTAACATCACTAACAGGAAAACAATGAAGTCCCATGAATCAAGGATAAAGAAATGGAGTTAACTCAGTAGCAAAGTGCAAGAGATTGAGGCACGAGTTTTAGGGAGATGAGATCACGGTGATGTGAAAGCATGGAACCAAAGTTGTTAGAAACATGGAAGCATGGCTAAAACTACAGAAAAAAATACATTGTGAACACTATAGATACCAATATTTGTCCACTAAAGAACCTTGCCTACAAACAAATAAATATGTCATCTTTCAATTTTTGCATTGTAGTTATAGTTTCCAAATTCACATTGTCGATTAAATTTTGGTATTTATCTTTATTATAATTCATGAATGTATCATCATCGATTAATTTCAATGTTGCATTTCTTAGATTTTGTTGTCGATTAAATTTCAGCACAGTTTGTGTAGATTTTTAGTTTCATTTAAAATAAAGTTATTGATCCCATTAAGTATTTATGATATTTTCTGTTTGAAATCGCTATAAACTTCATCTCATTTAATAAAACTCTACAAATTATTTTTAATGAAAGGTATTTCATTGCTGAGTCCAATTATTGCCAGACCGTGGTATAAAAAATGGTATTTCGTATTAGCTTGCGACGAAATGAACTGGGTTGTGATATGCGGAATCGAAAGTACGGTAGATGTCCTCGGTCGAGGAACCCCCCTGTTTATTTAGACATTTTCTTGAAAGGAGGGAGGGAGAGACAGTCAACCTGTTCTAACACAGCACATGTTCCTATGTTCTCCCACATGGTGTGGTCAAACTGACAACTGCACCCCCCAGAGGGAGAGAGAATTCCTTAATAAACCGGGTTGTGCACTAGCTCTTAACAATAGAATTGAAGTGACCCCAACTCGTGAAGTAGATATTCAAATCAGATGCATGAATAATCTGATCTTGGACCTTACTAATTTCATCAATGCAGACTCTTCCTCTGTATTCGACTTACAGATGTGACAGAGCGCAGATTAAACAATAGCAAACCTAAACCGACCACGGCGAGAAGTTCATCAAAGTTTGTTCCCTTAAGTTGGAGCCCATTTACTGATTCGAGAAGACTCGCGATCCATGATCATCTAAACCACTAAATTAATTATTTCAAACTCTATCCGTATATAACATCAAATTACACGGTGAAATGGCATTACATTGGATAGTAGCAATATAACATAGAATAACTCGTGTCACAAGTGATTGGTAAAAGAATTAGCTCATAGGTAGAGGTTAATTATGAACATGGTGGCTCGAAATTTATGCTTCTTTTGCCAGCTTAACTAAAAAGCCCATCCATTGATCAAGTGTATTTAGTAGAACCGTCAAATGGGAGAATTGAGTCGGAAATGATTACCCATTTGACTTGTTTTGACATATTTGTATGTAATATAAATTTAGTGGTTAATACTTACTTTACCCATATCCATCCATACTTGACCCAACATATATTAATGAACTACTTCCATATTTTACATAATATAAGAAAACTCACACATAAATTGAGATAAGAATGCAGCATGAATGAGGGCGAGAAAGAGTAAAGAAAGAAACAAAGAAGTGGATTTGGTGTGGGTGTAGTTGTGAATCAATTTAACACTCATTAATATAGACTAAACCACTATGAGCCCATCTACCATCAATTTACTAAATATAACTAACTCATATAATGATTAAACCTATCAAATATATGCCGTTAAGAATAATGCGGAACAAAGGAACATAAAACTCTATATATTTCGATATTTAGAAAAGAATATATAGAGAGCTTATTTATAAGCTCAGACAAAAGAAATAAAAAGAAATCAAATCAGATGTATAGAATAAAAATATATATAGAAAAAAAAATCATAAATATCTCTTATAGATATTTTAATATCTTAATATTGCTAACATGATTTGTGATCTATTTTAGTGAGTATAGTATTTACTAATGCCGTGGTCCACGGATGTAAGATATTATTATTCGATTGCCTTTCGGAAAAGTAACTCCGAGAAAAAGCATGAGTTGAACCGGAGAAACCCTACATCGTTGGACTGAATTTTTGGGGCAGTAATAATGGCTGGCATGTCTTTATGAATTTTTGATGGGTCTTGCTGGAGTAGAGCCTCCATGGCTTCAGTGCGTGCCCCCACGAGATTACAGTGAAAAAACACACGACGTTCATCATCATTTAGACATTGTAATAATTGCGTGGGGACCATACCAGACCAGCCGATCCATGTAATTGGGCCACCCCAGCTTTTGAATTCCTGTGACCCGACCCATCCTCATCCTTCGTGATCTCTCTCTCTCCACTCTCGATTTTATAAAATAATGACACAAATAATCTCTAGAATAAATGCATTAAAAATTCTAAAATTTGTCATGAAAATGCAATTAAGTTCTAAAATTTTAAAAAAGTACAATTAAGTCCTAAAACTTGTCACAAAGTGCAATTAAGTTCTAAAATTTTCAAAAAGTGCAATCAAGTCATAAAAATTATCAAAATGATTTTATCTAAGTCATTCCATTTATTACACTTTTTGAAAATTTTAGCATTTGGTTGCACTTTCAAGACAAGTTTTAGGACTTTATTGAACCTTTTGAAAATTTTAGGATTTGATTGAACTTTCATAATAAGTTTTTGGACTTAATTGCACTTTTTGAAAGTTTTAGGATTCAATTGCATTTTCATCATAAATTTTAGGACTTCTAATGCACTTATCCCTAATCTCTAATATAATTATTAAATTATAGCTCAATATGTAATGTAATTATTGAATTTTTAATTTATTCAGTATGATTTATAGATTTTAGATATATATTTAATTTAATCGTTCATTAATTTAAGTTTAAAGGCAATATTGAATAATTTTATATAAATTAAGGACTAAATTAAATATATATAAAAAATTCAAAGATCACGGACAATAAATTAAAATTTTAGTCGCCTTGTTGCTTCGGGAATTATTTCTGTCTTCTTCCCCAACCTTCTCTCCCTAGCCAAGCGCGTTTCGCCTTTTCCGAGTGTTGGGCTATGATCCACCCCGACATGATGACTTTAACAAATTATTATTATTATTATTATTATTATTATTATTATTATTATTATTATTATTATTATTATTATTATTATTATTATTATTATTGTTATTGTTATTGTTATTTAAATTTGGCTCCTTCCAACCAAAGCCATATCGGTTTTTGTGAGTTGTTTATTGCTCATTACAGCTGAATCCACCGCCTCTCTCTACCTCTCTCTCTCCCCCCTCCTTTCTCTCTCTCACAAGCTCCACATAAATTGTCCAGAATTGCAGAGAAATCTGAAACGAAGAGAGAGAGAGGAGAGAGAGGAAGAGGAAGAAAAGGGCAGAGGTTAATGCTCTGCACCAACCGCCTTACTCTTTCTTAAACCTCTCAAACCTCTCACTCTTCTGAGCTCACTACTTCACTTACACACGCACTGTCTCTCTCTCTGTATTAGAAGGAAAGGATGAGTAAACAAGATGTCATGAAGATCCAGGTAAAACCTGTCGACCCCTTTTCTTGATTTTTTGGGTTGATTAGCATGAAACCAAGTTCGTGTCTTGTCGAGTCTTTTGCTGTGTTCTTGGTTCTTGATTACGACTGCAGAAGTTTTTTCAAGATCTTGCTCTCCCCGTGTTCTTGAGATTATTCTGAAATGTTCTAACTTCGTCTCTGTTTTGGGGGGTTTTGCTTGCAGACGTGTGTTCTCAGAGTGAACATACACTGTGAAGGATGCAAGCAGAAGGTCAGAAAACTGCTGAAGAAGACCGAGGGTACGTACCCACTCCCCGTCGCTTTTGGTTTCTTTTTCTCTGTCCATTCGGTGATTTTTTTATTTATTTATAATTTTGAAGTACTTTTAGTTGGATTTTTTTTGTTGATGTGAAAGTCTGTTGACTTCTTCTGGGGAATTAATGGTTTTTTTTTGTCTGTTTGAATTTTAGGAGTGTACTCTGCTAGCATAGATGCGGAGCAAGGCAAGGTAACAGTGCTCGGTCCCGTAGATCCGTACACGCTCATCACCAGGCTTGAGAAATCAGGGAAACATGCGGAGCTCTGGGGGGGATCAGGAGGACACAAGAACGGCAACAACAACAACAACCACCACCAGTTCAACCAGAACCTTCTCAATCTCAACCAACAATTCAAGAACTTGCAGATGGAGAATGTCAAAGGAGGTAAAGACAACAAGTCCCAAAAGGGTAATCATGGAAAAGACCAGCAAAAGGGAGGAAATATGCAACAGCAGCTGGCTCAGCTGCAGCTGGAGCAGTTCATGAAGGGTGGTGCTAAAGATCTGAAGCTGCCAGCTAAGGGACAGAAGACTGTCAAGTTCAACTTGCCTGAGGATGATTTTGGGGGAAGTGAGGATGATTTTGATGATGAATTTGACGATGAGTTCGGCGACGAGTTTGATGAATTCGACGATGAGGAGTTTGAGGAGGAGTTTGGCCATGGTCATCACCATGTTCTCCCTAAGCAAGGCAAGATGGGTGGTGGGGGTGGTGCGCATGGACATCAAGGGGCTAAAGGGAAAGGCGATAAAAAAGGTGACGGCGGCAAGGGGGGCAAGGGGGGCAAAGGCGACAGCAAAACCGCCAAGAAGGGCAGCGGCTTCGACTTACAAGGGTTGATGAAGATGTTTGGTGGTGGTGGTGGTGGGAAAAAGGGTAAAGAGGGAAAGAAAAATGATGGTAAAAAGGGTGGCAAGAACAAAGGAGGAGGTGGTGGTGGTAAACATGGAGGCAAAAATGGTGGTGACTTTCAAGGACATGGTGGCAAGGATGGATTCAATGAAGGGTCCGGCAAGAAGAACAAGGGCGGCAATCACGGCGGCGGCGGCGGCGGCAATGGAGGTGGTGGGGGCGGTGGCGGTAAAAAGGGGGGAGGAGGAGGAGGAGGAGGCAAGGGTGATGGGGCCATTGCAATGAATATGATGCAACCTGGATTCCTCCCAGACGTGAATGTCCCTAATCATGGCATGGCCAGAGGTGGTGGTGGCTTTGGGGGCCCAATGGGGCCCATGGGCCCAATGGGCCAGATGGGCAATTTCCCAATGGGCCAGATGGGCCCCATGCCAGCCGTGCAAGGACTGCCGATGAACGGCGGGTACTATCAAGGGGTGGGCCCGGGGAACCCGTACAGCCAGCAGCAGCAGCAGCAGCAGCAGTACATGGCCATGATGATGCAACGACAGGCCCAAGCCCAACATGCACAGGGCAACAACATGTTCCAGCCGATGATGTACGCGCGGCCGCAAGCACCGATGGGTTACGTCCCGCCGATGCCGCCCCTGGCTTCGGACCCTTACGTCCACATGTTCAGTGACGAGAACACCGACAGCTGCAGCATCATGTAAATTAGTGGCTGATGCTAGTGCAGCTTATATGTAGTGCTTCTTTAGGATTTCAATTTTGTTGGGTAGGTTTTGTGTCCCGACTTATGAAGGTAAGTCTTTTGGTTGAAATGAGAGTGCAAGGTCTTGAAAAGTACCATATAGCTGATGTACTAATTAAGAATCCTCATCAATCTCTCTGATTTTGGCTTTCGGTTTCGTGACACTATTTTCGTTCAAGAGTACATATCGATTCTTCGAGTATCATCGGCTGTCTGCCGTTGGATGAAGTCTTAAAGAGTATTAGCTCTAAACAATTTGGACGATACGCAAGCATTTTTAGTGGGGGATTAACTATTGTTTTGGTGGGGATTAAGTTAGGAGAGAGGTGGGACAACGACCATCTTGGCTTTTGATCTTTGAAGGGTCGCCCTTCTTTGGAAGGTGTTAGACAGCTGTGGAAAAAGGTCGCAATGCGATGCGACAATCGGAACATGGATGATTCAATGGCAAACCAACCAACACACCAGAAGTCATAATCAAGAAAACCATGAACTCCTCCATCAAAAGCATCGCCGACCAAGCAAGACGCGAGTGCAAATTCACTTTGATGGGTGTCAAATGCGAATTCGTCCGCAATCGATGGCGTGACAAGTTGACCGTTCATTACATATCAACGAAGAAAATCCTCGTGATTCAACATGTCGCGATGACACAGGGAACACCTGGTTTTAATGGACATGGCACTATGTGACACTTAAGTCTGGAAAAAGCAGGAAAGCTGTAGTCCACGACGTGACAAACGAACCCATCATAAGCTAGTCAAGAAGTTCATCGATTACTCCATCAAAGCATGGTCGACTAAGCAAGACACAAGCGCAAATTCACACCAATAGATTATCAAGTCGAATTCGTCGGCAGTTGATGGCGTGAGAAGTTGAATTTTCATTGCATCTTGACAAAGAAGATCCTGGCAATTCGACGCACGCCGCGATGGCACGGGGAGTGCTTCCCGGTGGATGCCGGTCGTAATGGACCTAGCACTACGCAGCACTTTGATTGTGGAAAAAGCCCGAAAGCTAAACGACGACGGATCTAGCTTTTTCCTTAACACACAGGGCCAAAGAAACGTGGTAGTACTATTGATGTAATCGAAGTTACTAATGGTGGGGCTGGAGTTAGGCTTGTAGCTCGATAATTGGAAGTGCCTTTATTGAATTATCTAAGGTTTCTACCTTTCTGAATAAAGATGTTGAACTGTCCCTTGCAATTTCTTCTTTTTGGCCCCTCGAATTAGATATTTTTTCCACAAGGTCCCACCACTCTCTTGAAACCCTAATAAAAATAGGGACGGGAAATTTAACCATGACCATATTTAACAAATTAAATATAAAGTGTTGGGCTTCTTTTTTCTTTATTTATGTTGATGTAAATTGATACAAATTGCAAGCACCACTGGATCCACTAGGGGGACCTCCATCTGCTTACCGTTTTAGAAGCGTTGTTATATGCTTTATTGTTAGAAAATATAAAGTAAAAAAAAAAAAAATTCCCTAATGAAAGTCGGTGTTATTAAAACTTATCGCGAAGCTCGGAGACTTTATTAGGCTAAATCATTTGTTGCCTTGTGATTGATACTGCTTTCTCTAAGAGAGATTTTTAGTTAAGATGCTGAAGTCTATGTGAAGGCACCACCTCTTGAGCTTTAACTAATAAATAAAGAGCATGAACTGTTGTAAAGTCGGAAAGGTGTTGGTTTTGAAGTTCAATCAAAGTGCAGCCTTTAAGCCTAAACATGCATATCATGCAAAAGCTGGTAAAAAAAACACCTTCCTAATGGGGAGGCCAAAAACTTGAGCCTCTTGACGATCTAATTGGCACTTTCACTGAAAAGTACAAGCAGTTGAGTTATGGACAAGCTCAATGTTATTGATTTTTCCTTTTAGTTCAATATCTGATGTGGGACTACATATTTCATAACGCCAATCACATGTGTACTTGACATTCTCTCTACCACATGTGAGTCTCTACCTTATTGGGCTAGTTTCCCCTCAATCAAAGTACGATTTCTTCTACATCGACAAGTTTCAACTTGAATCTCCAATCATCGTCAACCGATGTGGACATGCCTTTCACCTATGATCTCGTCTTGGGCCAACCTGCGATTGTAAATTGCATTCGGCAATCATGAAGATTAACAGGATTCCTTGTTGACTTTAGAACAGTGAAACAAATTTACGGCCCATTGGCCTTAGAACCACTTTCTTTGGGGACATTGTATTTGCTAAATGGGCTAGACCCATGAGTTGAGCCTATGATTCTGCAGTGTGCTCATCTCACTAGAAGAACCCTTTCTAGCAGAAAGGTCTTGTGAAATTGAAAGACACATAATGCACACAACGCAGGAAAGAGAGAGAGAACGGGCTTTAGGATTTTCTATACCTACAACCTTAGTTCTGATTCCAAGTGAGTTGTGTTTGCTCTTAGAGAGTGGTACCGCATGCTTTCTGATTTTACAGTTTGTGCGTTTGGCTTCAGGGAGGAGCTTGTGCCTTTGTGGGTCTTGCTGGATTGATCTCTTGTGCTCTTGATTGAAATTAACTAGTGGACTCGCGTAAATCCCAGCGTCGTTATTCTTGTTGAATCCTCTCTCATTGCTTCCATTGTGTATTTTTGTTTGGTAGTGGTTGCGTCGGTTGATTGTGTTGATATCGCATGTAGGATTGTAAGGAGTTTTATGGCTCGTTTGGTTCGGCTTTTGAGGAATGCATTTGCAAAATTGTAAATACCTTTGGGTGAAGGGAATTTTCTGAAATGCAAATATTATTTGGTAAAATTTACATTGAGATGGAACTTTGGTCAAAATACCGTTTGGTAATATTGGCATTTGTAAATGACTTTTATTAAATTAGAAAAACAAAAAAAAAAATATTTGTATTTTTTTTTTTAAGTTTGGCCACCAGACCGCCGGATCTGGTGGCTGGATGGCCATATCTAGCCCCCAGATGGTCGCCAAGGTTGGGTGACCCCAGGCGGCGGTCGCCTAGGTTGTGTGACCCTAGGCAGTGGTCGCTTGGGTCACGCGACCTTAGGCGGCCATCGCCTAGGGTCGCATGACCTCCGGCGGTCGTCTAGGTTGCGCAATTCAAGCCATCAGTCACCTGAGGTCTAGTGACGGTCGCTAGGGTTGGACGACCCTCAGGCGGCGGTTGCCGGCGCACGCAACCTCTTGGCCGGCGGTCGTCGGCCTCCGTGTGGTGGTTTTCTTTGTAGATGAACAGTAACCGCGAAGTGAACAGTAAACAGGACTTGCATTCCGAAAATGCAAGTTCCAAAAGGACTTCCAGACCTGCTTTGGACTAAGGGCTTTTAGAGGCCTTTGGAGATACAATTGCATCTTATCAAAGTCGCCAAAAAAATTAAACCAAACGCGTTTGCATTTAGTCAATGAATTTTAAAGTCCCAAAGCCATTCAAGCTGAACCAAACAAAACCTTAGTTCATTGCATGCAGGTACGGTAGTAGAAAAGTCTAGCAGAGGGCCATCAAAATTACCTTGAAGCTTTGGTCTTATTTCACCAGCCTAACGCAGAATTCATATGCGGTAAGAATTGGAAAGGCGGTTGTATAGTACGGAATGTATAAGATAAGAAGGACGCGAAATACTGTAAATGTCTCGCAAGATCTACTGGCCGACGAGATATCTGAGTTAACTTCATGATCCTGCGTCCGGAGAGCGCGTGCTTGCACTTGGACAATCTCAGCGGCTCGATATCTAGGACTGTTGGGGACAAGGACTGATGCCGACTTGGAACGAGCTTGTCGGATCATTGCCACGAAGTGTTGATAAATCTCGAAGGACCTTGTTAATTAAGGTATTAGTGAGAACAGCCTTGCGGCCATAACTTGAATCCGGAACTGAAGCAAAAAGTCGAATTGACTACCACTTTTATGATGATACAGAGCACCAAAAACATCTCAAATACAAACTTATTCATGGCACTTGCAGTTGCGGGAGGAAACTACTATAGCTCCGCATCTCTCACCGGCATTCGAAAACATGCATCGATAAGCTGTGACGACAAAAGCTGGCAAGATAAACGTATGCAGCTCTAAAAGGTCGATCGGCGTTTCGGGTTTTTCTCTAAAAGCTCAGCTAGGCCCTAACCACAGAAGAAGTCCTAAGCTTCCCTCCATCCTGACGGGGAGGGGAACCCCGTGACAAAGCGTAGAGCTGTTGCGGAGCTCTCAATAGACATGTTCTTGATCCTGACGATTCGTGTCTCGATCCCCGGTTGGCCGATCCGATTCTGCAAGTTCTACTTCGCCTAGATGCCCTCTTCCTTGCTGGTTGCCGGCCAACGTGCAAGGTATCGCTGGGTTGGCCGCACGCCTAATCAACGCGAGTTCTAACGACAACAGGGTTTATCTTCTTTGGCAACGGGCCATACAGCATGCATCTCGGGGTCGATGTCTCGAGCGGATTGCTCTATATGCCGCTGACCATCCGACGGAGAGGGAAGTGCTTTGTCGGAGTGAGATCGATCAGGATAAATCGGAAACCTGTCCCGTTGAACGTATCTATACTAGGTAATAACGATAAGTCAATCTTGAAATTTCAAGATTTTTTCTTTTTTTAACAAATAGAAAGCTGACTTTAGATAGATAAACCCCGAGCAGATGATACCACATTAATCCAATGGAATATGTAAGACGTGAGTCTAAACCAATATGAGTGGTCAAAACATGGAATTGTTTGCACTTGATGGTGTGATAATTAAATATATATCACGTTACGCCTAATTCACACAAACAAATCATATCCTTAATCATTAAATCAATATCATAAGATTATCAAATTCTGAGAAAACATTGTTCTCAATACCAAAATCGAAACTCAAATTATGAAATTTTGTACTCTAGCATTTATTTTCTTATCAGTCATACCTTTCTAACACTAGTGCATGTTTCAGCCGGCAATGGACGAACAAGGATCAGCAGCACAACACCGTACACGATTTTGGAGCACTCCATTTTCGCCTCCGTGACTCGATTCTTCACTAGCGAGCTCTCGGAGATACCGTGCCCGGAACCGATCCTGCTGTTCCCGGCATGTTACGAGCGATCGAGGTTCCCAAGCACCCGGTTCGATCCCAGAGTCCCGATCATCAAATTCGTGACGTGAGGTGAGGACACCGTCTGGATGATCTTCGGCGCGAACTCCATGGTCGAGGCATGCCCGGAGACGCTCTGCCTGGCGTTTGTCGACGGGGGGTCGCCACCCAAAGGCCCGGTTGTGATCGGAGCGCATCAGTTTGAAGATAGTCTCCTGCAGTTCGACGTAGCGAGGACGAGGTTGGGGTCCAGCTTGTCGCGGCTGCTGCCCCGGACGAGTTGTGCCAACTCCAACTTTACTAGCATTGCCCCACAAACGGACTGATTGCACAAATGATTAAATGAATGCACCATGTCCAGATCAAAGTGCATGGCATGCCTAAACTTAGGAAATAAAGCGAATGGCTCGATTTGGTTAAAATGCTCACAATGTCTAAATTTATCACCTAAGAAGGATCTAGAAATAGGTATATTTATACGTTATATAATCCAAGTTTTTTTTTCACAACATAGTATACATCAAATCCCAATGAGCAAACTATATATATTTTAGAGAATATAAACTGACCGGTGATGAAATATCATCTTACTTCGATTCAAACATGGCATCTCTTGTCAAAGAGATGAATGTTGCAACTATTGAACCATCAATTCAATTAGAGAATTAGATTGATAATATGTCGTGTTCGGAAATTGAGTCTTACAGAATGAAGTGAAACAATTAATTTATCATTGATTTTCAACAAAATTATAAGTTTGCCATTTTCTAGCGGTCGACATGTTTTTGGGCCCCTTCTTTCTTGGAGAGCATATCGTTGCCCCAAGATGAAATAATCGAACAAATCAACAAATATATACAGCAAAACATGGTCGCCCTGACCCTTTTTTTTTTTTGGGTAAAGTCCCTGACCCTTCTTTTTATGAAAGGAAAACGCTTTGTATTCCGAAGAAGATGGTCCGAATATGCACCGCACCACTCACGACGGTTGATTGTCCTTGATCTTTTGACAAAATTGCAAACTTGCCATCATGAGGCGGTCAGCTCGTCAGCCCTTCTTTCTTGGAGAATAGACCCGTGAAAATAAGTCATAAATAAATCTTTTAGCCCATATTTAATGAATTGAATTGTTATATGGTAGATTCATTGCAGGTCGCAAAATCAAATAATATGAGTTAAATGAGTTTACAACTTATTTAGATTTAACCCATTTTTATGACTCTCTCTTACCTTCACTTGATGATGACCTGCTCACTCATTCCGTACTCCCATCTCAATTTGTGAAATTATGAAAGTATATTAACACTATGAATTTTGTTGGATAAGTGTTGAGTTGGATATAGGATCATTATAAAATATAATAAAATAGGTGAAAAGTCAATTTGAGCTGGACCAATTTCGATCCACCCCTTTAATAATTCTAATGAAGACTAGTTATCATCATCACTCAAGAGTCCAAGACCAAATCACCACCTCATACACTAACGAAGGACCATTTTTTCTTGTTAACATCCAATGAGCAAATTCTCATTTCTACTGTTAGAACCGATTGGATCAAGAAGCTCTGCGTGGACATTGGAGCCTCGTTTCTGTACTGCGACTGTCCATCGTCTCTTCCCACGAGTGGGTGACACCAAGAAACAGCGACCAACGCCCGGGAAAAAATGGCGATGGCTCCGGAGTACGGCGCTTTCGTGAGCAAATTCGTGCTCGAGCCTCCTTCCCCGTCTCCCTCGCTTCCCTTGGCCGGCCTCACCTTCGCCGTCAAGGACATGTGAGCGATTCCTACTGCTTCCTCCGCTGTCGCTCGACCGTGACACGACACGGTTCACTTTAGTCTCTGTTTCTCTCTCGATAAGCCCAGCTTTGGTTTCTGGGTGTTCAGTTTTCCTTCTTTTCGATCAAGTGGGAAGATGATGATTTTAAGTCGTGTGTTTTTGCCGCCCGTTTTGCGTTGTTTGGTCAGTAAGTAGTCGTTAACTTCGGATTAGTCAGTGAAGTATCGACCTTTGTCATGAAAAAACGAAGACCCATTGAGAATATACTCACATGCCAGGTGATCAGCTGACATGAGCGGTGAAGAAAGGAGGAAGAAAAAGAGGAGGAGGGAGGGGTGGGGGGGAGAGCTGGTCGTTTTCAGTACCATGTTGTCGTTAAATGTCACACGCCATGTTGATTGGTGACGAGGTGTTTAATGCTCGCCGCATTTTCTTCCTATAAGTTCTCGAAAGAAATACAGAGCATCGAGCATAGACGGCTCGGGTAAAGCTCACTGCATATGCCCGATTGACTTGTGGCTGGAAAGTTTCTTTTCATCGATATGTTTTCGTTTTGTAAATGTCGGATTTTCATCCTTGGTCTAGTGAGTGAGTGTTAGTAGTTTACATTTATGACTGTATTAAGGGGAGAGATCTAACTATTGCCGTGTGTTCCTCACGATCGTACATGCATCTTCTGTGGAAAGGCATGAAATTTTAAATTGATTCTTGCTGCTATGTGTAGTTGGACATTTCTGAGACTGAAGTTCGTATTGGTTTTTTCATACGGAATTCTACGTGCAGCTTTGACGTTGAAGGACATGTGACTGGGTTTGGAAATCCTGATTGGGCAAGGACTCACGCACCTGCATCTTCCACAGCTCCAGCTGTTCTGAATGTGTTGAAAGCGGGTGCTACATGTGTTGGAAAAACTGTCATGGATGAAATGGCATACAGGTTAGTGTCTGCGAAATTGGCTTGTAAATTCAGAGTCTTGCTGCAATTGAAAAACACAACTCAAACTCGAGAATTGTGGCTTACTGTCAAGTTTAGAGAGCATGCAATGAATCAGGAATAGGGTAGGTATATACTTGTACTTAGCCTTAGCATGCAGAGAGAATCGGGGATGGGCCAGACTAATCTGGAGCTACCAAAGACTCTGTACCAGCTCCACTACTTTAGACAACCTGCAATGCAGTCATATTTCAGATAGTCTTCCCAAGATCAGATTATAGAGTTCTGAATCTTGGAATGACGCCTCTCAGCTTGCCAATGAAGGAGGCATCATGATTTGAGAACTTTCTTTTCCGTATTGTGTTTTGAACTTGGAATGGTTAGCTTAAGATAGGAATGCTTACCAAGGAAAAGATGGGATAAAGACACCACATACAATAGTACAATAAGGTTGACTTTGAGGAATTCTAGCTTGAGAATGTAATTTCCAAGGTAGTCTCTTCCCTCTTAAATAGCTTGAAAAGGAGGTTCTACTTTAAAGAGAGGAATACAATCCACTAAAATGATTATTTTTATGGTGGCAGCTTAACTGGGGACAATAAACATTACGGCACACCAAGGAACCCATGTGCACCCGATTATGTGCCTGGAGGATCTTCCAGTGGATCTGCTGTTGCAGTAGGAGCAATGCTTGTCGATTTCTCCCTAGGTGAAGCACTTCGTCCTGTAATTACTCTGAAATTTTCTCAGTTTATCCTTCTGACTGCACCATTGCAGGAAGCGACACTGGAGGAAGTGTAAGAGTTCCCGCATCTAATTGTGGGATTCTCGGATTTCGACCTTCACATAATGCCATTAGCACTGTTGGAGTCATTCCAATGGCACAAAGTTTGGATACAGTAGGTAAGCATTCTGTTTTTTTAATGGCGTTGAGCTTTGATGAAAATAGTCATTGGTTTCGGCTTCTTAAAGGAGGAAAGTTGAGTGAAAGACTTAGGTTCCTTATTTTATTTCTAACATTACCGGTGTTTCTTTATACAAATGAAATATTGGGCAGCTGAAAGAAATATCTTTCACTTTCATGTGCCTTCTTGAAACAGATTGTCCCCTTTCTCCTAGGTTTTGTACTGCACTGCAATTCCATCTTCAAGTATTCTGCAAATGATAACACAGCAGCCAACTGGCTGGTTTACCCTTCTTCTTTGTTTTGTTTTTTCCATTATGTCATGTACTTATGCAAGTTTTCTGCACTTCTGTGAGTATTCACATTAAACTCGTTCACGACTAGTGTGAATTTATTTAGTTGGCTTCTTTTCTTGTTTCCTCCCATTGTAAGCTAGTAAATGAATATTTGTTTCTAATTGTCTTTCTTTACTGTCTTATCTAGGTTGGTTTGCTAGGGAACCGAGCATCTTGAAGCAGGTCGGTCGTGTTCTTCTCGAGTTGCCTGATGCAGATCCAAGTAGACCTAGTCAGATCATTATTCCAACGGATTGTTTCCAGCTTTTAAACATTCCAAGTGAGCGACTGACTCAAGCTCTTGTAAGATCAGTGGAGAAACTATTTGGAGGTAAGAAGATAAGAGCATTCAGTAAATGATTTAGCTCAAATTGTACATGCAGTCCTGAAGCACAGTAATGTGGAAGGAATTGATCATTACGGATGAAGTGAACTGGACTGAAATTGGATAATCTCTCAATTCATATATATCCAATCCCTAACTAGTTTTTATTTTTGTATCTGATGCTCCTTAATGCGCATCAATGCAGGTGCTATAATTAAGCATGCTGTCCTTGGGGACTACATCAGAGACAGCGTTCCGGCCTTGAGTTCTTTCCTGTGTCAAATAAAAGAAGATCAAGTAGACAGCATACCATCTTTGGCAGCTCTTTCTAGTGCAAGGCAGTTGCTTCAGAGGTGGTGATGTGTACCTGAGCCCTTGTTGGATTTTATTTCAGTTGATCATTGTGTGGGATATTGAAGAGAACCACTATCTAGAGAAGGATTCTGATTAACCTTGAATCATAGGTACGAGTTCAAGAATAATCACAAGGATTGGGTCTCTGCTGTCAAACCTGATTTGGACCCAGTGATATCAGAACGGGTCAGGCAAGCCCTCCAGATAACTGAAGAAAATATTGATATCTGTTGGTCAGTGAAGAAAGAATTACATTCTGCTCTTACTTCACTACTCGGGGTATGTCCCTCTCTTGTCATCTCGCATGCCTCTGAGTTCGTAGTTGTCTTCTGTCACTGTTCTTGGCTTCTTGCTATGTTTGATATTATGCTCTGGATTTCCCAAAAGAAACGCAATTGACTAAAATAACCAGAGGAATCATCATAGGATACTGTTTTTATTTAACTCTCTCGAGCAATCTAAATCATAAAAGAAGAATGAGGTGCTATTGCCTTTGTTACAGGATTTCGGTATCCTTGCAATCCCCACGGTTCCTGGGCCTCCGCCAAAGCTACAGACAGATGCATCCTCTGTGGATATCATCGATGAAAAGGCATTGAATTTGCTTTCCATTGCCGGTTTATCGGGATTCTGCCAGGTTGTGCAATCGTCTCTCACTATGCATCCTTAAAGCTGTCACACCCCTGTTTCAATTTAATTTACTGCCTCTCTGCAATCTAGGAATAACTGTCTGCAATTCGCATTTACAGGTAAGCATACCGATGGGGCTGCATGATAATTTGCCTATCTCGATATCCTTGCTGGCGAAAAACGGTGCCGATGGGTTCCTGCTAGACGTCGTCGAGACACTGTATGAGTCTCTTAAGGAGCAAGCTGCTATTGTAGAGAAATCAGTTTGACGTATGTACGCCTCATCCATTTCCCGAGATGCTTCTAGCTATATTTACAGGCCGATATCCTTGTACTTATGCCGTGTGCGGTCGAATGTAGCGTGGACTCTGTGATCTTCGTAAGGCTGTGTTGCTGAGAAAATAAAGTTCTGTATATCATACATTACAGCCCACTTGTTTATGCTGAGTGCGGCGAGGGAGATGATGGAAGTTCTAGAGGGGGAGGTCGGAATCCTGATTCTAATGGTGGGGTGAGGTCTGACTAAGGTCATGAAACCTCGCCATTTTCGGATTGGACTGTGCAATCGTGACAGACTGCCACGTGGGTCGCTAAACCTTATCCGTCTCTCTTGCTTAACCTATTTTTGTTTTCCTTTTTAATCGTTGTAAGGGTCCTTTGAAAGGCTTACATTAGATGGGGCAGTGCTTGTTGGACATCACATTGGCATCATGTGTCCTCGGATGATGATTCTCTAATGGTCAAGAAACGTCAAATGATAGCAAAATCAAAGTTCATTGTCTTAGGAATAGCATCATCTTAAGAGATTAGCCTCTTTCGGTCCCAACCATGAAGAATCATCTTTTCAAAGTGGTTTGAGACAAGGCTATCACATTTAAGAACGTTGAAGATAATTTTAGGAACAGAAGGTTGCAACAAAGTTAGGGTATTGATCCAATCATTTTCTCTAGGGACTCGTAACCTTGTCGGAGTCTCTTCAATTTGGAGCCGTGGGCTACTCTTCTCCTTGGTTGTCGCTTTTTGCTTGATTACTGGTTGTCTATGCCGTGCTTGTCTTTGGCGTTGCGTTGTAGGGTGTGTGCCGTGTGTCCATGGCTTTTATATCATGGCATCCTTTCACTCCTTTTGATCTTCTCATTTGGAGTGCAAGTTTTGAAACTGTGATTTTGTGTACTTTTGGCCTCTCCTTAATATATTTACTACCTTTCACCAAAAAAAAAAAAAAGAAGTTCATTATCTTAGTAGAAAAATAAAAAAAATTCAAGCTCAGTAATCTCAATAAGTCGTCTTGAAACTGCACGACCTTTCTTATTAATGACAAAGCGTGCTAATAAATAAAGTGTACCGATTTTTAAGGTTTTGTTTGTTTCATGGAAATTGAATAATTTGAAAAAAAAAATCAATAAATAAAGGTGCATCGACTTAAAAGTATACCCTTATATCCACATGTTCAGCGGCGAGAACAGAGACAGTTGCAGCATCATGTAAAGAAAAGGTCTCAAGGCGGCTACACTCAACGATAAAGGAAAGGTACCACATAATAGGGGGGGGGGGGGGGGGGGGTAGTAATGGGTAGTTAAATTACTCTGAATGAACGGCTGCATTAAGGTTATTTCTTTATATAAGAAACCTTGCTGCTATGTTAAAAAAGCAACAATTGAAGTTGTCAGATTACATGTTCTTCAATTATAAAAAATTCATTTAATACAGTGTAGTGCTCTTTTAGGATTTCAATTTTGTTGGGTAGGTTTTGTACCTTTCTATACATTATATAGTCTGAGTTTTTTTTGCAACATAGTATACATCAAATCCCGATGAGTGAGCCATATATATTTAGAGAATATAAACTGATCGGTGGGGAAATATCATCTTACTTCGATTCGAACATAGCGTCTCTTGCCAAAGAGACGAATGTTGCAACTACTAAACCGTTGATTCAATTGGAGAATGAGATTGATAATATGTCGTGTTCGGAAATTGAGTCTTACGAAATGAAGTGGAACAATTAACTTACCATTGATTTTCAGCAAAATTACAAGTTTGCCATTTTCTGGCGGTCTACATGTTTTCGGCCCCCTTCTTTCTTGGAGAGCATATCATTGCCCCAAGATGAAATAATTAGACAAATCAACAAATATATACAACAAAACATGGTCGCCCTTCTTCGCTTCCACTAGAGGATAGACGATGGGTTATCAGCGTTGCTCCGGTTTGATAATTAGCATCCCAGGGTCCTTTGAATTTATTTTTCATGGGTTCCCTCATCTATAGCTTCGGTCACTCTAGGCAGGCTTTGGTTGCTGATCTCTTCTTTGTGGATGGACGGGATATCAGATCAGAGATCGTTCGCCGCTTCCCTCATTGTCTGGAATCCAAGATCAGTTCTATGGGAGGGAGGACTCAACAGGCTTGTTCTCGGTGGCCTCAGATCGGTTTTGCTAGAGTCAATTGGCATTGTTTCATTTGAGGTAATGCCATCCCGCCTTAATACCAATTGAACTTGTGGCTCATCACAAAGCGGAGGTTGCATACATAGTCTCTTCTCATGTCTTATGATAGGATTGATGTCGTTTCCTGCCCTTTTTGCAATGAGATGCTTGATTCTATTGATCATCTCATTTGTGGTTGCTACATTACTTCGAGTATTGCCTTCTTTTGGGCTACTAGATGCAATCTTCCTTGGATCAACAGGACTTGGGAGGAGACTCTTAGTTGGGCCATTACCTTGCTCTCCGGCAAGGAGCTTTACAAATGTATTGGCCGTTTTTCCTTTAGGGCACTTTGTCACATCATTTGGAAGAATATGAACAATATTCTTTTCAAGGGGGAGTCGCTGTCTATTTTGGCCATGAAGAAGTATCTCCTCAAGGTTGTCAAAGACAAGGCTCTTACCTTCAAGAATGTTGAGGACTATGCTAGGAACAGGAGGATGCAACGCTCGTGGGATGTGGACCCCATTATCTTCTCTTCCATTGATCATAGTCCGATTGGGTAGGCATCTGGTTGGTTGCTAGGTTGCTTTTGCCAGGCGTTGTTTGTCGTTGGCCTTCTTTTGGTTGTTTCGTTGTTGTCACTTGGCTTTTTTTCACGGCTTCCTTCCACTCATAATGAGCATGTTCATCTTGAGTGCAAGTTTTTGGAACTGTGTTGCTTGTACATTTTGACCTCCCCATTATATTGCTTATTTTTACCAAAAAAAAAAAAAAAACATGGTTGCCCTGACCCTTCTTCTTATGAAAGGAAAACGCTTGTCTTCTGAAGAAGATGGTCCGAATGTGCCTCGCACCACTCACAACGGTTGATTGCCCTTGATTTTTCGACAAAATTGTAAACTTGGCATTATGAGGCAGTCGCTGGTCAACCCGTTTTCGGCTTTAGATCCATCAAAATGAGTCACGAATCAATCTTTTAGTCCATATTTAATGGATTGAATTGTTATTTGTGTTAGATTCATTACACGTTGCAAAATTAAATAATATGAGTTAAAAGTGTTTACACATTATTTAAATTTAACCCACTTTCTTGACTCTCTCTTGCCCTCAATGATGACTTGCTCAATCATTCTGTGGTCCTATCTCAGTTTGTGAAATTGGATTATAACATTATGAATTCAGTTGGATAAGTGATGAGTGATGAGTTGGATATAGGATTATTATATATATTTGTACATGAAAATGTATCAAAATAGGTGAAAAGTCAATTTGAGCTGGACCAATTTCGACCCATGCCTTCAATAATTCCAATGAAGACTAGTTATCATCATCACTCGAGTCCAAGACCAAATCACCACCACATACACTAACGAAGGACCATTTTTTCTTGTTAACATCCAATGAGCAAATTTCTCATTTCTACTGTTAGAACCGATTGGATCAAGAAGCTGTGCGTGGACATTGGAGCCTCGTTTCTGTACTGCAACTGTCCATCGTCTCTTCCAGCGAGTTGGTGACACCAAGAAACAGTGACTAACGCCCAGAAAAAAAGATGGCGATGGCTCCGGAGTACGGCGCTTTCGTGAGCAAATTCGTGCTCGAGCCTCCTTCCCCGTCTCCCTCGCTTCCCTTGGCCGGCCTCACCTTCGCCGTCAAGGACATGTGAGCGATTCCTACTGCTTCCTCCGCTGTCGCTCGACCGTGACACGACACGGTTCACTGTAGTCTCTGTTTCTCTCTCGATAAGCCCAGCTTTGGTTTCTGGGTGTTCAGTTTTCCTTCTTTTCGATCAAGTGGGAAGATGATGATCTTAAGTCGTGTGTTTTTGCCGCCCGTTTGCGTTGTTTGGTCAGTAAGTAGTCGTTAACTTCGGATTACTCAGTGAAGTATCGACCTTTGTCATGAAAAAGCGAAAACCCAATGAGAAGATACTCACATACCAGGTGAGGTGATCAGCTGACATGAGCGGCGAAGGAAAGGAGAGGGGGGAGGAGAGGTGGTCGTTTTCAGTACCATGTTGTCGTTAAATGGCACGTGCCATGTTGATCGATGACGAGGTGTTTAATGGTCGCCGCATTTTCTTCCTAAAAGTTGTCGAAAGAAATACAGAGCATCGAGCATAGACGGCTCGGGTAAAGCTTACTGCATATGCCCCACTGACTTGTGACTGGAAAGTTTCTTTTCATTGATATATTTTCGTTTTGTAAATGTGGGATTTTCATCCTTGGTCTAGTGAGTGAGTGTTAGTAGTTTACACTTATGACTGAATTAAAGGGAGAGATCTAACTATTACCGTGTGTTCCTCACGATGGCAGCGGCTACTCGTACATGCATCTTCTGTGAAAAGGCCTGAAATTTTTAATTGATTCTTCCTGCTATGTGTAGTTGGCCATTTCCGAGACTGAAGTTTGTATCTTTTTTTCATACGGAATTCTGCGTGCAGCTTCGACATTGAAGGGCATGTGACTGGGTTTGGAAATCCTGATTGGGCGGGGACTCACGAGCCTGCATCTTCCACAGCTCCAGCTGTTTTGAATGTGTTGAAAGCGGGTGCTACATGTGTTGGAAAAACTGTGATGGATGAAATGGCATACAGGTTAGTGTGTGTGAAATTGGCTTGTAAATTCAGAGTCTTGCTGCAATTGAAAAACACAACTAAAACTTGAGAATTGTGGCTTACTGTCAAGTTTAGAGAGCATGCAATGAATCAAGGATGGGGTAGGTATATACTTCTACTTAGCCTTAGCATGCAGAGGGAATCGGTGATGAGCTAGACTAATTGACAACCTGCAATGCAGTCATATTTCAGATAGTCTTCCCAAGGTCAGATTATAGAGTTCTGAATCTTGGAACGAAGCCTCTCACCTTGTCATTGAAGGAGGGAACTTTCTTTTCCGTATTTGTTTTGAACTTGGAATGGTTAACTTAAGATATGAATGCTTACCAATGAAAAGATGGGATAAATGCATCACATACAATAGTGCACCAAGGTTGACTTTAAGGAATTCTAGCTTGAGAATTTACCAAGGTAGTCTCTTCCTTCTTAAATAGCTTGAACAGGAAGTTCTGCTCCGAAGAGATGAATATAATCCACTGAAATGATTATTTTTATGGTGGCAGCATAATAGGGGAGAATAAACATTACGGCACACCAAGGAACCCATGTGCACCTGATCGTGTGCCTGGAGGATCTTCCAGTGGATCTGCTGTTGCAGTAGGAGCAATGCTTGTCAATTTCTCCCTAGGTGAAGAACTTCATCCTGTAATTGCTCTGAAATTTTCTCAGTTTATCCTTCTGAATAAAGCTAAAAGTGCTGCACCGTTGCAGGAAGCGACACTGGAGGAAGTGTAAGAGTTCCCGCATCTTACTGTGGGATTCTTGGATTTCGGCCTTCACATAATGCCGTTAGCACTGTTGGAGTCATTCCAATGGCGCAAAGTTTGGATACAGTAGGTGAGCATTCTGTTTTTTTAATGGCCTCGAGTTTGTGATGAAAATAGTCATTGGTTTCAGCTTCTTAGAGAAGGAAAGTTCAGTGAAAGACTTAGGGTGCGCATGGATTTGTTTCTGTTCTTTTTTTGTTCCTGGGAACAGAAACAAAAAAAAGTTTCTGTTCCGGGGAACAGTTTTTGAACAAAAGAACACGTTTGGTAACGTTTGGTCCGGGAATAAAAAATGAACAGAAACATGTTTGGTAAATTTTATTATTTTTTTGTTTCTTTTAATTTTTTAAACATTTTTTTATTTTTTATTTTTCCTTTCTTTTTATTTTTTCTTTTCTTCGGCCGGTTACCGGCCTCCGGCGACCGGCCGACGGGGCCGGCAACCTCGCCCAGCCACGGCGAGGTCGAGCCTGGCCGTGGTTGGGCGAGGCTCTGCCTCGCCTTGGCTGGGCGAGCTCGGGCTCGCCCAGATCCGGCGAGGCCGAGCGTCGCCGGCCCCCGGCGAGGCCAAGCCTCGCCATGGCTGGGCGAGCTCGAGCTCGCCCAGATCCGGCGAGCCCGAGCTCACCCAGCCAAGGCGAGGCTCGGCCTCGCCCGCGCCGGCGACGCCGAGCCTCGCCGGATCTGGGAGAGGCCGGCGACGCTCGGCCTCGCCGGATCTGGGCGAGGCCGAGCCTCGACGGCCGGTCGCCGGCCATGGCCGAGGCCGGCGACCGGCCAAAATGAAAAAGAAGAAAAAAAAGAAGAAAAGAAGAAGAGAAGAAGAAGAGAGAGAAGAGTGATTTTTGTTCTTTTGTTCCTTCCGAGAAGTGTTTCTTTAAGGAGAAACAACTTTTTTTTGTTTCTTTTTTCTGTTTCTATTTTGTTCCAGAAACAAAAAAACAAAAAAAGAACAGAAACGCAACCAAACGCGTTTCTGTTCCTTTTTTGTTCCTGGGAACACTTTCCGTACAGAAGTGTGCCGGAAACACTTTTTTGGAGTGTTTCCATGCACACCCTTAGCTTCCTTATTTTATTTCTAACATTAGTGGTGTTTCTTTATAAAGATAATATATTGGGCAGCTGAAAGAAATATCTTGCACTTTCAATGTGGTGAAAAGTGTGCCTCCTTGAAACAGATTGTCCCCTTTCTCCTAGGTTTTGTATTGCAATGTAATTCCATCTTTAAGTATTCTACAAATGATAACACAGCAGCCAACTGGCTGGTTCACCCTTCTTCCTGATTTTGTTTTTTTAAGTTATGTCATGTATTCATGCAAGTTTTCTGCACTCCTGTGAGTATTCACATTAAACTCCTTCATGACTAGTGTGAATTTATTTTGTTGGCTTCTTTTCTTGTTTCCTCCCATTGTAAACTAGCAAATGAATATTTGTTTACTTTTGTCTTTGTTTACTGTCTTATCTAGGTTGGTTTGCTAGGGAACCGAGCATCTTGAAGCAGGTCGGTCGTGTTCTTCTCGAGTTGCCTGATGCAGATCCAAGTAGACCTAGTCAGATCATTATTCCAACAGATTGTTTCCAGCTTTTAAACATTCCAAGTGAACGACTGACTCAAGCTCTTGTAAGATCAGTGGAGAAATTATTCGGAGGTAAGAAGATAAGAGCTTTGAGTAAATGATACAGCTCAAATTGTACATGCAGTCCTGAAGCACAGAAATGTGGAAGGAATTGATAATTACAGATGGAAGTGAACTGGACTGAAATCGGATAATCTCTCAATTCATATATATCCAATCCCTAACTAGTTTTTCTTTTTGTATTTGATGCTCCTTAATGTGAATCAATGCAGGTGCTATAATTAAGCATGCTGTCCTTGGGGACTACATCAGAGACAGCGTTCCGGCCTTGAGTTCTTTCCTGTGTCAAATAAAAGAGGATCAAGTAGACAGCATACCATCTTTGGCAGCTCTTTCTAGTGCAAGGCGGTTGCTTCAGAGGTGGTGATGTGTACCTGAACCCTTGTTGGATTTTATTTCAGTTGATCATTGTGTGGGATATTGAAGAGAACCACTATCTAGAGAAGGATTCTAATTAACCTTGAATCATAGGTATGAGTTCAAGAATCATCACAAGGATTGGGTTTCTGCTGTCAAGCCCGATTTGGACCCGATAATATCAGAACGGGTCAGGCAAGCCCTCGAGCTGACTGAAGAAAATATTGATATCTGTTGGTCAGTGAAGAAAGAATTACATTCTGCTCTTACTTCCCTACTCGGGGTATGTCCCTCCCGTCATCTCGCATGCCTTTGAGTTCGTAGTTGTCTTCTGTCACTGTTCTTGGCTCCTTGCTATGTTTAACATTATTCTCTGGATTTCCCAAAAGAAACGCAATTGACCAAAATAACCAGAGGAATTATCAAAGGATACTGTTTTTATTTAACAATCTTGAGCAGTCTAAATCATAAAAGAAGAATGAGGTGCTATCGAATGAGGTGCTATTGCCTTTGTTACAGGATTTCGGTGTCCTTGCAATCCCCACGGTTCCTGGGCCTCCGCCAAAGCTACAAACAGATGCATCCTCTCTGGACGTCTCCGTTGAAAAGGCATTCAATTTGCTTTCCATTGCTGGTTTATCAGAATTCTGTCAGGTTGTGCAATATTCTCTCACTATGCAACCTTAAAGCCGTCATACCCCTGTTTCAATTTAATCTAATGCCTCTGTGCAATCTAGGATTAAGTGTCTGCAATTCGCATTTACAGGTAAGCATACCGATGGGGCTGCATGATAATTTGCCTATCTCGATATCCTTGCTGGCCAAAAACGGTGCCGACGGGTTCCTGCTAGACCTCGTTGAGACACTGTATGAGTCTCTTCAGGAGCAAGCTGCTATTGCAGAGAAATCAGTTTGACGTATGCACGCCTCATCCTTTTCCCGAGATGCTTCTAGCTATATTTACAGGCCGATATCCTTGTACTTATGCTGTGTGTGGTCGAATGTAGCGCGGACTCTGTGATTTTCATAAGGCTGTGTTGCTGAGAAAATAAAAGTTCTTAGTATCATACAGCCCACTCGTTTATATTCTGAGAGAATTTGTGGGTGCTTATTGTGACACTTTGAGCATTTTGGCAACCAAGTGCGTGCGCAGTCTGTCATATTGGTAAGGAATAAGGAGTGTGTAACATTTCTTTCTACTTCTTTATGATATAGGCATTCAAACCTTTCGACCCGATGAAACACATGCGAATCGTCCCTTCACGTGCATCCTTGCTTCCGCAAGATGATTGGGGCGTGACCCTTGAAATTAATCCGAGCGAAAGGCGTTAAGTATCGTCACATCCAAATCGAAAGTGAATATTCCTTTCGTGGTTGTGTTGCTTAAGGATGACATTGCAAGGGATGGTCTTCGGCATATTGATGGTTGTCGGGAAAAGTGCCAAAAAAGCCTTAAACATTTTGTCTGTGCCGATTTAGTCCTAAACCTTTTAAATTTGTGCCGATTCAGTCATTTCCGGCCAATTTTGGCTGGATTTTGCTGACTGGACGTCGGCCGGCTGACGTAACCTGATCGATACTGACGTGGATAATTTCTTAATTTTTTAATTTTTTAATTTTTTTTTGTCTCTTTCCTCCAGCCGGTCACTGAGGTCTGGCGACCGACCAGAGGTGATTGTCGATGTGGGCGAGGTTGAGCCTCACCGGATCCGGTGAGGCTCAACCTCGCCCAACCTCGCCAGATCAGGCATGGGTGAGCCTCGCCCTCACCCGCGGTTGCCTCTGGTCGGTCGTCGAACCTTGGCGACTAGCTGGAGGAAAAAGACAAAAATAAAAAGATTAAAAATTAAAATGTTAAAATATTATTAAAAGTTGTCAATGTCAACGCCGATCAGGCCACGTTAGTCGACTGGCATCCAGTCAGCAAAATTCGGCCAAAATTGGCCGGAAAGGACTGAATTGGCACAACTTAAAAATGTTTACGACTGAATAGGTACCAAAAAAAGGTTTAGAACTAAATTTGTACAAATGCAAAAGGTTTAGGACTTCTTTGGCACTTTTCCCGATCGTTGTCTAATATCGCATTAATTATGACATAAGCTATGGAGAGAGTAATTTCATGCATGCGCACACATCCGTAAACTTAGTTCGGGTCGGCATGCTCCTCCCTAGCATAGGAGCATGGCTAATCTATGTTAGCTCGTTAGAGATTAATTCGTGCTGATAAGTTAGGTCCACTTCATGCTCGCTCTTGAAAGTAACACTCAGAATGTGATTAATTCGCCCGCCGGACAAAGTATGCCCGGTTGAACTGAGAAAATTGAACCTTTCGTTCGATACCTAAAAGCCTGACTTGAGATATAGTATGATATTGATGAAGCCAGACGTGAAGATGGTAGGTGTGCCGTGATGGCGAGGCTGACAAGTTTGACTTCGGCCGTTTGACCATCGACCGTCGGCATCCAACGACGACTCAAATTCGTCCCGAGCCATTTTCCACTGCTGAGTGTGGCGAGGGAGACGATGGAAGTTGAAAAGGGGGAGGTCGGAATCTGGATTCTAATGGGGAGATGAGGTCCGACTAAGGTCGTGAAACCTTGAGCAAGGGATTGCGCCTGCCTCGGGTGAGGATCGCGTGTTCTCACTCCTTGGTTGAGGGCCGCGGCCGGCGTCGGCGGGTGGTGGTCTTACAGGGGTTCGTGCGGCCCTCCTAAGGCTAACGGTGGGAGACGATTTCAATTTTGTCTTCGGATGATGATTCTCTAATGGTCAAGAAACATTACTCGATAGCAAAATCAAAGTTCATTATCTTAGTAGAATTTTTTTTTTAGATAAATAAATTCAAGCTTAGTAATCTCAATAGTTGTTTTGAAATTGTGTGACCTTTCCTATCAGTGACAAAGCATGCTAACAAATAAAAATATACCGATTTTTAAGATTTAATTCATTTCATAAAAAATGAATGATTTGAAAAATATTTTCTTAACCTTTACATGTATACCCTTACATCCACATGTTCAATGACGAGAACACTGATGATTGTAGCATCATGTAAATTAGTGGCCAATGTTAGTGCAGTTATGTTTTGTAATTGGTTAAATAGTAACCGTTTTGTTCTTTTGTTCTTTGGAACAACTTAAGAATCAAGTCCAAACCTATATTTTTTTCCCCTCTTTTTTCTTTTCTTTCTTTTTCTCTTCTTCTAGCTAGTCACCGGCCATGGCAATGGCCGGCAACCTCGCCTTGCCACTACTAGGTCGGCCTCACCATGGCCGGGCGACCTTCACTAATGGATAGGCGAGGTTGCCGGACCTTGTTTGGCGGGTCGTTGGCCACGGCTAGGGGAAAAATATAAAATTATTTTTTAAAAAAAAATTTAAGCCACAAAAAAATTGATGATCATATTAAATGCATTTCCATTTTAGGAATATAAATTTTATACAGTTACCAAACGTCTTTAAATGCTTAAGAACTCGTTTAAGGAACAATATATATATTTCTAAGTAGAAATTGTTTCTGGGAATAAAAGAGTTACTAAATGCAACTGTAGTGTAGTACTTCTTTAGGATTTCAATTTTGTTGGGTAGGTTTTGTGCCTTTCTTATATGAAGAATTCTTTTTGTTGAAATGAGAGTGCAATTTCTTAGAATTACCATAATTCATGTTACTAATAAAAAATCCGCATAGATCTCTCTAATTTTGGCTTTCGGTTTCGTGACGATATTTTCGTTCAAGATTACATATCGATTCTTTGGACATCATCGATTGTCTGCCGTTAGATGACTTCAGGGGAATTAGCTCTGACCATAATTAGGTCTAAACCTCTTCTTTTCCTCTATTGTCCTTTCTTGAACAATTGGGCCGATCCGCGACATTTTTAGTGGGGGATTAGCTTTTGTTTTGGTGGGGATTAAGTCAGGAGGGAGATGGGACAACAACCATCTTGGCTTGATCTTTGAAGAGTCGCTTTTAGTTCTTTGGAAGATGTTAGACAGCTGTGGAAAAAGGCCGCAATACAACGCGACAAAGCTGGTTGTAAACAAGCACCTCAGTGCCGTGCCTGTGATTCCGGCAGATCTCGGAACTGTATGATGCAATGACAAACCAACTACCAAAAGTTATAATTATTAAAAAAAAAAAAAACCATGAAATCCCTTATCAAAGCATTGTCAACTAAGCAAGACGCGAGCACAAATTCACATTGATCGGTATTGAACGCAAATTCTTTGGTTTAATGGTGCGAGAAGTTGAACATTCAATGCATATCGACGAAGAAAATCCTTGCGATTTGACACACGTCGCGATGGTACGGGAAGTACTTTTGGGTAGCCACCGGTTTTAATGGAGCTAACACCGTGCAGCAAAAAGCCCCAAAGCCAGACGACGACGGCTCTGGCTTTTTCTATGACACATGGGGCTAAAGAAACGTGGTAGTATTACTGATGGAATCGAAAAGGCACCAATGGTGGGGCTGAAGTTAGGCTTATAACTCCATAATCGGAAGTGCCCTTATTGAATATCTAAGTTTCTACCTTTTGAACAAAGATGATGTTGAAATGTCCACTGGCAAATTTCTTCTTTGGGGCCCCCTGAATTAGATATTCTGCCACAAGTCCTCACCACTTTCTCGAAATCCTAATAAAATTTGGATGGGAAATTTAACCATGACCAGTTTTAACAAATTAAATATAAAATAACGGGCTTTTTTTTTTAGTGAAAAAGATGCAAAAAATCTCAAACTTTACTAATTATGACACGTTTATTTTAAACTTTTTTTTATAACACAAAATCCCCCAATTTGTATCCATTTGACACAATTATACCAACCTTTTTTGGCAATATCAAAAATCCCAAACTTGTATTAGTATGATCTAAAAATTTAGTATCACAGAAAAAAGTTGTGATTTTTTGCGTGACAAAAAAAAATATAGGATTCTCCTTATTACAATAAAAAAAAGTATAAAGTAAATGTGTCATACAGGTAAATGTATCATAGTAAATATAGTTTATGATTTTTGGCGACTTTTACCCCTTTTCTTATGTTGATGTAATTAATATAAATTACAAGCACGACAGGAGTGTTTGTAGATGCTTTGTTGTTAGAAAATATAAAGTAAGTACAAAAAATTTTGTCAACAAAAGTCGACACTATTAAAACTTATTGCGAAGCTCAGAGAGTTGATTAGGTTAAAACATCCCTCGCCTTGTGATCGATACTACTTTCTCTAATAGTAAGGTAAGATCCCAAAGTTTATGTGGAGGCACCACCTCTTTAGCTTTAACTAATAAATAAAGAGCGTGAACTGTTAGTCTAGTAGGCGTTGGTTTTGAAGGTCAATTGACGTGCAGACCTTAAGCCTAAATATACATATCACACAAAAGTTGGTAAACAATACCTTCCTAATGGAGAGATCTAAGAGGGAAACCAAAACTCGAGCCTATTGACGACCTAATTGGCACTTTCACTATAAAGTAAAAGTAGTTGAGTTATGAACATATTAAATATTATCAATGATTTCTTGTAGCTTGAAACAATATATGATGTAGGATTGCATATTTCATGACACCAGTCACATCTGCATGCGACATTCTCTCCGCCACATGCGAGTCTCTACCATATTAGGCGAGCTCCCCCTCAATCGAAGCACAACAATCTTCTACACTAACAAATTTCAACCCAAATATCCAATCATCGTCGACCGGTGCATAGTGCATACATGCCTTTCACCTATGTCTCCTCTTGGGCCAAACAGTGATTGCAAATTGCACTCGACAACGGCGAAGATTAACAACATTCTTTATTGAGTTTAGGATGGTGATACATATTTTGGGCCCATTGGCCCTAATACCACTTTTCTGGGGACATTGTATTTGCTAAATGGGCTAGACCCATGAGTTGAGCCTAAGAGTCTGCAACGTGCTTATCTCACTAGAAGAGCTCTTTTTAGTAGAGCGGTCTTGTGAACTTAGAAAGCACACGTAGCACACACAACACGGGAGAGAGAGAGAGAAGGGGGTTTAGGATTTTCCAAACGTACAACCTAATTCTGGTTCCAAGTGAGTTGTGTTTGCTCTTAGAGAGTGGCACCAGCGGCTCGAAATCTTGGACTGTTGGGGACAAGGAGAGAATTTAACCTTATCAGATATCGTTCTCGACTTCATCGGGTGCCCTAGTGGATTACAAAGAGCTTATTCTGACTCAAAACGAGCTCGTCGAATCGTTGCCACGAAGCATTGGTAAATGTCAAAGGACCTTGTTCATTAAGATGTCAGTGAGAAGTGAGAACAGCTTTGTGGCCATAACTTGAATCCGGAACTGAGGCAACAGTCATCTTGAACACCATATCTATGATGATTCAGAGCAACAAAAACATCTCAAATACAACTTATTTATGGCACTGCAAGTGGGAAACTACTATAGCTCTCCATTTCTTACCGGCGTGTTCCAAAACATGCAACTGTAAGCCGTGACGACAAGAGCTGGCAAAGATAAAACCTATAAACCTATGAAACGTCAATCCGCGTTTTGGGTTTTTCTCTAAAAGCTCCAGCTAAGCCCTAACCACAGAAGAATTCCTAAGCTTCCGTTTTCATCCCCCAAGACCGTCTTCCGCAATACTCGCACAGCATCGCCCGTAACGCATTCCTCAAAAGCTTAGCAACGATGTCAGAACCCACGTTCTTCTGATGAATCCCTTCGTAACCGAAGCCAACGTTCAATATCTGCCCCCCGCCTCTTCTGTCTATCTGCTCCTCTCTTTTCTCTCTTCATTTTCAGTTTGAAGCCTCTCTCATGGCGGCCGCTGCAGACTCTCCCCACCATCTCCTCCACCTTCTCCTTCTTATCTTCTCCGCTCTCCCTCTCCTCGCTCCCGCTTCGCGCTCCCAAATGACTCCTCCTCCTCCGCCACCTCCGCCCATGATCAACCGATACGTGCTGGCAGTCCACAAAGACAGCGGAACGGGCCTTCACGTGGCCAACGTACTGAAGAGGACCCCCACGAAGCCCATCTTTCACCTCGTGGATCTCGACGGCGGGATGGTGTGGGAGCACTGCGACGAGCAGCGCTACGTCTCGTCGACATTCTACGCTCCTCCTTTCGACGACTACCTCTGCTCCCCCGCCGGCAAGGCCCGGTTCAGCCGCACTTGCTCGGGCCCCGCCACCCCCGCCACCCCCGGACGGCCCGGTTGCCACAACAACTCCTGCGGGATCTTGGCGGTATGGAACAGCATTCTCTTCAGCAAATCACGCATAAAGAAATAGTAATATCAGTATACGTTTTAACAGGTGAACCCCATGACGAAGCGTAGAGCCGTTGCGGAGCTCTCGATAGACATGTTCTCGATCCTGACGACTCGCGGCTCGAACCCCGGTCGGCCGATCCGATTCTGCAAGTTCTACTTCGCCTGCGCACCCTCTTCCTTGCTCCGACCTGGGTTGCCGGCCGGCGTCCACGGCGTTGCCGGGCTCGGCCGCACGCCGATCTCTCTCCAGAGCCAGCTCGCCTCGCACTGCGGCTTTCCGCCGATGTTCGCCTTGTGCCTCACCAGCGTGAGTTCCAATGACAACAGAGGAGTCATCTTCTTCGGCGACGGGCCGTACAACATGCTTCCCGGGGTCGACGTCTCGAGCGGATTGCTCTATACGCCGCTGACGTTCCGACGGAGAGGGAAGTACTTCGTCGGAGTGAGATCAATCAGGATAAATTGGAAACCTGTCCCGTTGAACACATCTCTACTAGGTAATGACGTTAAGTCAAACTTGAAATTTCAAGTTTTTTATTTTTTTTCCCAACTAGAAAGCATAGATAAATCCTGAATCAATAGGTGTCGTATTAATCCAATGAAATATATAAGACACGAGTCTAAACCCTTATGAGTTGGCCCAAATATGAAATCATTTATATTTAATGATGTGATAATCAAATATATATCATGTTACTTATAATTCACACACGCAAGTCAGATTCTTAACCACTAAATTAACCTCATGAGGTTATTAAGGAAAAATTTTGTTCTCAATACCAATATCAAAACTGTTTGTACTCTAGCATTTATTTATTCTTTTATCAGTCACACCTTTCATAATTAAAAGTTTATGCGAGATGTTTCATTCTAACAAGGGCATGTTTTAGCAGGCAATGGACGAACAAGGATCAGCACCACAACGCCGTACACGATTTTGGAGCACTCAATTTTCGTAGCCGTGACTCGATCCTTCACTAGCGAGCTCTCGCAGACGCCGCAGGCGGAGCCAATCCCGCCGTTCCCGGCATGCTACGAGCGAGCGAGGTTTCCGGGTACCCGGGTCGGTCCCCGAGTCCCGATCATCGAATTCGTGATGCAAGATGAGGACACCATTTGGCCTATCTTCGGCGTTAACTCCATGGTCGAGGTGCGCCCGGAGACGCTCTGCCTGGCGTTCATCGACGGGGGGTCGCGGCCGAAGGATCCGATCGTGATCGGGGCGCATCAGTTGGAAGATAATCTCCTGCAGTTCGACGTGGCGAGGTCGAGATTAGGGTTTAGCTCGTCGCTGCTGGTGCGCCGGACTAGCTGTGCCAACTTCAACTTTACTAGCATTGCCCCACAAGGGGAGTGACTACGTAAAAGATGAGATGATTGCGCTATGTGCAAATCAAAGTGCATTGCATGTCTAAATTTATGAAATAAATCGAATGGCTCAATTTGGTTAGAATGCTCGCATGTTTAAATTTATCACTTAAGAATGATCACAAAACGGATATATCCATATGTTATTTATGGGGTCCGAGTTTTTCCTTGTATAGCATAAGTCATATTTTGATGAGCGAACTATTGAATGCATCACTAGATTTAAAGAATATAAACTAATCGACAACGAAACATCATCCCAAATCAATTCGAACCTAGTGTCTCTTGTCAAAGAGATGAATGTTGCCACCACTAAGCCATCGATTGGATTGAAGGATAAGAATCATGCGTCATGATCTCAAATTGAGCCTATGAATAGAAGGGGATTAGATCAATTATCATTGATTTTCAACAAAATTATAAGTTTGTCATCTTCATGTTTTCAACCCAATTTCAATCCTTCTTTCTCGGAGATGGACACATCAAGATAGGTCATAAACCCATTTCTTAATCCGTATTTGATCTGTTAGAAAAGAAAAATCATATTTAATGAGCTATAATATAAATTAGAATAATGTGTTAGAATGGTTAAGTTTAAATGGATTCACAACTCATTTCCATAAATTTCACTTGATGTTGCACTCTCGTTTCAATTCGTATATGAGTTTTTAAGTGTTTAAGTAATATGTGGATAAGGTAATCTTTTTTTTTTTTTTTTTTTTTTTGGTCGAAAGATAAGGTAATCTCAGTTAGAATATTTTTAACTAAAGAAATAAATATATAATAATTTTTAATATACCATAAAAATAATAATTTATTTTGAATCACAAAAAATCAAATAATTAACAAGCCCTTTTGACGGGTTTACCAGATAATATACAAAGAGTAAATTTATCATTTTTCTGTCGAAACTGATTGGGTCAAAAATCAAGAACCCCTCCGTGGCCATTGGAGCCTCGTTTCCGTACAGGAACTGTCCGTCCGTCATCTCTTCCGACGAGCGGGTGATAGCCGGAAACAGCTAACAGCAGAAAAAATGGCGATGTCTCCGGAGTACGGTGCTTTCATTAGCAAATTCGTCCTCAAGCCTCCCTCCTCGTCTCCCTCGCTTCCCCTCGCCGGCCTCACCTTCGCCGTCAAGGACATGTGAGTGATTCCTGCTTCGTCCGTCGTCGCTCGACTGCGACCCGGTTTCATTGCAGCGCCTCTGTTTCTCTCTCGATAGCCCCAGCTTTCGTTTCTGGGTGTTCAGTTTTCCTTGTTTTATTCAAGTGGGAAGATGATTCGGGTTGTGGGCTTTTCCCCCCTTTTGCGTGGTTTGCGAAGATGTGTCTGCTTGGTCAAGTGAGTAGTTGTTAACTTCGGATTACTCGGTGAAGTATCGACCTTTGTCATGAAAAAGCGAAGACCCAATGAGAAGATATTCGCATACCAGGTGATCAGCTGACGCGGGCGGGGTTCATTTTCAGCGAATGTGATGGGACACCATGTTCAGAGCGGCAAAGAAAGAGGGGGGAGGTGGTCGTCTTCAGTACCTTGTTGGCGATAAATGTCACCCGCCATGTTAATTGATGACGACGTGTTTGTGGTTGCCGCATTTTCTTCTTAAAAGTTTTCGGAAAAGTTACAGAGCATCGAGGATAGACATCTCGGGTTAAGCTTGCTGCATTGCCCGGTTGACTTGTACCTGGAAGATTATTTTTTATTGATATGGTTTCGTTTTGTAAGTGTCGGGTTTTGATCTTGGTCTAGTGAGAGTATTAGTAGTTTACCTTTATAACTGAATTAATGGGAGAGATCTAGTTATAACCGTGTGTTCCTCACAATAGTTGGGCTACTTGTGCTGCATCTTCTGTTGAAAGGCATGAAATTTTACATTGATTCCTGCTGCCATGCGTAGTTGGACTTTTTCTGAGACTGAAGTTTGTGTCGGTTTTTTCATACGGAATTGTTCATGTAGTTTCGACGTTGAAGGACATGTGACTGGGTTTGGAAATCCTGATTGGGCAAGGACTCACACGCCTGCATCTTCCACAGCTCCAGCTGTTTTGAATGTGTTGAAAGCAGGTGCTACATGTGTTGGAAAAACTGTCATGGATGAAATGGCATACAGGTTAGTGTCTGTGAACTTGGCTTATAAACTCAGTCTTGCCGCGATTGAAAAACACAGCTCAAACTTGAGAATTGTGGCTTACTGTCAAGTTTAAAGAGCATGCAATGAATCAAGGATAGGGCAGCTATGTGCTTGTGCTTAGCCTTAGCATGGAGAGAGAATCGGGGATGAGCTAGACTAATTGCATGGCTAGAGCTGCCAGAGACTCTGTACCAGCTCTACTACTTTAGACCACCTGCACAGTCGCATTCACATAGTCTTCCCAAGATCAGATTATAGAGTTTTGAATCTTGGAACGAAGTGTCTTGCCTTGCCAGTCAAGGAGGCATCATGATTTAAGAACTTTCTTTTCCATTTTGTGTTTTGAACTTGGAATGTTTTAGCTTAAGATAGGAACACTTACCAAGGAAAAGACGGGATAAATGCAACAGATACATAGTCTACCGAGGTTGACTTTGAGAAATTCTATTTTGAGAATGGAATTTCCAAGGTAGTCTCTTCCTTCTTATATAGCTTCCATAAGGAAGTTCTACTTTAAAGTGAGGAATATAATCCACTGAAATGATTATTTTTGTGGTGGCAGCATAAATGGGGAGAATAAACATTACGGCACGCCAAGAAACCCATGTGCACCTGATCGCGTGCCTGGAGGATCTTCTAGTGGATCTGCTGTTGCAGTAGGAGCAATGCTTGCTGATTTCTCCCTAGGTAAAGCACTCCACATGGAATTACTCTGAAATTTTCTCAGTTTATCCTTCAGAATGAAGCTAAAAGTTCTGCACTGTGCAGGAAGTGACACTGGAGGAAGTGTAAGAGTTCCTGCATCTTATTGTGGGATTCTTGGATTTCGGCCCTCACATAATGCCATTAGCACTGTTGGAGTCATTCCGATGGCGCAAGCTTTTGATACAGTAGGTGAGCATTCTGTTTTTTCGTGGCCTCGAGCTTTTGATGAAAATAGTAATTGGTTTCAGCTTCTTAAAGAAGGAAAGTTCAGTGAAAGACTTAGGTTCCTTCTTTTATTTCTGACATTAGTGGTGTTTCTTTATAAAAACGACATATTGGGCAGCTGAAAGAAATTTCTAGCACTTTCAATATGGTGAGAAGTGTGCCTCTTTGAAAAAGTTTGTCCCCTTTCTCCTAGGTTTTGTATTGCACTGTAATTCCATCTTTAAGTATTCTAAAAGGATAACACAGCAGCCAACTGGCTGCTTCATGCTTCTTCCTGGTTTTGTGTTTTCCGTTATGTCATGTACTTATGCAAGGTTTCCGCACTCATCGGAGTATTGACATTTAAACTCGTTTGTGACGAGTGTGAATTTATTTATTTTTCCTTCTTTTCTTGTTTCCTCCCATTGTAAACTAGTAAATGAATATTTGTTAACTTTTGTCTTTGTTTACTGTCTTATCTAGGTTGGTTTGCTAGGGAACCGAGCATCTTGAAGCAGGTCGGTCGTGTTCTTCTCGAGTTGCCTGATGCAGATCCAAATAGACCTAGTCAGATCATTATACCAAGAGATTGTTTCCAGCTTTTAGACATTCCCAGTGAGCGACTGACTCAAGCTTTTGTAAGATCAGTGGAGAAATTATTCGGAGGTAAGAAGATAAGAGCATTGAGTGAATGATTTAGCTCAGATTGTACATGCAGTCCTGAAGCACAGTAATGTGGAAGGAATTGATCATTACAGATGGAAGTGAAATGGACTGGAATTGGATAATCTCTCAATTCATATATCTCCATTCCTTAACTAGTTTTTCTTTTTGTATCTAATGTCTTCTTAATGCGAGTCAGTGCAGGTGATATAATTAAGCACACTGTCCTTGGGGACTACGTCAGAGACAACGTTCCGGCCTTGAGTTCTTTCCTATGTCAAATAAATGAGGATCAAGTAGACAACATCCCATCTTTGGCAGCTCTTTCTAGTGCAATGCGGTTGCTTCAGAGGTGGTGATGTGTACCTGAACCCTCGTTGGATTTTATTTCAGTCATTCATTGTGTGGGATATTGAAGAGAACCACTATCTATAGAAGGATTCTGATTAACCTTGAATCATAGGTATGAGTTCAAGAATAATCATAAGGATTGGGTGTCTGCTGTTAAACCCGATTTGGGCCCGGGAATATCAGAACGGGTCAGGGAAGCCCTCCAGACGACCGAAGAAAATATTGATATCTGTCAGTCAGTGAAGAAAGAATTACATTCTGCTCTTACTTCCCTACTTGGGGTATGTCCCTCTCTTGTCATCTTGCATGCCTTGAGTTCATAATTGTCTATTGTCACTGTTCTTGGCTTCTTGGTATGTTTAACATTATGTTCTGAATTTCTCAAAAGAATCGCAATTGATCAAAATAACCAGAGGAATTATCAAAGAATACTGTTCTTTTTTCATCTCTCGAGCAATTTGAATTATAGAAGAAGAATAAGGTGCTATTGCCTTTGTTGCAGGATTTTGGTATCCTTGCAATCCCCACAGTTCCTGGGCCTCCACCAAAGCTGCAAACAGATGCATCCTCTCTGGAAGTTTTCCGTGCCAAGGCATTCAGTTTGCTTTCCATTGCTGGTGTATCGGGATTCTGTCAGGTTGCGCAATCCTCTCTCACTACACAACCTTAAAGCTGTCATACTCCCGTTTCAATTAATCTAATGCCCCTATGCAATCTAGCATTAAGTGACTGCGATTCACATTTACAGGTAAGCATACCGATGGGGCTGCATGATAATTTGCCTATCTCGATATCCTTACTGGCAAAACACGGCGCTGATGGGTTCCTGCTAGACTTAGTCGAGACACTGTACGAGTCTCTTAAGGAGCAAGCTGCTATTGCAGAGAAATCAGTTTGACATATGTATGTCTCGTCATTTTCCTGAGATGCTTCTAGCTATATTTATGGGCCGATACCTTGTACTTGTGCTGCGTGCCTTCAAATGTAGCGTGGACTCTGTGATTTTCATAAGGCTGTTGCTGACAAAATAAAGTTCTGCATATCATACAGCCAACTTGTTTAGATTCTGGAAGAATTTCTGGGTGCTCATTGTGACTCTCTGATCATTTTTTGAAATTAAGTGCTTGTGCAATCTGTCATATTGGTAAGGAACAAGGACTGTGTTATCGCTTTAGATTCCCCTCTCCCCTGTTCAACCCAGTTCAGTACTGAGTCTAAGCCGAAGAGTTGCATGGTCTTGGACAACCCATGTATATATAGGCCTCCATAAAAACTTGCACTCAAGATCATGCCCCATCGAAGGGAAACTTGGCCCAAACACCAGCCCTCTCTCGTCCCTCGGTCCGGCCTCGCCACTTCCAATAAGTCGCATCGCACCATCACTTCCGTCGCCATTCTTGGAGGACCGCGTCCATTGCTGCCCTCTCAATGCCTGCGCGTCCTTTGCAACCGTGGAGACGAAGTCAGACGTTGGCCTCTTCGGAATGGTGGAGATAAGTGCCTCCGCTGTCGAGGTTAGCGACGGCGGTGGAGAGGCAGCAAAAGATTGTCGGAAGGTACAAAGGGCCTACATGCAGAGGCGGTTGCAGGAACGCCCGAGTCTTTGCCTTATTTAGAGGGATAGCTAATCCCAGTGTTTCTTGGTAAAACGAAAACAACTACTTGCCTTGAGTAAACTCCATAACTCTGCAGTGATGCATCTTTGTGTATGCCTACAAAAAAAGAAAAAGTTAAGGTTATTGGAAGCATGACCGGTGAAGTTTCGTGAAATGGTAGGGTCTGCATAATATCTCTTTCTTCATTTCTTTATAGCATGACTGTGTAAGGTATTCGACCCTTCTAACTCGATCAATTCTCATGAACACACACAAATTATTGCATCACCACGAGCATCATGGGAAAGCCGCTTCCGTAGATGGCAAGGGCGTGACCTCCTTCTGAGCACAAGACATTGCAATTTGAATAGTGAATATTCCTTCCGCCGTTTTACGGCTAAAGAAGGACATTGCAATTTGCAAGGGATGGCCTCAAGTGCGAAAGTCAAATACCATTCTAAAGTCCCTTTGAAGCTGTCGTGTTTGGACTTCGAAGTGGGACTTTCCCTCTATTTATTGTCTTCGGCACTTTGGTCATGGTCCAATATTGCATTGATTATAACAGAAGCTATAGAGAAGTCGTTTTAAGCATGCGCACGCATCCGAAGACTTGCTTCGGCTCGGTGGCTTCTGACTAGAATAGGGGCACGGCTAATCAGTGTTTAGCTTGTTAGAGATTGATTTGTGCTGATACGGTAGGTTCACTTCACGATTGATCTCGAAAGTAACATTCCGGACACGATTAATTCAGCCATCCCTAGCAAAGTATCTACGATTAAGCCGAGAAATTTGAACTTAAAGTAGAACTAGAATGTGGGAGAATCGTCCAAAAAAATCCTAAACTTTTTATGTGAAGGCCAACTCATTCCTAAACTTTTTAATCATGACGATATAATTATAAATTTTTTGATGATTTGTAACATAACCTTTTGATGGTTTATTGATATAATTCTTCAGGCCAAACATCCAAATAATAAATATATGATTAAATTGGTAAAATATTTTTAAAAAAAATTAAAATAAAATTGACATAATTGAAACGTTCAAATTAACTTATGCATAATAAATTTGAGATTTTCCAGTTTTTTTTTTTGTCAGTCCTACTCTATTCCAACTATACACTCACTCTCAGACTTTTGCCCTGCCTCTTATAAAGTGTGAGAGTCGAAACCCACTCCTAAAACTTACGCGTCCCCACCTCATCCCTTTTTGAGAAGGTGGATGATTTGAACCTCGCACCTCCTCATTTCATATTGGAATGGTGGTCATTGAGGCGAATCTTAGAGGTTGAGATTTTCCAGTTGATGAAGGCAAAGACGGGCTCCTCGTTTCGCACGAGGGTGGTGGGTGAGCCGTACCTAGTTTAATATGATACGCTCTCGTTTGTAACGAAAATCAACCAGCCCGATTCGTTTACAAGGCTGACAAGTTTGACTTGGTAGGCAGGTCCACATTCCCTCGCTGGTTTCATTTCGACTCGCTGCAGCTCACGCGCCGGGTGAATGACCAGACGTCTTAGTTGACGGGCTGGAAAGTGGGAACTCCTTTTTTTTTTTTTTTCCCCGAGTTGACGGGTCTGTTGAACGTCACTAAGGTCTCGACCAGGTCCGATGACTCGAATTTGCCCGGAGCCATTTTCCATTGCCGAGTGCGTGCGAAGATATCAGACGAGAGCTAAAAGGGGAGGTCGGAATCTGAGTGAGTTCCGACAGAGGCTGTGAAATCTAGAGCAAGGGATTGCGCCGCCACTGCCGCCGCTTGTGTCGGTGGTCTCATTGGGGGAGAACCAATGGTGGAGCTGATACCGTTATCGAGATTGGATAGTACGATCGTGATAGGCCGTTGCAGCGATCACAAAACCTTGCTTCCTTCTCTTGCTTACTCTATTTCGGCTTCTTTTTTTTCAATCCTTGCGAGGGTCCTTTGAAAGGGTTTTCAATAGATGTGGCAGTACTTGGCTATTACATTGGCTTCACATGTCCTTCCTATGATGATTCTCTAATGGTCACGAAAGATCAATTGATAGGAAAATCATAGTTCATTGTTCTGATTAAAAAAATAAAACTTCAAGCTCAGCAATCTTAACGAGTGGTTTTGGAACGGAGCGGTCACAAATATAAAATTTACTTTCTGACCTTTCCTTATCAGTGAAATGTACCCAACTTTTAATTACTCTATGGCTTCGTTAATTTCGTTGAAGATATATGGTTTTGAAGATATTTTTCTTAAAAAATAATTAATTGTATCACTTATAAAAATAAATGAGAAAGAAATATTTTCATTACCCACTATAATATTTAAACATAAATTATTATCGATAATGAAAACATTTCTCATCAACAGATCAATTCAAGCAATATATGCAATTTTTTTTTATAAATTCTCTTTTCTTGTGAAACAAACAGAGTCTATATGCACGCACACATACACAACATAAATGACAAGCTAATAGATTAAAAAAATTGCACCTATTTCAAAATATCATTCAAACAAAAAAAAGGATAAGTTAACATGACTAATATTAAGTAAAGTTTAGGCCCTATTTGGTAACCGGTCATACAATGTTTGATTCTAATTTTTTATTCTTTGGAAAAAAAATAGAAATCTATTTGGTAACTTTATTGTCCTCAGGAATAAATTTGGAAGATAATTAAAAAGTTAAAAAAAATTACTTATTTATTCTCGGGTAGAATTTCAATATTAAGCCTATTTTCTTCTTCTTCTTTTCTTCTATTCATTTTCTTCTTCTCCTTCTTCCTTTGGCCTGATGGCCAGCAACTAGCCAGACAAGAGCCATTGATCTTGTTAGAGTGTTGCCAATAGGTGAAGTTGAGCTTCGTCAACGGTTGGGGGAGGCTACACCTCATGGTGACCACCACGAGGGTGTTGTTGCCAGGCCATGGCAAGGCCGATCTCATAGTGACCTAGTGAGGTCGAGCCTTGCTAGAGATCGGCAATGCTTCGACGAGGTAGCCAATTTGGCCAAGGCCAATGATCGGCCAAAGGAAGAAGGAGAAGAAGAAAACGAAAAATAGAAAGAAAAAAGAGAAAAATGTAATAAGATTATTTAAAAAATTTAAATCACAAAAGAATTTGAAGGTCACACTAAACCTATTTTTATTTTTAGTAATATAAATTTTAGACAATTATCATATACTTTCAAATGCTCAAAACTCATCTAGAAAACATAATAAAAAAAATTATTTCTAAGTAAAAATTATTTTCAAAAATAAAATAGTTATCAAATAGGTCATTAGGTACTCCAAAATCTAAAATATTTTTCCCGAAGAAAGGCCAAAACATTAAAAAAGAAAAAAAGAAAAGGACATTCAAGAAACGCATCACCCACGCGCGGGAGGGGCGCGTGTAGTCGCCACGCAACCAAACAAGCGCGACAAATTTAATGGCCACCAAGTTCGGTTTCCCCCGCCGTAGTTCTTCCCACATTCTCTCACATTCGCAACAGTCTCTCTCTCTCTCTCGCCGGAGCACCAGCGTAGGAGAGAGAATCGATCCGCACCGATCGAATCGCTTCCGACGAAACCGAGCCCCGCAAATCCATCGGCCACCGAGCGAATCGCCGGCGCGGGGAAATGGAGGTGACGGCGAGGGCCCCCGGCAAGATCATCCTCTCCGGCGAGCACGCGGTGGTCCACGGAACGACCGCCGTCGCCGCCTCGATCAACCTCTACACCTCCATCACGCTCCGCCTCCCCTCTCCCTCCGGTACATTTCCCTTCCCCCCCGGTTGTTCTCCGCCGCCGCCGCCTACGTACCCGCGCGCCGGCTTTCGTTTTGTGTGAAATTCGTTTGACATAAGTGTCGTTACTCGTTAGGCGTCCGCTTGCCAATATGAAAATTCGCTGTAGCGTATGGCGAGGTATGAGTAGCCATGATGAAATTCCTGGAAGGCCTGAGTTGAGCTGAGCTCGATGTGTTTAGTCCTTAGTTGGATGAACTCAGTTTCGCACTTAATTCTCAATTTTCGTCCAAGTTTTTTTTTTTTTTTGTTGCTTGATTTTAGTTGCTCGTCTTTTGAATGCGCCTCAAGGTCGTACCTTTTCGCGGTCGCGATTGAAGTCGAATCATGGGAATCCTCTCCGGATGATGATCTTGATCTTCTTCTATGGAGAATATATGATCTTTATCCAAGTTCTTTTTTTTCTTTATTTTAGTTGCTCGTCTTTTGAATGGGCTTCAAGGTCGTACCTTTTCGCGGTCCCGATTGAAGTCGAATCATGGGAATCCTCTCTGGATGATGATCTTGATCGTCTTCTATGGAGAATATATGGGAGGAGGAAAAGGTTCCTAAAGATGAATACTTTAACAATCCATTCAAATGAGCGAACGGATTTTTACCTGCCATTTTAGATTGGTTGGGCGGATTTGTCTGTGTTCTCTAGTAACCTTGTCTTCGATTTGTTTTGCCATCTGGGTGAGTACTGAATCTTTCCCTAATCGGGTTGACCTTGCTGTGTTTGAACTGGTGCATGAAGCTTGTAATGGAGGGCATGCTTTTCACCATAGTGTGTTTTATACATTGGAATTTTGTTCTATCACTAGATCTTTTATTGGCTTTGGTCATGACATAATATTGTCTTTCTGAGCAGAGACCAATGACACACTTAAACTCCATCTCAAGGACATTGGGTTAGAATTTTCTTGGCCTATTGGTAGAATTAAAGAAGCACTTTCAGAATTAGATGGTATCGACTGTTCAACCCCCACGACGTGCTCCGGAAAATTTGCAGAATCAATTTCTGCTCTAGTTGAAGAACAAAACATTCCAGAGGCGAAAATTGCACTTGCATCTGGAGTTTCAGCTTTCCTCTGGCTCTACACCTGTATCCAAGGGTATGTCTCTTTTAATCAGGTTCAGCAATACATTTTGCGCAGTGCATAGTTCTAATCTTTTCCTCTCTGTGGGTCAGGTTTAAGCCTGCCACCGTGACTGTCACTTCTGAGCTTCCTCTCGGCTCAGGCTTGGGATCATCTGCCGCAATTTGTGTGGCACTCTCAGCCACTTTTCTTGCTTTCTCCAAATCTGTGAGCTTGGACAAAGGCCATCAAGGATGGCTCGATTTTGGGGAGAATGAACTTGAATTGTTGAATAAATGGGCTTTTGAAGGTGAAAAGATTATTCATGGAAAGCCATCTGGAATCGACAACACTGTGAGCACATATGGTAAGTATCTTGTGCAAGTAAATTGTTACCTTCTATCTAGATTATTGGATTCTATGCTGGCTTTCTAAATTGATTATGTTCCTCACCTGTCTTTGCTATGGTTAGATCAACTGGTCTGCTTTCAATGGAAAGATTAACATTAATGTGACCCTAATGTGGTTTGGGAGCCCTTTTTTTTTTTTTAATCTACTTGGTATTTCTGGCAAAGAAACAAATGGAAGAAAAATTCTTAATAATGTAGATTGTGTTGAAATTATTTCCTGGTGTATAAACTTCAAGTGGTGGTTTTAAAACTACGTAGATAGAACCACTTTAGCCTTCTCAACTTGAGAAGAAGATAAGATATAGAATCAAGAAATGTCAATGCTAGATCTATTAATACAATCGAATGGTTCCTAATCTTGTTTGGCTGTGAATCAGGAGAAGGGGTTCTCTCTTTCAATTGGTAAATAGCGTTTTTTAAGTTGTCAAGCTTAAGTAGAAAGGGTTATTGTTATTGTATTGACTGTGAACTTTATTCCGCAGGTAACATGATCAAGTTTAAGTCAGGAAGTTTGACACGCATCAAGTCCGCTGTGCCCCTTAGAATGCTGATTACCAACACAAAAGTGGGGAGAAACACGAAGGCTTTAGTTGCAGGTGTTTCGGAGAGGACCTTGAGACATCCGGATGCCATGACCTCTGTGTTCAACGCTGTTGATTCTATCAGCAGAGAGTTGTCGACTATAATCCAAGCACCTGCTCCTGATGAAATTTCAGTAACAGAGAAAGAAGAGAAAGTAGGGGAGTTGATGGAAATGAATCAAGGTTTACTACAGTGCATGGGGGTCAGCCACGCCTCCATAGAGACAGTCTTGCGGACGACATTAAAGTTCAAATTAACCTCTAAACTAACCGGAGCTGGGGGCGGAGGCTGTGTTCTTACCTTGCTGCCAACCTGTATCCTTTCGCTTAATTCTTTTTCTCTCGATAATGTCATTTGTTTAGTTTTGAGTTTTCACTAGGGTCATGCATGTCATCGTCTTCTTTTAATTGAAGCATCAATTCTCCTCATAAGCATACAAAAGTTTTCAGAGAAGTCATTTCGTGTGCTGGTGTAGGATTTGCATAATTCTTAGCTCATATACTTGCATGAGTTGCATCCCCATGGGAGTGCCTATGAGTGTCAAGAAAGAAGTAGGAGGCAGCACCTGCTCATGAAGGCTTAGGATGCTTTTTATGCAAATGCAATGTAAGTTCCATCCTGGGACAAGAACATGGAAAGACACCATGGGTCCGTAATTACGGCTTAGCACCTCAGAAAATCTATTTGACTCTGCACTAGAGAACAACTGAATTATTGTGTGGGTTTTCCAGTGGCCTGGCAACCCTGATTCTTGAGAGTCTTTTTCAGAATTTCGAAGATGGGTAACTATGTTCTGTCTATATGTTGTTTGTAAGTCTATTCCTTGACCCTGCGGATCAGTGCTATCAGGGACGGTTGTTGACAAAGTGATTGCTGAATTGGAAACCTGCGGATTCCAATGCCTGATCGCTGGAATTGGCGGGAAAGGGGTGCAAGTCTCTTTCAGCGGTTCTTCGTGATCCCATCTCGCAGTGGCTATAAAGATTGCAGGAATTGGCAGACGAACCATAAAAAGATTTGCCTGCCTTCGCCTTCCCTTCTTCCGAGTTTGTTGTTGTACTTGTATATTATTCTCTCTTGCATTTTGTGTTTCGATTATAACCGAACCCTTTAGTCTTATTAGCCTCTCATTGATGTCGGATTACCATGTTACCATGTTGCCGCATGTCAAGTGTTTAAATTTAGTAATTCAAAAGCAATAATTAATGAGATCTGGCGAACTACTTTTGCAACACTGTTCTCCATTTGGGGTTTCTATCGTTTCTTGTGCTTCAGATCTTAGGCATTCACTCTTTTCTTCTCTTTAAATAGGTTATTTCTTTGGCCCGACTCTAGACTGGCAGTAGAGACATGTTCATGTTTACTCGAATGTCTGATCCGGATTGTGTATACTGTGGTCCTTTCCATTTTTCTTTATGATCGTGATTTACAAGTGAACCGAGGACAACAATGTGTTGCAGCCTTTAGCATTGCTAATTGGCCGCAACCTGATGAGTGATAATCCGAAGATTACATAACATACACAAATCTCAACACCAAGCATACATGTGGTATAATTGTACAGCGTTCTTTAGTATCGACCACTTACAGTTTGCAACGCAACATACACCAAGTTTTATAGTTTATTTGACATGAAACCCGTACGTTTAAGCTTTCTTCATGTCATAACAGCAAGCTGAAGTATACCGACTTTACACACTTTAGAACTTCATATCACACATCTAAGAGACTTAACACCACAAAGGCACACCACCCTTTAGAACTTCGGTTGTATTAACCATTCACTATTGCCCCACCTGCAAAGAAATTGCAGAACCGAGCATACTCTTAGTAGTGGCGAGATTAAGTAAATGAAAGTTGCAATTATAATGAGTGTACTCACCGTTGGGATGAAGGACCTGGCCAGTAATGTAGGAGGAGCAATGGTTGCACGCAAGGAACACATAGCACGGCGCCACCTCGATGGGCTGCCCGGCCCGCTTCATTGGCACCTCCGACCCAAACTTCTTGACCTCTTCCTCGCTGAACGAGGCCGGGATCAACGGGGTCCAGATGGGCCCTGGTGCGACTCCATTGACTCGTATGCCCTTACTCACTAGCTGGAGTGCAAGTCCTCTGGTGAAGGCTACAATCGCTCCTTTTGTTGCCGTGTAGTCGAGCAGCTCGGGATTTCCTTTGTAAGCGACTATTGATGTCGTGTTGATGATGGCGCTACCTTCCTTCATGTGCTTCAGAGCGTGCCTACGATCCAAAACTCAAAACTCAGGAGGAAATATCATGTTTATGCATGAACCGAAAGAGCAAAACGAAGAAACTTAGTGAAGTCTAATTTACATGCAAGTGGTTCTAAATCTATGTCTTCATATACCTGGTAATGAAGAACTGGGCAAATATGTTAGTCCTGAAGACTCTCTCAAGCCTCGCCTCATCAATCTCTTCAATGGTGGTGCACGTATATTGCTCTGCAGCATTGTTCACAAGTATATCGATCCGACCGAATGAGTTGACCACTTCATCAACCACTTTCTTGCAAGTCTCATCGTACCCAAGATCGGGCACGGCTATGGCTATTGGATCCTTCACATTAGACGCCTTTGCTTGCATCAAAATTTGGAGCAGGTCGTTCGCATCCTTGTGCTCTCGATCCTTGACGAAGGTGAATGCCACCGTCGCACCCTCTTGCACATAGCAATGGCAGACCGCTCTCCCGATACCAGAGTCTCCTCCGGTAATAAGTGCGACTTTCCCCTTCCACAATTTCAAAATAAGTAGCATATTATGAACGCATACAAGAGAAATATCCGATCAAATTCCTGTCGGAGACTTGTTTAAATTGAGCATCAAGTATCAACTAATGGCTACTTTTTAGGCAACAAACATTTACCGATAATAGCCTCAGCACAATTCAATCTTTTCAGCATGCCTAACACTTGACACTAACGCCTAGCATGCGACTATCACAAACCTCGTTGTTTCCATGTGCTAGTACAAGTTATACATCACGCAATGAGGGCATGCGACAAGGTGATGCGAATCAGCATAAATTTTTTCAGATTGGCTTCTCGAAACCTGGTGCCGAATGGAAGGGCATGCTGAGAAGATAGACTAATGCAGTCACCTGACAAGTGGTATCGGAGTTAAGGGTCGGCACACCGTTCGGGAGGGTAAAGTTGGTGGTAGGTCAAGGGCCGGACTTACTTGAGAAGGCCCAAGTGTAACCAAAGTCACTACTCACCTAGACCGAACCAGCATATAGCGGATTGATTTCTCCCTCATGTTCATCTAGGACACACCAGATATTCTTACAATTACTTCAATTATGTTTCTATCCAAGTTCGAATTTTTTAAGTGAAAATGCAAGAAGGATGAAATTCTTGGATGTCATCCTTTTTCAGGATTGAGAGAGAGAGAGAGAGAGAGAGAGAGAGAGAGAGACCCTAAAGATGAAGTTAAGTAAAAGACCTGGAGCTTGCCAGAGGGCTTGTAGTCATGGCTAGTGAACTGGGGAGTGGGTTCCATCTCGTGCTCTTTCCCCGGCTGCCTCTCCTGCCTCTGCGGCGGAAACTGCTCTCCTCCACCAGACGCCATCTCTCTCTCTTTCTCTAGTGAACACAACTTCACGGCGAGCGTCCAAGCTCAAAGTGCGTGTATAGTGCTTAAATGGTAGCTGCGACGTGCTTCGGTAGCTAGCAGACGGGTCACTGGCCACGTAGCATTACGTGGCGGCACCTGATTCCACGTGGCCGGCTGCAGCGAAGGACTCTGACCACTTGGCTTCGCGTGGATATGCAAAGTGAGCAACGTCGAGACGTGACGCTGCCCTTCGAGACTGAACACAATCAGGACGAGGGTGGAGCGGAGAAGATGACGATGACGATGGAGATGGAAGGAGAAACAAGCGCATTTTGCGGCACACGTCGCCACGTCATGACCGTCATCCTCGTCGGTTTGACCTTTCGTTTCGACGAGGATCCGGAGAATCTCATAGCGTTGCAAGTGTCCCTTCTCGTTATCCTTAGTTCTAAGAATCTCTTGTTTTGGGAAAGATTCAACATATCTAGATTCTTGAAGGGGAAATCCTATCATTTTCAAGGAGAATTCCTGAGATTTCACAGTGATCCGACTACTACTAAAGATTTGTGGTTGATTAGGGGTGCTTTCCCAAGAAACAGAGAGTGACAGATAGATCGATATAAAAGTTCGAATAACTGATGAAAAACATGATGTATATCCTACTATCTCTTCAGGGATTGACAATGGGCACGCGATATCATGTGTCAGGGGAGAAAAGAGATCAATGGACTATTTTTCACCGAAAAAGTTGATGTCATACTCATAGTGTACTTCTTGTTTCTATAGCCCCTAAAGGGTGAACCAGTTTTGTTGTCTCTTTTCATAGGACTATGTCATATCTTACGAAATTTGTCAGGCATGATTATCTAAAGGTTTATGAGGCACGATTATCTAAAGGTTTATGAAACACTTCGTAATTCTTACAAACTAGTTAAATCTAGACTTTTAGCCTACATAAGGCCTTTAATCCTGAGCAGTTTATATCTAGTTAGTAGGATTCGAACAAATTATCTCTAATTCTTGAATTGGAAATCTTTTAACGCCTCAACCAACTCCGAGGGGTTCTTATTTATTGCCTTCTATTTAGTATTATTTCAATTGTTATTTTATATTTTCTTGAAAAAGGCGCTCCGCCTATAAGAACTATTTATGATTGGGTTGTAACTCGTTGTGTTGCAGCAATTCTGCACGTTGTAACTTATGTGTTCGATAATAAATATCTTTAAAATGTGGCTCATAAAGTTGTGCGACTAATTTGTTTGATTCAACATTTGGAAGGGGTTTTGGGACTCTAAAGTCCTTTCGCCAAATGCAAATGCGTTTGATTCGATTTTTTGGGTGACTTTGGTAAGATGCAATTGCATTTTCAAATGACTCTAAGGGCCATTAGCCCAATGTAGCTCTGGAGGTATTTTAGAAAGTTGCATCTTCATAATGCAAGTTCCTGGTACTAATAATCTTCTCCAAAACCATCGCATGGAAGTCGATTAGAGGCCGATGACCGCCAGCCAAGGGGTTGTGCGCGCTAGTGACCGCCACCTGAGGGTCGCCCAACCCCGGTGACCGTTGCCGGATCTCAGGCGATGCCTGGGTTGAGCGATCCAAGCGATTGATGGCCTGAATCACGCGACCTAGGCGACGGCCGCCTGGGGTCGCCCAACCTCAGGTGACGGCATCCGAGGTAGATCTAGCCATTAGGCGGCCAGATTCGGCAGTCCGGCCACTAGATCCAGCGGTTCGATAGTTAGATTTGGCGGTCCGGTAGCCAAACTTAAAAAAAATACAAATATATATTTTTTAATTTAATAAAAATCATTTACAAATGCAAATTTTACCAAATGATATTTTGGCCAAAATTGTTTCTCAATACACTTTAGAATTATAAGTTATTAAATGCTATTTACATTTCGAAAAACTCAATTTACCCAAAGGTATTTTTATTTTTGCAAATGCATTCCTCAAAAGTTGAACCAAACGGCCCTAACTTTTTAAGAGTAGTTTTCCCATTATCTTATAAAGTTAACAGCATTCATTTTTCACCGGTGGAGATACTGCCAGGGAGCCGTACCGAAATCTAATATTCGAACGCGAACCTTCGCGAAATCGAGCCGCAAGACAGGCAGCGAGTCTCAGTTTTCATTTTCTGCATGTCTGCCACATGTGAACTCATCTGTCAGCTCGCTGCTTCGCCATTACTGGAAAGCGGAGGGAACGAGGTGGCACCTGGAAACTCCAACGGCAAAATAAAAGCCAATAAGATTAGTAGATAAGAAGCACCGAAAGCCAACTTGTTCTTCCTTTCATATCCACTTTTCTGCAAAGAAAATCTGCAGCCGGGGTTCATATAAAGGTTTCGTTCTTCATTGCCGACTTACGACGATCTCGTTCCATTAATCACCATGGGTTTGGTCAAATTTCTCCTCTCTGGGTTTGTTCTCGTTCATGCCATCTTCTTGCAATCATACCCAGTGGTCTGTAATGGTATGTCCTGTTTGATCGTTAATAGTTCTGGGGTTTGTCAGCTTTTACTTATGGAGTAGTTTCGTTTTTCTCATTACTACTGCTGCTGTTGTATTTCATGGTATTGCCAATTCACGACCGAAGTGCATGCATACCTGTGCCTAAGAGGAATTCTACTTCTGCAGATCTGGTGATTTGGTCATTACTTAGTAATTATTAGTAGCTGCTGGCGTTTGTCTCGACTATGGTTGATTCTTGATTGGGATTGCCCAAATAACTCTATTGTTGATCCATAGGAGTTTTTACATTCCTACTTATATACCTTCAAGAGTTCTTGAGTAATCTGAGTTGTGTGAATAACGAGCAATCTGAGAGCTTCCACTCTTCACTCTTTTATCTTCTTGCAGACGACGAGGACAATCTTCTTCAAGGCATCAACAGCTACAGAACTTCCCAGAATCTCCAGCAGCTCGCCAAGAATGACAAGGCCAACTGCTTCGCGGACGAGCTCGCCGACAAAATCGATGACCAGCCCTGCAGCGCCACGTATGGTGCCAACACCCTCCCGGGCGTCGGCCTGCAGTCCTCGAGCTACCAGGACGCCCTGTCTAAGTGCAAGATCCACCCCAACTACACGACAGATGGCGTAATACTCCCAGTGTGCGTGTCAAAGCTGGTTCCGACGCTAGTCCTCACCAACTACACCCACAGCCCGTACTAGAAGTACTTGAATGACTCGAGGTTCACAGGAGCCGGTGTTGGGTCGGAGGACGACTGGATGGTGGTGGTGCTAACTACAAGCACACCGGGAGGGAGTTTTGCCGGTGGGGCCGCAGCCTTGCTTGGTGGGCAGAGTATCTTGTGGGCGTGTCTGTTGCTGGGAATCTTGATGATGTTCTAAGATCTCTCTCTCTCTCTCTGTGGGGGGGTTAATTCTGTATGTAGCTGGTTGGCTGTGGATGCAAGGAGTGATGCATTTTGGGAACATGCAAATCTAATCACTTACTGCTGTAGAAAACTGTGGTAGTGTAATGTAAAAGTGAAAGGCAATTGTCACGGTGTGCATTGGTTTGAATGGCTATTTTGTCTACCAAGTAGACCCGTTAAACGGGTGGGTCGGGTCGGGTCATAAATGGTCCAACCCAAATCGATCCATTTAACCCGTTTATGACCCGTTTATTGCAATGCAAAAATTTTGACCCATACCCAACCCGTACCCGATCCATTTAATTAAACTTAATTTATTATATATATAGATATATATTTAAAAAAATAGTATTGCTAAAATAATTTTATACAACACAAATTTAATGGACAATTTTTATAATTTTTAAAATAATTATTTTAAAAAATCGAATTTTAATTATTTTTTAAATAAAATTTTAATTATTTTATTTTTTAAAATTCTTCTCTTCTCCTTCTTTTTCTTTGGCCGGCCGCTGGCCATGACGACAGCCGGTGGCCGGCCACAGACGAGCCTTGAGCTCGCCCGGCTCGCCGACGCCGGCGAGCTCGAGGCTCGCCAGATCCGGCGAGCTCGAGCTCGCCCGACGTTGGCGAGCTTGAGTCTCGCTAGATCTGGCGAGACGGCAGCCTCGCCAGACGTTGGCGAGGCCGCTGCCTCACCAGATCTGGCGAGACTCGAGCTCGCAGGCGTCGGGCGAGCTCGAGCTCGCCGGCGTCGGGCGAGCTCGAGCTTGCCGGATCTAGCGAGCCTCAAGCTCGCCAGAAGTCGGCGAGGCCTCCGCCTCCCCAGATCCGGCGAGCTCGAGGCTCGCCGATGTCGGGCGAGGCCTCCGCCTCGCCAGATCCAGGGAGCTCGAGGCTCGCCGGCGTCGGGCTAGGCCTCCGCCTCGCCAGATCCAAGGAGCTCGAGGCTCGCCGGCGTCGGGCGAGGCTTGAGGTTCCCCGGCGTCGGGCGAGGCTCGAGCCTCGCCGATCAGGCGACCTCGAGGCTCGCTTGGCCGGTCGTCGGCCATCGCCGTGCCGGCGACCGGAGGAAGAGGAAAGAAAAAAAGAAGAAGAAAGAAAAATATAAAAAGAAAAGAAAAATAAATGGGTTGCACAACCCATCTTTAGACTTTAATGGGTTTGTAAATGGGTCTTAAATGGGTACCCATTTAAGACCCATTTATTTTAGTTCTTTTATTTTTAAAACCCATCAGGGCACCTTATTTCTCAAGGCCTGACCCATTAACAACCCATTTATGCTTAAATGGGTCCATAAATGGGTTGCACAACCCATTTAACAGCTCTACTACCAAGGCACCGTCTCCCTATTTGATGGGGCCGTCATTCATATTCAAAGTGGATTAATTTGTTTTACTAAGTTAATGAAGTTTAACGAAGTCACAATTCGCAAAAAGGGTTCTCTTGATAGCTTGCTTATGGGGATCTATTAATGTTCGAGATTCTTTCACAAGAATTGATCAGGATGTGCATTATCTACGAAAATCTATGCATAATCCTGACAGATGCAATCCAAATGAAAAGCTGAGATGCATCGACATGTTTTTCGTAACGAGCGTTTGATTTTGTCAGTCTCTACTCCTGAACAAAAGCTGAGATTGCGTACATTCCAAATCGAGATCGGGGTGAATTAACGTCAGGATTGCATATATCTCTCGAGATTGCATACATCTCAAATCAACTATAACTATTATCACGATTACCTCGTTACCTAAAATGGATATAACGTATTTGATATATTAATTAATATAAAATATACAGTATCTCTCTTTTTCGCTTCATTCTTCTCTTTCAATCGACAGGTCCAAGTCGTCTGTACTGTCTCTCTCCCTCGCTCTTGTTTCTCTTGTTTCTAGGCAAAAGAATGCTTCAAGTGCCATAACTTACGAAATGTATACTTAAGTGTCACATTCGAAGAAAAACGGATCACTTGAGTGCCACTTTGGCCAAAGTCCGGCCAAAACGCCAACGTGGCGTTTTTCCAGCGAAGCGTGCCCAAAACAATGTCGTTTTGCACGTTGACGTGGCCAAATCGGCGTCGTTTTGGGCTGACGTGGTAAAAAAAATAAAAAAATAAAAAATTAATTTAAAATTAAATTTAGTTAAAATATTTAAAAATAATAATTTAAAAATTATAGTTAAAATATTTAAAAATAATAATTTTAAAATTAAATTTAGTTGAAATATTAAAAAAATTAATAATTAAAAATTCTAAAATTAAAAAAAATAAAAAAAAAGGAAAGAGGGGGAGGCGGCTGAGGGATTAGCCCTCAGCTGCCGCTGCTGCCGCCCTGCCGTCGCCGGCCACCGACCCTCGTCGGATCTGGGCGAGGGCTCGTGAGCCCTCGTCGCCGGTTGGCTGGGGTCGCCGGCCCCTGGCCAGGGCCCGGCGACCCCAACCGACCCTCCCCCCGCCATCGCCGGCCCTTCCTGGCGGCGGCGACTGAGGGCTAAATTTAAATATTTTTTTAATTATTAATTTTTTAATATTTTAATTGAATTTAATTTTAAAATTATTAATTTAAAATATTTTAACTAAATTTAATTTTAAAATTATAATTTTTAAATATTTTAAATAAATTTAATTTATTTAATTATTTTATTTTATTTTTTTGCCACGTCAGCTCAAAACAACCTCATTTTGGCCACGTTAGCGTGCAAAACGGTGTCATTTTGGGCTCGGTTCGCCAGAAAAGTGCCATGTCGATATTTTGGTCGGATTTTGGCTGGATTGGTACTCAAGCGATCCATTTTACTCCGATTTTGACACTTAAGTATACCTTTCGTAAGTTATGGCACTTAAGTGTCCCTTTGGCCAAAGTTAAGGCACTCCAGGGGTTCGCGTGTCCTTGTTTCTGTATGCATATTTTTTCTTGCTTGTCTTCTACTCTCATTTTGTTCATTCGCTGTTTGTAGAATATGTTGTTTCTGAGATCCATTATTTTTTCATTTACTTTCTTTTTTCCCTGAATTTTTCGATTGTCTGTGTTGGATAATGTCACGTGCCGGAGAAAAATCAGTCCGATTGCGAAAAATCCAGTGGAATTTGATTGAGTACATGGCCTGCTATTTGTACTCTCGGGCGAAACTTTGTAGTTCCAGCCTCACTTTTTTGGATTGATCCCCATGTCCAACAAATATCAGATGCTCTTACATGTTCTAAAGTATACAAATGTTTAGAATTTTTTTTTTTTGGTGAACGGTAATTGTATTAAGCTAAGCCAATATGTACAAGCAACGCACCGGCTTACACTCAAAACGAACAAGGCATAATGAGTGGAAGGCTGCCGAAATAAATGAAAAGCCAACAAGGCAAAAGCTAGAAGGCACAAACAGCAAAATGATGGCCACCTCCTAAACAATGACCAAAACAAAAGAAGGCGACTAGTTAGCCAAACGATAGCAACCCAAGCCTAAAACCCAACACAAAAACGATAGAGCCCAACGCGGAAACCAAGAACAAGGCAGGATGCAGCCAGAGGAAGAGGAGAATCCCATATAGTAGACAATCTGCAGTAAGACTTCTAAGGAACCACCGAGGATGAATGAAAGATGCAAGGGTCAATCCTCCAGCTACGTTGAAGTCTTCTGTTTCTTGGATTGTCCTCCACATTTGTAAAAGTCAAGGCCTTATCCTTAACCACCTTAATGAGGTGATTCTTCAAAGCCGAGACCGTGAATGTAAGATTTCTAAAAAGGATTTCATTCTTGTATTTTCAAATGAGATGACACAACGCTCCAAAGGAAAATCGGGCAATGGAGTGATAGAAGTCCTTACCGTGTAAAAATTTCAAAGCCTAGTGAAGGTTGTTGGCCCAACTGCTATTACGCTAAGGAAGGTTGCATCGAGCCGCCCAAAGAAATGCACAATTGGCTATAATGCTACAATTGAAAAACAGATGATCAATCGAATTCGGTGTCAATTTACAAAAAGCACAAACCGCATCCCCAATCCTGCCATAAAATAAAAGAAAGGCCTGGGTGGGGAGCCGATTCTTGGTGATAAGCCAGAGATTGAACTAATATATTGGGATAATAGCATTATTCCATATCAAAGAAGCTCACTTGTTCCGAGGCTTCTTTGTCCTAATTAGGTGCCATGCCGACACCACTGAAAATAAACAGAAAGTACTTTCTACCCAAGTAAAGCGATTTGGTACTTGTGATAAAAAAGGGAGAGGCTGTTCCCAAGACTTTAGTACTGCTCAAATGGACTAACCAACCGGCAAGAAAGGATCCTCTACCGTAGCGAGCCTGGATAAACCAAAACTATAGATCAACGAGTCTGAAAATAAAAGGTTGAGGGAGCCTCTCGGGTGCCAATTGTCAAACCAAAAGGACACAAAACGGCCATCCCCTATGCTCCAGCGAAAAGACCGCCAAAAATCCGTCCTAAGATGGGGGATTCTCTTCCATGCCCAAGAGCAAGAGGTGGGTTGTTTAACCATCCAGAAATTCTTCATTTTCAGAAATATCAAATGGATCCATCTACACCACAAGGATTCATTGTTCGTAAACATGATCCAAATGTGTTTCAACATAGCCGCTTTATTGTAATCTCTCAGCCGACAAATCCCTTAACCACCTTCCTCCTTTGAAAGGCAAACATCATCCCAAGAGACCTTAGCACCACCCTTCCCTAGTTTGGGGCCCTTCCAGAGGAACTGTCTCAAGATCTACTCAATGCGATCTAGCATTGCAACAGGGATAGTAAAAACACTCGCCCAGTATGCTTAGATTGCATGTAGAATTGACCTTATAAGCTGAAGACGACCAGCAAAGGAGCAGAAGTGCTGAGTCCACGATTGAACCCTGTTGGTTATACAATCAACCAAGGAGACACAATCCGCCTTTCCAAGCCGGGAGGAGATGATAGGAACTCATAAATACCACACTGGCAGAGTCTCCTCAATGAAACCAAGAGCAAGGAGGATCTCACTACGCAGATATGCCGTTCCTCTAGCAAGAAAGACCTCACTCTTATTTGAATATGCCCTGAGACCGCTCCATGCAGAGAAGGTATCCAAACCATCCTTCAAGAGAAATATGAAAGGCAAGTTGGCACTGCAAAATAGGAAAACATTATCCGCAAAGAAGAGGTGGGAGAGACCCAAAGTCTTGCATCTCCAGAAGAATTTGAACCTCGGTTTCCTGGCCCGCGCACTTAGGATCCCCGAAAATATTTCCATAACCAAGGTGAATAGGTAGGGGGATATCGGATCCCCTTGGCGAAGGCCCGTACCACTAGGAAAGAACCCATGAAGTTCTCCATTTAAGGAGATTGAAAACTTGAGAGTGCGAACACAGACCATAATAATCCGAATAAAATGATTCGGGAAACCAAAAGCACGAAGGACCAACTCAAGAAATTTCCAGTCTACCATGTCATAAGCTTTTTGAAAGTCCACATTCACCACACACTTGGGCTCGTATGGATCAAGATGGAAGGTAGCAAATAACTCATGGGCAAGAAGTATATTGTCTCTAATATGCCTGGCTTTAACGAAAACATTTTGATACGGACTAATAATATCATTAAGGACCACGGCAATCCGGTAAGCTAAGACCTTGGTAATGCAGTTGTATAAGGTGTTGCAACAGGCAATAGGCCTGTAATCATTGATTGACATCGCATTAGGAACTTTTGGGATCAACACCAGAATAGTATTATTAATTTCCCTGAGAAGTCTCCCCGTGGTAGGGAAATCCTTGACCGCTTCAGTGACCAAAGGTCCTACCAACTCCCAATTGTGCTTAAAGAACTGGACACCAAAACCATCCAACCCTAGAGCCTTCCCATGAGGCAAGGAGAACAAAATGTCATGAGTCTCCACATCAATAAACAGACGGGAGAGGAAGTTGATCAGATCATCCTTGAGAGGGCATCATATGACCTCCCGAATATCCCGCAAGGAGGGGGCTAGAAGACAAGGGTTCCAGTCCTAAGAGCTCCTGAAAATGAGAGACAAAAGTTTGCTGCACTAATCTCGGTTCGGAGATAATATTCACATAAGTGTCCATAACAGAAAGAATCATGTTTCTTAGTTGTCTCCTATTAACGGAATGGTGAAAGAATTTGGTATTTCGATTACTTTCCTTGAGCCACCTGATCCTGAACTTCTACCTAAAGAAGGACTCTTCCTGGCTCCTCAACTCCAAAAAGGTCCTCTGATGAGTCTTCTCCAAATTAGCAAGAAGTTTGCTAGATGGATCATGCTGCAGGCCAATCTAGGCTAGCCTAAGAGCACTTCTCGCTGCTGTAACCCTCTCAAAGATATTAGAGAAAGACTCTGTTAAGCTATTTCAAACGGCCCTTAAAAACCTTCATTTTACTCACCAGCATAAACATAGGTACACCAACACACAGGGTCTCTCAAACTTGTGAGACAATACTATGGTAAGACGGGTGCTTGGTCCAGAAGTCAAAAAATTTAAAAGGTCTTCTAGAAAACACCGGCTGTGTCACTATGACCACCATAGGCATGTGATCAAAAATACCTAACACAAGAAAAGAAGCTTCCGAATAAGAGAAATCCTGGCTCCATTTGGCATTTACAAGCACTTGATCGATTTTCCTAGCCTTGCGATTAGCCCCGGAGGAAGTAGACCAAGTAAAGCGAAAGCTAATATACCGAAGATCTTTTAGCTCAGACTTAAACAATAATTGATTGAAGTCATCAAAACTAGGAATCCAGGTGTCAGAACCCCCAATCCAATCAGAAGGATCTCTGATAGTATTGAAATCTCCTGCCACTAGCCAAGCGGATCCTTAGAACAAAGAACTCCACTATACTAGGTCTGTCCATAGAGGCCTACGAGCTACAAAAGTATGCTCAACATATACCACAAAGACACAGCAGCAAATGTCGATTATAAGAAATCTCAACCTACCATGTATCACCTGACTATTGGAAGAAATCACTTCAAATGTCACTAAAGAAGGATTCAACCAATTCAAATTCTACCCCTATGAGAGAATTCATAATTGGCCACCCAATTCCAACCAGAGATCAGTCTATCAGAAATGAAACCAAAGAGAGTATCGGGAACTTTGGTTTCCAACAAACCAGCCAAACAAAGCCTTTTAGTAGATACAAGATTTCTAACCTCAGCTTACCTAAAAGGGTTCATAAGACCCCTCACATTCCAAAAACTGAAATATATATATATAAAGAAGCAGTCGAGCTAAAAGAGGAGTGGAGGCCTACCTTTGCTTATGCAGCTTCTTCGGCCAGTTGGCCACCGGAATTGCCGAAGCCTCAAATGAAGGGGGAGCTAGATCAAGAGCAACAAGCTTCTCCTAGATAGTCTCCACCTTCCTTAAAGAGGGAGGGGCTCTTAGGGAAGGCGGAAGCGAGAGCAAATCATCCTCTGAGTAGTTATCCGAGACTTCCAATTCCCTAGCTGCCCCAAGCAAACCGAAGTTAGAGGCTTCGGCTTGATCCAACACCTCCTTAGGAAGAGCGGGAGTCTCCAGAACTGAGTTGGGGTCCTTCTCAATAGGGCTAAGAGGGTGGGATACTAACTTTGACCCCTTAACACTCCTCAACGCCTTGCGTGCTGTGGTAGGGGGCATATCCTTCTCCGAGGTGGGCTCCTTGAGGAGAGGCAGGCTTCCCCTTTCGGAGGAGGAAAAATAAGAAGAGGAGCCTTCCTTTGGTGCCTTTTTCTTCTTCCCCTTAACCTCATACCAGGGAAGTTGCGGCTCCTCAGGGTTGCCATCAATAACCAGGGCAGGCTCCTAAGGGTTGCCATCAACAATCGGGGCAGGTTCAATGGAGGGCTGAAGGGCGGGTTCGGACGCCTGCACCGGGGCAGTAGGTTTGGTGGAGGGCCAAGGTGGTCTCCCCGCTTCTTCTTCGACCGCCACAGCAATTGGAGTCTCGCATCTATGCTCGAATGTACCACAGGAGGGGCATTCAGCAGGTTTCCATTCAAAATTAATTGCAATTGAGCGTGTAAACCCATACAAAACAACATCCATGGAGGAACACCTCGGTTGATTTGCATAGATCTCAATGCAAACCCTCACAAAAGAGAGCATCTTCCCTTGCTTCGTGCGTTGGTCAACATAGAGAGGTTTACCAATGGCATTAGCAATTCCCCCAATAGCCGAAACCGACCATAGATCAAGTGGAAGGTTTTTCAACCTAATTCACACCGGAATGGTGGTTTGCTTATCATTCTTCAAGTCCAAGAGGGGTTATCATTGCTGCAAAATGAGGGGAACCCTCGCAACCATGAGAGGTCCATCTTCAAGGATCTTTCTTCGGAACTCCGGGTCCAGGATGTGGAAGAAAAAGAATATTTGATTATCCGCCATAACCTCCACTAGCTTCGAAACCCATGTTCGCATCAAGGCTTATTCGGTGAGTTTGAAAGGAAGTTTCTTCCTAACATAATAGCCAATAAGGCATTCATACCACTTCGGATCCAAAGCCTCTAATACTTCCTCTGCAAGGTGAACAATGGGCTAATTGTCCACAAAAGAAGGGGGAGAGTAGGCAAGGTCGTAACCTTTAGAAGTGAGCTTTGCCACATTTGCCCAAATGCGAGTGGGGGATGCCTTCCGGTTCCTAGGATCATGGATAGGTCCATTCGATCTCCTGAAAAAGGACTGAGCGCAACTTCGCTCTCTAGAATGACCGACACGGGGAGGGGCCATAGCAAGCCCTTGGCGCTTGCGCATTCGATCTGCTTGGTCGACCTTGGAAGGGTCGGACAGAGCAAGGACAGAGGGGTTCTGGCCTTGATATGTTGTCGTGGAAGGCTGAGCCTCATGGGACGTACTAGCCATGCCAACCATAGTTGAGGCCATTTCACAAATACCTTGAATGCAGTCCACGATCACAATAGAAAAGCCATACAGAGCATAACTGAGTACCTAGGAGACTTCAACGGCACCAAGGAGAGAGAGAAGCTAGTTACTCCTGATCTGAGAAGGCCCAATAGACCACTGAGCAGGCCACACCAGCTAGTTCGACTTGTAGGAAGAACAGCAGAAGCCCGTCTGTGGAAACTCAAGATATGAGACCAAACAGGGGAGGGAACAAGTAAAACTTCGAGAGAGGTAAAAAGGAGACCAGGCCTACCAATCTTTGAAGCCTCTACCCCCCAAGAATCGAAGCCCACGGTCGAATTAGCGAAAGACGATATAACTCAGTCCACGAGCCCCTGAGCCTCGAACCTAGGATTGTGGGCTGAGAGAGGAGGAATGGCTTGGAGGAACAGTGAAGGAGCTGTAGGCGACCCTACCCTCTAATGCACGGGCCCAGAAACCAGCTGAGACCCTTGCTCCACGCAACAAGCAAACTAGACAAGCTACCCGCTCACGCCACTTAGGCATTGCGAGATCTAGAGTTATAGGTGAAACTAGACAAATCCGTTTGGTGGAGATGAGGAGGCAAGTGAGAGGAACCTACCCTCCAAATTTCAGCAAAAACAGATGGCTAGAACTTTGGGAATTAGCTGCACACCAGCCAAATGAACAGTACCCATGGGAACCCCAGTAGAGAGGAACCGCGTGAATAGTACCCGCAAGAGGACAAAATTTAGAATTTTTTTCTGCATATTTTTTTTGCATTTTCTTTTTATCTTAATTTCATGCACGACTTTAGATTTTTGGGCTTTGGCCACTTCACTATTTTGAGGAAGTTTTCCTCTTAGTTCCATTCATTTCATTGAAAATGAATAATTTTTCATCACAGACAACAATTTATATTTGAACATTACTTCTATTCATTTGTTGAAAATGAATAATTTTTCATCATAGAGAACAATTTATATTTGAACATTTTTGTGGAGGATGAGATTTTCTAAATTGTTTTGGATGTGCTTGATGGTTTGGCGGATTTGGCAGGGGTGGTGTTACAGATTTGATGGGAAACACTTATGCTAGAAATGCTTTCCCTAGTGGTGGAACCGGCGTTCGAATCGTGGTTGCTCGGGACCATGGCACTGGGAAATCGAGCTTGATTCGAACAGCTGCCGCTGTTGTTTTTCCAGCGAATGTCCCGCTGGTGTTGTCACCAACATGTTTGCCCCAAGAATTTTATCCAAATCGCGTGCCTCTTACACTTATTGACACCTCTTCAAGGTGCTCTATCGAAACTGTTCTGCTTAACTACCATCATCATCTAGGGAGTAAACCATATGTTTTAACTATGGAGTCACAGGCGGGCTGATGTTGTGGTTCTTATGGATGCATGCGATCAGCCTGCCACCCTTCTTTGATTCAGTACCTTTTGGCTTCCAAAACTTCGTCGATTAGAGGTTTGGCATTGTAAATTGGTTGTCCCTTTGTTTCTTGATTCCCTGCCATGGGAAAAAATTGCAACTTCCTTTTGAAACTTTTACTCTTAGTCGCCGAAGTCAAGCACATCAAGTTCACCTTGATATGCAAAGCCTTGTGAAGTGGCCTCTATTCTGGTGTTTGAGTCACTGACACAAATCTCTTAAATGTCATCTTTAGGTAATAGCCCCAGTTATAGTGGTGGCCTGCGAACTAGATTTGAGAGATGAGAATCGATAACTTAACTTGGACCACGTAGGGATGCCAATAATGCTGCAAGTCTAGGAGATCGAAACTTGTATTAAGTGTTTGGCTTACAATCTATTTCAAGTTTGTATGAATGCTCAGCTCTCTTGTATTAGTTATAGTGATCCAATGACATTCTGTCCTTGTCAAGAATTTTCTCCCTGTAGATCCTAGAGGTTTTCTCCTATGCACAAAGGGTTGTTCTTCATCCAACCAGCCTACTATTTGATCTAGAAAGCAAACTGTAAAGCCTTGTTTCGTCTAAGCCCTGGAGCGGATTTTCGTTCTCTGCGATTGTGATAGGGATGGTGCCCTCAGTGATGCAGAGCTATTTGAATTTTAGGTCTGCATTTGTGCTTGCATTGGTGTGTCTTTTCTTTTGCAAGTTGGTTTGCATCTGACGCTGTTTTCTTTTCCTTCTGTAGGAGTTCATGTATATGGATAGAGACTGCTTTAAGTACCAAGAAGTTATGATAAATAAGGATCATCCCTAGCTATTTTAAGGAACCCTTAGCAAGCATATCTTCTGTTATATAGTCTTCAAAATGCATTCATACCACCTCAGTTCATATGTTCGACATGACAAATGTTTTAATGCGCCCATACAACCTTCTGAAATAGCAGGAATCAAGAGGGTCATTCAAGATTTGTCATCTAAAGGCACCGATGAACGTGGGCTGATATTGACAGGATTCCTTCTCTATCAGCTGTTCATAGAAAGAGGACGTTTGGAGACAACTTGAACCATTCCTGAGGAAGTTTGGTTATGACAATGATATCCAACTGGCAGAGTAACTTAATTCCATCTTCATTGTGAAGATCGGGTACCTATATGTTTGGACATAAATAGCAAAGAGTAAAAGAGTTAGGACTCTACTATTTGCCTGGAGCAATATGTTGATGGCTTCTTATTTCACGAATTTTCTATCACACCCAACTCAACAAGAACAAGGGCATGATACAGCATTCTTTCACGAAAGGACGCAATCTCAACATAACCAAAATTTAGCTTGATAAATCATCAAATCAATATATACACGCGCGCGGGCATACACACATTACAAAAAGGACATGTAGTTATGTAGTTATAATATTAATTTTTTTTTATAAATCATCAAATCAATATATACACCTCTACCAAAAACTAACTCACAAACTTATCAACTATATACATTTCATACAAAATTTTTTTATCTCACAACTCAAGCAATCGATTCAAACCCACATTAATAAATCATTAACTTTTCAAGGTTCTTTCATAAAAAGTTTCACATACCATCTATAATCAAATATTCAAGTTGAAGTCAAAAGTTGACCTCCCTTTTTAATAACAAAACATCAATAAAGCCTTGATCATATTTTATGTAACAAAAGATGATGTTCTTCACTCATAACATATTTAGTCAATAATGTTTTTTTAAACATGAGTTTAAAACACAGAGAAGAAACAATATCACTCACCTAGGAAAAGCCAAAAAATCAATTACAATGGTTATTCAAGTTGATGCACTCGAATTTTAACAAATAACTGAAAAACAATATCAAAAGACTAAGTAAAATGATATTCTAATAAATGACTCGATTATACTATAATTATGTGTCAATAAAACAACACCTACGCGCCAATGTAAAACTTGCCCCTAGTAGAAACCTATTGTTGTTTGCTATGTGCAACTCGTATGTTAAAATTCATCATGTCATAACTTCTTCCACATAATTTCATTTCGAGCCAACTTATAGTCCATAGAAAGCTATTTTGACATACTACCCCAATCTAGCTACCCTAAGACCTTGTTGGAAATGACTGAAATTCGGTTCAAAAGTTACTGTTCCAAACTCTGTCCAGAACACACACCAAACTTGAAAATTACATTCTAGGTAAACTGTAAGCTTAAATTAAGATTCGTAAAATCTTACAGCTTTACAACACCCTAGACTATCATTTCTAAAAAAAATATGCAGCTTAATGACTTAAAAATCCGACTTCACCGCACAAATTTCCATTAATTCCGAATTTCAAGCCCTAAATTCGAAACTACTCCGATTGAATAAACAAAGGGCTTGAGCATTTACCGAGCATTGCGAATTGGAGTTGAGTCAGCTTGACGAGTTGTCCAAAGCGCGCACACACAAAATCCCCCTCTTTTTCCTTTCTTCTTCCTCTCCTCTTCTTTCTCTCATCTCTCCTTTTTCTTTCTTTTCCCTAAAGTGGGTTCTCTCTCTCTCTCTCTCTCTCTCTCTCTCTCTCTCTCCCTGTAAAAGAGCCAAAGCTTCCACCGTTCTCTCTTTACTTCTTTTCTTGACTTTTCAAACCTCTTTTTTTGTCCTTTTTACTTTTCAAAGCTCATATTTTACATTCTCTGCTCCTTAAAAAAAATTTTGTTCTAGAAATTTACAAGTACTTCAATCATGAAACAAGTTAGGGTATTTGCGTATTGCCTCCTCCTCGAGCTCCAAAGTGGCCTCCCTCTCGGTATGGTTTTGCCACTAAATCTTCATGTAAGGGATGGTGTGTCGTTACAACACCTAATCTATTGACAATACGAATGGACTACTCTTCATACGTTAAGTTTCTCTCAACTTCAATTGTGTAAAATCTCGTATGTGATAAGAACTTGGCACATATTTTCGTAATAAGGGCACATGGAACACATTATGCGCTCTAAATAATGCTAGTGATAAAGCCAGTTTATAAGCAACTTTGCCAATCATTTCTAATATTGAGAATGGTCCTACATACATTGGACTCAATTTACATGCGTGCCAAATCTCATTATGTCTTTCATAGGAAAAACTTTCAAGAATACATGGTCTCCCACATTAAATTCTACCTTGCACCTTTTGAGGTCTACATGACTTTTCTAACGGTTTTGTGTTATTTTCAAACATTATCAAATAAGCCTGACTTTCTCTTTAGATTGTTGTATGTACTTGAGGCTAGTTAACATACAAAGCTTCTAAATGAGCAATCTTAATACTGGAATGATAGCTGTTACTATAAGAAAAATTAGTCAAGTTCAAATGTTCGTCGCATGAACCATCAACGTCAATAATGCAAGATCAGTATATCCTCTAATGTCTAAATGGTTCTCTCTAACTGACCATCTATCTGCAGGTGAAAAGCTATATTAACGCCCCTTCTAAACTCTTCCAAAAGTTAGACATAAATCTAGAATCTCTATCGTAAATAACTTAATTGGAATTCCATGAAGTCTTACTATCTCATTGATGTACTGCTTCACAATGTCCTCAAGTGAAAGGCTGAATCGATATTACAACAAGTGTGTATATTTAGTCAATTGATTGACAATCACCTATATCACATTCTTACCACTAGGCATTCTTAGTAAATTGATGATGAAATCAATGATAATATGCTCCCACTTCTATTTAGGTATTCCAAATTGGTGCAGTTGGCCACCTAGTTTTTTATGCTCAATTTTTATTTGTTGATAAATCTGACATTGGTCAATAAACTTCACAATATCTTTTTTTATATTGATACACCAGAAGTTTTCTCTCAAATCCTCGTACATCTTAATGCTTCCCGGATGAATTGAGAATCTAGTGCTATGAGTTTCCTGTAATATTTCCTTTTTCAATTCTCAATTATTAGAAACACATAGCCAACCAATAGCCAACCAACAAACCTCAACGACCCATCCACGTGGATACTAAAGTTGTAATGACCCCAACCTTCATCTCTAGAGTCATGAGCAGTGGGGTTTATTTTTACGACATCCTAAGCACATCACTGTCCCGTTTCTTTCTAAATTTTCAATTTAAGTACACGTGGAAATGTATACAACAACCATCTCTCAAACAACACAACAATTAAGCAGCCAGGAAAACACTTCACAAAACATATTGCTACTATATTTACAAGCCCTTATTTATGGGACTATTTCCTTCCATTGTATCTCACTCAAAAAGACATAGGCCAGGGAATCCCTAGCTACTCTAGTGAGACTATGACTCCAAAGGGGGAGACTTTCAAACTTACAAATTTGAGGAAAAAGAACAGAGTGAGTTATAAACTCAACGAGTAAATCCACTAATTTCTGAGTAGAATGATGCATTGCCTTTCAATAAATGCATAACTTATTCAAAACATTTGTCGATGACAAATCAATAGCAAAACAAAAGCCTTGTCTTAATTAGAACATGAGAAATTTCCATTTAATAATATGCATGCATAAACCAAGATCCATTCCATAGTACGCGGAACTCACGGCTCACTCAATAATATGCAAACATAAATCAAGATTCATCCCACAACATGAGGAACTCACGGCTCACCCAATAATATGCAAGCATAAACCAAAATTCATTTCATAATATGAAGAACTCATGTACATAGGGTTTATTCATTAATAGCTAAAATCCATTGACTCTTTCGAAATCTAATGGGCATCTAAAATGCATTAGCCAACATTCCTTAATCCAAGGGTGACGGTGATCATTCGATAATGAGCCCCTCAGTCATCCAAACTTAATCTAAGAACGTCCCGTAATATCCTCCATTGAATCCATCGGCAACGTTGCCAAAATCCATCAATTGATGATTAGAAATTAGTCCCTCGTATGACCATGCATCAAGTATCACAATTCGGTTCTTATCTTCACTTTTAGTTCAAGGGCTTAAAGACATGTTATGCATAAGTTTGTGAAATGACTTGTCGAAATGAGACATTGAACATGTCAGGTGCAAATCAAGGATTGTGACTTGATCCGACAAGTTTCAGTATCAATCTAGTATTAAAGTTGGCTCAAAAACAATATGCGTCAATAACACATGAGACAATGAAAGGACTAATCCATTGTGACATGTTTGCTGACCTAGTGCCAAACTTGGCTCGGGAATGATACACCTCAATAACGCACTGAGACCAAGAAAGGACTAGCCTATTGCGACATGATCATCAACCTAGTACCAAACTTGGCTCAAGAATGATACGCCTCAATATCACATCGAGACCAAGAAAGGACTAGCCCATTGTGATTCCATGTTCGTTCAAGGCTGATGAAACCCTTTTTCGAAGCTTGGGGCATAAACTAGAACATGCACTTGTGAAATAGTTTTGCAAGGAAATAACAAACGTTCATAAAAACAATTCCAAATCGATTTGAATCAAAGCATAACCAAGTATATCAAATAAGAACATGAACCGGGCTTCTTCTAAAACAACTTAAGTCAAAGCACGAGCCAAAGCTCATCAAGAAAGAACCGAACTCATCCAACAAGAACACGACCTAAACCAACCTAAACAAGCATTAGCCGAACTTCAATTAAGTAACAAAGTTCCAAATAATTTCAAACAAGGATTCGCTGCACACTTGGACTTGCATAACACAACACCCTAACCAAATATTAATGAGTTCACTTACCACTTCCTCAGGTGGTGACCATGGCCAAGCGGTGGCATAGGCCAAGCTTCTATTTGTCTCAAGTCAAGAAGCATTAAAGGAGGATTAAATGGAAGATAACATGGTCTTCAAGTCTTAACTTAAGGGAATTTATTAGCCTAAGCTCTTCAGGGACACATGGACATGTGACTCACCTATTGTATTAACTAACTAGTGTCCAAAGTCATTTAAGACAACTTGATCTTAAAGACAATAAAGTTCTAAAATGACTTGTCCTCCAAGCTTGGGCATGTGGCCCTCTTATTCTAGGGTGAAGAACAGTTTCGAGCAACTTTAAAAATCAGTGTCATTACCTTATTTAATGAGTTCAAAAAATTATAAAAATTATATAGTTATAAAGAAGACCTTAAATAATATTTTCCACAAAGGAAGCCAATTGTAATTCTTTTTGTGGAAAGAGTTGCAAATCACCGAACACAACCCAACAGTTTGTCTGTCAAATAGATTCAATGACCATAAAGAAAAACCCATTTTGAAATACAGATCTTCATAAAACACTTTGAAATTTTGATATATTGTAGACATGTATGTCATTTACAACTTTTGTGAAGGAAGCATGTTCAGATTCCAAAAGGAAATTTTTTTATGAAAAATCGAAAAGACAACTCAATCACCGTTTGTACTGCACTGGATAGATTCGTGCGGTCAAGGAATATGCTCTCGTATCAAATAGTTCACATCAAAAAAATCTGAAATTAAAATATGTTCTAGTTCAAGATGTTTTGAACAATTTTCATGAATGGAAGTTTCTCCAAATTCAAAACACAAAAAGCTCTATAAAATTGGAAAACAATGAAGGTCCAACAGTTTTGAAAAATTGGAGATCTTAGTCAGAACTTAAGAAACCAAAGATGCAAGTATATGAAGGATGAAGTGGTGCCCTACTTGATATTGAGTGAAGAAGTATTAATGGTTGGATAATATTGTCCTGCAAGTCTCCAAATGGGGGAATTAATGGCCCTAATCTAATAGAGACACATAAGCACTAGAGTTAGTCATCCTCTCCATTAATGACCTTGGATTTTGTCCATTATGAAGTCTAAGACCTAGTTAACTTGCTCTCTAAGGACTCTCATTAGGCGTGTGACTTATTCCCATAATAATGTGCTAGAAGCCAAAGGACATCAATGGCTTTAAGAGGCAAGACCGTTTCGTCATGTGTCTTGTTAAGTCATATTACATTTAATTATTAGCTTCCAAAAGCATTAAATGCACTATGGGATCTAAGTTTGAATGCCATCTCATTGGGTAAGAATTAATCGAGCCTAACTACGACTGATTACCTTATTTGGACTGAGGTTTGTGCTTAAGCCATGATCAAACGAAGCCAAATGCAACTAAGCTTAATCGGCAAAGCCAAATTCAAATATCTCCCTTCCCATGTAAGCGGGCTCTCGGATGGGTCCAAAGTCCAGTCCTTAGGTGAGTCAACCGGTCCCCTAACTAGTCCAAGGTCCTGCGCCATAATCCATGGCTAGTTTGAAATCGATCCATGTTGAATTTATTTGATCCATGGTCAATTCTCAGTTATTACGTAATCATGTGGGATCAATTGATCCACCTTCACACACAGTCACATTGAATCGATCGTTCACGACCTACAGTGAGTTATTACGTAATCGTGTGGGATTGATTGATCCACCTTCACACACAGTCACATTAAATTGATTCAAGGTCATTCATGGCCTACAGTGACTATATGGAGTCACTCGCAACCAATACACGACTGTGCAGAATCGATCCATAACTTGTCCATTGATCAATATGTGATGACGCGTGATCGTCCCTCTACCGATCATTATGGTCGAATAACTTATTCATGGTCAAATGCTCTATCCTAATATAATCAGTCCTTAGTTGCCTATTTCCTGAACGGGCTAAATGGCACATAACCAACCCTTGGGTCGACTTGTGGTATATTCTTGACATCGTGTATCCTTGGCTTCCTAGTCAAGACTAAAATACAGGTCGAAATTGAGGATGTTACAAAAGTTGTATTGTTCGTGTTGTTTCCTAGCTTCTACACCTTATTTGATTTTCCCTAATTCAGGATCTTCATTTTGTTTAGCCTTGATTCTATTAATCAACATCAGTTGTACTCAAACATTAGCTAATTGAGTATCGAGCTGATATACCAATACCTCCACGTCTAGCTTTCTCATATGCTCAAGATTAAGTTTTTGAGAAGTGAGCAATGCTACAACATTTCCCAAAGACTTACGACTCAAGGCATCAGTTATCATGTTAGCTTTACCTAATTGGCAATTGATGGATAAGTCATAATCTTCCAAAAGTTCTTTATCTCATGTTCTGTTCTTTTTTAGTAAAAATATACTTCGACGTCTTGTCATTTGTAAAAACTTCACATTTTTCACCATAAAAGTAGTGTCGCCATTTTTAAGGTAAATACAACCGTTGCCAACTCCAGATCATGAGTAGGATAGTTCTTCTTGTAAGCTTTCAATTGTCTAGAGACATAAGCTAGAACTTTATCATTTTGCATAAAAACACAATCTAAACCTTCCTTAGATGTATCATGGTAAATTATGAAACTACCAATTCCTAAAGATAAGATTAACTACCAATTCCTAAAGATAAGATTAACATAGGAGTTGACATTAATTGCCTTTCAACTCTTGAAAATTGCGTTGATATTAATCTGACCATACAATTTTGACTCCCTTTTGAGTTAGGCGAGTAAGTGGACTAGCAGTCTTAGAAAACCCCTCCACAAATCATTTATAATAACCTGCTAACCTAAGAAAACTTCTCACTTTTATGACATTAGTAAGATGATTCCATTGAATAATTGCTTCGACGTTCTTTGGGTCAACTAAAATACTAATTTTTAAAATTACATAACCCAAGAATTCTATATGATCAAGCCAGAAGTCACGCTTACTGAATTTAGCTTACAACTTCTTTTTACGTAAAATTTGCAAAATAAGCCTTAAGTGTTGCCCGTGTTCATTCAAACTTCTCAAATACATCAAAATATCATCAATGAATACCACAATAAATCTGTCAAGAAATTGCTTGAATACTCTGTTCATCAAATTCATGAAAATAGTTGATGCATTCGTTAACTTGAAAGGCATGACAAGGAATTTATAATGCTCATGCTTGTTTTGAAAGCAGTCTTTGGGACATCATAAACTTTTATCTTCAACTGATGATACCGAGAACAAAGGTTGATATTAGAAAATATTGGAGCTCCTTAAAGCTGATAAAATAAATCATCAATCTAGGGTGAAAGATATTTATTTTTTATCGTCACTTTGTTGAGTTCTCTGTAATCTATGCAAAGCTGCATACAAATACCTTTTTTTTTTCACAAATAGAATAGGAGGTCCCCAAGGCGATACACTAGATGTGATGAAACCTTTGTCAAAAAGTTCTTATAGTTGTGTTTTCAATTAATTCAATTCAGAAGGTGCCATATGATACGGTGTCTTATAAATAGGTGTTGTACCAAGCATTAAATTGATGCAGAACTTAATTTCTCTATCAAGAGGCAAGCCAGGTAAATATTCAAGAAATACATTAGGAAATACTCTAACAATATGTACATTTTCTAGTTTTATCATTTCCTTACTTGTGTCTTTTACACAAGCCAGATAACCACAAAAATCTGTCCTTAAAAGCTTTTTTACTTACATAGCTGAAATTAATCTTGCAAAAGTGCCTTTACAACTTTCGGAAAAAGAGAATTCGGGTTGATTTGAAGGTCAAAAGATAACTTTCTTTAAATAACAATCAACAGAAGTATAATATTTTGATAACCAATTTATCTCTAGAATAATATTGAAATCCCGTATATTTAACTTCACAAAATTCACAAGCTATGGTACATCATCAATCCGGAGCAAACATTTCTTGAAAACACGATTATCAATCAAGAAATTACCAATGGAAGCATCAATGTGCAATTCATATTATAGAAGCTTAGGCAGTACATCAAATATCCTTGCAAAGCAATGAAAGTAAAGGAATGCATGGCACCAGGATTAAACAATGCATAAACATATTATGAGACAACAAAAACATTACTTGTACTAATTGTATTATAAGCCACCACATCCTCTTTTGTCATTGTGAAAACTTTTCCAATCGTCCTTTGCCTTTACTAGCTTTCTTGTGGCCTACCAACTAGAGTGGCAGTCTTCCTCATAGAATAAGTATATACCAAATGTCCAAGTTGCCCACATACAAAACATATTCTACTATTCCTATGGGGATTCTTCTATGTAAGGCAATCACAGGCTATATGTCCCATTTTTCCACAAAGAAAACATGCTCCTCTCTTGCGATAACAAGGATGGCTATGACGTCTCTCACAGGTAGCATAAGGGCCTAAATAAATTTTGGACTTTCCTGACTGGTTAAAAACTTTTTGCTTTTCGCTGCCACTTGTTCAATTATCCCGATAATCAGTGGGTTTCCATTTTTTTTTTTGTTGAGATGCACCTTGTGCATCACACTCCAAAATGTCTTACTCGACCCTAATCGTTTGACTCAAAACATCTTTGTATGTTGTTAGTTTAAGAAGTATGTGTATAGTTCAAATGTCCAATTAGAGCCTGCAATGAATGTGTCCACCTCAATGCCTTTCATTAGCGGCAAAACCATCCTTAAATGTACTTAACTAATTAAAGTAGGTTGTGTACTCCATAACTATTTAGCTACCTTGAGATATATTGAAAAAGTCGCTTCTCATCTTCATTTTGAAGGACTTTGGAAAGATTTAGGCATTAAAAGCCTTAGCGGAATCCTTCCACGAAATGATTGCATCATTTCTTCTGAGAGCCGATCTAATTCCTTCCCACCAACCAATAGCTTTACCTCCAAGGCATCGAGTGCCGAAGTTGACTTCTTTATCATCACAAACATTCTCAGCTCTGAACATCCCCTCCATGCTTCTAATTCAATCGTTAGCCTTGAAAGATCCAACTTCCCATCAAACTTAGGTGAATCCGCCATTCTAAATTGGGCGAAGATACATGACTAGCTACTCCATCTTCACTTAATTCTTTTGCTTGATGATACTCTTTTGCTTGATGATACCCATGGATCATTGCTTGCTGAAATTCGGTCAAAAGAAATGGCTTTTGGTTCTCTTACCTAGCTTCACATGGGTCAGAACTCCTATCATATTGATCCTCCTATCTCCTCCTTAAAGCTGCATCTCAAAAAGTTTGAGTTAAGTCTCTGGCATTAGGGGCAACAACTTGCTTGCCTCTACTATTTCTACGAAGTGAGGAAAGTGTCTCAAAGTCACGCATTATCACTTGAATCAAAGAATGGAGTTACAACTTAATATCCAAAGGGCTAACATAGTAAAAATATATCACACAATCTCACAATGTCCCATATCTATCCAAATAAATCAAAACTTTAGCTCTAATACCAGCAAATGTCACATCCCAATTCAACAAGAATAAGGGCATGACACGGCTATTCTTTCATGAAAGAATGCGGTCTTTATACAACCAAAATTCAGCCTAATATCAACATATATACATCCACACATATATATATTTGACAAAGAGGGCATTGGTTACAATAGTAAAGTTTTCTACAAATCATCAAACCAATATATACACCCCCACCAAAAACTAACTCATAAACTTATCAACTATATATAACTCATACCAAAAAGTCTACTATCAAAAAGCCCTCCCTAATAACGCAATATTATGTCCTACTTGCGGCTTGCTAAAGAACTTGTAAAAGCAAATAGATGAAAGGAGTGAGCTACCACGGCTTAATGAGTAATACATTTTTTTTTAAAAAGTGGATTGAACAATTACTATGCACATTTGAAACACAAATATAACTCTCTTTCACTAGAATCTAGAATTTAACAAACCTTGAAGACTGAAGTGTGATATTTCTTACTTCGCCATAATATATACATAACAGAAGTACCCACGATAATAACAAAGCAAACCTAATGATCTAGCCCATTGATCAATATCATAAAAACATACGTCGATGGTCTACTCTATTGATTAATCTCATGCTTAAATATCTAACCATAGTCATGAGTGATGCCCGTGACAAAGCGACCAAGATTCCTCTCTTAGTTAGGTTTTTACTTATTATTAGTCGGTGATTTGATCCATAAGGATATCCTAAACTCGTATGCGTATACCCACACACCATTCAAGGTTTACAGAGATACTAAGCATCAATCATCAATAACAAATCTCCAGTACTCCACAAATAGAATAAGAATTATCTCACAACACAGGCAATCAATATTTAAATACCAAAGCACTTTTCAAAACCACATTAATTACTCTTAAACTTTTCAAGGTTCTTTCATAAAAGATTTCAGAAACCATTTATAATCAATCATCCAAGTTGAAGTCAAAAGATGACTTCCCTTTTTAAACAACAAAACAATAGTAAATGTTTGATCCTATTAATATCACTCACTTGGGAAAAGTCAAAAACAAATTACAGCAATTACCCGAGTTGATGCACTTGAATTTCTAAAAAATAACAAAAAAAAACAATATCAAAAGACTAAGTAAAATGGTATTCTAATGAACAATTCAACTATATTACACCTATTTCTCAATAAAACAATACTGGTGTGCCAACAAAAAGCTCGCCTCTAGCGAAAACCAATTGTTGTCTGCTAGGCACGGCTCGTGTGTTAAAGTTTGTCGTGCCATAGCTTCCCCCTTGGAATTCCGTTTCAAGCCAACTTATAGTCCTTATAAAGCCATTATGACATACTATAAGCACCTAACTCTGCTGCCCTAAGATCTCATTGGAAACAAATGAAATTCGGCTCACAAGTTACTGTTCGGAACTCTATCCAAAACGCACATCAAATTTGAAAATTTCGTTCTGGGCAAATTGTAAACTCAAATCAAGATCTGTAAAATCCTACAGCTTCACAACACCCTAAACTATCAATTTTATAAAAATTCTTAACAACTCAAAAGTCAAACTTTACCGTATGAATCTCCAATAATTTGGAATTTTAAGCCCTAAATCCCAAACCACTCCAATTGAACGAACAAATGGAGAGAGCACTTATTGAGCATTGTGAATTGGAGTAAGTCGGCTTGACGAGTCATCCGTGTTGTGTACGATCCAAATCCCCCCTCTTTTTCCTTTTTATTTCTCCTTTCTCTTCTTTCTCTCCTCTTTCTTTATTTTCCTTGAAACGGGCTCTCGGTCTCCCTCTCTCTCTTCTTGAAACAGCCGAAGCTTCCACTATTCTCTATTTGCTTCTCTTGTTGACTTTTCAAACCTTTTCTTTTTTTTTTTTTGCATTTTTTACTTTTCAGAGCTTATTTTTATATTTTCTTATTCCCTTTAAGTTATCAACTATTTTACCCTAGTCTTGGGAACATGATGCAGTGTGAGATCCCTACTTAAACAAGAATTCGCAAGGCCTTGAATGACAAAACTCGGTTGATATCTTGAATGGTTTCTTTATTTGAAATTCTGTAACTTACTTTATATTTCATTATGAAAATTAACTTGTAGTTCTGGGGCAGTGAATGCTACATGCTCGTAAATGTGCATACAATTATGGGTTCACTGCAATACTTAAATTGGTCAGAACAAGCTTCGTTCCTACTTGCTTAATCTGTCTTGATCTGGAAATTAATTGATAATCTCATTCAACTTGCTTCTTTGGAAATTGGAATACCAATCTTTCTTTAAGTTTCTATGGTAGCTGAGGTGCTAGTGGGAATGATCTTGCCATGTTTGCACTAAGTTGAAGAAAACAACATATGATTGTATCATATGATTTGCATATTTTCTAATGTAAACAAGTGTGAATTTACCTGTTGAGTGAAATTGTTTAGGCTTTAATACAATTCTAACTAGTTATTATATATATATATATATATATAACTCAAAAGCTGCGTTTGGTCGTCAAGATAAAATTCAGAATCGCATAAAATTTATCATGTCCTGCATTTGATGCCTATTCAAGATAGAATAAAGTTGGATATATGGAGAATATAGACTGGATAAAATTATCCCATGGAGAAGTGAGATAAATGTAGATAGGATTTCTAACAATTATAATAGGAAAGTTATTTTTTTCGAATAACAAATTTCTTAAATTAATAAAATTTAAATTATATTTTAATACAAATAATATTTGAATTATAATATTATAAATTAGAAATTAGAAATTAAAAATAATTTATTTTAGTTTTATCTTATTTTTATTTATAAATTCGAATTTAATTCTATTTTATAATACAAGTTCAACATATAAATATAAATGTAAATATATTTATATTTATTACATATTTGAGGTATTTTAGTATTTTAGGTATAATAGTACCGTTTACTATTTAATAAATTTTTATTAGAGAATGATGCAAGGAAAGAAAGAAATAAAAAATAAATTAATTTTAAAAGAGGAAAAAAATAAAAATAAAAATAAAAATAAAGTAGGTAAGAGTGTTGCTAGGGAATTTTATCATCTCAATTATATTTATACTAATATGTTATTTATACCAAATACTGTATGTGATATGATGTGAATATATTCAATATTATTACTGTAGTCTCCAAACAGTAGATATGATATAGTGAAATCCCTAAATTTCATATCTTATCATATCCAATCTAATCCTAATTAGAAATTTGAATGACCAAATGTAGCCAAACAGGCTAGTAGTTGAATCAAGTGAATTAGACATTGATTTTACACATAAAGTTATCAGTATGGACCGTACTTTGCTAATTACCGTCAACATTGACTATGCTTTCTTTCGTCGGTTTAGAAATTACTAGTATTAAAAGAAATTAAGTGATTCATAATATATATACAACAATATGTTTAACATATAGAAATTTTAATTTGTTAATTGTACATCGCAATCTTGAACTGGTACCATATGGAATGCCACATCATTTTGCGCAATGGTGAATTGCTTTCTACATATATATATATATATATATATATATGTATGTATGTATGTATGTATGTATGTATGTATGTATGTATGTATGTATGTATGTATGTATGTATAGTGTTAAGTTGATGATACAAAAAAGATAAACATCATATAAAAAGTTGGTATTATCTTTGGATTGAATTTTACTTTTTGTTTTTGCTTAATTTAAATTTTGCATTCATACACAATCCGAAACTTTTGAACTTTCATCGCACTTAAATCTTGACACGTAACTATACATTTTTAAGATGTTTTAATTTTTTAATAATGTCTTTAACGGGAAGTTTCTGCTTTTATTTAAGTCTAAACAAACTAGAATAAAGAAAAGACAAGAAACAGTTAGATTTCCAGAGTCGGTTCTATCATTGACAATGTGGACACTCTTCGTTTAGGATAACATGTAGAGATAGCTACATAAAAACACATGAAAACCAAGCAAAAAATTGAAAAAGTTTGAAGTAGAAAGTAGGTGTTGAAACCTCTTCATTTTAATCTACGTTGCTTTCTTTTTGAACAATTATGAGCCGAGCAGGCAAAATTTGTAAATAAAGAATATTCTTTGCAGTCAATTACTATAATTGTTCAACCACAATCAATTACTTTTGCCACATATAAAAAGAGCGAAATTCTTGTTCAAACTAAAAAAGTAGTGCCCGACAAGTTTGGACAAATCAAAGTACCATGAACATGGTGACCAATACATTGACACGAGGAGAGACGTGTTATTGAAAAATTGAATTACGGCACTACAACAAAACCGGGGGAACTGAGCTATCCTACAGTAAGAGACGTGTTATTGAAAAATTGAATTAAAACTTGCAAATCAATTGGGAACTATAATACATTGTACAAGTATCGATTGGCCACGTTGCGTTGCGTCCGTCTTATAATCAGTGCATAAAATTCTTTTTTCATTTTATAAATGCATTCCTTCGTGAAGTTTGGTTTCTCCCATCTTGCTTCTTGCTTTTCCGAGGATTGCATTTGCAATGCAGGTCGTGTTTTGAATCAGGAAGATATGTAACTCAAGCCAAGGAAAGAACAACGAAATTCAGCCAGCACAAGATTGGAAATGTGAATTTGGTCATAATATAAGAAAGGAAAAAGCAAAGGAAAATTCAGCTGGAAATAATATAGAAAAGGTGAGTGTTATTTCAATCCTATGAATGCAAAAAATTAGGCAAGGGACTTAAATTTTCCGGCCAAAAAAATAATGTAGATGGGGCCATAATATCATGCAAAATTCGGTCAAGTATAGAGCAGGGGCGCGCTCTTTTGGATAGTGGTGCGAGTACAAAGGCCTAGACGTGAACAAATTCTTGGGTCAAAACCAAGGTCGATCTGTGAAGAAATTCGGCTAGCGTCCACAATAACGTCAAGGTAAACACCAAAGATTTATGTGTTGTGAGTATATAACAAAAATCCGATACCAGCACTTGGAAAGAAAGCCTAATACCTATATCCGAGAAAATCGCCAAGAGAGAGCTCAAGTCTAAACTCATCAATATAATTAATTGGACCCACCTTCACTCAAAAGTATAAATCAACGAGTTGTGGGTAAACTAAAATATATTAACTACTTAGTACTACACCAATTTTTCGATTTAAGATTTCTCTAGCATAACTCACTCACATGTACATCTTAACATTATGCTGTTGTTTCACTATTCAATTTTCTTGTATGAGTATACTTATGTTCTCTCTTGGATTCATTTGAGTATTGAGTTTGATACGTGTTCACAACCCAATATAAAACTATGGAGTTTTTCCACACCATTTTCTTGCATCAATTTTAGGCATTACCCATTTATTTATTTACTGTTATTTTTTATTTTCATAATTTAATTTGTTTCTTATTCACATCATGGACGTTTAGGTGGTATATTACAAGAGGTGAACAGTTTTAGGGTCATTCTAGATTTTTTTTTTTTTTTTTTTTTGTGACCTAGGGAACCTTCGTGCGCCGCTTCGCTACGGAGAGTAAACTCTAGGGTGGACTGGGCCACCACTACAAACCAAGCCATAGGTGGATCGCGCGTTTTGCATTGAAGCAACGCGGACGCGGAGTCTCGAACCCTTCCCCCTGCGGATGGGGTACCAAGCCTTAACCATCGCGGCCACCACGGGCGGTGGTTCAGTCTAGATTCTATTTAAATCAAGATACTTGTCAGACCTAGTTCCTAGTTTTTGGAATATGAAGCCTATTTGCGCACCTTGAAATTTGGAATCTATTAGATTTCAAAGTCATTTTCTGGATTTACTCGGGAACCGAGAAAACAAACTTCCATTCTTAAACATTCTGACATTGCGTATAAGCTCCCGACGTTATGGCTAACAAAGTCAAGTCTCCGTTTCTTTAATTTTTCGAATAAATTTATCAGAATCCCAGCCTGCAGGATTCTATCAATAGAATATAAGCTTAGCACTCTTTCAGCAGCCGCAAGAGCCACGGCCAAAGCGAAGGCGTGCTCATTGCTCAAGACTCATCACATCACTCGCAAAGTAAACAAAGAAGAGAAGTCCCATCAAAAGTGGGAAGTCTATTTTTCCGATGGGCCATCCAGGAGATCACATCAAATCTAAGAACATTTAGAGCAAACCGCGTTTATTCTGCACTAATCCACCTTAGTTCCCTTATTTCTGTGTCAGGCAACAGCAATATTCAATGAAACCAGGAAGAGAAGCTGTACATAGATCTCTGTCCTCCACATCAGAATGTGGTCAAAGAGTGCCATAAAATGACAGCCAATATATTCATCAAATGACAGAAGCTGTTCCTGATTTCTATTTTAGGGTTTTGTAAGTTTTTGGTCTCGTCCAATTCCTACCTAGAAACTGGGAATCAAACCGCATAGTAAATATTCTTAAAGAAAAAAAAAGGAACTAAGAAATGGATGGAAACATGCTCACACCTATTTATTACACACAAGGTTAAAAAAATTATATTATTGGTTAGGTATTTATTGTATTATATTAATGTGAGTGGTTAAATTTTTGTGGGTTGTGAGGAGGAGTCTCCCCGGGATCTTCATTTCAGGGGGAGCAGTTTAGAGACCTACTCAGGTCTTAATATCACTTGTCATCATCATCATTATTGATAAATTATTATTATTAGGAGAAGAGAAACTCACAAAGACAAACATAACCTTTTGCCCTTTATAAAATTGGGTCAATTCCAAAAATAACTCTACACTTTAGGTCCAGTCTCAAATTTGCCCTAAACTTTTTTTTATCTACCAAAAAACTCCAAATTTCAGGTATAGTCCCAAATCTGCCATGGAATTTTCTTTTGTCTCATAAAAAACCCCAAACTTTGGATATAATCCCAAATCTACCCCAATTTTTTTTGTCAAAAACAAAATCATCAATTTTTACTATAGTCCTAAATTTGCCCCCGCTAACCCTCTGTCCAAAAGTCACAGTTAGTAGTTCCTAATTTTTTTTATTTATCCTAGAATGGTTTTATTTTGAAGATAATTCTCCATGTCACCTTATAGATGTGTATTTATTATTTTGTGGAAATGCCACGTTATGTTGGGACTAGATCACTCGATAGATTTGAGAATATACCAAAAGTTGGTGATTTTTTTTGGGTACAAACAGAGGGTAAAACTTTAATTTGGTAACCCGTCAACTGTCACGTGCCATTTAAATTAGCAATTTGACAACGGATGGTAAATTTATTACAGGTGTATCAATTTAGGATTTTTAGTGGTCAACAAATTAGTTTGAAATAAATTTATCGTAGATATATTCGTTTGAGGTTTTTCATGATTAAAAAATTAGTGGTCAAAAATCAATTTTTGACAAATTTATTATAAGTGTATCAGTTTTGGGTTTTCCAATGTATTAAGTTATTAACCCCTTATACTTACCACCCACCACGGTGGTGGCGTAGTGGTTTGAGCAAGGGACTTTTCACGAGAGGTCCTGAGTTCGAAACTCTGCGTCGTCCTTGCTTTAATGCTAGCCGGTCTTACCTGGGGCACGTGGGTGGTGGGGTCCTCACGTGTCCCCCTGGGTTTACTCTCCACCGCGAAGCGGGCGTGCGGAGGTTCCCAGGGTTACCAAAAAAAAAAAAAAAAAAAAAAAAAACCCCTTATACTTACCTTTTACCAAAAAAAAAAAGTTCTAAAACCCCTTTTTTAAACAAAACAAAATTCAGGGTAAATTTGGGATTAGACTTAAAGTTTAGGATTTATTTTGAGACAAGAAAAGTTTGAGATGGATTTTGGACTACATTTAAAATCTGGGATTTTTTTGAGATAAAAAAATTTGGAACAGATTTAGGACTTGACTTAAAGTTTGAGATTTTTTTTTGGAATTGGTCCTTATAAAATTAGATGACCCACGACCTTAAAATTATGAAAACAAGGCAACACGTTCGGCACACGGTTCAATTAAGGGTCCCACACGCCGACACACGTGGCATGTTGTGCTGACTCGTAAAATGTACATTTCCAAACACCCCGTCGTTTTCTAGGAACCCAAAATCCAATGAACCAGATTAATTGCATTACATTTGGTACGTCCAGACATGAACTGAAATAAAATAGGAAAAAGACATTAGAAATCCGACAAACATTTTACAAATGGTAAAATCACATGTTTAGTGCAATTTGAGATATGATAAAAAGAGCTTTGAAAATCTCACTTCTTAGCATAATCTTTCACTATATTTATATTTTATCACTTGAACTCTCTCGTCAACGTCTCAAACTTGCTCCCTAATTTGCTCATGCCCCTGAATTAAAAAAAGAAGAAGGTAGTAACGGGAAGTACGGATGGGGATGTTAGCGAATGTCATTCAACAAGTTAAATATGATGCTTTTTTTGAGATTTTCAAGATGTCATGTTAAGATTGTTGTTCTCAAAGATTGTATTGTTTTTTACTTTGACCTATCGCAACAATCATCAATATTTAAGTTCTTCGTTTCAAGGTTCCTTCGAGAAAAGCTTCACTTGAGAGCTTGGGTAATTAGGAATCGGCTCAATCATAACCGTTGATTTATATAAATCTCGATTTTCATGATCAAACCTAGGATAAATCCGAGCTTTGCTACAATGGGAACCCCTAGATCATTAAGGGGCTAATTCAATAAAACCCTATAACTTTAGGATTAGTCCCAATTTTGTTCGAACTTTTTTTTTTTTTGTTCTAAAGATAACTTCTCAACTTTCACTTTTAGTCCCTAAATCTGCCGTGCCAAAAAATTGCTACTTGTTTTTTGAAAATGATCAACATTAGAAGGCTGTTGTTGTTCTATACAAACGTGAAGTCCTTGATGAAGACATAATAAACCTCTAACAAGTCCTAATATTCATAATTTTGAAGAAACCTAGTAGCGGTTCTTGAAAACGTGGAGAGAAAGTTGGTGGTTTTCAGGCAGAAAAAAAATGCTTGGCACAGAATTGGACTAAACCTAAAATTGAGGGGTTTTTCATGGAATTAAGCCATCGTCGAGAGCATCAAACCTGCCCGAAATTGCTGGCGATTTCCTTTTTGTTATGTTCTTCCAAAAATGCACGAATATATGGAAAGCGAGGAAAAACAATACTTTCTGCCCACGGAAAAAAGGGACAGAGAGAGAGAGAGAAAAAAACCCAAAAAGAAAGAAAGAAAGAAAGCAAAAAAAGAAAAAAGAAAAAAAAAAAAGGAGGGTGGAGCATTTTCCGCTGAATCGCCACCTTCAGACTTTTCAACTCCAAAGCCGAAACAGCCGAAAGACCGAAGCCTCCATAGCCACCATCAACCCCGTCCTCTTCTAGGGTTTTAGGTGGGTCTTTCTCTCTCTCTCTAACCCTCTCTCTGCAACCAATCGATCGGGAGGTCTCGCTCTCTCGCTTTAGCTCTAGCTCTCTCGTATCTGTATTGGGTTGTCTTTCTTTTTCATTCTTCTTTCGCCGTTCTTCCTGTGTTCCCTCTCGTTTTCCGTCCGTTTGCTGCGCGTGTGCAGATAGATTATCGTTGCTTTCCGAGATTCATTGCCCCTACTTCCGCTCGCCCCGCTTTCTTTCTCTTCTTTTGCCGTGAATTCGACTGCCCGTGTCGGGGAATGTCGCCCGCCGGCGGAAAATCAATGTGGGTCGGGGGGAGCAATCCAGTGGGAATTTGATCGAGCACGTGGGCTGCTGCTGTTTGTGCTCTTGGTCAGAACGTTTTTATTTTTTTGGTAATTTGAGCTGCCCATTTTTGGGTAGATCTCCATGTCCATGGAATCAGCTGCCCTTTTACGTGTTCTGAAGTATACGGATGTTAGATTCCTTTTTCCGCATTGTTGTCTTGATGATTTGGCGTGTTCGCTTGATTGGCAAGGGCTTCATATCGCTGCGTTTGATTTTTCCCTTCTTGGGGACGACTGATTTTGTGACGTTTTGGATGTGGGGCTGATGGTTTTGGGGGATTTGGTGGGGTGGGGGATGGTGTTGCAGATTTGATGGCAAGGGCTGCCGCCGGAGCTGTTCCATCTGCTGGTAAAGCTGGGGTTCGGATCGTGGTGGTTGGCGACCGTGGCACCGGGAAGTCGAGCTTGATCTGCACTGCGGCCACTGATGTTTTCCCAGCAAATGTCCCTCCGGTGTTGCCCCCCACGCGTTTGCCCGAAGACTTCTATCCCGATCGTGTGCCGATTACGATTATCGACACCTCTTCAAGGTACTCTGTCTAAGCAATTCTGCTTAGCTATCATAGACTTCAGCAAGATTGTACTATGTACGTTTCTAACTGGGGTTGTGTTAGCTTATTCGATATTTGTTTTTGGATGAATATGAAATCAGAGTGGAGGACAGTGGGAAATTGGGTGAAGAGCTGAGGCGAGCTGATGCTGTGGTTCTTACGTATGCATGTGATCAGCCTGCTACTCTTGATCGATTGAGTACCTTTTGGCTTCCAGAACTTCGTCGATTAGAGGTTAGGTATTGTAAATTGGTTGTCCCTTTGTTTCTTGATTCCCTCCAATCCACGAGAAAGAATTGCAACTTCATTTGGAAACTATTACTCTTGATTGCTGAAGTGAAGGGATAACAAGTTTATTTTGATAGGCAAAGCCTTGTGAACTAATCTCCATTCTGGTGTTGAGAGTCACTGAGCAGAAATCTATTAACATATCATCTTCAGGTAAAAGTCCCGGTTATAGTGGTGGGTTGCAAACTAGATTTGAGAGATGAGCATCAGCAAATTAGCTTGGACCATGTGATGACACCAATAATGCAGCAATTTCGGGAGATCGAAACTTGTATCGAGTGTTCAGCTTACAAACAAATTCAGGTTTTGGTTAAATGATCAGCTCTCTTGTGTTCGTTATAGTGATCTAGTAATATCTCTCTTTGTTGAGCATTTTTTCTCCCTGCAGATCCCAGAGGTTTTCTACTATGCACAAAAGGCTGTCCTTCATCCTACCGGCCCACTATTTGATCAGGAGACACAAACTCTAAAGCCTCGCTGTGTCAGAGCCCTGAAGCGCATTTTCATTCTCTGTGATCAAGATAGGGATGGTGCCCTCAGCGATGCAGAGCTAAATGATTTTCAGGTATCCTTTTGTGCTTTCAATAGGATATCTTTTTGCTAGAACTTCTTGTACATCTGATGCTGTTTTTTTCCTTTTGTGGGAGGTTATGAATTTTGATTGATACAATTATAAGTGCCAAGCAATTCTGATAGCTCACTGGATATTTTAAGAAATTTTTGGCAAGCTTATCTCCTGTTATGTACTCTTTGGCACGTGTTCATATAACCTCAGTTTGTGTATTTGACAGGTCAAATGTTTTAACGCGCCTCTACAGCCTTCTGAAATAGTGGGAGTCAAGAGGGTTGTTCAAGAGAAGTTGTCCGAAGGAGTCAATGAACATGGGCTGACATTGACAGGATTCCTGTTTCTCCATGCTCTGTTCATTGAGAAAGGACGTCTGGAGACAACTTGGACTGTCCTAAGGAAGTTTGGTTATGACAATGATATCAAACTAGCAGAGAATCTTATTCCATCTTCATTTAAAAAAAGTCCTGATCAGGTACCTATATGCTGGACATAAATAGTAAAGGAGTTACTGTTAGTTTTTTGGTTTTTGCCTGGAGCAATATGTTGACGGCTTCTTATTTCATGACTTTGTCTTGGTGACAATTTTCTTTTTCATTACTTTAGCCAAAATAAAAGGCTATTTTTAATTTGCTTGAAGGTACAACTGTTTCGTCCTAGTGTCATGAATGTGATGTGTTGTAGTATCATAGTCAAATGAGAATTTGGACCACCTTGAATCACAAAAACCGGTTGATGTCTTGAAAGGTCTTCCGATATTTTTTAGCTACTTAATTTGTCACATTATGAGAAGTAACTTATCATGCTGGGGCAATGAATGCTGCATACTTGTAAATGTGCATACAATTATGTGGTCACTGTCAATATTTAAATGGTGCTACTTGACTTAGTCTGTCTTGATCTGGAAGTTGGCAGTTGGCTGATCATCCTGCTTACCTTTCTTCCTTGGAAATTGTAATAAAGTCTTCCTTTACATTTCTGTTGCTCCTGAGGAGCTAGCGGGATGATCGCATGTTTGCACTGAGTTGAAGAAAATACCATATGTATGTTAAATGGTCAAATTTTAAAAGTGTAAAGCTACCTGGAAGTTGTGCCTCTCTTCTGCTACAAACAACTACTAATTTTTTGTCTTTAACTGGCATTACATTCAGGTCAATATAGTCTTTGGTACTGAATGTTTAATTATTTCTACTGATGGTGTTTTACATAGCATGAAAGTTTTTACTTATTTTGGTTCTCTGTGTAGAGCGTGGAGCTGACAAATGAAGCTATTGAGTATCTCAGGGGGATATTTGAGTTATTTGACATGGATGAAGTATGTCCAATCTCGTTTCAATTCCCAACTACCCACTTTAGTTGAAGCTTTAATCTAACAATTTGACCTATGTTGCTGGTCACAGTCTAGTCCTGAAGTTCTGAGAATCCTGACTTTCAGTATATTACTTTACAGGATGGGGCTCTACGACCTCTTGAAATCGAGGATCTCTTCTCCACTGCACCAGAATGGTAATCCTGTTTCTGTTAGAAACTCGTGCTGTTCTTAAGCTGCTTCTCTGCTTTCTCTATAATGAGTGGCTTCTTATTGTAGATCAGTTCAAACTAGTTATTTGTGCATCCACATTACTCCCCTAGATGGTTATGGGATTAAGGGAATATGTTAGGTGAAATTACTTTGGATATGAATATGCAATTCCAATAAGTGCATATTTTATTTGAAAATACGGGTGTAAACATGGGCAATGTATATGCTGTATACACTTTACCACTAAGTTGTTTGTATGAGATTCTAATTGTATAGAACTAAGACCTGCTTTCTACATCCAGTCCGTGGAATGAAGCTCCATACAAAGATGCTGCAGAAAAAACTGCATTGGAGGGACTAACGCTGGATGGATTTTTGTCTCAGGTATGAGCATTTACCTAGCCTTCTAATTTTATGTTCTATGATCTGAAAGTACAGAAAGTATTGCCCTTTGCCTTCTTTAAGTTGATATGAGGGATCTAGTTGTACACCTCTTTTTCTGTGTTTCTGTTTGTGGAAGGTTCAGAATTGTAATGTTTATAACAATTTCAATGCTGGATGAAGTTATGTAATATTCTTTTGCTTCTTGTTTCATCATTTTAACTTATTAGAAGTCCTGTGACTTGTCATGCTTGGAAGGTCTTGTAAGAATGACCGGATGCTATTTTTCACCATTTTATCTGCTTGCTTTTGTTTGCATTTTATATTTGATTATGCTATGATTTGAATATAAATTGCCATTTGAAACTTTTGATGAGTAGCATGATTTTTTCCTTCCAGGTATATGGAAGTCTAAAGTGATTTTTAAGTAGTCTTTTTGTGTCGATGCAGTGGGCTCTGATGACACTGTTAGACCCAGCTCGGACCCTGGAGAATCTCATCTACATTGGATATCCTGGTGATCCTTCATCCGCTATCCGTGTCACTAAGACAAGAAGATATAATCGAAAGAAGCAACAATCCGACAGAAATGTTTTCCAATGTTTAGTTTTTGGGCCTAAAAAGGCTGGAAAGTCAGCGTTACTGAATTCTTTTCTGGGGAGGTTTGCCTTCGATTCATCTCTTCTGAGTTCTGTAACATTGTGAACTATTCAGTTCATCTAGTCTTCATAATGGCGTACTGTTGATGCAGACCCTTCTCTGAAAGCTGCTCTTCATCAACTGATGAGCGTTATGCTGTTAACGTTGTTGACCAACCTGGGGTAAGTTGAATGACATTTTCACTATGATTTGTTACTTTGTTGCATGGTTCCTTGGACATAAACTCACAAGTTACGCAGGGAGTCAAGAAAACCCTTGTGTTGCGAGAAATTCCAGAAGATGGAGTGAAAAAAATGCTGGTCAACAAGGAGGCTTTGGCTGCCTGTGACATAGCTGTTTTTGTTCATGACAGGTTATTATAACTTCTTGTCATTGCTGTGCGCATTGGTAGAGAAATGTCAGATGATGCCTTATGCATAATAAATTGTCAGCCTTCTCCACACTATGCAAGCTGCACTTCTCTATTTTAGAAGTTGAATATCAAGTCAGGTTTGTCATATATACCTTTCATGTAGAAACGATGGAAGATGAATAAAATCGATAATTGACTTCTGTTTACATGTCAAAGAAAAAAATAAAAATAATGGAGTAAGTTCACCACTAAATATAATAGTAGAATAGGCAGCCAGTGCACGAAGCTCTTGTTACGTGTGGGGTTTGGGGATGGGTTGGACTACTTTGGGTCTAATGAACGCAGCTTTACCTTGTGTTTTGGCAAGAGGCTGTTGCCAGGACGTGAACCCACACCTCCAGTCACAAGGTGAAAACTTTACTGCTGCACCAATGCTCAATAGTGACAGAAGTCAAATGAAAGCAAAAATAGATGGAACTAGGATTAATGTGGAGTTCTATGAGTTATGAGATGACTAAGGCTATAATTGGCCCCTTCGTCTTCTCAATCCTCAAGCTATTAGTATACTGTGAACCATTGCTGGCGTCACCATCATATGTTGGTTTGTTTGCAATCTAACCCACTTATCTTTTTAACTTGTAATGGTAACGCATTGTGATGAAGAATATCAAGTAGAATTGGAAATATGTTAGTAGGTTATTAATTAAGGCAATTAGGTTTCTGTGAGTGTCTCTTGTTCACCATTAGTTTGGCACTTGTGTCCTCTTTTTTTAACTCCCACTAAGTAAACATTTGTCATCTCCCCCACTTACCCCCCCCCCCCCCCTTTCTCTCTCTCTCTATCCTAAAACATCTGCAGATTGTTCTCTTCAATGTCTGTGTGACAATTTTCAAAATTATTTGTCTTCAAGTTGGTAAAGGGTGAGACTTGTTTAGCTGAGTCATTCCTAGGTTTATTTGGGTTTCTTTTGTCTCAGCATTTTGAACTTGTCTTCTTGTTGGGTCGTTATTCTTGTTATCACATTGAAGACCCTCTTCCCTGAAGGGAAAAAGTAATTCTGAAATCCTTGCCATTTCATACGGTATGGTTGTTTGCTAATCTTGACAAGAAAATGTATATGGTCCTGCACTTCACTAGCTGTATTGTTTGATGAATTGTGGATTGAGATGCAATGACAACTATGCTTAGAGTCTATTATTAACTCCATGTAAGCAACCAAGTTTATATTGCTCGCATTTCATCACTTTTGAACTTAAGTTTGTCCAATGCATGAATATGCCTCTTGCCATTAGAATTGTCAGTGCACTGAAAGTGGTATCTTCCTTGGTTTTCAGTTCTGATGAGTCCTCTTGGAAGAGAGCGACTGAATTACTTGTGGAAGTTGCCAGTCATGGTGAAATTACTGGTTTTGAGGTGCCTTGCCTTATTGTTGCGGCTAAGGATGATTTAGATCCATTTCCCATGGCTATACAAGACTCTACCAGGGTATAAATTTTTCCCAATAAGCATATGCTTTCAATGTATTATCCAAGAAGTTGTCCTGTGCTTTCTTTTTGCAATGGGATCAAGCGATGGGGTTGGAAGTGCTCACCATCCTGTGCCTTTTATAGTATTCTTTTGGTTAAGTCAGCCACATCACATGTGCTTGATTTTTTTTTTCCCTGCCAAGATTATCACTTTATTTGGCATTACAAGAACATCTTCAGATGAATCTTAATCTTGCTCTTCTCAATAATTCTCCAAGAAAGAGAGAAATGCTCAGAGAAAGAGAAAGTGCAGATTGTGGCCCTGCTTCATTATTCCAAATTGTCCGTTAATTTAAAATTTATACTTCTACCTTGCTTTTTGCGGATGTTCGGTTAACATTCTCTTCAATCTTATTCTTCTGTCTTTGCTTATATAGGTTAGTCAGGATATGGGAATAGAGGCTCCTATTCCTATCAGCACAAAACTGGGTGATTTTAGTAATATATTCAGAAGGATTGTGAACGCTGCAGAGCATCCTCACTTGAGCATTCCGGAAACAGAAGCTGGGAGAAGCCGCAAGCAGTATCATAGACTTGTCAATCGCTCTCTTATGTTTGTTTCAGGTAAGTTGGTTCGCCAAGGATCCTTAATTGTCTATCAGTGGTCTGTGACTGGTTGTAATTTTGATTCTTGGTTTATGGGGTATGTGGAGTTTAGAAAGGCTTATTCAGAATTAGACCACTTTATTTTCACAATACATTCTCATATTTAAGCAAGGTAAAATTGCCATACACAGTGCCATTGCTGAGAAATGTTCTCATTTGAGTATTTTTTATTTTTATTTTTTATTTTTATCTTATTGTTTCAGTGAAAATTGGGTATGCTAAAGTTCTTAAAACAGTTAAAATTGAAATGACGGTGGCTTATTCTGGTCAATTTTTTTTTTTTTTTTTTGGTTGGATAGTCTGGTCAATTTAGATGATTGAGTATTCATACCTAAAGATTTTCCGCAAAGTGGTGACAGAATAACTGATAATTTGATCTGTTAATGAAAGATTTTTGGCTAAAAGTTTGATAATGTGGAATTGATTCATCAATTTTGACAGTTGGCGCTGCTGTAGCTATTGTTGGGCTGGCTGCTTACCGTGTCTACTCTGCAAGGAAGAACGCCTCCAGTTGATGATAAAGCCTCGTTTATTATATGGCCTTTATAGCTGTTTGATCTTGACGCTGCTTGGCAAAGCTTTATTTGGTACCTGCTTTACTGGGGTTTTTGAGGTTGCGGGGTTCTCTCTTTGTTGCTGTTTTAAGTTCTCCTCATCTGTACTTCTGTTACAATCATTTACTGGTAGGTTTTGGTAGGCTAGGGTTTATGGAGTATAATGTTAATACATGTTAATTGAAATGAGGTGCTTTGCAGCACCTGTGCAATTTAAAGTTTTGCTAGAAATTTCAGAGAGCTTGTTTCGAATTATTACGTTGATTTTCTCATTCTCAATTTTGCTTTTGCTAGTAAAATCAAACTGATGACTCGGAGGCTGCCTAATTCAGCTCGCCGAGGAATTTATCTCAAAACCATTTGCTCTACTTGTTCCTAATCTTTTCAGAAACTCTTGCCTGATGCAACATCATAGGTCAAGCCTGTGCATGTTGCCGTCCTCAAATCTCAGGTGCTAGCGGCTGATTCATCTATGAAAATTGCGACCTAGTGGCAGGTTTGTCTAATCTATTCTTTTTCGGAGGATCTTGAAGCAAGCGGTAGATGCCGTACTAACCTAGTTTCATATAGTAATCTGTGGAAAATCAGGCTATTTGTAGGACTAGAGAGACCCTAGACAAAACGTGGTCATATTATTTTTGCGACACCGCATTGTCTGGCACTAAAGAATTTTCTCAAACGAAATTGGGATATTGACCTTGTAAAGCAAGAGACTTTTATAAAGTTCGACGACTTAAAACATTGCGACGGAACAAAGTCAGAAGGAAAGAAATGAGCAAAGTGCCCTTCCTGGCCAGGCATCAGAAAATGAAAGAAACATTTTGACTCAAATGGCTCTGCAACTGAGCCCTGCATTGGTGGATGTGCATTTATCACTGTCTCTCTTGAGCCACCCTTCTCTGATTCCGCAACACTTGATCGAGCGATCAATCTGGTATTTGCTGCTGCCTTCTGTCTGCAACTGTGAAGAATATATCTCGAACTCCTCCGGCAATACGCAGAGTCGGAAGTCGAGTTTGAAGAGAAAGTTGACCTCCATCCTGTTCATTTCCGCATTGCTTATTCCTCCCACTTTCGCAAAATAAGAATTGTTGGCACCCCTGCACGTTGTGAATCGGGCATGAACGTAAGAAATCTTGAACTAGGCTCGGAGATGGTAATATCATAGAACGAAGATCAGTCAATGGCATTTGGTAACGAGCCTCTAATCGGTAAAAGGTCCTTGAAAAGCTTGCATCTAATCATTAATTTTGACTCCAGTTTCAAATTTAAGCATCATGACATTTGCGGAAGTACGGAAATCACAAAAAATAGCCAAATTCGAACTCGACCAGACATGTCTCAAAATATTTTCAATGAGCATCACTCAACCGAGCTCGCTTGTTCTGCATTTAATAGACGAAAGGAGACCTAAGAAGATCAAATTAAATACAACTTGTGGATGAAGGTTCCAAATAAACTTGCAAGAGTTGCAAGTATCTGCAGCCAAGAGCAATGACTTTCTATTACGCTTGCCGACATACGGAGCCGAGGCGAGAATTGCGGTAGATGGTGATGAGGATGTTGGGGAAAGGGTATGAAGTACTACTATGCGGACACAAAGCATCATCCTCCAAAGAGAAATCGATGCTTGCATTCGAATACAGGTGGTTCAAGCTTCTTAATCCAACCAGACCCGACAGTTCACTAAATTGGACGTTTCTGTATCTGCTCTAACAGGTCTAACTGATCATCAAATTCAAACTAGTATTGTGACTACTAATCGGGAGTTGATCGATGCCTATACGTCAAGCTCTGCGTGCGCACTTCTGCTATCAAGAGAAAAAAGAAAATGAGAGAAGAATAGCGTGCGGTGTCATGGAAGACGAGTTTATGCAGGGGGCGAAAGCACTTACGCGTTGTCTATGAACTTGGAAGCGACCACCACGCTAGTTATCAAGAGCCTGTGGATGTTAAGTGAAGTGAGACAGCCGGCTGTTCTTTCAAGGAACCGGTTGATGTAGATGTATGCTACGACGAAACAGGACATGCTGCAGCTCGTGTACTTGCAAATGCGCTCGAGGTACTGCCGAACGCTCATGGTGGGCGCCCTTGACCCGTGGAAGATGGTAACGCCTTCCTTTCGCTTCGACGGCTTCGATAATTTCTCGTTTCTCCGTATAGACTTCTCCAGAGCAGAAGCCATATCAAACAAAATCTGGGGTGTTCCCGAATCACCGTTGCTGGACTTATCCAATCCCAGAGAGGCGTAAGTATCTCGATCAGCACCGACGCCATCTAGTTTCGATGTTTCCATAGCTAAGCACTTCGATGAATGGAAACAGAAAACAGACAGCATCAGATGATCAGTCAACTGTTAAAACCCAAGAACAAGATGAGCAAGTAATGATGCAAAGTTGAAGCTGAAACCCTAGTCTAGCAGAAGCTGACAAACGCTGGAAGATATCATCTTACAGTCTCTCAAGTTGACTAGAACTTGTGTGACCTTGGAGATCAAGAGGAATCACGAAGTGTACACGCTGAGGAATATTATAGAACATAATGTGGAAGTTGATGTGACTCTTGGTTTGTTCCTTTTCCAAGTGGGAGCGAACAGAACGCTTTCTAAATTAACAGGGAATATCTAGTACACACAAATTCACTGTTCTCTTCAATAAACTAATGCAAGCGAACGCAGAACTTCAGACCTATTTGTACCTCTTGGGAAAAAAAAAAAAAAACTAAGATGCTCATTAAACTAGCCGAAAAACAAGAATCAAAGATGCTATCAAGCATGCATAATGTCTTATCATATACACATACACATGATCTTGGCTTAAATGTCTTATTCAGGGAGCAAGGGATCCAAATTAAAGAACCTGCAGTCGGTCCAAGCTCAGAGTAAGGTACTCTTGAAGAAGAATATAATAGTAAAGATGTAAAAAGAAGAAAAGAAAAAAAAGTGAAATAAAAGAATGGCATAATATCTAGTCAAACTCAGGAGCAACTGGGGAGAAAAGAACATAGCTTTTCTTTCATGGACCGCCACGAAATGATGCATATTCCAACAATGATGAGGGATATCAACATGGCATGTAAAAAGCCCGATCTTCCCTTTTCATGGTCGGCAATTCCCCCATCTTGTGTCCGCCGAATCAACAGAGCACATCATGACTTGGATAAATAAATAGGAAAAAAGATCAAGAAAACTATTAATTGAAGCAAAACAGGGGAATAATCAGAGTTAGGATCGCCCGCCTGAATTTAAACTAGCGTCTTACCGACTTTTCCATCCTAAAAAGAAACAGAAATAAAACGTTAAAAAAGCCGTTTGCTCTTATTAATTCCACAGTATCCTGTTTTAGTGCACGCCAATCTGTTGGCGCAATTTACGCAGGTCACTGCATGCAGTCTTTGGTTCCACTTTATGATGTGACAATCCATTAATTAGCAGTAGCTTTTGATTTGAGTGATGGATGAACTGGCAATAAACATGATCTCCCAGAGAAAATCTAATTGTTTATTACAAGAGAGTGAGAACAAAATGGTCACTTCCTTCCTTTATCCAGTTACAAGGTTGAACTGGCACCAAACACGATGAACATCAATCTAGCCCACCATTTCAATGTACCAAAGAACAACAACCAGGAAGCAAAACCAAAGGTCCTTTAGTCACCGCCCAAAGGGTCACTTCCTATATTCAGTCACTTCCATGAAACCTGAAGAATCAACTGGCTTGTAGATAAGATTCTTCCACAATTTGCCTCAAGGTTGACATAGCTGGTCCAAGGCCACTGAACTGGGCTCAGCAGCCACAAAAAGCCTGGTGACAGACCGGCCCGTCAAATTGGCCTGCCCAAGCCTTAAGGGTTATATATAGAAACGAGAACGTAGACATAGGCTGACATTCTCACAACCCGCCAAAAACTATACTTCCTTGAATGCAAATTAGGAATGTACTGTTTTGGAGGGGGGAGGCTCATCCAACAGCTGGTTCCTAGGCTATCCCACCTCGTCGGACTGTGCTTTGGGTTATGGCCGGAGCAATCACCTTCCTGGCAACAACAGAGGTCATCAACCCATGGCTTATCACAATGTAGTAGTCACTGGAGTCTTCTTTTGGGGCAGAATGGTGGAGTAATTATTCACCAGATGGCATTCCAAACGGAGTTAAAAAAGAAAAGAAAGAACAACAGAAAAATTGAACTATTCTGAGAAGATGTGGGTTATTTCTTCACTTCTAATGACTGCTGATGCGGGAACTACTTTTTTTGAACTCCTAGGTGCGGGCACCTGAAACAACATTTCAAACTGATAAGAAGTCCAAGTTTGCAGAATCTTTGTCCCAATTATGAAGAAGCAGAGCAAGAAAAGGCACCATTCATTTATTTTGTGGCATTCTCTCCATCGCTAGATTTAGATTCATGACTCCTTTCAACTACAGCAGCAGCTGCTGATGCTGCCTTCTCCAACCCCAGATTCTGTAACTCTTTAAGGAATCCATTAACATCAGCAGGACTAATTTCATAGGGGCTATGGGCAGGACCAGGAAACGAGCCGCTTGTCACTTCTTCCTTGTATTCAAGAAGAGCTTTGTTGATAACATCCCCAACTCGGGCATACTGTTTACAGAATTTTGGCGTGACCTGTGGAAGTGGGGGTTCCTTTGCTTGAGTAAAATCAAAAGATGCTGAAAATGGAGATGAAGCACAGTTATAATAAAAGAAACAGACCTTGGCATGATGAGGGTGTTGGAGCATTCCAAGCAGATCATGGTATACTAGAACCTGCATCAGAGACGGAAAATTAGCCCAAATGCTCATTCTTTAGAGTCTACTACCATTCTGAATGAAGCTGCTACATGGCCAGTCAGAAAATCAAAGCAGCTGAAGATAATTATAGCTGTCAGGTACATGGGTGATGGAGATAGGCAATACAATAAAAAATTTAGCCTAAACAGATTTGGGCATTCATTGCAGTTAGAGAAAGAAAGACTGCACCAATTGTTGCTAAACATCACAGCAACTCTTCACCCAATCAATTTCCCTTAGGTTTTCAACTTTATTTATTTCTAGTGGGGAGTAGGATCGACAAGAGTGAGAAAAATTTGTCCCTTAAAACCACACAAATAAACTTAACTCGATAGATAATACTCTCAGATGTCTTCCTATGATACAATGTTGATTTTGCTCAGATGTCTCCATGTAAATTAATGTGGTTCTATTAGAAGAGGTTTCCTAGAGCCAAAAAATCCAGGCTTCAAATTAAGTCGACACGTTTGTACTTGTTGAAGTGTGTGCTACCATAAACAAACTACAAGATACTCTTACTTGAGAAAATTGACTAGGACAATCAACATAGATGGAGAGTGAATTATAAATGAAACCCACAATCCAATGAAATTTAAGCAGAATCCCCTGCCACATTCATGTAATCACTTTCAAAACCTTTATCTTACAGCTGGTAAAATGAATTTTCGATAGGCCAACCGAAATGTTCAATAGAATAGTTAATGCAATGTCTTTTGACCAAAAAAAAAAAAAAAAAATTGATATTTCACCTGATGCGTGCTTAAAACCCTGATCAAACCAATGAAACAAAGAACTAACCTGACCACTGCAAAATGGTCCGGCTCCAATTCCAATAGTAGGAATTTTAAGAGCTGAAGTAGCTGCTGCAGCCACTGGTGCTGGTACACATTCCAAAACAACAGAAAAGCACCCCGCTTCCTGCAACGCTAATGCAGTCTCCACAACCTATAAGAAGACAAAGCCAATTTAATTTCAACGCACACAAACACCAACATCTCTGGGAACAACTTCATGATGTTCTTCAATATGGGAATGGATGAGAAACGTACCTTGACGGCACTAGAGATATTCTTCCCCTGAGGCCTAAATCCACCAAGAACACTAATTGCCTGAGGGGTTAGCCCCACATGCCCCATTACTGCAATTCCAGCTTCCACTATCGACTTCGCAGCAGTAATTCTCGAAGGCGATCCTCCTTCCAACTTAATCGCATCCATTCCTCCTTCCTTCAGCACCCGAACCGCCGTATCAACAGCCTGTCAATTACGAAAACAACACAACTTACCAACCACGCACCTTTCACTCCCACAAATCAGCACGTAGCAATTTCGCAAGACGTGTCACTAAAACAAGTAAAAGAGGAGTTCTCTCTATACTGACTACCAATACAGAGATATTTGAGAACAAATCAGCACGCTTAAACCCTCTGGCCCCTGAGGCTAAAAGATCATACATTTCTTACTCAAAAGGGATTTACAAAAAGAAGGGAAGCATTTACGCAAACACCATAGCGACACCCAAAACTAACTTTTTTATCTTCATCAACTTCTTCAAACAAGACATACGCGAAAGGACGTCACATCAAATGCCTCTACCTGATTCGAGCTAGACTCGTAGCTTCCGAAAGGCAAGTCCCCGACGAGCATGGGCCTCTTGGCGCCGCGGGCCACGGCGCGGCAGTGGACGAGCATCTCGTCGAGGGAGATGGGGAGGGTGGTGTCGTGGCCGTGGACCACCATGGCGGCGGAGTCGCCGACGAGGCAGACGTCGACGCCGGCCATGTCGAGGTGGACGGCGGAGGGGTAGTCGTAGGCGGTGACAACGGTGATGGGCTCGCCCCGGCGGTGCTTCTGCCGGAGGCTGGTGAGGGTCACGCGCCGCGCCGGCGACTGGGAGCTGGGCCCGCCGTAGACGCTGTTCTCGGGGACGTTGCTCATGCAGCGGAGGAGGGCGGCGGGCAGCTTGGACAGCGCGGAGGCCATGGAGGATCGTCTGGAAATGATGGCGTTGAGCGCAGCCATTTACATGAACGAACGAGAGAGAGAGAGAGAGAGAGAGAGAGATTTTTGCTTTTGGTACGTCAGCACCAGAGAGGCTTTCCTTTATATCATCTGCTCGGTAGACCCGCCGCCGCTTAGTCAAACATTCATATGGATTCTAGATTGCTGGCTATCATATAGAAAATATTCATTAAACCTTGTGTGTGTATATATTTATATTAAATTATTATATATAATGATTTTCTTATTTTCCTAATTTATGTGGATAACATGTTGATTGTTGAGTATGATGTTAAGAAAATCAAAGGGCTTAAAAAGGGAGTTGAGTAGAGCTTTTGCATTGAAAGATCTAGGATCACCTAGACAAGTCCTATGCATGTGTCACGAGCCGATCGATCAACTCTCGATCACTCCTCAATTCACCTGTGTGGCCTTAAGGTTTTACCCTAAGCAGCCTTTCACACTTGACTCACAAGACTCGTATGTAGAGAGAGAAACTCTTAGAGAAAGAAGCTCTGGTTTTTGTATTACTTGTGAATGAGATTACAATGATGGAGGAGACCCCTATACAAGTACAAGGAAAACCGTATCCGTAGATCTCCCTTAGATCTAACGGTGGATATTGCACCTCCCCATCTACCAACTATTTGCATTAATTACACAACTACCAGCTACTACCAGATACTCGCATTTATAGCGTATGCGTACAAATATAGTATCGCCCGCCCCTAGGAAAATACTCTAAGTCTCAAGGGTATAAGCCGAGGGTCTTTAATGTGTCACGCCCGTGTTCGAGAAACCTCTTGGACATGCTTTCTTTCGGGCTGTGACATTCTCCCCCACCTAATCAGGCGACGCCCTTGTCGCGTCTTCGACATGAAAGGCTTCAATCTCTTTCTTGAACTGCCAAAGACTCTCCTTGGGCTCCCAACTAGTTTCGCTCTCCGGAAGACCCTTCCATCGGATCAGATATTCTCGTTTGGGTGCGTAATACCGCTTCCGTATGAGTTGATCCGCCAAGATGCTCTCGACCTCTCGGTCATACGAGGTTTTTGCCCCGAGTGGCTCCCGATGAGACTCCCCACGATGCGGATCTTCCTCATCAACTTGGAAAGGTTTGAGCATCCTTATGTGGAACACCGGATGCACCTTGAGTTTTGGTGGTAGCTCAAGCTTGTATGCGATTTTCTCGACCCGTTGCAACAAACGAAATGGCCCCTCGTAGCGACGGATCAACCCCTTGTGCACGTCCTTGTAGCGAATGACCGTGTGTAGCGTGGCCAACACTTGGTCTCCCACTTGGAACTCCACGTGCCGTCGCTTCTTGTCTGCCCATTTCTTCATGCGCTTGGAGGTTTTGTGTAGACACGCCTGTGCCAAGTTCGCTTGTTCTTGCATATTCTTGGTGAACTTGTAAGCGGGCGGGCTACTCTCCCGGTAACCTGAAGCAATAGTGCTTGGGGTGTTCAGTTGTTGCCCAGTTGCAGCCTATAACGGACTTTGGCCGGTCGACTCACTCCGCTGCAAATTGTAGGAGAACTGGGCTATGTCGATCAACTTCGCCCAATTCGCTTGCGTCGTGCTCACATAGTGCCAGAGGTAGATCTCTAAGAGAGCATTGACCCACTCCGTCTGACCGTCGGTTTGGGGATGCAGACTTGTGGACATGTTCACCTCCGACCCTAGTAGCTTGAACAACTCGGACCAGAAGCGTCCCGTGAAGCGGGGATCCCGATCGCTCACGATCGTTTGTGGAACTCCCCAATACTTCACCACGTGTTTCATGAACAGCTTGGCCGCCTCCTCAGCCGGGCAATCCTTTGTCGCAGGCACAAATGTTGCATACTTTGAGAACCGGTCAACCACCACCATTAGAGTCCGACGCCCTTCGGACTTTGGCAGGTTGACGATGAAGTCCATGGAAATGCTTATCCATGGACGAGTTGAAACGGGAAGTGGCTCCAGTAAACCCGGCGACGATCGTTGCTCCAGTTTGTCTTGTTGGCAAACTAGACAAGTCTTCACATACGCCTCCATGTCATCCTGCATTTGAGGCCAATAGTAGCGATCTTCGACGAGGGCCAACGTGCAGTGAATCCGTGGATGACCCGCCCACTTCGAGTTGTGGCACTCGCGCAAGATCTCCCTCCTCAACTTCCCATGGAAAGGCACGTACAGCCGCCTTCCCTTAGTGTAGAGGAGCTCGTCCTCCCGCCAAAACTATCGGGTCTTGCCCTCCTTGGCATACCCGATAAGGGCTTGAGCTCTTGGGTCATGCGTCAACCCCTTTTTGATGCGATCGACCCATGGGCAACTTGGTCGACTCACCGTGTGGCTCATGAGCTCCGTTCTTCGACTCAGCGTGTTCGCCATGGAGTTGGCCTTCCTTGGTTTGTACTCCAACGCGTAGTTGAACTCCGCAAGAAAATCCTGCCATCAAGCTTGTTTCAGACTCAACTTCTTTTGTGTCTGAAAGTAACTTGTGGCCACATTGTCTGTACTCACGACGAACTTCGACCTCGGGAGATAATGCCTCCACGTCCGAAGGCAATGGACCACCGCGGTCATCTCCTTTTCTTGAACGGTATACCGATGCTCGGTGTCGTTTAGCTTGCGAGACTCGTACGCCACCAGATGGCCATCCTGCATAAGCACACCACCAATGGCAAAGTCCAAAGCATCAGTCTCTACCTCATAAGGCTTGGTGTAGTCGGGCAGTACCAGCACCGGCTCCTCGATCATATCCTGCTTCAATCGATCGAAGGCTCTTTGACATTGATCCGTCCACTTCCACGCCTTCTCCTTCTTTAGTAGGTTCGTGAGTGGCACGGTGATGCTTGAGTAACTTCGAATGAACCGCCAGTAGTAGTTGGTGAGGCCCAAGAACGACCTCAACCTTGGCACCTTTGTCGGCGGCTCCCATTCAACGATCAACTAAATCTTGACCTTATCCATGCGCACTCTTCCACCCCCAATGATGTGCCCCAGGAACGGAACTTCCTTTTGGGCGAAGGCACACTTCTCGCGCTTAACGTACAGCTTGTTCTCGCGCAAGACTTGGAAGACTTGCCTCAGATGCTCGACATGCTTTTCCAACGTCTGACTATAGACCACAATATCATCTAGGTAAACCATTACAAACCGATCTAGGAAAAGGTGGAGTACCTTGTTCATCATAGTTCAGAAGGTGGCTGGAGCGTTAGTCAAGCTGAACGGCATCACAAGGAACTCGTAGGATCCATACCGCGTCACGCAGGCGGTCTTTGGCTCGTCTCCTTCGGCGATCCGAACTTGGTAGTATCCCGATCGGAGATCTAGCTTGGTGAACCACTGAGCTCCTCCAAGTTGATCAAAAAGATCCGCAATGAGCGGAATCGGGTACTTGTTCTTCACAGTCAGCTTGTTTAGTGCCCGGTAATCGATGCACATCCGGAGTGACTCATTGTGCTTCTTTTGGAACAGGATCGGTGCACCGAACGGAGCTTTGGACGGTTGTACATAGCCCGCGTTGAGCAGCTCCTTGAGTTGCTTTCTCAATTCTTCCAACTCAGGTGGTGCCATGGCAGGCGGTCGAGCGTCAGGCATAAGCTCGATCCGGTGATCCACCTCCCTCTTGGGTGGCAGCTTCTTCGGTAGCTCCGAAGGCATGACATCCTTGAACGAGTCGAGGATTTGGACTGCTTCCGTCGGGACTTCCTTCCCTTCACCCTTGCCGTCTTCGATCTTCAAGGTTGCTAGGAAGGTCACTTCTCCCTTCCTTGTTCCCTTGGTGAGTTGTATGGCCAAGATCATTTTTCGATCACGATCTGACTCACAGTGGACTGGAATTACACATTGAGTACTCTTGTCCAACACGCACATGCACTCGGCGAACGGGACTACAACAGCGTGGATTTTATCTAGGAATTTGATTCCAATGACAATATCATAGTCGTCAAGTGGAATTACCTCTAGAGTTTCTTTGCCCTTCCATGACCCGAGTTGTAGCTCCACGTCCTTTGCAAACCGATCGCAGGGACTTCTTTTGAGTTCATCGTCTTGAGCCAGCTGGCTCCCTTCTCAACTCGTAGGTTAAGCTTCTCTGCAGCTTCTTCCGATATGAAGATGTCGGATGCTCCCGTGTCCATGAGCGCACTCATCGTGGTCACTCCGATCTTCACGTCTGCGAACATCAAGCCTTTGGGCTCCTTCGCCTTCTTAGACTTTATCGTGCTGAGGAATCGCAACGATCCCAACTGTGCTTCCTCTCTAGGCTGATCCTCTTTGCAGAGAGCGGCCAACTTGGCCTTGTTCGGGCAATCTCGCGCCATGTGCGAACCATCACAAAATAAACAGCTATACGAGTGTACCTTCCTTTGTCCTCCACCACTTGGCCCTGCATGAGCCTTGTGTTGATTAGCCGGTGGTTTACCTCCGATCGGGCAGTTATATCTCCCTTGATCTCCCCCACCAGTGGCTTTGTCCCTAGGACAAGTGTCCGATCGGGATATGGAAGGCGACGCCTTGTACTCCACGAGCGACTCGGCTACGGTCATGGCCGTAGTAAGATCTCCCATGGTGTACCGCTTCAACTCTTGCTTTGTCCATGGCTTGAGACCACCCATGAACTAGTGAAACACTTCAACCTCATTAATCGAGGGGATTTGGAGCAGTAACTCCGAAAACCACTTGATGAAGTCGCGCACACCACCTTTCTGCTCGAGACGCTTCAGCTCGTCACGAGCTTCTTCTTCCGCGTAAGCGGGGAAGTAGTTTCGTCGAAACTCCTTGATAAAACCACCCCAGATCGTAATAGGATTCCCACACCTATCATCCGACCGACGACGCCACCACGATAATGCATTATTAGCTAAATACATTGATGCGGTGTTTACTTGAGTTTGGTCGTCGTTGATTCCCATGGCCTGGAAGTACCGCTCCATGTACCACAGAAAGTTGTTCACGTCCTTGGCCACCGGCGAGCCCCGGAATTCCTTCGGCTTTGGCGTGTCCACTCGTGGACCTTGCACCGTGATCACACCGTCCACTCGTGCAGCTTGTACTTCCGAGAGCTTACCCGTAAGCTCCGCAATCTCTACGTGCATGGCTGCCATCATGGCCTCCAAGGGTTCGCACCGTTGTGTCAGTTCCTCCTGCAGGGTCCCCAGCAACTCATGGTGGAGCTCTCCCATGCTGGTCTTGAGCTCTTGCACATCCGCAATCAGCTCCTCCCTTCCGGCATCAACTCCGTCCACAGTTTGGGTTAGGTCGTCGACTGATCCTTATACATTAGTGACGAACAACTCTAGCTTCGTCAGGCGATGCACAAGATCTCCTGTAAGCTCCCTCGAACTCGAGACACCACGATTCTTCTTCCCCTTGGCACCACCTTTCTTGGCGTTCCGCCCACAATCAGCGCAGTCACCACCCATGGCCAGCGCCTCATCAGATCATGGATTAGCCATTGCATTTGCGCTTGGATCACAAATCAGCTTTGATACCACTTGTCACGGGCCGATTGATCAACTCTCGATCACTCCTCGATTCACCCGTGCGGTCTTAAGGTTTTATCCCTAAGCAGCCTTTCACACTCGACTCACAAGACTCGTATGTAGAGAGAGAAACTCTTAGAGAGAGAAGCTCTAGTTTTTGTAGTGCTTGTGAATGAGATTACAATGAGGGAGGAGACCCCTTTATATACAAGTACAAGGCAAACCATATCTGTAGATCTCCCTTAGATCTAACATTGGAGATTGCACCTCCCAATCTATCAACTACCAGCATTAATTACACAACTACCAGCTACTACCAGCTACTCGCATTTATAGCGTATGCATACAAATACAGTATCGCCCGTCCCCAGGAGAATACTCTAAGTCTCAGGGGTATAAGTCGAGGATCTTTAATGTGTCACGCCCGTGTTCGAGAAACCTCTTGGACATGCTTTCTTTCGGGCCATGACACATGAGAGTTACTCATGACATGAAGAACATGAAACTCTGGCTATCCCGAGAAAAGCACATTGAAAAGGTATTGGAAATATTTACCATGAGTACATGTAAACTAGTAAATACTCTTGCAGGCAAGTTGAGTAATGAAGAGAATCCTGCGAGTGGGGAAGAGAAGAATAGATAATGATAATTCTTTATGCATCAGCCATGGATAGTTGGATACATGACATGGTTTGTACAAGGCTAGATATTGTTCATGAAATTGGTATTGTGAGCAAGTTTGTCTCAAATCCAAGTAAAGAGCATTAGACATATGTGAAATGGATGTTGAGTTATCTAGGATACAGGCACTTCCAAATTTTGCTTATGTTATGCAAATGGGAAGCCCAAGTTGAGTGCTTACTTAGATGTAGATTATGTTGGTAATGTTGATTCTTGAAAATTCTCATCAAGTTGTTTGATGACTTTTGCAAAGGGAGCAGTTTGTGGCAATTAAAATTGCAAAAAATCTGTTGTTTTGTCTACAACTGATTATTGAAAGAAGTAAGAAACTTTGGTGAATATAAAAATTCCTACCAGAATTGGGATTGAAGCAAAGGAAGTTTGTTATGTATTGTGATGGCATGAGTGCTATCTATCCTGATGAAACCGATGTTGCATTCAAGATTGAAGCATATTGATGCGAAGTATTGTTGGATTCTAGAGAAATTAGAAGAGAATACTTGAGAAAGTCCATACCAACGGCAAATGGATTTGATATGATGACCTAAACAACCTTGCCCAAGGTGGAACTTGACTTTGTAGAAACAAAGTGGGCGTGATGAAACTTCCCACATGAGGTGGAGGGAGAGGTTTGTTGGCTGGATCTAGGTCTTGGGCTTATTTCACTTCAAAAGTTAGTTCAAAAAGTGAGACTTTCTCTTATACTTATAAATGGATCATCATTTCCTTCCACAAATGATTTGGGATAACCTCAACAAAGAAAAACGGTCATTATTATATTGTGAAGCTAGCAGAAGGCAAGCTAGTTAACAACTTTACACGAATGATAATCTTGCATTATTGAACATTAATTACTCCTCTGTAATCTAATTGAGCACGTACGTACTCACCCTATATGGGATGAAGGATCACTTTGAGTCCATGTTGAGGGCGTATCGTGAGGATCTGGGTTGGCAAGTGGACGTAGTCCGGGGACACAGTAAAGCTGTAGTGCTGCAGAATCATCGCGAGGATGATCTTCACCTCGGTCGTCGCGAAATTTGAGCCCACGCAGTTTCGCGGTCCCAAGCCGAAAGGGAGGAACGCGGCGGCGGCATCGTTGCTCACGGCTCCGGCGATCCCTTCCCTGAACCTCTCCAGCTTGAAGAGATGCACGTCGTCGCCCCAGATTCGAGGGCTGTGGTGAATTGTCAGGATCGGTATTTGGAGGGCGATGCCCTGAGGAAGAACAAGATCTCCCAATGTGATCTGCCTTACGACCTTTCTAATGGTGTTAACGACTGGAGGATATAGTCGAAGCGATTCGTTAATGATCATGCCTACCTGAAAAAGATTCGAAAGAATACGACGTGAAGGTTAACCAAGTCTAGATAGATGAGGGTGTATGAACGATTAACAAAGCGTGAAAAAAGTAATGATTAATATTACAAAAAAACTCTAACTGGTACACCTGTGATAGATCTACATCAAATTAATTTTTTGACCGCCAAAAATCTCAAACTTGTACATTTGTGTTAAATTTACTTTCCATTAATTTCCATTAAATTATTATTATTTTTTGATGACTCGGGAACCCCTGTACAGCTGACAGCGGGCGAGGTAAACCCGGGGTGATGCTAACGGATGACTCACCACCCCGACGTTACACTTAAAATCCCATGCGGCCAGCGGGATTCGAACTCCTCTCCTCCTCGCAAAGGATCATGGGAGCTTTATCCAACTGGGTTACCGCAGGTGGTGGTCCATTAAATTATTTTCATACTACGAGAAATTGTAATCTTATGAGCCTGTGATAAACAAAGGGTACACCTATCAACTATCGCATGTAATTCAAATCACCAATTTGACGGTAAGATTTAATGAAGACTAATGGAGAGTAAGGGCATCATAAGTATATCGGTTTGGGATTTTTGATGGAAAATTAATGGTTTGAAATAAATTTATCACAGTTGTACAAATTTATAAATTTTTATGATATTAACCCAAAAATAAACCACATTAACATACCGTCTTAAGTTTCATAAGTCCTTCATGGTTGGGATCTTCATTGCCAAATACATCAGTCACCTCCTTTCTTGCTTCCTCTTGCCAATCCTTGTGAATTGCAAGGAGGAAGAGCGTCCAAGTGAGGATGGACGTCGTCGTTTCTTGTCCCGACAAATGGAACGTCCTGCACTCGTCCATAAGATCATCGATCGTGATTCTCTTGCTTTTGTCTGGATCATGATAGGCCTTCAGAAGAGACCCTAAGTAGTCATTCCCGTAGTCATCCATTTCTCCCACGTTTACCTTCTTTTCTCGCTTCTCGATTATCCCTAACAACGCATCGCATATCGCCTTCTCAAGTCTCTCGGACTTGATATCATCGCTCGTTTTCCATATCTTTCTATAGAATAAGGTTAAAAAAAAACACGATTCAACTTTTGAACCAAACCAAAATTAGCATTGAAGTTATGTTAGAGAGAATATAATAATAAATTTGGTCAATAGCTAAAATAGTAGTCACCATCTATGTAGCATTGACAAAGATATGAGACACATGACACGACATGATACGCCGATACGTCATTCTAAAAATTTAAAGAATTTCAACAAGTTCCGACACGTTATATATAAAATATATTTAATATATTTTTATATATAAATGCACAAATAAATAATAATAATAAAAAGAGTATATAATTAATTTACACTAAAAACATTAATCCAATATTTGTCAATATCATCCATTATTTTAATTTGACAAATTCAATCACATTTCATTGCAATGATCCATAAAACTTGAAGGGAAAAAAAACAATTCACATTCCACTATTAAATTTAGGGATATGTGCACTACAAATCCTAAAACTTGTAGTGAAAGTGTAATTGAGTCCTAAAACTTGTCGTGAAAGTGTAATTAAATTCTAAAACTTATCAAATTGGTGCAATCGAGTCCTTTTGTTAACATCGTCAATTTGTTTAATGGAAAATTCTGAGGTAGTATTTTTAAATTAATTAATTTATCCTATGTGGCATTTTTTATTACTTTTTTTCTTTAAATCTTATTTAAAGAATAGTAGATTTAAAGAATAGTAAAAGAAACTTTTAAAAAAGCTAAAATAATTCTAAAAAAATGGGAAAAAAAAGGAGGCAGGTAGTGGCTGCTTGGCTAAGCAGGCCGTCGCTGTTGTTGCTACCACCGTCGGAGGAGGCCGACGACTTAGCAGTGGTGGGGGACGGCTTGTAGTTAGGGAGGGGCGACCCTTGGTGGCCCAGGTGAGGCTCGGGTGAGGCTCACCTAGATTTGGGGGAAGCCTCAACTTGGGCTAGCAAGGCTCACCCATATCTAGGCAACTCAGCCCTCGCCTGTGGCTGGCGAGCCTCCCCAATCCTAGGCAAGCCTCGGTGACCCTCGCTAGGCCCAAGCGAGGGCGCGGTGTCACCCAAATTTGGGCAGAGCCTTGCTTTGGCCTTGGGCGAGTCTCACCCAAATCTGGGTGAGCCTTGACAGCCCTTGCTTGGGCCGACAAGGGCCTCCCCCCTCGCCGTCCCCCCCCCCCTTCCGCCACCTAAGGCTAGCGAGGTTGTCGGCCCCCTTCTATGGTAGTAGTGGCAACGACGCTTGTCCTAGGTGTGGGAATCATGTGTTGGAATTCCGGACTCGCATGTCAAGGAGAGTTGATAATGTGTTGGATTTTTCGACACTCGTTGACCACGTGTCAGACACGTGTTGGAGTGTCGGACATGACACAAAGGTTCTTGAAGAGTATTAGTGCTTCTTAGATCACCATTGATACATGACAAAGAGGAAGCATACTATGGCTAAACTATATCTCATTTTGAATGCAATTTTTTTTAGAAAAAACATTGTCATCTTGAAAAGCTATTGTCCTTCATAATGGAAACAATTGGTCATGAAATATTTTTCAAGTGAAAAAGAGTTTTATTGAAGTATAATATTCACAAGAAACAAGAAGTTCTACCTGATTCCGGGAAGTCTTAATTTGAAAAGATTTCTGGATACAACAATAGTCAGCTCACTCAACATTTGGAAAATCTCCCTCCCTTCTATGTAGCTGCTTCCGAATGCTGTCCTGGAAATCACATCCGACGTGATCATCGCGAACTCTTCAAACAGCTCGACCTCTTTGGCTTCTAACTTCTGCCATCTTTCGAGCAGCGCGTGAACACTATCTACCATTGCTGGAATCATGCCCTGCATATTCACGATTTAGGGTACTGTAGCAACAGTTCTCATGCATGTTCTAATCTTTGCATGGCTTAGAACATACATACTCAATTCTTGCTATGTATATATCACAAAAATTGTGTAACAGTACAATGTAACAAGCTTTCGTCTTATGTCTATCATTTGGCGTTTTATAAAATCACGATGTATCTAACCCAGATTGATAGGAAACCCAAGTTCGTGCTGTATGGCTGGACTTCTGAGGAGCACGATAGAAAACTACCTTCAAGCTTTCGCCATGGAAAGCAAGATGCGCCAACCTACGTTGCCTTGCCCATTTTTTGCCTTCGGTCGCCACAAGCCCGTCACCTAAAATCTTCTTGATGTCTCCTGGAAATTCTAGCTTAACATAGGTTTTATCTCTGTTGTTAAGTACTTCTTTGACTAGCTCGGTGTCTGAGATAATTAGGAAAGCTTGAGGACCATACCAATGCAGGTAAATCCCCCCTACGTACCGTTTGAAGGCATAGTGTTAGCAAGAGCTTGAATATAAAACAATTGAAATACAATGAAGTTACTCTAGATGGCTCTACATGACTTATGACCAAGTGTATGTTAATTCTATATTATATATTCATCAATAGATGAGCTAGATATTATAAAAGTAGGACCTAAATTACCATATATTCCACTTGTGAATGTGAGGCTCAACGATGGGTAAAATCTCATGAGAAACATTCGTCATGGGCTCGTTCATCTTCATCATGACATCCTTCTTCAACTTGGATATTTCCTTGGTGCAGCCATGGATGGACTTGCAGGGAGGGCCTTTGATCCCTTGTGAAGCCATTGCCCTCTGTATTCGAATCGGTCTCCACCATAGCTTTTGGAGCAATTTGGTAAGAATTGAGGAGAGAAACAAAACCAAAATGCTCAACAAGAAACCCAACAAATCCATGGCTAATTGGGCTTATTTCCAAAGTTGAGAGGCCGAAAAGAAAAAATTCTTTTGGGTGGATACGAAATCGAAAGTGCCCATTTTATAGCCACTTTATTGCGTGAAACCTTGGTCTTCGTATTTGTTTAAAATTTGAAATAGCAACACCTCCCCATTTATTTTATTTCATTTCATTTCATTTCGGTCCGTTGACTTTGGTGGCTTGACCGGAGAGAGACGTAATGGAGGTGGTTACTCCAAGATCATCCTTTGGTTGACTCAACTTGCCACCCCATTGGGAGAATTCAAACTTAATATTGGGGATAAGTATACTAGTGTCATAAATTGTGTACGGTGCTCATTTTAGTGCCAAAAGTTTATATCGGATTACTTAAGTGCCAAAAAGTTTGAAAAACGATCATTTTAATGCCAACTTTGATTTGGTTGGCCGGAAATCCGATGCGATACTTTTTTTATTAATTTTTGAAGCTGATGTAGCTCGCCTGAAAGTATAGTCAGCATTTAAATAATAAAATGACACCGTTTGATGTGTCTCCCCATTTCAAAACTCTAAATCTCTAGCCAATCACCATCCTCGACGGCCTTAGCGCTGGGCGGCTGCGGCTTCAACCTTGACCCTGACCCCGATGATAGCAGCTTGGCGGCCAAGTCGAAGGCCATGATCTCGGTCGGTGCTTGGGGAGGCCGCCGACGAGTGCGCCGCCCCCAATCTCTCCCTCTCCATCTCTGATCTCCTTGACGAGTGCCTGACCTGCATCTTCCAATACCCAGGCTCTGGCGACCCGGGCTGGTGCTCCCTCGTGTGCCGCCATTGACTCGCGATCAAAAGCCAGAGCCGCCAAAGGCTCACCCTCCACGCCCACTTGGAGCTGTTGGATGCGGTCCCAGCTCGAAGAATTTGAGGGCGTTGAAGCTAGTGAAATTGTACCAAGATTGGGATATGGTGCTACTACGATGGAGGCCGAGTGACGGCGGTCGGCGTTGGGCAAGGATCGGACCAAAAAACCTTAATTTCAATCCCTTAAATAATAATAATAATAATAAAACCCAAATGAGTCGTGCGACGTCGTTTTCTTGAGGCCATCCACTTAGGATGGCAAAATGACATTGTTTTCTTAAGGCCTTGTCGATTTTTTTCATTTATTTAGAAAAGCTACATAATCATTTTGGCCAAAATCTCTCGTTGGTGGCACCAAAGTGATCGTTTTTCCTCCGATTTGGCATTTAAGTGATTCGACGGAAACTTTTGGCACCAAAGTGAGTGCCGTACACAACTTATGGCACTGATAGTGTACTTCTCCCCTTAATATTGGGATGGAAAAGTAAAGTATACATTTGAAGATTTTTTTTTCTTTTTTTCAAAGTACTAGGTGTTTAGGCTTTTTCGAGCATTGTAACAATGTTAGTTAAACGTAATAGTTTCGAGATCTTAGCAACTTAAGTATATTTTTAGCAGATATCAAAGTGTGAAAGTACAACAGTACTTGAGTAATGAACTAGTTTCTTCAAATATTTGCGACAAAATTGATGAAATCGTATTACCCTACTAATAAAAATGGGAATAAGCGCATTAGAAGTCGTAAAATTTATCACGAAAATGTAATGATGTCTTAGAAATTTCAAAAAATACAATTAAATCCTAAAACTTGTCATGTAGGTGCGATCAAGTTTTAAAATTTTCAAAAAAGGCTATTAATGAAACGATTTGATTTGACTAATTTGACAAGTTTTAGGATTTAATTGCACATTTTGAAAGTTTTAGGACTCGATTACACTTTCGTGATAAGCTTTATAATAGACTTGTATTTTTGAAAAGTTTTAGAACTAAATTACACTTTGTTAACAAGTTTTAGGACTTCCAACACACTTATCTCATAAACATAAAAGCTTCAATAGTAAAGTTAGATCTTTTGCACATTTTTATGAAATTGGTTTCCATTATCAACGCTACAAGGTATAAATTTTCATATATTGTCAACTCCATTCATTATTCGGAGATCCAGCACAAAAGGAGGACTCGCCAAAACTCCAGTCTTTTTCTCCTCGAAAATTGCATTTTTGCATGTTGTATTCCAATAATTCACATGGGCAGTGCTGGTGCGAGATGTTCGGACATGAGCCTAATATTGAAATTTTGTCTAAGTGTCCTTTCATTTAGTCCATTTCACGGGAGAATAGATAAAGTTTGCATGTGCAAGTCCATTTTTTTAAAGCTATAATATTATCAATTGTGAAAACAAGCCATTGACATTAAATAAACAGAGCAAGATTATGCATAAGATACCCGAGTTATGTTGTTCGGTCGATATGATGTACGTCCATAGGAAGAATAGCTCAGGACACCATTATAAATCTAACGACGCAACAAATATTACAACACTCGAATTGCTTAAATACTTTGAGTGCTTCTTAGTTCCCAATTATACTCAATAACTCACATGGTGTTTAGTTCTGTAATTTCTCACGATTTGATCTCTTAATCTCACAAACAAATTCACAAATCTTACCGCAAGATTTAATCAACTTCAACCCTCTCAGATTGTTATATGGAGTAATTCACGAAGAAGTCGTATTTTGGATACTCTTCGCAAAAAAAAAAAAAAACTCACTTTTTTTTATAGAAATATTTGGATAAAAATTAGGAAATTTATTCACATTAGGATACTCACTTAAACAAGGAGACTCCCTATTTGAGTCATTCACCGTCTCAAACTCGAGAATATCTTCAACAATCTTCACCTTGGCTTGATATTTGAGACAACTCTAAATCACTTTGCTAGAAATCCAAACTTCACTATCACTCTCCCATAACCCTTCATGGGCTCATTTGCCACAAACATCTTTCTAGTCTAAGTTGCACTTGAATTTCGCCACACTGTGAATCTCATTATAACACAAACTCCACTTGCACCTTTAACTTCTCCACAAGGAAATGCTTACCTCAGATCAATGAAAGCATCTGCAATGTTAATTAGATTTTCATATTAACAACCCAAATATGATTTATAATTAACAAGCAATTCACTAAATATTTTTAGGGTTTTCATTTATCTAACAAAAATCATGCTTAACATGACATAAAACATCATTTATCTAAATGTCCTAATCCTAACAACAATTAAAAACATTATTCTAGCAGGACGAATGGATTCATGGAACCATTCTAATATGATGATGTACAAAGCATGCGTACTCTAATGTGACATTCAATTTTTGAGTGCTGAACACCCTAAGTCCCAAAACTTAGTATGAATGGATACTTAAGTGCCAAAATTTTCAAAAAATACACTTAAATGTCAAAATTAAAGAAGCAATCATCTTACGGTCTCTTAAGTTGACCAGAACTTGTGTGACCTTGGAGATCAAGAGCGACGGAAGTGTGCACGCTGAGGAATATTATAGAACATAATGTGGAAATTGATGTGACTCTTGCTTTGTTTCTTTTCCAAGTGGGAGAGAACAGAACGCTTTCGAAATGAACAGGGAATATCTAGTGCAAACAAATTCGCTGTTCTCCTTAGTAAACTAATACAAGCGAATGCAGAACATCTAGACCCATTTGTACCTCTTGGGTAAAAAACAAAAAACTAAGATGCTCATCAAACTAGCCGAAAGAAAAGAATCAAGATGCTATCAAGCATGCAATGATGTGTTATCATATATACATAGATAGGACCTTGGATTTAAATGTCTTATTCAGGGTGTCAGAGATCCATATTAAAGAACCTGAAGTATGTCCAAGCCTAGAGTAAGGTACTCCTAAAGAAGAATATAATAGTAAGGATGTAAAAAAGAAAAAGAAAAAGAAAAACAAGTTGAATAAAAAAAATGGTATAATAGCTAGTCAAACTCAGGAACAATTGGGGGGAAAAGAACATAGCCTTTCGTTCATGGACTGCCACGAAATGATGCATATTCCAACAATGATGAGCGATATCAATACGCATGTAAAAAAGTCCGATCTCTCCTTTTCACGGTCGGCAATTCCTCCATCTGTGTCCACCGAAACAACAGAGCAAATCATGACTTGTATAAATAATTAGAAAAAAGATCAAGAAAACAATTCATTGAAGCAAAACTGGGTTAAAATCAAATTTGGATCGACTTTTCCATCATAAAAGGAAATAGAAATAAAATGTGAAAAAGGCCGTTTGCTCTTAGTAATTTCACAGTATCTTGTTTTCGTGCACCCCAATCAGTTGGCGCAATTTGCACAGGTCACCGCATGCAGGATTTGGTTCCACTTTATGCTGTGATAATCCAATAGTCAGCACAAGCTTTTGATTTGAGTGATGGATGAACTGACAATAAACAGATTGAGATCTCCCACAGAAAATCTAATTGTTTATTACAAGAGAGTCGAAACGAAATGGTCCCGCCTTTTCTTTATCCAGTTACTAGGTAGGAAAATTGTCCAAAAAATCCTAAACTTATTGTACTTTTGCTAATTCAGTCTTAAACTTTTTAACTTTGCCAATTGAGTTCTAAACCTTTTCACTTCTTGCTGATTCAGTTCATCCAGTCAATTTTGGCTAGAAAATGTTGTCGTGGACGCTAGTGGTGCCATGTAGAATAGCCGACGCTGACGTGGATAATTTTTCATAATATTTTAATATTTTTTGATTTTTTTGAATTTTGAATTTTTTATTATTTTTTCTGTTTTTTCCTCTTTTTTTTTTTTTTTTTTTTGGTGACGGGTGAGGCCGCCCTGGCCTAGGTGAGGGCTCCCCTCACCGGGGGTCGTCCTTGCCCAGCCTGGGTGAGGGCCGACCTCGCCAGATCTGGTGAGGGGAGCCCTCGCGTAGTCGAGCGTTGGCCTCGCCCAGAGATCTAGCAAGGCCGGCTCTCACCCCTTGTTGGGCGACAGTGACGACTTGCAAGAATCTGTCCGTACTTCTTCAATGTTCCTGGCTCTCCTTTTCCCTGTCGTTTTCTTCTTCTTCTCGTCGTTTGTGATTAGCGTCGTTGCAAGTCGTCGCCGTCGCCCGGCCAAGGGCGAGGGCCGGCCTCGCCATATCTGGTCTAGGTGAGGCCGAGCTCGACTGGGTGAGGGCGAGCCCCGGCGAGGGCTCTCTTCGCCCAACCATGCCTCGCTTGTGGGCTGTGGCAGGCAAGGCCAGCTGGCTAGCTGTGGCCGATGGTCGGCTGTTGCCTGTGGCCGGTGGCCGGCCATCGGAAAAGGCCAAGAAAGCCAAAAAAAAAAAAAGAAATAGAAAAAGAAAAGAAAAAAAAGGGAAAAACAGAATTTTTTTTTATTAAAAATTATCCACGTCAACGTCGATAGTCCTACATGGCACCGCTGGCGTCCACGTCAGCATTTTTCGGCCAAAATTGGCGGGATGGATTGAATCGGTAAGAAGTGAAAATGTTTATGACTTAATTGGCAAAGTTAAAAAGTTTAGAACTGAATTAGCAAAAGTGCAATAGGTTTATGACTCTTTGGACAATTTTCCCGTTACTAGGTTGAACTGGCATCAAACGAGATGAATATCAATCTAGCCCAACATTTCATTATACCAAAGAACAATCATGAAGCAAAACCAAAGGTCTTTTAGGGCACGTTTGATAATGCTTCTATTCCCAGGAACAATTTCTAATAACAAATAATTATTTTTGATTATGTTATTAGGAATAATTTCTAAGTATTTTAAGCCGTTTGATAACTGTCCAAAATTTCAATTCTCAGAATAGAATTGCGTTTGGCATCGTGTTCAAAATTCATACTCCAAATCATTTTCTTTTAATTTTTAAATAATTTTATTACATTTTTCCTTTTTTTTTATTTTTCTTTTTTTCCTTTCTTTCTACTATTCTTCTTCTTCAAGTGGCCGATCGTTGGTAGCCAGGCTGGCGAACGGCCGCACGAGGGCGACGACCTCGGTCGAGTTTCGCTGGTGGTCGGGGGAGGCCCGTCGAGCCGAGCCTGGTTTGGCGAGGTCGAGGAGGCTGGGCTTGCCTCCGGCGAGCTCGCCGAATCGGTTGCCGGCAACCGGTGGCGGTGGTCGATGGTGGATGGCAATCGCGGCGATGGTAGTAGATGAAGAAGAAGAAAATGGAAGAAAAACAAGAATAAATAAAAGAAAAATAGAACATGGAGGCTTGTGTCACGGATCGAGAGTTTCCATGGTGTCGAAACAACCCGCGGCCGCCTTGCGAGCGAAATTCGCCAGGCCAGCCCTTTCTTCTTTAGCTGTTCCACGAACAATACGGTGAATGATTCTTCGTACGAGATCCTACCACGCCTAGCTTCGCTCGGGCGTCTAGTCCATCGAGTAAGGCAGCAGTTCTCTTTAGGCACAACAACTGGTTTCGGCTTGCCATGGCCTCGTCAGGAGAGCGGCATCAGCTCTCGACTAGTTTGTGCACGGGAGGCCTACCCCGTCTTCAGAGCTCCTAAACGATATAATCCTTCTATCCTAGAACTCCTAGCACCAACTGTCCTAACGCCACTCTCACGGACCAGTTGTGTTCTACCATTCTGCCTCACACTCTTCACCAGATAATCCCAAGCGCTACTCACAAGTGTCACGAGTACGGGAGGATTCACGGACCGTGACATTCTCCCCCACTCAATTCGCAACGCCCTTGTTGCGATCTTTGCTCTGTCGCTTCCTTGCGTAAATTAACCATTGATGTGCTACTTTTGGGAATTAACATCGAACGGTCACGCTCGCCCAACAAAACAGGTTTTGCTCCATTGGTGGTCTCTTTTGATCTCAATCGCTTAGCCCTTTAGTCACCTACGCTTTTTGGCAAGTGTGGCATTTTTCGCTAACCGCATCTTTTGGCAGCACCATTTCAGCCTAACCAGCATCTTGACCCCAGCAAACCAATGGAGGTTCTTTTCTTGTTGAAAACGTGACAGTAGACCTCTTCTTCGTATTTACTGATTGATCCAGGAACGTTATTCCCCATTCAGCAAGGGTTCGGTTCTTCCCTAACTCGCATTCCGCTCGACGAGAAGCCGACTTGTCCTAGCACCCATCCACTAAGACTTATCTGCTTGACCCACACTTGAGCAAGGAGTCCGATTCTCTAATTTGCTCACTTGCTTACTGGAGGGATTCTTGCTTTGATACCACTTGTCACGGGCCGAGAGTTTTCTTGGTCTCGGAACGACCCGCGGGTGCCTAGCGAGCGGAATTCGCTAGGCCAGCCCTTTCTTTTTTAGCTGTTCCACGAACAATACGGTGAATGATTCTTCGTACGAGATCCTACCACGCCCAGCTTCACTCGGGTGTCTAGTCCATTGAGTAAAGCAGCAGTTCTTTTTAGGCACAACAACTGGTTTCGACCTGCCATGGCTTCGTTAGGAGAGCGACATCAGCTCCCAACCAGTTTGTGCATGGGAGGCCTACCTCGTGTTCATAGCTCCTAAACAATATAATCCTTCTATCCTAGAACTACTAGCACCAACCGTCCTGACGCTACTCCCATGGACCAGTTGTGTTATACCCTTCTGTCTCACACTCTTCACCAGATAATCCCAAGCGCCACTCACAAGTGTCACGAATACGGGAGGATTCACGAATCGTGACACTTGATTCTAAAATTATTCCTGGGAATAAGAATCAACTTTTTTTTCTTTTTAAATTCTTGATTCTATTAAAAAAATCTACTTCTGGAACAAAAAAAAAATAGAAATTTGTTCTCGGGAACAAAAATTTTACTAAATACATTTTTGTTCCAAATCTACTTATGAGAATAAAAGAATAGAAATTAACACTATTTGGCCGGTTACCAAACAGGTCCTTAGTCACTGCCCAAACAGTTGCTTCCTATATTCAGTCAGTTCCATGAAACCTAAAGAATCAACTGGGTCTGGCTTGTAGATAAGATTCTTCCACTGTTTGTCTCAAAGGTGGACATAGCTGGTCCAAGGTCACTGAACTGGGCTTAGCAGCTACATGAAGCCTGGTGACGGACCGGCCCGTCAAATTGGCCTGCTCAAGCCTTAAGGGTTATATATAGAAAAGAAGAAAGTAGCCATAGGCAGACATTCTCTCAACCCCCCGAAAACGATACTTAAATGCAAATTAGGAATGTAGTGTTTTGGACGTAGGAGGCTCATCCAACAGTTGGTTCCCGGGCTATCCCACCTTGTCGGACTGTGCCTGGGGTTATGGCCTCACAACCCACACACGCGTGCTTCCTTAAATGCAAATTAGGAATGTACCATTTTGGACGTAGGAGGCTCATCCAACGGCTGGTTCCCGGGCTATCCCACCTTGTCGGATTGTGCTTCAAGTTATGGCCGGATCAGTCATCTTCCCGGCAACAACAGAGGTCATCAACCAATGGCTTATCACAATATAGTAGTCACTGGAGTCTTTTTTTGGACCAGAATGGAGTAATTATTCGCCAGATGACATTCCAAATGGAGTTAAAAAGAAAAAGGGAAGAAGAACCTAAAAATGAACTATTCTGGGTTATTTCTTCAGTTCTAATGACAGTTGATGCGTGAACTACTTTTTTTGTACTCCTAAAGTGCAGGCACCTGAAACAACATTTGAAACTGATAAGAAGTCCGACTTTGCAGAATCTTTGTCCCAATTATGAAGATGCAGAGCAAGAAAAGGCACCATTCATTTATTTTGTGGTATTCTCTCCATCGCTAGATTTAGATTTATGAGTCTTTTCAACTACAGCAGCAGCTGCTGATGCTGCCTTCTCCAACTCCAGATTCTGTAACTCTTTAAGGAATCCATTGACATCAGCAGGACTGATTGCATAGGGGCTATGGGCAGGACCAGGAAACGAGCCACTTGTCACTTCTTCCTTGTATTCAAGAAGACCTTTGTTGATAACATCCCCAACTTGGGTATACTGTTTGCAGAATTTTGGTGAGACCTGTGAAAGTTGGGGTTCCTTTACTTGAGTAAAATCAAAAGATGCTGAAAATGGGGATGAAGTAGTTATAATAAAAGAAACAGACCTTGGCATGATGAGGGTGCTGGACCATTCCAAGCAGATCATGGTATACTAGAACCTGCATCAGAGACAGAAAATTAGCCTAAATGCCCCTTCTTTGGAGTCTACTACCATTGTGAATGAAGCTGCTACACAGCCAGTCAGAAAATCAAAGCAGTTGAAGATAATCATAGCTGTCAGGTACGTGGGTGATGGAAATAGGCAATACAATATATAATTTGGCCTAAACAGATTTGATCATTCATTGCAGTTAGAGAAAGAAAGACTGCACCCAATGTTGCTAAACGTTACAGCAACTCTTCCCCCAATCAATTTCCCTTAGGTTTTCAACTTTATTTATTCCTAGTGCGGAGTAGGATCGATAAGAGTGAGAAAAATTTGTCCCTTAAAACCTCACAAATAAACTTAACTCAATAGATGATAAGCTCAGATGTCTTCCTATGATACAATGCTGATTTGCTCAGATGTCTCCAAGTAAATTAATGTGGTCCTATTAGAAGAGTTTTCCTAGAGCCAAAAAATCCAGGCTTCAAATTAAGTCGACGCCTTGTACTTGGAGAAGTGTGTGCTACAATAAACAAACTAGAAGATCCTTCTTACCTGAGAAAATTGACTAGGACAATCAACATAGATGGAGATTGAAATATAAATGAAATCCACAATCCAATGAAATTTAACTAGAATCCCCTGCCACATTCGTGTAGTTACTTTCAAAACCTTTACCTTTATCTTACAGCTGGTAATATGAATTTTCGACAAGCCAATTGAAATGTTCATTAGAATAGATTATGCAATCTATTTTCACAAAAAAAAGATAGATATTTCACCTCATGCGTGCTTAAAACCCCAATCAAAATAATGAAATAAAGGACTGACCTGACCACTGCAAAATGGTCCAGCTCCAATACGGATAGTAGGAATTTTAAGAGCTGAAGTAGCTGCTGCAGCACCGGTGCTGGTACACATTCCAAAACAACGGAAAAGCACCCTGCTTCCTGCAAAGCTAATGCAGTGTCCACAGCCTGTAAGAAGACAAAGCTAATTTGATTACAAAGCACACAGATGCCTACATCTCTGAGAGTAACTTCATGAGGTCAATATGGGAATGGATGAGAAACGTACCTTGATGGCACTAGAGATATTCTTCCCCTGAGGCCTGAATCCACCAAGAACACTAATTGCCTGAGGGTAAGCCCCACATACCCCATTACTGCAATCCCAGCTTCTACTATCGCCTTCGCAGCAGTTATTCTCGAAGGCGACCCTCCTTCCAACTTAATTGCATCCATTCCTCCTTCCTTCAGCACCCGAACCGCCGTATCAACAGCCTGTCATTCACCGAAACGCACAACTTACTATACCACGCATCTTTCGATCCCACCAATCAGCAAGTAGGGAGTTCACTCTATGCTAACTAGTGACTACCAATACGGCCACATTTGAGAACAAATCAGCAAGCCTTAGCCATATGGACCCACAGGATAAAAGATTATAAATTATTAATTTCATACGCAAAAGGGCTCAACAAAAGAAGGGAGAATGGAACATTTACACAAGCACCATAGCGACACCCAAAACAACTTCCATCTTCAACAACTTCCTCAAACAAGACACACGTGAAATCCAAACGACGTTAAATCAAATGCCACTACCCGATTTGAACTCGACTCCTAGCTATCGAAAGGCAAGTCCGCGACGATCAGGGGCCTCTCGGGCCTCGGCGCCGTGCGCCACGGCGTGGCAGTGGACGAGCATCTCGTCAAGGGAGATGGGGAGGGTGTTGTTACTGATCAAAACAATAAACAAGAAACAGAAAACCAGAAGCTATAGTTTTCAGATGAGGAAGAGAAGCACAGAGAAAACAGAGCACAAACTTGCGTAAGTCAGTTTTTTTTTTAAAGAAACTGTCAAGTACAGGACAACTTAAACAAGAACAAAAACTGCTTACAAACCACACACACATGCAGCATATAACTGCACCTAAACGTGCTAATTCACTTCCTAGAAAATAGCAAAAAACACTAAATGCACTTGGCTGTTTTTTAATAAAAAAAACAGAGTAAAAAAAAAAAAACAGAAAACAGCAAACTGAGACATTATAAATCCAACAAACTCCTCCTTGGATCAGTTGCTACTACATACTCCAATTTTCTTTCTTAATACTTCAAATCTTCCAGCTTAAAGTGGTTTTGTGAACATATCTGCAAGTTGATCTTCAGATCTGCAATAGATCAACTTAACTTCGCCACTTTGTTGCACCTCACGCAGAAAGAAAAATTTGACTTTGAAATGCTTGGTTTTGCCATGGAAAATTGGATTCTGTGATATTGCTAAAGCAACCTGATTATCCACATTAACTTCAATGCAATCACTAGAATTCAACCATAGATCATTCAATATCTTTTTTAGCCACAAAGCTTGATTTGCAGTTGCAGTAGCTGCTATAAACTCAGCCTCTGCAGTAGACTGAGCTACAATCTCTTGCTTTCTAGAACACCAGGAGAAACAAGCAGAACCAAAATTGAAACAATATCCAGACGTACTCTTCATGTCATCTACTGAACCAGCCTAGTCACTATCAGAAAATCCTTACAAATTAAACTTCTGACATTTCTTAAACTTCACACTAAAGAACAATGTTCCTTTGAGATATCTCAAGACCCTTTTTGCTGCAACCAAATGTAACTAACTAGGACTACTCATAAACTTGGATAAAACACTCACAGCAAATAGAATATCTAGTCCGGTTGCTGTAAGATACATGAGACACCCAATCAGACTTCTATACATAGAAGCATCTACTGCATCTGTTCCATCATTCTTCTGCAGCTTCTCTTTAGCAGCCATAAAAGTGCTTACACTTCGACAATCTTCCATCTGAAACTTCTTTAGAATTTCCTTCATGTATTTTTTCTGACAGATGAAGATCTCATATGAAGCCTGTTTGACTTCCAGACCCAAAAAATAAGACATCTTTCCCAAGTCTAACATCTCAAAAACTGCAAATAAATCTTGCTTCACCTTCTCTATCAATTACATATCATTCTCCGTCACTAATAGATCATCTACATAAAGTGATAGAATTACAACACTGTGATTCACCTTCTTGACATAAAAAGTGAACTCACTTAAGCTTTTTACAAAGCCAAAATCCTGCAAATATCGATCTATCTTCCCATACCAAGCTCTTGGAGCCTGCTTCAATCCATATAGAGCTTTCTTCAACCTGTATACACTCTCTTCTTGCCCTTTGATACTGAAGCCTTTAGGTTGTTCAACAAAAATCTCCTCCTCAAGCTCTCCATTCAGAAATGCAGACTTGACATCTAACTGAAATATAGGCCACCCCTTCTTTGTTGCAATAGCTAACAGTAACCTTATTGTATCAAGTCGTGCAACAGGAGCAAATGTTTCAGAATAGTCTACTCCCCATATTTGTGCATAGCCTTTCACCACCAGTCTAGCTTTGTGTTTATTAACAGAACCATCAGGATTAAATTTTGTTCTAAACACCCACTTAACCCCAATCACATTCTTATCAGATGGTCTGTCAACAAACTCCCATGTGTGGTTTTTCTGGATCATTGCAATCTCCTCCATTGCTGCAATCCACCTCTGATCCTCCTTAGCTTCCACAAAGTTACATGGTTCGAGCATTGCCACATTGCTTCTTTCATAGATTTCAGCAAGTGATCTTGTGCCTCTCACTGGTAAATCATCCATACTGTCTTCCAATCCATCTATAACTTCATCAACCTCTACATCTGTTTCAAGTTGTTTTTCGAACTGCTGCTTTTCTGCACTCTTTGCTTCCATCCAATTCCACTCATCTTCCTCTAGAAAAACAACATCTCTACTTATAGTCACCTTCCCTGTCATAGGGTGAAAAATTCTGTAAGCCTTTGATTGGAGACTGTACCCGATGAAGATTCCAAGCTCTGCTTTCTTATCCAGCTTGTCTCTCTTGACCTCAGGAACATGAGTGTAACACAAACACCCAAAAACCTTCAAATTTTTCACAGAAGGTTTAACACCATACCAGACTTCAAAAGGTGTTGACCTCTCTAAGGCCTTTGTGGGCAATCTGTTCAACATGAACACTGCAGTATTAGCTGCTTCAGCCCAGAACTTCTTAGGCAACATCTTCTCCTGCATCATACATATGACAATCTCCATAATACTTATGTTTTTCCTCTCACTGACCCCATTCTGTTGAGGTGAATAGAGAGTAGTAAACTGATGCACAATTCCTGCTTGCTCACAATTCAGCTTAAACTTGTGAGCAGTATACTTAGAACCATTATCAGACCTGAGCATTTTAATTTTCTTCCCACTCTGATTCTCAACTAAGGCGTTAAACTTCACAAACACATCAGCAACTTCAGACTTGGCTTGCAGAAAATAAATCCAACTCATCCTAGTCATATCATCAGTGAAGGTAATGAAATACCTACTACCATTGAGAGAAGACTCAGACATAGGTCCGCATAGATCTGTGTGGACCAATTGCAGCTTCTCACATGCTCTCTAGCCTCCTCCTTTGAAAGGAAATCTGACTTGCTTGCCAAGAAGACAAGTTTTGCACTGTGGAAATTCCTCCTCCAAACTTGGCAAGTCATCTGCCAAGCTATTTCTCTGCATAAATGACATGCTCTTCCTGTGAACATGCCCAAGTCTTTTATGCCATATCTTTGCATTTTCTTCTTTGCACTTTAAAGCCATTTGTCGCATCTCTTGTGGCTTGAACATGAAACTCTTGTCCTCCATTGGAATTCTTAGCACTTCTTTGCTATATGCATTATTAATAAGACATTCCTTCCCTTCGAACTTCACTTTATAGCCCTTCTCAACTAATTGACCAACACTTAACAGATTATGGTCAATATTTGGCACAAAGAGAACATCACTGATCAGCTTCACCTCCTGATTTCCTTCAATAGCCACTGTACCCTTTCCTTGCACTTCAATATACTATCCGTTGCCAATTCTGACTCTAGACCTAACTAACCTGTCTAGACTCCTAAACAGCTTCGAATTGCCAATCATATGATTGGTACAGCCACTATCCACCAGCCATGCATCATTCTCAACAGAAGATTTAGAAAAAGAAGCTATAAACAAGTGCTCTTCCTCAGTTTCATTCAATGCTACCTGTGCTTTTCCTGCTTGCTGGTAATTTTTTTCTTTGCAGATGGCTTCCATGTGACCCTACTTGTGACATCTTCTGCATCTAGCATCAGGCTTTCTCCAACATCTAAAAAACTGATAATTAGTTCCACCACAGTATTGACAAGGCTTTTTGTTCATCTTCCATTTGCTAGAACCACCAGAGTTTCATTCTTTTGCTACAAACTTGGAGTCACTGGCATTTTCTCTAGACTGAATCCATTTCTTCCCTTTGCCTCCATCATTTGACTTCACTCTAACTTGCAGCGCACCCTTTACAAACTCTTCTCTTCTCATCAGTCTTCTGTGCTCCTGTGCCTGCAGAGCATTTAACAATTTTGCAAGCTTTATATCAGGTAAGTCTCTTGTATTTTCCAGAGACGCTATGGTGGCTTCGAACTTCTCTAGAAAAGACACCAGGATCTTCTGAACAAGCCTTTCATCCTTCAAGTTAGTCCCTAAAACTCTGATTTTATTAGCTATCCCCACTAGCCTATCAGAGTATTCCTTCACTGACTCAGACTCTTTCATCTGCTGTCTCTCAAATTCTCTCAAGAGATTCAGCACCTTCATACCTCTTATCTTCTCATCTCCTTCATATTCTTCTTTCAAGAAGTCCCATATGGCCTTTGCAGAGTCACACTTCATAATTCTGGTAAAGATGGTAGGCGAGACAGCAGCATACATGCAAGATTTTGCCTTGGCTTTTCTTGTGGTTCTCTCTTTATGAAGTTTGATTTAATTCATGGTCGGATTATCTGGAAGTGGAGCAACTTCATAATCATCCTCCACAGCTTCCCACAAATCATGACCCTCCAAAATTGCTGTCATCTTAACAGCCCATGCTTGATTCTCCAGTAAATACTGGAGAAGCCATCGCAGAGAAACCACTCGACCCTATCTCCATCACCCTTTAACTTCTTTACACTTCGATACTTGCTTCACTTCATAGTCCCTCAAGATCATACACGCTCTGATACCACTGTTGTTACTGATCAAAACAGTAAACAAGAAACAGAAAACCAGAAGCTATAGTTTTCATATGAGAAAGAGAAGCACAGAGAAAACATAGCACAAACTTGCGTACGTCAGTTTTTTTTTTTTTTTTAAGAAATTGTCAAGTACAGGACAACTTAAACAAGAACAAAAAATGCTTACAAACCACACACACGTGCAGCATATAATTGCACCTAAACGTGCTAATTCACTTCCTAGAAAATAGCAAAAAACACTAAATGCACTTGGTTGTTTTTTAATAAAAAAACAGAGTAAAACAGAGTAAAAAAAAAAACAGAAAAAGCAAACTGAGACATTATAATCCAACAGAGGGTGGTGTCGTGGCCGTGGACCACCATGGTGGCCGAGTCGCCAACGAGGCAGATGTCGACGCCGGCCATGTCGAGGTGGACGGTGGAGGGGTAGTCGTAGGCGGTGACGACAGTGATGGGCTCGCCCTGGCGGTGCCTCTGCCGGAGGCTGGTGAGGGTCATGCGCTTCGCTAGCGACTAGGGCTGGGCCTGTCGGGGACGTTGCTCATGCAGCGAAAGAGGGTGGCGGGCAGCTTGGACAGCGCGGAGGCCATGGAGGATCGCCTGGAGATGATGGCGTCGAGCGTAGCCATTTACATGAACAAGAGAGAGAGAGAGAGAGAGAGAGAGAGAGAGAGAGAGAGAGAGAGAGAGAGAGAGAGAGAGAGAGAGAGAGAGATTTGCGTTTGGTACGTCAGCGGCGGAGAGGCTTTCTTTTATATTATCCGTCGAAACAATTTTGGTGCTCGGTAGACCCCACCGCTGCCTAGCCAAACATTCTAGGACATCATATGGACTCTATATTGCTGGCTATCATATAGAAAATATTCATTAAACCCTGTGTGTGTGTGTATATATATATAATTATTATATATAATGATTTTCTTATCCTCCTAATTTATGTGGATGCCATGTTGACTGTCGAGCATGATGCTAAGAAAATCAAGGGCTTAGAAAAAGAGTTGAGGAGAGCTTTTGCAATAAAAGATCTAGGATCGGTTAGACAAATCTTATGCATGACAATTACTTGTGACATGAAAAACATGAAACTTTGGCTATCCCAAGAAAAGCACATTGGAAAGGTGTTGGAAAGATTCACCACAAGTACATGTAAACTAGTAAACACTCTACTTGCAAGCCATTTCAAGTTTAGTAATGAAGAGAATCTTGTGAGTGGGGAAGAGAAGAAATAGATAATGATAATTCTTTATGCATCGGTTATGGATAGTTTGATGGTTTGTACAAGGCTAGATATTGCTCATGAAATTGGTATTGTGAGCAAGTTTGTCTCAAATCCAAGTAAAGAGCATTGGACATATGTGAAATGGATGTTGAGGTATCTTGGATAGAGGCACTTCCAAATTTTGCTTATGTTATGGAAATGGGAAGCCCGATTTGAGTGCTTACTTAGATGTAGACAATGTTGGTAACGTTGATTCCCGAAAATTCTCCTCAAGTTATTTGATGACTTTTGCAAAGGGAACAATTTGTGGCAATTAAAATTGCAAAAAATCTGTTGTTTTGTCTACAATTGATTATCGAAAGAAGTAAAACTCTTGTGGATACAAAAATTCCTTCAAGAATTGAGATTGAAGCAAAAGAAGTTTGTTATGTATTGTGATAGCATGAGTGCTATCTATTCTGATGAAATCAATGTTGCATCCAAGATCGAAGCATATTGATGTGAAATATCGTTGGGTTCTAGAGAATTTATAAGAGAATACTTGAGAAAGTCCATACCAACGACAAATGGATCCGATATGATGACCTAAACAACCTTGCCCAAGGTGGAACTTGACTTTGTAGAAAAAAAGTGGGCATGACGAAACTTCCCACGTGAGGTGGAGAGGGAGGTTTGTTGGCTAGGTCCAGGTCTTGATTTTATTTCACTCCAAAAATTGGTTCAAAAGGTGAGACTTTTTCTTATACTTAAAAACAAATCACCATCTTCTTCTACAAATGATTTGGGATAACCTCGACAAACAAAAATGGTCATTATTATATTGTGAAACCAGTATAACAAGGCAAGCTAGTTAACAACTTTACAAGCATGATAATCTTGCATTATTGAACATTAATTACTCCTCTGTAATCTAACTGAGCACGTACGTACTCACCCTAGAGGGGATGAAGGATCACTTTCAGTCCATGTTGAGGGCGTATCATGAAGGTCTGGGTTGGCAAGTGGACGTAGTCCGGTGAGACAGTAAAGCTGTAGTGTCGCAGAATCATCGCGAGGGTGATCTTCGCCTCGGTCGTCGCGAAATTTGAGCCCACGCAGTTTCGCGGTCCCAAGCCGAAAGGGAGGAAAGCGGCGGCATCGTTGCTCACGGCTCCAGCGATCCCTTCCCTGAACCTCTCCGGCTTGAAGAGATGCACGTCGTCGCCCCAGATTCGAGGGCTGTGGTGAATCGTCAGGATCGGTATGTGGAGGGGGATGCCCTGAGGAAGAACAAGATTTCCCAATGTGACCTGCCTTACGACCTTTCTAATGGCGCTAACGACCGGAGGATATAGTCGAAGCGATTCGTTAATGATCATACCTACCTGAAAAAGATTCGAAAGAATACAACGTGAAGGTAAACTAAGTCTAGATAGATGAGGGTGCATGAACGATTAACGATTCGTTAATGATCATACCTACCTGAAAAAGATTCGAAAGAATACAACGTGAAGGTTAACTAAGTCTAGAAAGATGAGGGTGCATGAACGATTAACAAAGCGTGAAAAAAGTAATGATTAATATCACAAAAAAACTATAATTAATACATCTGTAATAAATTTACATCAAATTAATTAATTGACCATAAAAAATTTCAAACGTGTACATTTATGTTAAATTTACCTTCCTTTGATTGCCGTTAAATTAGATTAATCATACCAAAAATTGTAATTTGATGAGCCTATGATAAACGGAGGGTACACCTATCAACTATACACGTAATTCAAATCACCAATTTGACATTAAGATTTAATAAAAACTAATGGAGAGTAAGGGCATTACAAGTACATCAATTTAGGATTTTTCATGAAAAATTATAGGTTTGGAATAAATTTATCATAATCGTACCAATTTAGACGTTTTTATGTTATTAACCCAAAAAATAAACCACATTAACATACCGTCTTGAGTTTCATAAGTCCTTCATGGTTGGGATCTTCATTGCCAAATACATCAGTCACCTCCTTTCTTGCTTCCTCTTGCCAATCCTGGTGAAGTGCAAGGAGGAAGAACGTCCAAGTGAGGATGGATGTCGTCGTTTCTTGTCCCGCGAAATGGAACGTCCTACACTCGTCCATAAGATCATCGATCGTGATTCTCTTGCTTTTGTCTGGATCATGATAGGCCTTTAGAAGAGACCCTAAGTAGTCATTCCCATAGTCATCTATTTCTCCCATGTTTACCTTCTTTTCTCGCTTCTCAATTACCCCTAACAACGCATCGTAGATCGCCTTCTCAAGTCCCTCGGAATTGATTTCATCGCTCGTTTTCCATATCTTTCTATAGAATAAGGTTGAACAAAAAAAAAAAAAAACATGATTCAACTTTTGAACCAAACCAAAATTAGCACTAAAGCTCTATTATAGAGTATATAATACAAAATCTAGTTAATAGCTAAAATAATAGTCTCCATCTATATAGCATTGACACAGACATGGGACACATGACACGACATGATACGTCGACACATCATTATCAAAAAATAAAGAATTTTGATACGTTTCGACACATTATATATTAAATATATTTTTATATATAAATGCACAAATAAATAATAAGAAAAAGAGCATAAAATTAATTTACACTAAAAACATTAATCCAATATTTGTCAATATCATTTATTATTTTAATTTGACAAATTCAATTGCATTCCATTGCAATAATTCATAAAACTTGGAGGGGAAAAAAACAATCCACATTCCATTATTAAATTTAGGGATATGTGCACTACAAGTCCTAAAACTTGTCGTAAAAGTACAATTGAGTTCTAAAATTTATTAAATTGGTGCAATCGAGTCCTTTTATTAACACCATCAATTTCTTTAATGGAAAATTCCGAGATAATATTTTTTAAATTAATTTATTTATCCTACATGGCATTTTTTTATTACTTTTTTCTTTAAATAAGATTTAAAGAATAGTAAAAGAAACTTCTAAAAAAGCTAAAATAATTCTTAAAAAATGGGGAAAAAAAAGAGGCAGGGTCGTGGTTGCTTGGCTAGGTAGGTTGTCGCCGCCGTTGTCACCACCACTGTTGAAGGAGGTCGGCGACCTAGTTGTGGTGGGGGGCGACCCACGGTTGAGGAGGGGCGACCCTCGCTGGCCCAGGCAAAGCTTGAGCAAGGCTCGCCTAGATCTGGGGGACGCTTTAGTTAGTGTTGGCAAGGCTCATCCAAATCTAGGCAACTTGGCCCTCGCCTGTGGCCGACAAGCCTCCCCAGCCCTAAGTGAGCCTCGGCAACCCTCATTAGGCCCGAGTGAGGGCGCAGTGTCACCTAGGGTGGAGCCTCGCCCGGGCCTCGGGCAAGTCTCACCCAAATCTAGGTGAGCCTTGACGGCCCTTGCTTGGGCTGGCGAGGGCCGTTGGCCTAAGCAATCGAGTCCAAGCCTTGTCACTCAGCCTTATCGTGAAAGTACAATTGATTTATAAAACTTATTAAATTAGTGCAATCGAGTCCTTTCATTAACACCGTCAATTTGTTTAATGAAAAATTCCGAGATAATATTTTTTAAATTAATTAATTTATCCTACATGGCATTTTTTATTACTATTTTCTTTAAATCGTATTTAAAGAATAGTAAAAGAAACTTTTAATAATTCAAAAAAAAATGGGGAAAAAAGAAAAACAGGTAGGGTTGTGGTTGCTTGGCTAGGTAGGCCGCTGTCGTTGTCGTCACCACCACTGTCAAAGGAGGCCGGTGACCTAGTAGCGGTGGGGGGGGGGGGGGGACCCTCCCTGGCCCAAGCAAGGCTTGGGCGAGAGCTCACCTAGATCTAGGGGACGCTTCAGCTGGGGCTAGCAAGGCTCATCTAGATCTAGGCAACTTGGCCCTCGCTTATGGCTGGCAAGCCTCGCTAGCCCTAAGTGAGCCTCGGCGACCCTCGCTTGGCCCAAGCAAGGGCGCAATGTCACCCAGATCTAGGTGGAGCCTCGCTTGGGCCTCGGGTAAGTCTCACCCCAAATCTAAGTGAGCCTTGACGGCCCTTGCTTGGGCCGGCGAGGGTCGCCCCCCTCCCCCCCCCCCTAAACGGGCCACCTAGGGCTGGTGAGATTGCCGGCCCCCTCTGATGGTGGTAGTGGCAACAACACTCGGCCTATTTATTTATTTATTTTTCACATATTTACATTTTGACTTGTCAGGTATTGAAAATTTTTAAAATTGACTCCGTGCGTATAGGAATCACTTGTTGGAATTCTAGACTCGCATGTCTGGAAGAGTTGATCACATGTCGGATTTTTCGAGACTCGTTGATCGTGTGTCGAACACGTGTCGGAGTGTCGGATATAACACAAAGGCCCTTGAATAGTGTCAGTGCTTCTTAGGTCACCATTGATGTACGATAAATGGTGCGTTTAGTTTAGCATTCTCAAAGGGCTTTTAGCCTTCCAAGCCGCTTAGAGAAATGCTAGACTGTTTGCTCGACCGTTTGGCAACTATTTTGAGGCAACTATTTTGAAGCAACTTTTAAGTAAAAGCTAGCATTGGAAAGACCGAAAACCCAATGCTAGTAGGGATTAGCTTTAAGCTTAGTAGGGACTAACTTCGAGTTTTGAGCATTTAACCAAATGTTGAAGCTTATTTCTTTTCTTCCAAAACTATCTTCATTCATTCTTCAAATTTCTGATTTTGTCTTGTTCTTATTTTTTAAATGCAAAAATAATGTAAAAAAAATCAAATATATATAAATGCTAAAAAAATTAAATATATTTTGGTCTTTTTAAAAATTTATTTATATATTTGATTTTTTTAGCATTATTGTCAAAAATTTATATTTAAAAAGTTGTATACATTATTTTTTTTAATTTTAAACAAACAAAAATTACAAAATTCCGACGAAGGGTTTGATCTTTCTTTTAAAAAAAATCATATATATGTATTTAATTTTTTAGTATTATTTTCAAATTTATATTTAAAAAGTTGCATACATTATTTTTTCAATTTTAAACAAATAAAAATTAAAAAATTCTGACGATGGTTTTGGTCTTCTTTTTAAAAAAAATTACATATATGTATTTGATTTTTTTTAGCATTATTGTCAAATTTATATCTAAAAGGTTGCATACTTTATTTTTTTTTCAATTTTAAACAAGTAAAAATAAAAAAATTTCGACGAAGGTTTTGGTCCTTTAATCTAATTAGATATATGTATTTGATTTTTAGCATTATTTTCAAAATATCTAAAAATTTGCATACATTATTTTTTCATTTGTAAACAAAAAAAATTAAAAAAAAATTCAATGAAGGATCTGGTCTTTTTTTTTAATTAGGTATATGTATTTGATTTTTTTGGAATTATTGTCACGATTTATATTTAAAAATTTGCATACATTTTTTTTTAATTTAAACAAATAAAAATTGAAAAATTCCGATGAAGGTTTTGGTATTGGAAAAAATGATATATATGTATTTGATCTTTTAGCATTATTTTCACATTTATATTTAAAAATTTCAATACATTATTTTTTCAATTTTAAACAAATAAAAAATAAAAAGTTTTAGTAAAGGATTTGGTCTTTTTTCAAAAAAAAAATATAAATATGTATTTTTTTTAGCATTATTGTCAAAATTTTAATTAAAAATTTGCATACATCATTTTCTTTTCAATTTTAAGAAAATTAAAATTAAAAAATTCCGATGAAGGGTTTGGTCTTTTTTTTAAAAAAAAAATTATATGATTCTTGGATTTTTTTTAGTATTATTGTCAAAATTTATATTTAAAAAGTTGCATACATTATTTTTTTTTTCAATTTTAAACAAATAAAGTAAAAAAAAAAAACTAATATTAATCACTCAAAGGGCTTTTCAAATATGTTTTCTATCAAACTGCATTTATTTCAAAGTTACTTTTCAAAGTATAGTTTACCAAATGGCCTTCGTATTTGCCTAAATTCCTTCAGATTAAACTACTTTGCATTTTTCAATTGATTTTCAAAATACTGAACCAAACGTACCCAAAGAGGAAGCATATTATGGCTAAATTATATCTCATTTTGAATGCAATTTTTTATAGAAAAAACATTGTCATCTTTAAAAGCTATAAGTTGTCCTGAAATATTTTTCAAGTGAAAAAGAGTTTTATTGAAGTATAATATTCACAAGAAACAAGGAGTTCTACCTGATTCCGGGAAGTCTTAATTTGAAAAAATTTCTGGATACAACAAGAGTCAGCTCACTCAACATTTGGAAAATCTCTCTCCCTTCCATGTAGCTGCTTCCGAATGCTGTCCTAGAAATCACATCGGACGTGATCGTTGCGAACTCTTCAAATAGCTCGACCTCTTTGGCTTCTAACTTCTGCCATCTATCAAGCAGCGCGTGAACACCGTCTACCATTGCTGGAATCATTCCCTGCATATTCACAATTTAGGGTACTGTAGCAACAATTATCTTTGCATGGCTTAGAACATACATAATCAATTCTTGCTATGCATATATCACAAAAACTTGTGTATCAGTACAACGTAACAAGCTTTCGTCTAATGTCTATCAATTGGCGTTTTATAAAATCACGATGTATCTAACCCAGATTGATAGGAAACACAAGTTCGTGCTGTATGGCGGGACTTCTGAGGAGCACGATAGAAAACTACCTTCAAGCTTTTGCCATGGAAGGCAAGATGCACCAACCTACGTTGCCTTGCCCATTTTTTGCCTTCGGTCGCCACAAGCCCGTCACCAAAAATCTTCTTGATGTCTCCTGGAAATTCTAGCTTTACATAGGTTTTATCTCTGTTGTTAAGTACTTCTTTGACTAGCTCGGTGTCTGAGATAAATAGGAAAGCTTGAGGATCATACCAATGCAGGTAAATCCCCCCTACATACCGTTTGAAGGCATAGTGTTAGCAAGAGCTTGAATATAAAACAATTGAAATACAATGAAGTTAATCTAGATGGCCCTACATGACTTATGATCAAGTGTATGTTAATTCCATATCATATATTCATCAATAGATGAGCTAGATATTATAAAAGTAGGACCTAAATTACCATATAGTTTATTCCACTTGTGAATGTGAGGCTCAACGATGGGTAAAATCTCATGAGAAACATTCGTCATGGGCTCGTTCATCTTCATCATGACATCCTCCTTCAACTTGGATATTTCCTTGGTGCAGCCATGGATGAACTTGTAGGGAGGGCCTTTGATCCCTTGTGAAGCCATTGCCCTCTGTACTCGAATCGGTCTCCACCATAGCTTTTGGAGCAATTTGGTAAGAATTGAGGAGAGAAACAAAACCAAAATGCTCAACAAGAAACCCAACAAATCCATGGCTAATTGGGCTTATTTCCGAAGTTGAGAGGCCGAAAAGGAAAAGTTCTTTTTGGTGGATACGAAATCGAAGTGCCCATTTTATAGCCACTTTATTGCGTGAAACCTTGGTTTTCGTATTTGTTTAAAATTTGACATTGCAAACCTCCCCATTTATTTTATTTCATTTTATTTCGGTCCGTTGACTTTGGTGGCTTGACCGGACAGGGGCGTAATGGAGGTGGTTACTCCAAGATCATCCTTTGGTTGACTCAACCTGCCACCTCATTGGGAGATTTCAAACTTAATATTGGGATGGAAAAGTAAAGTATACTCTTGAAGATTTTTTTCTTTTTTCCAAGTACTAGGTGTTTAGTCTTTATCGAGCATAGTAACAATGTTAGTTAAACGTGACAGTTCCGAGATCTTAGCAACTTAAGTATATTTTTAGCAAATATCAAAGTGTGAAAGCACAACGGTACTTGTGTAATGAACTAGTTCCTTTGAAGATTTTGCGACAAAATTGATGAAACCGTATTACTCTACCAATAAAAATGGGAATAAGCGCACTAGAAGTTGTAAAATTTATCACAAAAATATAATAAAGTCCTAAATTTTCAAAAAATGCAATTAAATCCTAAAACTTGTCACGTAAGTGCAATCAAGTCCTAAAATTTTCAAAAAGTGATATTAACGAAAGGATTTGATTTGATTAATTTGACAAGTTTTAGGACTTGATTGCATATTTTGAAAATTTTATGACTCGATTGCACTTTCGTGACAAGTTTTAGAATGACTTGTATTTTTGAAAAGTTTTAGGACTAAATTATACTTTGTTAATAAGTTTTAAGACTTTCAATACACTTATTCCATAAACATAAAAGCTTCAATAGTGAAGTTAGATCTTTTGCACATATTAATGAAATCGGTTTCCATTATCAACGCTACAAGCTATAAATTTTCATATATTGTCAACCCCATTCATTATTCAAAGATCCAACACAAAAGGAGGACTCGCTAAAGCTCCATTCTTTTTCTCCTCGAAAATTGCATTTTTGCATGTTGTAGAGCCTAACATTGGAATTTTGTCTGAGCGTCCTTTCGTTTAGTCCATTTCACGGGAGAATTGATAAAGTTTGCATGTGCAAGTACATTTTTTAAAGCTATAACGTCATCAGTTGTAAAAACAAGCAATTGACATTAAATAAACAGAGCAAGACTATGCATAGAATACTCGAGTTATGTTGTTTGGTTGATATAATGTACGTCCATAGGAAGAATAGCTCAGGACACCATAATGAATCTAATGATACAATAGATATTACAACAACACTCAAATTGTTTAAACACTCTGAGTGATTCTCAGCTCCCAATTATACTCAATAACTCACATGCTCTTTAGCTCCGTAATTTCTCACGAATTGATCTCTTAATCTCACGAACAAATTCACAAATCTTACCGGAAGATTTAATTGACTTCAACACTCTTAGATTGTTATGGGGAGTAATTCACAAAGAAGTCGCAATTTGGATACTCTTCACAAAAAAAAAAAAAAAAGAAGAAGAAAAACTCACTTCTTATATAGAAATATTTGGATAAAAATTAGGAAACTTATTCAAATTAGGATACTCACTTAAACAAGGAGACTCCCTATTTGAGTCAAGTTTTCTTCACCATCTCAAACTCAAGAATATCTTCAACAATCTTCACCTTGACTCGATATTCGAGACAACTCTAAATCACTTTGCTAGAAATCCAAACTTCACTATCCCATAACCCTTCATGGGCTCAACTGCCACAAACATCTTTTTAGTCTAAGTTGCACTTGAATTTCGATGCACTGTGGATCTCATCATAACACCAACTCCACACTTGCACCTTTAACTTCTCCACAAGGAAATGCTTACCTTAGAGCAATGAAAGCATGTACAATGTTAGTTAGATTTTCACATTAACAGCCTAAATATGATTTGTAATTAACAAGCAATTCACTTAATATTTTTAGGGTTTTCATTTATCTAATGAAAATCATGCTTAACATTACATAAGACATCATTTATCTAAATGTCCTAATCCTAACAACAATTAAACACATTATTCTTGCAGGACGGACGGATTCATGAAACCATTCTAATATGATGACGTACAAAGCATGCGTACTCTAATGTGACACTCAATTTTTGAGTGCCGAACACTTCAAGAACCAAAACTTGGCATGAATGGATACTTAAGTGTTAAAACTTTTGAAAAGTACACTTAAATATCAAAATTAGAGAAGAAATGAATATTTAAGTGCCAATAGCGATAATTTCCCGTTAAACTACTAATGTGGCTTTTTTTGACGAGATTTTTTATTTTTTAAAAAATTATCCACGTGATATTGACACAGCTAGATAAGTCCAAAACCACTTTGTTTTACCCCTAAATTTGATTTTTGAGATAAACATAAATTAAATTCCAAAAAAAAAAAAAAAAATTGAAGCTGAACAAGAGGCGAAGTTGAAGCTGAAACCCTAGTCTAACAAAAGTAGTGCAGAAGCTGACAAACGCTGGAAGAAATCATCTTACGGTCTCTTAAGTTGACCAGAACTTGTGTGACATTGGAGATCAAGAGGAGTGACGGAAGTGTGCACGCAGAGGAATATTATAGAACATAATGTGGAAGTTGATGTGACTCTTGCTTCGTTCCTTTTCCGAGTGGGAGAGAACAGAACGCTTTCTAAATGAACAGGGAATATCTAGTGCAAACAAATTCGCTGTTCTCCTCAGTAAACTAATGCAAGCGAATGCAGAACATCCAGACCCATTTGTACCTCTTGGGTAAAAAACAAAAACTAAGATGCTCATTAAACTAGCCGAAAGAAAAGAATCAAGATGCTATCAAGCATGCAATGTGTTATCATATATACATAGATAGGACCTTGGCTTTAAATGTCTTATTCAGGGTGTAAGAGATCCATAGTAAAGAACCTGCAGTATGTCCAAGCCTAGATTATGGTACTCCTAACGAAGAATATAATAGTAAAGATGTAAAAAAGAAAAAGAAAAAGAAATTGAATAAAAAAAATGGCATAATAGCTGGTCAAACTCAGGAGCAATTGGGGGGAAAAGAACATAAACTTTCGTTCATGGACTGCCACGAAATGATGCATATTCCAACAATGATGAGCGATATCAACACGCATATAAAAAAGTCCGATCTCCCCTTTTAACGGTCGGCAATTCCTCCATCTGTGTCCACCGAAACAACAGAGCAAATCATGACTTGGATAAATAAATAGAAAAAAGATCAAGAAAACAATTAATTGAAGCAAAACTGGGTTAAAATCAAATTTGGATCGACTTTTCCATCATAAAAGGAAATGGAAATAAAATGTGAAAAAGGCCGTTTGCTCTTAGTAATTTCACAGTATCTTGTTTTCGTGCACCCCAATCAGTTGGCGCAATTTGCACAGGTCACAGCATGCAGGATTTGGTTCCACTTTATGCTGTGATAATCCAATAGTCAGCACAAGCTTTTGATTTGAGTGATGGATGAACTGACAATAAACAGATGGAGATCTCCCACAGAAAACCTAAATGTTTATTACAAGAGAGTCGAAAAAATGGTCCCGCCTTTTCTTTATCCAGTTACTAGGTTGAACTGGCATCAAACGAGATGGATATCAATCTAGCCCAACATTTCATTATACCAAAGAACAACCAAGAAGCAAAACCAAAGGTCTTTTAGGGCACGTTTGGTAACGTTTCTATTCCTAAGAACAATTTCTGATCAGAAATTATTCTTTTTTATTATGTTCTCAGAAATAATTTCTAAATATTTTAAGCCGTTTGATAACTGTCAAAAATATCAATTTTTAGAATAGAATTGTGTTTGGTACTGTGTTCAAAATTTATACTCCAAATCATTTTCTTTTAATTTATAAATAATTTTATTACCTTTTTCTTTTCTTTTTTTCTTTTTTCTCTTTTCTTTTTCCCTTTCTTTCTCCTATTCTTCTTCTTCAAGTGGCTGATTGCTAGTAGGCAAGCTGGTGACCGGCCGGACGAGGGCTGACGACCTTGGTCAAGCCTCACCGATGGTTGGGGGAGGCTCGCCGAGCTGAGCTTGGTCTGGCAAGGTCAAGCCTTGCTAGTGGCTGGGCTTGCCTCCAGTGAGCTCGCCGGATCGGTTGCTGATGACCGGTGGTGCTGGCCAACAGTGGATGGCAATCGCGGCAGTGGCAGTGGATGAAGAAGAAGAAAATGGAAGAAAAACAAGAAAAATAAAAGAAAAATAGAAAACAGGGACTTGATTCTAGAATTGTTCTCAGGAATAAGAATCAACTTTTTTTTTTATTGATTCTATTCCAAATCTACCTGGAACAAAAAAAAAAATAGAAATTTGTTTCCGATAACAAAAATTTTACCAAACACATTTCTGTTCCAAATCTACTCCTAGGAACAAAATAATAGAAATTAACACTATTTGGCTGGTTACCAAATAGGACCTTAGTCACTGCCTAAAGGGTCGCTTCCTATATTCAGTCAGTTCCATGAAACCTGAAGAATCAACTGGGTCTGGCTTGTAGATAAGATTCTTCCATTGTTTGTCTCAAAGGTGGACATAGCCGGTCCAAGGCCACTGAACTGGGCTTAGCGGCTACATGAAGACTGGTGATGGACCGGCCCCTCAAGTTGGCTTGCTCAAGCCTTAATGGTTATATATAGAAAAGAAGAAAGTAGCTATAGGCAGACATTCTCACAACCCCCCGAAAACGATACTTAAATGCAAATTAGGAATGTACTGTTTTGGACGTAGGAGGCTCATCCAACAGCTGGTTCCTGGGCTATCCCACCTTGTTGGACTGTGCTTGGGGTTATGGTCTCACAACCCACACGCGCGCGCTTCCTTGAATGCAAATTAGGAATGTACTATTTTAGACGTAGGAGGCTCATCCAACAGCTGGTTCCCGGGCTATCCCACCTCGTCAGAGCATGCTCGATGTTATGGCCGGAGCAGTCATCTTCCCGACAACAACATGGGTCATCAACCAATGGCTTATCGCAATATAGTAGTCACTGGAGTCTTTTTTTTTTTTTTGGACTAGAATGGTGGAGTAATTATTTGCCAGACGACATTCCAAATGGAGTTAAAAAGAAAAAAAGGGGAGAAGTACATTATTAGTGCCACAACTTGTGTATGCCGCTTACTTATGTGTCAAAAGTTTTGGTCGGATCACTTAAGTGCCAAAAAACTTGAAAAACGTTCACTTTGGTGCCAACTCTGATCCGGTTGGCCGGAAATCCGACGTTGCGCTTTTTTTATTAATTTTTTAAGCTGATGTGGCACACCGGAGAGTATAGTCAGCATTTAAACAACAAAACAACGCCGTTTTGTGTCTTTTCCCCAAATTCAAAACCCTAAATCCCCAAGCGACGCCATTTTGTGTCGTCTTCTTCCCCGAAGACTAGTTCTTCCCTGAAGAACAGCAACAGTGACACCAGCAGGACACCAACACAACACTAATAGTTTTCCAGAAAAGAAATCATGCACTCGCCTCCGCCCTTCCGTAATAGTTTTTCCTCATTTTCAATCACCTTGTCGAAATTTCAAATCCCTGAATCTCAGCCCCACCACCACCTTTTCCCAAATAATATCGTTAGGCACAGAGGAAGCGCGAGATCAAAGAATCTTCAGAAGCACGAGCGATCTGGCCAATGGTAGCCACGAAGATCTAGAACGCCATGGAGGTCGTCAGCGAAGCTAGTTGCGACGACGGTGGTGACCATGGCCTTGCCATCCCCTCCTCCGCCCTCGCCATCGACACCTCCCTCTCCCTTGGGATTTTATATTTGTTTTTTTTTTCTTTTGTCTTGCTATGGCAAGCAACTACGATGGAGGTTGAGGGACGGCGGCTAAGCGACGGCGGCCGAGGGACGGCGGCCGAGCAACGGCGGACAAAAAAACCCTAATTTCAATCCAAAAAAAAAAAAATCCCCAAATGAGTTAAACGGCGTCGTTTTTGTGAGGCCATCCATGTAGGATGGAAAAACGACATCGTTCCGAAAACGACATCGTTTAAGGCATTGTCGATCCTTTTTTTTTAATAAAAAAAAGCCACATGATCATTTTGGCCGGAATCTTTCGCCAGTGGCACCAAAGTGATTGTTTTTCCTCTGATTTGGCACTTAAGTGATCCGACGGAAACTTTTGGCACCAAAGTGAGCGCCATACACAACTTATGGCACCGATAGAGTACTTCTTCCAAAGAAAAAGCGAAGAAGAACTGAAAAATGAACTATTCTGAGAAGATGTTGGTTATTTCTTCAGTTCTAATGATTGTTGATGCATGGATTACTTTTTTTGTACTCCTAAAGTGCAGGCACTTGAAACAACATTTGAAACTGATAAGAAGTCCGACTTTGCAGAATCTTTGTCCCAATTATGAAGATGCAGAGCAAGAAAAGGCACCATTCATTTATTTTGCGGCATTCTCTCCATCGCTAGATTTTATGACTCTTTTCAACTACAGCAGCAGCTGCCGATGCTGCCTTCTCCAACCCCAGATTCTGTAACTCTTTAAGCAATCCATTGGCATCAGCAGGACTGATTGCATAGGGGCTATGGCAGGACTAGGAAATGAGCTGCTCGTCACTTCTTCCTTGTATTCAAGAAGAGCTTTGTTGATAACATCCCTAACTTGGGCATACTGTTTGTAGAATTTTGGCGAGACCTGTGAAAGTTGGGGTTCCTTTGCTTGAGTAAAATCAAAAGATGTTGAAAATGGAGATGAAGTAGTTATAATAAAAGAAACAAACCTTGGCATGATGAGGGTGCTGGAGCATTCCAAGCAGACCATGGTATACTAGAACCTGCATCAGAGACGGAAAATTAGCTTAAATGCCCCTTCTTTGGAGTCTACTACCATTGTGAATGAAGCTGCTACACAGCCAGTCAGAAAATCAAAGCAGTTAAAGATAATCATAGCTGTCAGGTACGTGGGTGATGGAAATAGGCAATACAATATATAATTTGGCCTAAACAGATTTGATCATTCATTGCAGTTAGAGAAAGAAAGACTGCACCAAATGTTGCTAAACGTTACAGCAACTCTTCCCCTAATCAATTTCCCTTAGGTTTACAACTATATTTATTCCTAGTGCGGAGTAGGATCGATAAGAGCGAGAAAAATTTGTCACTTAATACTCACAAATAAACTTAACTCAATAGATGATCCTTCTGTAAACAGTATGCCCAAGTTGATACACGAGTTAACCATATGCTGTCTTGTGATATATGCATAACAAGATTTGAGTTAGAACAAAGCATGAAGAAAGCAAACCACATAGGCATACCGTTTTGAGTTTCATGATTCCTTCATGGTTGGGATCTTCATTGCCACATACATCGGTCACCTCTTTTCTCGCCTCCTCTTGCCAATCCTTGTGAAATGCAAGGAGGAAGAGCATCCAAGTGAGGGTGGAATTCGTAGTTTCCTGTCCCACGAAATAGAACGTCTTGCACTCGTCCACGAGATCATCGATCGTGATTCTCTTGTTCTTGTTTGGATCATGATAGGCCTTCAGAAGAGACCCTAAGAAGTCATTTCTGTAGTCATCCATTTCTCCCGTGTTCACATTCTCTTTTCACTCCTCGATTATCCCTAACACCGCATAGTGTATAGCCTTCTCAAGTCTCTCAGACTTGATATCATCACTCATTTTCCATATCTTTTTACAGAATAATAGGAAAAAAACAAGAACTCATGATTCGACTTTTGAACCAACTTGAAATTAGCACTGAAACTCTGTTAGAGAGTATATAAAATCAAGTTTGGGACACCTGGAGTGCCAAAACTTGGCACGGAAGGACACTTAAATGCCAAAACTTCGAAAAGGTACACTTAAGTACCAATTTCGGAGTAAAGTGGATCATTTAAGTGCAATTCTAGCCAAATTGCTAACGTGGCAATTTTCTGGCAAGTTGGGTGCCAAATGACATCATTTTGCTCGCTAACGTGGCGAGAAAATGCAAAAACGACGTCGTTTTTGTGTCTGATATGTAAATAATCAATATAAAAATTAATTAAATTAAATATAAACTTAATTTTATTTTAAAATATTCTAAAAATTAAAAATTAAAAATCTAAAATCTAAAATAAAAAAAGGGAAGGGGGGAGGAGCTGAAGGGGGCGGCTGAGGGCTGAGCCCTCGCCGCCCTCGCCGGCAAGGGCCAGTGACAGACTGGGGAGGGTCGATCGGGGTCGCCGGCCCTCGGCCGATCGGCGGCGAGGGCCGCAATCCCTCGCCCTAGATCTGGGCAAGGGCTTGCGGGCCCTCGTCGCCTCCCTGCCGTTGCCGTGAAGGGCTGGCGATGGTGGGGGGCAGCATCGGCTGGGGTTGCTGGGCCCTGGCTAGGGGCCGGTGATGCCGATTGATTGGCGGCGAGGGCCTGCGAGCCCTCACTACCTCCTCACTGTTGCCAGGAAGGGCCGGCGATGGTGGGGGGAGCATCGGACGGGGTTGCCGAGCCCTGGCCAGGGGCCGGCGGCGAGGGCCCGCAAGCCCTAGCCCAAATCGTGACCCTCGCCCAGATTCGGTGAGGGCTCGTGAGCCCTCGCCGTTAGTTGGCCGGGGCCGGTGAACTCGGCCGACCCTCCCTCCTTTGTCGCTAGCCCTTTCCAGTGGTGGCGGGGAGGCGGTGGCGACAAGGGCTCAGCCCTCAGTCGCCCCCTTCAACTCACCCCCCCCCCTTTTATAATTTTATTTTTTTAAAAAGTTTTTTTAGAATATTTTAAATAATATTAAGTTTTAATTTAATTAAATTAATTTTTATATTAATTATTTATACATTAGACACAAAACGACATCGTTTTAGCATTTTCTCGCCACGTCAACGAGCAAAACGATGTTGTTTTGTATCCAACTCGCCGAAAAATTGCAACGTCAGCAATTTGGTCGGATTTTGGCCGGAATGGCACTTAAGTGATCCACTTTACTCTGAAACTGGCACTTAAGTATACATTTTTGAAGTTTTGGCCCCTCCATGCCAAGTTTTGGCACTTGGACTGTTCTTCTGCCATATAAAATCATAAATCTCGTTGATAGCTGAAACATTGTCACAATTGATGCATGACAAAGAGGAATCGTATTATGGCCAAACTATATCTCATTTTGAATGCAAATTTTTTTTGAAAAAAACATTGTCATCTTGAAAAGCTATTGCCCTTTATAATGAAAACAATTTGTCGTGAAATATTTTTTCAAGTGAAAAACAGTTTTGTTCGAAATACAATATTCGCAAGAAATAATAAGTTTTTACCTGATTCTGGGAAGTCTTAACTTGAAAAGTTTTCTGGATACAACAATAGTCAACTCGCTCCAAATTTGGGAAATCTTTCTCCCTTCCATGTAGCTGCTTTCGAATGCTGTCCTGGAGATCACATCCGATGTGATCGTCGCAAAGTCTTTGAACAGCTCGACCTCTTTGGCTTCTAACTTCTGCCATCTCTCGAGCAGCGTGTGAACACTATCCACCATTGCTGGAATCATGCCCTGCATATTCACAATTTAGGATACTGCAGCAACTGTTCTCATGCATGTTCTAACTCAGATCTTGTTATGCATATATGACAAGACAGCATATGGTTAACTTGCGTATCAACACGATGTAACAAGTTTTCCTCATGTGTTTGCCATTTGGCACGTCATAAAATCATGAAGTATCTAACCCAGATTAACTGGAAACCCAAGTTCATGCAGGATGACAGGATAGAAAACTACCTTCAAGCTTTCCCCGTGGAAGGCGAGATGCGCCAACCTAAGTCGCCTCGCCCATTTTTTGCCTTCGGTCGCCACAAGTCCGTCACCAAGAATCTTCTAGACGTCCTCTGGGAATTCTGGCTTTACATATGTTTTCTCTCTGTTGTTAAGTACCTCTTTCACTAGCTCAGTGTCTGAGATAAATAGGAAAGCTTGAGGACCATACCAATGCAGGTAAATTCCCCCTACAAACCGTATGAAGGCATGGCTTTAGCAAGAGCTCGAATATAAAAATAATTTAAATGCAATAAGGTTACGCTAGATCGACCTACACGACTTATGACCAAGTGTATGTTAATTCTATGTTATATATTAATCAATAGAGTAGTTAGATAATATAAAAGTAGGACCTAAGTTACCATATCGTTTATTCCACTTGTGAATGTGAGGCTCAACGGTGGATAAAATCTCATGAGAGACATTCGTCATGGGCTCGTTCGTCTTCATCATGAAGTCCTTCAACTTGGATATTTCCTTGGTGCAGCCGTGGATGAACTTGTAGGGAGGACCTCTGATGTCTTGTGAAGCCATTGCCCTTTGAACTCGAATGGATTCCCCCCATAGCTTGTGAAGCAATTTCGTAAGAATTGAGGAAAGAAACAAAACCAAAATGCTCAACAGGAAACCTAGAAAATCCATGGCTAATTGGCTTATTCCAGAAGTTGAGAGGCCAAAAGGAAAATTTCTTATTGGGGGACATGAAATCGAAGTGCCCATTTTACAGCCACTTCATTGAGTGAATTGTTGAATTTCGTGTTGGTAAAAAAATTGAAATTGCAACACCCCCACATTTATTTTATTTTATTTCATTTCGGTCCGTCGACTTTGGCGGCTTGACTGGACAGAGATGTAAATGGAGGTGGTTACTCCAAGATCGTCTTTTGCTTGACTCAAGTTGCTGCCCCTTTGGGAGATTTCAAACTTAATATTGAGATGGAAAAGTAAAGTATTCTTTTGAAGATTTTTTTTTTTCCGAATATTAGGTGTTTATTATCTGTGACAGCTCTGAGATTTTAGCAACTTAAGTATATTGTCAATAGATATCGAGTATGAAAGTCCGATAGCACTTGCAAAATGAATCGGTTTCTCCGAAGATTTTGCAACAACATCGATGAAATCATATTACTCTTCCAATAAAAATAGAAGATTCAATGGTGTAGTTAGATCTTTTGCACATTTTAATGAAATTCATTTCCACTGCCAACGCGACAAGCTATAGATTTTCGTATATTGTGCACTCTAATAATTATTCAAAGATCTAGCACTGTTAGAGCTCCTTTCTTTTTCCATCGGAAATTTCATTTTTGCATGTTGTATTGTCATTATTCACGCAGGCAGTGCTGGTGCGCGATGGTTGGACATAAGTCTAATATTTTCATTTTCATAAATTTTGTCTAAGTGCGAACGTCCTTTCGTTTAGTCCATTTCGCAAGAGTTGATAAAGTATGCAGATGTAGGTCCAATTTCTAAAGCTAGAACACTATCAGTTGTGAAAACAAGCGATTGATAATTAAATAAACAAAACAAGATAATAAGTCAGATACTTGAGTTACATTGTCCGATCGGTATAATGCACATCCGTAGGAAGAGTAGCTCAATATACCATTATAAATCCAGTAATGTAATAGAGATTACGATAACACTTGAATAGAAAACTTGAGGTGGAAGGAGTAGCAATTTGAGCTACTTGAGTTGCTCGAGGTGGAAGGAGTAGCAATTTGGATATCCTTCACTATGAAAACTCACCTTTTATATAGAAAAGATTTGGATAAAAAAATAGAAAACTTATTCAAATTAGGATACTCACTTGAACTAGGAAACTCCCTATTTGACTCAAGTTTCCTTTAACATCTGGAACTCAAGAATATCTTCAACAATCTTCACCTTGGCTCAACATTTGAGCCAATTCTCAATCACTTTGCTAAAAATCCAAACTTCATTGTTACTCTCCCAGAACCCTTCATGGGCTCCACTGTCAAAAACATCTTTACAGTCCAAGTTGCACTTGAATTTCGCCACACTATGGGTTTCATCGTAACACCAACTCTACTTACACCTTTAACTATTTATTGTGGATTTTTAGACACGATCTCCTTTACCATAGATAAACCAAGCCATCGTTGCATTTATTTTTGCTAGGAAATTGAACATGCGGCTTGTCAAACTGAACAACTACAACACCGATTGGCTCCACAAGATCTACCTTGCTAAAAGCACAATCTACGTTGATTACTACTGTAGTATTCATTACATTAAGAATTTTTGGTTGAAATTCCTCCTTGAACTAAATATTGTATAGATCGATATAAGCATTACCACACTCACTCCTACCCAGAAGTATTGAAAACTTGTTAAATGTAATTTACCTATTGACAACATGTGAATATAATTCCAGTATCACGATCGATAGTTCCACTCACCTTGTGCATAGCCTAGAGATGCACTCTCCAGCCCTCCAATTGAGCTTATCCATACTAATTCAAACCTAGCATGGGCACTCAAATTTCTAAGTCTAGAATGATTGTTATTATTATCAAACCACACTTTCTTGGGAATTCAACATTCAATCGCCATTAATGGGGATCTATTCACTATGTAACTTGTCTTTCTAAGCACACTCGACAATAGTTTTTTGCCAATTGAGTTCTAAATCTTTTTATATTTTGCCAATGGATTCTATCCAACTAATTTTAGCTGAAAATTGCTGATGTTAACACTAGCCGTCTTATGTGATAGGCCTGGTGTTAACATAGATAATTTTTAATAATTTTTAATATTTATATATTTATATATTTATTATTTCCTTTTCATTTTCCTTTTTTTTTCTTCTCTTTTCTTTGTTTTCTTTCAACTTTAGCCATCGACCCTTACCTAGCGTTTGATGAGGGGCAAGGTTGCTGACCATTGGGTGAGGGTCACTAGCCATAATAGTAAAAATAGAAAAGATAAGATAAGAGGAAAATGAAAAAGAAAATCAAAAGTGAAAATAAATAATTTCGAAAAAATATATTAAAATATTATATTAATTATCAACGTTAACGCTGGCTATGCCACATGAGAAGACCGGTGTCCACGCTAGTAATTTTCCGCTCAAATTATCCGAATAGACTCAATTGATAAAATGAGAAAATAGTTAGGACTCAATTGACAAATTAAAAAGTTTAAGACTGAATTGAAAATAAATACAATATATTTAAGGTTTCTCTTGTCATCATTCTCATTATCACCCTATCCCTCTCTCATCTACTTGATTTCCTTTTTACGGTCAGTTTTATTTTCTTTTTAATTATAGTTGATTTTTTTTATTCTACAATTGATGTTGGGCAAATACAATGAACTTGGGAAGATTAAGATGTTTATTTTTTTCTTTCCAAATTTGCTCGATTGGTTTATCTTCACAATGGGTACCTATGAGAGCACGTGACCTAAAGAATTTGATCAGAGTTGAGAGCAAAGGTTATTACTCAAAATGAAGTTAAGAATATATTATAAGCATCGCAAAGATGAAAACGCAAGAAGCACTACAAGCCAAAAACTTAGGAGTAGGGGTCATAATGTAATAATTGTCCCCCCATTTTGCCATTGCCATCGAAACAGCCAACGACTCTCCCCCACCTACACTTGTGGTGCCCCCCACTTTCCGCCGTAGGGACGGCGGCGACACCACGAAAAGATACCCGCACCGAAGCCTCAACCCTTGACCACCGCGGCCCTCCTATAACCAGCCCATTGTCTACGACGGCCTCTTCTCCTAAACCCCTAAAACACCCGAACCACCTCCACCTCCACGAGTAAGACCCGGACCACCACCCCTACAACCCCCTCCAATCTCCAAGCTCGGCCCCCCAAGTTTCCCTCTTCCCTCACCACCTCTCGCTGATCACCCAGTTCATCGTCTACACTTTCCTCCTGAACCGAAGCAGTTGAGGGCCACCTTGTCGTCATCGTTCTCGGCAAGCTCCATCGTGTGAGCCCTAGGCTCATCGCCAAGGTGCTCGAGGTGGAAAACAACCCCGCAGTCGCCTCCAAGTTCATTGGTTGGGCAGGTCAGCAAAAGGGCGATAGGTGTAATTATGCTGCTTACAACCTACTCGCTTATTGCTTGAACAGGAACAATAAGTTCAGGGCAACTGACGAGTTGTCTGAGTCGATGGACTTTTAGGGAAAGCCGTCCAGCAAGAAGCAATTCGAGATCTTAAGTAGGCTGCGCGATGAGGAAATGAAGAAGTTTGGGATGAAGCCACTCGCATTTTTCTTATAACAAGATCATTGGTGGGCTGCTAAGGACAAGTCAATTGGATCTGCCATTGACCGTTTACTGTAGGGGACGGGCAAGTTGAGGATAGCGTCACTTACACGATCTTGATAGAAAGTGGCTACCAACCTCTCTTCTCATGCTGATCATCATTACTGCTCACAAACGAAGGAAAATGAAACCAACGGTAGGATACATGAGGCATAAAACTGCATTGAAAGAAGTGGTCACTGATGGAGTGCGAAACAAGGGAAACGAGGGAAGCTACTTAACAATTTTACAAGCACTTTAACCGTGCATTATTGAACGTTTATCCTTTTTCAATCTTATTGAGCACGCACATGTTCACACTGGAGGGGATGAAGAATCACTTTGACTCCATGTTTTGGGTGAATGGTGAGGATATGGGCAGGCAAGTGGATGTAGCCGGGGGAGAGAGTGAAGCTATAGCGCTGTAGAATCATCGCGATGGCGATCTTCGCCTCGTTCATCGCAAAATTCATGCCCACGCAAGTCCGCGGTCCCGAGCCAAAAGGGAGGAACGCAACGGCATTGTTGTTTGTAGCTTTGGCGATCCCTTCCGAGAACCTCTCCGGCTTGAAAAGATGCACATCGTTGCCCCAAATTCGATGGTCATGGTGAATGGCCAGGGTCGGCATGTAAACGACGATGTCCGCAGGAAGAACGAGACTTCCCAACGTAACTTGCTTTTTGACTTTTCTAAAGACGCTGATGACGGGAGGGTACAGTCGAAGCGATTCGTTAATGATCATCCCTACCTGAAAAAAGAAAAAAGAAAAAAAAAGCCACATTTACATGTACATGAGGCATATAGACTATGTTGGTAAAAAGAGAACTACATTTACATACCGTTTTGAGTTTCATTATTCCGTCATGGTTGGGATCTTCATTGCCAAATACATTGGTCACCTCTTTTCTTGCTTCCTGTTGCCAATCTTTGTGAATTGCAAGGAGGATGAATGTCCAAGTGAGGACAGAATTCGTTGTTTCTTGTCCTGCGAAATAGAACGTCTTGCACTCATCCATGACATCATCAATTGTGATTCTCTTGTTCTCATCCAGATCATGATATGCCTTCAGAAGAGAGCCTAAAAAGTCATTCCCATAGTCGTTCATTTCTCCCGTATTCACCTTATCTTCTCTCTTTTTGATTATCTCTAACAACATATCGCGTATCGCCTTCTCTAGTCTCTCGGAATCAATTTCATCTTTTGTTTTCCATATGTTTCTATACAAAAAAAAAAAAAAACACACATGAATCAACCTCTAGACCAAGCCAAAATTGGCACTAATGTTCGCAAGAAAAAAAAAAGATTTATTGAAATAAAAAGACCCTAATGTTCACCAGAATTTTTTTTTTTTTTTTAAAAGTACCTGACTCCGGGAAGTCTTAATTTGAAAAGATTTCGCGATGCTATAGTAGTCAACTCGCCATACATTCGGAACATATTTCTCCCTTCAATGTAGCTGCTTCCAAATGCTGTCCTGGAAATCACATCCGACGTGATCGCCGTAAACTCTTCGAACAACTCAACTTCTCTGGCTTCTAGATTCTGCCATCTCTTGAGCAGCATGTGAACACTATCCACCATTGCTGGAATCATGCACTGCAAATTCACGATTTATGGTATAATCAGCAACAGTTCTCATGCATGTTCGAAGCCCTTGGATGGCCCTGAAACATACATACTCAATTATCATTATGCATATATAACAAGACAGTATATGGTGAAATCATGTAATAACACGAGTTAACAAGTTTTCCTGTTATGTCTATTATTCGGCATATTACAAGATCATGATATATCTAACAAAAATTGATAGAAACCCGAGTTGTGTCGGACAATTGACTTCTAAGTAGCAAGATAGTAAACCACCTTCAAGCTTTCTCCATGGAAGGCGAGATGTGCCAATCTACGTTGCCTTGCCCATTTTTCGCCTTCAGTACTAAAAAGCCCGTCGCCTAAAAGCTTCTTGATGTCTCCTGGGAAGTCTGGCTTTACATATGTTTTATCTCTGTTGTTAAGTACGTCCTTGACTAGCTCAGTGTCTGAGATTAATAGTAGAGCTGTAGGACCATACCAATACAGAAAAATTCCTCCTACACATCATCAAGAAAAGGAAAAGAATAAATTCCGCTAACAAATGAAGGCATGGTGTTAGCAAGAGCTTGGATATAGAACAATTTATATACTATTAAATTATACTAGCTGAACCTTGAACCTACCTGACTATGACCAATTAAGTGTATGTTAATTCTAGCTAATTATATGTGGAAAACAAATATATATACTTAAAAAGAAAACTGTTTGCGTTTGATATTGAGAAGATATCCATTTGCTATACTATAATCAAAAGGTTCAACCAAAAGTTAAAATCTAAAATTATTCTCAACACTAAACCCTAAATTAACTTATATTTCATTCCGCTTGTGAATGTGAGGCTCAACGATGGGGAAAATTTCATGAGAAACATTCATTTTGGGCTTGATCATCTTCATCGTGACATCCTTATTCAACTTGGGTATCTCCTTGGTGCAACTATGGATAAACTTGTAGGTAGGTCCTTCCGTGCCTCGTGAAGCCATTGCCCTTTGTACTTAATTTGTATCCACCATAACTTGTGAAGTAAGGATTGAGGAAAGGAGCAAGATCAATATGCTCAGTAAGAAACCCAGAAAATCCATGGCTAATTCTCAAAGTCCTTCACATGCAAGATTCTATGTTTTCTTTTGGTGGTTAACTTTGGTGGCTTGTCAAATCCATGGCTAATTCTCAAGGTCCTAAATTTATTGCATTTGTGCCAATTCAACTCCAAACCTTTTAATCTAGCTAATTTAGTCCTAAACATTTAGACGATTTGTTAGTACAGTCCATCCAGCAAATTTTGGCCAAAAATTGTTAATGTGGACGTATCTTATGTGACATGTGCCAACCACAGGCAATAGTTGACCTCACTTAAGCAAGTGTTAGCCTCGCTTGAGCAAGGGTCAACCTTGCTAGGCATTGCTTCGATGAAGGCCAACACTGGTGAGGCTAGCCCTCGCCCAAGCCAAGGTGGCGAGGTCGACCTTGCCAAAATTCGAGAGGGCACCCCATCATTGGTGCTTGCCTTCGCCTCTAGTAGGCAAGAAGAATTATGTAAGAATTTCATGCATAGATTTAAGACTAAATTGACAAAATTGAAAAGTTTAAAAACCGAATTAACATTTATGTAATAGATTTAGAATTACTTGATCGATTTTCTTTAATTAGCTATACGCATGTGAAATGAAAGGATGCTGAAACGGCAAATGATATAGCATATACAGCAGCTTTTATATATGTAGTGCATTTGGGGTAGCATTAGCTTTAGTTTTTTTACTTTAATTGAAACTTTTTAACTTCTGGAATATGATTTTTTTATTTCTGAGTTGATTGTGCTTATATCGAAGTGGGGTATCTCAACAAGTATTTTCATTCGATTCTTCTTATTTACAAGAATTAGTTAAAAGAAGCAAAAATCTAGGTAATCTGATGTTTGGCTTCTAGCTTCTGCTAACTCTAACCGGTAGACTAAAGCCTAATCTAACTTAGATTGCTAATGGAGCTCAAGTTTCATTAATATCTCGAAGAGGGATCAAACAATGAATTGACTCCGTTGCTGATAAACTAGGCACATCTGGAGATCATACTAATATTGTTAGAAAATAATAAAATTGATTTTGTGTTTTGATTAGCTTATTTGTCTTTTAATTATTTTTTGATTATGTGTGTGAAAGCAAGAGTTAGTCGGTTTGAAAACCGCCAAAGAAACGTGTGCTACAGCACCACGTCTCTTTAAACCGCCGGAGAAGAAAAATCATGAAGAAACTACAAGCATCTTGGGCACACGATAAAATATTATTATATTTGCTGCTGGAGATCTCAAGAAGTACGAAGGAAGCTGAACTTGTGGCTTGCAACTTGGACGTGAAGGAAACGCAGCCCACAATTTTTGACTGCCAAGAAGAAAAGTTCAACTTCAACTCTTGCACGTTTGTAGTCCAGGCGGTGAAGTGCTTATAGATATAGGGTCATGCTAGTTTATTTAGTGTGTGAGAGAGTGAGATTTTAGAGAGACTTTTAAGCTTAACAAAGTTAGTGTGTGTACTCTATTAAGCCTTTGCAAGATATATTGTGTAATATAATCTCTCTTTGTGGGTGTACTCTCTCCCTCCAAGTCCTTTTGGTTCCAATAGATATTCTATTTTCAATACCCCAACAGTGCAATTGTAGAGGCCTAATTATTTGGAAAATCCGTAAGGGTCCTATAAGTTCCATGAATCAGGATCCATGCCTTTGGCCTGTACGAGTAATTCTTACCCCGTGTGGTTTGCATGCAGTTGAGCGGATCATATATCCACTCCCTTTTTACACACGATATGTTTTTAACTTTCTTATTAGGGGACACTCTTGAAGTTAGGTTACCTTTTTATTTATTCAATAATATAGTAATTAGAGGTGTCAAGGATTCCAATTTCCATGATACCCAAACCAAACGGAACCATTTGGAGTCACACTTATTTTGACCCGATCGTGGATTGACCCGACCTGAACCGAAAATGCAATTCGGGTCAAGTTTTGGGGTTTTTGTCACGCCCCGACCCTCAAGCACGCACACATCCCTTACTTTTGGTCGATTTAAAAATGCGATATCCCAGGACTATGTATCGCCGACCCTTTCATTTATATATGCACATGCGGAAGCAGTTATAATTCCCCAGACAATAAAGCAATGGGATAGAAAAGTAGGCCATACATTTTTCTTACTGAAAATTCACAACAACATCTTTTTACATGCAAACAAGGACTGACAAGACAGGACGGGATCTCAGTCCTCATCCGGGTCGTATTCGATGTCATACCCGGGGTCCTCCTCCACGTACTCCTCTTCGGGTTCCTCAACAAGGATCTCCTCGTCAGATTCATGCTCCTTAGGCTCCTCATCCAGGTCCTGAAATGGTTATTCAATAACCACTGAGACCACGTCTCAGCAAGTTCTACCTCCTAAGACCCGATTAGTAAACTAATACACCTTAGGGCTGCCTATGCACAACATGAGTTAGAAGACTTACCTTGGTCTTAGATTCCACCTGCATATTAGTACAGATCAAATAGGCACACAAGCAATCACATCACAGATCGAAGCATCGATCTAATTGACTTAGTCGATTTCATATCAGGAAGACCACTCACGATCATCTCCCTTCAATCATTCAATTCACAACATCAAACCAAGGCAATGAATCACATCAAGTCACACTCAGATCGAATCATCGATCAATCGACCTAGTCGATTACAAGTTAATCAGACCATCTCATGGTCATTTCCAATCAATCAGTCCATTCACAACATCAAATCAAGCAATGATCAATCGACCTAGTCGATTACATGTCATCACGACCCATGCTTGGTCGGCACATTCAATACTATCTATAAGTCCGACCATAGTCCAGGACTGCTCACTCTAAGCTGATATATAGATAGTATAGCTCGCACTAAGCTGATAGGGTTAAGGTATACTGCTCTCGCTAAGCTGACATATCGCCCGTAGGCTGATATAGTATACCGGTATACTGCTCTCGCTAAGCTGACATATCACCCGCAGGCTGATATAGTATACCCCCGATACTCACACTGAGCTGATAAAGTGTACTGCTCGCACTAAGCTGACATATCGTCCAGTATACTGCTCTCGCTAAGCTGACATATCAGAGCCCGTAGGATAATATAGTATACTATCCGACCATTCAATCCATTCCATCTGTTGTCCTTCTCGATAAAATAGCCGTGTGTGGGGACACGGTTGGCCTTAGCCAAAATATAATATTTTCCTTTCCACAACTCCCACATTTTCTGTAGTCCACCAAAACACTTTTAGTGCTGTCAACCGACACTCGGTTATTTTCCAATTATTAATCAAAGATTATTCAATTAAAGAATAATTCCCAATTTCACAAATAACTCAATTCAGCACAAACTAAAGCTCAATTAAATAAATGAACTATGCCACGACAATCAGCACAAAATTCCGGTCACTGGCCATCCCAGTTGAATTTCCGGAAAATAAATAATTAAATAATTAATTTCGAAAAATAAATAAATAAATACAATAAATTCAATTTAGCACAATATAAAGCTCGATTAAATAAACGGACTGCACCACGATCATCACCATAAAATCCCGGTCGCTAGCCATCCCAACCTTAATTTCCGAAAATAATTAATTAATTAATTAATTTCGAGAATTAAATAATTAATATTAAAAACTCAATTTAGCTCAATATAAAGCCCGATTAAATAAACGGACTTCACCATAGTCATCCGCATAATATTCCGGTTCCGGACCATCTCCCTTGAATTTTCGGAAAATAAATAATTATTTAATTTAATTCCGAAAAATAATATTAAAATACCAAAAATCTCACTTATGCCCGAATTGCCTAATTAACACCCGATAAGGGTCGGGAAAAATCCCACGAAGCATCCAATAAATACTACATGCAATTCTCTATCTAATTACACTAATCACATCACTAATATACAAAGCAATTAACTAATAATCACTAATCAATTCTAATCTAACAACCTAATTACACTTAATTAATACTAATCAACCTTTAAGTATAATTAGAAAACTAAGAATGCATTAGTGAGTAAAACTCACTTGCACAAAGCGAAGATCGAAAACCGCGATGGCGACGCAACGGTGGCTGAACTTGGGCCGACTTGCTTCACGGGCCCAAGATGGGCTAAACTTGCTGGGCCTCACTGAAATATAACTGATGCTGGGCTTGAAACTAAACTGAACTGGGCTTCAAATTGAGATGGGCTGGACTTCAATTACTTTGCTGGAAATTGAGCTTGGCCAATTAACTCACGTGGACTGGGCTGGGCTGCTGCGGTTGGCCCACGAACTGGAGAAGCAGCCGCTGGCATGCACTGGAATCTTCGAGCTTCGCTGGCAACAAGGGGACGAGGTGCAGCTTCGCTCGGTGGGGGATTTCTTCGGTCAATCTTCAGCGATTTTCAGCTGGGTCTTGACCGGTAAAATGGACCGAAACGTGGCAGAGATGGGGAGCAGCTGTTGGCGTCGATGGACGTGGGAAGAAGACGCAACGTGGCTTCGCTGGAGTCTTCAATTCGCTTAAGTCCACGGACGTGAGTCTTCTTCAGTGGAAGGCCTCGCGCGGCTGAAGAAGAAGAGGCGCGGATGAAGAGTCTTCAGTGGCAGCTGCAGCTTCATTGGACGTGGCTGCTTGAAGATTGTAGGTGGACGTGGCAGCGGCAGGAATTGCTCAGTCAACCAAGGAATTCGGTGACTTGTTGGTTGACCGAGAGAGCGCAGACGTTGGACGGGTGGCAAGGTCCGCTGGCGTTGATGCTGAGTCGTGGATGAAGAAGCCGCTTGGGGTTTCGGTGAGTGGAGGTTTCACGGTCAACACCAGCTTCGCTGGTTGACCAAACTGAATGAATTAGTTCGGTGGGTGGAGCTACAGGGAATCATGGCCTAAAGTGGAGAAAGATGGAGTCTTCGCTGGGGGGAGAAGCTGAGGACGAAGGGAGAGAGAGATCTTCGGGCGTGTGGCTGGTTTCTCTCGGTGGTAAAAGAAGAAGAGAGGGTAAAGATGAGGAGGGATGGAGGGCCCCTCTTGCTTGATATTTTCCAAACTTAGTCCCCAAGGTTCATCCTAGGCCAAGTATAAACCCATGGCCTCCAATGATCCACCAAGACATTCTCCATGACCTCCCAATTGGTCCAAAATAGCTAGTAGGAGGGGGAGTCACGAATTTTGACACAATCCTTCCTCAATTCATCCTCAATCAACTCTCATAAAATCAATCGACGCCTCAATGTCTCAATTACTATTTTTCCTCATCCAATAAACCATCGTGCATCTCAATTTTGCAACCAGAATTGATTCTCGGCTTCAACTGAACAAAAACAACCTTATTTATTCAGTTAAAATTAGAACCCGAAAATCTGGATGTCACAGTTTTCATCTTCTTTTTTCCTTGCTATTTCAAGCATATGCCTTGATTGAGCATCAAGTTGTTCCAAACCTAGTCTACCACATTTTGATCACTTCCAAATCAGCCGGAAAAGAAATTTAGCAACAAGCTAAATTAGCAAAACCTGCACAGGAAGTTTAGTTTCTTGAAACACCAGGACTTTAATCGTGGAACACATTTGGTCAGGTTAACTATTATGTGCTTGCAAAGATATACAAACATAATATCAAGTACGATAACATAAAGGAATGATGAATGACCAAGATCTCCCATCTTTTAATCTACAAAGCAAATATTTTTCAACAAATTCAACCAAAGTCAAGCAATCTCCATAATGGCCAAAAAGACCATATTAGCTCTCGAGGAGAATCTTTCCAATGACCCAATTAATTATTGATATTGTGAATTTTCCAATCATCAAGAGAACACCCACATATGTTTTTCTAATGATGCTCCAGTTTGCAAGGTTCTTTATTCATGTTAAGAACAGTAATTATACAACTCTACTTTCAATTTTTGTCCTCCACTCTAAAGAATGAAAGCGTCCAATGGCGCAATTATTCAACCATGAAGCTTTAGGGAGAATGATAAAACTTGCTTGCTGATCTCTTACACCAGCAACACCTTCTCTACAATGAGACGCATTTTTTTTTTCCAATTTTTGGATTGATTCTTTAAATATTATCTATTGATGAAATATAGTGTTTTTTTAGGATTCTTCGGAATGCAGACAAGAAGGGACGATGAAGGAAGAGGAGGGAAAAAAAAATATTTGAAACCCAAACCAAATTGTCAATCTATCCGAATTCCTTTACTTATTACTCAAACTGAAAGGATCTAAATTTTCGAGTCCGGTTGGATCCGTTCAATTCGGGCATTTTCGACACCCCTAAGTAATTGTATTATTCTCTATATTGCCTAATTACTTTATATGGTGTTTTGTCAATCAAAATGATTGTATGAAAGACAAATAAGAGCAGTTTTGTTCTCAAACTTTTTCGGTTATATTCCATTCGAGCGCGGGACTTAAAAGGTGCACTTATGAAATTTGACATACAAGAATCCCACCAGCTTTTTCTAATAAATAGTGGAAGATGTATGTATCTATGTATGTGCGCGTATATATATATATATGTATGTATGTATGTGTGTGTATGTATGAAGGGGCATGGAGGAGGTCATGAATATTTGAGGTAAATATGCTATCCATAAACCACGTCTGTGTTGGCCTTACTTAGGAGGGACTGTCTTTTAGCCTCCACGCACTCTGGAACCACTTCATAAATGTTCACCTTGTAAAATTTTGTGGGAGTAATGTCGACTATTTTAAAAACTTATGTTGTTAGATGAATGTATGATTTATTATTTAAATATTTTAATACTCCCCTCACGGTTATTCTAGTTTTCTTTTCCTAGTATTAAGCATAAAGATTTAATTAAGGAGGCAAATATGATCTAGAAAGATTCAAACTTAGGACCTCCTATACAATGTGAGATTTGGTAAGATTACGATTAATTGTTTTAAAAACTTAAGCTGTTAGATGAAAACATAATTTATTATTTAAATATTCTAACACGCCTTTTAGAGAAGTTTTCTAATTTACGGGATTAACAAAGTGGCTAGTAGAGAGCATACTCACAACCAAATCATCATATCAAGCTAATAAAACATGCTTATGAAACTTAGGGATGGAGGAAGTTCATTGAAATCAATCATCTAAAAGAGGCAACGAGAGAGATTTAGTTACCAAACATTTGACTCCACTTGTGAATGTGAGGCTCCACGATGGGCAAAATATCATGACAAACATCCACCGTGGGCTTGTTCATCTTCCTCGCCACTTCCTCACTCAACTTGAATATTTCTCTGGTAGAGCCATGGGCGAATCCGTAGGGAGGGCCTCTCACTCCTTGTGAAGCCATTGCACGTTGTAGCCGAATCGGGTTCCACCAGAACTTCTGCAAGACCTTTTCGAGAGCTGAAAATAGAATGATGCTCAACAAGATAACCCCACCATTTACCAAAAGATTCATGGCCTCGATCCTCAAAATAACAATGGAATAGAAAGGAAATGAAAACGACTTCTTCTCTTTTTGAGTGGGTATGAAAATGAGATCAAGTTAAACACGGAGTTCAATTTATAGGCACTTCTTCTCTTACCGAAATGTGGGGCCCGCTGACATGTGTCGATCAATGGATGAAGTAACAATTTGCCGACTGGATACAACTAATGTACCCAATATTTTGTTATGGGAGTGTCGGTTTGACTTTTGGCTTTTCAATTTGGTAATTTTGAGTGTCGTTTTTTTTTTTTTTGTTTTTTCGGTAAAGGTTAATTTTGAGTGTTGTTTTGAATACTAAAAGTGTGATTTTTTTTTTCCTTTTGCATTTTAAGTCCAAAAAGTCCAACTTAATGCAAAATTTAGCTAGTTAGGACCAAAATGTTGAACAATTTACTCGAAAAAATTATTCAATTAGAGTCATAAACTTATTGTACATATGTCAATTTAGCCATAAACTCTTCGATTTTGTCAATTCGATCCTAAACATTTGCGGGTAATGCTTATATGGTCATTTCATCCAATTTTTGCTAGAAATCACTAACATGACGGTATGCTATGTAGAACGGCTAGCAATGACTAAATTGCCATATTAGCGATTCTCAAATACATTGGTTAGATGGACTACAATGAAACTTCAAGTATAGGTTTATAGCTAAATTGGCAAATTTGAAAAATTTAAGATTAAGTTGTTATTCATGTAAAATATGTATATTTAATTGGGTAATTTTTCCCAATTTAACCGTAAGCACGCGGAATGAAAGGATGCTGAAACGGCAAATGATATAACATATGCAGCAACTTTTATATATGTAGTGCATTTAGTGTAGCATTAACTTTAGCTTTTTTTTACTTTAATTGAAACTTTTTAACTTTTGGAATATTAGTTTTTATTTTTGAGTTTATTGTACTTATTATAGATAGTCTTTTATCGAAGTAGGCCATCTTAACGAGTACGTGTTATCATTCAATTCTTAAGATTTTTTTTTTTTGTCGAAAAAATTGTATTCATGGCTCAAAAGAGTACATGAGAAGTATATAAAATTTCATGGTAAAACAAATTGAAGTAAAGCAAAGGCCACAACACTACAAAATAATGCCAAATCCAAAAAATAAAGAGGATTAAAAAAGTACCACAAGGTTCAGCACACACTCGTTCCAAAAAAACGAATCTATTAAGCAAAATAATTGACAGCTAATCACTAAACAACCAAAAATAGGTTGATAAACACCGATCTAACCTTTGGAAATGTAAATTTTTATAGTTTAGCAAAAAGCTAGAGTTCTTGCAATCATCATTAAAACTAGAGGTAAAGGACTTGTACACGAACAAAGCATGAGGGTATCAAATCCCCTAAAACACTCTTAAACTCCTGAATCTAAATTGGGGAGAAGAACTACTAGGTCTAGAACTAAATTTGTAAAGTTCACATTCTCAAATCTAGAATTAGGTCAAGAGAGCACAACTCCTAGATTTAGATCGGGAGAGTACAAAACGATTCAAAAAAAAAAAATCATAATAGATGGAGGGGAGGATGAGACTAGCTCAAATCATCCGTATGGTTGCAAATTGAAGAAGAAAGTGAAAAAAGAAGAGGGACGGAAAGACTTTTCGGCTTCGTGGGGGCGGCAAAAGAACGCTTCAAGTGCCTTAACTTTGCACAAAGGGACACTTAAGTGCCATAACTTACGAAAGGTACATTTAAGTGCCAAAATTAGAGTAAAATGAATCACTTGAGTGCCAATCCGGCCAAAACGCTGACATGTCAATTTTCCGGCAAAACGAGTGCGAAACGGCGTCGTTTTAATGTTGACGTGGCCAAAAATTTAATATAAAAAATAATTTAAAACTAAATTTATTTAAATATTTAAAAAATATTAAAATATTAAAAAATGTTATTTTTTAAAAATTTTAAAAATTTTAAATTTTAAAAATTTTAAAAATTTAAAAAAAATTATAAAAAATTTAAAAAATTTTGAAAAAATATAAAAAAATTTAAAAAATTTTGAAAAAATATAAAAAAATTTTAAAAATTTTGTAAAAATTTATAAAATTCTATAAAAATTTATAAAATATTAAAAAAATTAAAAAAAATTAAAAAAATTAAAAGTTAAAAATAAAAAAATTCAAAAATTTTAGAAAATTTAAAAAAAATTCGAAATTTTAAAAAATATTAGAAAATTTTTTTAAGAAAAGGAGGCGGGCCCGGCCAACCCTCCCCCACCTTCCAGCGACGGCGGGGAGGCGGCGGCAACGAGGGCTCCGCCCTCAGCCGTTGGTTGCCTTTCTCCTCCTCCTCCTACATTTTTTTAAAAATAAAAATAAATTATATTATTGTTTTGTTTTAAATTTAATTTAATTAATTTTTCTATTATATTAAAATTCAACTTATACCAAAACAACGTTGTTTTGGCCAATTTAAGTGCTCTAATCTGGCCAACACCCGAAACGGCGTTAATTTGGTGCTGACATGGTAAAAAATTTAATATATAAATTAATTAATTTTAATATAAAAATAAATTTATTTTAAAATTTTAAAAATAAAATTAAAAAAAATTAAAAAAATTGCAAAATTAAAAAAGTTACAAAAAATAATAAAAAAAGGGAGGCGGTGAGGGCTGAAATTTTTTGTAACTTTTTTAAGTTTTTGTAAATTTCGTAAATTTTTTAAATTTTTTGTAACTTTCTAAAATTTTTTGTAAATTTTTTGAATTTTCTGAAAATTTTTTAAATTTTATGTAAATTTTATGTAAATTTTGTAAATTTTTTATAAATTTTGTAAATTTTTTGTAACTTTCTACAAAATTTTGCAAATTTTAAATTTTTGTAAATTTTTAAATTTTTTAAATTTTTTAAATTTTTTCTAAATTTTGTAAATTTTATGTAAATTTTGTAAATTTTTTTTGTAAATTTTTAAATTTGTTTTGTAACTTTCTAATTTTTTTGTAAATTTTGTAATTTTTTTGTAAATTTGTAAATTTTTTGTAATTTTTTTAAATTTTTTTAAATTTTTTAAAGTTTCTAAATTTTTAAATTTTTTAAAAATGTTTTAAATAAATTTATTGTAAATTTAATTTAAATAATTTTTATATTATTATAAAATTCAAATGATGTCAAAACGACGTCGTTTTGGCCGAATTCGAGTTGACTTAGCTCTCCTGCGAAACACATCAGCGAGAAATATTAATATTTTAATGCCACGTATGATTTCCGGCCAACTTCACCGGAGATGGCTCTCAAGTGTCCCACTTTTCTTAAAATGTGGCACTTAAGTGTACCTTTCGTAAATTATGACACTTAAGTGTCCCTTTGGCCAAAGTTATGGCACTCCAGGGGTCCGCACGTCTCGTGGGGGCAGAAGAAGTATTCTTAAAAATTAGTTAAAACAAGCAAAAATCTAGGTAATTTGACGTCTGGCTTCTGGCTTCTGGCTTCTGCCAACTCTAACAGGTAGACTAAAACCTTATCCAACTTAATTGGCGAATGTAGCTTAAGTTTCATTAATACCTCAGAGGGATCAAACAATGAATTAACTACATTGCTAGTAGACTAGGCTTAATGGAGATCGTCTTGATATTCTCTTTTCAATAGCCCATGAGTACGATTATTAGAAGCCTAATTATTTGGAAAATGCAGGAAGTGCCCTGCCAGTTTTTATGAACCAGGATTCATGCCTTTGGTCTATACAAGTAGTTATGACCCACTGCGGTTAATAAGCAGTTAAGTGGATATCAACTCTTTTTTTACATACATGATATGTTTTTAACTTTCTTATTAAGGGACACTCTTGATGTTAGGTTACCCTTTGTTTTTTCCGAAATAATATAGAAACTAGGGGTGTCAATGGTTTGAATCGATTTGGATTTCCATAATACCAGTAAAATTCACAAATACCTGAGATAATTATGCTATCCCATAAAACATGGCTGCATTAGCCTTATTGTGGAGGGAGTGCCTTTTAGCCTCCAAGTACCATGTGTCATGACCTTCCCAAAGTAGGTGGATTCACCTATGGATTTAGCTAATAGATTGTTAAACTTAGACTTAACTTGGCTTTCCAAATCTTAGACTTAACTTGGGCTCTTAAAATCCTATACCAATTTGCTACTTAACGTTTAAGACATCAACATGCAAATGATTTTTAATTAAGAGTCGTTACTAATCTATTTTTCAGTGGGTTAATTGTAAACTCAAGTAAAGTAATGGGAAACTTAATTTACCCTTACAAATCAGAGATTATGGGTATGGGAATTCGATTATGCCTAATTTCTCTAACACTTTTTAGATACATTTTCTCTTTTATTTTTAAAAAATTCTTTGCGGGCAATTTGCATTAACTTTAATTTATTCCTAACATTTGAGGTGATCATACAAATGTACAACCATTATTTAACACTCGAAAAAGCAAAGTAGTTAAGAAATTGCAAGCACATGAAGGAAATGCTTAACATATAACAACAAAAGCATCTATAATATTAGTTAGATATTCACATCAACAACGGTTTATAATTAACAAGCAATTCATTATTTTTAGGGTTTTCACCTATTTAATGAAAATCATGCTTTATGCAATGCACACTATTAATCTAACATGACACGAGACATAATTTATTTAAATGTCCTAATCCTAACAACAATTAAACTTAGTATTCTAGCAGGACGGGCGAACTTTTAACTACATGAACTAATTCTAATGATGGATAGATCTCATTATGGAACTATTCTAATATGATGACGTGTAAAACATGTCTACTTTAACATGACACTCAATTATTAATTAAATGACATAACATGTAATTTCTAATGACAAGTAAAATTAACATACAAGTATTCTAGCGGGACACACAATTTCAAGAACCTAAAATATAATTAATAGATTACACGCGAGCAATGACATGGTGGTGATGATGACATGACAAGTTATGAATGATGTGGCATATAGTAATGACAAGGTAGTGAGATGCAAGCATGACATGCACATGACTTTTTTTATGATTTTTCTTTGTTCAATTCGAAGTTAATTAAAATCCCTAATTTAAACTTGTAATCTATCCTAAAAGTAATGTGCTTCAATTGAATCTTTTTTTTTATATAGATTTTTTTAGAAACAAAAACAATTCAAATCAAATAAAGATAGAAAAAAATCAAATCCACATGGCATCAAAACACACAAGATATTATCAATATTAATCTAATTTCAAAAATAAATTGACAAATCGTATCTGGGGTGTGAGATCGGATCGGCCAATTTTTTGTGCGATTAGGAGTCGTATCTCGGGCATGATATTGGATTGGCGATTTTCCATGCAATCATGAATCGTACATCAAGCATAATATCAAATTGACAATTATAGCAAGTTAAATAATTAGGGGATAATCCCTAATTTAAAGTCTACTCAGATTTTGTGGATATTAATAATACATTCGGAAATCCAACAAACATTAGAATATTTCGAAGAAGGTAACAAAACAAATGAAAATTGAATTAAGTAAAATTATTCCTAGCTCTCGACGCTGCTCAGGTGTTTCCAAATTTTGACTGACAACGAATCGCAGCAATCACGAACCCACAACCGGAGGAGGCTCATGGCAGCGCTCGACGGCGATCAGCAACGTGCTTGGGGCAAAGGATGGCTTAAACGTCAGGACTGGACTTCTCCATCAAAGCAATGATCACTCTCGACCTCCTTATTTGGATAAAACAATAACACCTGTATTACTTCCTTCGGCCTCCACCGATCCTTTCTATTTGGTCTCAGATAGCTCTTTTATTGACTTTTTCAATCTTCCCTTCAACGGAATGACAATGAGAATCTCCAGTTCCCCGGAAGACTGGGCCTCGGAGGGACAAGAGGTTGACCACGGTTGGAGACATCAGTGGATTGGTGGCAACAACTCGTCGAGGACCTGCAGGAAATTCGTCAAGTCACGGTGGGCTGTGGCTGACAGGCGTGGCGGCTCATAGTGCTCAGCTGGGGTCGCGGCTGGATGGTCCACGGACTCACCTAGAAAGAGAGAGTAGTGGCTCGGCTCAGTGATTCACAGTGCTGCTCAGTCGATGAGGAAGCAGTAACATTGTGGACCGTCAAATATCTCCCAAGATACAACAAGGTCACTATTGAGACTAGTATTTCTCCAGATCTTTCAAGGGAAAGAATTGAAATGATGGTTGTAATTTTGGGAAGAAGACTAAAAAGACTTAATTGGCATTCATGCCAAAAACCGATATATTTATCTCAATCTTAGTGAACATAGATAATCTTTCGAGAAAGATTGCAAAGTGAATAAATATATCTCTTCAAAATTGCAAACTGAACAAGTGTATTTTCAAAGATTATCTTGCAAAGATATATAAAATTCGAAATAAAAAAAATGTTTTTTTAATAAAATTTCTAATTCCATAATTTTCAAAAATAGTGAAGGAACAAACACAACCTTTCAACTAATAAAGATTAACAAGATAACTTTACAAAATAAAATTAAAGTAAAAATACTAGGTTAACGCTAAGTGCACATAATAATTGTGACGCGCCTAATAATGCAATTATTCGCTTGCCCACTCGCTTGCCCACACGCAAGTATTATAAGTCTATCTCACAATCATTTGTACAAATTAGAAGAAGCTCACACTTATAGAATGACATATTTCCTTCCAAATTTTCTAGGGTTAATACCTGAAAAACCTCAGACTAGTACACGTGATAAATTTACCATAAACTAATTTTTTTGCCACAAAAAATCTCAAATCGATACACTTGTAACAAATTTATTCAAAACTAATTTATTCAACCGTTACAAACCCCAAACTTGTACATTTGTAACAAATATACCTTCTACTAAATTAGATTAATAACAAAAAAAAAACCCATAAAAATGGTACAACTGTGAAAAATAAATAGTAAAATCGCAAACTAGTATACTAATCTATTATCATATATCATTTAAGTGAGTAAATTTATCACAAGTGTATCAATTTGGGATAAATTTGTCAAAAGTATACAAATTTGATATTTTTTATGGTCAAAAAATTAATTTAGAGTAAATTTATCACATATATATTGGTTTGCGATTTTTTAGAGTATTAACCTAATTTTCTACGTAGGACAAGGAAAAAGTACCTTCTATTTGTTTTCCAAACAAATAACTAAGGGCGCGCATGATAAAATTTTTGTTTCTCGATTTCTCGGTTTCTCTGTTCCCCGGAATAGGTTTGGAACAAAAATCCGTTTGGTAATGCAATTTGATTTCTCTATTTTTGAAACAGATTTCTATTCCAAAAATAGAGAAATAGAATAAATCAGAAGCTGAAATTTTTAACTTCTCAGTTTCTGAAATAGAAATAGAATTTTTTTTTCTCAACTTTTCAATTTAGTTAATTTAGTCCGAAATATTTTAATGATTTTTTAATATAATCATTTCAATCAATATTGATTGAAAATCTTAACCATTGGGCCAGATGGTGGGAATTGAAATGAACAAGGCTTCATTTGTTGCATGCAAGAGATTTTGCGCATGGTAATAGTCAACTTGCCATATTCATATCTAACGAGTGTTTCTTCACCTACTCTTCCATAGTACGCCAGACAACGGCTCAATCTGGCTAACTATTTTTTTAATCGTAGACTTCATATCGAGGCGGTAAAAAGGGGTCAAATCATTAGGGTTTCATCCGATTTTTCTTTTATATAGTGTCCTCACTTCAAGATGCGGGTAAAAAGAGATCTAATAAGAAATCTGTTGTTCTTGTAAGAGTGTTGGTGAAAATACAGATTTTGATAATAAATTTTTAAATAATCCTAGTGTTGATAATTTTGAAAAAAACTGGTTATGATTTTTGAACATGGTGAGGATTTTTTTTCACAAAATTTGGAAAGAAATTGGAATTAGACTTGAAGTTAGAATTTTTTTAGGAGATTAGACTATTATAATCATGGCTATCATTGGACTTATTTGATTAATGTGAAATCAATTTCGGCAAAAACATAATGACATATTCACTACAATTGAATTTCAATTGATTTTTTTATGCCACGTTGTTTATTTTTCGAAAGAAAATATTACGTAATAGGAAACATAAGCACATTTAATAGGAAATTTCATGAAATTATATTTTCAACTTTTGTAATGTATTAGTATTATTTCGACTATTATTTTGTATTTGATGATTTCCTATGTTGTTATATAATCAATTTCTATTCCTAGAAATAGAAATTTTATTCCGTTTTCAAACAGATTTCTGTTTCAGAAATAGAAATTTTGAGTTGTTATCAAACAGGTTTCTGACCAGAAATCAATTTCTGAAACAGAAATTTTGTCATGTGCACCCTAACAATGCCAACACCAACATCAACTCAGTGGTGGGACACTTCGCTGCGAACAAAGAGGCACAGCCAGAGGAAGTGGTTCTCAACCAAGCTCTCATTCTCTCTCTCCCTCTCCCTCCCTCTCTTCAATTCTCAAATGTTTTCCCTCGTCTTTTTTTAGCTTATTGTCTCTCCCCCTTTTTCCTTTATGGCCGTCAATCTCCCATGTATATTTTCCTAAAATCTTCCCAAAATCAACCAATTAATGTAATCTTTTCAAGTGAGGCACCGACGTGCAAAAATTTCAGTCCAATAACAAATGGGCTTGGCTAAATTATTTTAGTTCATGGGCTCAATCCACAACTAAACATGTCAATTGAGTCCATCCAAAGCCGGTAAAATGCAAGTTCAACTATTAATGCAATTACTCCTAATATCTATACAAAATTTTAACTTAATATTTTTACTGAGATTGGATGCATCCCTAATTTTCTATACAATGAATTACTAAATGAGATATTAAAATTTAGATATCAACACTACAGAATTACTCCATAGATAAGTCTTCTGATCTACCGGATCCAGAGGTTGGCAAGTGAAGAGCATATTCACAACCAAATCATCATATCAAGCTGCTTACAAAACTTAGGGATGTAGGCATTCCATTGAAATCAACCATCTAAAAGAGGCAACAAGAGAGATTTAGTTACCAAACATTTGAGTCCGCTTGTGAACGTGAGGCTCCACAACGAGCAAAATATCATGAGAAACATCCACCGTGGGCTTGTTCGTCTACCTCTCAACTTGAATATTTATCTGGTGCATCCATGGACGAATCCGCAAGGGAGGGCCTCTCACTCCTTGCGAAGCCATTGGACGTCGTACCTGGCTCGGGTTCCACCAGAACTTCTGCAGGACCTTCTCGAGAGCTGAAAACAGAATGATGCTCAACAAGAAAACCCCACCATTTACCAAAAGATTCATGGCCTCGATCCTCAAAATACAATGGAACAGAAAGAAAATGAAAACGACTTCTTTTTCAAACGACTTCTTTTTGAGTGGACATGAAAATGAAAATCAAGTTAAACATGGAGTTCAATTTGTAGGAACTTCATAGTAGAATATGCTGGTGTCTTTCGAAAGCCAAAGGGAAAGAAAAAAAAAACTAAAGCCTTATTTTACTGCAAGTAACCTCATCATCTCCCTAATTGACAAATACCGTCTTTTCTTCCCACTAAAGTGCTTGAGTATTTGCATGGTATTTCCCGTCCTCTGCTGATTAGCCGTGTGAGATTTTGTGAGATCACTATTAATTATTCTAAAAGTTTAAGCCATTAGATGAAGACGTAGCTTAATATTTAATTATTCCAACAAGACCCAATAAGCACAAAAACAACCAAGTAGTGTTGAGTCAGTCTCAAAAGGACTATGTTGGTAAAAAGACAACCATTTACATACAGTTTTGAGTTTCATGATTCCTTCATAATTGGGATCTTCATTGCCAACTACATCGGCCCCTCTTTCCTGCCTCTTCTTGCCAATCTTTGTGAATTGCAAGGAAGAAGAGTGTCCAAGGGAGGATGGAATTCGTCGTTTCTTGTCCCGCGATATAGAACGTCTTGCACTCATCCACAAGATCACCAATTGTGATTCGCTTGCTCTCGTCCGGATCGTGATAGGCCTTTAGAACGGACCCTAAGAAGTCATTCGTGTGGTCATCCATTTCTCTTGTGTTCAAATTCTTTTCTCGCTTCTTGATTATCCCTAACACCGCATCGCATATCGCATTCTCCAGTCGCTTGGACTCGATTTCATCAGTCGTTTTCCATATCTTACTATAGAAAGAAAAACATGAATCGACTTTTAAACCAAGCCAAAATTACTATTACCACTGAAACTCTATTCACTTGGAAAAATAGATTTAGTGAAATAATAAGACCCTAATGTTCACAAGGAAAAAAACAAGTACCTAATTCCAGGAAGTCTTAATCTCAAAAGATTTCGCGATGCTATAATAGTCAACTCGCCCAACATTTGGAAAATATCTCTTCCTTCAATGTAGCTGCTTCCAAATGCTGTCCTGGAAATCACTTTTGACATGATCGCCGTAAACTCTTCGAACGACTCAACCTCTTCGGCTTCTAAATTCTGCATCTCTTGAGCAGCATGTGAACACTATCCACCACTGCTGGAATCATGCCGTGCATATTCACAATTTATGGCACAATCAGCAACAGTTCTCATGCATGTTCTAAGCCCAAGCCCTTGCATGGCTTAGAACGTACATACTCAATTACTGTTATGCATATAGAACATGACGGTATATGGATAAAATCATGTGTTAACACGAGTTAACAAGTTTTCCTGTTATGTCTATCATTTGGCACATTACAAAATCACAATATTTCTAACACAAATTGACGGGAATCCAGAAGTCGTATCAGACAATTGATTTCTAAGGAGCACGGTAAAAGTTTACCTTCAAGCTTTCGCCATGGAAGGCGAGATGTGCCAATCTACGTTGCCGTGTCCATTTTTTGCCTTCAGTACTCACAAGCCCATCACCTAAAATCTTCTTGATGTCTCCTGGGAATTCTGGCTTTACGTATGTTTTATCTCTGTTGTTAAGTACCCCTTTGACTAGCTCAGTGTCTGAGATAAGTAGTTGAGCTTGAGGACCATACCAATACAGACAAATGCCCCCTACATACCGTATGAAGGCATCGTGTTAGCAAGGGCTTGAATAAAAAACTATTAAAATAAAATAAAGTTACACTAGACGGACATGACTTATAGCCAAGTGTGTGTTAAATAACTGCGCTAAGTACTACTTTTACCCAAGGTTATATTATATATTCATCAATAGATAAGTTAGATAATTGCTCTAAAAAAATTAGGAGATTCTCTAAAAGAAATATGGGGTTTTGCTTCTCGCAGCAACATGATATGAGGTGGTGATCCCACTTATGGGTTATGTTATAAAAGGGGAAAAGTCCCAAAAAAAGTCCTAAACCTTTTGTGTTTTTGTCGATTTAGTCCTAAACTGTTTTTTTTTTTTTTTGCCGATTTAGTCATAAACCTTTTTACGTTGCGCAAATTCAGTCATTTCCGACCAATTTTGGCCGGATTTTGCTAACTGGACGCTGGCCGGCTGACGTGGCTTGATCGACGCTAACATTGACAACTTTTAATAATATTTTAATTTTCCTTTTCTTTTTCTTTTCTTCTTCTCCTCTTCTTCCTCCAGCTGATCATGGGACCTCGGCGATCGATCAGAGGCGACAGCGGGCGAGGTCGACCTCGACCTCCCCGGCCATCTCACCAATGGCCATGAGGGTGGCCTCGTGGTGGGCGGCGAGGCTGGCCCTTGTCGAATTTGGCGAGGGTCGAGCCTCGCTAGCTCAGCGTGAGGCTAGCTCTAGGCCGCCTCCTTGCGCCAAGTTGGCGGAGCTTGCCCTTGCCGACCATGGGTGAGGCTCTACCCTCGCTAGCCATTGCCTCTAGCCGGTCGCTGAGGTTCGGCGACCAATTGGAGGAAGATGAGAAGAAGAAAAAAAGAAAAAAAATTCTAAAATATTAAAATATTATTAAAAGTTGTAAACATCAGCATCAATCAGATCATATCAGCCAGCTAACATCCAGTGAGTAAAATCCGGCCAAAATTGGCCAGAAATGACTAAATTAGCACAACATAAAAATGTTTAAAACTAAATTAGCACAAAAAAAAGGTTTAGGATTAAATTGGCACAAAGATAAAAGGTTTATGACTTTCTTGGCACTTTTCCTGTTATAAAAGTAGGACCTAAATTACCATATATTTTATTCCACCCTGAATGTGAGGCTCGACGATGGGTAAAATCTCATGAGAAACATTCGTCATGGGCTCGTTCGTCTTCATCATGACATCCTCCTTCAACTTGAATATTTCCTTGGTGCTGCCGTGGATGAACTTGTAGGGAGGGCCTTTGAGGCCTTGTCTCCACCACAGCTTGTGAAGCAATTTGGTAAGAATTGAGGAGAGAAAAAAAAGCCGAAATGCTCAACAAGAAACCCAGAAAATCCATGGCTAATTGGGCTTATTTCCAAAGTTGAGGGGCCGAAAGGAAGAATTCCTATTGGGACATACGAAATCGAATTGCCCATTTTATAGCCACTTTATTGTGTGAAATGTTGGATTTCGTACAGCTTAAAAATTTGAAATTGCAGCACCTCCACATTCATTTCATTTCGATCCTTCGACTTTGGCGGCTTGACTGGACAGAGATGTAAATGGAGTTTGTTACCCCAAGATCATCCTTTGCTTGACTCAACCTGCTATCACTTTGGGAGATTGAAAACTTGATATTGGAATATAAAAGTAAAGTATTGTTTTGAAGATCTTTTTTTTTCCCCAAATAATTAGGCGTTTAATAATTTTCGAGTATAGTAACAATGCTAATTAATTGCGACAGTTCTGAGATCTTAGTGACTTAAGTATATTTTAGTAGCTATCGAGTGTGAAAGTCCAATGGTACTTGCGTAATGAATCAGTTTCTCCAAAGATTTTGCGAGACAAATTGATGAAATCGTATTACCCTACAAATAAAAATAAAACATTCAACAGTGAAGTTAGATCTTTTGCACATTTTAATGATTTTCATTTCCATTGCCAACGTGACAAGCTATAGATTTTCGTATATTGTCCACTCCAATAATTATTCAAATATCCAGCACAAAAGGAGGGCTTGCTAGAGCTCCATTATTTTTCTCCTCAGAAATTTCATTTTTGCATGTTGTATTCTTATAATTCACGTAGGCAGTGCTGGCGCACGATGGTTGGACAAAAGTCTAATATTTTCATTTTCATAAGTTTTGTCCAAGTTTGAGCATCCTTTCATTTAGTCCATTTCATGGGACAGTAGCGATCGAATAGTTAAATAAACAAAAGCTCAATCTATGTTGATTAGCGCTCTAGTATCCACTACTCAAGAATTTATAGTTGAAATTCTGCCTTGAACTAAATATCATATAGATTCGTATAAACATTACTACAATCACTCCTACCTAGAAGTATTGAAAATTTATCAAAAGTAACTTATTTGTAGACAACATGTGAATTTAACTCCAGTAACATAATCGATAGTTTCGCTCACCTTGTGCATACCTAGAAATGCACTTTCTTATTCTCCAATCGAGCTTATCCATACTAATTCAAACATAACATGGGCAATCAAATTTCTAAGATTAGAATGATTGGCATTATTATCAAACCACACTTTCTTGGGAATTCGACATTCAATCACCAATAATGGAGTTCTACTCACTACGTAACTCATCATACTAAGTGCATCTTATAAGAATCTTTTGCCAATTGAGTTCTAAATATTTTCACATTTTATAAATTAATTCCATCAAGACAATTTTGGCAAAAAATTATTAATGTAAATGTTGGTCATCCTGCATGGTAGGCTTAGTGCTGACATAGAAATTTTTTTTAATAATTTTTAATATTTTTCAAATTTTTTTTATATTTTCCTTTTCTTTTTTTTCCCCTTTTCTTATCTTTTCTTTGTTTATTTACAACTCTAGCTATTGACCCTTGCCCAGTGATTGATGAGGGCCAATTGCTAATCAATGGGTGAGGGTCACCGGCCATAATAGTGTAAAAAAGAAAAAGAAAATAAAAAGTAAAAAAATAAATTCAAAAAATATATTATAATATTATTAAAATTTGCCAATGTCAACGCTGATTGTACCACATGAGAAGACTGATGTCCATGTCAATAATTTTCGGTCAAAATTGTCCAATTAGTAAAACGAGAAAAGATTTAGAACTCATTGACAAAATTAAAAAATTTAGAATTGAATTGACAAAAATGCAATATATTTTAAGTTTTTTTTGTACATTTTCCCAATCTCTTTCACCATTCTCGTTACCACCCTATCCCTATCTCATCTACTCGGTTTCCTTTTTAAGGTCAGTTTTATTTTCTCTTTATTTATAGCTGACATTTTTTTTTTTTTTACAATCGATGTTGGGCAAATTACAATGAACTTGGGAAGATTAAGATGTTTGCCTTTTTCTTTCCAAATTTGCCCGATTGGTTAATCTTCACAATGGGTAGCTATGAGAGCACGCGAGTTAAATATCGAGGAGAATTTGATCAGCGCTGAAAGCAAAGGTTATTACTCAAAATGAATTCAAGAATATATTATAAGCATTGCAAAGTTGAAAACGCAAGAAGCACTACAAGCCCCAAAACTTAGGAGTAGGGGTCATAATGTAATAATTGTCCCCCCATTTTGCCATTGCCATCGAAACAGCCAACGACTCTCCCCCATCTACACTTGCGGTGCCCCCCATTCTTTCCGCCGTAGGGACGGCGGCGACACCCCGAACAGATCCCCGCACCGAAGCCTCAACCCTTGACCACCGCGGCCCTCCTATAACCAGCCCATTGTCTACAACGGCCTCTTCTCCTAAACCCCTATGTCAGAAAAAGAAGATGAAGATGCTCGGAAGGCAGAACAAGTGCGAAGAAGCAATTGTCTTCAATTTCATTGATTGTAATTCTGTACATGTAATTCTATATTTAATTACAATGAAGAAAAATAATAAAGGAAAGTCAATATTTGCCTATCTTTTCCTATCCTAAAATATATTTGATTTCTTATCAATAGAGATTACAAAATCATATCTTCCAACACTCCCCCTCAAGCTGGTGGTCTATATATGTCCAAGATGCCTAGCTTGTGTAGAAGATATGTATGTTGTCTTTGACAAAGAGGTTTAGTAAATATATCAGCAGATTGTTCCGAAGTCCTGATTCCTCTTGTCTCGACAATTCCTTCTTGAATCTTTTCTCGAGTAAAATGACAATCAACTTATATATGCTTCGTCCTCTCATGTAGTACAGGATTTGCTGCAAGCTTGAGTGCCAAATCATTATCACAGAAGAGTAAAGTTGGCCCTTTAACAGGAGCTCCGAGATCCAGAAGTAGACCCCTTAACCAGACTATTTCACTTACAATCTTGGCCATAGATCGGTATTCAGCTTCAGCCAATGATAAATATACAGTAGACTGTTTCTTTGTCTTCCATGAGAGTAATGATTCCCCAAATTTAATGCAGAAACTAGTAATAGACCTCCTACTCATAGGGCATGTGGCATAATCCGCATCGCAATAGGCTGTCATTTCCATGTTGCACTTTCGGGAAAGAAGTATTCCCAAACCTGGACTGGTCTTCAAGTATCTCACAATCTTCAGGGCTATATTCATGTGAGACTGCTTCGGACTGTGCATAAACTGACTAAGAGTCTGTATTGCATAACAAATATCCGGCCTAGTCATGGTGAGATATATCAGTTTTCCTACTAGTCTCCGATATCCTGAGGGATCTTGTAACAAAGGATCATCAGAAGAAGAGGATACGCCAGTGTCATAGCCGATAGAAGTCAGTTTAGCATTTTGCTCAATAGGAATGACTGATGGTCTACAACCTAATAATCATGCTTCTAATATTATTTCCATCACAAATTTCCGTTGACTTAATGAGATGCCCTGATCTGAGCGAGCTATTTCAATTCCAAGAAAATATTTAGGCGACCCCAAGTCTTTGATATGAAAAGTCGAATGCAGATACTCTTTAAGTTTTTTTTACAGCAGTCATCATTCCCCATGATAAGGATATCATCAACATAGATCATCAAGTAAATAGATGACATACCTTTTGTCCAGGTGAATAAGGCATAGTCATATTTGGATTGCTTGAACCTAGCAGCCAAGAATGCATTGGTGAATTTAGCGTACCATTGTCAGGAGGCTTGTTTCAAGCCATAAAGAGATTTGCGGAGATGGCATACCTTCGACTCCCCCTGTCTCCGTAATCCTGGTGGAAGCTCCATATATATTTTTTCATCCAGATCACCATGTAAGAAGGCATTATGGACATCCATTTGATGCAATGGCCAGTCACGAAATGCAGCAACAGACTGAAAAGTACGAACCGTGACATCCTTTGCTACAGGAAAAAAGGTTTCGTGATAGTCGAAACCTTCTCGCTAGGTGAAGCCTTTTGCCACCAACCGAGCTTTGTATCTTTCCACAGAACCATCGGCTCTATATTTTATCTTATATACCCATTTACATCCAATGGGTTTGCGATGATCAGGCATTGATACAACATCCCAAGTATGATTGTCTATCAATGCATGTAATTCAGATTCCATGACCTTTTGCCAACGAGGATCATCTCTGGCTTCATTATAACTAGAAGGTTCTCGATCTTTAGAAATACGGCTTATGCGACATAGATGTTCTGGCAACAATCTATCAAATGAGACATAAGAAGAGATGGGGTATCAAGTACCTAATGATTTTGAAGAACCGCATATATAATCTTTCGTCCAAGTTGGTGGTCGAGTGATTCAATGAGAACGCCTTTGTGACACCTGTGGTGTGGTGGATAATTCTTCAGTAGTTGTTGTTTCTGAAGTATCCTCCAACTGTGCTGGTTCTTCATGTAGCGATCCTTCTATATATTACTGCTCAATGGAATCTTCAGCAAGATTCGCAAGAGGTGTTGTAGGCAAGACATCATCTTCTCTTGGAGGAGTAGGAATAATAAATGTTCCTTCAGGTGATGAATCATCTTCCAACAAGAATTGGCGATTTGTCTTCTCTTCTTTAGGTAAAGATGTTAATGAAAAAGGAAAAACATCTTCATGAAATACAGCATCCCTACTGATAAAGAAATTTCCTGTAGAAGGTGCATAAAGCCTATATCCTTTTTGCAAAGTTGGATAGCCCATGAAAATGCATTGAGTAGCTCGTGGCGCCATCTTATCTCTATGGCTCACTGTAGTGACGTAGCATAGACATCCAAAGACTCTGAGATGAGATAAATTCGGCTTTCTCCCATATAATAATTCAAAAGGTGTCTTTCCCTTTAAAATGCGTGATGGCATGCAATTGATCAGGTATGCTGCAGTAATCACGCAATCTCCCCAAAACTTTTCGGGAATAGAGGCTTGGAATTTAAGCGCACGTGCCACTTCTAAAAGATGGCGATGTTTTCTCTCAACAACTCCATTCTGCTGGGGTGTGTAAACACAAGAGCTCTCATGCAATATCCCATTTATAGTGAACAAGGAAGTACATTCAGCATTAAAAAATTATTTTCCATTATCAGTACGTATCCTACGAATTGGTTTCTGAAATTGAGTTTTGGATAAAGAAAGAAATGTCTTTAAATGAGAAAAGACCTGATTTTTGGATTGCATGAGGAAAATCCATGTGGCACAAGAGTAGTCATCCACTATTGTGAGAAAGAACCTAGAGCCATCATGATTTAAAGTATGATAAGGCCCCCAAATATCAGCATGAATAAGAGAAAAGATATCTTATGTTCGAGAAGTACTATTCTGGAAAAGGAGCATGTGTTTGCTTAGCCATGGGACAAATTAATGCCATTGGCAGTAGCATTACACAGAGATTTATTGAATTCAACAGGAGATAACTTAAAAGGATGTGGAAAATCCAACCAAAAGTATAATCCATAGTTGACTCTACCCAAGCCCATCAGTTTGCCAGTCGAAAGGGCTTGAAAGAAACATTTATCATAATGGAAAAGAATGTGACATGAATTTTATTCACAGGCTCGGGCAACTGAGATCAAATTGAAATGGAAATCGAGTACATAAAGCACGTTTTTTAATAGTAACAAGAGAACTAAGCTTTACAGTCCCAGTCATTGTAACTTTGGTGGTATTTCCATTTGGAAGTTGTACTAATATAGGAAAATATAATTTTGTAATATCTTAAAGTAAATTCCTATCACAAACTATGTGATCACTAGTACCTGAATCAATAATCCACGCATCCTTTGAAATTGAGTTTATCAAACAATAGGATGTACCTGTGAAGCTGCCTCATTTATCCAAAGGATCCAATTTCTTCAAAGTTTCCATCAGCTCATGATAATGTTTATGGGTAATTGATTTTCCCATTTGCTGACCTGATACCTGAAAAACTGAGGAAAATTTCCCATTTTCTTTTTCTCTTGGCTTTCCATGCAATTTCCAACAATTCTCAATTGTATGGTGCGTGCGCTTACAATAATCACAGTACATCTTACCTCTTCCTTTTGGCCCATTATTTTTTTCATTTGAATTGGGCCTAATGTTGGATTGAAAGGCTTGAGCCAAAATAGGCCCATATGAGCTGTCGAATCCTCCAAGAAATGGGCCGCGCGAGCCATCCAGCCCATTGGTGCCAGGCGATCGTAAGCTGTCCGATCTGATTAAATAGTTGCTTCGGGAGCCATCAGATGGACTTAAAAAAACAGAATGTGAGCCGTTGGATGTAGCGGAGATGATGCCACGCGAGCCGTCTAATCCTATCGCCCCCTGGAACAATCGCAACTCATCCGATTGATGGTGGAAGTGATCTCCACCATCCGTGCTTCTCTTTAAAGGGGATCTAGGGTTTTCGTTTTCGAAGAATAACCCTAGATCCACCTCTCTCCTTCCCGAGCCTCTCTATGATGAGTGGAAATGGCTCTTCGTGGCTAGAGCAATTCCGTCTCCTCCCTTGCCGTGGTCCGCCGATCTCTGTTGGCTTTCCTCTTGTATGTCGAGTTGATAGATCTGGCCGAGACTTGGCAGAAGCTCCATGGTAAGTATATGGGATCGGAATGGCAGGTATGCCTTGTTGAGGGTGAGAAGAAATCTTGTTGCTTTCTCCCTTTCTCACATCTACTTGTATTGTTGTTGGATATGATCAAGCCAATCAAACTTTTCCTCGGCTGCCTCCAACTCATTCCACAGACTCAAAAGCTTGTTGTATACTGTTGCAATGCTCATGTTCCCCTATTTTAGATCTGAAATTTGCTGTGTTAGATAAAAAACTTTCACTTGGTCGAGCTTTCCATACATCTCCCTTATGTTTTCCCACATTTTCTTCGGATCCTCCGTCGGGGGAAGCCTGGCCGCGACCTCAGGCGTGATGCAGTTTCCAATCCAGGTTCTTACCAGTTGGCTGCATCTCCTCCAAAGTCGTGCCATTCTCTCGTCAGACGGAATCAGGAATGATTCATCGATCAAAACTTCATTGTCTTTTGTTATAAGTGCCCGCCGAAATTTGCGCGACCAACTTGAATAATTGTTTGCACCTATCAATTGTTGACTTATAATCTTCAGTTCTGGGCCGTCGCCGTTTGTTGTATACAATGGATAGCCAGGTTTCGGTCGGTCACTGGTAGTAAGAAACTGATACCGAAAGAAACCCGATGTAGGAGTCGGGTAGGGATTTGTTCCCTGACCCGAACCCTCGAGGCTGAATCCGTAATCCGCATTTTGAAATCCCGAATAGGGATTGGTTCCTTGACCTGGTATAGTTGATCTGCCCGTCTTCTTCGAGCTGATGCTAGGGTTTGCCCCGTCACTGGTCGGTGGATCTGCTTCAGCCCGCACGCTGCTATGGTAGCCAGGTAATGATGTGTTGGGGATAGGCCCAGGATACCATGGATATGGCATCCATTGGTAAGGTGACCTGCGAATGGTTGCTCTGTAATTGCCTGAGTTTGTTGTTGCCATGGTATGTGCAGAGGTTGGCCTTGGATTTGTCGTTGCTATTCTGATGCAAGGAATATAGCAGCTAGATCTTGGTCTCCTAAGGCTTGTGTCGAAGCATTTGATGCAGATTCATCGACGGGAGTGGGGGTGAGATTTGGTGGTGTTGACATGTTGAAAAGAAACTTGATTCCTCTGTTATCTCCTTTTTCACAGATACAGTTCCTTCAGGCAATCAAGGATTTCGATTCCTTTGGCAACACTATTCTGAAATTCAAGGTTGGTGTATGAGGCAATCGAAAGCGGAAGCAAATCAGTTCAAAAATGGAATGGCTCTGATACCATGTCAGAGAAAGAAGATGAAGATGCTCAGAAGGCAAAACAAGTGTGAAGAAGCAATTGTCTTCAATTTCATTGATTGTAATTATGTACATGTAATTATGTATTTAATTACAATGAAGAAAAATAATAAAGAAAATTCAATATTTGCCTATCTTTTCCTATCCTAAAATATATTTGATTTCCTATCAATAGAGATTACAAAATCATATCTTCCAAAACCCTAACACACCCGAACCAAGACCCAGACCACCACCCCTACAACCCCCTCCAATCTCCAAGCTCAGCCCCGCAAACTTCCCTCATCCCTCACCGCCTCTCGCTGATCACCCAGTTCATCGTCTACACTTTCCTCCTGAACCGAAGCAGTTGAGGGCCACCTTGTCGTCATCGTTCTCGGCAAGCTCCATCGTGTGAGCCCTAGGCTCATCGCCAAGGTGCTCGAGGTGGAAAACAACCCCGCAGTCGCCTCCAAGTTCATTGGTTTGGCAGGTCAGCAAAAGGGCGATAGGCGTAATTTTGCTGCTTACAACCTACTCGCCTATTGCTTGAACAGGAACAATAAGTTCGGGGCAACTGACGAGTTGTCTGAGTCGATGGACTTTTAGGGAAAGCCGTCCAGCAAGAAGCAATTCGAGATCTTAAGTAGGCTGCACGATGAGGTAATGAAGAAGTTTGGGATGAAGCCACTCGCATTTTTCTTATAACAAGATCATTGATGGGCTGCTAAGGACAAGTCAATGGGATCTGCCATCGACCGTTTACTGTAGGGGACGGGGTTCTCATGCTGATCATTATTACTGCTCACAAACGAAGGAAAATGAAACCAACGGTAGGATACATGAAGCATAAAACTGCATTGAAAGAAGTGGTCGCTGATGGAGTGCGAAACAAGGGAAACGAGGGAAGCTACTTAACAATTTTACAAGCACTTTAACCGTGCATTATTGAACGTTTATCCTTTTTCAATCTAAGTGAGCACGCACATGTTCACACTGGAGGGGCTGAAGAATCACTTTGACTCCATGTTGAGGGTGAATGGTGAGGATATGGGCAGGCAAGTGGATGTAGCCGGGGGAGAGAGTGAAGCTATAGCGCTGTAGAATCATCGCGATGGCGATCTTCGCCTCGTTCATCGCAAAATTCAAGCCCACGCAAGTCCGCGGTCCCAAGCCAAAAGCGAGGAACGCAGCGGCATTGTTGTTTGTAGCTTTGGCGATCCCTTCCGAGAACCTCTCCGGCTTGAAAAGATGCACATCGTTGCCCCAAATTCGACGGTCATGGTGAATGGTCAGGGTCGGTATGTGGAGGACGATGTCCGCAGGGAGAACGAGACATCCCAACGTGACTTGCTTTTTGACTTTTCTAAAGACGCTGATGACGGGAGGGTACAGTCGAAGCGATTCGTTAATGATCATCCCTACCTGTGAAAAAAAAACCACATTTACAAGTACATGAGGCATATAGACTATGTTGCTAAAAAGAGAACTACATTTACATACCGTTTTGAGTTTCATCATTCCATCATAGTTGGGATCTTCATTGCCATATACATTGGTCACCTCTTTTCTTGCTTCCTGTTGCCAATCTTTGTGAATTGCAAGGAGGAAGAGTGTCCAAGTGAGGACAGAATTTGTTGTTTCTTGTCCTGCGAAATAGAACGTCTTGCACTCATCTATGACATCATCAATCGTGATTCTCTTGCTCTCATCCTGATCATGATTTGCCTTCAGAAGAGACCCTAAAAAGTCATTCCCATAGTCGTTCATTTCTCTCGTATTCACCTTCTCTTCTCTCTTTTTGATTATTTCTGACACCGCATCGCGTATTGCTTTCTCTAGTCTCTCAGAATCAATTTCATCACTTGTTTTCCATATCTTTCTGCACAAAGATACACATGAATCAACTTTTAAACCAACCCAAAATTGGCACCAATGTTCGCAAGAAAAAAAAAGATTTATTGAAATAAAAAGACCCTAATGTTCACCAGAATTTTTTTTTTAATAAAAAAAAAAAGTACCTTACTCCAGGAAGTCTTAATTTGAAAAGATTTCGCGACGCTATAGTAGTCAACTCGCCCAACATTCGGAACATATTTCTCCCTTCAATGTAGCTACTTCCAAATGCTGTCCTGGAAATCACATCAGACGTGATCCCCGTAAACTCTTCGAACAACTCAACCTCTCTGGCTTCTAGATTCTGCCATCTCTTGAGCAGCATGTGAACACTATCCACCATTGCTGGAATCATGCACTGCATTCACAATTTATGGTTATAATCAGCAACAGTTCTCATGCATGTTCGAAGCCCTTGGATGGCCCTGAAACATACATACTCAATTATCGTTATGCATATATAACAAGACAGTATATGGTTAAAATCATGTAATAACATGAGTTAACAAGTTTTCCTGTCATGTCTATCATTCGGCATATTACAAAATCACGATATATCTAACAAAAATTGATAGAAACCCGCATCGTGTCGGAAAATTGACTTCTAATTAGCAAGATAGTAAACGACCTTCAAGCTTTCTCCATGGAAGGCAAGGTGTGCCAATCTACGTTGCCTTGCCCATTTTTCGCTTTTAGTACTAAATAGCCCGTCGCCTAAAAGCTTCTTGATGTTTTCTTGGAAGTCTGGCTTTACATATGTTTTATCTCTGTTGTTAAGTACCTCTTTGACTAGCTCAGTGTCTGAGATTGATAGTAGAGCTGCAGGACCATACCAATACAGAAAAATTCCTCCTACATATCATCAAGAAAAGGAAAAAGAATGAATTCCACTAACAAATGAAGGCATGGTGTTAACAAGAGCTTGAATATAGAACAATTTAAAATTAAATTATACTAGATGAACCTTGAACCTACCTGACTATGACCAATTAAGTGTATGTTAATTCTAGCTAATTACAAGTGGAAAACAAATATATATACTTAAAAAGAAAACTATTTGCGTTTGATATTGAGAAGATATCCATTTGCTATACTATAATCAAAAGGTTCAACCAAAAGTAGGGAGGTCCTTCCGTGCCTCGTGAAGCCTTTGCCCTTTGTACTTAATTTGTTTCCACAATAACTTGTGAAGGATTGAGGAAAGGAGCAACATCAATGTGCTCAGCAAGAAACCCAGAAAATCCATGGCGAATTCTCAAAGTCCTTCACATGCAAGATTCTATGTTTTCTTTTGGTGGTTGACTTTGGCGGCTTGTCAAATCCATGGCTAATTCTCAAAGTCTTAAATTTATTGCATTTGTGCCAATTCAACTCCAAACCTTTTAATCTAACTAATTTAGTCCTAAACCTTTTGGAAATTTGTTAATACAATCCATCCAACAAATATTGGCCAAAAATTATTGATGTGGACGTATCTTATGTGACATGTGCCAACCACAAGCGATAATTGACCTCACTTAAAGCAAGGGTTAGCTTCACTTGAGCAAGGGTCAACTTCACTAGATATTGCTTTGGCGAAGGCCAGCGCTGGTGAGGGTCTCCCTCACCAATTTTGGTGAGGCTAGTTCTCGCCCAAGCCAAGGTGGCGAGGTCCACTAAAACAGCATCGTTACGTCCGCCTGAGGATTGAAGATATCGAAAAAGTTCGCTCTCAAGTTATAAAAGATGGCGAAAAGTTGAAAACTAAAGCCACATCGAACACGCGTCATGGGAGCGTCAGTTTGACTTTTAGCTTTTCAATTTGTTGATTACTAGTTTTGTTTTGAAGGCTAAAATGTAATTTTTTTTAATGGGATTTTAAGCCCAAAAAGGTCCAACTTTTTGTGAAATTTAAACACTCATGAAGAAATTGTTAAACAATTTTACTAAGAGAAATCATCCAATCAATTCCAAATCTATTGCATATACATTAATTCAATCATAAATTCTCAAATTTTTTCAATTTAGTCCTAAATATTTACGCAAATTCCAATATAGTTCTACCAGCCAATTTTTGTAAGAAATCACCGAAGTGGCGATAGGACGGTTAGCAATAACTAGATTGCCACATTAGCGATTTCTAGTGAAAGTAGGCCAAAAGAATTATGTAAAAATTTCATGTATAGATTTATGACTAAATTGACAAAATTGAAAAGTTTAAAAACTGAATTAACATTTATGCAATAGATTTAGAATTAATTGATCAATTTTCTTCAATACGCATGTGAAATTAAAGGGTGCTGAAACGGCAAATGATATAACACATACAGCAGCTTTTATATATGTAGTGCGTTTGGGGTAGCATTAGCTTTATTTTTTTACTTTAATTGAAACTTTTTAACTTTTGGAATATGATTTTTTATTTTTGAGTTGATTGTGCTTATTATAGATAGTTTTATATCGAAGCGGGGCATCTCAACAAGTAAGTATTTTCATTCGATTCTTCTTTTTTACAAGAATTAGTTAAAAGAAGCAAAAAATATAGGTAATCTGATGTTTGGCTTCTAGCTTCTACTAATTCTAACCGGTAGAATAAAGCCTAATAAACTTAGATTGCTAATGGAGCTTCAGTTTCATCAATACCTCGAAGAGGGATCAAACAATGAATTGACTCTGTTTCTGGTAAACTAGGCACATCTAAAGATCATACTAATATTCTCTTTTCAATAACCCAACAGTGTGATTGTAGAGGCCTAATTATTTGGAAAATTCGTAAGCATCCTGTAGGTTCCATGAATCGGGATCCATGCCTTTGGCTTGTACGAGTAATTCTTACTCCATGCGGTTTGCATGCAGTTTAGCAGATCATATTTCAACTGCCTTTTCACACACGATATGTTTTTAACTTTCTTATTAGGGGACACTCAAGCTAGGTTACCTTTATCTTTTAACTAAGATAGTAACTAGAGGTGTCAATGGTTCTGGTTTCCATGATACCCAAACCAAATGGAACCATTTGGAGTCATACTTATTTCGATCCAAGCTGTGGATTGACCCGATCCAAACTGAAAATGCAGTTTGGGTCGAGTTTTTGGGTTTTTCTCTTCTTTTTTCCGGCTATTTCAAGCATATGCCTTGATTGAGCATCAAGTTGTTCCAAACCTAGTCTATCACATTTGATTTCACTTCCAAATCAGTCGGACAAAGAAATTTAGCAACAAGCTAAACTAGCAAAACCTGCCCAGGAAGTTTAGTTTCTTGAAACACCAAAACTTTAATTGTGGAACACATTCGGTCAGGTTAACTATTATGTGCTTGTAAAGATATACAAACATAATCTCAAGCACAATAACATAAAGGAATGACGAATGACCAAGATCTCCCATATTTTCATCTACAAAGCAAATATTTTTCAATAGATTCAATCAGAGTCAAGCAATCTCCATAATGGCCAAAAAGACCATATTAGCTAAATCTCTTGAGGAGAATCTTTCAAACGATCCAATTAATTATTGATATTGTGAATTTTCCAATCATGAGGAAAACACCCACATATGTTTTTTTAATGATGCTCCAGTTTGCAAGGTACTGTATTCATGTTTCAAACAGTAATTATATAACTCTACTTTCAATTTTTGTCCTCCAGTCTAAAGAATGAAAGCATCCAATGGTGCAATTATTCAACAATGAAGCTTTAGGGAGAACGATAAAACTTGCTTGCTGATCTTTTACACCACCAACACCTTCTCTACGGTGAGACCTCATTTTTTTTTCCAATTTTTGGATTCAATCTTTAAATATTATCTATTGATGAATTATAGTGCTTTTTTAGGATTCTCCGGAATGTAGACAAGAAGGGACAAAGAAGGAAGAGGAGGGAAAAACAATTCGGAACCCAAACCAAATTGTCAAACTATCCTATTTTCTTTACTTTCTCAAACCGAAAGGATCAAAATTTTGGAGTCAGATTGGATCGGTTCAGTTCGGGTATTTTTTATGCCCCTAAGTAACTGTATTATTCTCTATATAGGCCTAATTACTTTATATGGTGTTTTGTCAATCAAAATGATTGTATGAAAGAAAAGTAAGAGCAGTTTTGTTCTCAAACATTTTCGGTTATATTCCATTCAATGAGCATGGAAACTTAAAAAGTGCACTAATGAAATTTGACATACAAGAATCCCACCAACTTTTTCTACTAAATGGTGAAAGATGTATGTATCTATGTATGTGTGCGCGCATATATATATATATATATATATATATATATATATATGTGAAGGGGCATGGAGGAGGTCATGAATACTTGAGGTAAATATGCTCTCCATAAAACACGTCTGCGTTAGCCTTACTTAGGAGGGACTGACTTTTTAGCCACCAAGCACTATGGAACTACTCCATAAATTTTCACCTAGTGAAATTTTGTGGGACTACTATCGACTATTCTAAAAATTCAAGTTATTAGATGAAGGTATAAGTTATTATTTAAATATTATAACACTCTCCTCACGGTTAGTCTAGTCCTTTTTTTTTTTTGCCTATTATTAAGCGTGAAAATTTAATTAAGAAGGCAAATGGGATCTAAAAATATTCAAATTTATGACCTTCTACTCTAATACCATGTGAGATTTGTTAAGACCATGACCAATTGTTTTTAAAAACTCAAATTGTTAGATGAAGACGTAATTTATTATTTACTAACGCACCTTTTAGAGAAGTTTTCTAATTTATGGGATTCAACAAAGTGGCTAGTAGAGAGCATACTCACAGCCAAATCATCATATCAAGCTAACAAAACATGCGTATGAAACTTAGGGACGGATGAAGTTCATTGAAATAAATCATCCTAAAAGAGGCAACGAGAGAGATTTAGTTACCAAACATTTGACTCCACTTGTAAATGTGAGGCTCCACGATGGGCAAAATATCATGAGAAACATCCACCGTGTGCTTGTTCATCTGCCTCGCCACTTCCTCTCTCAACTTGAATATTTCTCTGGTAGAGCCATGGGCGAATCCGTAGGGAGGGCCTCTCACTCCTTGTGAAGCCATTGCACGTTGCACCCGAATCGGGTTCCACCAGAATTTTTGCAGGACCTTTTCGAGAGCTGAAAACAGAATGATGCTCAACAAGAAAACCCCACCATTTACCAAAAGATTCATGGCCTCGATCCTCAAAATACAATGGAATAGAAAGGAAATGAAAACGACTTCTTCTCTTTTTGAGTGGGTATGAAAATAAGATCAAGTTAAACATGGAGTTCAATTTATAGGCACTTCATGGTAGAATATACTGGAATCTTTTGAAAGCAAACGGGAAAAAAAGAAAGAAAAAGAAAAACCCTAATTGTCTTATTTAACTGCAAGCAACCTTGTCATTTCTTTACTTGATTGCTCACCGGATACAACTAATGTAACCAATATTTTCTTGGAGATGGAAATAGAGACAGAGATAGAGACAAAGGAGAGAGAAGTAAGGAGTTTATGAAAGAAAGTGATTGGCAAAAGAATTTTGGAAAATCTGAAATGTTGGCCCTGCTGACATGTGTCGACTAGTAATTTGCCGACTGGATACAACTAATGTACCCAATATTTTCTTATAGGAGTACCAGTTTGACTTTTGGCTTTTGAATTTGATGGTTTTGAATTTCGTTTTGAATGCTAAAAGTGTGAATTTTTTTTTTCCTTTCGCATTTTAAGCCCAAAAAGATCCAATTTATTACAAAATTTAGCTAGCCATGACCAAAATGTTGAACAATTTACCTGAAGAAATTATTCAATCAGATTTATAATGTGGTGCCCCAAGCATGCCGCCTTAATTAATGCCATCTTAATAGCCGTTAGTTTTTCTTTAGCACAGAAGCATGTATAAGGTGAATTATGCAGACATGTACCCTCAGGGGCGTAACAGGTTGAAGTTAGTTTCCATTCACTGGCTTAATTATTTAGTTACATGGGCGGCACACAAACAAAACAACCTCTGACCTTAATCTTGGCGTAACAAAAAAGATATCTCCACCCCCGCCCACATGAGCAACATCATTCATCGCCCACCATGCAACTAAAACTCAAAAAGTGGCTGTTGTGAAAATCGTTGCCTTGGAAACCAACTCGCCTAACCCAATACTGTCATGCATCATTCCCATCCATCCCTAACCCACTCCTCATCCGGGTCTCTATACTCAGATGGCCCACTCATCCTCAGAGTCGTTGTTGTCACTGTCACTCCAAAAACCAGAGAGGTCCCGTCAGTTTGTTGCCCTCCCATACAAACCATGCAATAAAACGTTATGGTATCAATTGACTACGGCCTACATCTACCCAGAAACTAGACATCTGCGAACATACACATGTTCGGACTACTGAAACGTGACGTCCTCTGATATACTTTCAAAATAACATGGCTGTCCCTATCGAGTTAAAGGAGGTACGTTCATCGTTTTTAATTATCTGAAAAATTGTAATACAACAGGAGTAAACCAAAACTTAACAAAAGATAAGACATATTCATAAATCAATCAATCTAATGCACTTTTGACTTCCAAGACGCACCTATGGTGATCCTATAATGTAATTAGCAATTAATCATTACTTATAATGCATTCACAAGTATGTGTAGCACACGAAATGCAATAGCACTTGGCACATGTTTCATTTCATGCATAACACTTTTTGGTCCGCCCTCATCTCACAATTTCAATACGTGGCAAGTCAGCATCATGCAGGTCACTTCCAATATGCCACACACACAGCCAGACTTCTGGGGGAACCTTGTTACCCCCTAGGGTTCCCACTACTGGGCATCTAGAGAACACACAGTATCCTAGGAAACCCTCCTGACATCTACTCTAGACCATCATTAGGGAACTAGTGTGATACCCTGTTATCCCCTAGACATTTAGTTACTAAGGAACCCTATTAACCCTCAACTAACCTAATCATAATGTTATGGTTTGCCATCCGTAGCCTCATACTCATCCATCATCACACACGGCATACATATGATGTGGCATTGCATTCCATCAATTTCGTGCATAGGCTATAACATGCAATTATTGCAACACTTAATACCTTATGCTCACTCAATAGCCAGAATTTACAGATTCTATCACTACACTTAATAAATTGAAAACATCATCAATTGGGATCATATCACAGTGAACCATAGCTTGTCGGAAAGCTCAACTGTGCTGGTTGACTCTACAGAAGTCATCATTTCAAGATTCCCTCGTTTTCCTCTCATGAAAGCCTCATTTTGAAAATCGGTCAAAAAGGACAGTTTTGTCCGATTGTGGAAATCACTTTGATTTAAAATAGTAAATGACCTTCAACAATTCTAATTTTTGGAAATGTTACACAAAGACCTTGACAAAGATTTCTCATGAAGATCACTAGGTCAAAATCGACATGCAACTATGCTTTCGTTTGCCAGGACTTGGAGCAAAATAGAGCCTCAAAACAGCATAGTTAAACCTTCGGAAATTTGTTTCAGAGAAACCACCTTAAAAAATTATCAAATTTGGATATGTTGTAGAAAAAACAATTTCAAACAACTTTTGTGAGAAAGCTCATTAAGATTCTAAACTTTAGAATATTTTAAAAAATTTTGACAAGGAAATTTCTTGAGATCTAGTCTAAAAAAGTTGCAGAAAAATTAGCAAAACAGAAGGGTACAATATGCACACTATTTTTTGGGCTTGAACCAAGTACATGAATTCCATCCTTTTGTCGCCTCATTGACATCCACTCACCAAAACGTCACATGCAAGGCATAAACTTAGTATAAGACTTACCGTCTAGACCATCTAAGGAAAGATCATCAACATACAAGCTCAAAATTCACTACTAATCAACATGCATCTCATAAAAATGACTCAAACCTCCCTTATAAGCCTCGACCAAAGTCGTTCATCGGAAGATCATTAGCTTGGTTACTCTATCTCAAAGAAGACACCAAAATCGAACAAACGACATATCAAACACCATAACAACCCCCCCCCCCCCATTACCTAAGCAAGCAAAACCAAGAGAAAGAGAGATCAAGAGGCTCGTTAGTCCCATTTGCTTGCCTTGATATTAAACTTCACTTGTGGTGAGAATTTGAGCAAGAAATGGTGAGAAAGGAGAAGGAAATGGAGAAGAGAGGGTTCGGAGATGTAGCAGCCAAGGGAGAAGAAGGGAAATGAAAAGAACTTCCTGGGTCAAAATGAAGAAAATGAGGGGGAGTGGGGGGGGGGGGGGGAGAGAGAGAGAGAGAGAGAGAGAGAGAGAGAATGGCGCCGGTAAAGGGGTTTTAAGAGGGAAAGGGTGTTCACTTGGCTTGTTAAACACATTTCATGCATGTAAATCCATTGGTTTGGGTACTATTCACCCATGATTACATGCATTAAATCATCCAAGGGCAAAAATGAAATTTTAGGGCTAAGGTTAGGTAATAGGTGGCCGGCCATAGGGTGATTAGGCTTATATCCACTTATCTTATCCTAATTTTATAATCCATTATATAATATAAAGCATACTTTAGAGTATAATGGCCACATTAATGAAATTGACCATAAAATTCTAATTTAACGCAAGAATATCGTCTAAACTATATTCTGCAATTGTCCAACGAATTTTCCTATATTCTTGGACTCAAATAGATCGAATAAATCTTTCAAAGGCATCTCAAGATATTGACATTTCCACCTTGATTATTGCTAACCTTAATCCTTCCTTCAATTTTCACTAATTAAGGGAACGGAAATTCAAGATGTCACACATAAAATTATTGTATAAATGTCAATTTAGCCCTAAACTTTTCAATTTTGTCAATTCGATCATAAACATTTATGTGCAATTCTTATATGGTCATTCCAACCAATTTTTGCTAGAAATCGCTAATGTATGGTATGCTATGTAGGACGGCCAACAATAACTAAACTGTCATATTAGCGATTTTCGAATACATAGGCCGGAAGGACTACATTGGAACTTCAAGTAAACGTTTATGACTAAATTAGTAAATTTGAAAATTTTAAGATTAAATTGGCATCCACGCAATATGTTTAGATTTAAATGAGTAATTTTTTCCAATTTGACCGTAAGCACGTGGAATAAAAGGATGCTGAAACGGCAAATGATATAACATATGAAGCAACTTTTATATAAGTAGTGCATTTAGGGTAGCATTAGCTTTAGTTTTTCACTTTAATTGAAACGTTTTAACTTTTCGAATATGATTTTTTATTTCCAAGTTTATTGTACTCATAATAGATAGTCTTATATTTTTATATTTTTTTGTCAATGATAGTCTTGTATTGAAGTAGGGCACCTTAACAAGTACGTATTATCATTCAATTCTTAAGAATTAATCTTTTTTGTCAAAATAAATTGTATTCATGGCTCAAAAGGATACGTGAGAAGTATATAGACTTTCATGGTAAATCAAATTGAAGTAGAGCAAAGGCCAGAACACTACAAAACAAAGCCAAATTCAAAAAACAATGAGGATCAACAAAGTATCGGCAGGGTTTAGCACCCTCTGTCAAGCAAAATAATTGGTGGCCAATTACCAAATCTCGTATCATTGTTAGTGATGAGTATTTACTGAAAATTCCTTTTTAAATAACTACAGCGTTGTTAGTTAACAATATGCACCTAGGTTCAGCTTCCTCTGTACTATCACTGTATGGAGATAACCAAAATAGGTTGAATAAACATAGATCTAACCTTTGGAAAAGCAAATTTTCATAGTTTAGTGAAACGTTAGAGTTCTTGTGATCATCATTAAAACTAGAGGCGGATGACCTATACACGAACAAAACACAAGGGTATCATATCCCTGAAAACATTACTAAACTCCCAAATTTAAGTTGGGAGAAAAGAACTCTTAGGCTACGTTTGGTCGTCGGGATAATAATCAAGACAAGATAGGATAAAGTAGGATATTAAATCTTTCGGATAATAAAGGCAGACATATCTAATCCTATCAAGTGTTTGGCGCACTTCAGGATAAGATTAAAAAATAAATATGATATTCAATTAAATTATAAAATTAAAAAAATAGAAAATTCAATTAATTAAAGGCCATGGAAAAGCCCTAGATCTTGGAATTGTGGCCACCTCTGCAGTGGCCACCATTGAAAATGGCGAGATGCGAAGATGGGAGAAGAAGTGGAAGAAGAGGGCAAACAATGAATTGGAGAGGCGGAGGCATCTATTTGACGTAGATGCTTATGATATCTTCTCTTTTTGTTAAGTTCTTTCTTTCCTAAAAAAAAAAAAAATCTTATCCAATCTAGGCTTATCCCACCCCCTCCCCCGGATTTTTTATCTGGCGTTTTATTCAGATGTATCCGGGTTTGTCCGATCCGGTGGACATTCCCAAACATTGGATAGGATAACAAATTATCCTATCCAAACTCAAATCCGGACTACTAAACACAGCCTTAGGTTTAGAACTAGATTCGTGGAATTCAAATTCTCAAATGTAGAACTAGATTGGAAAAGCACAACTTACAAATTTAGAATGGGAAAGTAGCAAAAAAAAAAATCCTAAAAATAAAAATAGATGGAGGAATGGCTTTGAGATACTCTCACCCTCCCTTCCATGGTTGAAAATCGAATAAGACAATAAAAAGAGAAGAGGGAGGAAAAGACTTTTTGGCTTCGTGGGGAGGAGAAGAAGTATTCTTAAGAATTAATTAAAAGAAGCAAAAATCTAGGTAATTTAATGTTTGGCTTCTGGCTTCTGCTAACTCTAATTGGTACTAAAACCTTATTCAACTTAACTGGCAAATTTAACTTAAGTCTCATTAATACCTCAAAGAGGGATCAAACAATGAATTAACTATGTTGCTAGTAAACTATGCTTAATGGAGATCGTATTGATATTCTCTTTTCAATAACTCAAGAGTATGATTATAGAGGCCTAATTATTTGGAAAATGCAGGAAGTGCCCTACGAGTTTTTATGAACCGGGATTCATGCCTTGGGTCTGTACAGGGAGTTCTGACCCAATGCAGTTAATAGGCAGTTTAGTGGATCTTATATCAACTCCGTTTTTGCATGAATGATATGTTTTTAACTTTGTTTTTAAGGGACACTCTTGAAGTTAGGTTACTTTTTCTTTTTCTTTTTCTTTTTGAAATAATATAGAAATTAGGGGTGTCAACGATTTGATTCAATTTGGGTTTCCACAATACCAGTAAAATTCATGAATACTTGAGGTAAATATGCTATCCTATAAAAACACAGCTATGTTAGCCTTACTGTGGACAGAGTGCCTTTTAGCCTCCAAGTACCATGCATCGCGACCTTCCCAAAGTAGGTCGAATCAACTATAGATTCGGCTAATGAATTGTTAAGTTTAGACTTAACTTGGGATCTTCAAGGCTTAGACTTAACCTAGGTTCTCCAAAGCATATACTAATTGGCAATTTAGGATTTAAGACATTAACATGCAAATGATTTTCAATTAAGAGTCGCCATTAATTTATTTTTTAGTGGGTTGATTGGAAACCCAAGCAAAGTAACAAAAAACTTACTTTACTCCTACAAATAAGAGATTATGGATACGGGAACTTGATTACGCTATATTATTATAACACCTTTTTGGTACCTTTTCTCTTTCATTAAAAAAAAAATTGTAGGCAATTTGCATTTATTTTAATTTCTCCTAACATATGCAGTGATCATGCAAGTACGCAATCATTATTTAACACTCAAAAAAGCAAAGTTGTTAATAAATTGCAAGCACATGAAGGAAATGCTTATCTCAAAACAAGGAAAGCATCTAGAATATTAGTTAGATATTCACATCAACAACGATTTCTAATTAACAAGCAATTCACTCAATATTTTTAAGGTTTTCTCTTATTTAATGAAAATCATGCTTTATGCAATGCACACTACTGATCTAACATGACATGAGACATAATTTATTTAAATGTCCTAATCCTAACAGCAATTAAACATAGTATTCTAGTAGGACAAGCGAATTTTTAACTAAATGACCTAACTTTGATGACAGACAAAAATCATTATGGAACTATTCTAATATGATGACGTACAAAACATGTCTACTCTAAAGTGATACTCAATTTTTAATTAAATGACATAACATGTAATCTCTAATGATGAGCAAAATCAAAATACAACTATTCTATCAGGGCACACAATCTCATGAACCTAAAATATAATTAATAGATTACACGCAAGCAATGACATGGCAGTGACGATACAAGCATGAAACATGACTTATTTTGTATTTTTCTTTATTCAAATCTAAATTAATTAAATCCCCTAATTTAAATATTCAATCTATCCCGAAAATAATGTACTTCAATTGTATCCGATCCTTTTTCTTTTGGATTTAAAAAAAAAAAAAAACAACAGCACTTCAAATCAAACAAAGATAGAAAGAAATCAAATCCACACGGCATCAAATCACACGAGATATTATTGATATTAATCTAAGTTCGGAAATAAATTAATGAATCGTATTTCGAGTATGAGATCAAATTGACCAATTTTTTGTGCAATCATGAATTGTATCTCGGGCATAAGATTGGATTGGCAATTTTCTGTGCAATTACGAATTGTACATCATGCATTACATCGAATTGATAATTATAGTATGTTAAAAAATTAGGGATTATATGTTCAGAATATGTTCAGAAATTCAACCAATATTAGAATATTTCAAAGAAGGCAATAAAACATATGAAAATTGAATTAACCAAAATTCTTACCTAGCTCTCGATGCCGCTCGAATGTGTTTCCAAATTGTGACTGACGACGAATCGCAGGAATCACGAACCCACAAGCGGAGGAGGCTCATGGCGGTGCCCGTCGGTGATCAGCAACGTGTTTGGGGCAAAGGATGGCTTGAACGTCAGGAACTGGACTTCTCCATTAGAGCAATGATAACTCTTGACCTCCTTGTTTGGATAAAACAAAAGCACCGGATTTGCTTCCTTTGTCCTCCACCGATTCTTTCTATTTGTCTCTGCCAGCTCTTTTATTTGACATTTTTCAATCTTCCCTTCAACGGAATTACACCGAGAATCTCCAGTTCACCGGTGGACTGGGCCTCGGAGGAACAAGAGGTTGACCACGGTTGGAGACGTCCGTGGATTGGTGGCAACAACTCGTCGAGGACCTGCAACAAATTCGTCGAGTCACGGTGGGCTGTGGCTGACGGTCGTGGCGGCTGACAGTGCTCAGCTTTGGGTGGTGGTGGTGGTGGGGGGGGGGGGGGGGGGGGGGGGGCGTGGATGGTCCACGGACTTGCCTAGACAAAAATGCAAAAATAGAGAGTAGCGATCATCGAGGCTCGGCTCAGCGATTCACCGTGCTACTCAGTCGATGAGGGAGCAGTAACGCTGAGGGCCGCCAAATACCCTCCAAAATACAATAAAGTTACAATTGAAAATACTAGATACAGAGTTATAATTGAAAATATTATATAGCAATTCTACTATTTCTCTAGAATCTCTCAAGGGAAACAATTGAAATAATAGTTGCATTTTCTAGAAGAAGACTCAAAAAGACTTAATTGGCATTCATGCCAAAAGCTTATATATGTATCTCGATTTTAATAAACATAGGCAATCATTCGGGAAAGATTGCAAAGTGAACAAAGTTATCCCTCTAGGAAAAGTTGCAAACTGGACAAATATATTTTCAAATGTTATCTCGAAAAGACAAATAAAATTTGAAAGAAAAAAAATGATTAAAATTTCAAATTTCATAATTTCCAAAATTACTAAATAAACAGATATAATCTTTCAACTAATGAAGATTAACAAGATAACTATACAAAAAAAAAAAAAAAAGGAGTTGATGCTAAGTGTACCTAATAATCAAGATGCATCTAATGATCGCACAATTATTCGCGCACCCACATGTGTATCGTAGGTCTAGCTCACAATCCTTTATACAAACTAGAAGAAGCTCACACTAATAAAATGGTCAATTTCCTCCCAAATTTTCTACGTGAGACGAGGAAAAATGACCTTTTCTACTCCAACACCAACATCAGCTCAGGTGGTGGGACACTTCGCCGCGGACCAAGAGGCACAGCCAGAGGAAGTGGTTCTCGTCCAAGCCCCTCTCTCACCACCCCCCCCCCCCCCTCCCCCGTTTCAATTCTCAAGTGTTTTCCCTCGTCTTTTTCGTGCTTATTCTCTCTCTCTCTCTCTCTCTCTCTCTCTCTCTCTCTCTCCCTTTTTTCCTTTTTGGCCGTCAATCTCCCTTGTACATTTTCCTAAAATATTTCCAAATTCAACCAAGTAATGCAATCTTTCCAAGTGAGTCACCAACGTGCAACAATTTCAGCCCCAATAGCAAATGGGTTTGGTTGAAATATTTTAGTTCACAAGCCCGGTCCACAACTAAGCTCAGAACTTCTCAATTGAGTCCATCCACTCTCAGTAAAATGCAAGGTTAACTATTAAAGAAAATACTTCTAATATCTATATGCAATTTTAACTTCATATTTTTACTAGAGACAAGAGTTGATTCCTAATTTCTATTCAATGAATTACTACATAATTTAGGTGTCAATACTATGGAATTACTCCATACACTTTTAAGTTTCAGATAAGTTTTCTAATCCAGGATCCCGAGGGTGGCAAGTGGAGCATATTCACAACCAAATCACCATATCAAGCTGCTTACGAAACTTAGGGATGTAGGCATTCCATTGAAATCAATCATCTAAAAGAGGCAACGAGAGAGATTGGCCTACCAAACATTTGAGTCCGCTTGTGAACGTGAGGCTCCACAATGGGCAAAATATCCTGAGAAAAGTCCACCGCGGGCTTGTTCATTTTCCTCGCCTCTTCGTCTCTCAACTTAAATATTTCTCTGGTGCAGCCATGGACGAATCCGTAAGGGAGGGCCTCTCACTACTTGCGAAGCCAATGCACGTCGTACCTGAATCGGGTTCCACCAGAACTTCTGCAGGACCTTCTCGAGAGATGAAAACAGAACGATGCTCAACAAGAAAACCCCACCATTTACCAAAAGATTCATGGCCTCGATCCTCAAAATACAATGGAATAGAAGGAAATGAAAACGACTTCTTCTTTTCTTTTTGAGGGGGCATGCAAATGAAAATCAAGTTAAACATGGAGCTCAATGCATATGAACTTCTTAGTAGAATATGCTGGTGTCTTTTGAAAGCAAAAGGACAAAAAAGAAAAAAAGAAAAAAAAAAACACCAATGCTTTATTTTACTGCAAGTAACCTCGTCATCTCCCTAATTGACAAATGCCGTCGTTTTTTCCCACTAAAGTGCTTGAGTATTTGCACGGTATTCCTTTTCCTTAGCCGATTAGCCATGTCAGATTTTACAAAATCATTGTCAACTGCTTTAAAAATTTAAATTATTAAACGAAAGTGTGATTTAATATTTAATTATTTCAACATTCCCCCTCATACTTAATCTAGTCTTTTTGTCTAATATTAAATGTGGACATATTTAATTGGGGAGGCAAATAGAATTTAGAAAGATTTGAACTCAAGACCTCTAACTCTAATACCGTAAAATATATTATAGAACAATTGTCAATTATTCTAAAAATTTAAACTGTTAGACGAATTCGTAATTTAATATTTAATTATTCCAATAAGTCATAATAAGCACAAAAGCAACTGCGTGGTGTTGACTTAGCCTCAAAATGGCATGCAAAGGTGATGATTCGAATTCAAGTCTTGAAGCAAGAAGCTTGAATACCCTTCTTCACTTAGCATGGTGCTATTGCATAAGTAAGGGAAAATTACAAAAAAAGAATCTTTAATTTATTGTATATTTATCAATTTTGGCCTGAAATCATTGATGTAAAGCATGTCATTCTATGTGACAACATCGATGTTAACACGAACAACTTTTGCAATTTTTTTTTTAAATTCTTCATTTTCATTTTTTTTTCTTTATTATTGCTGATGAGGGTTGGGTTTACAAGCCCCCACCGACTACTAGTGAGGGTCGCAACCCTCGCTGACTGTGGGCAAGGCAACCCTCACCCAAATGTAGCTAAGCCGGCCTCACTTGTGGCCCGCAAAGGGCGGTCCTCACCTATGGTTGGTCTCAAGCAAAGTACAAAGAAAAAAAAAGGAAATGGAAAAAAATCAAAAAATTTATAAAAATTATCAAAGTTAGCATTGATTGCGCCACATAAGACAGCCAGCATTGACTAGATTGCTATGTTAGCCTTTTTTTTTATCAACATTGACCAGAATAACTATAGTAACAAATGTTTAAAATATTTAAGATTAAATGGACATAATAACAATAGTTTTATGACTTTATTTATAATTTTTCTGAATGAATGGTACAATGTATTTAGGGAACATTAATAAATTCTAAGAGATGAATTTAACTTATCGTTACGTACGTCACTCGGTGATACAACGTCAAACAATCCCAACTGATGGAGAGGGAGTTTAGGTAAAGGACACGTTACAAGCCTTCTTCAGTTGGCGTGCGTGAGCATATTTCCAATTGAAGTTCGACAAAACACACGACAAATTAACCAAAATATCTAAGGCAAAAACCATCCTTCTCACATGTGAGGGGAAGGTGTGAGATTTGAATCTACGCCTTCTTAGGGGTTAAGATAAAAACGATTTAGTTTTAGGTATGGAATTTGAGTCTGAGAGTTAAAATAAGAGTAAAATATAATTAATAAGAAAAAAAAAATCTAAGGGAAAAAGACAATAGCGAGGAAGGAACAAGTCTCTCCATTAAAATATTGCAAACGATATATTAAACCACACTACATGGATTTTACGTTAAAAACAAAGTATTGAAATCGGAATTTTTTGCGCCTATCTAGTCAGATATGTGACGAGCATTGTGACGAGCATCCAAAGTAAGTAGCTGAGGATTGGATTGTGGGCTTAACTCCTAAAAAAAAAAAAGAACTCAACTTTAGGTTTAATGAAAGTTGGTGATTAAAAAAAGTTCAAGATAAAATTAGGATTAAAGTAAATTTCACGCCAGTCCAAATTTATCATTATTAATCATTCGTTCAAGAATCACCACTAGTTTATTCAGTCGCCTTTAAACCAGACTGCAGTGGATTTTAAGTTAAAGTGTTGAAACTGGGAATTTTTTTTTTTTTTTTGGGCCAAGCTAGTTGGATATGAGACAAGCATCCAAAGTAAGTACTAATGATCAAATTGCGGGCCTAATTCCTTTTTTAAAATAAAATATAAAAATAGATCCAACTTTAGGTTCAATCTTAATTTTGTCTCAGACTTTTTTTATCTAAAAATAATCACCAACTTTTAATTCTAGTACCTTTCACTCTAGTCCAAATTTGCCATTGTTAACCATTCGTCAAAAAATCATCTTTGGTTTCTTCAAAATTATCCACTTCATGAGACTATTGTTAATTTTATATGAAAGTGAGAGTATTGATGAAGATGTGGTTCTAAAACTTGACTTCTAAGTAGCACAATGTTGATAATTTTGAAGAAGTTAGTGGCCAGTTTTTGGATGTATGGACAAATTTGGGGTTGGAGTGAAAGTTAGTGTTATGTTTTCGGAGGATAAAAAGTTCGCAACAGAATTGAGATTAGACCCAAAATTAATGATTTTTAGCAAATTTGGGCTCTAATTTTGCATGAAAGGAGAATCAAACAAATTAAATTATAATATAGCCCCAAAAAATTCATTAAATGGCTCATGGGATCCCTACTTTTGAAATATTATGTTAACCTCATCCTCCCCAAAAGGAATTTAGTTAAATTTTCTCTCCGAAAGTTGCTTGTGTATTTTTCAAACTTTAAACCATGTAGTATGTGTTGTGAAATATTACTTCTCAGTTAATCTAAACGTTATGATTCGAACTAAGACTTAAGTTACAGTGACAATGACTTGAGTAACATTACTGAAAGTGTTTGATTTGTTCGAATTAGGTCTAAATTTCTTTAGCCTAAACATTCCTTGAAAAAGAGTAATATAGTATTCTTTTGATACTCATACTTGGTTTCTCATAGACAATAATACAATATACCCACTTCAATTAACTCAAAATCACTAGGCAAATTGAATCTTTTGAGTGGGCTTTTGTGCAAACCGATCGAATGTACTTTTGAGAAAAACAAAACAGTAATGCCACTATGAAGAGATTCTTGTTAAATGATGTGGCATGTGCCATGTCATCGACCATATACGTTGTTAGCATAAGTTACGTTACTATGTGCTAGTCTTGGAAACGATTTTATCATGTCAACAAAGTATTTCTTTTTGACATAAATAATGCATACAGATTGCGGCATCATTTATTAAGGATTTCTAAGTAAATTCTAATTGTGTAAATTAGCGATAAAGATAGCGACCATTTAATGCCCAAGGATATGTAATAACGAGCCCACCGATGAAGGGGTTGGCTACTAGCTCGGTCTCTTTGTTCAGTCCCGCCCGGTTTTTACAATTTTATAACTCGTGACCATATTTTTGTACTTAATTAGGACAGCACACCATGCCGGGATACGATTACCCCGATGTACTTCATGTCCTCTTAGGCCTCAATCAATTCTTTTGTCTGTTTCGGCGGACGGCCTCTTTGTACGCTAAAGTCAACGCTACAAACTTTCACTTCAATTTCTGTTTTAGACAACAATCATGTGATGACTTTTATCTCCTCTGATTATGAGCTTTGGGTGATTTAATTGCTTCTTTTCAATTAATCCATGTGGTAATTTAATCTTCCTAAGAAATCTTTATAAGTACGTTACCATTCACATATATATAAAAAATGAAGTGATCTCTCTCTCAAGTGTGATAATAAAAATTACTCACCATTTATGTTAAAAGATAGATACATCATCATCAATTACAAAATACTCGGACTCATTTTTTTGAAAAGAATGAAATCTATTGGAGACTTCTCCTTCACAACCTAGTAATCTTAACCTAACATAACATCCGATGTCCATGGATTGATTGCGTAATGCCAGAGCCAATAATATAACCAAGTTAATTTGATAACTATCTGACTCGTCCGTTTTTTAGGGGTGAATAATTAGTGAAATGAGTTTTAGATTTTAACTTGCACTCATAAAAACACAGGTGATTTCTTCCTACAAATGAAAATGTGGGTTTTTTTTTTTTTACTTTGAAAATGAAAATCATCAATGTCCAATTCAACTACTTTCTTTATGCCTACTCGATTGACTGGTGCGGTCAACTTGTGAACTTATTGGTCGGTCACTACCTTGGGTATACACTTATTAATAATCTCCTTTTAAATTAAAACTAATATGATTAGCACTATACATATATGGGAAAGCAATTTTATTTGTCCGGATTTCCTTCCCAACGTGACATTTTCCTACATCAAAAGTCAACTTATTGGCTATCGGTAAGAAGAAAAAATCGTCTAAACTATCAATTTCCCTATAATCTATCCGATTTCCACGATCACTCTTTCATATGATTAGCGAAGAAATGAAATTTACATATTTTATGCAATCTAAAATTTACATATTTTATGCAATCTAAGAACTCGGGGCATGAGATATTATATACAAGTTTAGTAGAACGATCAATCTATTCATCCGTAGTAACTCCATAATAAATTATCGAAATAAAACTTTCAATATGGCTGCTATGATCATATGAAATTGAGCAATCAGGGTGGCTAACCTTATTAGACTCTTCATTTTCTCTCATTAAATTTGAATCAACGAGCTTGCTATTCCGTACAAATATATTTATTCGGAATTCAGGTGGCTAACCTTATTCAACTCTTCATTTCCTCTCGTTAATTTTGAATCGATGGGCTTACTTTTCCATACAAATATGTTATTTGTGAGGCTCCCATTTATGAGATGATCCTATAATATTAGATTCTATAAGTAGCGGCATTGGCCGGCATTTAGGAAGTCAATAATCATCAATAACCAAAATAATACATAAACAAATCTCCCATTTATGAGATGACCCTATAATACAAGATTCTATAAGTAGCGGCATTGGCCGGCATTTAGGAAAGTCAATAATCACCAATAATCCAAATAATATTTAAACAAAATCTTATTATCAAGCAAGTAGAATCCCTTTTCGCCTTCCTACCATTTTAAAAATGATTTAGATCTGGCATAAAATCCCTGAAATTATTTTAAGAAAGGTATATAATTCAATGGATGTTGGAGCCTTGTTGCTTATTAAAAATAGATTAAATCCATTAGTATTTTCAAACGCAACATTATCCCAAGGTTACCAACTACACAGCCTCAACGTGCAACCATGCACGCATTCTCTCTTCCCTTTTTCTTTTTTCTTTTTTTCCTTTTCTCCTATTTAAGTTGTCCATTCAAGGACAAAACCTTCAAATAAGCAGCAAAAGACTCAGAGAACGTGAGGAGCTCAATGCAAATGGCCAACAAGGCTTCAAGATCAAATTCGAAGCATAGGCCCTTGATCCTCTCTCTCTTCATCATCACTTTCGCTCTCCTAATCCTCTCAGGCTCTTTCAATATCACCAAAGACCACTTCAACACGCCGTCGTCGCCGTCGTCTTCTGCTCGGACGAAGCCTCACCTCCAGCATGCCCACCTTGTCAGGAAAGAGACCAAGCTCCCCATTTGGTACCGCCTTGTCGAAGAAGAAATGAAGGGCAAGAAAGTCCGCGTCGGGTTCGTGAATATCGATGACATATCTGACCCTGAGTTCGCGATGAAAGGCCTCGCGAAGGCCGTCAAAGTGACATTTGACCGTGTGTCCGGAAACCTCACGTGGAAAAACTTCTTTCCCACATGGATCAATGAAGATCCGAAGGGACGTAAGCCTTCATGCCCTGATATACCGATGCCAAAGTTTGAAGATTATCGTGATCTCGACGTGATTGTGGCCAAGGTTCCATGTGAGGATGGCGGAGACAGGAGGAGAGGTTTGAGGGATGTGTTTAGACTGCAAGTTAACTTGGTGGTGGCTGATTTGGCTGTCGGGACCGGGGGGATAAACCTGGACATGAATCGGAAAATTTATGCTGTTTTCCTTGGATCGTGCGGACCGATGGTTGAGATTTTCCGGTGCGATGATCTGGTGAGGCATGTAGGCGATTACTGGGTGTATAAGCCTGAGCAAGGGAGATTAAAGCAGAAGGTTTTGATGCCTGTTGGGTCTTGCCAAATCGCTCCCGCCTATGCTGAGAACGGTGAGTTCTTTGACAAATTTATTTCTTATGCTTCTGAGTTTGCGGATAGATAAATAGACTCGGCATAGTGCACGCCATATCATTTAGTATACCAACTTTATAAACTAGTCTTAGCATACCGAGGTAATAATTCAAGAATTTTCAAGAATTTTACATTAAAAACCTCTCTTGCTAAGCTGATAAGAGAATCTGATTACAATGCGGCACGCCAGATTACTTTCATTTCATGCGTCTTCACACTAAATGACTTTCAGAGGAAAACCGATTCTTGAATCTTGATTCTTCCTAGAAGAGATGTGTACTAGGAACAGATATGGGAGCATTCAATCATTAGCTAAATTGTCAATCGGCATTGAATGATTCAATCCAGTTCATAATTGCAGGATGTTTACCGTGATATATTGAATTTTCATCCATATATTTATATATATATATATATATATATATATATTAATTAAAAAATTGGATACTCACAAATCATTGAATGTCAACCTTAATGATGAAACATATGGTGACTGGTTTCCAGGAAAAGAGAGGTGGAGAGGATACCTGTTGCAGTCGTCCCTAAGAAAGGCAAACGGCACGACGTACCGCCCTCGGGAGGCCTATGCGACTGTTCTTCACTCTTCAGAAGCTTACGTCTGCGGTGCAATATCCTTGGCTCAAAGCATCAGGAGGACCGGCTCGACCAAAGACCTGGTCCTTCTAGCCGATGACTCGATCACCAGCAAGTCCCTAGCGGGCCTACGAGCCGCTGGATGGAAGATTCGGCACATGCAACGGATCCGATCTCCAAACGCGAAAAAGGGCGCTTACAACGAGTGGAACTTCAGCAAGTTAAGAGTGTGGCAATTGACGCAATACGACAAGGTAATCTTTATCGACGCAGATCTAATTGTCCTCCGGAACCTCGACGAGTTCTTCGTATATCCACAGTTATCGGCAGCGCCAAACAATGGAGTGCTGTTCAACTCAGGTATCATGGTGATCGAGCCATCAAATTGCGTTTTTGAGGACCTCATGTCGAAATCCTTCAAGTTGGATTCTTACAACGGCGGCGACCAAGGATTCCTGAACGAGTTCTTCACATGGTGGCACCGGTGGCCGAGTAGGCTCAATTACTTGAAGATCTTCGAGAGGCACAAAGACGAAGAACACATAGTCCCCGACAATCTTTACACGATGCATTTCTTGGGGCTCAAGCCGTGGATGTGTTACAGGGACTACGATTGCAATTGGGACAAGGAGTCTTACCATGCTTTCGCGAGTGACTCCGCGAATAGGTTGTGGTGGGAGGTCTACGATTCGATGCCGAGAAAGTTGCAGTCGTTTTGTGGGTTAACTGAGAAGATGGACTTTATAATAAGAAAGTGGAGAGGCATAGCTAAGAAGGCCAATTTGGCTAATGGGCACTGGAAGATCAATGTCACAGATACTAGGCGCTTCATTTCTTTGAATAAGAAGCACAGAAATGCAAGAAAACTAGGTATATAGAGTGCCAACACCAGTGGCTATATATGTAGCTTATAAGGTTTTATAGATCTTCAAAGGAAAAGCTTTTGACAAAGTTCAATGATGACCCGGAAGAAGTCATTGTATTTAATTTCCTTTTTCTTTTTTTCTTATAAGTTGGAAATTGAAAAAAAGTCGGTTAATGAAAATCACATATGAATTTTTTTTCCCCTTTGATGTGCCATGAACTAGATAGTGAAGAACTACATTGACAAATTGTCAATAGATTTTAGGGCTAAATTCGCATAAGTGAAAGGTTTATAACTAAATTGACCTCTAAGTAATAAGTTTAGGATTTCTTGAATAATGATCCCCACAAAGTTTACAATTTAAGTACGCTAAGATGAGAATATGTACGACATATTTTATCGATGTTAAAACGAAGTGGATTTTCATAGTCCAAACCACAACTCGAATAACATGTAAATCCAACTAATCTGCATAATTTAATATGAAAAATAAGTCATTCTCTTCTTCGGTACAAGAACTAGATTCAAGGGCCTTGATGCCTTGATTCGTGATAAGTGGATGAGTTTCGAACCACGTCTGTCATGCTGTTGAAGCTGAAAAATGGCTGGAGTTTCAACTTGAGTTAAAGTTGCTGACGATCACCGGAGCTTCGGAGCTTTGGAGCTTGAATCTAATAGAACTTTCACATGTTTGATCGTTCCGAGAAATGGAACGACATCTTTACAAGGACTTGTGAGAGGTGCCAAAGACGACAGTTGTGTGTCGAAAGATAAGAAAATCATGCTTCTGATATAAAAAATTAGGGAGTGATCTATCATATCCATCTTCTTCTGATTATGCCTTCTGCAAACTGTAACGACTACGTATCTTGGGCCCCATAACCGATTTTGCATACTCATATTTCTAGACATTTTGTATGCTTCATTCTTTGAGTATGGATCATGCTGTGAAAAGCAGTGTGATAATTTATGTAAGGTTTTTCTTCTGGGTTGTGGAATTTTTCATGTTTTCCTTTTGCGCAACATCCTGTCGCAACCAACGGGCACTGAAATTAGACATTCAACCAACGGTTTACTCTTGTTAAAAAGTAGGTAATTTGGTTTGTCATTACCATCTACACAAACACTGATCATCTTGTAGGGAGAATTCTGAACGGTTGATGCTGGGTTGGTAGCCTATAATGTTCATTTTCAACTTATCCTTGCATGATGACAATGCCAATCATGGCACAAAAGTAATATGGGAGTGATGCATGAAGAACGTATGAGATGTTTTGACCCGGAACAAAAACCAAAGGGAATATGGTGCTTGTATATAAGGGTGTTTGGTCTGAATGCGTGATTGCACTTTCAATTACGTGAAATAATCTCGATTCGGGAAACTTAAGGTACGGTTCTGTGGAATCCGTCGTTTGAAGTGTGAATACTTCTTTCAGCTGATATCATTCATGTGCTGATAAACGTCAATGCCAGGACATTGAAACTACAGAAATCAATGCAAAGAGAGGAAATATAGCAAACAAGGTCAAGATCAACTTTCCATATTTCTACACCCTCCCCTCTAGATTCAGAAGTCAAAGTAGAGCTCTATACCATTGAGAACTGCAATGCATCACAAAGTTCTATATCATTTACCACTGTAGCAGAACACACCAGGAAAACAATGAACAGATGAGTTATTTACGAAAGTACCTCGCAGATGAGATAACAAAGAATGGACTATGAGAACATTTCTCCAACGAAAGATACCTTTCTTCACATCAACCAGTGCATAAATATAAGCTTTAACCCCTCAGTGGAATTCTATTGTGACTAGCGAATTGGATTGGTGTTGTAGAAACAGCAGGGCGCTGTTTCAGTCCGCTCATCATCAACCCACTATCGCTTTTTTGCACACATTTCCTGCTTTTCAATGGGGACATCAATCTATTTGCCAATCTTGAAGGCGAGAAAGACCTCCGCAATTTCGCAGCAGTTGATGGCTTAGGCGACTTCTTGCTCTTGCTCAAGCTCAAAGCTCTTGTTGGGGAGACACAAACTTTCGGCGGGCTCTTGATCTTGACTTGGAACTTGGAAGATGAGTTTGGTGACTTGATCAGGAACTTGTGTGGAGTTTCGACGTTCTTTCTGGCTATCACAGGAGACCTCGTCTTGCAAAACTTCTGTGTTGCGGCAGGTGTTGCGGGGAGGAACAAAGGGTTGGGGAAAAGGACAGTCTTTTTAGCCCAAGGCCTGTTTCTAGGGGAAACTCTGTTGGCCATGTATCTGTTATTATCTCTCTCGCTCTCTCTTTGCTTCGGAGGAGAGACTTTGAAGTTGATTCGTGACCGTGCTCTCTGGAGAGTCGGCGATTTGGGTTCTGACCTCAACTTGTTCTGTTTCTCCCTCTTTCTTCTAGTCCTTAGCTCGGAGTCTTCGGGGTGGTGCATCGGTCTTTGCTTCTTGGATTGGGTCATCGGAGTTTTCGGGTCATCAACAAGATTGGGTTTAGGAGCAACAGCAGCTAAAATTTCTCTGGCGAATTTGCTAGCTTGGAGAATTTCTCCCACCGTTTCACCCACCAGCATTGCTGGTAGGGACATCCTACGCCATTCTCCTGGACCAAAAGTAATACTTGATTAACCAAACAATTGATAAACCAACACATATTTGGCACGAAAATGAAGCTTGGTACTGGGCTCATTTTGTTTTGCCAAAAATTCTTTCTTTTAAGATTTGGAAATGCATTATAGATCATCAGTAACAGAGCCACCCTCTAACCACAAACTTTTAGAAAAGAAGACACCTTTTCCAACAAAACACTCTGACAACTAGGCATTGAAAGATCAAATGGCAATATTTACTGAAAAATGCCAAAATTAATACCCAGAGAGAGAGAGAGAGAGAGAGAGAGAGAGTACCTGCTGCAGCTGGGGGAAACTTGCCCACTGGAGATATTTTCAGCGAAGAGTTCTTGATCCTAAAAAATCACAACGAGCAAAAAGACAACACCAAATTTAGTATAATCACCGCTTCAAGCAGAATATACCCAGGACAGCAGTTAAAACTTTCGCTCGAAAACCCCACAAGGAAGGAACTGAACCGTCAAAACACACAAAACAAGTCCCAAAGATAAATTTTTTACCTGATCGATTCTTGCTTGCACCTGACGCTCGTCTTGATATAACCTCGAGTGCTACGGGGGCTCAAATTGACACCGGCCACCACTTTCCTCCCGCCGGCCACCGTGTACTGCAGCTCCTCCAATCTCGCCATGCACCGATCCACCTTTTCCACAAACCCACATAAAAAAAAAAAAAAAGAACAAAAAAAATTTGAGATGAGAAAGATCAGATTTTGAAGGACCTTCTGAACACAGATAGTGCAAAAGTGACCCTTTTGTTAGCTTGTAGATGGATGTGGCACTCAAAATGAGAGCTATGTTGAAAATGGGCAAAAGCTAAGTGCGCAGAGAGAGAGAGAGAGAGAGGGACAGAGATTGCTTTTCGGTACCTTCTTGAGAGTTTCTCTCACTAGAACAGGGTTGAGAGGTGCCACCATCTTTCTCAGCTTGGGTGGGGTTCTTGCAACCATCTCTTTTTCCTCTCCTCCTCTCAGTGCAGATATTTACAAGTAAAACAGAGGACCCAGAGTCTTTCTGAACTCTCCCTCCCTCTCTCTCTCTCTCTCCCCCTCCCAATCAATCAAAACACATTATAACCCACCAAAGCATTTGAAATCAAATGGGCCTCTCCCTCTCTCTCTCTCCCTCACTCTAAAAGTTAGTAGTGTTTGCAACTCCTTTTTGTTCCACTCACGTCTTGCTGTCTTTGTCTCTTCGAAGTGGTGGTAGAGAAGAAGAAGGCAAAACGAATGGGGGTTGTGGCAACGGATCCTTTTTTCGGTCCCAACGGTCCAATCAGAGAGAGATGTCGAAGAGAGAGAAAGAGGGTGGCATGCAGAAACGGCTACTTTCTCTCTCCTCCCATATTATATTGCTCTCCCCGAAAAAGGAAATTTCAATTCCTTGTCCCTATTCCTTTCTTCTCGTTGACTTTCTGCTTTTTGTAAATTTCTTAGCCTTTTTGTCTGCCCATTTCTCTTTTCTTAAATCCTCATTTATTGATTTTCTTGAAAGCATGTAAATGCCAATGTACGAAACAGTAAAATTTAAAAGTTTCCTCGGACGTTTCGCGTACAATATGCTGCGATTTATTGTGGTCATCAATTTTTCATTCGATTCTATGGAATTAAATAGATAATTTTTTTAGGTAATCTCCTGATTTAGGCAAATCACAAGCAATAACTTGGAATATTCATTATAATATTAACATCAGTTACAAAAAACTTGAGTTTAAATTTCGAATGTACCGAGAGATTTTTTCTAATTAGTGGTCCAAATATGTAAAAGATAAATTCTAGTCGCTCTTCGCTCAATCAAGTCTAGTCTTTATGAACTCGAGCAGATGATAAAAACTCAAGATTATACTTGTACACAGAAATTCTTGTTCTCCGACTAATTTTTTTTTTCTTTAAACAACCCAAATTGTTAACCAGCTGTAAATGCTCAAGCGTTCTTGAGTGCTTTGAAGATGCTATCAACTATCTGATGAATCTGCCTCTACTCGATTGCAATTTCCTTGGTATGAGTTATTTCGAAACAAAGCAGCACGGAAGGGCTATAGAGTCAACAACAAAAATTCCTGCATTCTAATCCTATTACCATTCAAATTTCTTCAAACTGTCATTGCCTGTGTACATGCATGATGAATCTCCAGAAATGTCTGTCTTGTCCAAAGAATAATTGACTCGTAAGCAAGACGCATACAATTTTGAGGAAGTTAAGGGCAAGGATCCAGGGAAGAGATCGAGCACTCGCGCAAGTTACGTCATTGCATTTCAGGAAAAGGACGAGAAGGCAACAGGGAAGGCCGCTTCTTCATCCCTCTCCACTTCAGTGGACTCCAGACGATCGACTTGCGTTGCAAGGCGACAACAGTAGGATGCTTTGGCTTCCATGAACCCACTTGTTGTGTCGGAGGACTTCCCATGAACTTGCTGTTGGTCTTCATAGCAACCGGCGTCGTTTCCGATGCTCCCTTCAATCCAGGCATTGGGGAGAAAAGTTTGGAGTACCGAGCCTTACGTGGGTCCTTTACAAATGATTGCCGGCTCACTGAACTGTTATTTGGCAAAAGAGAGTTGGCACGAAGAGGGGTAGACAATTGCACATTAGATTCCGGGTGGAGGGTAGCAATGGAAACCCGCCTCCTGGGCTGGAAAACCTGCCCTGTTGAAGGAGGAGCTCGCCCAGTTGCAATGGAAATTCGTCTTGGTTTCATCAAGCTTCTGCTGTTCGCTGCAGCACCTGGTCTGGCAATGTTTTCTTTGTCTACTGCTAAAGTCGGGCCTTTACTGACAGTTCTGTATGAAGGAGATGGGGGTGGAAGGAAATTTGTAATTCTCCGCAGCGGCGGCCTCAGCTTGGAGGGGACTAGCGGTGGCTTTTTCTCTGCTATTGTCTTCAGAGGTGGCTGCCTGTAAGATGGCATTGCTTTAGACTGAGTAGAAGCAACTGTTAAGGTTCTAGTTTCCTGTTTGAGTCTAGTTTTCCTTTCTTCTGCTAATTGATGCTCAAGGTCTCGAACCTGCCAGAAGCAAATAATTGTCAATTAATTTGAACGTGGATAAACTTTTATTGATTTGACTACGGCTAGTGTTGCAAATGCCAATAGGGAAAATTGTGTTTTCCATACCATATGTAGTGTCAAATGTAACTCTCGATTTAACAGTCAACAATATACTCAAATGGACTTGCTTATTAAAGATAAAAAAAACAAAATAATGGAGAAAATCCAAATATATTTCTAACCTTTTCTTGAAGGCTTCTGCAAGTATGCTCTCTAGCAGCAAACCTCAACTGCAACGACTGCAAATTTTCATGCAACTTTTTCGTTTCCTTATCATCATGCTTTAGTTTCTCCACCTGTTTAAAAAGCATAGTTCAGAAGCAGCAATATAAGTTGACAAAAGGTGAAACTCCCGGAGGTTCTGAATGCCGTTGCATACCATCTGCTTATACTTGAAAAGTTCTGAAACATCCCCCTGCTTGCGAGCAGGTCCACTCTCAACCCCCCGGACCCGACTGGCAAAATTAAGAGAACAAAGAGTCTCCCCAAGATCTGCAGAACTTGGACTGATCTGGACAAACATCAGGGTTTTGCAATCTCCACCTGCAAAACATGTTTAACCATGTCATGAAAGAAATCTTGGGAGCTTGGTAGATCAAAACCTGAGTAATACTAGAGAAAGGCCCACCTAGGGAACTCTGCAGCATGTGCGTAAGCTTCGAGTTTCTGTTCAAAATTTAAGTAATTAGAATGCAACACCAATGACAGACAACCATAAAAAAAAAAAAGGAGGGAAAGAGAGAGGGGGGGGGGGGGTGGGGAAGAGAGAGAGAGAGAGAGAGAGAGAGAGAGAGAGAGAGAGAGAGAGAGAACCTATAAGGAATATGAGCCGATTTAGACGCAAGGGCAGATATCACATCTCCCAGTGCAGAAAGGGACTTATTTATAAATTGAGATTCCTTCAACCTATCACCTTCAACTTCAATCCTACCAACCCGCTCACTGCCGGCCAAATCAACCATCCAAAGATGACTCTTTGTCTTCTGTCCATTTATCAGGTTCTCACCCTTCACGGTCACTCGCAACAGGCTGCAAAGGAATATTTGGCAACTGTGGTCAATGATCAATGAACTCAGTGAATGAGCTAGTGCCAGTGTATATTATTATATATGGGATCAGATTCTTCAAAATTGGCTCAAAAAAGCACACATCCAGCAATTGAATTAAGTGAGATAAAATCTAGGATTGGCAGAAACTAGAAAGATCACCAGTGAGAGCGGCTACTGAGCTCATTCGCACTTGTGGATCCGACTGATCTAGCTCGAGATCCAGACTTCAGTAGCTCCCACACTTCCTCTGTACGAAAAACACGAGATTCAACCAGCCCTGGAACCTCTTGAGTCCCCTCTGCAGCTTGCTTTATCTCCAACCTTCAATCACAAGAAGACTGTTTTAATGCTCGGAACCAAATATGACTAGTAGATACAAATTATGATGTAAGAAGAACCACAATGAAAATGAAGCACTTGATAAGAAATAAACAACTTGTGCGACAACTTGATATTTGGGAATTGTACAAAAAATGTGAGTATTACCAATTTTGACGATCCAAACTAGACTTATACATAACAACAAAGCCATTTGAATTAGTTTATGGTTTTCTTAATGCCTGATGCTGAACATGTTGGGTATTATTAGATAAGAGAGTCCGAGTTGACTATAGGCTACTTGTCCCATGACAGTCGTCAAAGCAGTTTGACCTAAACTAGAGAAGCTAAGAGTACTTGGTGGCAAAAGTAGGTGTATCAGTCTGTTCCATACCTCCATTCTATTCTAAAGAACAGGCAGTTAGCATATTTTTGACATGCCATATGCAATAACAATATATTAGCAGTAGTTTTAACAGTACTGTTGAAATGATCATATAGAACAGGAGAACTGATCCCAGATCCAGGGGAAAAAACAAGACTCACTTCTTAGCTGGTTGTTCTGAGCTTTCTACCAAGAGATCTCTTATCTTCTCATTGTACACTTCCAGCATGCTGACAAACAATTCATATCTCATAATGCCATTCCTTTCTTCAGATATTTGAAACAACTCTTCCAAGGTCCTGTAGTTGACTCCCCGGTTCTCTTGAGTTCCTTCCATTGTAAATGTCTTTCCAGTACCAGTTTGGCCATATGCGAAAATGCATACGTTATATCCATCCATTACCGAAGCGATAATAGGCTTCGTCTGAGCAAAAACAGCCTCTGCATGATGCAGAAGATGAGAGGATGAAGAATAGTTTCCAAAACATGTGAAAATGCAGTTAACGTCTGCAAGGAAGTGAGTCACGCTACCTTGATCATCCTCGGGCTTAAACACATGATCAAATTTAAACGGCTTCTTCGATGAATCAGAGGAAAGGACCTGAAGCTCACTGTCCTGAGAAGGGTCAAATTCCACCACACAATGAGAGCCACTCGCAACTTCTTCTGAGTTTAACGGTCTACATCTACAGAAGACCCTGATGTTGCCTTTAAGCTCAATCACTTCATTGTACAGTCTCTTTCTTTCAGATGACTCGTCAAGGTACTTCTTCTTTAATCTTTCATTCTCTTTGCCTACCAATCATGTGCAGGAAACCAATTAACACAATGTAAACAGCGTATAAAAAATGTGGACAAGACTAAAAATGTGGAGAGCACTTACCGAGTAGATCAAGCGTATCGATTAGTTCGGGCCCAGCAAAGGCACTTGGAGTTATACCCTTCACTTCATCAGACAGAACAGAGTGCTCCTTCCTCAAATCCTAAAGCGTTGTCAAATTAACAACCGAAAGAACAAGAAAATTCCAAACGGTCTTCTTAAACTAAGCCGGGTTAAATTGAATGGAACCAGGTTTTCGATTCGACACCAGAATCACCGTATGGAATGCTAGAATAGAGAGATGCTGTGAAATCTTGCATTTCGTGAAGACTCGTTGCCAAGAACTTACTTGTATCTTGGAACTCAAGCTAATGATCTTCTGTAGTATGGGGAGGGTCTGTCCCTCGTCAGGCGAAGATTCCCGATTGCCGCTGTACTCAGCGGTATCATCAATCGAATTCTCATTTCCTTCCACTCGCCCCAAACCTGGAGTCAAATTCTTAAATTAGGGTTCCATACATGTCCAATCGAAACACAAAGAACACAATAAACAGATTGCGAACTCAAAAGACGAATACAACTTCACCGCTGCTAAATCTATCGGTTCATCTACATAACAAATCGACCTCGCGTCCATCCTTTTCATGCGATAACAGTAAGAGACGCGTCCGTCCTCGGCTTAAGTTCCGCGAGACGGACGCAAGATTCGTGTGGCAAAGCTTAAGAACGCAAGATTCGCATCGACAAGGGGAAACGAAAGAGAGAGAACGAACCGTATCGGCACGCCGCGGCGGGAGGCTTTGCGGTGGAACTGAGGACGATGCGATCGAACTTTTCGGAGAGCGCGTCCACCGCGTGATCTGCCGCACGAAGAACTGGATCAGGAGAAAAGATTTTCGAGTGAAGACGCGGCACGGATCGAACGCATACGGCGCAACACGGCACGAGCAAGTGAACCGAATCTAAGCGCAGAGATAGAGAGAGAGAGATTACCGTCCATGGCTGAGAATCCGAGAATCGCTGCAGGGAATTGGAGTTGCTGGTGCAGAGAGATCGATCGATCGAGAGAGAGAGAGAGAGAGAGAGAGAGAGAGAGAGAGAGAGAAGGGGAGAGATGGTGCTTTGGAGCGTTATGCGCGTTGCAGGGTTTTTTGATCGGATTCAATTTTTGAATTCGGAGGATCCCGAGCCGTTGGATCGCGGAGCAGCTCCTAACGGCTACAAGGTTTGGAAGATGGGCTCCAATGCGGGCCTCGTTGACGTGGGCCTTTTTGGTTTATTCGGCGGGCCTAATTCACGTGGGCCTTTTTGTTTACTCGATGGTGTTGTATTGATGATTTATTCTTCCTAAAGTTTTTTAAAATATAGAGAAATGTTATTTAAAAATTATGGGAAAATATTGAAATATATATGTGACTCTACATGTTATTATATTCAAATGTTCACAGTATTTTGGGCGTTTCATGTCAAATAAATTGTCGAAATATAAATCCCGTGAAATTTAAAAATAGGGCAATTGTTTTTTTTTTTTTGGTTGAAAAAATGGGGCAAAGTTAAAAGGTAGAAGTAATCATGGAGTTGGAATTTTTCGCAATTCCAATTTATCGATAGAGCTTGTGTTAAATTTATTATGCTATTGTAAATAATGAAGCAGAGAGAAAGCGGGTACATTGCTTGCAAAATGTTACTATTTAATAGTTAAACCTAAGGAGGAAGTGCGTAACTCTTCGAACAAATTGCTTAAGGCTAGTGTATGTAAAAGAAATGTTCCTATTTTCCAATGTACTGATTAATAACACGAGACATGCTGTGCTTTGAAAATTACAAAGTTATTCTTAATTAGGTAAAGTGCCCCATATATGTCTGTTTCCCTTATTATGTAGTTTTCTAAACCACCCTTCCATTACATACTTAAATAAAATAATGGATCTCTTATAATCACCTACTTCATAAATAATTTGCAAATTCAGAGAATTTTTAGACACCCTGGAGATACTCTTATACGGTGTGCTTATCGACTAAATAATCGATCATGTATGGTTAATATTATTTGAGATTAAGGAGGTCCTCAGTTTCTAAGGAATAGAAGAACTTTGTAAATTAACGCATTCTAGCGACGGAATCATCTCACATGACATCACAATTTGACCTTATTTCACTCTGATGGACAAATTACTTAAGATGAGAATATTACTTTTAGCATAATCGAAGTTGTTCTAAATAGTAATCGAATCAACACACTTTTGCACTCAAATCAAGTAGAACGAGTCAAAAGTATAACTTAGGTTGTGCTCTTATCCGAATATTATATATAAATGATTAATATCATAAAAAAATCTCAAAATCGGTGCATTTATGATAATTTTATCTCAAACTAATCTTTTTTTTTTTTTTGGTAAGGATTATATCAAACTAATCTTTTGACAACCTAAAACCATAAACTGCTATATCTGTGACAAATTTACCCTTCTTAAATTCCCGTTAAATTTTACCATAACACATAATAGTTGATGGGTATTAGAGGTGTGTAAAAGAACCAAGAACTGCTTAGACCAATTGAATCATATCGGAACTGAAAACCAAACTTACTCACACATACTGGATTAGTAATATATAAATATATATTTAATTTTTAAGAAAAAATTTCTAATATAAAAAAATTAAGGAAAAATGAAAACTCTAAAATCCCTAATTAGAAGCTCAATACCTATTAACTGAGTGCTCATCTTATCTTGCTTTCACATTGTTTGAGTCATCTCTCTATTTCCGAATATAAAACCAGACTTTCTCTTATGATTGATGTTTTTCACTCTTTTCTTTTCTTTTCTTTTTTTGTTGAGAAAGCGAACTAAATAATAAATGAGTACTTAAGTGTGGAGGTGATTGGGAATTGAGTGGCCGTCTAAGAGTTCAATTATGATTGGCTCAAAAGCTAAAAAATGGGCGGGTCTTGATCGACCAACTCCTTATTGGGTCTGATCCGCGTACCTCTATTTGCTCAAGATCATTATGCTAGATCAAATTTTATTGAGACTTTGTAAGGAAAGAAAGAGAGAAAATTTATGCGAAGAACATTGAAAATTGGAAGAGATTTGAATTTTTGTAGATGGGTTTGGAGTAGAAATTAATAATTTGGGCCATTTTCCTTGTCCCCAATATTCAAAACATAGCATTAGAGAATTTAATATTTTTTATAAAGGGGGTCTAAACAAGAATTTCTAAGCTTGATAGTCAGCTCATTGATCGTGTGAACATTATTGGAATGCTCCCCTTCATTAATGCACTTTCCCTTCTAGCAAAAAGTTGTGTGTTCACATGCATTACGGTTAAAACACATCACCTAGATACAATTGCAATTTTCGAGGGAGCAAATTATCATCCGAATCTTTCCATAATCAATAAAACAAGTGAGTTTCAACCATCGATTATATGAGTCTCACATGAAGCCCATATCATTTGACTTGTTATAATTCGAGTGATTCTTGTGTATCCGATGCATGTGACTATTTTCCCAACATGTGCGCATGCTGTGTATCAAAATCATTCAAGAGGGTGATGCGGCTCCAACTTTTCCCACCACTGATTCAGCCGTTGGTCCTTCTCGATCAAATTCCTCACGCTGACTGCCCACCAACTCTCTTCGTCCGCATCATATGTGCTTGCTTCCCCTTCTTTCCACGTTGATTATACTATTTAAGAATGAAATATTCCCTCCTGTATCCATCATGCCAATGATCCCTTTCCCATAGTCGAGCCATTGAAAGATCGCTGATGAAGTGGTAAGCCCAAGAACAGGGGGCTGTGTGTTGTCTGGAGGCAATACGCTTGCTCCTGGTGAGCCACCACGAATCCCGATTTGTCTTGCATCGCATCGACTTCATTTGGAGTCAGCTTCATTGCGAAACCAGTCATCACATTCCTGTATGAATAAAGCACGCGCTGCTGTTTCTCTGAGGCAGTATAGTTCGTGGGCAAAAACGAGTGGTACCAGGAAGTGAGATCTTCCAACTCAAGAAGGTCGTGGCCGTTGGGGGGAGTGACCTGGACAATGTAGGTTTGCAAATCCCTACTCGCTGATTGAGTTGGGGATGACAGGCCATTGGCCGATCATGAATGCAAATTGTTTAAGATAGGTACCGGGTCATTTGAGAGATCAGAAGCAATCCATTACACATACTCCAACATTTGATAGTCAGGAACAATCATAACTATGATCTCATCTTCTTTTCCACTGGTTTCCAATCACTTAAGCTGTACAAAGCAAATGCAAAAAAGAACTCCATATGACACAAACGGCAAAGTCATGATAATTGAACTGGATGATAAGAACCAGCCTTAATCTCAGATGACCCGGTACCTATCTTAAGCAATTTGCATTCTTGATCGGTTATAGGGAAGGCAAAGTAACTTCTGGAAGGAGAGCAAATCTCTAGTCTTAATGAATGTGTCTAAATTCACAAATGCATGCATCTTTGTGGATGCAAGAGAATTGGATGGACTGTCCTGTTATACCTGTTAATGGAGTTTATGCAAATCATTTGCTCAGCCATCCTTAAGAAGGCGTAACTTCTAAAAGCTGCATTACCTGTCACAGCATTGTCACGAATCTGATCATAAGCATCATGAATCATTAAATTAAAGAGGGGGGATTGGCAGGAAAGAAGGAAAAACATTTCACAACCATATTATTATAGAATAGTTTAGTCTATTATATTATGCCGATTGAATATTTTCTCTTCCTTTTAGTGCCGGTACTCTCTAACATTCTCTTGCATAATTGCAGCCAAGGCCTCTCATCATGTGGAATCCACGCCTTATCAGTGAAGATGTTGGAGTAGGGTTCAATGTCCGAAAGTTGCGGCGATACTTCTTGAGGTAAACCTTCCCCACATATAATGCCCACTATTCTCCCTTTTTTTTCTGTAACAACTTTCATGAGGACTCGTTTTATGTGAACTAAATCAAGCAAGCACTCATTTAAGTTTCAAAGACGAAGTGCTTTTTGCTGTTAGCCTCGTAAAGAACCTATACGGCTGCATGCTAGTAGCTAAGGGCGGGAAGGGGAAGCGTAGGCGGAGGCGGATGTGGAGGCGGAGGCGGCAGAGGGCGGCGGGGGGTGGCCGTAGGGGGCGAGGGGGGGGGGGGGTGGTGGCGGAGACGGAGGGAGTAAATTGTGTTGCTTTTTGGGTGGGGAAGTTAACTGAACGTTAAGGCCCTTCTTCCTTCCTTTCTTTTCTTTTTCGATGTCGATGCTTTTTCTTATCAATAGATCTGCAAATGGAAATCAAACTTAGCTCCAAGTAGCATATCTACAGGAAGTTCTACCCAAGAAAAGTTTCATATACACAGAAAGAAACAACCACGTCCAGATCGGAGAGCTTCAAAAATATTTATGAAGGCCCTCTTGCATCGAAGAAATGGCGAAAACTTCTTGGAAAAGAAAGAAAGGAAGGGCCTCGGGAGGATGGCAAAACCATCATTTAATTATACATACCCAACCTCCAACTAATGGTTAGGGATGTCGATGCTTTTTCTTATCAATAGATCTACAAATGGAAATCAAACTTAGCTCCAAGAAACATATCTACAGGAAGTTCTACCCAAGAAAAGTTGCATATACACAGAAAGAAACAACCACGTCCAGATCGGAGAGGTTCGAAAGTATTTATGAAGGCCCTCTCATAAATGAAGTAGTTAATGGGGTTACCATTATCATCCTATTGGACGCAATTTTTTCCATCTATTTGCATCGAAGAAATAGCGAAAACTTCTTGGAAAAGAAAGAAAGGAAGGGCTTCGCGAGGATGGCAAAACCAGCGTTCAATTATACATACCCAACCTCCAACTAATGTCCAATCTATCACGACCCCCCGGGGCCCCACTTACACGTGTCGCGATCTCAGGCCCCCTCCCCCTCCTATATAATCTGGATCGTCCCTCATTGGCTCTCCATTACAGATCCCCCACTGACCCTACAAAACTTCTTGTTTTGTTTTCCAGCGTCCATCGCGTGGTCTCTCTTGTGCGTGTATCCCAGACCTTAGCGATAAGGAATGTAATCGTCTAGTTGAATGTGGTAAATGAATCCAGGGTCAATGCTCTTTATATTCTCTCGTCCAGGATTGGGCTTTGCTTGATGTTCAGCTGCTTGGCCGAAGTCATGATAGCGGACTTAATTGCCGCTGGAGACCAGTCTGGATGAACGCTCTTTATCAAAGCTGCAATGCCGCTTAGGTGAGGGCAAGGCATGGAAGTGCCAGAAAGGAAGTCGAAGTAATACTTCGCTTTTGTATCATTTTGGACAGGAAATGGCCAGAATGTGATGACCAGATGAAGTCATTGCCATGCAGGACAAACCGGCATTCGTGGCAGCACACCCAGAACACGGCACTCACACTGCCAGTACGGTGGCCGGTGCTTCTGCGCCGCATGCCAATCTGCTTGGGATGGCTGAGGGCACAACTGTTGGCATGGCTTCGTACGCTCACCTGGCAATCTACGATGTGTCCTCCATTAGGTTGTTTTGAGGGTGACTTGCTCGCCGGATTTGATGCTGCCCTTGCAGATGGTGTGGACGTACTCTCACTCTCTCTCGGTGGTCTCTCCCTTCCATTCCATATGGACAGTATGGCTATAGCCACTTTTGCAGCCATTCAGAGGAGCATCTTCATCAGCTCCTCCGCTGGGAACTCCGGTCCTCACTCAGGCACAGTATCCAATGTGGCTCCGTGGATGCTCACCGTCGGGGCAAGCAGCATTGACAGGAAATTTGTCTCCAATGTAAGACTCGGGAACGAAGCGGAATATGAAGGCGAGGCAATATATCAACCCTCCTTCCCTTCAACTTCATTGCCACTGGTGTATCCTGGGATTGACGGTACAGAAGAAATATTGCGAAAAGGGCGCACTGAGAAGCAAAGATGTGAAAGGGAAGGTTGTTCTGTGTGAATCTGGGGATGGAACCAAGAGATCGAGGTAAAAAGAGCTGGCGGAGCCACTATGATTTTGATGAACCCAGAAGTGGCTGGATTCGTTGCTTTGGCCAATGTTTATGACCTCCCACGTCTCAAGTCAGCTACTTCACAGGTAAGGAGATCAAAGCCTACATTAACCTGACCAAAACTCCTACTGCCACGATCTTGTTCAAGGGGACCGTGTATGGAAACCCGACTGCTCCTGTGGTTGCTGCCTTCTCTTCAAGAGGCCCAAGCTCGATTAGCCCTGGAATTCTAAAGCCGGACATTATTGGTCCTGGTTTGAACATATTAGCAGCATGGCCATTTCCTGTCAAAAATGATGCAAAAGCGAAGTATTACTTCGACTTTCTCCCTGGCACTTCCGTGTCTTGCCCTCACCTAAGTGGCATTGCAGCTTTGATAAAGGGCATTCATCCAGACTGGTCTCCAGCGGCGATTAAGTCTGCTATCATGACTTCAGCCAAGCAGCTGAACATCAAGCAAAGCCCAATCCTGGACGAGAGACTTCAACCTGCGGATGTCTTCGCCATCGGAGCAGGCCATATTGATCCTATAAAGGCCATTGACCCTGGATTCATTTACAACATTCAACCAGACGATTCCATTCCTTATCTCTGTGGTTTGGGATACACGCACAAGAAGGTGGCTACAATTACTCACCAACCAGTCAAATGCTCATCTAGCATTCCCGAGGGAGAGCTGAACTACCCTTCATTTTCAGTTACCCTTGGACCTCCGCAGACATTTATAAGGACCGTGACTAATGTTGGCACGGGAAATTCGTCTTATGCTGTCATGGTTGTTCCCCCACAAGGCGTGTATATCAGCGTGAAGCCCACTATACTCAGCTTCTCGAAGTTGAACCAGAAAGCGACGTATTCAGTCACGTTCAGCCGCGCATATTCCATTGGCAAGACGGGTAATTACTCCCAAGGATATTTAATGTGGGATTCCGAGAAGTACTCTGTTAGGAGTCCAATTTCGGTGATGTTCAACCAAGAATATATGAGAGTAGAATAAAGAAATTACATTGGATTGTAATTTCGTATTACCATGATGCTATGATTAATGAAAGCATAATCCATATGCTCTAATTTCCCAACCTCTGCCAGAAAATTAATGTAGCTCTTTTTGGCAAGATTACAACTGCTTATTAGCATACAATAAGACAACTATAAACTTGTTTTCATTCTGGACCAAATACGGATGAACGTACTAAGCTAGTTTGGAGTTGATGACCTACATACTACATGAGAGAGAGAGATTCTTCGGATGAACAACTTCAGTTCAATGAATGAATATTTCCACTGCACCAATGTAGCAAGCACAATCGATGTCATCTTCAACACAAAGGTTGAAAACTTATGCACATGAAACTTTCTGTGTGTCATTTTCGTACTTTAGGAAATAATGGAAAATTATTAACAAAAAACCATAGCCACTTTTTCTTTTCAGGTGAAACTAGATTTGACAGGAGAGGACCCCCCGTTACAAGCACAATTGAAGGCAAAGGAGGAAAAACTGGAGTCGCTGGAGAGACAATTTGCAGCAATTCCATTGAAAAACTGGGGAGGTAATAAATGAGTAGTAAAGATTCTATGTCACCCCATGAAAATTTCAGCGCAACTGTAATCAGAAAACATGTGCCTCTATATTGAAGTGTACTGCAGCAGTTGCCAAAACAAGAACAAAGAAAATAGAAAGGTAGAGTGTAGTGCATTTACAGCAAAATTTAGCTTTGATTCAATCATCCATGAGGTTTGTAATTTACAGACCATGAACACTTCAAACTGATCAACAAGTGCAGCCTAATTAGAGTGATGAGAGCATGGTACAATTGCCTAACAGGCAGTGCTTACTCTGATTGAACATCTAATGGGGAACGGTCTTCTGTTTTCTGGAGATGACAACGTAATGCTCCTTTTGTTATTTTCCATTGTAAGTTCGATCATTATTGCTTTGCAGATTCTACTACTTAAAACCTGGTAACTTGTGTGCCACTACCTGTGGATGTAGTAGTGTTACCAAAGTGCTGAGAATGTTGTTTCACATCCCATTTCTGGACTGTTCCACTTGCATTTTTGTATTAATTGCATCAGGAATAACGGGTTTCTGCATATGATTGTGTTCTAAGTTTTGTCCTCAGAGTGTCTTATAATTCACTGAATTGGATTCTTGGCCTTTGAATGTCTGTCATTCATAACCATATAATACTTAAACACAAGAAGTAATTATGTGAAAGGGAGCCTTTCCTGTTCCATGTCTTCTGCAGGGTGTCCATACTCATGCGTCAAAGCAGCCCCACATGCTTTCACGTTTGCTACATCTGGAGGAACTGCTCGTGCAACTTCCCGAGGTGAGTTTGCCAGGCAAAGTCCTCACCATTTCTTAGACGCACAAGCATCAATGCATGCAATCGGTTCAGAGAAGGGGGGAAAAAGAAAAGGAGACTGATCTGATGACGTTACATTGTAATTAAGATTCCATCTATTCTGCCGTATCTGGCTGTAGTCCTGTCACTCCCTATCTTCCAAGTAAAAATAAGGTGCCCTAACCATTGAACTGAAGTTGCTGTTTTTCCCAGGAAATGGTGATGACTATCAGGTGCAAGTTGCTGTTGGTCAGTACCCAAGAAATTGCATTCACTATGTAACTCCTTCTCAGAGAATAATCCTAGAAGAATTACTTGACAGGTAGTCACTCTGTATAATCTCCTAAATACATGCTTGCCTTCCTAGTCAATTAAATAAAGATTCACTCGTTGTGTTCTTGCTTTTGCCTAGTTCTTGGGTGGCATCTAATCGTATACCTTTCAATGCAGTGTTTGTTTCTCATGCAAATTAACCCAACGTGGTTTTCTTTCTGTTAATTTTCCTTGTTAGTATAATGGATGTGCCGTACGATACTTCAGCTGAGGCAATCTGCTATACTCTTTGATTGTGAAAGCCAAGTTTGAGAATAATCGGTTCTGGAAGCCAAAGAAGCAGCCCAAGAGTTCGACCAATCATGTAGATTGGTACTGAAATGTGAAGTGCAGCTGCTTGTTCTGCAGTAACAGCGCTGATGCGTTACTCTGATTCCATTCAAGGACAGCAAGCTGATACTACTATGAATATGGTTGTCATTAATCAATACAACCTCATCACCTGAGCTGTTTTAACGGGAGGAGAGCCAGGGCAAATTAGTTCTGCAATCATTATTTCAAGGATAATCTGGTTTTTGCATGCGTTTTGAAGGATTTCATTGCATAGCATCTTGATCTTCCGCTAGCAATATACCTATCTACATCAACGCAAAAGAGTTCAGAAAATTCTATCTAAGTGTTAGTATATATATCCAGACACATAAAGATTGGAAATTGAGGCGGTTGTGAATCAGTCACAGCTGTTCACCTTTTCAGTTGACTTGCTCAGGCACTGTTGCGTCTCCATGATTTGAACGTGAGTTTTATCTTGTCGTGAATGGATTGCTAAAATGATGTCTCTGCATTATTTGCATCAGAAAGGTATTTCTTGTGGATCCAATGTTTGAACGATTTCTTTCGTCCACACTCAGTTCGTGAAATCATTTCAGTTACAGTCTCCAAATCAAAATGACCTCTTTGTTTTTCATTTTATGGCTATTAGAACAAGCTTAAAGGCAGAGCCTGTTGAAAGAGCATAGACTCTGCTTCTAGAGGTGTAGAGTTATGCCTGGACATGATTCCTTTTCTAGAAAGTCAAGATACCTAGTAATTACAATATTGAGTATAGTATACACTTAGTTATAAGAGCATTACTTTGAAATGACTTTCACAAATCGACTTAATGATGAGAAAATTCCGGCTGCTGCATTGAAGAACGATGGACCCTTCTCAGACTTGTCTTCCACGTCTCCATAAATTATCTGCAAAGTAGAATGTTCCACTGTCAACTGATGCATGCGTCTTCACTTCTTGAATCCCAATGCCAGTAACTTAGGATAAAGCTTCTCTAAAAGCTAGTCATCCATTAAGATTTGCTAGGCACTTCAATACAAAAAATCTGTGCGTAGTGTCAATGTGATATTCATGTCGCCATCACTCAAGATAATAGGTTGACTAACCTCAAGGTCTTCTGCATCCGGACGATTAATCATTTCCTTGGCTAGCAAATATCGGTTTGGCCTATCCTTATCATCATAAAAAACCTTCCACGATCTGGTGCCAAGTGAAAAGGGAGAACGAAATATTAGGGTTGAAACACATGAGACACCATTTGCGTTGAGCGTTAAAGAAGAGCGCCATGATTATTGCTCAGAATGGCCATATGGTTGCGGATAACGCAGCAACTTTGGTGTCAATATTATGATTCGCAAAATTGATATAAGATAACCTTATCAGATTCCATGGGTCACTCATAACAACTCAACTAGCCAGAACCAATCGACAATTTGGTAGGAAACAGGCTAGACACCCTTATTCAATAGTATCATAAAGTATAGCTGGAATACAATAAGTTAACAATGATCAAATATCTCTCTCATCAAGTATGATATTGTTTTTACCAAATTTGGAATCAAACTCATAGATCAAACCAAAAGGAAGTAGCCAATCTTCTATTTCAGTTTATCTTCCATTGCAGTTTGGAACATCAAAGAGGTCACACAGCTAAAAAATCACATAACTGAGGCATGAAACAAGCCAAGAATCATATATAACTTTGGCCCTAAAAGGATAAAAACCAAAGAAGAATCGTGGAGGCACCTGCAAATATTAGGGAAAAGAGGCACACAATTTGAATCTTACCCAGGGTAACATCGGAATACAGCGCCAGATGGGAGGGGTCTCATTGAATATACTGTTGTAAAAGTTCTGCACAGCAGTGGGAGGGTTATTGACTTACTAAAACAATGTGCAAAATAGAGGAGTAGACGCCATCAATCCATGTTTATAAATAAGAAAAGAGGTCTCACAAATAACAATAATTAGTGTGAGCTTCGCATGTCATGGGAATGTGACTGAAGGGGTAGATCAAATTTTGGCCTTGCATTTTGAGGTCCTTGATGGCAAAGAAGGAATAAGTATGGCCATGCAAAAATTAACATTTAATGCTTGACGTATAGGTTCTTTACGAGGCTAACAGCAAAAAGCACTTCGTCTTTGAAACTTAAATGAGTGCTTGCTTGATTTAGTTTCACACAAAACAAGTCCTCACAGAAAAAAAAAAGAAAAAAAAAAGGGAGAATAGTGGGCATTATATGTGGGGAAGGTTTACCTCAAGAAGTATCGCCGCAACTTTCGGACATTGAACCCTACTCCAACATCTTCACTGATAAGGCGTGGATTCCACATGATGAGAGGCCTTGGCTGCAATTATGCAAGAGAATGTTAGAGAGTACCGGCACTAAAAGGAAGAGAAAATATTCAATCTGCATAATATAATAGACTAAACTATTCTATAATAATAAGGTTGTGAAATGTTTTTCCTTCTTTCCTGCCAATCCCCCCTCTTTAATTTAATGATTCATGATGCTTATGATCAGATTCGTGACAATGCTGTGACAGGTAATGCAGCTTTTAGAAGTTACGCCTTCTTAAGGATGGCTGAGCAAATGATTTGCATAAACTCCAGTAACAGGTATAACAGGACAGTCCATCCAATTCGCTTGCATCCACAAAGATGCATGCATCTGTGAATTTAGACACATTCATTAAGACTAGAGATTTGCTCTCCTTCCAGAAGTTACTTCTCCTTCCCTATAACCGATCATGAATGCAAATTGTTTAAGATAGGTACCGGGTCATCTGAGAGATCAGAAGCAATCCGTTCCACATACTCCAACATTTGATAGTCAGGAACAACCATAACAATGATCTCATCTTCTTTTTCCACTGGTTTTTCGATCACTCAAGCTGTACAAAGAAAATGCAAACAAGAACTCCATATGACACATCCATCACAGCAAACTCATGATAATTGAACTGAATGATAAGAATCCAGCCTTAATCAACTTAATTTAAAAGGAGTTCAGGATATAGCACAACGTCAAAAGAGGAAAGTACAATAACTTCACTAACAAGGTAGACAGTACCTGGAGAATCCAAAAGCTGCATCTTGCCATCGATATTTCAGAAGAGCAGCAGCACCAGCATCTGGAAATACAGCTTTGATTCTCCAGCAATTAAATTTGCAGAAGCAAAACATATATGAACTATTATTCTGAAGGAATCAATATACTTGTGACCATGGTTCAATGCATCAAATTTTTCATCTCGTAAGCTCTTTAAGCAGTAACTTTTCCTGATAAGCACGCCTTCAATAGGCCTTGCTGAGCTACGACGTTGAAGAGAGAGTTCAATACATGATAAAGTTACATGCACAAGCATGCATTTCATAGGTCTTGACGTACTTGAATTTCAGGAAGCTAGAGTTTTAGACTGCTTGCGGTGCAAGGGTCAGATAGGTTGCATATTTATAGAAGACCCTCATTTCCATATAACTTGGAGCCTTTCTACAACAAGATTTTAAATCCGAAAAACCATCACAAATTTATAGCAGTCTAATACTTGTGAGTGAAAATTTGTGATGGTTTTTCGGATTTAAAATCCGATTCCATGAATCTATTTGGAAACCATGGGCGGTTTTATGAAACCAACGGACGGCTTTCGATTCCAATTTTTCTAAACTGGTTTTAAGTAGATGGTTCTTAATTTCAAGATAATAATTGCCCATTTGGATCATTAAACTTTAATGAGTGTATCAGTTTAAAATTTTATCATTTGTTTGTCACAAATATGTTAATTTGTGATTTTTTGTATTATTAATATAATTTAACGGAAACTAACAAATAGTAAATTTTGCCACAAATGTACTAATTTATAAATTTTGTTGGTCAAAAAATTAATTTAGAATAAATTTCTCACGGATATATATGTTTAGAATTTTTCATTATATCGACCCAATTTTAAAAGAGGGTTTCGTTAAATAAACATCAGAGCTAGAAGGAAAAAAGAAACGAGAGCACAATAAACGGGGGAGATATATCAGCTTCCGGTGAAACTCGTTCATGGCTTCTTGAGGCCGAGAGCAGTCCTCCATGGCCTCTTCGCTACCCAGTTGCTCCTTCTACTGCCGCTCTGCTTCCAAACCCACCTCCCACGGCTTACTCAATCGCTCTTCCTTACCTTCTCCGGCCTCCGCGCTCGGCGTCGGCAGCCGGGTTTCGGTCCCCGGAGGTCGGCGCGCCTGCGAAGCGCGCGCCAAGTTCGAGAAGTTCGAGGGAGAGATCGACGGCGATGCCGTCGAAGAGGGCGGGTTGAATTCTTCGGAGTCCCGAGAAGAAGGGATAGTTCAGGAAGAAGATGATGAGGACGACAGGTTCAGTTCTGTAGTAGCGAAAAGAAACGTTGCGAATTTCCGTGCTTGGGATTACTTGGGAGAATGTTTGAGTTGGGCTTTGAGGGTATATGAAAATAATGTTGCTTTGAGGATGGAATTTGGTTGTCAATTCTTGTGTAATGATGATATGCTCCTTGGTTGAAAATTTGTGAAACTGGGAAATTTATTCGAATCTACTTTTTGTGCCATTCGAGCTTGAGTTTTTGGAGGTTTTGGTTCAGTTGCATGCTCATTTTTTTTATTTATATGTGGAAAAATGGACGTTTGAGAGGCTAGTAGTTTTAGTTTGCTGATGGTAGAATGAGCTTCTTCAAGATACCTGTCGGAATTGGATACATGGTTGGGGGTTCATAAGCAGATTTACACTTCGAATGAGGTAGATTTTGATTGTGATTGTTGTCTTGTAAATGATGAATCCAGACTGCTGGACATTAAGTGGTCACAGGCCTCAAAATTAGCATTTGGTGTTTAGATGGTGATGAGTGTCCATTTCCAATTATAGTTTCCCATTTGGAGTGTTTAATGGCCTTGATGCTTTGAAATGCATTATTTCATTGAGTGAGAAGAACTGACAGAACGTGCTTGATTTTTCAGCTGCTTGCCTTCTGATTTGGAGGGTGCTGTTCGGCAATCAAGTCAAGCAAGTGCCTCATTCTTGTCTTCTGGAGGGATGAGAGCCATAGTATGTACAACGTGCTCAAAGAACTTTTAGCATATGTAGGAATTGTTTATTGTCTCGCATTTCTTCTCTTTTGATTTGAAATGGGTGTATAAAAGGCTGGGAGTGGGGTAACCTGGGTAACCTCTGATGTTGTGCATTATTCTTAGCAATCTGCAGTAACAAAAGATAATTTTTGGAATGTGTAATTTGTTTAGGCAACCAAATGATCCCATCTCTAAATCTTATCATGTGCATGTAGCATAACGAACCTTTCCTAGATATTAAGGTATCGACTTCGAGAAATTTTGTGCTCATATTGGTGGAGGAACAAACCACTAAATTATTTGAGAGGGTCGATGGAAGATTGCTGGAGTGTTATCTTTCATTAAGTGACATTAGTGCATCTTAACTTGAGTACTTATCAGTAGCATCTCCGCCTTTGATGTTTTGCAGGTGGAACTCTTAATCCCACAACTGCAATTCCTGGATGATGAAGGTGCACAAGCTGAACTTTGGGGACTGTCCAGGATCTTCGTGGACACACTAATTGCAGAAACAGGATGTCAGGTAAGTTGCAACAATTTTTTCTAGTGACTGAAAATTTGTGGTGGTTTTTTGGATTTAAAATCTTGTTGTGGAAAGACTCCAAGTTATATAGAAATGAGGGTCTTCTATAAATATGCAACCTATCTGACCCTTGCATCACAAGCAGTCTAAAAGTCTAGCTTCCTGAAATTCAAGTTCGTCAAGACCTATGGAATGCATGCTTGTGCATTTAACTTTATCATGTGTTGAACTCTATCTCTTCAACGTTGTAGCTCAGCAAGGCCTATTAAAGACTGCTTATCAGGAAAAGTTACCACTTAAAGAGCTTACAAGATGAAAAATTTGATGCATTGAACCATGGTCACAAGTATATTGATTCCTTCAGAATAATAGTTCATATATGTTTTGCTTCTGCAAATTAATTGCTAGAGAATCAAAGCTGTATTTCCAGATGCTGGTGCTGCTGCTCTTCTGAAATATAAATGGCAAGATGCAGCTTTTGGATTCTCCAGGTAATGTTTACCTTGTTAGTGAAGTTATTGTACTTTCCTCCTTTGACGTTATGCTATATCTTGAACTCCTTTTGAATTAAGTTGATTAAGGCTGGATTCTTATTATTCAGTTCAATTATCATGACTTTGCCGTTTGTGTCATATGGAGTTCTTTTCTGCATTTTCTTTGTACAGCTTAAGTGATCGAAAACCAGTGGAAAAAGAAGATGAGATCATAGTTATGGTTGTTCCTGACTATCAAATGTTGGAGTATGTGGAACGGATTGCTTCTGATCTCTCAGATGATCCGGTACCTATCTTAAACAATTTGCATTCATGATCAGTTATAGGGAAGGCGAAGTAACTTCTGGAAGGAGAGCAAATCTCTAGTCTTAATGAATGTGTCTAAATTTACAGATGCATGCATCTTTGTTGATGCAAGCGAATTGGATGGACTGTCCTGTTATACCTATTACTGGAGTTTACGTAAATCATTTGCTCAGCCATCCTTAAGAAGGCATAAATTCTAAAAGCTGCATTACCTGTCACAGTATTGTCATGAATCTGATCATAAGCATCATGAATCATTAAATTAAAGAGGGGGGGGGGGGGGGGGGGGGGTTGGCAGGAAAGAAGGAAAGGCATTTCACAACCACATTATTATAGGATAGTATAGTCTATTATATTATGCCGACTGAATATTTTCTCTTCCTTTTAGTGCCGATATCCTCTAACATTCTCTTGCATAATTGCAGCCAAGGCCTCTCATCATGTGGAATCCACGCCTTATCAGTGAAGATGTTGGAGTAGGCTTCAATGTCCGAAAGTTGCGGCGATACTTCTTGAGGTAAACCTTCCCCACATATAATGCCCACCAATCTCCCTTTTTTTCTGTAACAACTTTCATGAGGACTTGTTTTATGTGAAACTAAATCAAGCAAGCACTCATTTAAGTTTCAAAGATGAACTGCTTTTTGCTGTTAGCTTCGTAAAGAACCTATACGTCCAGCATTAAATGTTAATTTTGGCATGGCCTGTACTTATTCCTTTTTGGCCATCAAGGACCTCAAAATGCAAGGCCAAAATTTGATCTTCCTCTTCAGTCACGATCCCATGACATGCGAAGCTCACGCTAATAAATGTTATTTGTGAGACCTCTTTTCTTGTTTATAAACATAAATTGATGGCGTTTACTCCTCTATTTTGCACATTGTTTTAGTAAGTTGATAACCCTCCCACTGCTGTGCAGGACTTTTACAACAGTATATTCAATGAGACCCCTCCCATCTGGCGCTGTATTCCGATGTTACCCTGGGTAAGATTCAAATTGTGTGCCTCTTTTTCCTAACATTTGCAGGTGCCTCCACGATTTTTCTTTGGTTTTTATCCTTTTAGGGCCATAGTTATATGATTCTTGGCTTGTTTCATGCCTCAGTTATGTGATTTTTTAGCTGTGTGACCTCTTTGATGTTCCAAACTGCAATAGAAGATAAACTGAAATAGAAGATTGGCTACTTCCTTTTGGTTTGATCTATGAGTTTGATTCCAAATTTGGTAAAAACAATATCATACTTGATGAGAGAGATATTTGATCATTGTTAACTTATTGTATTCCAGTTATACTTTATGATACTATTGCATAAGGGTGTCTAGCCTGTTTCCTACCAAAATTGTCGATTGGTTCTGGCTAGTTGAGTTGTTATGAGTGACCCATGGAATCTTATAAGGTAATCTTATATCAATTTTGCGAATCATAATATTGACACCAAAGTTGCTGCGTTATCTGCAACCATTTGGCCATTCTGAGCAATAATCATGGCGCTCTTCTTTAACGCCCAAGGCAATTGGTGTCCCATGTGTTTCAACCCTAATATTTCATTCTCCCTTTTCACTTGGCACCAGATCGTGGAAGGTTTTTTATGATGATAAGGATAGGCCAAGCCGATATTTGCTAGCCAAGGAAATGATTAATCGTCCGGATGCAGAAGACCTTGAGGTCAGTCAACCTATTATCTTGAGTGACAGCGACATGAACATCACATTGACACGACGCACAGATTTTTTGTATGGAAGTGCCTAGCAAATCTTATTGGATGACTGGCTTTTAGAGAAGCTTTATCCTAAGTTACTGGCATTGACATTCAAAAAGTGAAGATGCATGCATTAGTTGACAGTGGAACATTCTATGTTTGCAGATAATTTATGGAGACGTGGAAGAGAAGTCTGAGAAGGGTCCATCGTTCTTCAATGCAGCAGCCGGAGTTTTCTCATCGTTAAGTCGATTTGTGAAAGTCATTTCAAAGTAATGCTCTTATAACTAAGTGTATACTATACTCAATATTGTAATTACTGGGTATCTTGACTTTCTAGAAAAGGAATCATGTCCGGGCATAACTCTACACCTCTAGAAGCAAAGCAGAGTCTATGCTCTTTTAACAGGCTATGCCTTTAAGCTGGTTCTAATAGCCATAAAATGAAAAACGACAAGGTCATTTTGATTTGGAGACTGTAATTGAAATGATTTCACGAACTGAGTGTCCACGAAGGAAATCGTTCAAAACATTGGATCCGCAAGAAATACCTTTCTGATGCAAATAATGCAGAGACATCATTTTAGCAATCCATTCTCGACAAGATAAAACTCACGTTCAAATCATGGAGACGCAACAGTGCCTGAGCAAGTCAACTGAAAAGGTGAACAGCCGTGACTGATTCACAGCCGCCTCAATTTCCAATCTTTATGTGTCTGGATATATATATATACTAACACTCGAGATAGATAGAATTTTCTGAACTCTTCTACGTTGATGTAGATAGGTATATTGCTAGCGTTACAAAGATCAAGACGCTATGCAATGAAATCCTTCAAAATGCATGCAAAAACCAGATTATCCTTGAAATAATGATTGCAGAACTAATTCGCCCTGGCTCTCCTCACGTTAAAACAGCTCAGGTGATGAAATTTGTCTTGTCTAATACCATCTGTATTGATTAATGACAACCATATTCATGGTAGTATCAGTTTGCTGTCCTTGAATGGAAATAGAGTACCGCATCACTGCTGTTACCGCAGAACAAGCAGCTGCACTTCACATTTCAGTACCAATCTACATGATTGGTCGAATGCTTGGGCTGCTTCTTTGGCTTCCGGTACCGATTATTCTCCAACTTGGCTTTCACAATCAAAGAGTATAGCAGATCTGCCTCAGCTGAAGTATCGTATGGCACGTCCATTACACTAAGAAGGAAAATAAACAGAAAGAAAACCACGTTGGGTTAATTTGCATGAGTAACAAACACTGCATTGAAAGTTATATGATTAGATGAAAACCAAGAACTAGGCAAAAGCAAGAACACAACCATAGCCAGAGTACAATATGAGTGAATTTATCTGTATTTTTTTTTTCTTTTTTGGCCAGAGAGTGCGTTATTTAATTGACCAGGGAGCAAGCATGTATCTAGGAGATTATAAAGAGTGAGTACCTGTCAAGTAATTCTTCTAGGATTATTCTCTGAGAAGGAGTTACATAGTGAATGCAATTTCTCGGGCACTGACCAACGGCAACTTGCACCTGATAGTCATCACCATTTCCTGGGAAAAACGGCAACTTCAGTTCATTGGTTAGGGCACCTTACTTGGAAGATAGGGAGTGACAGGACTACAGCCAGATACTGCAGAATAGATGGGATCTTAATTACAATGTAACGTCATCAGATCAGTCTCCTTTTCTTTTTCCCCCCTTCTCTGAGCTGATTGCATGCACTGATGCTTGTGCGTATAAGAAATGGTGAGGACTTTGCCTGGCAAACTCACCTCGGGAAGTTGCACGAGCAGTTCCTCCAGATGTAGCAAACGTGAAAGCATGTGGGGCTGCTTTGACGCATGAGTATGGACACCCTGTAGAAGACATGGAACATTCTGCGATGAAGATAAACAGGTCCCACAAACTTCGTGCCTCAAGTCAGATTTGGTTTTGTGGTTTTGCAAGAGAGGATGAGGGTGTTCCTGATTTTCCCCATTCAACCAACTAGAAACAAGGTCTGCGTTGCACTTATGAGTAGGCAAACCACTCTCAGCCGCTGGTGAGTAGTCACAGAAGGTTCAGGCCTTGCAAGCCGTTTAACATTTTCAGATGTTTCCTTGATTACGAACTAAACAGGAGAGTACAAGCTCTAGAGGAAAGCCAGTTTTACAAAAGCAGAATCCCATGAAAAAGCACCCTTTGAACAGGTTTAGGCATCGCTGAAGTAATGACTGGATTTGCAAAGATTCAAGAATAAAAGGATAACACCAGTCGTGAGTACCTTTGCCGACACAGAGAAGCTCATTCACAAACAGATCAAGTGCCTCACATTCTGGTTCATCAAAAGGATCTAGGCATTCACTGCACAAAAAGCAGAATATTACTATCAGATTAACAGAAAAAATATACCATAACCGACTTGGCGACTCCAAAACTTTTGACTAAGCATTGAATATGAACAGCAAGCCCCCCAAAACAGTTGGATCTACTTCACAAAGATAAACAGCTTATGAGTACCCTAGAAGAGTAGAAGACTCAGTAACATCACGAACTTCCAAATGACAGACTGTTTATTTTCCCCCAAATTACAGACTTGAGAACATATAAAGGTCTGAATTTTAAGGTCAACTGAAAAATGCTCTGCCAGCCAATACTGTGAACTGAAGGCATGGAGATCTGCCTCACCTCTCAATGATATCAGACCGGCTGTAGTTGGATAGCATCTGCACACATCATTCCTCACCATAATCACCAATTTTTGCTCACCATAATTGGAGTCACTAGTTCATAGACATGGCAAGAGCTCTAGAAACTAGATACACTTTGTCAATAGAAAAGCTTCCGACAGTGAAATTCATGCGGTCACACTCACAACACATACTTATCTAAGAGGCTGAGTATTTGCAGAGTTCCCAAAAAAAAAGAAAAATTTGAAAAAAAAAAATGCTAGGTCCTTCGAGCAGTAATCGGAATTAACTTCTGGGACAGCATTCCCTGCCATTTTTCTAAACACAAATTCCAGATGTAGAATATTTTGAAGGTGAAAATTCCTTGGCGCTATCCTCAGTTTGGGGAATTCTCACAGTTCAACAAGCAATCCATGTTTCATGATAAAACAGCTATAGTACTATCTGTAACAGCAGACACCCTAAAGTGATTTAACTGATTCAAGAGCTATAGAAACCAGAACCCAGAAGGACGCCATGCTTCTGCTGTGACAGAAGTTCTTTTTCAAGAAAATCGTTCTTGCAAGTGATAATCATCAAGCAACATTCATTTAGCTTCGCGTTTAGCAATCTCTGCATCACCCCATTTGCCCAAAGAACCTTCTCGCGGAAATGGACTCTCTTTGCCAACTTATGCGCGAAAAGAAAAGTAGGTATCCTCCAACGACGCATCCCCCATGCGACAGGAGATAGCTAAAAGGAGTGAAGTACTGGGGTCAATGATCAAACCTCATAAGCCTGAATCACGAGCCGAATCATCGCATCAGAATCCCCCTCTCTGTTCACGTCAGGATGGTACTGCTTCACCTTTCCATCAGAAAGACAACACACGACACATCAACCGCTTCGGTACAAAACCGAGAAAGATCAAGAACAGAGTCAAAGCAATCACTACCTTGGCTCGGAAAGCGGCTTTGAGCTCGGCGGGGGAGCAGCTCGGCTCGACGCCGAGGACATCGCGAGCGGACGAGCTGTCGAGAGGGCCGTCGCCGCCGCCGCCGCCTCCGAATCTCCCTCTGCAGCTCACGGAGAGGTTAGGCCTCGACATGGAAGGTGAAGGGATCAGCGAGCCGGTTGAATGCGAAGCCGTTCTGGGGAGTCTTAGAACTGAAGCAGGCGATGAACTGGAGAGACACAGAAGATGATGCTCCATCTTCTTCTTCTTTTTTTTTTTTTTTCTCCTAACATCGTCACTGCTCAACTGAAGAAGAAGATGACGAGGATGATCAGGAGGGGGGACGACGCAAGATACCCGTTTCGGTTAGCATGACGTCAGAAACGTCCCGCATGTGTGGACGAGAGACACTTGGTCGCTTTAATTTCTTGGGCTACTTCCGTCTTTTTAAATTATTTCTTCCATATACTTTGGTTTTTTAATAAGGGTGATCGGTTTTAGGCTCAATGAACTACGAACATAAATTTAGGGACCTACAAATTTGGGAACTAAGCCGGTCGGTTGCAAGCCCGCTTTTAAGGTTAATCCAGGGACTGATTGGGCCTTTTTTTTGGTTCATTTTATTACATATACAAAATATGGATTGTGTTAATCATGAATGGATTTTTTTTCTACTTAACGGTAATATGTGAAATTCATGCAATATTGAACTAATGAATGAAAGAACTTAGGGCGCGCATGACAACATTTCTATTTCTCAATTTCTTTGTTTTTCTATTCCCCATAACAGGTTTGGAATAGAATTCCATTTGATAATGCAATTTAATTTTTCTATTTCTGAAACAGATTTTTATTTCAGAAATAGATTTGGAATAGAAATTAGAAGTTAAAATTTTTTCTATTTCTGGAACAGAAATAATAAATCAAAATTTTTTTCATTGTTCACTTTTGTTACCGTCCATCGCCCACCAACCGCTCATGGGACGTTGGACGCTCGCCACTCGCCAACGCTCGCTGATTGCTTGCCACTGCTTGCTCGTCAGCCACCACTGACCACTGGACTCCAGCCGCCCGTCATCAATCATTGGCTGTCGGATGCCCGTCAATCGTTGGCCGCTCATTGCCAACCGTTGGACGTCGGAGGCCCACCGTTGACCATCGGACGTTCACCGCTGACCGCCCGTCACTTGCCACCGGCGTTGGATGTCGGACACTTGTTGCCACTTGGTTGGCCACCGGCCACCAGTCGCCAGTTGTCGGACTCCGGACATTGAACGCGTGCACTCCGAATGTTGGACGCTGATCGCTAGCTAGTCAGACATCGGACGCCGAACTTTGGATGCCAACTGTCGCATGTCGGACTCCAAACTCCGGTCGCTTGCCACCGGTTGCCAGATGTCGAACTTCGGCCATCCGACACCAGTCATCGCCGTTCCTAGAAATAGAAATTTTATTCTTTTACCAAACGAATTTTTATTCTAGAAATAGAAATTTTGAATCGTTATCAAACGTATTTCTTTGCTCAGAAACTCGTCCATGGAATAGAAATTGAGAAATCAATTTCTGGCTAAAAATTGATTTCTATTTTAGAAATTTTGTCATGTGCGCTCTTAATTAGAGTTCGGGGTGAATTGGGGTTAAAACTAGTTGACATTTGGAACTGAACCAACCAAACTCAGTTCCTATTCAAAAAATGGAAATGGGAACAGTTCCAATTGAATAGGGTTGGTACAATGGGTTTGGCTTAAAAGATCTAGGGTCTCGAGTTGAATTGGCTCATATGCTTACCCCTTGTTCTTGATCAACTTAAAATAAAAATGGATATGCACAAAGAAAAAGCACATTGCGCATTCTTTTTCATATAAAATTTCAAAAAAAAAAAAAACAAAGAGATTATCAAAAAAATCATATAGAAATCTAGATTTCCATTTTGAAAGGTTTATGGTGAAATAGAAAGCAAGGGACACGGCATCCGCTGCACCTCCCACTCCCACAATGGATAAAACCCGTGATCTCGTTGATCGATGATTTAAGGTTCAACAATGGGCAAGTAGTGATAACCTTCATTTTAATTTATCTTCACTGGTCTTTCAGGACATTGTGCTTAAAGATCCCGATTCAGAAGTCATACCTGATGGTGAAATGCCTATAAGAACAGGTTTAAAGTTACAGGTCATATGATGTTCCTACTCTCCCATATACTCAGCAACACGACGACCTCCACCATATGCAAACTACCGAGAATCGGAAAAAACCGGGAATTAAATCATTAGATCTTTGATGCTTTGCCGCAACTCCAACTTTTTGATAATGCTCCTAAAGTAACTCACAGAATTAGAAACAGAAGCCAATTGAAACAAATTATTCTAATCTTCCTATTAAAAGTAGATCTTCTGTGGTTGCTGCAACTCCCACTTTTTGATGATACTCTTGAAGTAACTCGTGGGATTAGATATAGAAGCCACTTGAAACAAATTATTCTATGGGCCCCACCAAGATGCTGCAGTACTCACTGCTGACCTTGATACGCACAAGCTGGCCATATCCCCATCCCGGCATCTGTATAAATAGAGATAGTCACTGAATGCAAACCAGCCCATTTCCAACACCTTGAACCCGCATTCTAAACTAAGACCAACTATGGCTTTCCGTCATCTCCTCTGCCTAATTGTTTTCTTTTCTAGTGTCCATCACAAGTTATCTTGGATCAAGCAAAATAATCAAATCGGCTTCTATATAGTTCCATAGTTTCACGGCACCCTAAAATTTCTTTACAATATGATTTAAGGTTCACCGACCTCTAGAATTGACCCAACAACTCGATATCCAACACAGTCCTAAATTATACCTTCACTAATCCAATTGAAGGAATCAAGGCTTGATTGGTCCATTTGTCCAAAAGTACCTTATTTAATTCCCAAAGCGAATCTTTGGTAATCATTATCAAATCTAAAAATATCTATCTAAAGTGATGAGTCATCCTTCTTCAAAAAAAACCTATAATATTCTAAAAGGTTATATTTTGTCAATTTCTTCATCAAGAAGGTGGTCTAGAGAATTCTGTCATCTATGTTGGTTCCGAGGCCGAGAAAGGGATCACTAAGTACATCTCGAAAAATCGAATCATGTACACCTGAGGTTCGACCATCACGCCCCATGCTCGGTTGAACCGTTTTTTTTTTTTTTTTGGAAAGTCGGTCGGCCTAAATGGCGGTCCTTGGTCCTTCGGTCAATCAAGGCCAATCCTAAGGTTACCCATGGCCTAGCATTAAGCCAATGCACTCATGGACCTTAGAATTAATGATAGAATAGCCAAGTCTATCCCAAGCTCATTCCGATTTGTACCCAATCCACCCATATGGTTCATGGTTGGTGCATTACCGATCCATGATCGGACATCACCAATTCAAGATTCATTCCAATCACTAAGAATTAAAGAGGGAATGATTCATTTTTGGTCAGAAGACGATCACATTTGATCAAGTCGGATCGTTTGTACCTCGGTGCATGTCGCGACCTACCCTCGGGGAGGGAACAGATTTAGGGTATTGCCTAAAAGATGGACCTAAGGCCCATGATTAGGCGCGGACTCTCCTAAGCCCATACCCCGCGTGACGTTAGGATATTCTTAAAAAATTTGCACAAAATGAGTCGCCACTAACCTATTGGGGTCAGCTAGAAACCAAGTGAGGTATGGGAGTGCACCTCACTTCTTACGCAACCAAAGAATCTAGGATCGGGGACTTGATTACATTAATTGACTAATTAGTGCCCTTTCGGTACCTAATCTTGTTCGTTTTAAGAGTAAAAATTTTTGTCAAGTAGTTTGAATTAATTTTATACCTATCCACTAACATGCAAGGTGATCATGCGGGTGTGCAATTATTAAAGTAGCAATCATAGCTACCAAGATTCTAATTGCAATAAAATTGAATACGTACAATTGAACATCCACAAACATAATTAAATATGCAAATTAAACATGATATATAATTAACATATGAACAAATAAAGGCCTAATTACACTAAAAAGGCAATACATAGCAATTCCTAACCAAATCCTACATTTTTTAATTTTCGAAAATTTTAATTTTTTTAAAATTTTTAAATTTTTTAAATTAATTTTTTAAACAATAATTTAAAAAAATTAAAAAAAAAAAAAGGGCGAACCGGGTCAGGTCCGGTTGTAGACCGGACTCGGGTTTGATCCGGCCAAGCCTACTGCGCAGGCCCGCAGTTCAAGCTTGGCCCAGGATCCTCTTTTCCTATTTCCCCTCTCTTTTTTAAAAAATAAAAAATAAAAAAAAGACAAGCCCAGCCTAAATCAAAATTTGACCTTATTCCCTAAAAAAGAGAGGGGCTCAGCCCTGTGATGAATCAGCCCATTCGCACAGGCCCGAAGCAAAGCCCATTTCCTATTTCCTATTTTCAGCCCTTTTTGTATTTTCTTTTCTCTTTTTCTTTTATTTTCTTTTGCTAGCCAGCCACCTCCTGCCACTTAGGAGAAGAACCTTCATTTCCCTGTACCACGCCCTAGTGTTTTAAGGGAGAAGGCATCGCGAAGATTCAGGCGGAGTTACCTTGGGAAACCTTGTAAAGGGTTTCCCTTGTGGCCGGGCCCCCGTGGGGGTTCCATTTTTATCGAAGGGGAACCCCTCCCTCTATCCTGTTTGCTTCCAGGATATCAAAGCCTTTTAAGGTCTTAACCTTCTTTTGGACATCTTCTTCGAGCCCTCCTCCTGCGGCCACAGCTCACTGAAGCTACTGTAGCTCCTCCGCCGGACCGACGCCGCCTATGCCATGAGTATTGACAGCCCTAAAGAAAGTCGCCGGGCCACCGCTTGGCGTTGGTGGTTCTGTCTGACCGACGCTGAGCATCGCCAGCCGCTAGTTAGCCGACGTTCCAAGAGGCGCAGGGTAGACCCCGGCAAGGCGCGCGCTTCATCTCACCTGAACAACGCGAAGGAACCCACCGAAAAGCTAGGAAAACATCGGGAATGGTGTGTGACAACAGTATAATCCCGAGAACCCAAAGAAACCAAGAGCCGAGCTCCGATCGAGGGTTGGGTTCGGTCGTTTCAAAGAGGCATTTCGTCGAACAGCTACCAGGCACTACCAAACTCAAAGGTTTCCAGCTCAACCGAGCCTCGACGCGCTTTAGGGGTCTTCGAACATGACGTACGAGGAAGACGGGAGCAAAATGCAAAAGTGACATGGACTGGAGCTCACATGAATCAGTCGGCAGCGAGCTTCGATCCAGCGTTTTCCAGAATCGAGGGGTTCAGGAGACCTACCTTGTTTGGTGGTGGGCTACGGTGGACAATGGCAGACGGACGGACCTCTGGCGACAATGAGCTACTCCTTCGAGCTCTCTGGTTCGATCTCTCCCCTTTGAACTCCCACTCTGCCTCTCTGTGTGTTGCGGTCTACTGGGCTCCGGTAGGGTTGGAGGTGAGCCTAGTAGGGTTGGAGGTGAAGGGCGACTCCGGCAACAATCAAAGCAGTGGTCGACCATTCAAAGGGATCCTCTCTTCCTTGCGTCGGTCCTCTCTCTGTTTCTCTCTATGCTTCGTGCTTCTCTGTGGTGTGTCAATTCCGTTCCCCCCCCCCTCAACTCTTTGTCCTCTCCTCCGGTTTTATGCTCAGCCAGTGCGTGTGGCCTCTGCAACTGCCAGCTTGCTGATCGGACTGCCCCCCAATCCGTGGATCACACCGCTCGCCTGCCACCGATCCCCTTGTTCCCTCTATTGATGCTCTGTTTTTGTTCTTCTTTATAGGTCTTGTAGAGAAGACCGATTGCAAGAGGGAGACAACCAGCATGTGCGCGGGCTTGGCTGAAGGGAAAAAGAAAAACAAAGGCTGGGCCAAGCCTAGTGCGAAGTAAATTGGAAAGGAAAGAGAGGAATGAGCCTGCTCAAGGCTTGTCCGAACTTGGCCTAATTGCCCCCTCTTTCTTTTTTTTTTCTTTTTCCTTTCCTTTTTTTTTTAATTTTTTTAATTTTAAATTTTTTGTAATTAAATAATTATTATTTTTTGATAAATTTTAAAACCGGTGATGCAAATGCTCCTAATGTCTATATGTGATGCAATTTTAATGAAAATTTTTTGTTAAGGGGTTAGAAATCAATCCCCAATTTTCCAATACAATTAATAAACACTTAAACAAATTACCAAAATTTAGGTGTTAACAGTACATAGCCCGGTAGAATCTCCCGTGGTTGGGATCGACCCATGATCTTTCGCCGATCCAAAATCATTATGTGATCAATCCTCGTGATCAAAATGTCATCTTATGAGCTAGTGATGCTATCCCATTGGTATGGTCGGTGGATAATTCACAGCCGACAACTCGACAAGTTCATGACTAGTCGGTTGGTCGATTGATCAGACCATGACCGATTCTTGGTTCCTTACCGATCGATCCCATGGACAATGGCCCATGATCAATCCTTTTAAGACCTTATGGCCAATTCTCACAGGCTTGGAATTGAGGGTGTTATAATCCCAATGACCAAAATCAGGAAGCAGTGAGCCACGACTAGGGAGCTGTGCGAGCGTGGGGCTAAGCGAGCTGCACGAGGGTGCTTCGCGAGTCGGGCGAACCACGTGAGAGCCACATGTGAGTTGTGTGTGAGCCACGTGCCAGCTGCGTGCGAGCCGCACGTGGGTGTCTTGCGAGTTGGACAAGCCCTGCGAATTGCACGAGGCGTGAGGTCACGAGAGAGAACTCCCATAAGAAAGAGTTGCGTGTGAGAAAGGGGACACACAATGGAGACTAGCTGTGACGGCGACTATTTCTATGAGTGGCCGACGGTGGCGATAGCAACTGTTCCGATGTCTAGGGTTAAGCCCTAGGCTCTAATATCATATGAGAGAAAAATGTTATTTTTTTATTCAGTAATGTTCTATATATATACACACACCACACACACATAAAATAAACCCTAAATCTCCTAAAGACTAGTTTACCCTTATGAATAAAGCAGGCGCTGTGTTGTTTGGAGGCTATACACTTGCTGCTGGTGAGCCATCACGAATCCTGGTTTGTTCTGCATCGCAATGACTTCATATGGAGCCAGCCTCACTGCGAAACCAGTTATCATATTCCGGTATGAATAAAGCACGCGCTGCTATTTCTTTGAGGCAGTATAGTTCGTGGGCAAAAACGAGTGGTATTAGGAAGTGAGATCTTCCAACTCAAGAAAGTCGTGGCTGTTGGGGGAGGTGACTTGGACAATGTAGGTTTGCAAGTTGGGGGATTGAGTTGGGGATGACAGGCCATTGGCAAGAGAGACCTTGCGATGGACGCTGGAAAACAAAACAAGCAGGCAGAGAAGATGACGGAAAGCCATAATTGGCCTTTGGCAAAAGAGAACTTGTGATTCAAGTTCAGTGACTATCTCTATTTATACAGATAGTCATTGAATGCAACCTGTATCTAATCCTACGAAGCATTATCAAAAAGTTGGAGTCTAGGGAGTGGTGGTTGAATATTGATAATGAGTCAGGTCAGAAGTTCTATTTTCATGCACATTTATCGCAAGATGACGGTGTGTTGGCTACGACCACCAACATTGCGTGGCTTAGTACAAACATTTGACATAAGTGGAGTGCGATGGAGGATTTTTCTCCAAATTCCTTATCACTTTAGCAAGATCAGGTGGGAATATTTCATTTTTAAATAGTATAATCAACGTGGAAAGAAGGGGAAGCAAGCACATATGATGCAGGCGAAGAGAGTTGGTGGGCAGTCAGCATTGAGGAATTTGATTGAGAAGGACCGACAGGCTGAATTAGTGGTGGACAGGTTTTGATGCACAGCATGCACGCATGGTGGGAAAATAGTTACATGCAATTGTATCTAGGTGATGTGTTTTAACGCAATGTACGTGAACACACAACTTTTTGCTAAAGGGGAAAGTGCATTTACACACTAGTCAAATGATATGGGCTCTATGTGAGACTCATATAATCGATGGTTGAAACTCACTTATTTTATTGATTATGGAAAGATCTGGATAATGATTTGCTCGCTCGAAAATTGCAATTGTATCTAGGTGATGTGTTTTAATGCAATGCATGTCAACACGCAACTTTTCCCTAAAGGGGAAAGTGCATTTACACGCAATCGGTCAAATGATATGGGCTTCATGTGAGACTCATATAATCAATGGTTGAAACTCACTTATTTGATTGATTATGGAAAGATCCGGATAATGATTTGCTCGCTCGAAAATTGCAATTTTATCTAGGTGATGTGTTTTAATACAATGCATGTGAACACGCAACTTTTTGCCAAATGGGAAAGTACATTTACTGAAGGGGAGCATTCCAATAATGTTCTAGAGAAATAACTTGGCCCTTAATAGCACAACACAATGAGAATTTAGGCTGTTGAAATGAGAAAAAGTTCTACTGTGATGAGCCCTACATGCACCGTATGCATAGACACGATCAATGAGCCGACTATCAAGCTTAGAAATTCTTGTTTAGACCCCGCTCCTTTATAAAATATAGGGATATGTGTAGTAGAAGTCCTAAAACTTGTGCAGAAAGTGCAATTGAGTCCTAAAACTTACAAAGAGTTCAATTAAGTCCTAAAACTTGTCCAGAAAGTGCAATTGAGTCCTAAAACTTACAAAGAGTTCAATTAAGTCCTAAAACTTGTCCAAAAAGTGCAATTGAGTCCTAAAGTTAACACCGTTAAAAAAGTTAACGGAAATTGCTGACGTGGCGCTGACGTAATATTTTAAATGATTTTTTTTTATTTTTCAAATGGCTTTTTAAAATTATTTTTTATTCAAAATCTTTAAAAATTAGATTAAAAAATAAAAAGGAAAATCTAAATTTATTTAAAAAAGAAGGGATATGTTCAGCAGAAGTCCTAAAACTTGTGCATAAAGTGCAATTGAGTCCTAAAACTTACAAAAAGTTCAATTAAGTCCTAAAACTTGTCCAGAAAGTGCAATTGAGTCCTAAAACTTACAAAGAGTTCAATCAAGTCCTAAAACTTGTCCAGAAAATGCAATTGAGTCCTAAAGTTAACACCATTAAGAAAATTAATGGAAATTGCTGACGTGGCGCTGACGTAATATTTTAAATGATTTTTTTATTTTTCAAATGGCTTTTTAAAATTATTTTTTATTTAAAATATTTAAAAATTAGATTAAAAAATAAAAAGGAAAATCTAAATTTATTTAAAAAAGAAAAATCTAAATTTATTTAGAAAAAAAAAATTATTCAAAAAAAAAAAGGGCGGTGGACTTCCGCCGCCGCCCATCGCCGGAGGGGTCGGCGACCGTCGCCGGCCCTGGGCGGGGTGGCTGGCCCTCACCGGGGGCCGGCGACCGTCGACCGCCCTAGGCGAGGCCTCGTCGGTCCTCGCTCGGGGCCGCACCCAGGGCGGGCGACGGTCGTCGTCCCTCGCCTGGGGTCGAGCGACCGTCGCCCGCCCTGGGCGAGGCCTCGTCGGCCCTCGCTCGGGGCCGGCGAGGCTCGCCAGATCTGGGCGAGGCTCCCCCAGATCTGGCGAGCCTCGCCGGCCCCGAGCGAGGGCCGACGAGGCCGCGCCCAGGGCGGGCGACGGTCGCCGTCCCTCGCCTGGGGCCGAGCGACCGTTGCCCGCCCTGGGCGAGGCCTCGTCGGCCTGCCTCGCCCAGATCTGGCGAGCCTCGCCGGCCCCGAGCGAGGGCCGACGAGGCCTCGCCCAGGGCGGGCGACGGTCGCCGGCCACCCCGCCCAGGGCCGGCGACGGTCGCCGGCCCCTCCGGCGATGGGCGGCGGCGGAAGTCCACCGCCCTTTTTTTTTTTGAAATTTTTTTTTCTAAATAAATTTAGATTTTTCTTTTTTAAATAAATTTAGATTTTCCTTTTTATTTTTTAATCTAATTTTTAAAGATTTTGAATAAAAAATAATTTTAAAAAGCCATTTGAAAAATAAAAAAAAATCATTTAAAATATTACGTCAGCGCCACGTCAGCAATTTCCGTTAACTTTTTTAACGGTGTTAACTTTAGGACTCAATTGCACTTTTTGGATAAGTTTTAGGACTTAATTGAACTCTTTGTAAGTTTTAGGACTCAATTGCACTTTCTGCACAAGTTTTAGGACTTAATTGAACTCTTTGTAAGTTTTAGGACTCAATTGCACTTTCTGCACAAGTTTTAGGACTTCTACTACACATATCCCTTAATTTTCTTAACGGTGTTAACTTTAGGACTCAATTGCATTTTCTAGACAAGTTTTAGGACTTGATTGAACTCTTTGTAAGTTCTAGGACTTAATTGCACTTTCTGGACAAGTTTTAAGATTTAATTGAACTTTTTGTAAATTTTAGGACTCAATTGCACTTTATGCACAAGTTTTAGGACTTCTACTAAACATATCCCAAAAATTTACGAAGAAAATTTTACGATTTTGCATAGAAACCCAACGGATAAGACATCGTCGCTCGCGCGCCTTCCACTCCCCAATGCAGTGCGCCAATGGCGACGCCGATCAACCTCAACCCCCTCGCGCACGTCAGCGCGGCGCCTCCGCCGGCCCGCTCTCTCCGGCGGCGCGCCGCGGCGGCGGCGGCGGCGGCGGCGGCGGCGGCGGCGCCGGGGCCGGCGCGGAAGGAGCCCTCCCGCTCGCGGTGCGCGCCGCCGCCGCCGTCGTCCCCCCCGCCGCCGGAGTGGCGGGAGAGCAGGCGGTCGCTCTCCTTCTCTCTCCTGCTCGCTCACCTGGTCGCTGCACCCGACCGTACGCCCCTCTTCGTCTCCCGACTCCATGCGATTTCGCTCGGAAGTTCATCGATCGTCGTCTGTTGAGCTCGGTCTCGGATGGTTCGTAATTTAGGGAAGTTCGGCTGAGCAGAACCTGGCATTTCGTCGATTCTGGTGCCTGATTCGACGAACGAACTCAGGATTTTCATGGTTTTATGGCGTCTTGGCGTATCATTTCGGCATAGCTTAAGCGATTTAGGTGTTCCGTGGCCGATTCTAATAGTCTTTTCGCTGAGTTTGACTCTAGATATGACATATATGAATTGCATTATCCTTGTGATGAGAGCTTTTTCAAGTGTTCTCAGACAAGATTACTGAAGAGTGGTTTATTTCGGGCGATAAACCCATGAAGTAGTACTAGTTGGGGTTGAGACATTTCTTCAGGGCTTGGTTTTAACAATTGGTTTCTTGTTCATGTTATCATTTTGCCTTTCGTTATAATGTGCTGCAAGTTATAAGGGAATTTGCGTCGATGGTGATTATGCCGTGAAGTTATCTTCACTTTAGAAAATTGAAGTAAGATCTGCGGAGGCAGTTACAAGTTGCTTTATTGATGGTTAATTCCAATTTCGTTTTCCTTTTGTTGAATGCAGATGCTATTGCAGGCGGCTTTATGGATAAATATGTGAAGAAGTAAGTTGGTATGTTTTTCGAGCTATCATCGGGTGCTAGAGTTTGATACTGATCCTTCTTAACGTATAATGATTAGAAAAAGGCTTGACCCGCTAGAGGCATATGTGCCTGCTGTGATATTAAGTCAGCTGCAGATTAAAGATTTAGGTAATCTCTTGTTCTTTGGCATTAATTTTTCCCCTTTTTTCGGTAGGAGAGAGCATCCATAGTTATATGCATCACCAATAGTCTCTTTTTATTTTTCTTTTTTTTTCTCATGTTGTTCAGCTGCCTTGCTTTTATTTTATTTTCCATATCTCTGCATGATAGAACTAGGCTTTTTCCAGTCAAATTAGGGAGTTTGTTGCTTGCTTAGCAATGTACATATTGCAGAGAAAACTCTGGATGATGAGAAGCCCGAGTTTGCTGCGTGTCGATCAGTTTTACGCTCTGGCCCAGCAGCATCTCTTCGCGTTAACATTCGAGCGGTAAGTTGACAATCTTCTGAGGTCTTGGCCGATCTCATCTGTGCATGCACTAATTTGTTGCTTTCTTTCTTACTCAATTAACCTCTACTATTAAGTACCAGCAACAAATCAATCAGTGGACCAATGGCAAGTTTTGCAGAAGGAATTGTTTTTTCATTTATTTAATTTGACTTAGACATATATCCAGTATATTGAACAACTCTTTTGAAAGAACCGATGAAGTGGAGTGTATAATTGGATAGACTAGGTCTAGGGACTGCGAAGTTTTGTTTAATTAAGATATGGTTGATTGGTGCCAATTGTCCAAGTACTTATCTGAATTGTTTCTTCACACTTCCTAACTATTTATTAGTTTGTGTTGTCGAATTATCTGTTTTGACTCTCATTTTGTCTTTAAGCTCACAAAATGTTTAAGTGTAGTGCTTATTTCAGGCTAATAGTGATTGTGTTAGCATTGTCTTTCATTGTCTTTCATGCTCATTTTCCATTCGCTTAATGGCAGTTTTGCATGCATTGAGTTCCTAAGAGCTTTGGAAATTTTCTTCGGAACTATAGGTGGCACAGTATGCTTCAGACGGTGGGAATGGTAAAGCTGCTTCCGGTGATGTTGATCAATGTCTGAGGTACTTCATTTAAAATTTTGGCAATAAATATTCTTAATTTTCAAGTTGAGTTAAAGTAATGTTGATTCTTTTTTAGTATAATGGTGAAGTGACAAGCTGTTTATCAGTGAGTTCATATTTTGTCTTTATTTTAGGATGTGGTGAGCCTTTCCTGTTAGAGATTATTTTGGAATCCTTCTGCCTGCATGTCAGCATCATATCCAAACAATTCTGGATATGATGATGACCGAATTTTCTAACAGTTTATTGACAGATTTATCGCTGTAATGACTCTCATGACATAGATTGAAGAAGATAGAAATCTGACAATTCTGGGGATAGGAAGTCCTTTATGGGTTGCAAACGATGCACCTAAGCCAGTATATGCAACTGCATTTTGTTTTCAATGAACAGTATTTCTAGAAAATCAGCATTGTGTTATCCTCAAGACAAATTGTACAAGTGCCTTTCCTTCCTTTTTCCATTATTGCTTAAAAATTTTCTTGTGGGTGATATGTTAAGGCGAAGCTTCATTTGGGAGAAAATATTTAAATCATAAGACTAGAAAATCAGGGGTTGAACCCTGTGAGAAGCTTAGTTCTGCCTGAGTTTTCATTTCTAGAGAACAATGCTTCTCTATTCCCCTGAAAAGAAAACACTTGATTTGGGATAAACATTTGGTGCCTTAGTTGAGACTCAAGACTGCAGTACATGGGTTAAATCCAGGATTGGAGGGAATGTGTATTTACTATTCATCCCTTGAACATCTCTCACCTTATTAACTGGTTCTGAAACCAAAAATTGTTATATGATTATCTGCAAATGGGAGCGGGTGTCATTTTAATAGAGCTGATTATCTTTTTTTTGTAGAGCCTTGGAAGACCTTGATTCCTTGCTTCTGCGTGCATCAAGAAAAGAACCTGACGCCTCAGTAAAAGCCATGAAAGCCAAAATAGGAATTGCAGTTGATGCACTGGATAGGTATCACTTCATCTCTTTTCTGTTTAAAAACATGCTTTTGCTAGTTTCTGTACACACACACACCCACAGAGGTTTTTGTCTCTGGAAACATGTTATTCTCCTTGCTAGTGCTGGTTTGTTTTGAGTGTTTAGTTAGTATGCATTAAAATGGTTGAGTCTGAACTTTTAGTTCTTCCATTTACAGTCTCCTCCAGACTGTTCCCCAAGACGTGTTGGACAAAGGCAAGGCTGCAGCAGATGCATATAGGATACCAATAGACATGGAACCAGAAATAGTAGACCCCGAAATCAAGCAGTTGGAATCAATCTTGTGATTGATGAACTACTGTGTTTTCCTTTCCTCAGCATAATGAGATGATACCTTCCTCTGATACACTCAAATTCAACTAGACATCCAAACTCTTACCTGACGAATTATTCAGTTTACAATCAGGAGTTTCTCGGTTTCATCGTAGTCCAGTGTACCATTCCCGATTCATTCATATAATGTCTAATGAGCAGTTCTTAGTTTGAGCTTTTTGCGTGGGAAGTAACATGACAGGATAGTGTCCTGCACAAGAGTGTAACCATATCTAGACCCTTTCTCCGTGTATAGGTGATAGACCCTGTATAGTGCAATGGAAACTAACTCCTGATACCTTTATCCAGTACCTTTTCCGAACATTTATTTGGTGTTATACTGGTAACTCCGCCATACCCTCGTTCCTCAAACAGAGCACATCGCTTCAACCTCAAAGCCCCTCGACCAAAAAAAAAACTCAAAGCCTTGATGGCGGCTCAAATTGCCGTAGCTATGATGACCAGTTTAAACGAATGTTCAGTGTCGGTTCTCCTTCCCAGTCACATGATGGGACAATGGATTTCTTCACGTTTTACAGGATTCGGATAGAGCAGTTATGATGATTTTCTCTTTAGGCTAAATTAACTGTATTATAATTAGGCAGTAATCATGTTTTTTTTTTCAAATGCGTAGACCATTGACTTTCCTAGTTACAAGAAAGATCCACTTGCCTAACATCACGCATGCCCTAATTATACAGATATAAACCTCGAAAAGTTTATTCAATATAGTCTAAGACGTACTAGGTAATGATGTTAGCTAATTGCGTATATGGCTAGATCAGAAATGCTAATCACTGTAATGACCAACTTAATCAATGTCAAATGAATTACTTTATACTGAAATCACTTCCCATCCCAATTTAATGTAGTCTAAGGCATACTGGGTAATGATGTTTAATAATTGCGTCCATGGCTAGAGCAGAAATTCTAGTCACCGTAATGACCAACTTAGTCAATGTCACATGAATTACCTGACGCTGAAATCCCTTCCTCACCTTAAATAATAAATTAAGCTATTATAAAATGTTTTTTTATTCTTGCCAAGAAACAGACGACAAAGTATCCCAAGTCGAATGGAATATTGATATTCCGTGTAACACATGCTGCTACTCCGATAGGGCAATCTGTATTACGCATCCTAATTGATCTGACTCGTATGATTTTTTTTACAGTATTGTATGATTCTGTACACCTGTGGTAGTTGATTCCTCGTAGAATTATTCTTGCTGAATATTCCAAATCAAAATGCAACGTTCGGTTCAGGACAAAGCAAAAGACAAGAACACAGGATCAAAAGCATATATATCTGATCTGTGCTGAGAGACTGACCTGAGTCCTAACTAATCTTGATTTATACAGCGAATATTTGGATATAATCGCGTGGAAGAAGAAAGAGAACTACGTATTATGACTTCTCTTTTGAAAATTAAAGAAGATTTTTTCTAAATAATATTTGATGTAAATCTAGATGTCCGTATCTGAATATTTTGAAAGATCCCGGGTGCTTTTTGGTAAAATAAAAGTCCAATGTGTGAGGACCACACGAATTTGGCAAAATAAGAAAAGGTAAAGTAGAATTCATCCCAAACAAGATAATTTAACTTGGTGGAGCTTTGCATAATTAGTGTTTAAATGCCGTCTTGCCCTCACTTACGGATAATTATTTAAAAAAAAAATCTGAAAAGATAATATGCAAGGCATGATTAACATCGAGAACCTCATCCTCGTGAACATCTAAACCCGAAGGAGCAATCTAGCACTTGCACTCATTTTTTTTTTCTTTTTCTTAAGCTTTTGTCACATTAATTTATTGTTTTAGCGCAATTGAATTTCTTCAACGCCTATCGATCCGTGCACCCAGATCAGGATTTGGGCCCCAACCTCCCAACCGATGGCAGAAGATCCAAGTGGGTTTCACTGACCCATCAAGCTAAAAGCAATATTAAAAAAGAGCAATAATTATGAAGCCTGCTGACCCAATTTCTGCACACTTAGACTTTGGACAAGAACACAGGATAAAAGGCACAAAATCTGTGACTCAGGAGGAATGATGATCCATGTGTTGAAATTTATATTCATACCCCATACAGAAATCTGCCTGCACATATCTTTTACGAAAGAATATTATATGCAAGACATCATCATCAACAGTCACCTAAGTCCCTCCTCTTGCACTGTACTTTGTGTTATTTTCTTGCATGAATCATTGGAGTTTCACAGGACTTGATGGCGAATTTGACTCTTATTTTGATCTGTGATTTGACTCTCTCGTTGTCCTCTGCATTGCACTGCCCTGCCCATGTTCTTGATCATGACACTTGGGCGGGTCCTATTAGGAGCACGTCACATGCATTATGTCACCTGATTTTTGGATTGCGCCTTTGGATTTCTGCTTACCAGTAGAAGTTCATGTACGGATGAATGGCACTGCCTAAGAATGTAATTAAGAGAATCTATTGACATAGTGGAGAAAATATTATTACATTAGGTGGTTCTTGTAGAACGTAATGTGAATTTCATTAGTTCTCGATCCAATAGAATATGTATGTATAAAAGATATTAGCTAAATAATGCAAACCTTGAAGAGAAATGTTGTAGCGGTTGAATATGCATTAAGTGCTTTCATCATTATGACAAAAGCTAGTTTAGCATTGCTTAATCACACTATAAGTGATTCTTGGCTTTGTTTTCTTGTTCTATTCAAGTGTCACAAGATAGTTGATTTAGAGTTTTCTTACTTGAGTCAGCCTTACCCACGACAACACGAGAAATCTATATAGAGAGTTTAGAGAGAGAAACTCTTGTTCAGTTCTAATGAAGTGGATAATCGAAATGAGGGTGGGACTCCAATTTATACAAGATTCCCTTCAATTACAACTATGGATTACCCCTCCATCTACTAGTAGAGATTCAATTTCCCCATATACCAATTATCCACATTAATTATAAGAATACTCTAGAATACATGTATACATTTCCCATATTACTCTCAAGAATATTCTTGAGTACTCAAAAGGCTTTAAGACACATAGAAGTCTTCACGTTTGCTTGATTATCCTGGACACATTATCAGTCCATTCCGTGACATAAGGCTAAAACATAATATGTCTCAATGCCATTGTTTTTTAGACTTGTGCATATTGGGGCAAGGGAAAATGACACTTTGATTTCAATCCAATTTCAATTAGGGAAATTGTCCATTTAGTCCTGAACCTACTATATGGACGTCAATTTAGTTATAAATTTTTCAATTTTCTCCATTTAGTCCTAAACCTTTATACGAAATTCCAATGTAATCATTTTGGTAAATTGTTTGCCGAAAATCATTAACATGATGGTGTATCATGTAAAATAGCTAACAATGATTGGACCATCAATAATTTCTAGCAAAATTGACCAAAAAGACTGTTGAAATTTCGGGTAAAGTTTTATGATTAAATTGATAAAATTGAAAAATTTATAACAAATTGACATCTGCACAATATTCTTAAAACTAGTCCATGTAATTCTCTCCCTTTTAGCCCATCAATTAAGTAATAGAAGGAAATGTAGGAATATTTTAGGTTTGCCTAACCAGTCATGAAAGAATGACAAGCTCTTCCAATTCTTTGTCGCATTCTATTACATTCTCTCTCATCCCATTTGGGTGCCAAACCCCATATGAAACCCACATATAATGCAGCAACCATCAGACAGTTAAAAGACAAAAGACATACAAGGGAATGTGAGCTCCAGCAAAGATGACCAGGTCTGTACAAGATTCTCTCTCCCTTGTTTTCTTCCTTTTTCTCAAATCAAAAACCACAGAGAAAGAAAAAGAAAATGAGAAAATTCACTTGCTCAGAACCCTCACACACACCCTCCCAAACCCATCTATAATTGGTTAGTTGGAGTCTCTAAAGAAGGGTAGCTGGATAGATAGATACAGGGACCCCAATTTCTCTCCACCCTGCAATGCACGCACAAACACGCACCTTCAATTCTTCTTCTACCACTTGACCTAAATCTCTCTTCCTCTCTCTCTCTCTCTCTCTCTCAGAGACACAAAACACGAGGTCTCATATTCAGTGCTTGACTTGGGGGTTGCTTGTGCACACTCAGCATGCCAATGGCACCAACAAGAAGTCGGTACTCAAAGAGAGAAGCTAACAGAGGAGCATGGACTCCGGAAGAAGACCAAAAGCTAGCTCGAGTGATAGAAACCCATGGCCCAAGAAGGTGGAAGCTTGTTGCAGCTAAAGCAGGTACTGCAATGCTCAATGCAATCTCCCATTACATTCAGAGTAACTCGATTTTTTTTTTCTTTTCGAGGTACCCATGTGAATTTGAATTGGATTCTTCTGTTTCTGCTGTAGGCCTCAATAGATGTGGGAAGAGTTGCAGATTAAGATGGCTGAATTATCTTAGACCCAATATCAAGAGAGGCAATATCTCAGACCAAGAAGAGGACTTGATTCTCAGGCTTCACAGACTCCTCGGAAACAGGTGAACTCTCCCACCAGAATCACTTCTTCTTGCAACTGATGAGCCTCCGGCTGGAATTCAATGACTGATTGAATTCCGTTGGTTTTCTTTCTTTTGCAAACTATTTCAGGTGGTCCTTAATAGCTGGAAGGCTACCAGGTCGGACCGATAATGAGATCAAGAACTACTGGAACTCTCATTTGAGCAAAAAGATAAAGCAGAAGGAGAACCAAAGCAAATCCCCTGAGCAAGATCAGTCTCAGGACCTAAGGAATAGTGCCGCAAGGATGCATAGCATGGCGGGCAACAATGGAGAGACATCAAAGAGAGATGAAGTGATGAAAACTGACTTCTCTAGGGATGAAATCCTTGATAGCTTCGATGAGGGTCCTCTGAACTTGGAGTGGATGAGCAGATTCTTGGAAATGGATGAGAGTTGGTTTTCGTTTGCTTAAACAGTAGATTTTCTTCTTTCCTGATTTATGATAAGCAATGATGGGGAAGTGCAGCATCTGGATTCTACCAACCCATAATGGAATAGTATATTCCAGGCAGGAAATTATAGAATATGGAGTATTTTATGGGGAAATTGCCAAGAATGTCAAGTTTTTGCTGTAACCCTTTGGCGAATCTTGGATATTTAGTCAAAACATATCCGTGGTGTTCAACAAGTCTAAGGTTGGATCATTCCTTATGTTTTGGCAGAAATTTTTGAAAATAAAAGGAAAAAAATGGCATAATCAGACTGCTCTAGAACATGTCATCATATTATATTGCATATGTTAACTCCTCCGAAGACTCAAAGAAGTATCAATAAAATGCGTCAATCAATATTAGCAGGCTTTGTTGGATATGCGATGGTGTTCTCCTAAAGATTGGCTCAATTGTAAACTGAACCAACGTTAGTTTTTGCTGAAATGTCAAACTTTAACCAAAGTTGAGAACTACGTGCAATTTTCTCAATTGCTAAGAGTTTCCATTATGGGCATGAAATTATGATGTAACCTGTGCACTAGTTCATGTCAATTTCGACTGTAACTATCAACTAAAGTAAACCTCGTGCAGATCCGAAGGGATCGTCCATTTTTGGTATAAACAGCAAGTCTAAGTTTGGCAACAGGGATAATAGAGAAGAACAGAGAACTACAAAACTTCATCAGTAGTTCGGTCCCAATTATCAAAAGCAGACAACTATATTAGTCGTCACCTAAAACTAATTTAGCTGAGTCTTGTGTAGATTTTGGCAAAAGTATGTGTGGCCGTCCACTTCCATCCATGAACACAGACAAAAGTCTCCCCAAAAAGATGTTGTGAAGATGCAGAAAGGAATCATCTCATTGTTTGAGACACAGATTCAGAAATGAAATAGTAAAAGAGGTAAAGAATCTCTATTTTTGTACATAAGGATGAACTTTTGTTCGTTTTTATATCCCGGCAACACGGGCATGGGTGGGGACAGCGGCTATATGGATGAAATTTCGTTTCAGCAAACGATGACCTTATTTGGGTTATCTGCAACTCCAGGCTTTTCTTTGCCCATCACTCGGCATTTTAGCTCAATCAAATGTCTCTGCTGAACAGAAAAAATAAGACCCTTGGTGTCTCATAGGCACAGGATTTCGTCACCATTTTCACGAGGACCTAACGAGACAAGCAGAGAGTAAAAGCAGAATGCGCATACTAGACAAAAATTATGCGACAGATCGTCCCGGACAGAGTTCTTGCCGTTCCAATGACTTGTGTTTCCCCTTTGAGCTAATATTTGACAAACCAATGAAGCATATATTCCCTTGCACATAAATCTTGCATATGAGCTTGCATGATGAGAAATAATGCCAAAAAGGTACTCTGTATACGGAAGAGAAATGCTACACATTGTGCTTTAGCTTGATTTTATACATTTACCCAAGTAAAGACTTTTTTTCTGTTATTTTATGGCCATGTCTGAAAATTTTGTGAAATTGGGTACCGGAGGCAAGCTGAATCGGTTGACCAAGATTCTTTATTTCCGCAATAAGTATGTACTTTCGGGCAGGACACAAACAAGAAGGATTTGAACTTCAAAAGCCTCAAATCTCGGGACCACTAATCTTGACGTAGCTTATTGATTTACTTTCACGACGACCTAAAAGGTTGAACCCGGCGCAGTATCATTGGAGCTCCATGCTGTGGCTGGAGAGTAATGACGGTATATGGGGCGTGGACATAAGCAGGAGAGAGCTGAAACTCAAAATTCTGCAATATCATTGCCTGGGCCATCTTCGCTTCGATTGTCGAGAAGTTCTGCCCTAGGCATATTCTGGGTCCCCACCCAAATGGATAGAATGCCAACTGATGGTTTGAAGCATTCGAAATGCCGTTGGCAAATCTCTCTGGTCTAAATTCATCTGCATCGTCGCCCCAAAGTTTGGGATCAAAATGAAGCAGCAGAGTCGGAAGGAGGATGTCCACTCCCGCTGGGATTGACATTCCACCTAAAGTAGTATTTTTGCAAGTGTGTCGGTAAAGGGCAGTCACAGGCGGATATAGTCTCATGACTTCGTGTAATATCATCGATACCTGCGAAAGAATCACTTAAGCCAGTGCTGCTGACCAGTATACACTACACAGTTACCGAAAATATTTCCCATAGTGAAAATTTACCGTGCATCTTTTTGAGTGATTCTTAATGGGGGCTTAGTAAATGGGACTGGCAATTGAGAGATAGAATGAAGAAAACCTTACAATTTTTAGGTGATTAATCTCATCGATATCGGGAATCCGGTCCCCACAAACCTGCAACACCTCCTCTCTTGCTTTCTCTTGCCACTCGGGGTGCATTGACAGGACGACCATTGTCCAAGTGAGCCAGTTAGCTGTTGTCTCTTGGCCTGCGAAGTAGAACAACTTGCATTCCTCTACGACATCTTCGATTGTCATGTCATTTTCAGCTCCTCTGCATTGCAGTAGCAAGCCAAGTAAATCATCGGTACATGATTCTCCATTCTGCATCACCTTCTCTTTCTCTCTGATTATTGTGCGTATCATTGATTTGATCTGTTGGTCTAGATAGTATCTTCTCTTGTTCTTCTTTGTCGGTAGCAAGCTGCGTAAAAAGGCCGAGCAAGAGGAAGCTCAAAATTAAATAACATATACCATTGGCTGCACAAAACTCTTGTATGAATATAATTATACTTATGGCATCAGACAAATTGGATCCAAATAAGCGAAATCCTATTAATGCACCTGAAACCAGGCAAGTATAGGCTAAAATAAGCTTCAAGAACCAGGACAGCTTGTTCCTTCTGAAGCTCAAATATCTTCTTGCCTTCTTCATAACTGCTCCCGAAGGCAGATCGGGAGATAATGTCAGCTGTGAGGTTTTGCAGTTCAGTTGCAACATCAACTTCACACGATCCTTGAGAGTCGGTCAACTCCTTGAGTCGATCCATAAGGTCGCAACAGCTCATTGAAAAAGCTGGTATCATCCCCTGGCAAATAAAAACTTATTAGTGAACTATATTGCTATTTGATTCTAACATGTTGTCTAGCTACTGATCTCTCAATTGCTTATTTCTGTACAAATATTTGTTGCATTTTTCACAACAATTGGGCAGAAAAATTCTGAATAACAGTATGTGCAAAAATATGAAAATACCTTCAACTTCTCAAAGTGGAAAGCTGGTGTGATCAATTTCCTACGTTTGGCCCATTTTTCTCCTTCCAAAGTGGACACACCAAGCTGTAGAAGATCGACTAGAGGGTTGGAAGGTGGTTTCACAAAGTGACCATTCTTGTCTGCTAGCACCACCTTGATGAGCTCCGGGTCTGCCACTATCAGACTTGGTCTTGTTTCAATCCAACTCAAACATACTTTACCTGCTCAATTTCCCATGTTTTAGAAAAACTTCAGAAAAGATAATACCGCCCTCACTGTGCGAAAATATACGCGAAGATTTACGCAAATTCAATCACAGAACCATGATGCTCCTGGACAAGACTCTCTACATCAAGATTCTCTTTTATCAGGCGAAAAGTAGATAATTGCAGAGTGCAGTGTCGCCTCTATTTTGCTTACCATACTTGTAGACCATTTGCTGAAGTAATGGCCTCACGCGCTGCACAATCCGATGATCAAGACTTGCAGCAGGCTCAGGCTCAGGCCCGGCTTCTTCGGTGGACCTCGCCATCTGCTTCAGGTCATCATGGAAGGGACTGTAGGAAGTGCCTTGGAGACCTTGATTTCTCAAGTACTTCTCCAGAGTCTTGGGTCTATGCCAATAAACATAGTAGACTTTCCCCACGCAATACATGAACAGAGAAGCCAAAGAGATTGCTAAAGAGCTCAAAACGTAACTCTGCATTTTTGCTCTCACGCAATTTCTACGCTCTGTTTCAGAGCTTGTGGGATCGGTTAGCTTGGAGGAAATGAGCACTGAGTCTAAAAAATTTATGGCGGTGTGAGGCATGAAATGATGGTCATGTTTCTCCACATCTTTTCAATTTTTTCAATTTTTTTTTCTTTTGGTTTGAAGAATTGATTGCCCGGCCAACGACACCTAAAACACCCAAATAAGGAGCAACTCCTAATAGGTTTTTAGAATGGTAAATAGGCGAAAGTTCCTTAATTACACATGATACTGGAATTAACTTGCAATATGTGTCTTTTAGAAGTATGATTTAGCATATCTGGACAACCTCCTAAGAAAATGTCTATATGTACGCCAAATAATAATATCATGAGACTTAGCATGCAACAAGCTAAAATGAAGAATATCTTGGATGAATAATTCACAGTGTCACGGCATCTTTATTTAAGAAAAAAAAATGCTTATGGATTTCATTGACTAAAATAAGATCGCGTGGCTATTAAAATCTCCAAAGTTTGTCATTTACTCCTTTTGTGATATTTATTGATAATCTATTAAGTGGTTAACATCTATGGTGGGCCAATACGATGGCAAATTGCAATATGGATTATTGATTTTGGAGTCCCCACAAAAGGGCTCTTTTGACAATAAAATAAGTGGGCGGTGTAATTTAATATGTAGGTTTTCTTTTTAAAAAATTTCTTTTTTCCTTGGGCACCAAGCCATAAACAAGGGCTTGGTCATACCAATTGCTTTGAAGTTGACTTTCTTTGGACAAAAGTGATGAGGTGACAGAAATTGGTGCACTTTTGTCTTATGCCTTGGTTTCCAAGAGTTCAATAATCCGCCATTCTATGTGACCATGCGTCCTCTTCAGCGCCTTGCTCTCCAAGAGATCAATAAGAGTAGGGCCATGTACAATATTCTTAGGGGTTGCAGTCTATCATAAACATATTGATTATTGATTTACGAGAAAATAAAAATATTTTGTGACCGGTACCAACTATTGCAAAGCAATATGTTTTTGTTTTCTTCGATTAGGGCAATGAATAGTGGAGTTGCGAATTTATTAGTAATAACACGAAAAAGGGGATAGAAAAAGAAAAATTCAAAACCTAGCCAACCTCCCTCTTTGGTCGCTTCAATCAGTTCACCTCATTGACAAACCGAAATCGTGCCGAAAGATCATATACGAGAATTCTCCAAAATAGGAATACAAATTTGAGGTTGGGTGGGCCTAATCGGGAAAGCCTATACCTTAACCTTAAGAGAAGCCACCGGCCCAACCCTGTCCAAATCACAGAAGACCCACTTCTGAGGAGATTGCGAGGAGAACTCCGTGCTTTACTTGGGGGGCTGATTTGCAGGATCTGATGAACGAAGCAGCCATTGTTGCACCCAGGCGGAACCTCAGAGAAATCAGCAAACGTGAGATATCCAATGTTCTGGAGAGAATCATGGCCGGACCAGAGCAGAAAAATGCCGTTGTCTCATCTGAAAAGAAGAAGTTGGTTGCTTATCATGCATGGTGTATACGTCCGGTGTAATGTAGCTATGGCTGTTTGACCGTATGATGAGAATTTTGCTAGTGGCTGAGCGTGCTTTAGTAGGTGCACTGATGCCTGAATAATGAATATGACCCTGTGGCCAAGATATCCATCATCCACTGTGGCCAAGCCAGAGGACTTACACCATTTTCGCTCCAAGCGAAGAGAGACTCGAGTCTGGGCTATATACAGTAGAAGCTACCCCGAGAATCAGATGGCCATTGCACTTGGTAGAAAAGTTAGTTCCGAATACTCGATCTAATAATTGACCAATAATTGAATGAGCCTAATTAAAAATCAAGATATGATAGTGTTATGTATCATATTTTGTGTATCAAGATAGAATAAAGTTGGATATATAGAAATATAGTCTAGATTAAAAAAATTCCTATATGAAGTACGTTAAAGGTGAATAGAATTTCTTATACTTATGGTATAAAAGCTATTTTTCTCAAATAACAAACTTCTTAAATTAATGGAAAATTAAATATAAATAGTATTTATATTCTAATATAAAATGAAAATTTTAAATTAACAATATATATTGAATTTCTTTCTACTCCATAATATATATTTTGTATATAATATAATATATTTAGTATCAATATTTCTTACATATCTAGGTTTTGGGTCCTATGCAAAGCTAGGCAGGATGGCCCTGCAGTGTTCGCAAGTCTGAAGTTTGAAGCTAGCTAACTAGCCCGTGCAATGTGTACAATATGCTTTTCTGACTTCGGTATCCTTTCCTTTCGCTGCGACCATCTGCTTTCTTGTATGGGACTCGTCCCCGAATGTCATTATCTGTCTCGCTCGTAATGGCGAAATTTGCCACAGAAAATGTGCACGAATGCGTGTATTCGGCTCGGATCGTGGCACTCAAAAATCGAAACTTGATCGAGTATTGTTTTCTTGACTCGAGTTCGGCTCGCTAGCAAAATGCTTGGGGACAACCCAAAGCCACCTAGAGAATGGCAAGAATTAGTCGGATGATCGACAGTGACCAGATGAGAAGGGAAGATGGGACCGAATCCTGTCTAATGATGGTGATTTTGCTATGGGTCGTATGGTTTGTCTATTTTCAGTTTGTTAGTAAATTACCTTACGGATCCTAATTTTCCTTTGGTGTACATAATTATCCATTTTCTTTTTCTGGCCAGACGGTAAAGTAGTGTTGGAAATGATATTTTTTCAATTTTTTTTGGAGATCGTCAGATGAAAACGAATATAAAAGTAGAGAGGTAAATTAAGAAAAAAAAAGTACTACTTTGTCAATTTCAAACAAATACTTAGGCACTAGTTAAGCAACAAAGGAAATAAATTGACAGTCAATACATCGACTTAGTACTTGTAGATTCGAGCTTGGCTCAAAACTTGGACTTGTCTTGAGCTTCGGAGAAATGTAATCAAAGTCCATGTAGATAGCCAGTGAATCAACCTTGTGAGTATTAACTATTAGATTACGTTTGGTCGTCTGGATTTCTAATCGGAATATGACTGGATAGGATAGGATATGAAATCTTGAGATTTTTTTATGTTCTGTCCATTGTTTGGTGAATCCTAATATTAAAGTCGGATATATTCACATTATATCATATACATTTTTTTATATAAATGTCATATCATTATAAATGAATCTATATGTTCATAAACGGAGATGGTGAAAATCTTTCGCAACATTATTCCTTATTTTATTTTATTTCTCCTCTATTTTTATTATTTTATTTATTTTTTTTTCATTTTCTTCATTCTTTAATAAAATTTTATCAAATAGTAAGCTGTACTAACATACCTAAAATACAAAAATACATAAAATATCTAATAAATATAAATATTTAATTTATAGATTGAATGTTTATTATAAGATAGAATTAAAGTTGAATATATAAATTAAAATAAGACTAAATAAAAATAAATTTCTATTTTTTTATTTTTAATTTCTTAAATTATAATTCAAATATTATTTATATAAATATATTTTCATTTTTGTTAATTTAGTAAATTTGCTATTCGAGGAAAATAACTATCCTATTATGGACATTAGAAATCGTATCAACCTTTATCCCACCCCTCTCATGAGATAATTTTATCATGTCTATATCCTAATTATATCCGACTTTATCCTATTTTGAGTGAGCACCAAATACAAGATAAGATCAATTATATTTTATCCCGAATTTTATCCCGACTACCAAACATAGCCTTAAGGCATTATTTGGTAATCATCCAAACAATGCCTGATTCTGATTTTTCGTTCTTAGGATCAATTTGGGAATAAAATCGTGCTTGATAAAATTTTTGCTCCCGAGAATAGATTTGAAGTAAAATCAAGAATTAAAAAAAATGAGAAAATCTCAAATAATGACCCAAAGTGAGCCTACTTACTCAAATAAAAACTCGATGTGACCGTTGTTCCAAATAAAGACTCGAAGTGGCTAACAAATCTCAAATAAGGACTTGAACTCGTCGACTAGCCATAATGTTCACCGGCCAGCGAGGTGTGACATTTCTAGTGGTTGGAAAATGGGCAATTTTGTCCAAAAAAAAAGGATAGAAATTAACAAACCCTAAAAACAAAAACAAAACCCCCAAACTTTTCACATTCTTCTTCTTATGCTCTTCATCTTTTACATTCTTTGTCCCCTCTTGTTTCAAGAACCCAAATTCTCTCTTAATGGAACAAAAGAAGAAGATGTGAAGAAACAAAGGTAAGGGTTTTTTTGTTGTGTTTCAATTCATGTTTCATTAACAGAAAATTTCGGTGCTCCCAATGAGAGAGGATAAAGAATGGAGAAGATGAAGAGTAAAAGAAGAAAAACGTGAGAACATGAAGAGTTTTTTTAGGTCAAAAGAACGTGAAGAATTTGGGTTTTGTTTTTAGGGTTTGTTAATTTCTATATATATATTTTTTGGACAAAATTGCCCATATTCCGGCTATCGGAAATGTCACACACTCACTGGCTAGGGAACATTTTGGCTGGTTGGCAACTTCAAGTCCTTATTTGAGACTTGTTAGCCACTTCAGGTCCTTATTTGGGACAACGGCTACTTCGGGTCCTTATTTGAGAAAATAGACTCACTTTGGGTCCTTATTTGAAATTTTCCCAAAAAAAAATTGATTCTTGTTCCGAAAAAAAAAAAAAAAACTTTCTCTCATTTGCTCGACGTTCTCTCCATACGTTCTCTCCTCTCCTCTCCTCTGCTCAAACCCTTTCCTTTTCTTCTTACTTTTCTTCTTACATCACAAAAGTCATTTTCCTCGAGAACTGCGACCGACGGCGACTACTGTTTCTTCATCGTTGAAGCTGCTCGTTCAAGATGAGTTCCCTTCACTCGCAGCTATGGGTGGTTGTCGGTTGATCTGGGTGACGGCTCGCTCACCATCGCCATCGTTTGTCATCTTCGACGGCTGGTGGGAGTGCCACCGGGCTCGAGTCGGCGGGCGCCCACGCCAATCTGGCTGGCTATCAGGTGCCACTGTAACACCTCTCTCTCTCTCTCTCTCTCTCTCTCTCTCTCTCTCTCTCTCTCTCTCTCACGCTCACACACACTCTTCTGTGATCTAAAGGATAATTCTCGCATTGGATTTATAATTTTGGCAGGGTGCTTGGGAGACAATTGTTTGTTCTTTTGAGAAAGATCATATATTTTTAGGCGAAGCTGCTCAGATAATGATCCAAAATGTCAATTATGAAATGTAAGTCTATTCCTTGATATGTTTTGCCGAGAGGATAGGATGTGTAGAGTACATTGCAATATGTTTTTCTGTGATAGGCATAATCATATCATTGATAATTAATACGATGTGAAGCCCCTATCAGAGGAAACTAGTTCAGAAGATTCAGCAGCAACTAGCAGAGCTAGAGCGTAGAGAAGTTGATATCAAAAGAAATGCAGCTCTGTCAGCAGCTAAATATGTGGAGGCTTGTCAAGAGCTTGGTTTGCAGGTTAAACTTTTGAATCTAGTCTATTAAGAAATTGGGTGTGTGCTTCTACCAAACTAAAGAATAGCAACCTTTTCTTTAGATAGGATTAAAGGGCATCCATGTCTGCTTTTCAGGGAACAAATGTGAGGTTTGAACTTTTGGAAACTCAAAATCACTTCCGAGCACATTTAGCAGAATTCTGGAAGTGATCAACAGCGACTCAGTGTCTCAAGCTATTGAGTATTACTCAAATTTTGTGAAAGATGCTCACACAGAGAAGGATGTAAGGCAGTAAATTAGAAATTATTTAAGATCCATTTATTGGTTTTCAGTCTGATTGTAAAGATTAATTTATTGAAACATGTTTGCAGATATGTCCTAAGAGTGTTGTACCAAACTTGATAGACATTCATGAAAATCCACCATCTTTGAATGTTTCTGCTGTCTCTGGTATCAGACTCTGCAAATACTCAATCAGGCTTCAATGAGATAGGAGGTGATGTGGATGCTGCTGCAGACAATATTGACTGGGATATCTCGGTAGACAATGCTGCAATTGATTGGGATATTGGGACTGTGGAAGAAACTGATGACGGCAGTAATGGCTTTGGTACTTATGAAATTGTCACGGCAAGTGAGGTCAATGAAGCTGTCGAGCCTAATCAAAATCAACCGAGCAATGCTGGACAGGACGCATCAGTGTCAGAGATATCTTGGGATGTTAGTGTTGAAACACCTCAAGTTGATGTCATTGATGATGTTAGCTTGCCCAATGTAGGTGCAGTTAATTCACCAACTATTGCACAAGCTGCAGAAACAAAGGAAGGTCGAAGCCAGCTTCTAGATACAGAGTATAGAAATAAGATTCACGATGATCTCTATGAGATAGTGTTTAGTTTGTTGCGTGGTTTAATTGTTCTTTCCCAATTTATGGTTCATCTCATGGTCACCTCCCAGATTTATTGTATTTTGCAAAGATTGTACTGACATTGTTTTGGACAGCATCTCTTGTTCTTGCCTGATTTGGTACTTTCATCAGATCAAAGCCTTTCTCCATCAGCGATTAGCGGAGTTGGGGAATCAAGATACATTATCTTTGCAGCATCAAGTCCAGTCAGTTGCTCCCTTTGTTCTACAGCAGTTTGTGGCTGATGCCATCGAGACAATGGTTTCAGACGTTTCACTGGCCATTTCTCTGCTGACAAACAGGAAAACTCGAGACTTTATCATGATATTGAACTCCAAAAGGTGCTTTAAGATATTCTTTCAGATTGATGGTCTGTTCATTGCAATTTCTATTCAGCATTCTTTGTGGTACCCTTTTCACATACGTTCTACTACATGCTGCACCATTGACCTTTGCAGCTGACGCATTTTCTCCCTTTGCCCGTGTGCCTATATGCTCGACTGGTTGCTCGAAAGGAAGAAGCTTGTCCCTTTCTACTCATTAAAGATTCCTTTGCGCGATGGCTGTCTTAACCTGCGAAAGAGTTCTCGAGTCGGGATTCTCTTGACATATGGTGGAAGCGACGATCGTTCTCGTGTGGATCTTGTGTGGATTGGTTGCAAAACGATTCTGTTCAAGCGGCACATGAAAGAAAGCATAGAGTATGGCTTTCCATCCGGGGGCATTGGTGGCCGTAGCCGAGTGGTGGTGCTGCTTCAATCCCACTCACAAGTGCCAAGTCCGGATAGTTTATAATTAGTATAGTTTATATTGTGGTTTATTATTTACTATTTAATAAAAAATTGATTAGTTAATATTTTTATTACTTAGTATAAATATAATTAATCAATAAAATTTCTGTGATTTGATAGAATTTTAAAATATAATAGAATTCTAAATTCGAATTATTTTGAAATTGAAAATATAATAAAATATAATATGATTTAATTATATTAGTGAGTGGTTTATGAAAATTCAATATCAAATTTACACTCATCTAAAAAGGTAATTAAAAAAGAATAAAATAGAAATTTTATGCAGTTATCAAACGCAATTCTGTTTTATTCTATTCCAGAATCAGAAATTTTGTATAATTACAAAACGCATTTTTTTGCTCAGAATCTGTTCTTGGAAACAAAAAAAAAAAATCATTTATGATTAGAATTTGTTTTCGGGAGCGTAATCATTACTAAACGCGCCCTAAAGTAACAAGCAAAATCAAGATCTCCAGCATCTTATGTGACGACCCGAGCGGCGGTGCGCGGGGAGGAGGGATGGCGGTGCGTCCGCGCCTCCGGTCCTCGGACGTGCGCAAGGGAAGGGGAAGGGATTCCTCTCCCTCTTGTCCCACAACGCTTAGGGAGGAGCTCCTGGAAGCCTTTATAAGGCCTGGGTGCCCCTTAACTTGTGAGACGCGTTTTAAAACCGTGAGGACTCAGTGTCCAAAGCGGACAATATCACACAAGTGGGACCCGGGATGTTACAAATGGTATCAGAGCCGACTCCCGACAGCGTGTGGGGCCACAGCGAGGACGCTGTGCTCCCAAGGGGGGGAGAGTGTGACGACCCGAGCGGCGGTGCGCGGGGAGGAGGGATGGCGGTGCGTCCGCGCCTCCGGTCCTCGGACGTGCGCAAGGGAAGGCAAGGGAAGGGGAAGGGATTCCTCTCCCTCTTGTCCCACATCGCTTAGGGAGGGGTCATGGGCCTTGTATATAAGGCTTGGGTTCCCTTAACTTGTGAAGACGCGTTTTAAAACCGTGAGGACTCAGTGTCCAAAGCGGACAATATCACACAAGTGGGACCCGGGATGTTACAAATAGTGTGACGACCCGAGCGGCGGTGCGCGGGGAGGAGGGATGGCGGTGCGTCCGCGCCTCCGGTCCTCGGACGTGCGCAAGGGAAGGCAAGGGAAGGGGAAGGGATTCCTCTCCCTCTTGTCCCACATCGCTTAGGGAGGGGTCATGGGCCTTGTATATAAGGCTTGGGTTCCCTTAACTTGTGAAGACACGTTTTAAAACCGTGAGTCCAAAGCGGACAATATCACACAAGTGGGACCCGGGATGTTACAAATGGTATCAGAGCCGACTCCCGACAGCGTGTGGGGCCACAGCGAGGGCGTTGTGCTCCCAAGGGGGGGAGAGTGTGACGACCCGAGCGGCGGTGCGCGGGGAGGAGGGATGGCGGTGCGTCCACGCCTCCGGTCCTCGGACGTGCGCAAGGGAAGGAGAAGGGATTCCTCTCCCTCTTGTCCCACATCGCTTAGGGAGGAGCTCCTGGAAGCCTTTATAAGGCCTGGGTGCCCCTTAACTTGTGAGACGCGTTTTAAAACCGTGAGGACTCAGTGTCCAAAGCGGACAATATCACACAAGTGGGACCCGGGATGTTACATCTTATGTCGTCCGAAGGAATGATGCCTCTTGACCCCACAAACAACCCGACCAAGACTTGTTATCTATATTCTCCGTTTCTCTTCTCTTTTTCCTTTTGGTACGATAATTGCTTCTGGATCAGTATCATTTTTGGTTTGAATGCTAAGTCCAAAACACTGTCGGTTCCTAAAACATTTTTCTCTAAGCATGTTAGCTTACAGTTGGTTAAATAAAGCATATTTTCATGAACAAAAAGCCACATGAACAAAAAGCCACCGTACGATACGAACAAAAGAAGTTTGGACACAAAGTGACAAAACACAGCACCAGAGGCAACTTTTGATAACAATTTCTACTGAATTACTGGGGAAGACCTTTGAAGAGACCATACGAAGCTCTATGCCCACTATAAGGCCACATTGAAAATGCGTATTCTATTTAGGATTATAATTACCAAATACGTACTGGGGAGCAGTGGAGGAAAAAAAAAACCTTTATAAATGACCTTAATCAAGTGCTAACAGCATGTTAATTTCTATGTCCCTTCAGGAGTAAAGCTGACGTCGTTTTTTTTTTTTTTCATTTATTCACTAGAATTGTTCAATTAATTAAACAAAACTATAACCTAATAAGTGATTTTCAATGTACTTTGATGTAATATCTACCCACAACAAAGGTTCTTACACTAAAACTAGACTAGTTAAAGCTTAGCTTTAGCTCAACCTCAGGCTCAACTGTATAATCTCTTGTGCTTACGAGTGGGCCTTAGCCTTCTTTTCATTAACTTGGGAGTTGGTCATGCTCCTAAACTCATGGGCACTATGTAAAGAACATTAAAAAGGAAAACAAAATTCAAGGAAAAGAATTAAACGATAAAGAAAAAGGACATGACTATTTCTAGTCCTAATCACCGGCGAGGCTTGACCTCACCCAATCACTGGCGAGGTTGCCGGACCTTGTCTCTGACTGATCGCTAGCCATCAATGAGGCCACAAAAATTGTTCTCTAGAAGAAAAAAATAATTTTTTTCTACTTTTTATTTTCATTCCAAATCTATTCTCGACTTCAAGAAAGCGAAAAATTAACTGACATCACTTAATAAATTTTCATTCTTTTTCTATTTTCGAGAATAAAAAAATATAAATTTTGAGAATCATAAGCATTACCAAACATGTCATGAATAAAGCTTTACTTCAATCTCTTGCCCCGAAGGAGACGCGCAATCTTGCAGAGGATGGCGCTTCCTTCTACGAGGCACTTCTACTTCTTTTTAACCCTCTGACCAAGACCACCATAACAAACCTCCCTCCCCCGAGATTGGCAATATTTTTGTTAGTTCTCTTTGTAATTGGAGCCCATCGCCACATCAATCCCGGTGGAGATTAACTTTTTTAGAGGATACCATCTTTAAGAGCTACGGAATTATCTCCTTGTACTTGGCAACTTTTCTATTTGTAAGGTGTTGATATTGGAAATTACTTCTTCTATTATTGCCTTAGAAGATGAGCCGGATGGGCTTGGGATACACGCGACCCTGCCGTGACTGCTCATCTTTGACCAGAAAATTTACTCCTTTACTCAATGAACCCTCATCACCTTTTGCTAGTTCTCTTTGCAACGGGATCAGGTGGCTGCGCAATCCCATAGAAAATAGGTCGAAATTGTTTTTGCGTCTTGACGTGCATGGGAACAAAAGGATCTTGATTAGTAGCCATCCTCGAGGAAGGACTACTGGACGCCCAACTCATAACTTCCCCCAATAATTTGAAATTATGGCATAGCACTTCTATTATTTGCCAATGCAGAATTTCTACCACATGCATGCACAACAACAACAAAAAAATAAAAATAAAAAACAAACAAAAAGAAAAGGGTGGAAGATGCATACACTCTCCGAAGAAACACAAATACGTCGGGCGAAATAGCTGTCGACATACATATTCAGAACGCAAAGTCAGATACCTTTCTTCGACAAGTTTCCGCAGAAAAATCTATCAAAGAAATCATATATTGTGCTGCCACGGAGAGTTTTCTGAGTTCCTATACCACTACTCTATGGTCTACATGCATTTTCATCAAAATTCACGTCGACAACGTTGCCTTACATCATGTCTCCGATGAGAAACTTCCTTCCCATAACACCACCACACAAGCACCTCAATACACCCAAATCGCCAGATGGAGAAAACTCTACTCTGTCAACATGAATTCCAAGAAGCAAAAGTATCTTAGAAGAAAACAAACTACCATGCCTACACTAGAAAACCGCAAGGGCATGCTTGGTGTACAAGAACGAAGCAATTGAAATGACGTAAAAGAGATCGGGGTGAAGAATGAGAGGAATCACAATATGAATTAAATCTAGAATTACCGAATCTGATGACACATTGAAATAGAAATGTAAAACAGAAAACTTTATCCTCCTAAATATTGCCTATCTAGTGGTAATTACCTGTTATGAATGTCATACGGACTACTTTCTCATTTTCTCTTTTTATCAATTATTTCCTCATAACGTTCGGGTTCCTGTCTACTTAAATCGTAAATTATCGTCTTTCTATGTCCTTGTAGAGCAGCACTTCCAATCAGTTGCATGCTTTGTTCAATTGAACGACAAGATGATAAGCTAAGCATGAAAAGGCTAGTCACAAAAAGAAGACACTTTCAATTTCAAAGAGAAATTATTGATTTAGCTTCATCATCCGTTTCACATGTTTAGAGTTATATCCACTGGCTGAGTAATCCTATGTCATTAGGGCCAAAAAAATTATTATTATTATTTTCCTTCATGAAGAACGTACTTCATATGCAAAACACAAAGAAATACACACTTCATATGTAAACCATATAGCCCAAAAATTCATATAAGAAAAATTCGTTTTGCAACATGTGAGCCGGGATGCCTGCCTCATTCGATGAGTAAGAAAGCATCGAATAGACCAAAACAAATTGTTAAATAGGTATAATGCGAAAAGTATGTTCTATACACATAATGACAATAGTAGAAAACGTTAGTATTGTTTTCTCATTTTTTATGGGCTGATAGTAGTAAGACTAGAAACATTCATGTCGACAAGCAATACTTCAACTCCACTAGTGTTCACCCTTCTTGTCATGTGAGATTTCAATCCATTCGGATTTGGTCTCACATGTGGATTTCATAGTTCTTTTCACAACAATACAAGAGCACAATTATGCATCTTGACCTCTCTTCAATTGCTGAGTATGGGAATGAATCGATCAGAGTATTTCTAGAAATGTTCAGTTTGCCAATCAAGTAGTTTTCAATGATTGAACTGAAAACTATGTTGTTATCAGACATCTAAAGTTTTAGTGATTTGAATTGCCTAATAATCATCCTCTCCATTCGCCATCGCGTCAATTTGTGGATTCTTGAACTCGGAAGAAGAAAATTTGGCAAAACAAATGAAAATGAATACAGAATTGTTTGCTAGGAGGCTATATTTAACTTTACAAATTCAATGATGCATACATGAGATTTAAGCTCATCGTATCAGTGATCTTTATCACAACATTCAAAAGATATCATGAACTCACAGAAAAAGAGGAGATTGTCATCATGCATCCTAGTTCACGGATTTCTGGTGAAATCCCACAGCTCACATAGTATAAGCAAACAAGTTGCTCTATTATAGTACAACTGGTAGTACATACCTCCATCTGCAGAGCCTCATTGGGTTTGAAAGTGATATCATTAGAACGAGACCGCATCAAACAACTCCGCATCAGGGTAACATGCTGAAAAATCAGCACGTACATATTCGATTAACAGAGGTAGAACCTAACAAGCACACAGCACATTCAATTAAATATAAGTACACAAGTCACTCTTTCACAGTTATGGTAGGACTGGCAGTGCATACCTCTATCTGCAGAGCCTGACTGAGTTTGGGAATGATACCATTAGAGCACATTGCATCAAAGAACTCTGCATCTGGTTAACATGTAGAAAAATCAGCACGTATGTATTTGCTTAATAGAGGTAGAACCTAATGAGCATACAAAAAATAGATTCAACTGAAAAATAATACATTCACAATCATTCAGATTTGTGCTGATGAAACCATCTCAAGTGCTTTGATCTTCACAAGCATAAAAAACTTCCTTAGGACACTTCAGTTGGCCCGTGAGCCTGTTCAAAGTCGCACAAAAGCTAGCCTTCAGCTGTCGCTGATGACACCTCAGCAAAATCCCTCTTCTTCATTTGATCGTTCTCTGGTATGGACTATGAATTGCCTCAGCCAAGTTAGCTAGACCCAGATCAATCATTTGATAAAATGATTCCACTACAACATCAGGATCAAACGGGATGCAAAATCTTAAGCTCCTCGCCTAGCTTGTTTTACAGAGTAGGCAAAAAATTGTCCCAATTATGAAAAGGGTCATCTATACAGCTCTTTGAATTGAAGTCCAAAAGCAAGCCTTGATCATTACATAGACCAACCGAACCTGTCACAAAAGTAGCATCAATTTATCTCGCCTGATAATCTTTCAATGGTCTCGCAATTGTTTATGGAAAGCCTGCCTACAATCATAGATGAAAAAGGCTAGCCAAAACTAATTTTTACTTTTGTAAATCACGCACCAGAGAAAAATTGAACCTTGATTTTTATTTTAGCTTAGTTTCTCTTCCTTACTGGTAATTCATGCTCGAATGAACAATGGACAGGCTTTCCCATCATAACGAAAAATCAAGAGCTGTTTGTCCTAAACAGGATATCTACCAATAGTCAAATCTGACACATAAAATTGCTCACAAAAGGAGTTCAAAAAGGCGAAGGATTTTTTAAAGTAAAATACTAGTTTGAGACAGAGAAAAAAAAAGGGATCTGGCGCGCAGTTTATAAATTGAGTTGAAGATCAACCTCTTGATGAAAAATTCTCATCTTAGGTTTACCAAGAGGAAAACTGTAAATCACTAAGTAATTCTTGTTTACCAATGTCGTTAAATTTCATTTGTTGCCTCACAAGCCGCCAATCTATTTGCAGAAGTTGCCGATTGAAGATTAGCTGAAATAACATTGCCCTGATGCAATCAACAGCTAATATATTTAGGCAAATCCTAATCAAATAGATACCAAGCGTCGAGCAAATAATTCTTAAAAGATATATCTGTTAGAAAAGTATTACATTTTTCGCTCATGCTAGTTGTTAAAGGACGAAGAATCTTACCAAATGACAAATGCCTTCTAACATATCAAGAACCACAATCGGATCTAAATTTTGATCTTGGCTGAAGCATCAAGTTAGGTTCTAGGACCGACTTCCCCACTCTTGCAATTATGTAAGACTAACATATGAAGAACCACAATCGGATCTAAATTTTGATCTTGGCTGAAGCATCAAGTTAGGTTCTAGGACCGACTTCCCCACTCTTGCAATTATGTAAGACTGGGAATTGAGTCTCGACACCATGTAGATTATGACAACTATTGATATTCAATTCTTTCAAGTTCCAAAAGCATCATAGGTCAGGTAATCTTTTGATGGAACCACAATTACAGACATTGAACATCTCTAACAACTCCACCTTATCAAGACCTTGTATTTGGACTAGATTGTCGCAATAGCAAGTATTTAATCGCTTCAAGCCCTCGTAATTTCGGATGGATCGGCCTTTTAATGGACTTGTAGCTATATGTACATATTGTCTCCAAGAACTCCAATTTAGCTCGGCCCTAAATTTCAACTAGATTATCGCAATCCTCAATGTCCAATCCTTTCAAAAGATTCGATTGTGAGAGGTCCATTCTTTCAATGGAATTGTAGTGTTTTATTGACAACTCTTCCAAGTACTTGAATCCATCAAGCTCAGGCAATATCAACTTAGGACAGGAGCAAACACAAAGTTTCAAGAGTCTTTAAGGTAAGCTCTGGGAAGTACTCAAGTTGATCATATCCATAAAAAAGAAGTGCTTCCAAGTGGAATAGGTAAGAAAGCTTTAGCAACCTGGGAATTAGGGAATTGACCTGAAGATATGTTAAGCTGGAAGAAAGCTCTAGCAATGATCGAGCTCCTTACAGCCCTCTTGGTCAAGGCATTAGAGAGAAGAAATATTCTATATGCTTTCTGGCGGGTCAAATATCAATGTGCCAGTGATACGTAAGATCACAAGCGAAGACAATTCATCATTTTCTCTTGGAATTCCCCCTTTTAGACTATCACAGGATTAAGGAAATAGCCTTCAGCGGTTTGTTCAACCATCCAATAGCAATGGGTAACTATTCAAGGTCAAATATCTTCAATGCTTTGCAAATTCGTCAAATCCCCAATTGAGGTAGGAATTTCTTTTAGTGAACAACACCCGTAAAGGTTAAGGAATTTGAGAGAAGAAAGATTCCCAATTAAGCTAGGGATTTCTATCAATGACACACAACCCCTTAGATCAAGTTGTATGAGAAGAAAGATACCCAATTGAGTTAGAGATTTTTGTCAATGACACGCAACCCCTTAGATCAAGTTGTTTGAGAGAAGAAAGATTCCCAATTGAGCTAGGGATTTCTGTCAATGACACGCAACCCCTTAGATCAAGTTGTTTGAGAGAAGAAAGATTCCCAATTGAGCTAGGGATTTCTGTCAATGACACGCAACCCTCTAGATCAAGGTGTTCAAGAGAAGAAAGATTCCCAATTGAGCTAGGGATTTCTGTCAATAACTTGCAATTCCTTAGAGAAAGTAGTTTGAGAGAAGAAAGATTCCCAATTGAGCTAGGAATTTTTGTCAATGACTTGCAAATCCCTAAAATAAGTTGTTCAAGAGAAGAAAGATTCCCAATTGAGCTAGGGATTTCTGTCAATGACTCGCAAGACCCTAGATGAAATTTTTTGAGAAAAAAAAGATTCCCAATTGAGCTAGGGATTTCTATTAATGACTTGCAACTATTTAGATTAAGTTCTTCGAGAGAAGAAAGATTCCCAATTGAGTTAGGAATTTTTATCAATGACTCGCAATCCTTTAGATCAAGTTGTTCGAGAGAAGAAAGATTCCCAATTGAGCTAGGGATTTCTGTCAAGGACACGCAACCCCATAAATTAAGTTTTTCGAGAGAAGAAAGATTCTCAATTGAGTTAGGGATTTTTATCAATGACTCGCAATCCTTTAGATAAAGTTGTTCGAGAGAAGAAAGATTCCCAATTGAGCTAGGAATTTTTGTCAATGACTTGCAAATCCCTATAATAAGTCGTTCAAGAGAAGAAAGATTCCCAATTGAGCTAGGGATTTCTGTCAATGACTCGTTTTCCCATAGATAAAGTTGTTCGAGAGAAGAAAGATTCCCAATTGAGCTAGGGATTTCTGTCAATGACTCGTTTCTCCATAGATAAAGATCTTCAAGAGAAGAAAGATTCCAAATTGAGCTAGGGATTTCTGTCAATGACTCACAATACCCTAGATAAAATCTTTTGAGAAAAAAAAGATTCCCAATTGAGTTAGGGATTTCTGTTAATGACTTGCAACTATCTAGAATAAGTTGCTCGAGAGAAGAAAGATTCCCAATTGAGCTAGGGATTTTTATCAATGACTCGCAATCCTTTAGATAAAGTTGTTTGAGAGAAGAAAGATTCCCAATTGAGCTAGGGATTTCTGTCAATGACTCGCAAGACCCTAGATGAAATTTTTTGAGAAAAAAAAGATTTCCAATTGAGCTAGGGATTTCTATTAATGACTTGCAACTATTTAGATGAAGTTGTTCGAGAGAAGAAAGATTCCCAATTGAGTTAGGGATTTTTATCAATGACTCACAATCCTTTAGATGAAGTTGTTTGAGAGAAGAAAGATTCCCAATTGAGCTAGGGATTTCTGTCAATGACACGCAACCCTCGAGATCAAGGTATTCAAGAGAAGAAAGATTCCCAATTGAGCTAGGGATTTTTATCAATGACTCGCAATCCTTTAGATAAAGTTGTTTGAGAGAAGAAAGATTCCCAATTGAGCTAGGAATTTTTGTCAATGACTTGCAAATCCCTATAATAAGTCGTTCAAGAGAAGAAAGATTCCCAATTGAGTTAGGGATTTCTGTCAATGACTCGTTTTCCCATAGATAAAGTTGTTCGAGAGAAGAAAGATTCCCAATTGAGCTAGGGATTTCTGTCAATGACTCGTTTCTCCATAGATAAAGATCTTCGAGAGAAGAAAGATTCCCAATTGAGCTAGGGATTTCTATCAATGACTCGCAAGACCCTAGATAAAATCTTTTGAGAAAAAAAAGATTCCCAATTGAGCTAGGGATTTCTGTTAATGACTTGCAACTATCTAGAATAAGTTCTTCGAGAGAAGAAAGATTCCCAATTGAGCTAGGGATTTTTATCAATGACTCGCAATCCTTTAGATAAAGTTGTTCGAGAGAAGAAAGATTCCCAATTGAGCTAGGGATTTCTGTCAATGACAGGAAATTCCCTAGATCAAGTTGTTTGAGAGAAGAAATATTCCCAATTGAGCTAGGGATTTCTGTCAATGACTTGCAATTCCATAGATCAAGTAGTCTGAGAGAAGAAAGATTTCCAATTGAGCTAGGGATTTCTGTCAATGACAGGCAATTCCTTAGATCAAGTTGTTCGAGAGAAGAAAGATTTCCAATTGAGCTAGGGAATTCTGTCAATGATATGCAACTCGTTACATCAAGTTGTTTGAGAGAAAAAAGATTCCCAATTGAGCTAGGGATTTCTATCAATGACTCGCAACTCTCTAGATCAAGTTGTTCGAGAGAAGAAAGATTCCCAATTGAGCTAGGAATTTCTGTCAATGACTTGCAACTCCATAGATCAAGTAGTTTGAGAGAAGAAAGATTCCCAATTGCGAGAGGGATTTCAACCAATGAACAACAAGATCTGATAACCAGATACTCTAGCTTCCTCAGAGAACAGACTGAAATAGGAATCTTTGTAATGCCAATAGAATTTAAAAGGAGTTCTTTTAGTTCTTGCAATTCCCCCACTTCCTCTGGTAGCTCTTTCAGATTAGTAGAATAACTCAAGTCCAAAGAAATGAGGCTCTTGAGTTTGCCAATAGAAGGGTCGACTTGCTTCAATTTGTAACAATTGGACAAGATGAGAATCTCCAACTTCGTGAAAGCCAAGAGATTAGGAGTATATCTTAACTCCCAGCTATATGAAAGGTTGAGAACTTTTAGCTGCTTTGCCACCTATACAAAAGAGAAAAAGCTGTCAAAAAGGAGTTTAATCGATAAAACAAAACAAAGCAAAGATCATAAAAGATGTCATTTTTTCCATCTTACCATGATCGAACTCCATCCTCCCCAATTACATGTAAGCATGTTATGTGACAATTCCAGCACCACTAATTTAGATAGAAGCAAATTGGTTGTTGAAGAAAATATATCGGGTTCAATGTGTGGCCATTGAAGCCATCTTTCAATGTGTGGCCATTGAAGCCATCTTAATTCAGGAAACAATTCATTAAAATCTCCACTTATGGTTGTCCGGGATAATGAAAGGAACCTTGAGCCCGGTAAGTTTCCAAACAGTTCACTTGTGCATGTAGAGGAATTGCCACGGGGCCAATGATCAAACCCACTCCTTAAACTCTGCATATCAAATCAATCAATTGAGTGTCTGAATCGACTTCTAATTTTTTACTTTTGCTTTTCTAAACCTACCTTGGCCAAACATAAATGTTGACAAAATAAACACACATATAGTATTTTGATAAATTTTTCTAAAATTCAAAGAATATTTTAAATAAAAAAGAACACTTTTAATTCAAGCCGAAACACCTCAATTCTTACCTCTCGCTTTTTTGGAATTTTGTAGTGCATGTACTTTGATTTTTATTAAAGTGGAAATACATGAAACCTTTTAAAACATACGAATGTTAAAGAGTACCCATGGGTCACTTGTTAAGTAGCTAAGTAAGCACCTGATTTTCAATTTGTTAACTATTGTTATTAAGTGTTTAACCATGCTTTAGCATTTGAATAATATTTTAGATTTTGACGGAAATTGGAAGAGAGCTGGCTTTAGACCAACTAAAAATGAACTAATTAACTTCCTTACATGGTGTTATAGTTAGATTAAGGTCTTAACATATGGAACAGTAGGTTTGTCGATGCTGGGCAACATCTTTTGGCAAACTCTGCCACATGAAACTTTCTGGAAAAATCTTCTTATGTTACCTAAACAGAAAAGTGAAGATACGTATGTCCATTTCCCAAGGCTGGCACCATTTCTTTTCGCATCTTACAAGTCAAAAGTACCGCTTAAACTTTGTTGCTAAAGGAGATCATTTAATTGGAAGAAGATGGTGACAAAATCCCAGACGGCTTGATAGACATTAACAACAATACTTTATTATTTTCCCCCGAAAGCTTAGCTGATCAGTGACAGTATTGGATAACGTTCAAGTATCGAAATTTTAAATCTTAAACTTTTTCTATTGGATTAGCATCTCGAGATTGACCACAAATAAATCAAGCCGCCACTCAATCTACACATTGACATGGCGTAAACGTTCAGAGGAATAGACTGAGATGCCCATAACAGAGATCGCAAGTAGCCAAAGCTACTGGTCGGTGGCTGGGCCTCCAGCAAGACTCAGTCGCTTGAACAGCGTAGAGATGCGATTCTGGATCAAAGTGGGCACCTAGTCACGCTCGGCTGGGCATGCGATTCTGGTTCACAGCGGGCACCTGGCCACGCTCAATTAGGCACCAAGGAGACATGTCTAGTGAGTTATTTTTTCTTTGCAATTTATTCTATAGTCAGGTTCTTTAGGATTTACCAAAAGCAATATAAGGCACAGTTGATAGTTTTCTGAAAGATTTGGCTGAAATGTTTGAGAGGCAACCCCACGCTGCTCATTTAGTGGTTAAGGAATGCACTTTTGTGTATCATGATATGAGTTTGATTCCTTGCCCTAGGGGTGTGCAAAATACCCGGAATTGCCCGGACCGCCCGGAACCGGCGGTTCTTGAGGGAACCGGTCCGGTTCCCGGTTCTATGGGCAGATCCGCCCGCCCACCCGGACCGGACCGGTTCCCTTTTAATATTTAAAAAAAAATTACTAAAACTAAATACAAAGTAATTGTTTTGTGGCAGTTGTTTCTGCTGCAGGATGAATACAAAGCTGAATATTGGGGAATTCTTATGCTTTTTGGTTGTTTAGTTTATTTATTAATATAATGATGAAGGTGATGTATTCAATAAAGTCTTGTTTAGTTGCACTTCCTTTGCTTTCCTGTGTTTGGATGGTGCCTCACTTCACATCCTTTGATTTGTCTGTGCAACTTGTGATATTTTGCCGACAGTTCATAGCTTTAAGAGAGATTCATTTTTCCTGAACACTTACTACTCTTCCCACCTCTATATCAACTTACGTACATCCATTCCTTCATTGGTTGCATTTATAGTTGCAATAAATGAATCTTTGTTCCACGTACTTAAATTTGGTTTTTCTTTCTTTGGCTTGCTTTGATGTCACGTATTCGTTCTATGTTGAAAACCAAAATTGTTTCGCATCAAGATCGGTTCCATGGATCCACCTAGGAACCGGACCGCACCGGTGATCCGGTTCCAGGTGGATCCATGCAACAAACGGATGAATCTCGGTTCCAATTTTTCAGAATCGGTACTTAGTGGGCGGTTCCCAATTCTAGGTCGGGAACCACCCGCCCGGATCATGCACACCCCTACCTTGCACTATTAAATGCAAATAATTTCCTGTTTGAACCGTCTAGTCGGACTTAGGACTTAATTAAGCTAGTGTCCCACCTGGCAATGAGAGTTGATGGAGTATTTCACCAATTATGAAACTTAGGTAGCCGTTAGTACCCACTTTTGTTATATAGGTTTTCTATAGGTATATTCATGTAAATTATTGACGTTCATTTTTAGCATGGGCATGCTTCTCAAGAGGTGAATTAAAAATTAGAAATTAGTACTCATATGTTAACATGCACTTCTAGGGTAGAGTAATTTCAAGCCAGTAGTGCCCCTACTCGACCTGCTCAAGAAAATGCATTTGTAACATGTAAAAAGCAAAATTCAACCTAAAAATGGTATTATTTTTGTAAATGGACTTTCCTTAATGTCCACAATACTCTATACACACACTAGGCGCATGTTATGTTAACATTATGCTTACTTTTATGTGAACTCTGTAACTTAAACTCTTACAAATAAGAAGAGAATGGTAATAAAAATTGGGGATGGTACAACATGTTGATGAAGAGAATATTATATAACCGTTAAAGGTGGGGAATGTGTTGGTTAGAGAAGGAGCACTCTACCAAAGTGAGACTTCACTCCTCTGCAATACTTTTTATTAGTAGGAGAATCCTTAAATAATAGTAAAATTGGAAGGGACCTAAAGCGACACCAATCTCATTTCTATAATTATAGTATCATGTTATATTAGATATAGACTAGACATGACCCACACCATGCACACCAGGTGACACCAATTGATGTTTCAAATGATGAGCAATTCCCTCTTAAAAGAGAAGCAAAACACATGTTTATGTGTGTGTGTATATAATTAACTATGTTTAGACAGTGGGCAATTGCAATTAATGATGGTGGTTTCCCTTTAAGAGCTAAATGATGAAAATAGCCCATGGATTCATTTAAATAAATACGATTTATAATGAACTTGATTTTGAGATAATTTAGGTTGAGAGAATAATAGAGAAATCTCTCCCTTGAAAAGAATAGTAAAGGACTAGGCGTCATAGGATTTATGTGGCAAGTAACGCAGGAGACAATTGATGCATGTGACATATGATGTATGTGGAAGTTACATGTGAATGGCCTAGAAACAGAATGGTCGACACGAGGCATTAGTATAAAAGGGGCATTCAGAGGTAAAATCAGACACGCACAGCACAACAAAGTTCATCTTTTACTTTCCTTGTAATTTTCGTTTGCTTGCACTTCCGTTTCATGCAATTTCATTTAATATCTTTTAAATTCCTTGTAATTCGATTTTTAACCCATTTAACTTTTTCTTGTGCATTCCATCCAAGAGAAGTATGTGTCCATTGTTATGGGGGAAAAAAAAGGTGTCTTTCGAATGCGGTTTCCCACCGAAATCTGTCAACTTATAAATTATAACTGTCTTTCCAAAGAACATGATTTGTCCATCTATATGTGCTTTTCCAATAGAGATAAGGATATTACAGTTATATTTTCACGCTGAATTTATTCATGTCAGTTTTGTGCATATGCATGGCATGGGCTAACAACTAGTTGATCCCTATTTCACAACACTCGACACCTTACTTGCTCCAAATTGAAAGCATTATTTTTTTCTTTTTGGAATGCTATTTATAGGCCAAGTGCAAAGATACAATGGGGCAGGAGATATAAGTAAACATTATAAAATAAATAAATAAATAAATTTATAGACTGATCAACATAACTTGGAAGTGCATTTTTTTTTGTTAGTTTCTTGTAAACGTTATGAATAAACTAAACTGCCAAAACACAAATTTGTTTTGTGAAATATGAACTTTCACGAACACTATCAAATCAAAGATAGAATTATTTTTTCTCTTTTTTTGGTTGGGTTTAGTTTTATGGTTTGACTCATTTGTCATTATCCGTACTTTATATATTAACCAGTGAAAAACTCACGGTGAATATAATTTCTCTTAAAGAATAGTTATTGAATCAACAAAAGAATGTGCTCTTTAATTGGTATGAGCGAACTAATTCAAATTAAATCAAGAAATTAAAGCTTTTTCCGTTGCCCAACATCTCTTGGTTAATTGCAAAGGTTAATTCCCCGCCACTGATCAGTCATGAACCTACTAGGCTTCCCCAAATGGAAAATATAAAATAATGAAACGACATGAACATTGACAATCTAAGTAAAAATTAAACTTACTTTCAAAAGTGACTGCATGATGAAAATTTTATATAGTGAAGAAAAAGGTATCGATATAATAATAAGCATGATATTTCCTCTAAATAGTCGAGGGTTTTTGGCACAAACGAGAAATGAAAGAAGCAAAGAAAGGAAAATAAGAAAATACACTCTTTATCACACACCTAAATCCATGAGATGAACAAGGTCAACGTGATATGATTCTTTAGGTGATTTTTGCCATCATAACTATTAAGACACAAGAAGAATGAAAAGAGACAGATATCCCTCGTAGGGGGAGGGGTATCTTCAAAATAAAAACGGAAACAAAAATAAGGGTATCAAACATTGGTTTCCTAATTCATAGGAGCACCACAATAAATTCAACCGTACTACAAAGCAAGCACCTGTGATAAGTACGAAAATTTTCTTTAGCGTAACTGATTTGCTTAATTATTAGTTATTATAATCGGCTTGTGTTGTACATTACCATTTTGAACGAAAATTTAAAACATCTTCATTTATCCGATCTATGCTGTATATGCTTCATCTTAATTAAATTATTGTAGTCTTTTAGATTATCAATAGTTTCAAGTAGATATAAAATTACATGCTTTTAGTTAATGAGATTTTCAATGTAGAATCGTAGTTAAAGAATCTTAAATTGATTGCAAAATTAAGTTTTTAATAGATGTAATTTATATCAATGAATTTGGATCAAATAATGTAACTTTTTCATCCTTGGGACACTCATAATCCAATTACTATCACAATTTATGTAAGGGGAACATGAATGGGTGTATGAATAGATATTTTCTTGAAAAGTAGGGGTGTCTACTAATACTAGACGAAAGACTAAATGGAACACATCAAATTTATGGAGTTATGAGAGAGAGAGAGAGAGAGAGAGAGAGAGAGAGGAGTGCCATATGTTACCTCCATTTTCATTTTACTTCTCAAGGCTTTATCTTCAAGCCATGGCTTTAGACATCTCTGAGGCGATTGTCCTGGGCAAAAGATGTGCCTTCCAAGATCTCTCAATTGATCATGCATCCAAAACCTATCATACTTATCCATTTTTATTAAGCACCTTAGCTTCAGCTCTTTAATTCCTCGACTCGGATAAAACAGACAATCCTTCCACACGTAAATGGCAAATTTGCTGTCTTCGCCAATAAAGAAGCAAGCAATATCGAGAAAAATCTGCTGATGTTCAGGTTCCAATGCATCATAACTTATCTGCAATATCTTTTGGACATTTTTATCCAATCCGTTTCTTAGTTTCTCCAACATTTCCTGCCATATTTCTCCATCTGTTTCTTTGTACAAGGATGAACCTATGACCGTGATAGCTAAGGGAAGCCCGCCCATGGTGGATAAGATATCACGAGAGATGCCCTCAAAATTCTCTGGACATTGGCCCATTGGAAATGCATGTCTTTTAAATAAAAGCAAAGAATGCTCCTCATTTAATTTGTTCAATTCATATAGACAGTCTACCTCAAACGTAGATTTATCAAGAATAGCTTTATTTCTAGTCGTAACAATAATGATACTTCCTATCCCAAACCAATCACGTTCTCTAGCCAAAGCATTGAGTTGATCTTGGTGATCAACGTCATCCAGAAGAATAAGAACCTTTCTTCTTTTAAATTTGAATTTGATCAAATTAATTCCCTCATCAATTGTACGAATTTGACGTTGATTTGGTTGTATATCCATTAGTAGATTTTGTAGATGAGGTATACCGTTGCGGGCTGTTTCTCGTATATCTGGAAGGAAGCTATGATGCAGAAAGCCATTCAATAGCTTGTTGTAGATGACCTTGGCAAGAGTCGTTTTACCGATCCCGCCCATGCCATATATTCCTATCATTCGAGCATGATTGGTAGGAATGTTTACCCAATTCCTAATTTTGTTGACATGATCGTCAACTCCAACTAAGTGCTTCGAAACATCAAGGTGAAAATCACATCTCAACTTGCTCATAATAGTTTCAATAACTCTTTCCACTAATTCTCCTTCATGCCTGTCAAAAAAAAAAAAAATCATCATAACTTCATAATTTTGCGTGATCTCATCAAAAGACACCCACATATATGTGAATGATGTATGGAACCAGTTAACATGCAAAATGTTTTGGTTTTACTAATTACAATGAAGGATGATGGTGTAGCAATCATTTCATTTTTCCCCTTCTTTTCTTCCAACAGATAGATCTTATTGAAATAAGATAAGGTGGTGCACCTAGCAAATTAAGATTCTTTAGAAGTAAAATGTTTGTTATAAGCTTATGGTCACTGCTAGTTGAAGGATAGGAGGCCAATAATTTTGGTTAGAAAAAGTTTAGGAGGAGAAGATGTTCTTGCTCTAAAGCCAGCGTATCCCAAGGACCTAAATGGAGGACTTATAATTAACTTATAGATTGCCTCCCAGTGAAAGTTATTGGCAACAGCGGGTGTTGAACCTAGACATGATCTATGTGAAGCAACAGGAGGTTGATTTATCCGGTGGTTACCAAGCTTTTGAAGACTGAGTTAGGGATCCTAAGGTTTTAGATGTTGTTAGTGTAATTTTCAGGGGAAATCCTAGAGAGTACAAGTATTTGTAATCCATGGGCCATTATGGTTATTCACTGGGACATTTGGGATGTTTTGTAAGCTTGTAGTGGGAGTAGTTCATCCATAGGACATTGGTTTTGCTAAATAACAACACTTAATAAAAAAAAGATGTAGGTGGAAGGTAAGTACCCATTAGCAAATTTCTCAGATTCCCATCCATTTAAGTTACTCACTTCTGTAAGAGCCCGCTGCCCTTCCTGAATATCCTTCTTATCAAAATGCTTCTTACGCAAATGGAAGGCCTCCCCAAAATTTCCCTTTAGATACCGCACATCCGATGGAAGCACTTTGTAAAAAATGGGCAACACCGTGTGTGACATGCTCTTCTTGCAGTCCATGATGCGAACTAGCTCACGAAGGCACCATTTGCTCGAAGCATAATTTTCAGAGATGATGGGGATTGAGATCTTAGATCGCGTGATGGCATTGAGAATCTCTGAATTAAAATCCTTGCCAATTTCAAGGCTGTTATCATCCCTGAACACAGAAATCGGTGCAGTCCCTACACTGATTAGACTGCGGTAGAGGTGATCAGTGAATTCATTGCGAGTGTCGGAGCCTCTAAAGCTCAAGAACACATCGTATTGATCGCTACCTCCTCCCGTGGGTATGGAAGGTAAGTACGAAGAAGCTGATGCTCCATTAGTGATCTCTTTCTCAGCAATCCTTCTCTTTTTCTCCCTTACTGCTCCTTTTTTTGGCGCTCTTTTTCTTTTTCTTTTTATTTTGCTCAGATTATGCCCTTTCCCCATAGAAATCTTATAGACAAAAATGAAGAGAGGATGCCAACCTGCTACACAAGAAGAAGTAGATAAGCAAATGAAAAGGCAGAGCACGTGCTTTTCGGGAGGAAAGCATATGATTTCTGAACGATTGTGAATCCAAAATGTTTAATGATCAACTCCGTCTGTTGACTAATTGAATAGTAAAAGTTATTGACTTAGGAGTGCAGTTCACATCTTTTCTTTCCAATGGACCGCGCCCTCTCGTCAAGGCAACATCATTGGGTTGCGTCCACTCATGGACAAGAAGAAAATGGCTAATTTTCATGTCTGCATGCGTGCCCTATAGTCAAGGCTCCTAATCTTTGGTGGAGGGTGCATGCATTATGAACAATTACTAATGCTAAAATGTTTACTGAAGAGAAGATGCCTTCTTGTTCCACCAAAAGATGTAGATAAACAAGTGAAAAGGCTAGATGGAAAGCACATGATTTATGAACGATTCCCAGTACACAATGTTTAATGAATGAGTTTTCTTAGGCGGGTGCCTATTGATTAATCAAATATTACAAGTTGTTGTTTTAAAGCAGTGTAATGCACATCTTCTCTTTCCCATGGACTTGATCCTCTAGATGCATGGACCTTACTAATCAAGGTGATTTTCATTAATCGTGTCTCTTATTGGTTGGTTACAAATTAAACATGTCACTCGCATGTAAAATTAACTAAAGCTAACATGTTGATGCCTATATTTCATCAGGCATTCTCAAATGCATATGCCCCTAATGAATCTCAACACTTATATTATGTGGTTTTCACATGAAACTCAATAATAATAAAGGTTCAAATTTATTAAGGGCATATGCACTCAGGTCCTCTAAGAAATTTTCCATATTTGCTTTAATCAAAGCCTCTAATCAGTGGTTTAATGTAAGCATCTATTTGAAAGCACATGCATATAGTTGATCTCTGCCTTCATCAAAGTGCTAATTACTAATATTCATAAAATCTAATATCAAATCTTCGTAATCAATTAAAAAGGAAACAATTTAACGGAAATAGCAATCAAATTTGTGAGTCGTTAAATAAGAAATTGTCATTTAAAAATTAGAAAAGTGAAGAGCCAAATTAGACAAACTCCTTCTCTCTAAGAATTATCGTTCACGCAATCTCAATGAGAGTTAGCTTTTGACCCCAAAAGAGAAGAAAAAAAAAAAAGAAAAACCTGAGAGTTAGCTCCCCTAGCAATGGCAGGCCTTCGGAACCATCCTTGCTAAATGGGTCATCCATGTCTGGATCCTAGCCCTCATTACTAATGGTCTTTTTTTCTATTTTTCTTATTTTCTTCATTTCCCTAACCTCCACTGATTAAGTTATCAACTCTCTCAGCAGTACATATTCCCCATCCCCTCCTGAGTTTTGTCCTTGTTTAGTTCTCCTGCCACATCCAAAATGTCTGACAATATGGGTGGATTTAATGAGGGGCTAAGGGTGCCTGGCCCAGCCAACTCTGCGAAATTATGCTTGAACCCAATTATTTAAAAAAAAAATTACATATTCATCCATAAGTATTGGCGCCACCAAAATCTTTTAGGAAGCAAAAACAGATTAACACAAAAGCTTTAATTAAATTTGTAATTGATTGAGCGGAAGCAGTCGCAGATGCTTTTAAGTCCTTGCCTTATACTCTTTTGTATCTCACGCTCTAGTCAAGTCAAAAGTTGTTGGCTTGGTCCGCCCACGATATTAAATTCTTAATTGGGCTATAAAAACCTAGAATCTGTGTACAAGCAAGTTGCATTCATTAAAATAAATAAGCAAAGGTTCTGTTTTTGTTTGATTATTAAACATCAGAATTTGATAAATCATTTAAAAGCTGATAAGTGAGTTCAAACCAAATTGGAAATGTGCGGAAGATGTGAATAAAAGGCCTAGTTAGTGATTAGAAATGTGATCTTACATTTTAATTTCAATTTCATATTCTAAATGGATTTGGAAATGAGATAGAGATGAATAAAAGGTCTTTGCTCCTTACCAAAATAAATAAATAAATAAATAAAAGGTCTTTGCTATTTCTCTTTTATTTGTTCCTCACTGCACTTACGTACTAGCAATTTCATGCAAAACAAATCCACTTTAATCTGATATGACATTACTGAGGTATTCTCTTCGAACTTTGAAATTTAAATAATTGATCGACATTTTATCTATAGAATAGAACTATCATTTGTTAGATGACACCAAAGAAGAAGCAAATGCTCCTTCAGTGCTCTCTTTTTCTGCACTCATATTCTTCTTTTCGAGACGATAGAATACAAGCATAGGGAAAAGAATCAGTGCAACGGGCATGGCAAAGGAACGACCTGAAGCGAACGGTGCGTCCCTTTGTTTGCCTTGCTCTGACTTTGCCCTAGTCTGAACAACTTGAAATTAGGTCGTGATTTGATCGAAGGAGAAGCAGAAGAGAAGAAAATAAAGGGAAACTGCTGAGGAAAATCCAGAGAGGACCAAGGTTTGAAAAGAATGGCCTTCAGTGCGTGCCCCCTTTTTCCTCGAGGGCCCACCTTGAGAATATCATTGCAAAGTTTTTTTAATCCAATTAAATGGACGTAGAATAGGATTATAGGCTAAATTCGTGATAAGTCAGATTAAATTGATTAATTACATTTTAAGGAATAAACTTATAGTTTGTAGCAAAAAGGTGAAAGATATTAGAGATATAAAGCTAAGTGAGTGTCCTAATAAACATGTATATTTCAACTTTTTTGAAATGTTTTCATGTGTATATGTCAAAGATCAATTAGTTTATTTTTCTCTAACATAAAAGATCTTAAGAAGAATCATACCATGGATTTTGGTATGTCTTGTATTGTGATGATGACTGAAGCTACCACTGATTTGAGAGCAGGTAAAAAGTAGCAACGCAGATTTTTCGTTTGAGAAAGTGGCAATAGAGTTAAAAATGCTCTGACCTTCACATAATAGCTATTGTCGTTTATGCGTGTGAACTATACTTTTTCATTACTGAATTCAACCTCTTTTTATCCTTTTTTGGGGTAACTAACTTCGTCAATTTTCAAAATTTTGAAGGAAGAAAATGAGTTAGAGGTGAAAGGCAATATACTTTTTAGGATTATATAGTCCAATAATTCAAGGAAGACAACATATTATTTGTCTAGAATGTCCTATAATTGTCTAAGGCAAAATTGTGAATAAAATCTGATTAAGAGAGTACTTGCTTTTATGGGTGATTGGCTACAAAGTGTGTAGATTCTAGACCAGAACCCTAAAACCCACCTATCAGAGCATCTTCTCAATTCTCGGAATTGAAAATTGAACCCCCTTGATCTTGGAACTTGCCATGAACCGGCCTATTACTTTTTCTTTTCTATGTCATGTTTTATTTAATTGATCTTACACCATCAGAGACAAAGAAACCTCACGATCCATGAAAAGACGGTCCTTGGCTTGGGGTGAATAGTGGCAATTTTGTGCGCAATAGAATTTAGCGTGCGCGCATTCCAACTCATTCTAGCTTAACAAAAGATCGACACTGAATTACGATGCAAACGAACAATGAGACAGAGGCCACATGATTAGACACATCTACAGTCGAAAGCAAAGGCAAAGGCTTCTCTTTTCTACGTAAGTCCATTATGAGCTGGTGACAAACCACGGTAGCAGCCACCCCCATTAGACAAAAAGAGCCTAAAACACCCTAGTTCAGCCGCAACAAATCAACAGAAATGGCACCGTAATAAGAGATGAAAAAACGATTACCTTCCGTGAGCTGAGATACGAAAAGAGGTGCGAGATCGGAGAGAGAAGACCCTAAACAAGCCTCGGCGAGAACTTTCAAGAGGGAAATGAACAAAGAAAGCGAGTGCGCACTGTAGATGATAACCTTGAATTGTTCTGCGAGAGAGAGGCTAGATGTAAAAGATACAGAAAGTGAGAACTATGAGAGAGAGAGAGAGAGAACTATCAAATTCCAACAGGTTTAATCAGTCCAATCGCTCATACTGATCAGTTTGAATAAGGGGAACGTAGTAAGAAAAATCTACAATAAATGTGACGACTGTGATTTTGAAAAAGTCGATGGAATTTCACATGTTATATTGTGCTGCTTTTAAGGATGTTGAATGTCATGCAATGAGTAATAATCAAATGTTTTTATTTTCTTCTATCAAAATGTAATAGACTATCCGACACATATGGAGGAGTGATGCAGAGACGGAATTACTCGGATGGGCTTTAATGTCTAAAAAGGAGTTACCTTAAAGCACATCAAGTCGTGTCCGAGCCTCAAAAGCAGCACGATTCTGAGATCACCTTCACGCCTCAATCTAGAGCTATCAAAGCCAGATGTCTCAGAGCGAAAGACCAGCGTCTCAAGTGACTTATGGTGATTGGCGTTTCTGCTCCTGGGTAACGCGCACTCGGACTTCAAACAGAGCTTTACTTCTCACTCTCGCCCCGAAGGAGACGCGCAATCTTGTGGAGAGGATTGCGTTTCTGTCACGAGGCAATCGTACTGCTTTTTTCATCCTCACCTTTTTGACCAAGACACCGAAACAAACCTTCCTTCCTCGAAATTGGCAAGACCACCTCGCTGTAGGCTCCATAGATATTTTCGTTGCTTGTCTGCAAGAGCCACACAATCATCGCCCTTCTTTCCGTTTTTGTCGTAACGCGATCATCACTTTTGCTTGGCAACTTCCACAAGGTGTTCAAACTGGAAATTGCTTCTTCTCTCGCCTCAAAAGATGAGCCAGACCTGCTGGGGATCCACGCAATCTGGCCGCGGATTACGCGTCTTTTGTGTGGTGATTTGAACGGAACCGAAATGGATCGAAATTCTGTATATTTTTTTATTTGATTCAGTTCTGATGATTAAAAAAATACTTTTTTTTGTTTGGATTATTCTGATTGGATTAATTAAATCAAATCAAATTCTCAATAAAAATTAAAGGATCAACTTAAATACTCTCTCCTTTGTCATTTCATTCAATTAGGTTCCTATAAGTAAAACATAAAAAGAAAAACTGATAAATCAAACTCACCTAATCGAATTTTTGACTCTGGTCGCGATTCAATTCAATTCAACTCTCGCTTATTAGTAATCCGAAATGAACCAAACCATTAACACTCCTAGCAATTTACATAATTAGCCTGCTTTCGTCAATTCATCTTGCAATTGGACCACATGGCTGCAAAAATCAAAGTGAAGATGGGTTAACTTTTAACTTTTCTTGTCCATTGAAACGAAAGTCTCTCTTTGCTAGAGGCATTAAAATTAATCAAAAATCTACTTTCTAACTCATTTTCAATAGTCCAAATTTTTTACAAGCATATATCATGTTTGTAAAAAGCATAGAAAGCTAATCGCCACCTTGAGCAAGACTACCTCACTGTAGACTTTTTAAGGATACTTTGTTATTTTCTCTTTGTAATTGGACCGCGTGACTAGTCAAATCAAATGAAGACGGGCGACCTTTGGCTTTGCCTGACCCCATTAGCTGAAAGAATCGAGATATTTTGTGTAGGAGTCAACGTGTTTACACTGGATCATTTGCCACTCCTTAAAAAGCCACGCAATCGTCCGCTTGGCAACTATTGCAAAAGTACTCATGTTGGAAATTACTTCTTCTCTTGCCTTCCTTCGCTTAGGATACACACAATCTTACCGTGGATGTCTTTGATGAGGCAATTTGTTTCTTTAACCCTCACCTTTTTTGTTAGATCTCCTTGTAATTGGACCACCTAGCCGTGCAAATCAAATGGGGGATGAGCAACCTTTTGCTTTCCCTGCCCGTGGAAATTGGAGTCTTTTGCTGGCGTTGAAATGGGCAAAAAAATCTACAATTTAACTCATATTTAGCGAGCTGAATTGTATATATGTTAGCAAAAATTTAAAGAATGGGTTTTTTTATGAATTTAAAGTAAAAAAAAATAACTGCATACAAATTTAATGAGTCTAAAGACTCTAAACTACATTCACATGTAATTCATCTTAATCTCAAAAATAAAATAAAGTAGTAATGATTTTTCCATTTGCTTTTACATGGCTCCTTCTTAGTGGGCCTCATGCACACCCCAAACATGTGGAGGCCAACTCATGTGGTACGACAACCGCGTGAGCTTTTTCTCTCCTTTGTCTGTTCCTTTGGCCAATGTCCATGTGATATGTCACTCATTATTCACGTCTTGTTGGGTAGTTATGCCGTTTTTCTTTTTTCTTTCATTAAATTCTTTTCTTCATGAAATAAAAAAACAGAAATTAATATGACAATATCAGCTAATCTTTCTATTTTTTGAGATAGAAAAGTGTAAAAGAAATAAATTTGAAATAAAAAATAAAAAAATCTATCTATTTGTTCCCAAAAATAAAAATGAAAAAAATTATTTCTAAATAGAAATTATTCTCAAAAATAAAAATATTACTAAACGCATCCTCAGTGAACTCGACATCTTAATTTGAATTTAGACAGTTAGATTTGGCAAGACTCATATAAAACTTACATAAATATTGTCATTTTCAATGGTTCAAATTGAATTATATATGTATGTATGTATGTTTGTATGTGTAAAAGGCGTGGAAAGCTAATAGTCACCTCCGGGCAAGATTACTTCACTCTAGACTTCTGAGGATATTTTGTTACTTTCTTTTTGCAATTGGACCGCGTGACCAATCAAATCAAAACGGGCGACCTTTAGCTTTCCTCAACCCCATTAAATGAAAGAATCAATACTCTGCGTTGGAGTGAAGGTGTTCACATTGGAAAATTAGTTTTCACGTGATGCTACTCCTTAAAGAGCCACACCATCATCTCCTCTGCTCGGCAACTTTTGCAAAAGTGTTCATGTTGGAATTACTTCTTCTCTTGCCTTAAAAGGTGAGCAAGATGTTCTTGAGACACACACAATTTTGTCGTCTATAATGAGGCAATTTACTTCTTTAACCGACTAACCCTTCCCTTTTGTTAGTTCTCGTTGCAACGGGATCATGTGGCCGCCCAAATCAAAATGAAGATGAACAGCCTTTTGCTCTCCTTATCCATTAAAATAGAAGCTTTTCATCGCTAGAGGTGTTGATGTGGTAAAAAAAACTAATTTTTAACTCATATTTAATAAGTTGAATCTTATGAGTTAGTCAAAGTTCAAAAAAATTAATTTTTTTTTTTATGAATTTAAAGTAACAAAAGTTAATTCAATATAAATTTTATTGAGTTTGAACTACATTCACATATAATTCATGTGAATACAAAAAAGGAAAATAGTAATGATTTTTCCATTTACTTTTTTGTATGGCTCCTTCTTAGTAGGCTTCCTGCTTGGGTGTGGTACAACCCAGCGCAATGAGCGCAACTTATGTGGGACGACAACCGGTCACTTTTCCTTTTCTCATTTTTCTACTGTATATTTAGTGAATCTGACGTACCCTCACCTTAATCTGAATTTAGACTGTTAAATTTAATGGGACTCACATAAAATTGATATGGATCTTGTAATTTTCGGTGGTCCAAATCTAATTTAGTATGTGTCCCATGTTTGTGTGAAAGGCATAAAAAGTTATTATTCACCTTCGGGCACTCCTACAAATCCTAGGAGATCAGTGACCGTCAAACCACTAAAGAATAAATCTCAGCCTTCAATTGAAAACTGTGAAAGTATCTATGAGGTACACCAATTCAAATGTCAGGTACGGCAAAATGCACTAGAAAAATGCGGGTGGAAAATTGGTCTTTTGCTAAATGCCATTTGATCTATACTTGGGTCTTTGGCCAACAACGAAGAATCGATACCAGTGTGACAGTCAACGTATTCATAGTGGAGATTAATTTTTACATGATGATACTCTCTAAAAGCTATGTTCAAGAAAATAATGCAGGTGGAAACGGGAAAAGACATTGAGACGTGTAGATCATTTTCTTGAAAGTGTTATTGCCTTGATTTTGTGGGAAAAGAATAGAAAGCAATACATTTCACTTTTAACAAAATCTTTGGAAGACTCTCTTCATAAAACTTGTGCTAAAACTTTAGAGATAATGAACCGCCGGTCCCTGAAATTTTACAATTCGTTCTATGTCGTCCTTGTGCGTATTTTTTTTTTTTCGTTCAAGCTAGTCATTTGGTTATAAATTAATACAAATTCTAGAAATTTTCATAATCTTCAATCACTGCATGGTCCACCGGCATAGTGCATCTCTCGTGGTTAAATTAACATGCTCTCGAACCCTATGCAACTTGGAGACGGATAATTTCCCTACAAGGTGCATTCAGTTTTATTTTCAACTCCTTTAGTCTCAACCCGTTTCTGGTTACCACAACAAATTTGGATAACATACCTATAAATAGTGGCATAGCTATTAGACTCAGAGTTTCTCTGACATCAGAAAATCGTAGATCAATCAGTTTCTCAATACATTCAGGTAATTCAGTGAGATTTTCACAACCCCGTAACATCAAAGCCTTTAGGTTGTGTAATCAAAATAAAAATTCAGGAAACCTTTTGATATCAGTATGAGAAGTTTGGACAAAAAACACAGCACCAGAGACGACATCTGATAACAATTTCTACTGAATTATCAGGGAAAACCTTTGAAGAGACCATACGAAGCTGCATGCCCACTATGACGCCACAAAGAAAATGCATACTATGCTATTATTATTGCGAAATACGCACTGGTGGAGGAAAAAAAGGTTCGCAAAAGACCTTAGTCACATGTTAACTACATGTTAATGTCGATGTTCTTTCAATAGTAAAGCCAAATATTTTTTTTAATCAGTGGTCCACTAGAATCGTTCATCTAATTAGGCAAAACTATAACCTGATAAGTAATTTTCAATGTGTTTTGATGTAATATCTACCATAATCAATGGACAAATAACCACAAAAAAGGTTTGGATGAGGCTGTCAGATTTCTAACAATATCAACAGAAAGAGGCTGCAGAGTGCAGATCCCAGGCTTGATGTCACCTTATGCTAAGTAATTTGACATAAAGAGGATGCAGGCTGCAAGTGCAAATGGCCCTTGGATTGATTAGGCAATGATTTTGGGGGCAACTTGCACGTATGAAATATCGGTTTCGACTGATATTTGGAACTGCATTCTGGTCAAATGGCATTTATCTGGAACTGCAACTGATGTTTCTCTCATTCAGTATTTCATAGTACCATTCTATTCTACTTCCCCTGTTTCTTACAATGCTGAGATAGAATTTGTATCAGTCCCGGATTTGGATGGAGTGCGGGTGGGTTTCTACATGTGGTGCCAATTATCATGTCCGACAAAAATGAATTTAACATTTCCAACTTCAACAAGATTTCTTCAAGCATTAGTGCCGCTTGAAGTTATTTTTGCTAAAATAGCAAAAATCTCACTTATTCAGAAATTGTCGGCTGACAAATCGCTAGGATGTCCAATCTTCGGTAAGAAAATTGTGATAATGATTCAGCAAATCAGGAACTAGATGAGTAATTCAAGAGTCTCCAGCAATCCTAACTGCCAAACTATACTAAAGCAAGCAATTAATTTTCCCTCACTTTTCACGAGTAAAAGCACGGAAGTACCTTACATAGTTACATGTAAATACCGGTACAATAATTACGCAAATTAGTGGACAGCCATTGAATGGCACTTGATCATGCTGCGAAGTGCTATTAAACTACTCCATATTGATGGTACAGGTGCACATTCCTACCGGCAAGGAATCTATGGAGTTCCAGATGTTGCTGATACACAGTAACAGCTCTGGCAAAGTAAAAATCATATCCAGCTACACTTAAATTTCAGTGCAACAATAAACACCTAGGAAAAGCTTGAGCAATGAAGACTGTCATCCCTCTCAATCAGCTGAGTCAGAAAAGTGATGGACATCTCTAGCTGAGACATAGACCCGTTAAACGGGTGGGTCGGGGTCGGATTTGGGTCGGGGTCGGGTCATAAATGGTCCGACCCAAAGCGACCCATTTAACCCGTTTATAACCCATTTATTACAGTGCAAATTTTTTGACCCATACCCGACCCGACCTATACCCAACCCATACCCGACCCATTTAACAAAACATAAAAAAGCTTATATATATATTAAAATGGTATTGCTAACATGATTTTATACAATACAAATTTTAAAAAAATTATTTAAAAAATTGAAATTTTATTTATTTTTTATTTAAAAAAATTAAATTTTAATTATTTTTTATTTTTAAAAAATTAAAATTTAAATTATTTTTAATTTTCTTTTTTCTTTTTTCTCTTTTCTTCTTCCTCTTCTTTGGCCGGCCGCCGGCCACGACGACGGCCGGCGACCGGCCACAGGCGAGCTGGCTCGCCCGGCTCGCCGACGCCGGCGAGTTCGAGTCTCGCCCGATCAGCGAGGCTCGGGCCTCAGCGAACGTCGGCGAGGCCTCCGCCTCGCCAGACGTCGGCGAGGCCTTCGCCTTGCCAGATCTGGCGAGCTCGAGGCTCGCCCCTCGCCAGATCTGGCGAGGCTCGGGCCTCAGCGGACGTCGGCGTGGCCTCCGCCTCGCCAGATCGGCGAGGCTCGAGCCTCGCCGGACGTTGGCGAGGCCTTCGCCTCGCCAGATCTGGCGAGCTCGAGGCTCGCCGGCGTCGGGCGAGCTCGAGCTTGCCCCTCGCCAGATCTGGCGAGGCTCGAGCCTCGCCCGACGCCGGCGAGTTCGCGTCTCGCCAGATCGGCGAGGCTCGAGCCTCGCCGGGCGTCGGCGAGGCCTCCGCCTGGCCAGATCCGGCGAGCTCGAGCTCGCCCGCCGCCGGCGAGCTCGAGGTTCGCCTGGCCGGTCGCCGGCCATCGCCGTGCCGGCGACCGGAGTTAGAAGAAAGAAAAAAAAAGAAAAGAAAAAATCATTATAATTTTGATTTTTATAAAAAAAATTGTAAAATTAAAGAGAAGGGAGAGAGAAAATGAGGTTTTTAGTGAAAAATGGGTTGATAAATGAGTCATAAATGGGTCAGCTCTCTGACCCGTTTAAAACCCATATATCTTAGTGTATACCCATTAAAACTTATTATGGGTGCTTTATAAGATAAAGCTTGACCCATTAATGACCCATTTAACTATAAATGGGTCCATAAATGGGTTGCACAACCCATTTAACACCTCTACTGAGACATCATAAGTGATTCTATTGTTAATTTTCTTATCGATAATACGCTTAATATGCAATTCAGTTTTGATGCCAACTGTGACATTTTGACTATGTAAAAGAGTATCGATAATTTATTGGTATAAACCCCTGCAAAGAGAAGAAATCTTCATTTCCTGGGGAGTTGGAAAACCAGACATCGGTATGCTGCTGATATGAGAGTAAGAAAATGAACCTGTGCTGGCTTATACATTCGAATAAATAGTGTGGACTCGGAAAATTGGCAATATTGACAACTCGCTGTGTTTTCAAAAACTTTGGCATTATATCAATCTTTTAAGAACCAGTCATCGTACCACAGAGGGGGCAGCACCAGAGTTTACATGAGAAGTCTCTGGAAGCAGCGGTAGCTGTAATCCTCACGATTTCGTTTGTTTTCTTCTATCTTCAAAGACATTCCCTTCCTCTTTTTTTTGGAGGTTTTCAGTGCATTTTGTGGTCAACTCAGTCAAGCAAATGGAAGATAGCATTACTAATTCTACAAGCTTTGAGCATCGTTCTTTGTGGCTAGTGCGTTGGTCGTTCCTGACTGCTTGGAGTTGTTTGGACTTGCAGCAGCTAACTTTTAGACTGGGTTTCCATCGAAATTGGAATAGTAGTTTTCTTGATTGATTTAACTCTTATGCTCACATCAAAACCACAAGCACATAAAGTATAGACGAGATTAACTTTGCCAAGTTGGAATGTCCAGGATAAGCATCAAGGACAAATCCACCTTGCGTGGCGTAAAATTCCAATGCTTCAGGCATAATGAAAAAGAGCTGATTGCTTAGGAAAATGTTCTTGTCAAAAAGTTAGTACAAATCAAAAGAAGAATGACAATTTACTTGCTCTTTTTCCTCAGTAGGAAGTATCAACTGCCTCCCTACTGTAGTACATGATTTATCACATCGTTACCTTTGGAATTCAATCATTGGTAAGCCATAATCATATGGACATTCTTCGTAGTTCTGTACGATGTGTGTTCTAGGCAAGTAGTGAGTTGCATCAGAAATATCCAAATAAATCAAACCCAAGTTTTCAAGTCCCCGTAGGTCGGTAAAATTGTCGCAGTCTTGTACCACCGGAAATTGTTACTCTTTACATGTCAACAAATCTGGTAAAGTCCTGATTGACTCGCATCATGTGATATCTGATGTGTCTAGAGTTATCAAATCCTCGATTCCAGTTATTCCGAAGTATCAAGCGTATCCTGATGGTAGAGTTTCTCTAAATTCTCGAAATTTGACAGGTTTGGCAATATCTTTAAGGATGGACGTTCGTCAATGTATATGTGTTGGCAGGACAAGAAATTCTCCGGACTCAATATCACGAAGCTCAATGCACCAGTTTTTTTTGGTCAGATGATGCACACCAATTGATGTGCAACTCTCAGGGTCTCGAAGCACGACAGCTTTGGTAATCTTTCCAGGGACTTGCACGACCAGGGGTCCAACTTTTCCAAGAATCTCGACCTATCAAGGCCTCAAATCTCAATTAGACTTTTGTAATTTGTGGCCTTTAATTCCTTTAGAAGCTCTGATTTTTCAAGGTTCAATCTTTCAATGGACGTGCAGTCAGTGATATTCGGTGCTTCCAAGAACTCTGAACTATAAAGGCCTCAAATTTCTATTAGATTTTCGCAATTTCTATCAGTCAATTGTTCAGATGATTTGCTTTTAGAAGGTCCAGTCTTCCAATAAAATGGCCAAAATCTACATCCAATTCTTCCATGTGCTTCAACCTGTCAAGACCTTGAACATCGACTAGATTGTCTTCCATATCTGATGGAGCGCTTGATCCATAGCTCTGACTCATTGGCACACATCTCAAGTACTCTACACATTGTCTAAGGCCATGCTGCTTAGCAACTTCATGCGACCGGCTATGGCCAACATTGTCGGGGATATTGATACTTGCCGGCATTCGCTTTGCATCGGTCTGGAGCATTCACGGAGCTCTAATCCTGGCAAGCATTTCAACTTGCCATATCCTGCGACATGAAGCTTCAATAGTCTTGGAGGGAGCTCTGGGAGAGATTCTTGCGATACGCAGTCATTAACTGTGAGTTCTCTTAGATGGATTAGATAAAGAGAGGAGGCAAAGTGCAACTCTGCCTGGTGACTTCCAGAAAGGTTCTTCAGGATTTTCCCCAACCTTCCAATGGTACCTGGCAACTTTTGTATCCTAGTAGGAGAAATCTTCTGGATTTCCAAATTATGCAAATCCCCAATGGAAGATGGGTATTACGTTATGCATGTTCTGGACAGGTCGAGTTTACTCAATGACTCCATCTTCCCAATGGAGTATGGGATATGTGTTGATGGGCAACAAAGTGTAGAAGTAGTGCCAACTGCCAAGTAGCAAGCTCTACAGCTTCTTAAGGTACCCAATGTTATCTGGAAGTTCAGTGATATCCCGACAGTTGCTTAAATCGAGAGTCAAAAGATTCATTAAATGGCTTATTGAGTCCAAAAGTCAAACTAGAGTAGAACAATGCTTGGCATTAAGCTTCTCCATCTTCCTCAGAGAACCAACAGCAGGAATCTCTCTTATGGCAGTTGAATCCAACACAAGTTCCTTCCAATGTCTACGTTCTTTTTTTTTTTTTTTTTTGACATAAACACACTTATATATTAATTAGAGATGGAAATTACATCCTGCAGCTAAAGCATCCGCATACAATAAGTCCAGCAGATCCAGCGGGAGAGAAAGAGTGAAGTTTTGGGCTGGGTGAGCTAACTGGGCTTTGGCAGCCCAGTCAGCCACTAGGTTAGCCGTTCGGCGGCAGTGTCGCAAAGAGAGAAGAGAAAAGTGGGATAACCAAAATAGGGTTTCTTCGATCACTGGCCTCTGCTCCCATTGCGGCAGGCAAAGACCATTCACGATCTCAACTAGTTGAAGACAATCGGTATGAAGATCGATGGGGTTGTTGTGGAGTCCTCGATGATAGAGATGTTGGAGAGACAGATTCAGCGCCTGGAGCTTCGATTCGAAAGGTGAGGTTGCTGGAAAACATCTTGAGTAAATGTCAGTGATTTTACCTGATCATCTCGGCAAATACTAGCCATAGATCCTGCCGAATTGCCCTCTTGATAACTCCCGTCGATATTACATTTCAGGACGCCCTGTGCCGGAGGTCGCCAAAGCTGATCTGGTGGAACAGAGTCAAGGCCAGAGCTTGAACTCGATTGGTGGATGCCTGCAATAGAAGACTGATATGCTGATAGTTGTGCCAGAGCCGATTCCACTACCATGGAGGGATTCAGACGATGATTCCGAAAAATAAGATGATTTCTTTTCTTCCAGATCTGCCAAAAGATGGCGGCAACTACCGCTAGCCCGGGAGAGGGATTAGGTAACATTACATTTTCAATTAGCCACTGTGTAATACTGGAAACGGAAGCTGTAGAGGAGGATAAAGCAAGCTGTGAGTGTGATCAAATAGTGCACGTCCATGAACACTGAAGAAGCAAATGTTCAATTGTTTCAGGAACAGATTGGCAACAGATTGGGCAGAAGGGGTCTTGAACAATCCGACGGTTGAAGAGATTAGCTCAGGTTGCGAGAGCATTCTGGCAGACGGACCAGAGGAAGTTACCGATTTTGGGAATAGTCTTCATGGACCATATGTTCCGCCAGAGACTCTGATTAGTCCGGTAAGAATTGGGACCCTGTAACTCTTGTAGTTGGCTGTCGGATTGTACCATTGCATAATAGTTGCTCTTAACCGTGTATTTTCCAGTCGTTGTAGCTGACCATATAAGTTTATCTTCAAAAAATAGTGGTCTGATAGGTAATGATAGTATTTCTTGAACCACTTGTTCTTCAAAAAATTTCCTAATTAGTGGCATCTTCCAGGATTGGGTATCCTGATCGATAATATCTGCCACTCTAACTGGTTCTGCTTGAGCTGTAGGTCCGTAGATGATTCCCATAGGTAACCAGCGATCACCACGAATACGAATAGAAGCCCCATTCCCAACAGACCGGCGTAGAGTTGGGAGAATTGAGTCCCTTCCTTGTAGGATGCTCTGCCACCCCCAAGACGGCCTATTTCCTTGGACAGCCGACATAAAATTTGAAGAGCGAAAATACAAAGCTTTAAACAAAGTTCCCCATAGCGAGTGAGGATTAGTTAACATTCGCCAAGCTTGTTTCCCCAAAAGTGCCTTGTTCAAAGAGAGTAGATCACGAAATCCCATTCCCCCTTGAAGTTTATGAGTTTTCAAAACATCCCATCGCTTCCAATACACCTCTCCCTTCTGCTGATTAGTTCGCCACCAGAATCTCGCAATACACTTCTCAATAGATGAACAAATAGAAATAGGCAACTGAAAAATCATCATTGCATATTGTGGAATAGCTTGAATAACAGATTTAATTAGGATTTCCTTACCCCCCTTAGAAATGAACTTCTCCTTCCATCCCTCAAGCTTAGCATTAACTCGGGCAATAATCCATGAGAACATTTCTTTCCTTGACCTGCCCCAATCCGACGGTAGGCCTAGATATTTTCCAGTCCTTTGTAAAATTGGGACCCGAAGCTCCTCAACCATATTTTGCTGTAAAGTAATAGGACAGTTCTTGGAAAAGATAAGGCCAGACTTGCTACGATTAATTAACTGACCAGTAGCCACACAATAGAGGTTCAAAAGATTTGCTAAATTGTGACATTTTGAAGTTGTGCCAGCTAAAAGGAAGATGGCGTCGTCAGCAAAAAATAAGTGCGATAAAGTAGGACACCATCTGTTCAATCGCAAGCCTTTAAGATGCCCAAAACTGATAGCTTGAGTAATTAACAATGATAAAACGTTCGCCACAAGAATAAATAGATAAGGTGAGATGGGATCACCTTGTCTTAGACCTCGAGTTGGAGAGAAATAGGGTAGGATTTCACCATTGAATTTCACACCGAGTGAGGAGGTAGTAACACATAACATGATCCAATCGACCCATCTTGGATGAAAACCGAGCTTAAGGAGGTAATCTCGTAAAAAATCCCATTCAATTATGTCGTAGGCCTTTTTCATGTCTGTTTTTAGAATAGCGTTGAAAGCTTTGGTAGTATGGTGCGTGCGGAAATGATGAAGGACTTCTTGTACTATTAGAATATTGTCTTGGATCTGGCGGCCTTGGACGAAAGCTGATTGTTCCTTAGAAATTAGAACAGTCAATAAAGGTTTGAGGTGATTAGCAAGCACCTTGGATATAACTTTGTATGCAAAGTTGCACAAACTTATGGGGCGGTATCGATCCAGTGTTTCAGGTTGGGAAGTTTTGGGATGAGGGTGAGGATAGTTTGATTAAGACCTGGAGGCATTTCCTTATATAGCATGAAATTCTGGACTAATTCAAACAGGCTGTCTTTAACTGTTTCCCAATGCTCTTGATAAAACAGGCTCGTTAAGCCATCCGGTCCCAGAGCTTTGGTGGCTGCCATTTGGAAAGTAGCCTAGCGAACTTCCTTAAGGGTGAGAGCAACTGTCAGCTGGTGATTCATCTCTGGTGTGACAACTGTCCTGCATTGGTCGAGGAGCGGGAGGTAGTTACGAGGCCCCTCTGAAGTATAGAGGCTGGAAAAATAGGAGAGAGTCATCATCTGAAGGTCTGGTAAGTCGCGTATCCACTGCTGATTTTCATCTTGTAATATGGTTATACGATTCCGTTGGCGACGCTGAATAGTTGATGCATAAAAGAAACGAGTATTCTTGTCTCCCCATTTGAGCCATTTAATTCTAGACCATAAGGCCCAATAATGTTCCTCTCTCTGCCAAACTTGTCTTATTTCGTCTTTCAAAAATAAGACATGTTTCTTGTCAACCGGAGAAGTCTGATTGATAAGATGTTTTAATTTGTCCTGCAGGATGACTAGTTGTTGTTGACCATTGGAGAATTTACGACGGCTCCATCTTTGAACGGCTGCTGTTACATTCCTGACATTCCGAGTAAAATCAGCATATTGTGAATCAGCTGAGTTCCATACTTCTGAAATAAGCTGGCTGCATTTAGGGTCATCGTTCCAGAAGGCCTCAAAGACAAAGGATCTACTCACTTTAGGAAGAAATTGTGATGTATTAAGCACCAGGGGACAGTGGTCAGAACCCACTGGTGGCAGAGCAATAACTTCTACTGCAGGAAACATTAAACGCCAGTTCATTGAGCATACCATCCGATCCAGTTTTGCTTTGACCAGCTCCTCTCCGTCTCGATTATTCAACCAAGTAAATTTACAACATTTGCCTTCTAATTAAGTGAAAGCACAATCATCTAACATAGTTCGGAATGATTGCATTCGTTGTAGCAAGGCAAGTCGTTTACCAATCTTCTCCCAAGGGTAGAGCACATTGTTAAAGTCCCCCGCACAGAGCCAAGGCAATGTATTGTGGGAGTGAATGTGCCGAAGATCATCCCATACCACCTGGCGTTGTTGGAAATCAGTTGGAGCATGGAGAAAGGTAATACGAATTGTCATTCTTTGCTGACCTAAATCACAATTCATATCTAACCAATATTGTGTAGCTGTGAGCACCTTTAAAGACATGGGATCATTCCAAAATGTGGCTAAGCCTCCCACCAGACCCACTGGATCAACAAAATAGGAATGAGAAAAGGTTAGAATTTGTTGCACTTGCTTCAGCTTTGCTGCAGTATTTTTAGTCTCCATAAGAAGTATTATGTCGAGCTTTTCTACGGTCATCATGACCCGTAGGGCTCGAACTGTCAGGGGATTGCCCAAACCCTGACAGTTCCAACAGATGAGCTTCATTTGTGAACAGGTGGCTGTTTAGGGCCAGCCACCAGAGCCCGATCTTCAGTCTCCTCCGCGAGGAAAACAGGTGCATCCAGTAAATTGAGGTCAGAAGATTCCTCAATGATAATACTCTTAGATTCATATGGACTGTAGCGGCACCATCCGCTAAAATTTGTCCCTTTTTAATGCATTTACCCCTCGGAACCTGGGGTTTTTTATGCATACAAGTATTTTTGTTGGAACGTTGATACATAACTAATGGAATGCTTAAAGTATCTCCATTGCCCAATAAAATGATCTTGTCAGTATTGGTATGAATGATCTTTCCCTCGTGTTCAGCTATAGCGGTAACCCCTGAATCTAGAGCCGCTTGGCGTTCCAACCCAGTTCCAACAATGCACTTCTCGGACCGAGAAAGTGGAACTGCTTGGCGTTGCATATTCGAACTCATTAAAGCTCGATTCGCATCATTATGCTCGATAAAAGGAATGAGAGAAGCTCCAATAGAAAAATATTGGAAAGGAAAAATACTTCGAAGATTAACCTGTTCCCATGCAATAGTTAGGAATTCTTGACAGTATCGAGCTGGAACAACCTGTTCTTCTTGAATACGCTGATTCAGCGCTAAAGAATTTCCCGCCGCTATCATATAGTATTCATCTCTACTTGGTGATAAATAAAGCATCCGTACTTGATAGCTACAGATTTAATTAAATCTGTTCATTTTTAAGGGTGAGAATTTCTAAATTTTGGAAAGCAGAGAAGTCAGGAGTATGTTGTAAATGACCACACCTAGTAAGGACCAGAACTTTGAGCCGCTTCACCGTCCATAAGAATGAAAAGTATCATGGGAACTAGTGATCAGTATTAAAAACACGATGCTGGATGTGTCATTTCGGCTTACCCTGATTGAGCTCCATCCATTCCAGTGTTCCGTAATTGCAATTAATGTCAATCCTAGCATAACTAGTTTCTCCAGATGCAAGTTGGTCGCCTCGAAAGATGAAGGACATCCTGTCCACTGAAGCCACATCAATTCAAAAAATAGCTTCTCAAAATCTCCGCTAAAATTCACATCCCTCATTTGGAGGAACCTTAAGCTCAGGAACTTCTCAACTTGTTCATTTGTGTATGTCCGGTCCTTTTTGTCATCTCTTTCTTCTGAGCCTTTGTCAAGACAAATGGCCTGAATCCTTTTCGTTCCCCATACGTGAAAAGGCAAAATCGGGATAAGAACGCTTCAAGTGTCAAAAGTTGGCACAAAGGGACACTTAAGTGCCAAAAGTTACGAAAGGTACACTTAAGTGTCACATTCGAAGAAAAACGGATCACTTAAGTGCCACTCCGGCCAAAATCCGGCCAAAAGGCTGACGTGGCGTTTTTCCGACGAATTTCCAGCAAAGTGAACCCAAAACGACGCCGTTTTGCATGCTGACGTGGCAAGTAATGCAAAAACGGCGTCACTTTAGGTTGACATAATAAAAAAATAATATAAAAATTAAATAAAATAAATTTAAAATTCGATATAGTTAAAATATTAAAAAATAATAATTTTAATAGTTAAAATATTTAAAAAATAATAAATTTAAAAATTAGATTTACTTAAAATATTTTTTAAAATAATTTTAAAATAAAATTTAATTAAAATATAAAAAATTAAAATTAAATTTAGTTAAAAAAAATTTTTAAAAAAATTAAAATTAGTTAAAATATTAAAAAATAATAATTTTAAAAATAAAAAATTTTAAAAATTTAGAAAAAATTTAAAAATTAGATTTAGCTAAAAATTTTAAAAAATAATTTTAAAATTAGATTTAGTTAAAAATTTAGAAAAATAATAATTTTAGAACTAAATTTAGTTAAAATATTAAAAAATAATAATTTTTTAAAAAATAAAAACAATAAAAAAATAGAAAATTTAAAATTAGATTTAGTTAAAATATTAGAAAAATAATAATTTTAAAATTTAATTTAATTAAAATGTTAAAAAATAATAATTTTAAAATTTATAAATTTAGAAAAGGGGGGCGGTCCTCAGCCACCGCCCCCCCTTTTTATTAATTTATAAAATTTTGATAATTTTTTTAATTTTTTTTAAATTTTTTAATTTAAAATTTTTATTATTTTAATATTTTAAATAAATTTAATTTTAAAATTATTTTTTTAAATATTTTAACTAAATCTAATTTTCAAATTTTTTATTTTTTATTTTTTATTTTTAAAATTATTATTTTTAATATTTTAACTAAATTTAATTTTTATTTTTTAACTAAATCTAATTTTAAAATTATTATTTATTAATTTTTTTAAAATTTTAAAATTATTATTTTTTAATATTTTAACTAAATTTAATTTTAAAATTATTATTTTTTAATATTTTAACTAAAATTAATTTTAAAATTATTATTTTTAATATTTTAACTAAATGTAATTTTAAAATTATTATTTTTTAATATTTTAACTAAATATATTTTTAAATTTAATTTATTTAATTTTTATATTATTTTTTTATTACATGAGCCCAAAACGACGCCGTTCTTGCATTATTTGGCCATGTCAGCGTGCAAAATGGCGTCGTTTTAGGCTCGGTTCGCCGGAAAAATGCCACGTCGGCATTTTGGCCGGATTTTGGCCGGATTGGCACTCAAGTGATCCATTTTGCTCCGATTTTGGCACTTAAGTGTACATTTCGTAACTTTTAGCACTTAAGTGTCCCTTTGTGCCAACTTTTGGCACTCCGGGGGTCCTTGTCCCAGGCAAAATCATAAGAAATTTCCGTGTTCGTTCCAATGAAAAAGCCAGCAATATCTAGAAAAATGTCTCGAACGTGGGCGCAGATGCTCCGGTGGCTATTTCAGTTTCTGCGCGGTCGCTGCTGGCCCTCTTTATCTTCTTGGCGCGATGCATTCTGGTGTTTGCATTACTCTGGATCTGCCCTTTCTCAGTCATCTGCGTTCTTATTCATGAAAATCAATCGACTCATGGGCATTTGATAAGCAGATGCCATGTTGTTGACTTACTATAATGTAAACCATTGCCAACTCAAGGCGAGGTGGTTTGCATGAGTTCTTGCTTGCACGATCCAGATCTAAAGCGCAAAATGTTGGAGTTGTCTGCCATGGAATTACCATCTCATATCCATTAAGAACTAAAGAAAGTTGGACAGTGGTCTAAAATTTTCCTATGATTTTTTTATACACATTGTATCCAAATCTTTTGGCTCGATTAATCTCACATATGAATGCAAATCACTGCTTCCATGGGTATCAGATTGCAGGTATGGCCTCCAAGGTTACCAATTGAATTTGAAATCTGTTACATCCAAATCAAACGTTTAATCACTCAATCAATCCATCAATATTCATGAAATTCTATTAAAGATTTTGCAAATCTCTCTTTTGTCATTCTCCCAAATCTCTCTTTATGCAAGCCCGATGTAAATGGACAAGTATTTTACTTACTCATCTACGGTGAAAGACTAATTTTTCAAAGGTCTCGCCAGTATTCGAGATCTAATTTCAAAGTAAATTATCCATAAGAAATACATCAGATGATTCTACCTTTTCTTTCATACACATTGCACGTGAATCCACACTAATGTTCATATGTTGTTCATTCCACTCTAGCTGAAGTCTGATCTAGGGGTAGATGGGGATCTTAATGGAGTGAGCCGCAAGGTCTATTTTCACGCTAATCTATATAAAGTAAAAGTTTCGATTGGTTTCTCTTAGATTTCGATCCGTTTAATTCAACGAACCTCTGCTTAAACCACGGTCGATAAGATCTTTGTTGTTAAAGATTAGTTTAGTTTTTGCCAGCAAGAGTGAATTTCGGTTTCTACGGAGGACACCAAATAAAGAAGATTGGTAGTAATGTCAATTTTCCTTAAATGGTAATACCTTTCATTGCACCCATGCTAGTTAACTTTTATTTATTTATTTATTTATTAATGAAAAAGGGGTAAAGTCAAGTGCATAAATTGATGTTGAGAGCCTACTATCCATATTTGATAATTAATTAAACATGAAGTTACTTTCTGGAAGGCAGTGGAAAGAACCTAATATCCTAACACTTATTGGTCCCAAGATTAACAAGCCAGTCAGTAATACGATTTCCTTCCATAAAGTTACATTACACACCCTAAACTCAAAAAGAGAGCTTGACAGTTTTACAATACTTTAAGCAAACATGAATCATCATTATCAATCATAAGTCAACATTATATTATATTTAGTTATCATGGTGAATCTTTGTATTGGCAAAACTGTTAAAATCCGGCGAAAAGTGATTCAAATTACAGTCATCATCAGAAACTATTTCACGTGTGTTTTTTTTCTCATTATGTATAGCAAAAATAAAAAAATAAAAAATCCTGATAAAAAAAAATTGCAAAGAAAAAGCGTTTCGCGGCATCGGCATTTGAGTAATGAATTACTCTCCGTTCTCTGGATTTTGGCACTTGTTGCAAAATGCCCCATGACTTTTCAATTTTCACAATGTTCAGTGAAGTCTTGAAATTGGTTGCAAAGCCTCTCAAGTGTTGGCTCCGGCCAAATTTCACAAGGGCCCTATACTTTTAATAATTTTACAAATTTAACCCATACTTTTAAAAATAGTTAGTCAATGATAAATTTTGCATTTGATATTATAGCCTCCAAACTTCGTCCAAACTTTCAAAAGTATATGTAATCAACCAAAAGATTTGTGCATCATTTCTAGAAATGACATCTTAGGGCTTGCAATACAGGGTTAGACATAAAAGCAAATTAAGAAATGCAAACAAAAGTCCTAACATTGCAATACAATACAACCTGCAAAACTTGTTTATTAGCGCAAATTAAAGTGATTACTGATTACTTAGTAAGTCAATCATTCTAACTGTTAAATAAAGGACACGATAGTTTAGCACTAACGTTGATCTATAGGAACATGATACGAACATCATATGTTCATGCGGTATGATGATGTGTCTAGTTATATTATTAAAAAAACCAAATTAATATAACTACTTCCTTTCATGAAGTTTTTGCGTGAGCAATAAATTTATAAAATCAAAGGAAATGATTTTATAATTTCTATTGCCGATAAAAAGTGGAAGAGAAATATAAGGGAGAGAAGAGATAGGGTAAATTCCCGTACATGCCAAAGTTTGGGGGTTAAAATGTAATTTCCACTTACTATTCGACAAATTTACCCTCCCTCAAAGACCAACTTAGTCACGTGACAAGCACACGGTCAGTGCTCAAACTGAAAAATGATGGAAGACACTCCTCTCCGACATCGAAACCGATATCAAATTTTAGGGGGGATATCGCAAAAATCAATAATTCAGGGGAAATTTGTAATAAATTCCATAACACGGGGTCAAAAGCGCAATTCACCCATATTCCAGCCACCTACTATCCACCATTCAAAAACCAAAAATCCGAAACCGTCAAAACCGACTCCACAGACATTCCCATCTCTCTCTCTCTCTCTCTATGGGCTGCTACGGCGGCGGCGACGACGACGACGACGACGACCGGGAGCATCCACCCCGTACCCCCAATCTCTCTCCGCCGCCGCCGCCGCCTCCTCCTCCGCCTCCGCTGCCGACGATTCCACCATCTCGCCGATGAACTCCCACTTCTCCGCCCTCGCCTGCCGCGACACCCTCCGGCTCATCTTCGAGAAGCTCCCCGTCCCGGACCTGGCCCGCGCGAGCTGCGTCTGCCGCATCTGGAGCTCCGTCGCCTCCCGATCGCGACATGGTCACCCGAGCCTTCGCGGCCCCCTGGAGGTTGAAGGAGGTGGTCGGCGTCCCGAGCTCGGGCAGCTTCTGGAGGGATAACGGCGTGGGGAAGTTCGCGATCTCGCACCGGATTAAGCGCGGCGATAGCGTCGCGAGCCTCGCTGTGAAGTACTCCGTTCAGGTAATGGAGTTTCTGTCCCTTTTGCTGTATTGATTGTGAGCAATACTGTGGATCATGTTGGCGGCGAAATGATATTCTCGCATGGTATACTTTAAACGTTTGCAAATGACATGCTTTGGCGCTGCATTTTGGAAGGAGATTCACTTTCAGCTGATTCTGAAGAACAAATGGATTGCGATTTCATTTAAAAGTTAGCTGAAGTGGTGTGTACGGCTACAGCTTTTGAAACTTTACGAAGAAGGTTTCTTGGTAGTATCCTTCTAATGTTTCGGAAGTCATGTACGTTTGTTCTGCATGTGGTCATGTGTAGCCAGGGTTAGACGTGGGTGGGTCCGTTTGAGTGAAGTGGACGGAAGCTGGGAGCCTTATTGTAAATTTTCATGGAATTTCTGGCTGGTTTTCTTCTCCAGCATAGATTGTCTATTTGGTTTTTAATTGGCGCTGAGAGGATGGGTGGGGATGGGTTAGGTGCTTTGCATAATATACGAATTTGTGATCCTGAGTTTGATTGCTAAAATGGCGAATCCCGAAGAATGCTGAGGACTTGTTGGTCGAGGGATGCTGTACAGCTAGCGACAATTATCAGGTCTTTGCAGAGGCTTTTCTCCTTGAAGAAGCATTCTGTCATTCCTCCATTATAACAGCCAAAGTTGGATAGCGTTGTTGATTGGTGCAGGATTGTCTAAGTACATAGTTTTGTTCAATTTCGGGCATGGCTCTTTTATACCTCCATTCGATTGGGTTCTGGCCTCTTTGATAAAGGCTAGCTTGGGGAATTTACTAGGAGAAGAAAAATGTTGACAAGATGCTACACAGTGTACATATCAGATGTTCATAGCTTCTTTGTGCAGGCTGGCGGTTGAATGACTTCAACATTAATGACAGATTTATCCCATTGAGTGGGGTTAGTTAAAATTTTACGCTGTTGCTCTATATTGTATCAAATACGTGGTAGGATAGATGCTCATTGGAATTTACTACTGCAAATCTTATAGATTTATTCCCATTGGAGAAGGCCAGACTAATTGACATACGAATTTTGTAATTTTGGAGTGACTTCATCTTTTAGTGAAGCCTAAAATATAAAGAAGGAAAAGGAAACCGTTACTCTTGGAAGTCACTGTCGCGGTTTCTTCTGGAGGTATGGAGGAAGGTTGGGGCTTGGACAAAAATGTTATGTCTTTGGGAGCATAGGGTCCTCTTCATGTAGAAACATTATGAAATCTCTTCATGTGGTAAAGTTTTCTTAAGTTTGCCAAGCAAGAAGCATCTTCGGTTACTAATAGCAAAAAGATATGCTTGATTGACGACTATATATTGATTATCTTAATAGATAATTAAAATCTGTTAGTTGCCAGAACACACGAGGCTAAATGATGCTCAGATTTTGCTAGTAATCAGTGTGAAATGATGGGCAATGCACTTTGTGATCCTCATGATAGTTCCTTTGACTTAATAACATTGACATAAAAATAGTAGATGATTCTGCAGTGGTGGTATTGATTCATCGAAATGGTTGAACGTGATTTTCAAATTCTGAGAGCAGAAATTATATTGTTTGTGCAACTAGGAAATGAATATGTCTTTATGTGGAAATTTTCCATGGTTGTAGTCATAATAATCCCTGAAATCCCTGAAGTGCTGTTGACATCTAATTTTGGAAAAATAAAATTGCATTTTGAACAAATTAAAGGAAGAAAAAATAAAAATGGGGAAGATTGATTTGATTGATTATGCATGGAAGTTTGAAATTCTGATGAGTATTCAGATTTTGATAAATGTAGAAACAATTGAAAAATTTGGCAAACAAAGGGTAAGAATTTTGCAAAATGGAAGAAATCTGAGCATGATCGAGCTGATTGCGAAATCATGCTCTGATTTACAACTTTGATTTAATGTGACAGAAGATGAAAACTCGAAAAATGCCATACAAAGCGGCCGTTCTGAATTAGTATAAAAGAGAGTTTCATTTTTCGTATGAGGGGGGGGGGGGATTCGAAATTCTGGAGAGAAAATTGGCGTAAAAAAAAAAAAGTCTTTGTCCATCCTAGGCAAAGAGAAAAACACTTCTCTTTTCTCTCGGACAAAAAAAGAAAAAAGTCAGCTAAAAGTTTGCAGAGGGGGAGCAGGAAGAGGAGACGTGAGGGGACGTGAGAGGAAAGAAAAAAATATAGAAAAAAAGAAGAAAATCGGTCTTCTTCCTCACGAGCTCGCCTCCGCCGTTGCTGCTGGTCCAGCCCCTCCACGCCAGTGCCGGCGCCGGCTACCGCTGATCGGAGCCCCCGAAGCCCACTCGCCGCTGCACCACCGCAAGCACTTTCGCCGCGCCTTGCTGCCGACGCAGCAAGCCTTCGATGCTGCTGCCGCGCGCCTCCGACGCCCGCCGGAGCCCGCAACGTCGCTGCTCGCCTTTGCCCGACACCCGACAGCCAGCCTCACGCCCACGTTACTGCTGCTCGTTTCACCCGCGTCTGCACCGGTACCCGACGCCCGTGACCCTCCTTTGCTCCAACGCCACAGCCTCCCCCGCGACATCCCTCGCTGTCGCCGTATTTCGCCGGCGAATCCCCCTCACCGGAGCAACCATCATTTTCGCCTGAAAAAAAAAAAAAGAAAAAGAAAAAGAATCAATTTAGATAGTTTTTTCTTCTATTTATTTATTTTATTTTCATTATTTTTGTTATTTTACTTTATCTTGTCCTTTTTAGTATAATTAGTCTTTAATATGTGATTGGGACTTTTAACCTATCACCTAATTCGCAACCACGCCAGCTTTTTTTATTTTTTATTTTTATTTCATCTATAAGGTTTTAGATGAAATAATTAATCAAGTGGGAATAAAATTGATATTTTGATCTTTAAGGCTTAAGATCAACTTATCTATTTTACTAGCGAAATATCATCTCTTGATCTAAATTATGCGTGATAATTTTTTAGTAATTTTGGATGGTCTTGATTGTTTTATTTATCTTGAAATGTGTTCGAATTATAATATTGCATGTTTAGGGTTTACATACTTAAAATAGGAATCTTATTTCGAATCTTAAAAATCAAAAATCAAAAAAATTAAATCAATCAATTTAGGTTGCTAGATTTTTAGTTTGGATTGCATGTTTAATTATTTGACAATTATTAATTTCGAAATTAAACAAAAACAACAAAAAAAAAATCATCATACACATGTCATGTAGTGTCAAAGCATATTTTGCACGTCATTGCATATTAGGATTAAATTGCACTTAGTTTAATTCTAGATAATATTTCTTCTTAATTTGTTATAAGTTTAGGTATTTTTTAGATATATTGCATTTTAGGATTATTTAGGTTAAGATAATGTTTTAGTTAGGATTTGGCTCAACCTAATTCCTAATGCAAATTAAATAGAATCTTAATCTAGTTAAATAAATTTTCACATTTTTCCCTAATTCCGAATTTTCATGAAAAAATACAAAAAAATGTCTTAGAATAAATTAGTTCTATTCCCTAGGATAGATTGCATTTTTTGGAAAAATAAAAAATGTCATTGCGTATAATTAAAAATAGATTCATGAAATGCATGTCATTTAGATATTGTTGTTAGGTCCATTTAATTAGAAATTGCATGACATTAGAATTAGGTCATTTAGTTAATATTGCATTGCATATTGCATGATTTTTATTAATTAAGTGAAAACAAAAAGAAATTGCGTGTTAATTAGAAACCATATCCAAGGTTGTCGATGTGGTTTTTAACCTAACATTGCAGATGCTTTCGTTGCTTTGAGGTAAATTTTTGCAATTTATTTATTATTTATCTGGGTGTTAAATTTGTGGATTGCGCACCCGCATGATTACCTCACATGTTAGAAAAATATGTTAAAATAAATCAGCTGCTTGCAAAAACATTTTGAAAAATTAAAAAGAAATGGTACCGAAAGGGCATTAGAGAAATCTAGTGTAACCAAGTCCCCGTACCCTCAGTCTCTGGTTCGTAAGAGTAAAATAAATCTCCCTTTATTTTACTTAGGTATCTAATTGACCTACCATAAACCGATTAGTGGCGACTCTTAGTTAATAACTCCTTGCATGTTTAAAAATTTAAACTTAAGTCGCGATTTGGTGTGGGCTTAGGAGAGCCTGAGCTAAGTTTAAAAACTTAGTAGTCCATTAACCTAGTTTTAGGTGGTGCACCCGAAAATTTGGTCGCGACAGCTTGGCGACTCCGCTGGGGACTAAAGTTAAAACACTTAGTGGACTTAGGCCAATTTTCTTTATTTTGAAAAATGTGTTTTTTTTTGCAGCGAAGATTCCAGGTACGTCCCTAACATTTAGGTGTTAAATGTTTTTACAGAATGAGAGATATAAGGGGAGTGGTGATTGTTAACCCTTGTCTTGCAGGTTGGAGTTAAGGATGAATGTTTTAAATTCAAGCTATTGAAGTGTTGTTTGATTTAAACTGTTGTGCATGCCTTACATCTTGCACTACACTTTTGCACACATAACCTGCTGTCGGACCTGAGCTGCACTAGGATACATAGGATGGTATTGAGTTGGATATGACTTTGACCGCGAGGCCACGTAGTAGAAGTTGCCCAACTCAATCCCGAAAGTTTCTTTCTTGGTGTCAAGAATGTTTGCCTCTGCCCGCGAGGCTGCGTCGCATTGGGGGTATCATTCTTGACTAAGCCAGAGTTAGGAGGACTTGACTTAGTATGCGATGCTGCAACTAAGTCATCCCACCCTTTTAACTCTATTTTGTTAAGCCGTCTAGATAGAAATCGAGCCTCACATCTCATGTGCATGTCTATGTGATTGCAGATAATTTTCCTTGGTGAAGTAAGTCTTCTATCCCTATACACTACAATTTATTTTGTCGTATTCTTGGGTCGCTCCATGACAATCTAGGTCAATCATTGATTTGATTCGTTTGTCAATTGGAAATGAAATGAGAGATTGCTAGGGAATGATGCATTTGAAAAAAAAAACTTTGGAGAATTTGTTTTCAATTCATGTCTAGGAAATTTGATCTTGCTAGGGTGTCTATTTTTCTAGCCTTTTTTTTTTAGGAAATTCCTTTATTTTACAAACTTTTCATGAATAAATGAAAAAGAAAAAAAAATCAGATCATTGTCATGGATTGACTATCTATTTACACTTCGTGCTTATTTTGTTAATTTCTTCAAAATAGGTGACAACGGAGCCGCGACATTCATCCGTTATTACACGATTAAGAGTTAGAATGGCCGATCAAGCTGAAATGCGTGATCGCATGTCCTCCGTGGAAGATCAACTCAAACAGTTAGCTGCCTCCATGCAGCTTATAACAACTCAACTTCAATTCCTCCAAGTGAATCCAAATCCTCCACCTGTTCTCCCTAAGATAGTAGTCCCGAGAAACATGGCCCAGATGAGTGACGACGAAATGCCTGAGTTGGAAGATGCCTCGGTCCTTGTTGGAAAGGCCAGGCTAGACAGTGTTCCCAAGATAGATCAGGATCAGCACGTTGAAGCTGAAAGATAAAGTAAGATAGTTGCAGGAGTTACAAAGCTCACTCCCGTTTGACCTCTCAGTTTATGAGAAGGTCAAAATGCCAAGCAAGTTCAAAATGCCAGAATTTGAAAAGTACGACGGGACATCTTGTCTGAAATCTCATTTGCAGATGTACCACGTGCGCATGGCCCAGCATGTCAAAAATGAGCCCCTCATGATCCAATCGTTTCATGCGAGTTTGACCGGGCCCGCACTAAACTGGTACGTAATGAAGAATGTAAACCTCCTCGAAACCTGGAACGAAGTGGCGGACGCGTTCCTCAAACAGTACAAGTTCGACATGGACATTGCGCCTTCCCGAGAAGACTTGGAGCGGATGGAAAAGAAAAGGAGTGAGTCATTTAAAGAGTATGCTGTGAGATGGAGAAACCTGGCGGCTCAAATTACTTCTGAGCCTACCAACAAGGAGTTGATGAAATTGTTTGTGAAGACCCTTCCATCTGATTTTCGTAACCGAATGGCCAGTACGTATGTCGAGAGCTTCAATCAGCTTATTCCTGCAGGAGAACAGATGGAGATGGGATAAGAGAAGGATGGTTTTCTGAACCATCTACTAAAAGATTCTCTGCCAAGAAAGAGAAAGAAGTTGTTGAGGATGTGAATGTGACCTATAGCCCAGAAGGTACTAATCGCACCCCGGCTATCCAAATGAATCACAGACAACAACAAACTGTTGGTCGTCAATCATTTGCCCAAGCAAATAATAGAAGACAGTTCTCTCCTCTCCCTGGATCTCCATCTCAGGTGTTGGCAATTCTCCGAAATAAATGTTTGCTTACTAGTGAACCGAAGCGTCCTGACCGCGAAAGCAATCGAAGTTACGACCCGATGAAGAAGTGTGACTACCATAGCGGTGAACTGGGGCATTCAACTGATGAATGTTTCACCCTCAAGCACAAGATCCAAAACCTATTGGACACGAAGGCCTTTTCGTTTCAAACTGTTCGGCCAAACATCCAGAAAAATCTGCTACCAGAGCATGAGGGTACGGTGAATGCTATCTTGGAACATGACGCCAGTCGAATCAAGAGCTTAAAGGTGCATGTGATGGACACCCTGAGGAAGCTGAATGATGGATGGGGTGGCATGGACGGACCGACACCCCCAGAGATGGAGAATCTTGATGATGTGCTGGAAGGGGTTATGAACTTGTTCGACGATCTCATCATAGGAGCTGTTGATGAAGGACCCCCTGAAGAGATGGGCTTTGGCCCACAAGAGTAACCTTTTTACTGCTTTTGCATATCCCCCTGCGTGGGAATTTCTATTAGTTTCTTAGAGATGTTTTCAGTGATTAAGTGTTGCATTTTTCCATTCAATAAAATTACAAATTTTATTTTGAGGGCATGATGAGGTATACCAAACTAGCCCAGTGATGATATCCAATTGATAAAAGAGAAGAAAAATCCAAGGAGAATTCTGAGGCCTGGGCTTCATCATGCTTTCTCATGTCAAAATGTTTCAAAAAATGCTTTTCCAAATGCTTTTCAAAAACATAAATTTTCAAAAAAAATTCAAAAAAATAAAACTTGATTTACTCTGTTTGTCTTTTTGACCCATCTACTTTTTGTTTCAGAGACGGTCTTATAGCATGTAAAGGTGTGAAAATGGTCCAATTCAATTCCGGATCCTGGGGATAGGTTCGCTCTGAATTACAGTGGCCCGTATGTGGTAAAGAAGATACTTCCTGAAGGTGCCTTGATCTTGGTAGAAATGCATGGTCATGAGTTTTCTACTCCAGTTAATTCTGATGTTATCAATAAGTATTATCCATAATAGAATTTGCCATGTCATGTTTTGAATTGCAAGCATTTCAATGATCAATAAATTGCTTCAATGAGTTCAATTGTTCAAATTTATTGCAAATCTTGCATTTTTTTTTTCCTTGATGAATTGTGTGAGATAAATTGAATGTGTCAAATGGGATACTTTGGAATGATGAAAGGCAAGTCTTGTTCCATACACTATTTCATACACTAACCCCCGGTGAGTTGTGTGAAAAATTCCATGCCCACAAGGAAGAGGGCTATCTTGCAAAAGGTACATCAACCAAAGTGATGAGAGGTATTTGTTTCTTTATCCCAAACACTACAGGTGATCCATTGCTCAACCCCTTTGAGCCCCATACACTTATGAGATTTTTTAAAATTATCCCTGTCAAGAATCATCCCACATTGGGACAAATTTGAAATGAATGGTAGAAATCTTCTTGCTCCCACTTGCATCAATCTTCGAATATAGCTTTTGCAGTGTAACTCGTACGGTAATTTGAAGTGCTTTAGGATGACGAAGAGCAGTTCTTTCTTTATCCTATACACTTTTATCCATTGCATAGCCCACTTGAGCCTATGAATTTATTTCATATTAAACCCAGTTGGTGATCATCCCCCACACTGGGGCAAGGCAAAAAGAACCATTCAAGTAACATGGTTTAGAATGCTGCAAAGGATGGTTGTGCAAGTTCAAAAAAATAAGTGCAAAATAATGAGGCATGAAAAAGCAATGTGCCTGGTAAGAGCAAGGCCAATGCCAAAAAAAAAAAAAAAGTTCTTGGTATAGTAAGTTGTACACCCAACAAGGTGGTACCAAAAACTCTCAAATGATGTTGCAATCAATGGAGTTGTGATAAAAAAATCTTCGACAGTGGAGAAGGAAAGTGGTGGAAATGTCAAGATGATCACCAACTTTGACCCTCCCCTAAACACTTTTTGAGCCTAATGATCATTTCATTTCTCAACCCATGAACCAAGCCTACGTTACGTCCCTTGCAAAGTCTCTTCTGATTAGGGCACTTGAATTAACCTAGGGGTTCATATGTTTTAAGCATCACTTGAAGAAGTGCGAGCAAGATTATTTCTTTCTCATTTTGCAGGGTTCTTGACTTGTAAACCCAGAGATGATTATAAAATATCACTCATTCTTTCAAAAGCCTCGACTCAAAGAGTCCCTTTTGTTAAGCCGTTGACCAAGCCCACATTACGGTCCTTGTTCAAGACCTCTCAGATTGGTAAGGTCATATCACTTGCGAGATTGCACAAAACCTTGTTTGACATGATGACATTGAGATAGAGCGGTTGCCAAAATCCTGTGTCAAAGGTCAGGATGAAACAACTCTTTTGATGAGGATGAGTGTAAAGCCCTTTCAGACCAAAAGATCCCTCATTTGACACATCCATGACACTCATGTGTTCAGATTTGAATATTCTTTTAAGATACTTTCCAATGGAAATTAGGTGATGCAAGATTAATGGAAATCATCATGAACCTCCATTACATTGATGCATGTTTATGATTACAAATGCATGTTGCCTCTCCTTTGATCATGTTTTGCAGGAGACGTATCCTTGAAGATCGGAGATGTTACCAGGTAAGTATATCTCTATCCATACCTTGAATATTTGTCATTGCACAGGTATTCCTTTTTAAGCATACCAACACTCAATTGAGTTGTCCCCCAAAGATTTTTCCTCCAGATTCAATCTGATTAAGGCGACTGAAGAATGATTCGGGTCCTAGTCGGATGATTTCTGTCGCAAGGCTGGGCGACCGAAGAATGGTTCGAGTCCTAGCCAAGCAAAACCTTAGTCTAGGCGACCGTAGAATGGTACAGGTCCTGGAAAAATAATTTACTTCGTCGAGGCGACCGTAGAATGGTATGGGTTCTGGAAAATCATTTTTTCGTTTAGGCGACCGTAGAATGGTACGGGTCCTAGACATAACCAAACAATGCCATACTAGGCGACCGTAGAATGGTACGGGTCCTGGGAAAACAGTCTCTTTACGAAGCCATGTTACTATTTTTGGCGACCGTAGAATGGTATGGGTCCTAGACATGTAACACCAATCTATCTTAAGTTACTCCACCATCCCCGAAGGTAAGTAATTCCAGGTAAGTTCCTTTATCATTTGCATTAGCATTTCCATGCATCATATAAATTTCATCTCAAAATGGGATTCATCTTCCCACCAAAAAAAAAAAAAAAAGTCACTCAGTACATCTACATGATTAACATTTAGGTCTCAACTTGTCTTTGAAGGCAACCTCTACGAGCTCATCTTTAAAGATGGGCAGCTGTTGACACCTAATTTTGGAAAAATAAAATTGCATTTTGAACAAATAAAAGGAAGAAAAAATAAAAATGGGGAAGATTGATTTGATTGATTATGCATGGAAGTTTGAAATTCTGATGAGTATTCAGATTTTGATAAATGTAGAAACAATTGAAAAATCTGGCGAACAAAGGGTAATAATTTTGCAAAATGGAAGAAATCTGAGCATGATCGAGCTGATTGCGAAATCATGCTCTGATTTACAACTTTGATTTAATGTGACAGAAGATGGAAACTCGAAAAATGCCATACAAAGCGGCCGTTCGGAATTAGTATAAAAGAGAGTTTCATTTTTCGTATGAAGGGGGGATTCGAAATTCTGGAGAGAAAATTGGCGTAAAAAAAAAAAAGTCTTCGTCCATCCTGGGCAAAGAGAAAAACACTTCTCTTTTCTCTCTGACAAAAAAAGAAAAAAGTCAGCTAAAAGTTTGCAGAGGGGGAGCATGAAGAGGAGACGTGAGGGGACGTGAGAGGAAAGAAAAAAATATAGAAAAAAAAGAAGAAAATCGGTCTTCTTCCTCACGAGCTCGCCTCCGCCGTTGCTACTGGTCCAGCCCCTCTGCGCCAGTGCCGGCGCTGGCTACCGCTGATCGGAGCCCCCGAAGCCCACCCGCTGCTGCACCGCCGCAAGCACTTTCGCCGCGCCTTGCTGCCGACGCAGCAAGCCTTCGACGCCGCTTCTGCGCTCCTCCGACGCCCACCGCCGCGCCTCTGCACCCGTGACCTGCCGTTGCCCAGCCTGACGCACAGCAGCACTGAATGCCAAGCGCCCCGACGACCGCGCTCTTGCCCTCACCGACGCCGCGCCACTGCATCGCCCCCCTCGTCGCTCTGCACCAGCAGCACCGATCGCTGGAGCCCGCACCGTCGCTGCTCGCCTTTGCCCGACGCCCGACAGCTAGCCTCACGCCCACGTTACTGCTGCTCGTTTCACCCGCGTCTGCATCGGTACCCGATGCCCGCGACCCTCCTCTGCTCCGACGCCATAGCCTCCCCCGCGACACCCCTCGCTGTCGCCGTATTTCGCCGGAGACCCTTGCCGGCGAATCCCCCTCACCGGAGCAACAATCATTTTCGCCTGAAAAAAAAAAAAAAGAAAAAGAAAAAGAATCAATTTAGGTAGTTTTTTCTTCTATTTATTTATTTTATTTTCATTATTTTTGTTATTTTACTCCTTGTCCTTTTTAGTATAATTAGTCTTTAATATGTGATTGGGAATTTTAACCTATCACCTAATTCGCAACCATGCCAGTTTTTTTATTTATTTATTTCATCTATAAGGCTTTACATGAAATAATTAATCAAGTGGGAATAAAATTGATATTTTTGATCTTTAAGGCTTAAGATCAACTTATCTATTTTACTAGCGAAATATCATCTCTTGATCTAAATTATGCGTGATAATTTTTTAGTAATTTTGGATGGTCTTGATTGTTTTATTTATCTTGAAATGTGTTCGAATTATAATATTGCATGTTTAGGGTTTACATAAAATAGGAATCTTATTTCGAATCTTAAAAATCAAAAATCAAAAAAATTAAATCAATCAATTTAGGTTGCTAGATTTTTAGTTTGGATTGCATGTTTAATTATTTGACAATTATTAATTTCGAAATTAAACAAAAACAACAAAAAAAAAATCATCATACACATGTCATGTAGTGTCAAAGCATATTTTGCACGTCATTGCATATTAGGATTAAATTGCACTTAGTTCAATTCTAGATAATATTTCTTCTTAATTTGTTATAAGTTTAGGTATCTTTTAGATATATTGCATTTTAGGATTATTTAGGTTAAGATAATGTTTTAGTTAGGATTTGGCTCAACCTAATTCCTAATGCAAATTAAATAGAATCTTAATCTAGTTAAATAAATTTTCACATTTTTCCCTAATTCCGAATTTTCATGAAAAAATACAAAACAATGTCTTAGAATAAATTAGTTCTATTCCCTAGGATAGATTGCATTTTTTGGAAAAATAAAAAATGTCATTGCGTATAATTAAAAATAGATTCATGAAATGCATGTCATTTAGATATTGTTGTTAGGTCCATTTAATTAGAAATTGCATGACATTAAAATTAGGTCATTTAGTTAATATTGCATTGCATATTGCATGATTTTTATTAATTAAGTGAAAACAAAAAGAAATTGCGTGTTAATTAGAAACTATATCCAAGGTTGTCGATGTGGTTTTTAACCTAACATTGCAGATGCTTTCGTTGCTTTGAGGTAAGTTTTTGCAATTTATTTATTATTTATCTGGGTGTTAAATTGGTGGATTGCGCACCCGCATGATTACCTCACATGTTAGGAAAATAGGTTAAAATAAATCAGCTGCTTGCAAAAACATTTTGAAAAATTAAAAAGAAATTGTATCGAAAGGGCATTAGAGAAATCTAGTGTAACCAAGTCCCCGTACCCTCAGTCTCTGGTTCGTAAGAGTAAAATAAATCTCTCTTTATTTTACTTAGGTATTTAATCGACCTACCATAAACCGATTAGTGGCGACTCTTAGTTAATAACTCCTTGCATGTTTAAAAATTTAAACTTAAGTCGCGATTTGATATGGGCTTAGGAGAGCTCGAGTTAAGTTTAAAAACTTAGTAGTCCATTAATCTAGTTTTAGGTGGTGCACCCAAAAATTTGGTCGTGACAAGTGTCAATATTGATGTCATGTAGTTAGATCTCTCTGGGTTCAATGTTTTGATAACTGTTGGCAGAGACTTACTTTTAGAATGGCTTCCCTGAATTTCTTTTCTTCCCTGCTTCAACGTTTCTGTCAAGCATATCCTTTTTGTGCCTGTCTACACCGCATGTCACATGCTTCAAGAATTTCTTTTGTGCTGTCAGGTCATGGACATAAAGCGCTTGAACAACATGATGAGTGATCATGGAATATATTCGAGGGAGAGATTGTTAATCCCCATAAGCAACCCTGACATTCTTATCGATTCCACATGCTACATAGAGCGAGATAACCATGCAAAGAGGGAAGTCGCCGTGCTTTACCCAGAAGGCGTCCGGGACATAGAGATAAGTTCTTTGCTAAAGAGGACAACCTCTGAACGAGGGAAGAAGAGAATACTCGACTCGCTTAGGAGGAGCATGCAGGTTGATGATGGGACTGCTCAGTACTACTTGTCTATCTCTGATGGTGACCCAAGGGCTGCACTCTCGAAATTCTCCGAAGACCTTAGGTGGGAGAGACAGGTGGGATTGGCCTAAATGAAATGGTTAGGCAACACCATGGCTGCTTTAATAAGATGAAATGAATGGTGATGGCAGCTTGAAGCACGGGACTGGAATTGAACCTATTTCTCCATGTGTGTGAATCTTCAGTTCCACCGAGCCGCATCTGTTTCTTTGCATTTTTGGGGCAACTCCAAGCGTCGATTAGCTTGTTTCCCCATCACTCTGTGGATAGAACCTTGTATGATGCTTTTGTAATTTGCATTTTATAGTAAATATAGTGTCCAAAAGGAGAAGGGTGGTGGCTATTGTATGATTCTCTGATCAAGTGATCAACGTACATATATTTTTAGCCTTTTGCAAAGGAATGGAGCATATGATTTATTTATGTGTGGACTGACTAATATATTTACATGAGACTCACCAATAGACAGAAATAGAACTGACAAAGAGTACCCGTTGCCGAAGAATACCTAAACCTTCATTCTTTGCCACAGAAAATGTGCACAAATGCGTGTATTCGGCTCGGATTGTGGCACTAAAAAATCAAAACTTGATCGAGTATTGTTTTCTTGACTCGAGTTCGGCTCGCTAGCAAAATGCTTGGGGACAACCCAAAGCCACCTAAAGAATGGCAAGAATTAGTCGAATGGTCGATAGTGACCAGATGAGAAGGGAAGATGGGACCGAATCCTGTCTAATGATGGTGATTTTGCTATGGGTCTATGGTTTGTCTATTTTCAGTTAGTAAATTACCTTACGGATCCTAATTTTCCTTTGGTGTACATAATTATCCATTTTCTTTTTCTGGCCAGACGGTAAAGTAGTGTTGCAAATGCTATTTTTTCAATTTTTTTGGAGATCGTCAGATGAAAACGAATATAAAAGTAGAAAGGTAAATTAAGAAAAAAAAAAGTATTACTTTGTCAAGTTCAAACAAATACTTAGGCACTAGTTAAGCAAGAAAGGAAATAAATTGGCTGTCAATACATCGACTTAGTATTTCTAGATTCGAGCTTGTCTCAAAACTTGGACTGGTCTTGAGCTCCGGAGAAATTGAATCTAGTCCAAGTAGACAGCCAGTGAATCAACCTTGCGAGAATTAACTACTAAAATTCCACGAATGTAATCTAGTACGGGATAGGGGAATTTCTGAGAGTGGCCCAAAAAATTTACTTCGAATGAAACTTGAATGCATGACTTTTGTTGAGAGTACAATAACAACTTGAACAATATCGAATTGCTGCAACAGAACAAAATAATTTCACTTCTTGTGCAAACCTAAAGGGAAATATAAATACCAAGCATGCAAGTACAAGACCATTTTTACGTGAAAAGCCTCCTCGTGAGGAGATAAAAAATCATAGGACCGGAGTCCACCCAAATTCTTCACTATTAACAAAATTGGGTGAACAAAGTTCTTATCTAATAAATAGTAGAGGTACATAGTAATAAAGATTTCAAGAACATCATTCTTGATAATACACATAAATTTCACAAGAGATGTTCAACTCACGAAAAATCTGATCTAAGCAGCTTCATTTGAAAATCAAACCGTTCATATTCGAGAAAAATGTGCCACAAACAAACCGACAAAATTTCAGCTCAATTAGATACTACCCTCAAACCAGATTTTTCTACTCTCTTTTTCTCGTCATTGCATCTCAACTAATATCCTTTGCGGCTATTACATAAAAATAGTGAAAACTCCTATTTGTCCATAGGACATATTATGCGCTCAAGTCCTTGGGCTTGCAATTCATTTGGCTTCCTCTGCATGAGAGTAAACTCAACCAATAAACCTGTGACCACAATTTGGCCTAATAGAGTCGGAGTATTAACCAATTAAATGACACCTTTTCAAAAAAAAAAAAAAATCCTTCCAAAAATTATAATTGGTTCTTTTGTAAAAATATATGGTTGCGTCTCTTCTGCTTTATGATTCGTGGTTAAATGATCAAGTTTGAGATTACACAATTGGTGTCATTGCAAATTGCCAAGACATGAATTTTTTGACGTACTCATATCAGAGAGACAATTGTACACTTAAACTTTCATTTTTGGGTTAGAAATTCTTTCAAAAGAGAGAATACTGTCTTTTTGGAAACCTTTCCATCGAAACTCTTGGCTGCACTAGACAGATTTTTTGCTGATTCCATGACGTTCGCTGTTTTAACGAAAATAGTTTCTCTTCCAGTGACAAGATTGTAGCTTGAAGAGGACATCTTAGCGGTGATCTTGTTAACAAATTTGATTTCATACCTAAACTTCACACACAGAACCACCTACACAAGCACTTTTGAGATTCAGCCTTTGCTAAAGAATAGCACGATATCAAAGCTTTGCAAAGGACTACTACACCCCATGGGAAGTGGTCACTTGATATCAAGAATCCTATGAAGAGTTTTAACAACCCAGAGCACATGATAAACGCCAATGGCAAAGAACTCTGGAACGCCTTTCCGTAATGTCTCATGACAAAAACTCATTGCTATCTGCATTGCCATCTCGTGGCATTTGGGAACTTTCTCCAAATTTCATGAAACAGATTAAATCTACACAAGAAGTATCGGATTAACTAATTATTAATACATGCAGACATTCGAGATCATAGCATCACAATTTACCCCATGAAAGATGAGGTACTAATGCATAAACATCGTTTGCTCCAAGACCAAAATTTGGGGACATGTCTTGCCACAGATTCCAGGTGTCTCTAATTAGTTCACAGTTGGACCGCAGTTAGCAAAGACTTGATTAGCTGGCCGATGAAGAGGAGCACGACAGACTTGTGTAAGCAATTAGCAACACTTTCCTTACTTGTGTTTTGGAACGAAACTGGTGTTAATAGAATTATGCTGAAAAGGTGATGTGCCTAAACTCCAGAACATAAAGATGAACATGTACTCGGTTGTTCCCCAATATCCAATTAGTAAAATCGGCAATTCAGTATAGTGTGCTAGGAGACGAATTTGGACTTCACAAATTCAACACTGCAAACATGAGACTGAGCTTTTCGATTAGAAACCTATCTGACAACGTTTGGAGGATATTGTCACACCAATAAATTGATAGAAAATGGAGGAGATTGTCATCATGCACCCTTGTATATAGGTTTTCAGGTGAAATTTCACAGCTCATATAGTATAAGCACATAAGTTTTTCATTCGTAGTTATGGCATTACTGGTTATCCATACCTCCCTCTGCAGAGCTTCATCAAGTTCGGGAGTGATATGGTAGAATGCAACTGCATCAAGCAACTCTGCATCAGGATAACATACAAGGATATCAACAGGTACGTATTTGATTAACAGAGAGGTAGAACCTAATGAGCATACATGAAGCAGATTCAATTGAAAACACTCAAGTCAGTCATTTGGGTATAGACCATATCACATCTTCGGATCTTCACCAACATCAAAACTTCCTCAGGACACTCCAGCTGGCACACTAGCCTCTTCAAGGTTGGCACGGCAAATGGCCCTGAGTTGTTGTTGATGCTTCCTCTAAAAAATCCCTCCTCTTCATTTTGATCGGTCTCTGGTATGGAATTTGAAGCTTCTTAGACAAGTTAGCCAGACCTAGATCAATCATTTGATAAAACAATTCCATGTCAACAATAGGATTAGACAGGATGAAAACTAATTAGCCAATTCTTGAGCCTCTCGACCCAACTTGTTTCACAGAGCAGGCAAAAATTGTCCCAATTGTGCAAAATGTCATCTATATGGCTCTTTGAATCGAAGTCCAAAAGTAATCCTTGATAATTACATAGACCAACAAGACCTGGCACAAAAGCAGTACAAGTTTACCTTGCTTGATAATCTTTTAAAACAACAGTTCAACCACTGGTAATAAAAAGCTGATCAACAATCATACATCACAGAAAATTAAAAGGTGTTTCCTCTAAGCAGGATATCTTCCATTAGTCTAATTTGACAAGAAAAAACTCACAACGGAGTCCAAAACGGCCAAGGACTTTTCCAAAGAAAATATTAATCTCAGACGGAGGGAAAAATGGTTTTTGGGCGCAGTTTGCAATATTTAGTAGCACAAGATCATTTTGCCTTTAGATGAAAAATTCAATCCTTGGTTTTAGGAGAGGGAAACCGTTAAATCACTAGGTTACCGAGGTTGACAATTTCATTCATTGCCTTAGAAGCCGCGAATCTGTTCGCAATCTGCAAAAGCTGCCAAAGGAAGGATATATGAAGAGATAATGCCATGGTGCAGTCAACAGCAAGTACACATTGGCAAATCCGGAGTTTCTAAAATCAAGCAACTAGACCCTCAGTCGGGAGCAAAAGTATCACTCTATTTGCTTGCTCTGGCCCTAGGGTGAACAGGTTACGAGATGACCAATGCCTTCTATCGTACGTAGATCCACATTTTGGTTTACATCTTGATCTTGGCTGAAGCATCATGTCAGCTTCTATGACCAATTGTTCCACTCCTCCAATTATGTAAGACTATAAATTCAGAGAACGACAGAATATGATATTCCCACATTACTTTCGTAATTTCTAAAGACACGTGTTCCGGGAAGCTTTGGTATCGTCTCCAATGAGTCGCACCCAGAAATATCCAAATAAATCAAATCCAAGTTTTCAAGTCCCCGAAGTTGAGTTTCCTGCAGTCTCGTAACACTAGAGATCGTAACTTCTCATAGGCCAACAAATCTGGCAACATCTCCATTCATTCATCCTGTGATATTCATGTCCCTTAGAGATCTTGATTCCTCAACCCCAGCAATCTCCGTGACACAGAGAAAATACTTCAACGTGAATTTGTCTAAATTTTGAATTTTTGACAGGTTTGGTAGTCTTCCTAGAAATTTGCACTCATCTGTGTATATGTTTTGGCAAGACAAGAATCTCTCGAAGCTCTTGACACTATGTACATTGCAGCAACCATTGATCCTCAACTCTTATGGTCACAAAGCATGATAGGTCAGGTAATCTTTCAATGGACCCACAACAACATATATACAATGCCTCTAAGAACTTTGATCTATCAAGACCTCGAATTTCCACTAGATTGTCACAACAACTAGCTGTTAATTTCTTGAAACACCGTACTTCTGAAAGGATTAGCCTTTCAATGGAATTGCAGTGTAATATATGTATCTCCTCCAAGAACTCCAAATTATCAAGGCTCTGAATTTCAACTAGATTACGGCAACATTCAACATATAATCGTTCCAGCCGATTTAATTGTGAAATGTCCAATCTTTTAATGGAACCACACTCTCCTATTGAAATTTTTTTCAAGTACCCAAATCCATCAAGCTTAGGCAATATTAACTTGGGAGAGGAGGCAACATAATGTTTTGAGGGTCTTGAGGTAAGCTCCGGAATGTATTCAAGTAGATTGCATCTAAAAAGATCAAGTACTTCCAGATTGATTAGGCAAGAAAGCTGGGGCAATTTGGGACTCTAACCAGAAAGCGTAAGATATTTTAAGTCGAAAGGAAGCTCTGCTAACACCCGGAGGTTGTCACAGCCTTTTAAGTCAAGCATTTTGAGAAAAGAAAGATTTCGGATGCTTTATGGTAGGTTAGACATTCGTGCATTAGTGATTTGGAGAATCTTGAGCGAAGACAAGTCACCAATTTCATTTGGATCCCCTTCTAGACTACCACAGTTCATGAGAAGTAGATGTTGGTGAAATATGTCTTCGAAATGGGTTGAACAATGAAATCGGATCGAGTAAAAACAACTCGGACTTTGAGACGTGATATCACTTTCTTTAAGGATTTATTTGCCCCACAACGTTGCTAATGGTCACCGACAAAAATCCTCCAGGATACAACAAAGTCTCGGATGAGAATACTAAATAGCAATTCTAGTATTTCTCCAGAGTCTCTCTAAGAAACAATCGAAAAATTGGCTGCTGTTTTTCAGAAAGATGACTCGAAAATGACAACACTTTTTCTTTCCGAAATGACAAGTATATATATGAAACAGTATTGCAACTCTTCGTGAAAATTGCGAACAAACACGTCTTTAGAAAATTGTTCGGATAAACCAATGCGACTCTTCGAAAGAAGTCGAAAAACGAACAATTGCAATCCTTCGGATAAATTAAAACCAAATAAGTAATTTTCCAAAGGTTGTCTTGAAAAGACACAAATAAAATTCGGAATAATTTTTTTTTAAATAGAATTTCGAATTTTCATTTATATTTCATTTCCGAAATTCTCAAATTAAAAGGCAACCTTTGAACTAAAATATAAAATAAATAAATAAATAATAAAAAGCAAGTGATTAATGCTAATTAAACCGGGCGCGCAGGCGTGCTAAGTGCGCCAAATAATCGCGCAATTATCCGCGCACCCGCACGTGGGTATGGTGGGGTCTAGTCCCACCTAATCACTCCTTTAACTACAAAAGGGAAATTCCTCATTAATAAACTAATCCTCCTGCTCCCACATTTTCTATGTGGGACAAAGTAAAAGGCACTCATTTTGTTTTAACAAACAAAATTCCAACAGTAGACTCCGCAATTTTTTCAACCTCTCAATAGCAATGGATAACTTTTCAATCGCAAAATAATTCATGTTCAAATCTTGTAAATTCTATAAATCCCCAATTGAGCTAGGGATTACTCTCAAAGACCGACAAACTTCTAGATTAAGGTGCAGGAGAGAAGAAAGATTCCCAATTGAGCTAGGGATATCCCAAATTGGGACAAACTTGGGCTTTGACCTTCTTCAGCTTCCTTAGAGAACTGATTGACATTGAAAGCTTTTTAATTCGAGTCCAACCTACATTAAGTTCTTTTAGTTCTTCTAATTTGCCCACTTGCTCTAGCAGCTTCTTGAGACAACAACACCATCTCAAGTCCAAGTAAACAAGTCTCTTGACTTTGCCAAAAGAAGTGTGGATTAGCTTCGGTCTGGTACAAACCCATGAAAATAATCCACACCAAACGCTCGCTTAAAAACGGCATTTCAAGAAGCACTTCACGTATCTATCAACAACGGATTATCAAGACTCTTTGTCCAAAAAAAAAATAAAAATCCTAAGCTAAACAAAATATCATATATACCATTGCCAGCGAAAGTGCAAATTTCCATAGTGAAGGTTGCTGCATCAAATAGGAAACAAAGTCGGAGTCATATTCGGTCAACCAAAACCAAATTTTTAACATTCCTATTTTATCCTTTCCTTGGCCGACTGCACTAACACGGACATATAATTTGTGTGCCCCTCTCCATTTAATTTTGTTTTATGATCAAGAAGAGCCCGTGTACTTCACTTTATTGAAACTGAATTTTATTCTACAAGTTCAAACTCGAGATATATTTTAATACTATTCACTCACGCTGGCTATAGGATGAAGAATCTTACTAGATGACAAATGCCTTCTATTGTATGTAGACACATTTGGGTCTACATTTTGATCTTGGCTGAAGCATCAAGTCAGCTTCTTCAACCACCATCATGACTCCTTCAACTATGTAAGACTAGGAGTTCAGGAAAGTATAGAACCCTGTCAAGGAAAACCTTCTTGTCAAAAGAAAATAGTGATGAAAAATAAGTTATGAATCTCAGAAGAAAAATGGTATTTTATGGCTTATTTACCTTTGTTAAGGAAACGTGGCTCGTCTCATTATTGTAATATGGGTATAAGATCTATCATATCATTATCACTGCAATATAATATTTCGATAGTCCTTCACATATGGCTGACTTTCATAATTTCTCATGATGTGTGTATTAGCTAACATCGGTATTGTTTGCAATGAGTCGCACCCAGAAATATCCAAATAAATAATATCCAACTTTTCCAATCCCCAAAGTTGAGTAAGTTTCTTGCAGTCTCGTACCACTAGACGTTTTAACTTCTTACATCCTGACAAATCTGGCAAAGTCTGCATTGATACACATCCTCTGATAACTATGTGTGTTAGAGATCTTGATTCCTTAATCCCAGGAATGTCTATAATATGAAACGAATACTTCAATGTGAAATTCTCTAAATTTTCAAATTTTGACAGGTTTGGTAGTTTTTCTAATGATATGCACCCCGTTATGTATATGCTTCGGCAAGACAAAAAGCTCTCGAGACTCTTAACATCACGTAGATTGCGACAGTCATTAATGTTCAATTCTTTCAAGGTCCCAAAGCATGATAGGTCGGGTAATCTTTCAATGGACTTACAACAACATAGATCCAATGTTTCTAAGAACTCCGTCCCATCAAGACCTCGAATTCCGACTAGATTGTCGCAACCACTAGCTGTAAATTTCTTCAAACACCATACTTCTACAAGGATCAGCCTTTCAACTGACTTGCACTGTACTATATGTATCTCTTCCAAGAACTCCAAATTATCAAGGCCCTGAATTTCAACTAAATTATCACAATATTTAATGGATAATCGTTTCAGATAATTTAATTGTGAAAGGTCTAATCTTTTAATGGAATTGCACTTTTCCATTGAAAACATTTTTAGACAATCTAATTGTGAAAGTTCTCGGATGTCTTCAAGTAGATCACATCTAAAAAGATCAAGTACTTGAAATTTCTCGGATGTCTTCAAGTAGATCACATCTAAAAAGATCAAGTACTTCCAAGTGGATTAGGCAAGAAAGCTGAGTCAACCTAGGACTCCGACAAGAGACGTCCAGATATGTTAAGTTGGAAGGAAGCTCCGGCAGCGACCGGAGCTTGAAACAGCCCCTTAGGCTAAGGTTTTGGAGATAAGAAAGATTTCGGATGCTTTCTGGTAGGTTAGATATCGGCGTGTCAGTGATTTTAAGAATCTCAAGGGAAGACAAGGCACCGATTTCATTTGGAACCCCTTTCAAACTACCACAGTTTGCAAGAAGTAGACTCCGCAGTTTTTTCAACCTTCCAATAGCACCGGGTAAATTTTCAATCCTAGAATAATTCATGTTTAGATGCTGCAAATTCTGTAAATCCCCAATTGAGCTGGGGATTACTTTCAATGTCGGAAAAAGATTTAGTTCGAAGTGTTGGAGAGAAGAAAGGTTTCCAATTGAGCTAGGAATTTCTCCCACATGCCAACAAAGTGTGACAGTTAATTTCTCCAGCTTTCTCAGAGAACTGATAGCCGTAGGGACCTTTGTAATACCAGTCCAATATATATTAAGTTCTTTCAGTTCTTTTAATTGACCCACTTCCTTTGGCAACTGCTTGAGACGGTAACAGTTACACAAGTCCAAAGAAACGAGGCTCTTGACCTTGCCAATAGAAGGGTGGACTCGCTTCAGGTTGTAACAATGTCTCAATATGAGAACTTTAAACTCTGCAAAAGCCGAGAGATCAGGAGTACATCTTATATTAACACAATATTCAAGGTTGAGAACCTTCAGCCGTTTTGCCGCCTATACAAAAGAAAATAATGAGTTGATTGACAAAACAAAACAAACAAAAATCACAGGTGATGTCTTTTCTCCATCTTACCATAATTGAACCCTATCCTCTCCATTGTTCTGTGATCCAGCAATCTTTCAACTCTAGCACCACTAATTTCGGCAGACGCAAATTGGTTGCCGGAAAAGATTGTTTGTTAAATATGGACAACCATTTCTTCTTTTTAACGTCATCCCAGCAAAGCCATCTCAATTCAGAAAACAGATTGTTAAAGTCTCCACTTAAAGCCAACGACCTCAATTGAAGGAACCGTAAGCCATGTAGCCTTTTAAACTGTTCATTCTTGTATGTCTGGAAATGGCGATAGTCTTTGCGAAGACAAATTGCCTGGATCCTTTCAGTTCCCTATGATACAATCAATCGAATGAATATCTGGATTGGCTATTTCTTTTTTCTCTTTTCTTTTTTAAACTGTGGACAATGCAATTTGTCATTTTTCTAACCATGTCGTATATGAATGTTGACACATAAAATCCCATTTAATTTTTTGATAATCTTTTGAAATTTAAACAATTTTTTTTTAAATTTTGACTTGAAAAATCTAAGACAAACGGACCTAAATGTTTTGCATATGTTTGTTTGCATAATATTGGCACCATTTCGCTTTGCATCTTATAAGTCAAAAACTCTTCTTTGACTTTCCTTTTGAAACAGATCATTTAGTTAGTAGACGATACTGAAAAAATCCCATACAGCTTTGATTGACTTCAATAATTGTACTTATGTTTTTACCCCAAACGTATAGTTGATCGGGATGCTTTGTCAATTGTTGGCGTTCATTTTTAGCATGGGTATGCTTTCCTAACAAGTGTTTTGGCTCGTTAACTTGGTCCCCCTGCCGTCCCCGCCTCAAATTTGGTCCAGAGTATGCCCTCTCATGGTCGCAGCTGTGGAGGTCCGGTGCGCTCGATGACGATTGAGTACCTCTGTAGAGAGAGGACAAGGGGAGGGGAGAGAAAGAGAGAAAAGGGGGGGGGGGGGGGGGGGGGGGGCGGTGACGCTGTGTAACGTCAGGTGAGTGACGAGGGTGGAAAGGCAAAAGTTGGGTGTAGGATATGGGGTAGGGTTGGAGGAAAAAAAATTGGTGTATTAAGAAAAGCGAAAAGGACAAGGCAATAGCAATGAAAGAAACAAAGAAAGAGAGATGAGAAAACTCACTCTATCATTTACTTAACCTAATCCATGGGATGAACAAGGTCAACCAAACACAACTTTAACAGCTACACTAAGATTTTCTAAATTTAATTCTTGAGGGGATTTCACTATCATATCTATTAAGAGGAAAGAAGAATGAGATAATATAGATGTAACTAGTAGAGGGAAGAATAGTTGTCTTCAAAATCAAAGAGGAGAGATATTATATCAAATATTGGTTTCCCAAAACAAAGGAGCACCGAAATAAATACGGCCGTCATAGAAAGCAAGCACTTTTGATACGTGTGAATTTGACACCTTTTGTTTGATTGTTAATTATTATAATTGGCACCCAGTATCTCTTATTATTATAGACCAAGAGCCCTTCATTAATTTGATATCTCATGCATATACTTCATGTCTATTTATTATTGAAGTCTTTCATATTACCAACCAATATGAAAATTACACTTTTTTAGTAAACGAGGATTTTAGTGTAGAATCATTAGTTAAGTGATTTCAAATTTGTTATAAATTCTTGACATGCATAACTCAGGTCATTGAATTTGAATATTTAGAGATATTCTACTTGGCCATCATCGTGAGATAATATAGCTTTTTAATCCTTGGGAGTATTTGTGATACATTTAGTTGTCACCATTACTATATGATGGACGTGAATTATGAATAGACCTTTTTACTCAAAAGCAGATACGTCTGTCCATACTAGACAAAAGATTAAATAGATCTGATTAAATATATGAAAATATGAGGGAGAGGGAAAGAAAAAGGAGGGTCATTCGTTACCTTTCCTCCCATTAGTGCTCTAGAGGTTTCCTCGCAGTCCCACAATCTACTACGTCTCTCAGGCAGTCCTCCTTGGCAAATAATATTCCTTCCAAGATCTCTCAGTTGATCATGCATCCTTAACTTACCATCATTTGCAATTTTTATTAAGCACCTCAATTTCAGCTCTTCAATTCCTTGACTTGCATAAAATCCAGAGTCTTCCCACATGTACATGGCAAATTTGCTCTCTTCACCGATAAAGAAACAAGCAACATCGAGAAAAATCTTCTTATGTCCTTGCTCTAAAGCATCAAAACTTATTTTTAATACCTTTTGGACATCTCTATCGGGTTCTTTTCTTAATTTTTCAAGCATATCTTGCCATACTTTTCGATTTGTTTTTCCATACAAGTATGAACCTATAACCTCTAGAGCCAAGGGAAGCCCACCCATAGTTGAAATTATATCACGAGAGATACCCTCAAAATCCTTCGAAGAACGGTTCATACGGAATGCATGTTTATTAAATAAATGCAAAGAATGCTTCTCGTCTATTTCATTCAATTCATACTTGAAGTCAACCTCAAATTCAGATTGATCAAGAATAGCTTTATTTCTAGTTGTAACAATGATGATACTTCCCTGACTAAACCAGTCACCTTCTTTAACCAAAGCATTTAATTGATCTTTATGATCTATATCATCCAAAAGTAGGAGAACCTTCCTTCCTTTGAATCTAGATTTGATCAAACTAATTCCATCATCAACTTTCCAAACTTGATGTTTGATTTGCAGTATTTCCTTAATTAGTTGATTTTGTAGATAAAGAATACCATTGCAATGAGCTATTTCTCGAACATCTGGAAGAAAGCTACAATGCACAAATTTATTTGACAACTCGTTGTAGATAACCTTGGCAAGAGTCGTTTTACCGATCCAACCCATACCATAGATTCCAATCATTCAAGCAACATTGGTAGGAGTATCTACCCAACTCCTAATTTTGTTCAAATGATCACCAATTCCAACTAGGTGCTTAGTAACATCAAGTTGAAAATCATGTCGCAACTTGCTCAAAATAGTTGTGATAACTTTTTCTACTAGTTCTGCTTCATGCCTGTCAAACAACAAAATCCTGATAACTTTGTGGTCAACTTTTTTCCCATCCTTTTCTGCCAGTAGATAGATCTTGTTGAAATAGAAAAAAAAAAAATGGTGCACCTGGCTCATTAAGAGTCTTTAGAAGTATAATATTTGTTATAAGGCTTAAGGTTGCTGTTAATTGAAATTTAGGAGGTCGATTCTTCTCTCTCTCTCTTTCTTTTTGGGTGGTTAAAAAAAGTTTCAGAGGAAGGGACCCTAATCCACAGCCAGGGCATTCCATATGCCTACATTGATTAACTTGTAGATCGCTTGCTAATGAAGGGTTAACAGCAGCGGGAATCAGACACTAACCTAAACATGGTAAATGTAAAGTGTCTGATTCTTCTGGGGGTGATCAAACTTCGGAAGACTGAGCATTGGAGTCCTTTCTAGGCATGTTGTTTAGCAATTGATACTATTGGCTAGAGGGGTCGTCCTTTTTGTACCGGAGACATTTGTAAAATTCTTAGGCACTATGGGATACTTCGGCTTTAGGTGTTATTGGTTTGGTTCTTAGGGGACACATTGGGGAGTACTAGCTTTTGTTGTCTTTAGGGTATTATGGGTGTTTATTGGATATCCTGGCGATCTTTTGTGAGCTTGTAGTGAAAGTAGTTCATCCACATTTCATCACTTTTGCGTGAAATAAGAAAACTTACATATAAAAAAAAAAAATTCAGGAAAGTGTAGTACCCATTGGCAAATTTCTCAGATTCCCATCCATTTAAGTAACTCACTTCTATAAGTGGTCGCTGGCCTTCCCCAATTTCCTTTGCATCAAAATGCTCCTTGCGCGAATGGAAGACCTTCCCAAAATTTTGTTTTCGATACCGCACATCTGATGGAGTCACTTTGTAGAAAATGGGCAACACGACGTGTGACATGCTCTTCTTGCAATCCATGATTTGAATGAGCTCACGGAGGCACCATTTGCTCGAAGCATAATTCTCTAAGATGATGGGGATCAAAATATTAGATTGTTTGATCGCATCAAGAAACTTTGAGCCAAATTCCTCACCAATTGGAATGCTTTTATCATCCCTAAACACGAAAATCAGTACAATCCCTGCATTAACTAGTCCATGATAGAGGTGATCGGTAAATCCTTTTCGTGTATCTGAGCCTCTAAAGCTCAAAACTATGTCATGTTGATCGCTACCTCCTCCTGTGAATATAGGGGAGATGAAGGAAGGAGCGGATTCTATCCCAATGCGCTCTTTTTCTGCATTCTCTCTCTTTCTCTGACCCTGCCCTTTGTCCATGACAATCTGAGGGGAAAAGGTGAAACAAGTGATGCTTTCCTGCTGCGTAAAAGGATTGATAACTAGTCTCTAAGGACAAATATGAACATGGTATCTTTTGCCAAGCAAGAAAAGATTAACATGAAATCTTTAATTAATTAGTAATTACTGACTAGGAGGAGCTGCAGATAATTCTAGTCCTTGCCTTAACTTCTTTTGGACCTCACCCTCTAGTTTTTTTTTTTTTTTGGTCGAAAATGCTACCGATATATTAGCTTCAGAAGTCTTGGAATACATCGGAGCGTTACATTCAGAAATTAAAATATTCAATAAGGATAGAGGGGGTCTATGCACCCAATCTAAAGGAAGTTGCTTTAAGCGATGTGCGCGTACCAGCCAATCAGCGGCCTGATTTACCTCCCGGGGACAGTAAGAAACAGAGACATGGCGGCCCATTCGAAGCTCATGTTGGCACCTTGGTATAATATTTCTCAAGTTCCATGGGATCTCGGCCCGGCCCAGAACAGAGTCCACTACCACTGAACTATCACTTTCGCATAAGAAGTGAACTGTTTGACTTGAAGACTCCTGCACGTGAGACTTCGACCATTCAGAGATAAAGAAGAGCCCGTGCAAAAGCGCTTCTGCTTCCGCTTGTTCTGCTGAAGAAACCCTAGCCTCCGCTGCAAATCCATCGACAACGACGCCCTCTTTATTTCTGACGATGCCGGCTACAGAACATATGAATTCGCCTGATACCCATGAAGCATCCACATTCAATTTCAACTCTCCATCTCCGGGTGGTTTCCATTTCTCTGGTAAGTGCCGATTTGTAGTTCGGTTTAGGTTTTGCTTCGTTCCTCCACTGAAAGCTTGATTTTGGGTATGAGCAAGGTCAATTACTTCCGCTGAGTTTGGAAGTTTATCTCGAAAGATCCGTGCGTTCCGCGCTTTCCAGATCTGCCAGAGCACCCATGCGATGAACTCGCGCTCAGGTGAGGTTCTTCTTGATGCAAATTCTGTCATCAGCCATTGATCAATTCTTCTGATTTGTTTCATCTGAGTCATGCTCTGTATTCTATTATCTCGCCATATCTCCTTAGTCCATCTGCACAAGAGGAAAACATGTTCGGTTGTTTCTATTTCCGTGTGACACATCTGACAGAGAGGGTCGGGACTAATCTTTTTTTTGTGGAGGTTCTCTCTGGTGGGAATGGCATTTTGACAAATGCTCCATAGGAAGGTTCGGATTTTCGGTGGAACGGAGAGGCTCCAGATCTTTGTCCAGAGGGATCGTGGGGTTTGGTAAGAACAAGATGCCTCCTGTGATTTCTGTTTAGCATTCCGAGCCTGTGTTCTGTTATAGCCATTTAAGTCAAACTCTTTAGCTTGGTTCTCACTCAGGAATAACGTGTACATTAATTTCTTAATTGGGCTATAAAATACTAAAATCTATGTACATGCAAATTGCATTCCCTTAAAAACATAAGCATAGGTTCGGTTTTCATTTGGTTATTGAAAATCAGAATTTAAATCAATTAAAAGCTGATCATTGAGTTGAAACGAAATTGGAAATGTGCGGGAGACGTGAAAAGAGGACCTAGCTGGTGATTATGAATGTGATATTATATTTTAATTTTGTTTGAAACTGTCATATTATTAATGAAATTGGCAGTGCGAGGTGGAGATGAATAAATAGTCATTGGTATCTCTCTTTTATGGAAAAATAGTTCAATCAATCCTAAACATATTATACGTATGGCAATTTAGTCATAAATTTTCTAATTTTCCTAATTTAATCCTTAATCTTTGTGCAAATTCAAATGTAGTCATTCCAATTAATTTTTACCAGAAATTGCAGACGTGACGATGTATGGCGGGCAATGATTGGACCGCCAAGTTAGCAATTTCAAGCAAAAATTGACCAGAATGATTATATTGGAATTTCACGCAAACATATAAATTTAAATCAACAAAATTGAAATATTCAATTTGTATAATAAATTTAGGACTAATTGGATAATTTTCCAACCCACTCCTGCATGGCAATGATTCCATGTAAAAGAATTTCTTGAAAACTGATATGATATCAGCAAGCTATTTACTTCAAACTCTTGAATTTAAAAATAAAAATAAAAAATTGAGTGATATATTGTCCGTAGAATAGAGTCGTAATTTTTTAGATGACACCAACTGAGTATAACGAATCAACGTTAAGTTAGTGATATATAAAATACTTGTCTACCTTCCTCAAGTTCTTTTCCAAGTCAATGTTGGCATATCATTTACCTCTTGATAAATCAGTAAGCCAATGAAAAATGAAGTTTATAAAAATGGAAGACGATCAGTGATGAGAAAGGGTTAGAAGTCACCTAAACTCTTCTCCCCCACATTTACGTTTTCCAACTGCAGAACGCCACGTTCGAAAGGAAAAAAAGAAAGTAAACTCCTATGGGAAGAAAACATTAGAATAGTCGATGCCTACAGTAAAAGTGAAAAAATGCATGTGACTTCAAATAGAAGGCGTTACTTCAATTGCGAAATTGGCAACATAAACAATATTCAACCCCGACCTTCTCCAATGACAGCGAGGAATTTTCAACACAACAGCAGCTTTGCTTACTTTGAAGTTTTCTATTGAATTGAAACCAGCACAAGAAATATTACAATTGTGAATTTTTCATAATTTTTGGAAAGCATTTAATTTTTCTTTCATTTAAAAAAGAAATTAAGAAAATTGCTAATATAATGGAAAAATGATTTTCTAGACATCCAAAAATTCTCTATGATCCGTTCAAATAAATATTTGTTGTTGACAATTTTGATTCGTAGCCTTTGAAAGGTGTTGCACGATTATTGAAGAGAATATACTGACATGATCGATATTGGAAAAAAATATAATTTTTTTCCAAAAAATGAATTTTATTGGATGTCTCTGAAGAGGCTCTGGAAAATGAATTATTTTCTGCAAAAATCGAGTATATTTTTATGTTTGGCGGCTTTAAGTAATTTTGAACCATTTGGATACGAATAGGGATCATGGACCCAAAATCAGCTGTAGAAGGGCATTTCGTAATATTGTTGAACGTGCATTTCGGCTCGAGTCAGTTGTCCTTAATTTCAATAGTGGAATATCTGATCAGTGGCAATAAGTCATGTTTAGGGGCAGAGGAAACGTGTGGTTGGCCTATGTTTTCGTGACAAAGTGCATAGCATGGTCTATTAAAAGGAAAATCTGATGTTATAGCATGGCACACAATTTGAGAATAAAGGGAAAAAGTTAAACAATTTACAGTTTCATTATATCAATTTTCTTTTCTCACAATTTACATTTTTTTTCTTGCAATCTTCTATTTTTCTCCATATACGTTTTCACTTAAATTTGCACTCTGTTGAATTCCCACTTCGTGCACTTTGGGCGCAAGGTATGAATCGGTGGAGCGATCTCGGTTGCTCTAGGCACAATTATTTTTCTTTGACATTTGGTATGATTGATTTAATAAATTTGAGATCACAATATTAATTTTCCTTTTGCCAAAGCAGATCGTCCTCTTTAATTTTGTTTAAAATGTTGATCAATAAACATATCAATTATTTTCTCCATGATTTTGAACGTACGCTAAGAAATTGGTTTTTCACAAAAGAGCTAGAAGATGTGTGTGTGATCATGCACATTCATTATTCTGTAATGGACACGATAGGTGTGACCAATACTTATCAATCAAAATAATTTGAAGTTATCAATGATTTGCTAGGATTAGGAAGAGTTTCCTTAGAGCTCAACGATGTCACTCCCTAAAATCTCTCATCCATGGAGATGATAAGCATTTTCTTTTCTTTATTCCATTCCCCCATTTCTACAAGTGTTCTTGATACGACTTCATTCAAATTTGCACGCGAGAGAAGGTCACTTGCTATTAGGCCTTATCTCGGTGCTATAGACATATACGATCTCCTCTCATACTGTCACATCTTGTTTATGAAAGCCCTTCCTTCATCGTGTCCAAAACATTTTAAATAACATTTTTAATGTAACCAAATACGTATTGATCTATTCACATAATGTAGAGGATGATGTCTTGACCTAGAAAAGGATGACAAAACATATTAAACAGAATGATCAAGTCGAAAGTTGGACTACACATAAATTTTCAACATTTGTTCTATTATCAGTTAACAGGTGAGGTTGGGGTAGATGAAGTCTCAACAGGTTGGCCCTATTTGGTCAAATAATGCAGTCAGGTGCAAGCAATTCCATAAAAACAATGTGCGGAGCATAATAAAGTGCAAGCCTGAAGTCTAGATAAAGCATGGACATCAGCCCCTTGATCAGACTAAATAATCATGGTTGGGCTTACCTGAAGAAGCGATGCAGAGATGAACTTATTGCAGTGAGTCTTGTGTTTGAGAATGAGTCAGTTTGGAGAAGATCAAGTTATGTCCAGAGTCCCGAAAGACAGTACAACTGGAAGGATCAACTTCACGCCTCAATCTAGACTTATTAAACCAAATATATCTCAGAACGAAAACGAGCATCTCAGTGATTTCTGGTGTTTGGCATGGTGTTCTTACCTCTGAACAAGCAAAGAAGATCCAATGTGTTTATCCTCTTCAAGCACAAGGCCCCCCCTGCCCTTGAACAAGCTTTGCTTTTTCCCTTGCACCAAAGGATGAACCCAGACGGGCTTCGGCCATCGTACACAAGCAATTGTGTGTGGTGGATAGCGTTTCTTTGACGAGGCAATTTACTTCTTTAGCCCTTATCTTTTGACCAAGGCCCCCAAACAACCCCCTTCCTGAAAATTGGCAAGACTAACCCCACTGTAGACTTCCAGGATATTTTCCTAGTTCTCTTTGTAATTGGACCACGTGGCCGTTCAAATCAAAGTGGATGGTCAACCTTTTGCGACTCCGTACTTACGCTAAAGTCAAGGGGTTTACATTGGAAATTGAATTTTAAATTATGCCACTTTTTAAGGACTATGCTATATCAGATAACACAACGTTGGCGGAAATGAAAATAGACTCTAAAGTGTGTATACCACTCTTTAAAGATGTTATTGTCCTTAATATGGTAGGAGAAGAACGGAAAATAATAAACCTTGAAAAAATTCTCTTGATAAAACTTGTGTGAAAAGTTTAGTGATAATGAAATTGCTAGTGTCTCATACTTTTTCAATTTGTTCGATATCATTCTTGTACTATTTTTTTTTTGGCCAAAATAGTCCCTAAATTATATATTAAATTTTTGCTCAAGTTATTCATTATGTTAAAATTGAAAATGGAGATGTTGATGTGGCAACCATATGTGCCACGTCAAAGTTGACCGCCATGACCGAAATTCTAAGCCACAATAGTAGGATAATGTGAGATTTGGTAGGTCTTTCCTCTACAAGCACCTCCTTCCAGGAATTTTGGAAACATCCACTCCATTGCATGCTCAACCGGCTTATTCCCTCCTTTCTTGTAAAATGGCCACCTTGGCATCATCTACTTCTCCAACCTTATACAACTCGGAGATGAACAACTCCCCTCCAAGATGCTTCAGTTTTTTTTAACTCCTTTAGCTTCGATCTGTTTTCGGTTTCCACAACAAACTTCAACAAGATCTGATGACCACAAGATAACCTAATACAATGTCATTGCTCTTAGGCTCTAAGTGTCTCCAACATGGACAAACTGTAGATTGATCTATTTCCTCCATGCCTTCTTGTATTTCGATGAGATTTTCAAACCTCACAGCATCAAAGCCTCTAGGCTGTGCAATCCAATAATTGATTCGGGAAGCCTTTTGATTTATGAAAAATTGAGATAGTGTAGAAGCCTCAATTGACTAATGCAATATGGTATGTTGGGATGCGATAGTAACTAAAGAAAACACTCTCAGGTACTTCATTTCTGCCAACAAGTCACATGGCACTTTTTGGGAGCACAAGAATCTATCATTGTAATGAGGTTCCTTTTTAAATGATATGAAGCTCCTAAGTATCTTCATTTCGTGGAAGATTTAGAAAACAAAAGTTAAGTCAGCAGACAATAGCACAACATAATTTTAATGTAGATCTCTTGTTAGAATTATCGAGTAGAGTGAAGAGATTAGAAGGGGCCCATAATGGTTAAGCTGAGTTAGTTAAATGCTTGACTGTGGATCTAGTAGATTACATGTCCAAATTATAGTGTCTCACACTTGTATTAATTAGGGGAAACGTGCTTGCACCTTCTAGAGCCTTATCTAATATACACGGATGAGAAGAATTATATGCATCCATACGGATTATTTCAATTGAAAGGCTTGGCTACCTCATGTTATAGGAAAAAGGGGATTAGAAGGTAAGTATAGTAAATGACTAGATTAAAAAGAGAAAAACATAAAATTTTGGTGGCCAAAGAAAGATGACAATAAATGACAAGCCTTTTGAATTGATCTATCAGGTGAAGGAAAAGAAAGTGAAATGACTTTACCAACATAATAGCTTTTGAGTTACTGTGAGAATAATGGCTTGTTGTGAGCCATACATCCCTAAATGAGTCGACCCCACAACAATTTGAAATTATTTGTTGTTTGATTTTTTTGGTGATCCAAACTAGACTCTTATTATCATAGTAGATTAAAGAAGGTCATCCAATCATTTCTTATAGTGAAAAGCTTGAGGCTCGACTACATCCCTCGGGAATGGATTTTAAAAGCCTGAAGGAGGAGTATTTGTCAAATTCTGATGATTGAAGATTCCTTCCCAAGTTGGAATTTAAATGGGAGGTTTTGCCTATTTGCTGTGTTTCTTCCCGTTGAAAGTGTTTATTGCTTATAAACGGCGTAAAGGAGGGAATCATGGAATTTTCTGATTATCTTTAAGAATATGATAATCGATCATTAAACAGGAGACGCCGTCAAGGAAATTCTCCTCGTCAATATATATCAACATAAGAACATGGCTTATCACATCCTTTATCTCCAGAACTGGACTTTTTTTATCATCCAAATGATGTTCGAATTCTTCAAAATTCTCTTTGAGACGTGTTCCACTTGATTTTGATATTGTTTAATAATGAATTGCGTCTACATATATCCAGATAAACTAGATACAACTCTCCAAGCCCCCGAAACTGAGTATAGTGGGTAAGTCCCATGCAGTCACGTGCAAATAGAAATTGTAACTTCCTACGTGCCGATAAATCTAATAAATTTTCCATTGTTTTTCATCCCAATGATATCCATAAACGTTAGAGATTTTTGTGAATTCCTCGAGCCCAGGAATTTCCAGAACTCTATGAGCATCTACTATTGTGAATTTCTCTAGATTTTTTACATTTCGATAAGTTTATACGCTATGTCACATGATTTTTGTGCCCTCTCAGTTTTAGTAATTGTGACACTATGTTAAAGGCGACTTTACAGTTAACCTACTTTTGGACGTACCTAGTAATTTCGCATATAAAAAAGTTGACTTCCTATAGATTAAGTTTTCGGAAAAGATTATTATGGCATAATCAGTTAAGTTGACTTTCTACATATTAAGTTTTCAGAAAAGATTATTAATTGGCATAATCAGTTAATAAGTAGTGGATATGATTTGATTAAGGAAAATGTGCCAGTTTGGATTTTTTTTTGTGATTTTTTAATTATCTTTTTCAATATCTCAGCCGATAAATCAAAAGATAAAAAATAAAAATCTAGAATATAATGCAAAAAACGAAAAAGAATATGATGCCAGTTTGAAGGCCCACCTCCCGTACGCGTTCCGCGAAGGTGGCAGGGTGATGGACACCGTCCACACCTTCGTCCCTCCCTCGATCCATTTGCCGACGTTGCTCTCGCGCTTGCGCGACCACTGCTGGGGTAAGGGAATTCAATGGATCGACCTGAATGCGGGGCCTTTGTGACGAAAAAAAATATGCTGAAATGGCGGGATCGGAGGAAGCCGACGATGCTTTATTCTACTTGGAGAGGATGGTTCGGATGAACCCTTTGCCTTCACCTCCATGTTTCCACCCAACTCTTGGGGGTTGTGGCCAAGACGGAGCATGACGGATTCGAAGGGAACGGCTCCCGTCGTTTTTACTCGAGGCATTTTGGCGAGTTGCCTCCGCCAATATAAATGGACGAACTTGCACTAGAACCCACAAGTGTGAGCTTTAACACTTTGATCACTGGGCTTGTTGGAGATGGTAAAATTGCCGGAGCCATGAGCTTGGCGGATGAAATGTTGGTCAGATGAATCAAGGTAGATATGACCACGTGTGGAGCCATAGTGACTAGGGGTGAGCATGGTCCGGGTTGGTCCGGGCCACCCCCTAACCCTAGGACCAACCCGTACAGTGTCGGTCCTTAATTTTTAGGACCAAGGACCGACCCTATTGAGCCTAGGACCAAGGACCGGACCGACCCAATGGGTTCGGTCCGGTTCCAGGGTCAACCCGGGACCGATCGATAATTTTTTTCGTCTTATTTTTTATACTTCCTAAAAAAGCAAACCTACAAATTCAAATTACGCATCCATGATCCATCAACAATACGATATTGTGCAACTAAATTATAAAATACCAATACATATTTAGCAAATTTAAGATGACACAATAATAGAAATTTCATATCCGCTAACCGCTCATCGAGATATGGGACAAGATGGAAAGTTCTTGTAATCATCTATCTTTAATATTTATAACACCATATGCAAAAGCGTTTTCCTGATCATGTAGAGTTTACTCAACCAAAAAATGAGCTTCGCACCACTTGACTAGCATTTGATCATGTAGAGTCTACTCAACCAAAAAATGAGCTTCACACCACTTGACTAACAAATCACCGTAGCAACTGCAGTACTACTCTACTTTTCAAAAACTTCTACCATTTAACACAAATTGAAAAGCAATTAAATCATAAAAAGTTTAAAATACTTAATATAAACCATGAATATATAACTTCACATCTTGTTAATTCACTTGAACTTCTAAACACTTGAAAACAAAACAAACGACACATAATTAATACTTAACAAAAGTTTTAAATTGAAATTACTATTAGTGCTATTGATAGAACATCTCAATATAATATAATATAATAGACATTTTACTTAGGTTTGAATATATAAAAGAATTATAAATAATATAATATAATATACAGGGTTGATCCAGGGTTGGACCGACCCAAAACTCTTAGGACCGAGGATCAACTCGCACAGTGTTGGTCTTGGAATTTCAGGACCAAGGACCGACCCAGTCCCCTTGGGAACCGGACCAGGACCGGCAGGGTTGGGCCGGTCCAGGGTCGGTCTAGGGTCGACCCTAAACCGCTGCTCACCCCTAATAGTGACAGATTGTGCATAACCGGCAAGGCTAGGAAGACCGTTTGATTGCCGAAGAATTCGGAAGACAGAGGCTGGGAGCTAGATGGGATCATGTACACCACGGTCATAGGAGGCACCGGGACAGAGGCTTTGAAGTTCTATAATACTATTACTGATGCGCAAATGTCATCCCTTGCTCAACTCGCATAGGTTAATGAAAAGAAGCACGGGTTTTGTTGGACAAGATGATTAGCAATGGAATCTGACCACATGTTTTCACTTGTAACTCCTGCGTTAACTGAGATGCTGCAAAGAGAAGCGATGACAGATGTTCGAACCATCAAGATCATTGTGGATGCGCTTTGCAGAGTGGGGTGGGCAGGACTACCGAGGCAAAGTGCATTTTTGATCTGATGATCTGAGGAGGATTTACACCCGACCTAGTTGCTTATAATTCATTGCTTGGTGGTCACTGTTATTAAAATCAAATGGATGATGCACCCACTCCATTTCATTTGATGATTGCACAAAACTGCTCGCTTTCACTCACAACCAATCTAACATTGATTCATGAATGTTACAGAATGGATCAGTCCTTGATGCTGCCTCCTATAACTATCTCAGGGGGTGGCTTTTTCCTCATTGAAATGCCTCAGGTTGCACACCATTTGTTTTACAAAATTCTAGCTAGTAGCGACCATTTAAATCAACAATAATCAATAACATTAGACGATCCTTTATAAATGTCACCAGGTTCACGAGGCAATTGCTTTGTATAGACAAGTGAAAGATGGAAATGTCCATATCATCAGCCATAACACCCTTATTAGCGGCTTATGTGGCAGGGGAACTTGAAGATGCTATCGAACTTTCCAATGCTTTGCCTAAGAAAGGTTTGCAACATGATGCTTTGTTATTTGGTGCTATAATTGCAGGGCTATGTAAACCAACCAAATGAGTGATGCCTATGAGCTGCTTCAAGAAATGAAAGAGAAGCTGCACTCTCCACCCCAGCACTGGTTAAAAATGGTAAGAAAATGAGGGTGATGCACGGGTTGCACAATATGGTTGAGAGTGACTGTATATAGTAGAGAGTTCTTATCTCAATGAGAGATGATTGGAGCGGCTGCATTGATCCTCAGTTCTGTCTGTTTTGACTATATTTGGCAAGAAGACCTAAAACTAGCTGAAAGTTGTATGCATGGACTTGAGAGAACACCAATACAAACATGGTCCAGATTGTGTTGATCTGTGAGTCTCCTCCCAATGGAACTCTTGTTGGTTCTTCATCACCATCTTCAAAACTCTACCAAGCTACAACAAAAGTTTTTCTTTACATCTGTTTTCTCATCGAACCTTCACACTATAAATCTTCATTGTGGATTTATCATGGTTCATATCTTTAACTGTGTTTCTCCAGTAAGGTTGCTATAGATTTAGCATTTCTCTACTCGCAGAAGATAAAAAGGTACATGTGATGAGAAAATTAAGGCACTAAGTTAACAGAAAGAAAAAAGGCACTCATGCCTAATTTCTCTTAAATTCCGTTGGAATCGGAAGACCAGAAAAGAAAGGTCGGAATTCATTTTATGATATCCTTATGATGCTGATGGTATGAGAGTATGAAAAATGAATCTGCCAAGCTACAACGAGAGCTTTTCTAACGTCTGTTTTGCCATTTAAAATTTTTGGCTATTTATTCTACTAATAGATTGACCACGATTCTTTCCTTTAACTGTCTTTTCATGATAGGCTTGCTGTAGATTTTATTATGTTTTAACTTGCAGAGGATGCTGCAATGACCCACACTCCCTTAATCTTGAGACATCTATATTCTCAGGACTCTGATAAATTGCCTCTTGCCACTTGAAAAGATTTCATCTTGGCTCTCTGTTTTGAATAAAGTCTTCAAGCTTGGACTCGAACCAGATGTTGTGAGCTTGCCCCTTTGATCAGTGGACTTTAAGGAAAAGGTTAAATTGCACAAGTCATGTCATAAGTTCAGTCGATGAAATGCTTCCCAAAGGATATATAGTGGAATCATGGCTGGGGGCCCGTGCAACACTGCAAAGGCCATCAGATTTGTAACAAATTTAACAGAAAGAGGCTGCAGGCTTCATCTGATCAAATGCAATGACAGAAGGAGGCTCCAGAGGCGGGTCACAGGCTTGCTGTCCCCAAACGCAAAGTAATTTTACAGAGAGGCCGCCAGCTGTAAAAGACCATTGGATTGATTAGGCAATGACTTGGAGGCGACATTTTTAGGGGCAACTTGCACGCATGAAATGCTGGTTTTGGCTGATAGTTTGGAACTGCATTCTAGACAAATGACATTTACCTGGAATTGCGTGAGATTTTTCTTTCAATCAACATTTGATTTGGTCCCATTCTACTCTACTTCCGCCCATTTCTAATAATACTCCAAGAAACAGAATTTGTGCCACTCCCAGATTGAATGTAGTGCAGATGAATTTCTTCATGTTGATGCCAAGCATGTCATAGAGAACTGAATTTAACATCTCCAACAAGAGGTTTGAGAAACTCTCCAACGTCAACAGGATTTCTTGAGCATTAGTGCTGCCTGAAATTATTTTTCTAAACTTGCAAAAATCCCAACATGTGCATAATTGATCAGCTGACGATTCACTAGGATGCCCAATTATCAGCTGGATGATTGTAATAATGATTCAGCAAATCAGGGACCAGATGGGCAGTGAGAGTCTACTGCAGTCCTAACCGTGTGAAAACAACGATAACAACCTCCATGAACGGCTTCGATGTGAATAGCTGCTTCAAAAACTAATCAACCGTAACTACAACAGGCAATTATATAGCTCATATAAAGAAGGGACTGAGGCAATATATTTGCAAGGTATGGCATTGTTTTTCCTCAGCATTTATGAGGAAAAGCACGGAAGAACCTTCTATGGAAATATACGTTCAAGAATTACACAGATTAGTGGACATCCATTGAATAGCATCGAGTTGAATAGCCCTTGATCATGCTGTGAAGTGCCACCAAACTACTCCATGTTGGCGACACAGTTGTATCATCCAATCAGCATGGAATCTAGAGAGCTGGATATATTGCTGACACACAATGACAGCTCTGGCAAAGGACAAATAATCTCCAGCTACGCTTCAATTTCAGTGCCATAATAGACATCTAGGTAGAACTTGAGCAATAAGGACTGTCATCCCTCTCAATCATCTCAGTCGGAAAACTAATGGACATTTCTAGCTGAGACGTATAAGTGAATCTACTGTCAAATTTTCTTATCGATAAAAAGTTTAATATGCAATTCAGTTTTAATGCCAACTGTAACATTTTGACAAAGCAAAAGAGATTCGACAATTTATTGGTATAAACCCTGCAAAGTTTTTTTTTTTTTTTAAATTCATTTCCTTGGGAATTGGAAGAGAAGACTTTGTGACGCTGCTGATATGAGAGTGAGAAAAATGAACTTTGTGCATTGACTAAATAGGGTGGACTTGGAAATTAGCAATATTGACAGCTCCCTGTGTCTACAGAAACTTTTGCATTGATCGAATATTTGAGGTACAAGTCATCATACCACAGAGGAGGCGACACTGGAGTTCACATGAGAAGTCCCTGGTAGCAGCATTAGCTACAATCCTCACCATTCCGTTTGTTGTGTTCAAACTTTGAAGACATGCTCTTTCATTTTCCGAGATTTTCAGTACATCTTATTGTCAACTCAATTCAGGCAAATGGCAGATTGCATTACAGACCAGGAAATTAGGAAAATGGCGCGAATACCACCTTCTTCATCTTCCACTTTATTTCCTTCTTCCATGGTCATCACCAATATGAGTCTGTAACGATAATTAAAAACCTATAGTAAAAGGTGCTGTTTGCCCAGAAAGTGAGAATGGACTGTAAAATTACATGAGCAAAGACTTTTGAACGACTTTATTAAACACGACCAGAAAGTTGTGACAACTTGCGACAAAATGATGGCAATTAAATAGCTCATATAAACAAGGGACTGAGGCAATATTCCAGCACCAACTCGGTGGTGCTGGAATATTGTTGGTGGTGGTCGTGGTGCTTCGATGGTGCCTGCAGCGTGGCTCGTGGCGGAGGAGCATGGGCGCAATGGATGATTTAGTTGTGGCCGCACTGGCCGGTGGCAGTGGGCGGTTGGTGTGGTAGTTGAGCTAATGGCATCCTCGCGGTGACGGTGTGCATTTGAGGTGGCGAGGACGCGGTGAATAGGTGGGCGGGTGGTGGTGGTGCGTTTGTGGTAGCAGCTTAACTAGTTCACGGCAACGATTAATCTTCAAACAATAAGAATGAAATTCCGCATTAAAGTTAAACCAATAGTTAAAGAAAGAAAAATAATGAAATGTAACTTCAAGGAACGTGAGTTCCCTCATTAATTTCTTATTAATTAAACTAAACAAGACTCAATAATCTCCATACGCTATTTTCACTAGTCTCTACGTATCTGGAAATGCTCAATGTGGTAGAAACTATACACGTTTTATTGACTTTTTAAGAAAGTGACCAATAGAAAACAAGTCTAAATTGTTATTGCGTCTGACGTGGATAGGAACAAAAAGGTATTGATTAGTACCTTCATTCAAGGCCCATTCTATTCCATCCTCGAGGATTGATGGTTGGATTCATAACTTCACCCTACTGCATAGCACTTCTTCCATCGGCCCATGTAGAATCTCTAGTACAAGGATATACCCAAAAAAATTGGAAGATGCATGCACTCTCTGAAAAAAAAAATTAATAAGTTGAGTGAAAAAGTTGTCAATATACATCTTCTAGATGTGAGTAAGTTTCAGCAGGTAAATCTATAAAAAAAATTCAACTATTATTCTACCGCATCAATCCGTGAGATTTTCTCTGAGTTCCTACACTACTGGTCTATAGTCTAGATGCATCTTCCATCAGAATATCTGCCAATTTGTTATGAGATCTATCGGCAATTAGATAGCTTGGTCTATTATGCACCTATCGTCGTATACTTTCCACTTAATGATGGGAAGGGTTGTTTTTGCATCAGTTGAGGTTTGTTTTATGATCTAAATAAGACTCTTACATGGCACAACTAGTCTTTACCTGCACTTCCCGATCCGGCAAAACCTAGAAGAAAAATATTGATGTACTAGGAAAACGTTCATGCGTAATCATTAAGCTACCAGGTATTACAAATTCTATATGGTCTCATTTATACAAATACGTAATAACAAAGTATTGCTAAAGCATCACTTCCCATGATGACGCATAAGACTTGAGATAATTAGAGAAGTCTTATTCATATTGCAAAACTTGGATTTACTGTATTCTCCACCAAAAATGCTCCACCTAAGCATATATTTACATTTCGTTGGACAATTGGTTTTGTTCCCTTCACCTCAAAGGTTTGCCTTTTATTGTCATTAATTACATTTGAGTACTCATATTTTTTTTTTTCATGAATCGCTCCTTTATGTTATAGAGCAAATGAATAAAATAATCTTTTACAATACTTATTCCCTTTTTGATAATTATTCATTTCCTCTATTAGCATTTATTTCGGCGTGATGTTGGGGTTCATGTCTAGTTAAATTGTAAATTATTGTCTTTCTGTGTTCTCATAGAGTGGAATTGCTAATTCGGCGCGTGGTTTATCCAATTGAATGACATGATGATAAGATAAGCATAAAAGAAGAAGTTATTGATCAAAACTCTACGTCTGTTTTGCGCTATATGCACAATTGGTATCCTCAAGATGAGAAGCGAATTGTAAACTATACTCCTTGTGAAAATGGGGACAATTTGAAGTTGGGAAAAACAATCTTTTCATTTTCGTTCATTCGAATGTCATAATTAATGATTCTTTTTCCCAACACTACTCATGCAATTGGTTTTGTGATTCACGACGAACTTGTGCACGTGGATTAAGCGTGTGTTATGGAATCAATCTTCGCATAACCACATTATCAAAGACAAATAATGGATTTCGCAGTCCAGGCTTACAGCTTACAATTTTTCTTAATCCATTAGCTTTTCTTTTTTTCTTTTTTCTTTTTTTAAATTTAGCGATTAGTTGGTGTACGAGCCATCTCTCACTCACCTCTATTGACTTCAACTAGGTGAATTAACACGATCTTTTCATGTTTAGGGTTTATTCACTGAATAAGCAATCCTATGCCATGGGAGAAAAGAGGACCGATAGCAAAGTTACGTGCTTCAAATGTAAACCATCAAAATTTCCCTATGACGTCATTTTGTGACATATGAGCTGGGATGACTGCCTCATTCGATGCGTAAGAAAGCGTTGAATAGAACAAAAACAAAATTTTAAATTGGTATAATGTAGTATGTTCCGTGCATCCAACGACAATAGTAGAAACATTCGTATTAAGTTCTCATTTTTTCGGTGGACAGTAGTAAGACTAGACACGTTCATTTCAACAGGCAATACTTCAACCCCACTGGTGTTCGCCATCGCTGTGTGAGATATCTATCCATTCAGATTTGGTTTCAGATGTGGATTTCATAGTTGTTTTCACAACAGTGTAAGAGCATGATTTTGCAAACTGATTTCTCTTCAACTGCCGAGTATGGGAATGAATTGATCAGAGTATTTCTCACAATGTTCAGTTTGGCAAACAATTAATTTTCAATGATTGAACCGAAAACTATGTTGTTATCAGACATCTAAAGTTTCAGTGATTAAACTGCCTAACAATCATCCTCTCCATACACCATCGCGTCAATTTGTGGATTGTCGGAACTCGGAAGGAGAAAATTTGGCAAAACTGATGAGAATGAATCAATCCATCTGCACTTCTGCTCTTCACCATCTTGTTCGAGAATCTGGTGATCTCGCTAAACCTTTCACTTCTCATCCCATCATGGCATCGAACCATTTTCTTTCACGTTGTTCCCACAGTTGTCCATCCACTGCTGGAGTGAGTTATTCAATGGATCAATCTGAACTCGTCATGGCCTTTGTGGTGAACAAGTGCAGAAATGGCGGATTGGTGGAAGCTGACGATGGTTTATTCTACTCGGAGAGGACGATTCGAGTGAACCCTTTGCCTTTACCTCCCTGTTTCGCCCAACTCTTGGGGGTTGGGGCCAAGATGAAGCATTACCCCGTCACCATTGACATGATCGAGCGGATGGGTTCGAAAGGAACAACTCCCAACAGTTCTACTCGCAACATTTTGATGAATTACCTCTGCCAATTGAAAAGATCCGATCTCGGGTCCTCAGTTTCGGGTAAAATGGTCAAACTTGGACTTGAATCCACAACTGCTAGCTTTTAACACTTTGATTAATGGGCTCGTTGGAGAGGGTAGAATCGCCAAAGCCATGAGCTTGGCGGATGAAATGTTGGCCAGACAATCGAGGTAGATATAACCACGTGCCAAGCCATGATGAGGGATTGTGCAGAACTGGCAATACTGGAAAAGCCGTTCGATTGCTGAAGAATTTGGAAGCCACAGGCTGAGAGCTAGATGTGACCATGTACACCACGATCGTGGGCGGTTATTGCAGGCAGTATCAACAATTTATCGGTATAAACCCCTGCAAAGAATTAAAAAAAGAACATTTCCTTAGGAATTGGAAGACCGGACTTTGTGATGCTGCTGCTGATGCGAGAGCAAGGAAATTGAACTTGTGCAAGCTTATACTACTGAATAAATGAAGGGGACTTTGGAAATTAGCACTTTGGCATTATATCAACTATTTCATGAATTAGTCATCATACCAGTTAAACCACAGAGGAGGTGGCACCGGAGTCCACATGAGAAGGTCCCGGTAGCAGTGGCAGCTGCAATTTTGTTGTCAACTCAGTTGAAGCAATCTTCTTCTTATCCTTCCCCTTCCCCTTCTCCTTCTCCTTCTCCTTCTCCTTCCCTTGGTGAGATTTTGTTCCCTTCTCTTGGTTGTCCTTCGAGGCAAGTCGTTAAGAAGTTTTGGACAACCCGAAGGTGTGTCTCTTATAGTTTGAACCGCATCATCAAATGTAAACCCTGTATTTGGGTCTCACACTCATTGGCTTTTCCAATAAGCTGTTGTCACATGAGATTTTGAAAATAAGTATAATTCTACTAGCTACATATGTACTTCGTGATAGATTCAGGAAAATAATGAATGATAAATTCAGGTTGTCTATGATATTTCATCAAAAGTTACCAACAATAACAAATTCAACCTTAGAAGACTTATAACTAGTCTCCACCTGGGCACTTGCTAAAGATGGTCAGAAAATGAGGGTGATGCATGTGTTACACGAGATGATTGAGAGTAAAAATGTGTCATACTTTCCAATCATCTCGAAGAGAGATAAAGGCGCGGCTGCATGGATCCTTAGTTCTGTCTATTTTTAGATGTATTTGGAATGAATAACCTAAAATTAGCTGAAAGTAGTAAGCATAGACTTGAGAGTCCATCAATATAAACAAGGTTATTTTGACCTAGTCCAGATTCTGGCGATCTACAAGTGACCTCTTCAATGAATCTCATCTATCAATACCAAAATTTGGGGACATTAGTTTTGCCACACATTCTAGAGGTCTTTGATTAATTCGCAATTGGATCGCAATCAACAGAATTCATTATCAGCCAAAGAAATAGAAAACAACGGACTTAATAGAAGAGAAGTCAACAATTAGCACCATCATCCTTGTTTGTGTTTATGAACAGAATAGATGCTGAAAAGGCAAAGTGCCCAAACTACAGAACAGAAAGGTGTACTTGTTACTTGGTTATTTTGCAATATCCAATTAGCGAAATCAGCAATATGGAATTGTTTGCTAGGAGACTATATTTAACTCTACAAATTTAATGCTGCATACATGAGATTTAAGCTCGTCGTATCAGAGACCTTTAGCAAAACATTCAAAAGATATTTTGAACTGACAGAAAAAGAGGAGATTGTCATCATGCATCCTAGTTCATGGATTTCTGGTGAAATTCCACAGCTCACATAGTATAAGCACACAAATTGCTATATTAAGGTACAACTGCTAGTACATACCTCCATCTACAGAGCCTCATTGGGTTTGAAAGTGATATCATTAGAACGAGACCGCATCAAACAACTCCACATCAGAATAACATGCAGAAAAATCAGCACGTACATATTCGATTAATAGAGAGGTAGAACCTAACAAGCACATAGCACATTCAATTAAATAAATACACAAGTCACTCTTTCACAATTATGGTAGGACTGGCAATGCATACCTCTATCTGCAGAGCCTGACTGATTTTGGAAATGGTACCATTAGAGCGCATTGCATCGAAGAACTCTCCATCTGGTTAACATGTAGAAAAATCAGCACTTATGTATTTGCTTAAAAGAGGTAGAACCTAATGAGCATACAAAAAGTAGATTCAACTGAAAAATAATACATTCACAATCATTCAATTTTGTGCTGATGAAACCATATCAAGTGCTTTGATCTTCACAGGCATAAAAGACTTCCTTAGGACACTCTAGTTGGCCCGTGAGCCTGTTCAAGGTCGCACAAAAGCTAGCCTTCAGCTGTTGCTAATGACACCTCAGCAAAATCCCTCTTCTTCATTTGATCGTTCTTTGGTATGGACTATGAATTGCCTTAGCCAAGTTAGCCAGACCCAGATCAATCATTTGATAAAATGATTCCATGACAACATCAGGATCAAATGGAATCCAAAATAATAAGCAAAATCTTAAGCTCCTTGCCTAGCTTGTTTTACAGAGCAAGCAAAAAGTTGTCCCAATTATGCAAAAGGTCATCTATACAGCTCTTTGAATTGAAGTCCAAAAGTAAGCCTTGATCGTTACAGAGACCAACTGGACCTGTCACAAAAGTAGCACCAATTTATCTCGCTTGATAATCTTTCAACAGTCTCACAATTGTTTATGGAAAGCCTCCTACAATCATAGATGAAAAAGGCTAGCCAAAACTAATTTTTACTTTTTTAAATCACGCACCAGAAAAAAATTGAACCTTGATTTTTATTTTGGCTCAGTTTGTCTTCCTTACCGGGAATTCATGCTCAAATGAACAATGGACAGGCATCATCACGAAAAATCGAGAGTCCTAACCAAGATATCTACCAATAGTCAATTCTGACACATAAAATTGCTCACAAAATGAGTTCAAAATGGCGTTGGATTTTTTAAAGGAAAATACTAGTTTGAGACAGAGAAAAAATGGATTTGGGTGCAGTTTATAAATTGAGTTGCAAAAGATCAACCTCTCGATGAAAAATTCTCATCTTGGGTTTACCAAGAGGGAAACTGTAAATCACTAAGTAATTCTTGTTTACCTATATCGATAATTTTCATTTGTTGCCTCACAAGCCATCAATCTATCTGCAAAAGTTGCCGATTGAAGATTAGCTGAAAAAACATTGCTGTGATGCAATCAACGGAAAATATATTTAGGCAAATGCAGATCAAATTGATACCAAGCGTCGAGCAAATAATTCTTAAAAGATATATCTGTTAGAGAAGTATTACACTTTTCACTCATGCTAGTTGTTAAAGGACGAAGAATCTTACCAAATGACCAACGCCTTCTAATGTATAAAGAACCACAATTGGATTTGATCTTGGTTGAACCATCATGTTAGCTTCTAGGACCGACTTCCCCACTCTTGCAATTATGTAAGATTGGGAATTGAGTCTCGACACCACGTAGATTACAACAACCATTGTTATTCAACTCTTTCAAGTTCCAAAAGCATCATAGGTTAGGTAATCTTTCGATGGAACCACGATTACAGACATTCAACATCTCTAACAACTCCACCTTATCAAGACCTTGTATTTCGAATAGATTGTCGCAATAGCAAGTATTTAATCGCTTCAAGCCCTCGTAATTTCAGATGGATTAGCCTTCTAATGGACCTACAGCTATATGTACGTATTGTCTCCAAGCACTCCAATTTACCTTGGCCCTAAATTTCATCTAGATTATCACAATCCTCGATGTCCAATCCTTTCAGAAGATTCGATTGCGAGATGTCCATTCTTTCAATGGAATTGTAGTGTTTTATTGACAACTCTTCCAAGTACTTGAATCTGTCAAGCTTAGGCAATATCAACTTAGGACAGGAGTCAACACAAAGTTTCAAGAGTCTTAAGGTAAGCTCTAGGAAGTACTCAAGTTGATCGTATCCATAAAAATGAAATTCTTCCAAGTGGAATAGGGAAGAAAGCTCTGGCAACCTAGGAATCAGGGAATTGACTTTAAGATATGTTAAGCCAGAAGAAAGCTCTAGCAACGATCAGAGCTCCTTACAGCCCTCTTGGTCAAGGCATTAGAGAGAAGAAAGATTCCAGATGCTTTCTAGGGGTTCAAATATCAATGTGCTAGTGATATGGAGAATCACGAGCGGAGACAAGTCATCGATTTCTCTTGGAACTCCCCCTTTTAGACTATCACAAGATTTAAGAAATAGCCTTTGCCGATTTGTTCATCCTGTAGCATTGGGTAACTATTCAAGGTAAAAAATCCCCAATGCTTTGCAAATTAGGTAGGAATTTCTTTTAGTGAACAACACCTATAAAGGTTAAAGTATTTGAGAGAATAAAGATTCTCAATTGAGCTAGGGTTTTCTCTCAATGACACACAACGTGATAGATAAAACCTTTTGAGATAAGAAAGATTCCCAATTGAGCTAGGGATTTCTCTCGATGACTCACAACCCTCTAGCTTAAGTTGTTCGAGAGAAAAAAGATCCCCAATTGAACTAGAGGTTTCTGTCAATGACATGCAACCCCTTAGATCAAGTTGCTCAAGAGAAGAAAGATCCCTAATTGAGCTAAGGATTTCTATCAATAACTCAACCCCTTAAATCAAGTTGTTCGAGAGAAAAAAGATCCTCAATTGAGCTATGGATTTCTCTTAATGACACGCAATGTGGTAGATAAAGCCTTTGAGAGAAGAAAGATTCCCAATTGAGCTAGGGATTTGTCTCAATGACTTGCAAGCCTTTAGTCTAAATACTAAGATTCTCAATTGAGCTACGGATTTCTCTCAATGAATTGCGAGCCTCTAGTCCAATTACTTCAAGAAAAGAGATATTCCCAATTGAGCTAGGGATTTCTCTCAATGATTGGCAATTCATTAGATTAAGTTGTTTGAGAGAAGAAAGATTCTCAATTGTGCTAGGGATTTCTGTCAATGACACGCAACGACATAGATTAAGTCGTTTGAGAGAAGAAAGATTCCCAATTAAGCTAGGGATTTCTGTCAATGACACGCAACCCTCTAAATCAAGTTGTTCGAGAGAAGAAAGATTCCCAATTGAGCCAGGGATTTCTGTCAATGACTGGCAACTCTTTAAATTAAGTTGTTTGAGAGAAGAAAGATTATCAATTGAGCTAGGGATATCTGTCAATGACACACAACTCCATAGATCAAATCGTTTGAGAGAAGAAAGATTCCCAATTGAGGTAGGAATTTCTGTCAATGACACGCAACCCTCGAGATCAAGTTGTTCGAGAGAATAAAGATTCCCAATTGAACTAGGGATTTCTGTCAATGACCAGCAACTCTTTAGATTAAGTTGTTTGAGAGAAGAAAGATTCCCAATTGAGCTAGGGATTTCTGTCAATAACCGGCAATTCTTTAGATTAAGTTGTTCGAGAGAAGAAAGATTCCCAATTGAGCTAGGGATTTCTGTCAATGACACACAACTCCATAGATTAAGCTCTTTGAGAGAAGAAAGATTCCCAATTGAGCTAGGGATTTTTGTCAATGTCACGCAATCCCATAGCCAAAATTGTTTGAGAGAAGAAAGATTCCCAATTGAGCTAGGGATTTTTGTCAATAATTTGCATCTCCTTAGATGAAGTTGTTTGAGAGAAGAAAGATCCCCAATTGAGCTAGGGATTTTTGTCAATGACACGCAATTCGTTAGATCAAGTTGTTTGAGAGAAGAAAGATCCCCAATTGAACCAGGGATTTCTATCAATGACTCGCAACTCGTTATATCAAGTCGTTCGAGAGAAGAAAGATTCCCAATTGAGCTAGGGATTTCTATCAATGACTCGCAACGCCCTAGATAAAGTTGTTCGAGAGAAGAAAGATCCCCAATTGAGATAGGGATTTCTGTCAATAACTTGCATCCCATTAGATCAAGTTGTTTGAGAGAAGAAAGATCCCCAATTGAGCTAGGGAATTCTGTCAATGACACACAATTCATTATATTAAGTTGTTCGAGAGAAGAAAGATCCCCAATTGAGCTAGGGATTTTTGTCAATGACTTGCAATTCCTTAAATGAAGTTGTTCGAGAGAAGAAAGATCCCCAATTGAGCTAGGGATTTCTATCAATGACTCACAATTCACTAGATAAAGTTGTTCGAGAGAAGAAAGATTCCCAATTGAGCTAGGGATTTTTGTCAATGACACACACTTCACTAGATAAAGTTGTTTGAGAGAAAAAAGATCCCCAATTGAGCTAGGGATTTCTGTCAATGACACGCAATCCACTAGATGAAGTTGTTCGAGAGAAAAAAGATCCCCAATTGAGCTAGGGATTTCTGTCAATGACACGCAATCCACTAGATGAAGTTGTTCGAGAGAAAAAAGATCCCCAATTGAGCTAGGGATTTTTGTCAATGACACGCAATCCACTAGATGAAGTCGTTCGAGAGAAGAAAGATCTCCAATTGAGCTAGGGATTTCTGTCAATGACACGCAATTCCCTAGATGAAGTCGTTCGAGAGAAGAAAGATCCCCAATTGAGCTAGGGATTTCTGTCAATGACACGCAATTCCCTATATGAAGTCGTTCGAGAGAAGAAAGATCTCCAATTGAGCTAGGGATTTCTATCAATAACTTACAACCCTCTAGATCAAGTATGTTTAGAGAAGAAAGATTCCCAATTGAGCTAGGGATTTCTGTCAATGACTGGCACTTCCCTAGATAAAGTTGTTCAAGAGAAGAAAGATTTCCAATTGAGCTAGGGATTTCTGTCAATAACTCGCATCTCCTTAGATCAAGTCGTTTGAGAGAAGAAAGATCCCCAATTGAGCTAGGGATTTTTGTCAATAACTTGCAATCCCATAAATCAAGTTGTTCAAGAGAAGAAAGATTCTCAATTGGATGAGGGATTTTCCTCAATGACGAATAGAAATTGAGGTCAAGGTATTGGAGTGATGAAAGATTCCCACTTGCAAGAGGGATTTCAACCAATGAGTGACAAGATCTGAGAGCCAGTTTCTCTAGCTTCCTCAGAGGATAGACTGACATAGGAATCTTTGTAATGCCAATAGAAATTAAAAGGAGTTCTTTTAGTTCTTGCAATTCCCCCAATTCCTCTGGTAGCTCTTTCAGATTATAACATCTATACAAGTCCAAGGAAATGAGGCTCTTGAGTTTGCCAATAGAAGGGTCGACTTGCTTTAGTTTGTAACAATCAGACAAGATGAGAATCTCCAACTTCGTGAAAGCCGAGAGATTAGGAGTATATCTTAACTCCCAGCTATATGAAAGGTTGAGAACTTTTAGCTGCTTTGCCGCCTGTACAAAAGAGAAAAAGCTGTAAAAAATGAGTTTAATCCATAAAACAAAACAAAGCAAAGATCATAGAAGATGTCTTTTTTTTCCATCTTACCATGATTGAACTCCATCCTCCCCAATCATCTGTAAGCTTGTTCTGTGACAATTCCAGCACCACTAATTGAGATAGATGCAAATTGATTGCCGAAGAAAATATATTGGGTTCAATGTATAACCATTGAAGCCATCTTAATTCAGGAAACAATTCATTAAAGTCTCCACTTATGGTCGTCCAGCAAAATGAAAGTAACCTTGAGCTTGGTAAGTTTTTAAACAGTTCACTTATGCATGTAGAGGAACGGCCATGGGGCCAATAATCAAAGCCACTCTCGAAACGCTGCATATCAAAATCAATCAATTGAGTGTTTGAATCAACTTCTAATATTTTACTTTTGCTTTTCTAAAACTCTGTACTTACACAATTTGTCATCTTTTTACCCCTCGCCAAACAAAAATGTTGATAGGTACACACACATATAGTATTTTATTCTTGCTTTAAAATAGATTTTTTTAAACACCTCAATTCTTTAAATATATTTTTTTTAAATTCAAACGATACTTTAAATAAAAAGAACATTTTTTCTTGCTTTAAAAAATTCAAGACAAAACACCTCAATTCTTATCTCTTGCTTTTTTCAAATTTTGTAGTGCATGTACTTCGATTTTTATTAAAGTGGAAATTCATGAAACCTTTTAAAACATACGAATGTTAAAGAGTACCCATGGGTCACTTGTTAAGTAGCTAAGTAAGCACCTGATTTTCAATTTGTTAACTATTGTTATTAAGTGTTTAATCATTCTTTAGCAATACACTTTTAGTATTTGAATATTATTTTAGATTTTGACGGAAATTGGAAGAGAGCTGGCTTTAGACCAACTAAAAATGAACTAATTAACTTCCTTACATGGTGTTATAGTTAGATTAAGGTCTTAACATATGGAACAATAGGTTTGTCTATGATGGGCAACATCTTTTGGCAAACTTTGCCACACAAAAGTTTCTCGAGAAATCTACTTATGTTACCTAAACAGAAAAGTGAAGATACGTATGTCCATTTCCCAAGACTGGCACCATTACTTTTCGCATCTTATAAGTCAAAAGTACCACTTAAACTTTGTTGCTAAAGAATCATTTAGTTGGAAGAAGATGGTGACAAAATCCCAGATGGCTTGATTGACATTAACAACAATACTTTATTATTTTTCCCCCGAAAGCTTAGCTGATCAATGAAAATATTGGATAACGTTCGAGTATCGAAATTTTAAATCTTAAACTTTCTATTGGATTAGCATATCGAGATTGACCACAAATAAATCAAGCCACCACTCAATCTACACATTGACATGGCGCAAACGTTTAGAGGAACAGATTGAGATGCCCATAACAAAGATCGCAAGTAGCCAAAGCTACTGGTCGGTGGCTGGGCCTCTAGCAAGACTCAGTCACTTGAACAGCGTAGAGATGCGATTCTGGATCAAAGTGGGCACCTAGTCACGCACCGTTGGGCGTGCAATTCTGGATCACAGCGGGCACCTGGCACACTTAGTTAGGCACTAAGGAGACACGTCTAGTGAGTTATTTTTTCTTTGCAATTTATTATATGGTCATGTTCTTTAGGATTTACCAAAAGCAATATAAGGTACAGTTGATAGTTTTCCGAAAGATTTGGCTGAAATGTTTGAGAGGCAACCCCATGCTGCTCATTTAGTGGTTAAGAAATGAACTTTTGTGTATCATGATATGTGTCTGATTCCTTGCACTATTAACTGCAAATAATTTCCTATTTGAACCGTCCAGTCGGACTTAATTAAGCTGGTGTCCCACTTGGCAATGAGTTAATGGAGTATTTCACCATTATGGAACTTAGGTAGCCGTTAGTACCCACTTTTGTCAGATAGGTTTTCTACAGGTATGTTGATGTAACTTATTGACATTCGTTTTTAGCATGGGCATGCTTCTCAACAAGTGAATTAGAAATTAGAAATTAGTACTCATTTGTTAACATGCACTTCTAGAGCAAAGTAATTTCAAGCCAGTAGTGCCCCTCACTCGACCTATTCAAGAAAATGCATTTGTAACACGTAAAAGCAAAATTCAACCTAGAATGTTATTATTTTTGTAAATGGACTTTGCTTAATGTCCACAATACCCTATACACATGCCACGCGCATGTTATCTTAACATTATGCTTATTTTTATGTGAACTTAGTAACTTAAACTCTTAAAAATAAGAAGAGAATGGTGATAAAAATTGGGGATGGTACAACACGTTGATGAAGAGAATACTATATAACCGTTAAAGGTGGGGGATGTGTTGGTTAGAGGAGTACTCTACCAAAGTGAGACTTCACTCCTCTGTCATACTTTTCATTAGTAGGAGAATCCTTAAATAATAGCAAAATTGGGAGGGACCTAAAGTGACACCAATCTCATTTCTATAATTATAATATCATGTTATATTAGATATAGACTAGACATGACCCACGCTATGCACACCATTTATATTGGATTGAGTAGGTGACACCAATTGATGTTTCGAATGATGAGCAAATCCCTCTTAAAAGAGAAGCAAAGCACATGTGTGTGTGTCTATATATAGACACACACACATGTGCTTTGCTTCTCTTTTAAGAGAGATTTGTATATATATATAATTAAGTATGTTTAGAAAGGGGGCAATTCCGATTAATGATGGTGGTTTCCCCTTTTTAAGAGCTAAATGATGAAAATAGCCCATGGATTCATTTAAATAATACGATTCATAATGAACTTGATTTTGGGAAAATTTAGGTTGAGAGAATAATAGAGAAATCTCTCCATTGAAAAGAATAGTATAGGACTAGGTGTCATAGGATGTATGTGGCAAGTAACACAGGAGACAATTGATGCATGTGACATATGATGCATGTGAAAGTTACATGTGAATGGCCTAGAAACAGAATGGTCGACACGAGGAATTGGTATAAAAGGGGTATTCGGAGGTAAGATCAGACAGGCACGGAACAACAAAGTTCATCTTTTACTTTCCTCGTAATTTTCCTTTGATCGCACTTCCATTTCATGCAATTTCATTTAATATCTTTTTAAATTCCTTATAATTCGATTTTTAGCGCATTTAACTTTTTCTTGTGCACTCCATCCAAGAGAAGTATGTCGATTGTTATTGGGGAAAAAAAGGAATGTCTTTCGAATGCAGTTTCCCGCCTGAATTTTTACTATAATGAGTTTTTTTTTTTTTCCGGTTGAATTACTATAACGAAAGATTAAGAACTGTCGACTTATAAATTATAACCGTCTTTCCAAAGAACATGATTTGTCCATCTATATGTGCTTTTCCAATAGAGATAAGGATACTATAGTTATATCTTCATGATAAATTTATTCATGTCAGTTTTGTGCATATGCATGGTATGGGCTCATGACTAGTTGATCCATTTTTCACAACACTCGACACCTTTCTTCTTTCACGTGAACTTTTGTGACAACGGTATCTGCTCCAAATTGAAAGCAATACCTTCTTCTTCTTCTTTTTTGGGTTTTTCTGGAATGCTATTTATAGGCCGAGTAAAAAGATACAATAGGGTAGGCGATATAAGTAAACATTAAAAAAAAAATTATTGACTAATCAACATAACTTGAAAGTGCATTTTTTTTTCATCACTGAACTCCCAATAGACAAATTTGTTTTGTGAAATATGAACTTCCACGAACACTATCAAACCAAATATAGAATTCGTTTTTCTCTTTTTTAGGTTGGGCTTAATTTTATGGTTTGACTCGTTTGTCATTATCCATACTTTATATATTAACTAGTGAAAAACTCACGGTCAATGTTATTTCTCTTAAGAATAGTTATTGAATCAACAAAAGAATGTGCTCTTTATAATGGTATGAGCGAACTAATTCAAATTAAATCGAGAAAATAAAGCTTTTTCCTTTCCCAACATCTCTTGGTTAATTGCACAAGTTAATTCCCCCCCCCCCCACTGATCAGTCATGAACCTACTACGCTTCTTTAAATGGAAAATATAAAATAATGAAACGACATGAACATTGACAATCTAAGTAAAAATTAAACTTACTTTCAAAATTGACTGCATGCTGAAAATGTTATTTACTAAAGAAAAAGGAATCGATAAATAACAAGCATGACATTTCCTCTAAATTGTCGAGTTTGTCAAGGGTTTTTGGCACAAAAGGGCATTGTACCAAAAAATGTAAATAATATAAAACAAGTTGGAGAGGAAAGAAATGGTTATTTAGAAAGGCGAAGGAACAGACAACGAGAAATGAAAGAAGCAAAGAAGGGAAATAAGAAAATCCACTCTTTATCACACACCTAAATCCATGAGATGAACAAGGTCAATGTGATCCGACCTTAAAAACATTGTAAGGATTTTCCCTATAAGATTCTTAAGGTGATTTTTGCCATCATAGCTATTAAGACACAAGAAGAATGAAAATGGATAGATATACCTCGTGGGGGGAAGAGGTATCTTCAAAATCAAAATGGAAAAAAAAATAAAAAAATAAAAGTGCATCAAACATTGATTTCCTAATTCATAGGAGCACCACAATACATTCAACCGTACTAGAAAGCAAGCACCTATGACAAGTGTCAAATTTTTCTTTAGCGCAACTGATTTGGTTAATTATTAGTTATTATAATCAGCTTATGTTGTACATTACCATTTTGAATAAAAATTCAAAACATCTACATTTATCCGATCTATGATGTATATGCTTCATCTTAATTAAATTATTGTAGTCTTTTAGATTATCAATAGTTTCAAGTAGATATAAAATTACATGCTTTTAGTGAACGAGATTTTCAGTGTAGAATCGGAGTTAGAGAATCTTAAATTGATTGCAAAATTAAGTTTTTAACGGATGTAATTTATATCAATGAATTTGGATCAAAAAATGTAAATTTTTCATCCTTGGGACACTTATAATCCAATTATTATCACAATTTATCTAAGGGGGACATAAATGGGTGTATGAATAGGTTTTTTTCCTAAAGAGTAGGGGTATATGCTTATACTAGATAAAAGACTAAAATGGATCACATTAAATTTATGGAGTTATGAGAGAGAGAGAGACAGAGACAGAGACAGAGACAGAGACGGAGAGAGACAGAGAGCCATATGTTACCTCAAATTCCATATTACTTCTCAAGGCTTTATCTTCGAGCCATGGCTTCAGACATCTCTCGGGCGGTTGTCCTTGGCAAAAAATGCTCCTTCCAAGATCTCTCAATTGGTCATGCATCCAAAACTCACCACCATCGCCAATTTTTATTAAGCACCTCAACTTCAACTCTTCAATTCCAAGATATGGAAAAAACTTACAGTCCTCCCACATGTAAACGGCATATTTGCTATTTTCGCCAATTAAAAAGCAAGCAATATCCAGAAAAATCTCCTTTTGTGTAGGTTCCAATGCATCATAACTTATCTTCAATGTCTTTTGGACATCTCTATCTAGTTCGATTCTTAATTTCTCCAATATATCTTGCCATACCTTTTTATCTACTTTTCCATATAAGTATGAACCTATGACCTTGATAGCTAGGGGAAGCCCACCCATGGTAGATAAGATTTCATTAGAGATACCCTCAAAATCCTCCGAACAATGGCCCATGCGAAATGCATGTCTTTTAAATAAAATCAAAGAATGCACCTCATCTAATTCTTTCAATTCATACTTGTAGTCAACGTCAAACTCAGACTGATCAAGTACAGATTTGTATCTAGTTGTAACAATGATGATACTTCCTGCAGTAAACCAATCACGTTCCCTAGCCAAAGCATCTAGCTGATATTGGTGATCAATATCATCCAAAAGAATGAGAACCTTTTTTCCTTTAAATCTAGATTTGATCAAATTAATTCCATCATCAACTTTACAAATAGTATTTTCAATTTTCAGTATTTCCTTAATTAGTAGATTTTGTAGATAAGGAATACCATTGTTGTTAGTTGTTTCTCGTATATTTGGAAGGAAACTACAATCCACAAAGATATTCGATAGCTTGTTATAGATGACCTTGGCAAGAGTTGTTTTGCCGATCCCACCCATGCCATATATTCCTATCATTCGAGCATGACTCGCAGGAATGTCTAACCAATTCCTAATTTTGTTGACATGATTGTCAACTCCAACTAGGTGCTTCGGAACATCAAGCTGAGACTGACCTCTCAACTTGTTTAGAATCGTTTTGGTAACTTCTTCCACTAATTTTCCTTCATGCCTGTCAAACAAAAAAACTCATCATAACTTCATACTTTTGGGTAATCTCATCAAAAGACACCCACATATATGTGAAGGATGGATGCAACCAATTAACATGCAAAATGTTCTGGTTTTACAAATGACAATATAGGATGATGGTGTAGCAGTCATTTCATTTTTCCTCCTTTTTCTTCTTAATAGATAGATCTTATTTAAATAAGATAAGGTGGTGCACCTAGCAAATTAAGATTCTTTAGAAGTAAAGGGTTTGTTATAAGGCTTATGGTCACTGCTAGTTGTAGGATAGGAGGTCAATAATTTTGGTTACAAAATGTTCAGGAGAAGATGTTCTCCCTCTAAGGCCAGCGTATCCCCCGGGACTAAATGGAGGACTTATAATTAACTTATAGATCGCCTCTAGATGAAAGTTACTGGCAATGACAGGTCTTGAACCTAGACATGATCTATGTGAAGCAATAGGAGGTCGATTTATCCGACAGTTACCAAGCTTTGGAAGACTGAGTAAGGGATCCTAAGGTTTTAGATGTTGTTAGTGTAGTTTTCAGGGGAAATCTTAGGGAGTACCAAGTATTTGTAGTCCGTGGGCCATTATGGTTATTCATTTGGACATTTTGGGATCTTTTGTAAGCTTGTAGTGGAAGTAGTTCATCCATATGACAATGGTTTCGCTAAATAACAATGCTTATGGGGAAAAAAAGTGCAAGCAGAAGGTAAGTACCCATTAGCAAATTTCTCAGATTCCCATCCATTTAAGTTACTCACTTCTGTGAGGGCTCGTTGACCTTCCTGAATGTCCTCCTTATCAAAACGCTTCTTACGCGAACGGAAGACCTCCCCAAAATTTCCATTTAGATACCGCACATCCGATGGGAGCACTTTGTAAAAAATGGGCAACACTGTATGCGACATGCTCTTCTGGCAGTCCATGATGCATACTAGCTCACGGAGGCACCATTTGCTTGAAGCATAATTTTTAGAGATGATTGGGATCGAAATCTTAGATCGCCTGATGGCATTGAGAATCTCTGAATTAAAATCCTTACCAATTTCCAGGCTATTATCGTCCCTAAATACAGAAATTGGTACAGTCCCTACACTGATTAGACTACGGTAGAGGTGATCAGTGAATTCTTTGCGAGTGTCGGAGCCCTTAAAGCTCAAGAACACATCATATTGATCACTACCTCCTCCCGTGGATATTGAAGGGAAGGACGAAGAAGCAGATGCTCCATCAGTAATCTCTTTCTCAGCAATCCTTCTCTTTTTCTCCCTCAGTGCTCCTTTTTTTTGTGCTCTTTTTCTTTTTCTTTTTATTTTGCTCAGACTTTGCCCTTTCCCCATAGAAATCTTATAGACAAAAATGAAGAGAGGATGCCAACCTGCTGCATAAGAAGAAGTAGATAAGCAAATGAAAAGGCAGAGCACGTGCTTTTTGGGAGGAGAGCATATGATTTCTGAACGATTTCGAATCCAAAATGTTTAATGATCAAGTCAGTCTGTTGACTAATTGAATAGTAAAAGCTATTGACTTAGGCGTGCATCTTTTCTTTCCAATGGACCGCGCCCTCTCGTCAAGGCAACATCATTGGGTTGTGTCCACTCATGGACAAGAAGAGAATGGCTAATTTTCATCTCTACATGCGTCTTCTATAGTCAAGGCTCCTAATCTTTGGTGGAGAGCACATGCATTATGAACGATTACTAACACCAAAATGTTTAATGAAGAGAAGATGCCTTCTGCTCCACTAAAAGATGTAGATAAACAAGTGAAAAGGCTAGATAGAAAGCACCTGATTTCCAAATGTACACAATATTTACCGCATGAGTTTTCTTGGGGGGGTGTCTATTGATTAATCCAATATTACAAGTTGTTTTGGAGCAGTGTAATGCACATCTTCTCTTTCCCACGGACCTCATCCTCTTGATGCATCGACTTTCCTAATCGAGGAGATATTCATTAATCGTGTCTCTTTTTGGTTGGTTACAAATTAAACATGTCACCCACATGTAAAATTAACTAAAGCTAACATGTTGATGCCTATATTTCATTAGGCATTCTCAAATGCATATGCTCCTAATGAATCTCAACTCTTATATTATGTGGTTTTCACATGAGACTCAATAATAACAAGGGTTCAGATTTATTAAGGTCATATGCACTTAGGTCCTCTAGGAAATTTTCCTATTTGCTCCAATCATGCCTTTGATCAGTGGTTTAATGTAATAATCTATTTGAAAGTACATGCATATATGTTGATCTCTGCCTTCATCAAAGTGCTGATTATTGATATTCATAGGATCTAATATCAAATATTCGTAATCAATTGAAAAGGAAACAATTTAAAGGAAATAGCAATCAAATTTGTGAGTCGTTAAATAAGAAATTGTCATTTAAAATTTAGAAAAGTGGAGCCAAAATAGGCAAACTCTTTCGCTCCAAGAATTTTCGTTCGCGCAATCTCAATGAAAGTTAGCTTTTGACCCAACCAAAAAAAAAAAAAAAAAGGAGAGTGAACTCTTCCCCAGCAATGGCAGGCCTTCCGGAACCATTCTTGCTAAATGGTTCATCCATGTCCATATCCTCGCCCTCATTACTAATGGTTTTCTCCTATTTTTCTTATTTTCTTCATTTCCCTAACCTCCACTGATTAAGTTACAACTCTCTCAGCAGTATATATTCCCCATGCCCTCCTGAGTTTTCTCCTTGTTTAGTTCTTCTCCTGCCACATCCAAATTGTCTGACAATATGGGTGGATTTAATGAGGGGCTAAGAGTGCCCTGCCCCGGCCAACTCTCGGAAATTATGCTTAAACACAATTATTTAAAAAAAATTACATATTCATCCGTAAGTCTTGGCCCCACCAAATTTTTTTTTACCAAGCAAGAACAGATTAACACAAAATCTTTGATTAAATTTGTAATTGATTGAACATAAGCAGTTGTAGATGCTTTAAGTCCTTGCCTTATCTTCTTTCGTATCTCACCCTCTAGTCAAGCCAAAAGATGTTGGCTTGGTCCGCTCACGATGTTAAATTCTTGCTTGGGCTATAAAAAGCTAGAATATGTGGACAAGCAAGTTGCATTCATTAAAACAAATAAGCAAAGGTTCTGTTCTTGTTTGATTATTAAAAATCATAATTTGATAAATCATTTAAAGCTGATAAATGAGTTCAAATGAAATTGGAAATGTGTGGAAGATATGAAGAAAGGGCCTAGTTAGTGATTAGGAATGTGATCTTACATTTTAATTTCAAATTGTCATATTCTAAATGAATTTGGAAATGAGATAGAGATGAACAAAAGGTCTTTAAAAACAAAAGGTCTTTGCTATTTCTCTTTTATTTATTCCCCGTTGACCTTACGTATTAGCAATGTCACGCAAAATGAATCCACTTTAACCTAATATGACATCACTGAGTTATTCTCTTCTAACTTTGAAATTTAAATAATCGATCGACATTTTATCACTGAACTATTCTCTTCATTACTCATTCAACCTTTTTTTACCCTTTTTCAGGATTTTCAAAACTTTGAAGGAAGAAAATGAGTTAGAGGTGAAAGGCAATATACTTTTTAGGATTATTTATCCAATAATTCAAGAAAGACAACAAATTATTCATCTAGAATGTCCTATAATCGTCAAAGGCAAAATTGTGAATAAAATCTGATTAAGAGAGTACTTGCTTTTATGGGTGATTGATTGATTCCAGACCAAAACCCTGAAACCTACCTATCAGAGCATGTTCTCAATTTTGGGAATTGAAAATCGAACCCCCCTGATGTTGGAACTTGCCGCGAACTGGCCTACTACTTTTTCTTTTGTATTTCATTTTTTATTTAATTGATTTAGACCGTCAGGGACAAAGAAACCTCACAATCCGTAAAAAGTCGGTCCTTGGCTTGAGGCGAATATTGGCAATTTTGTGCGCAATAGAATCTAGAGCGTCTCGCATTCCAACTCATTCTAGCTGGACAAAGCATCGACACTAAGTTACGATGCAAACGAACGATGAGACAGAGGCCACATGATTAGTCACATCGAAGGTCTGAAAGCAAAGGCTTCCCTTTTCTACGGAAGTCAATTATGAGCTGGTGACACACCAAGTTAACAGCCCACCCACATCAGACAGAGAGCCCAAAACACGCTAGTTCAGCCGCAACAAATCAACAGAAATGACACGCTAATAAGAGATGAAAAAGGGATCACCTTCTGCACGCTGAGATGCAAAGAGAGGTGCGAGTTTGGAGAGAGAAGACCCTGAACAAACCTCGCCAAGAACTTTTATGAGGGAAATGAACAAAGAAAGTGAGCGAGGACTGTAGATGATAGCCTTGAATTGTTCTGCAAGAGAGGCCAGATGTAAAAGATACAGAAAGTGAGAAATATGAGAGAGAGAACTATCAAATTCCACCAGGTTTAACCAGTCCTACCGCTCATACTGATCAGTTTGAATAAGAGGAACGTAGTAAGAAAAAACTGCAATAAATGTGATGACCGTGATTTTAAAAAAGTTGATGGAATTTCACATGTTATATTATGCATGCTTTTAAGGATGTTAGATGTCATGCGATGAGTAATAATCAAATGTTCTTATTTTCTTCTATCAAAAGGTAATAGACTATCCGGCTCATCTGGAGGAGTGATGCAGAGACGGAATTACTCGGATGGGCTTTAATGTCTAAAAAGGAGTTACCTTAAAGCACATCAAATCGTGTCCGAGCCTCAAAAGCAGCACAGTTATGAGATCACCTTCACGCCTCAATCTAGAGCTATCAAAGCCAGATATCTCAGAGAGAAAGACCAGCGTCTCAATTGATTTATGGTGATTGGCGTTTCTGCTCCTGGGTCACAAGCACTCGGGACTTTAAATAAAGCTTTACTTGGAAGAGGATTGCGCGACAAGATTGCGCGTCTTTTCACGCGGCAATTGTACTGCTTTTTTACCCTCACCTTCTTGACCAAGACCACCGAAACAAACCTTCCTTCCTCGAAATTGGTAAGACTACCTCACTGTAGACTTCGAAGATATTTTCGTTGCTTCTCCGCAAGGAGAAAATATTGGTTCGCCCGTCACGCGCTGGTTCGCCGTCGAAGAGAGGGAGGGCACACAGAGACACGAGGGGAGAGAAAGAGCAAGGGACGGACGAGTCGGGGCCGGATCTGGAGCCGGAGGGGCGGCGCGGTGGTTCGCCGGTCGGAAAGAGGGAGGCCAGAGAGAGAGAGGAAGGTCGGGGTCCTCTCGCCGGTCCCGTGCGGTGGTTCGTCGGTTGCTCGCGGTCCTCTCGCCGATCGCGCGCGGTGGTCCGTCGGTTGCGCACGGTGGGTCGCCGGTCGGAAAGAGGGAGGGCAGAGAGAGAGGGAGGTCGCGATCCTGTTCGTTGGAGAGAGAGAGGGAGGGTAGAGAGAGAGATGCGCAGAGAGAGATATATCGCAGAGAAAACCCTACCGCCCCTTCTGCTGTAGCTAAATGACGCCTCATTTTTTCCTCAATGATTGTGGGCCCCACGAGGACACGTGTCGCCTCGTTATCACCTTCTTTTACCACTTTCTTTTTTGCCACAAGGCAGACTTTTGGAGTGGAACAAGGATGTGAGACTGGATTCCCTACTCCGTCTTTACTATCCATGTCATTTTCCATTAATGTATTTTGAAGAAGAAAGTCCTTTTTTTTTTATAGCCATGTAGGGGCCTTGTCACAAGTTGGACTCGAACCAAGGGCAGGAGAATCACTTCAATCCCCACGAATTCCCCTTATTTTGATCGTGACTTTTATTTACGCAGTTCACCATGCAGTAAATGGCTAGTCCGGAGTTGATCTTGATCTTGATCTTGATCAACTCTAGCTCCCTTCCAATAGAAAAAGAGGCCATCGATAACCATGAACTAAGACAATAAAGGGTTTTGCTATATATTAATAGTTTGAATCAAGCCATTATGGTCGATGAAGATAGATCATATCCCCTGAGTAGTCAATTCCTGCATTTCCCGGTGATATACATATAAGGCGCCTGTATAGTTCTAGCTCCGTTACCTTATAATGTCAATAAGTTTTTTTTAGAACATTAGTGGATTGTCCTACATTGATAGGAACAAAAGATCTAATAGTAATAACAAATGAGCAAATGGAATGGTGGAAAAGCGGGCTTTGAAGACCCTATTGAATTCATCCAGTAAAGAATTTAATAAGACCGGAGTCAGAGTTGTACCATAAGGTGGAATTCCTACTTTGTATGATCCAACATATGGCCCTTCCTTGGTTAAGCTTTCCCTTAGTAAGTACCCTCTTTAGGGCTTACCCATTGATCAACCTATGCCAGTCGGGGCCTTATATGCCCAAGCATTGATAGCTATCGAAGTTCAGACCTATCGATGTTCTGAACTGGTTAAACCATTAGAAATGGAATTAAATGAAATGTGAATCAAAGAATCCAAGTTCAACCTCAAGGCCAGAGGGAAGAAAAAGAAGGCTAAGGAGGAAGAAATGCTTTACATTCCATTCTCGTATTCTCCATAGCTTGCATAAGCTATGGAGAATCAATCATATATGAAGTGTTGATATCCTTTTTGTCACTTTAATGTAACACTACTTGTATTGGCAAGCTTATTGGCTGAGATATTCCCTGTATATCCCGTAAAAATAATAGACGACGCGCAAATGATCAACTATTTTAAATATATTATTTTTTGTTAAAAAATAATAAAATAAAATGAGAGAAGAAAATTTTCAAATCTAGCGTGTGAACGCACATAATAAAGTCACAAGTGGGCTGAAAAACATATACCATTCACTGTCAATGAACTTTTATTCAGATCTTTGACAAAACAACGGGAACATGCGCATGCTCCCAAGTATCATTCTTAAATAAAAGATGGGCTACTCTTTTTGTTTTTTCTTTGCTAAAGGCAAAAGATGGGCTACTTATAATCGTAACAACCAAATAATTGAAGGGATCTCTTTCCTTCTTTTTTTCTAATGTAAAGTATTCAAGCCATGCTAGCCTTTTCTGGTGGCTCAAGAAAAAAGTAACTCTTTAATCGTCTGTTTATGAACTGACGACCAACACTCGACTCTCCATATAGACATGATACAGTATTAGATACATCTACATCCATATAAACATAGACATATATGTACATTTCGATCCTTGATTAAATCAAAACTAGAATTATCAAGTCACTTAAGTTTAATGGTTTTTTGTTCACAATTAACTTATGGTAAAAGCAAATACATGGATGGTGCTGAAAAATTGAAGAACGTATAGATGGTCAACCACTTTAGGTATATCCCTTTTTTTATTTAAAAAATTATAAAGCAAAAGGAGAGGAGAAAATTTACAAATCTAACGTGTGAATGCACATGATCGATGCAACTCATGTCAGAGACCGCTGGAACGAACAAATGTTTTTTATTAAAAAATAATAAAAATGTGCATTCTCCCCAATATCATTATTAAACAAAAGATGATTACTTGTCTTTTGCTAAAGGCACATGCTCCCGATACCATTCTTAAATAAAAGATGGGCTGGCTGCTTAAAATCATTGCAAGTGGGGTCACCGGCCAGCGAGAAGTCAATACACAAGTCAATAAATATTGAAGTCATGGCCACTCGGCAGGTGATAAACATCGGCAAAAAAAAAAAAATTATATCGCCATTGTACAAAATAAAACAAGAGAGAAAATAAATCTTAATTATTTGTGCCAAAAAAATTATCTAAAGCCTATTTGTGCAAAAAAAAATTATTTTGCCATTGTACAAAATAAAAGCCCTTGGAAGAGAATATATATTACATACACGGTCAATGTATGCTTTTTTTTTTTTAAACATAGATAATCTCAAAATGGGAGCATAAACTATTTATGAAATATATCTAGATGCTAAAAATAAAAAATGAATATGTGTCATTCTATAAAAACCAGCTTATATAAAGAAACTGCGACAATGTTAATGCACTAATTAAAAATTTTATTAACGTATGTTGTTTGGAAAGAAGGGAACGGTGGAAGAAAAATTGAAGTAGGCGATTAAACAAAGGAAGGGCAATGCCGTGATTTGGCACCTTTGAGTGGGTAATTCCACGAGTTTTCCACCAACGGGAGTGATCCAGAAACGCCGACAACACATATTAATCGAACGGCTGATATTAAACCACTTGAATCCAACGGCTAAGGAGAAACATGACAAAGTTGTGCGCAAAAGCACGGGATCGCAGAAATGACCCTCGCTCCACCTTTTTTTCTTGGCTTCGACATATCAAATAAAATTAGCAAATCACCAACTCCTTCGAAATTTTACAAGTACTTAAAAGATTACCAATGTTATAATGAATATATTGGATTTTCCATTTAAGTTTTAGCAATTTATCTTTTTATCATGCCTTTGTAAGTCTCTACGAAATGTAACATTTGAAACTCTTTAGTTCATATTGACCTAAACTTTTCAAAAGCTGTTTTGTTCATATTATTCAAAATGTAAAAAAGAATATATATTTTTCCACCAAAAGGCTAAATATAATCAAACTTATAAAAACATCATGAAAAATCCATTTGACATTTGCAAATGACATGCTTTGGCGCTGCATTTTCGATAGAGATTCACTTTCAGCTGATTCTGAAGAACAAATGGATTGCGACTTCATTTAAATGTTAGCAAAAGTGGTGTGTACGGCTACAGCATTTGAAACTTTACGAAGAAGGTTTCTTGGTAGTATCCTTCTGATGTTTCGGAAGTCATGTAGGTCTGTTCTGCATGTGGTCATGTGTAGCCAAGGGTTAGACGTGGGTGGGTCCGTTTGAGTGAAGTGGACGGAAGCTGGGAGCCTTATTGTGAATTTTCATGGAATTTCTGGTGGGTTTGCTTTGCTGATGGCTTGGAATCCATCTGGTTTTCTTCTCCAGCATAGATTGTCTATTTGGTTATTCAATGGCCCTGAGAGGATGGGTGGGGATGGGTTAGGTGCTTTTCATAATATACGAATTTGTGATCCTGAGTTTGATTGCTAAAATGGCGAATCCCGAAGAATGCTGAGGACTTGTTGGTTGAGGAATGCTGTACAGCTAGCGACAATTTTCAGGTCTTTGCAGAGGCTTTTCTCCTTGAAGAAGCATTCTGTCATTCCTTCATTATAACGGCCAAAGTTGGATAGCTCTGTTGATTGGTGCAGGATTGTCTAAGTACATAGTTTTGTTCAATTTCGGGCATGGCTCTTTTATACCTCCATTCGATTGGGTTCTGGCCTCTTTGATGATTTTTAGCTTCGGGAATTTACTAGGTGAAGAAAAATGTTGACAAGATGCTACACGGTGTACATATCATTTGATGATGTTCAGAGCTTCTTTGTGCAGGCTGGCGGTTGAATGACTTCAACGTTAATGACAGAATTATCCCATTGAGTGGGGTTAGTTATAATTTTACACTGTTGCTCTATATTGTATCAAATAGGTGGTAGGATAGATGCTCAATGGAATTTACTACTGCAAATCTTATAGATTTATTCCCATTGGAGAAGGCCAGACTAATTGACATACAAATTTTGTAATTTTGGAGTGACTTCATCTTGTAGTGAAACCTAAAATATAAAGAAGGAAAAGGAAACAGTTACACTTGGAAGTCACTGTGGCTGTTTCTTCTGGAGGTATGGAGGAAGGTTGGGGCTTGGACAAAAATGTTATGTCTTAGGGAGCATAGGGTCCTCTTCATGTAAAACATTATGAAATCTCTTCATGTGGTAAAGTTTTCTTAAGTTTGCCAAGCAAGAAGCATCTCCGGTTACTAATAGCAAAAAGATATGCTTGATTGGCGACTATATATTGAATATCCTAATAGATAATCACAATCTCTTAGTTGCCAGAACACACTAGGCTAAATGATGCTCAGATTTTGCAAGTGATCAGTGTGAAATGATGGGCAATGCACTTTGTGATCCTCATGATAGTTCCTCTGACTTAATAACATTGACATAGAAATGGTAGATGATTCTGCACTGGTGGTATTGATTCATCGAAATGGTTGAACGTGAACCTCAAATTCTGAGAGCAGAACTTAAATTGTTTGTGCAACTAGGAAATGAATATGTCTTTATATGGGAATTTTCCATGGTCGCAGTCATAATAATTTCTGAAGTGTCAATAATGATGTCGTGTAGTTAGATCTCTCTGGGTTCAATGTTTTGATAACTGTTGGCAGAGACTTACTTTTAGAATGGCTTCCCTGAATTTTTTTTCTTCCCTGCTTCAATGTTTCTGTCAAGCATATCCTTTTTGTGCCTGTCTACACCGCATGTCACATGCTTCAAGAATTTCTTTTGTCCATGTCAGGTCATGGACATAAAGCGCTTGAACAACATGATAAGTGATCATAGTGTATATTCGAGGGAGAGATTGTTAATCCCCATAAGCAACCCTGACATTCTTATCGATTCCACATGCTACATAGAGCGAGATAACCATGCAAAGAGGGAAGTCGCCGTGCTTTACCCAGAAGGCGTCCGGGACATAGAGATAAGTTCTTTGCTAAAGAGGACAACCTCTGATCGAGGGAAGAAGAGAATACTCGACTCGCTTAGGAGGAGCATGCAGGTTGATGATGGGACTGCTCAGTACTACTTGTCTATCTCTGATGGTGACCCAAGAGCTGCACTCTCAAAATTCTCTGAAGACCTTAGGTGGGAGAGACAGGTGGGATTGGCCTAAATGAAATGGTTAGGCAACATTATGGCTGCTTTAATAAGATGAAATGAATGGTGATGGCAGCTTGAAGCACGGGACTGGAATTGAACCTATTTCTCCATGAGTGTGAATCTTCAATTCCACCAAGCCGCATCTATTTCTTTGCATTCTTGGGGCAACTCCAAGCGTCGATTAAGCTTGTTTCCCCATCACTCTGTGGATAGAACCTTGTATAATGCATTTGTAATTTGCATTTCATAGTAAATATAGTGTCCAAAAGGAAAAAGGGTGGTGGCTATTGTATGATTCTCTGATCAAGTGATCAACGTACGTATATTTTTAGCCTTTTGCAAAGGAATGGAGCATATGATTTATTTATGCGTGGACTGACTAATATATTTACAGAGTAATTTGTGTGTGGATCGACTAGTGTTTTAGCGAATGGTCCGAGGTGTTGATAAACTTTCAGCAGGGCTTGTAGATGTAGCTATGGGTGGACATCTTTTGAATTCGATGACTATTGTTGTTGAACAAACCTCTTGAAGGTCTGTAATTCGGGAGCATCACCACTGACCAGGATCGTTCTGTTGTTCCGTATCAATAAGTTCAGAAATATTGTTTAGTAACGGTTTGTAAAAAAAAAAGATTGGCGACGTATTTGGCTTGTGACATGTTTGTACCCAAACTTTCATAAAAAATACTAGGATTTGTTTGATTGTTCCAAAATTATTGTTCGTTTTAATAATTTATAAATATTTAGTCGTACAAGTTGTCAACATGTTGAAGTCATCAATTCTGTTATGAGCTTACAGATCCTAATTCAAGCTATGCACACATTTTCTTTAATTAAGTTATGAACTAATTTTAACTCGATTGATACACAAATCTTTATTCATAGTAAAGTCATTAATCCGTTTTAATACTTGATTGTATTTTAAAAAAAAAAATTAAAACTCAATTATATATTTATGATAAATTTTCTAATTTAATTGTACTTTTTGAAAGTTTTAATATTTCTAATACTCTTATTTCTTTAATCTATTTGAAAGTTATAAAAATGTAATTTGGTTGCTGAGTTATTAATAGTTAATATCTCTAATTGAACATTTTTGTTAGCATTTACTTAGTATATAAAACCAATTAATAATCTATCTTAAATATTTTTTGACCGAATCCATCATTAATTTTTTTTTTTGGTCGGAATCTATGATTATATTTGAGAGTAGTAAAATGACCGTTCCGAGGTAACTTATATATTCATCGGCCCAAAAAAGAGTTTTTACGGTCCATTTTCCTGTTCCGGCCTTCCGTTACTGCACTGCACGAGAACAAGCCAGAGGGAAAAAATTGGAAAAAGCTTGGAGAAGACGCTCTTGACTTTCGCGCGGTCGGTTAGACACCAGCAAGCGCCTCCGAGCTCTCCCCGGCGATCGACTTTCGGGCTAACCGCGCACTGGGTTCCGGCGCTTTTCCCCAGCGAGGGTCGTGGGGAGGTTTCCGCAGATGAAGGAGCCGCCACTCCCGACGGCGGAGGAAGGTTCGCAGCCCGGTAGAGCGTCGTCGGGTCCGAAGAAGGACCCCGCGATTTTCAGCGTCCGGATCGTGTCCATCGACTACTAAATGGCGTGCCCGATCCCGGGCGTCGATGTTTGTTACAGCAGCTTTCAAGGTACGGGCAGTTCGGACGGTGGCGAATATGGGAAGTCCACTGGTCATTAAACGTGGCCATTGGAGTATGTTCTGTTGAACATTTTCTGAGATGCAGGGAAGTTTTCTCGAAAGAAAACCTTGTAAATGGAGCTATTAGTTTTGGTAAAAAAAAAGGCAAACTTCTGAATATCAGGCTAAGATTTCACGCAAAAATCACTTTACATACTCAAATTTTGAAATTCGCAAATTGCATCTTAGGCCCAAACTGCATAGTCCAAAGACCAAATTGCCCTTCCTTCAACAAACTTTAGAAAAGATTATCCCAAAATCATTTCCAAATTCTAAACCCAAACCTAATCATCTCCACCAATCACACCACTCAAAGGCTTCACAGCCACCAGTTGCCATCTTTGGCTGCGCTCTAGCTGTCTTAAACCTCTATTGCCAGTCTCTCTCTCTCTCTCTCTCTCTCTCCTCCCCTCCCCTCCCCTCCCCTCCCCCATCTCAATATTAACAACACTCTCGAATTGGTGGTTTTAAAAGTAGTGGATGAAATTGGTATGTGCATGAAAGTTGGGATGGTATTTGGATTTGTTCCAAAAGGTTATCTTCTATGAGGAAGGTTTTCTTGTAAGAAAAGCTTGTAATAAATATATTAGTTTTGACAAAAAAAAGGTGTCATGCAATACACGTGCCTATAGCCATCTCGTTTGTCTATTTCTTTTTTATTCATGGTCCAACATCATTTTCCAGGGAGGGGCAGTATTTGACAGAAGTTTGCGGCCGCATGAATCGCATATTCCCTATCTGCTTCAGTTTCTGGTATTATCTTGCGACATCAGTTTATCTTTCTATCTTATCCAAATTTGCCTTTCTCTGGTTCTATAGTGGGTGGGTTTGCAAGGATGGGTCATTAGTGCCCTCATGCCCAGACTTGCTATCTTTCATATGTGTGTTTCTTGATGCACTTGAGGTTAATTAATGGCAGGTTGACTATAACTTATTTGGGATGGGTCCTCTTCATCTAATGAGAATAAGGTTTCGACATCCAATACCATATATTTTTGCTCCAAAGATATGTAATGATATTGATCAAGGTGATGGCAAAGTCATATTGCATGTTTGCTGCTTTTAAATCATATTTATCTTCTCTTATATGGCGGATGCCATACAAGACCGTCTTTCTTTTTATGCTTCATATTGTATATGGTTTTCATAATATACAGGTACGTATGTTTGTGGATAGTCAATGATACTTGGAAGTTCCTCATCAGGTTGACTCGGGTAGGGATGCCCACCTGGAGACTCCTGTTTGGATATCATCTACGATCCCAGGAAGTTGGAGGTGGCAGCCCCTGGGTAGCTTAGATGCTTCGTCTGGAGACGTGGCTAAACGTCAGAGCACATGTGAACAGGAGACGTGGCTAAACGTGAGATATAAAATGTTCTGGAGAGAATCATGGCCGGACCAGAGAAGAAAAATGCCGTTGTCTCATCTGAAAAGAAGAAGTTGGTTGCTTATCATGCATGGTATATGCGTCCGGTGTAATGTAGCTATGGCTGTTGACCGTATGATGAGAATTTTGCAAGTGGCTGAGCATGCTTTAGTAGGTGCACTGATGCCTGAAGAATGAATATGACCATGTGGCCAAGATATCCATCATCCGCTGTGGCCAAGCCAGAGGACTTACACCTTTTTCGCTCCAAGCGAAGAGAGACTCGAGTCTGGGCAATATACAGTAGAAGCTACCCCGAGAATCAGATGGCCATTGCACTTGGTAGAAAAGTTAGTTCTGAATACTCGATCTTACAATTGACCAATAATTGAATGAGCCTAATTAAAAAATCAAGATAGGATAGTGTAATGTATCATATTCAGTGTATCAAGATAGAATAAAGTTGGATATATAGAAACATAGTCTAGATGGAATTTTCCTATAGAAAGTACGAGAAAGGTGGATAAAATTTCTTATACTCAGGGTATAAAAGCTATTTTTCTAAACAACAAACTTCTTAAATTAATGAAAAATTAAATATAAATAATATTTGTATTCTAATATAAAATGAAAATTTTAAATTAACAATATATATATTGAATTTCTTTCTGCTCCATAATCTATATTTTGTATATGATATATATATATATATATATATATATTTAGTATCAATATTTCTTTCATATCTAGGTTTTGGGTCCTATGCAAAGCTAGGCAGGATGGCCCTGCAGTGATCGCAAGTCTGAAGTTTGAAGCTAACTAGCCCGCGAAATGTGTACAATATGCTTTTTTGACTTCGGTATCCTTTCCTTTCGCTGCGACCATTTGCTTTCTAATATGGGACTCGTCCCCGAATGTCATTATCTTTCTCGCTCGTAATGGCGAAACTTGCCACAGAAAATGTGCATAAATGCGTGTATTCGGCTCGGATCGTGGCACTCAAAAATCGAAACTTGATCGAGTATTGTTTTCTTGACTCGAGTTCGGCTCGCTAGCGAAATGCTTGGGGACAACCCAAAGCCACCTAAAGAATGGCAAGAATTAGTCGAATGATCGACAGTGACCAGATGAGAAGGGAAGATGGGACCCAATCCTGTCTAATGATGGTGATTTTGCCATGGGTCGTATGGTTTGTCTATTTTCAGTTTGTTAGAAAATTACCTTACGGATCCTAATTTTCCTTTGGTGTACATAATTATCCATTTTCTTTTTCTGGCCAGACGGTAAAGTAGTGTTGGAAATGCTATTTTTTCAATTTTTTTGGAGATCGTCAGATGAAAACGAATATAAAAGTAGAAAGGTAAATTAAGAAAAAAAAAAGTATTACTTTGTCAAGTTCAAACAAATACTTAGGCACTAGTTAAGCAACAAAGGAAATAAATTGGCAGTCAATACATCGACTTAATACTTGTACATTCGAGCTTGGCTCAAAACTTGGACTTATCTTGAGCTCCGAAGAAATTGAATCAAAGTCCATGTAGACAGCCAGTGAACCAACTTTGCGTGTATTAACTACTAAGGCACTGTTTGATAATTATTTAAACAGTGTCTGATTCTGATTTTTTGTTTTCAGGATTAGTTTAACAGAATCGCGCTTAATAAAATTTTTGCTGCTGGAAATAAATTTTGAGTAAAATCAAGAATAAAAAGAAAAATTGATTCTTGTTCCGAAAATTTAAAAAAAAAAAAGAACAAAAAAAAAGTGGAACTCCTCTCTTTTGCTCGACGTTCTCTCCCATACGTTCTCTCCTCTCCTCTGCTCAAACCCTTTATTTTTCTTCTTACGTCACAAAAGTCATTCTCTCCTCTAGAACTGCGACCGACGAGGACTGCTGCTTCTTCATCGTTGAGGCTGCTCGTTCAAGGTGAGTTCCCTTCACTCGCAGCTATGGGTGGTTGTCGGCTGATCTGGGTGATGGCTCGCTCACCATTGCCGTCGTTCGTCTTCTGCGACGGCTGGTGGGAGCGCCACCGGGCTCGAGTCGGCGGGCACCCGCGTTGATCTGGCTGGCTATCAGGTGCCGCTGTAAGACCTCTCTCTCTCTCTCTCTCTCTCTCTCACGCTCACACACACTCTTCTGTGATCTAAAGGATAATTGTCGCATTGGATTTATAATTTTGGCAGGGTGCTTGGGAGACAATTGTTCGTTCTTTCGAGAAAGATCATATATTTTTAGGCGAAGCTGCTCAGATAATGATCCAAAATGTCAATTATGAAATGTAAGTATATTCCTTGATATGTTTTGCCGAGAGGATAGGATGTGTAGAGTACATTGCAATATGTTTTTCTGTGATAGGCATAATCATATCATTGATAATTAATACGATGTGAAGCCCCTATCAGAGGAAACAAGTTCAGAAGATTCAGCAGCAACTAGCAGAGCTAGAGCGTAGAGAAGTTGATATCAAAAGAAATGCAGCCCTGTCAGCAGCTAAATATGTGGAGGCTTGTCAAGAGCTTGGTTTGCAGGTTAAACTTTTGAATCTAGTCTATTAAGATATTGGGTGTGTGCTTCTACCAAGCTAAAGAATAGCAACCTTTCCTTTAGATAGGATTAAAGGGCATCCATGTCTGCTTTTCAGGGAACAAATGTGAGGTTTGAACTTTTGGAAACTGCAAAATCACTTCCGAGCACATTTAGCAGAGTTCTGGAAGTGATCAACAGCGACTCAGTGTCTCAAGCTATTGAGTATTACTCAAATTTTGTGAAAGATGCTAACACAGAGAAGGATGTAAGGCAGTAAATTAGAAATTATTTAAGATCCATTTATTGGTTTTCGGTCTGATTGTAAAAATTAATTTCTTGAAACATGTTTGCAGATATGTCCTAAGAGTGTTGTACCAAACTTGATAGACATTCGTGAAAATCCACCATCTTTGAATGTTTCTGCTGTCTCTGATATCACAGACTCTGCAAATACTCAATCAGGCTTCAATGAGATAGGAGGTGATGTGGATGCTACTGCAGATAATATTGACTGGGATATCTCGGTAGACAATGCTGCAATTGATTGGGATATTGGGACTGTGGAAGAAACTGATGACAGCAGTAATGGCTTTGGTACTTATGAAATTGTCACACCAAGTGAGGTCAATGAAGCTGTCGAGCATAATCAAATTCAACCGAGCAATGCTGGACAGGACGCATCGGTGTCAGAGATATCTTGGGATGTTAGTGTTGAAACACCTCAAGTTGATGTCATTGATGATGTTAGCTTGCCCAATGTAGGTGCAGTTAATTCACCAACTATTGCACAAGCTGCAGAAACAAAGGTAGGTCGAAGCCAGCTTCTACATACAGAGTATAGAAATAAGATTCTCGATGATCTCTATGAGATAGTGTTTAGTTTATTGCGTCGTTTAATTGTTCTTTCCCAATTTATGGATCATCTCATGGTCACCTCCCAGATTTATTGTATTTTGCAAAGATTGTACTGACATTGTTTTGGACAACATCTCTTGTTCTTGCCTGATTTGGTACTTTCATCAGATCAAAGCCTTTCTCCATCAGCGATTAGCAGAGTTGAGGAATCAAGATACATTATCTTTGCAGCATCAAGTCCAGTCAGTTGCTCCCTTTGTTGTACAGCAGTTTGCGGCTGATGCCATCGAGACAATGGTTTCAGACGTTTCACTGGCCATTTCTCTGCTGACAAACAGGCAAACTCGAGACTTTATCATGATATTGAACTCCAAAAGGTGCTTTCAGATATTCTTTCAGATTGATGGTCTGTTCATTGCAATTTCTATTCAGCATTCTTTGTGGTACCCTTTTCACAGACGTTCTACTACATGCTACACCATTGACCTTTGCAGCTGACGCATTTTCTCCCTTTGCCCGTGTGCCTATATGCTCGACTGGTTGCTCGAAAGGAAGAAGCTTGTCCCTTTCTGCTCATTAAAGATTCCTTTGCGTGATGGCTGTCTTAACCTGCGAAAGAGTTCTCGAGTCAGGATTCTCTTGACATACGGTGGAAGCGACGATCGTTCTCGTGTGGATCTTGTGTGGATTGTTGCAAAACGATTCTGTTCAAGCGGCACATGAAAGAAAGCATAGAGTATGGCTTTCCATCCGCAGGCATTGGTGGCCGTAGCCGAGTGGTGGTGCTGCTTCAATCCCACTCACAAGTGCCAAGTCCGGATAGTTTATAATTAGTATAGTTTATACTATGGTTTATTATTTACTATTTAATAAAAAATTGATTAGTTAATATTTTTATTACTTAGTATAAATATAATTAATCAATTGAATTTCTGTGATTTGATAGAATTTTAAAATATAATAGAATTCTAAATTCGAAATATTTTGAAATTGAAAATATAATAAAATATAATATGATTTCTTCACTCATAAAAGAAGACAATTATATTTGAGTGGTTTATGAGAATTCAATATCAAATTTACACTCATCTAAAAAGGTAATTAAAAAAGAATAAAATAGAAATTTTATGCAGTTACCAAATGCATTTTTGTTTTTTTTAATTCCAAAATCAGAAATTTTGTATAATTACCAAACGCATTTTTTTGCTCGGAATCTGTTCTCGGGAACAAAAAAAAAAATCATTTATGATTAGAATTTGTTTTCGGGAGCAGAATTGTTATCAAACGCGCTCTAAAGTGATAGACAAAATCAAGATCTCCAGCATCTTATCTCGTCTGAAGGAATGATGCCTCTTGACCCCACAAACAACCCGACCAAGACTTGTTATCTATATTCTCCGTTTCTCTTCTCTTTTTCCTTTTGGTACGATAATTGCTTCTGGATCAGTATCATTTTTGGTTTGAATACTAAGTCCAAAACACTGTCGGTTCCTAAAACATTTTTCTCTAAGCATGTTAGCTTACAGTTTGTTAAATAAAGCATATTTTCATGAACAAAAAGCCACCGTAGGATACGAACAAAAGAAGTTTGGACACAAAGTGACAAAACACAGCACCAGAGGCAACTTTTGATAACAATTTCTACTGAATTACTGGGGAAGACCTTTGAAGAGACCATACGAAGCTCTATGCCCACTATAAGGCCACATAGAAAATGCGTATTCTATTTAGGATTATAATTACCAAATACGTACTGGGGAGCAGTGGAGGAAAAAAAAATCGTTTATAAATGACCTTAATTAAGTGCTAACAGCATGTTAATTTCTATGTCCCTTCAGGAGTTAAGTGCTAACAGCATGTTAATTTCTATGTCCCTTCAGGAGTAAAGCTTACGTCGTTTTTTTCATTTATTCACTAGAATTGCTCAATTAATTAAGCATAACTATAACCTAATAAGTGCTTAGCTTTAGCTCAACCTCAAGCTCAACTGTATAATCTATTGTGCTTACGAGTGAACTTAGTCTTCTTTTCATTAACTCGGGAGTTGGTCATGCCCTCAAAGGGCCCAAACTCATGGGCACCATGTAAAGAACATTAAAAAGGAAAATAAAATTCAACGAAAAGAATTAAACAATAAAGAAAAAGGACAAGACTATTTCCAGTCCTAGTCACCGGCAAGGCTTGACCTCGCCCAATCATTGATGAGATTGCCGGACCTCGTCTCTGGCCGATTGTCGGCCATTAGCGAGGCCCAACAACTGACTAGATGAGAAAGAAGAAGAAAATAAGAAAAAATGATTTGTTTCAAATTGTTCTTGAGAATAAATTTTTTTTTTTGTTTCAAATCTATTATCCGTTTCAAAAAATCGAAAAATTAATTGACATCACTTAATAAATTTTCACTCTTTTTCTATTTTTGAGAATAAAAAAAATAGAAATTTTAAGAATCAAAAGCATTACCAAACTTGTCGTAAATAAAGTTTTACTTCAGTCTCTTGCCCCAAAGGAGACGCACAATCTTGCAGAGGATGGCGCTTCTTTTTATGAGGCACTTCTACTTCTTTTTAACCCACTGACCAAGACCACCGTAAGAAACCTTCCTCCCCCGAAATTGGCAAGACTACCCGCTGTGATATTTTTGTTAGTTCTCTTTGTAATTGGAGCCCATCGCCGCACCAATCCCGGTGGAGATTAACTTTTTACGGGATACCATCTTGAAGAGGTACAGAATTATCTCCTTGTACTTGGCAACTTTTCCATTTGTAAGGTGTTGATATTGAAAATTACTCCTCCTATTATTGCCTTAGAAGATGAGCCGGATGTGCTTGGGATACACGCGATCCTGCCGTGACTGATCTTTGACCAGAAAATTTACTTCTTTACTCAATGGACCCTCCTCACCTTTTGCTAGTTCTCTTTGCAACGGGATCAGGTGGCTGCGCAATCCCATAGAAAATAGGTCGAAATTGTTTTGCGTCTTTGACATGCATGGGAACAAAAGGATCTTGATTAGTAGCTTCATTCAAGACCAGCGTTATCCCATCCTCGAGGAAGAACTACTGGACGTACAACTCATAACTTCCCCCAATAATTAAAAATTAAGGCATAGCACTTCTATTATTTGCCAATGCAGAATTTCTACCACATGGATGCACAACAAAAAAAAAATTAAAAAAAAATTTAAAAAAAAATAAATAAACAAATAAAAAGAAAAGGGCGGAAGATGCACACACTCTTCGAAGAAAAACAAATATGTCGGGCGAAATAGCTGTCAACATACATATTCAAAACGCAAAGTCAGATACCTTTCTTCGACAAGTTACTGCAGGAAAATCTATCAAAGAAATCATATATTGTGCTGCCACGGAGAGTTTTCTGAGTTCCTATACCACTACTCTATGGTCTAGATGCATTTTCATCAAAATTCACGTCGACAACGTTGCCTTACATCATGTCTCCGATGAGAAACTTCCTTCCCATAACACCACCACACAAGCACCTCAATACACCCAAATCGCCAGATGGAGAAAACTCTACTCTGTCAACATTAATTCCAAGAAGCAAAACTATCTTAGGAGAAAACAAACTACCCATGCCTACACTAGGAAACCATAAGGGCATGTTTGGTGTACAAGAACGTAGCAACTGAAATGACGTAAAAGAGATCAGGATGAAGAATGAGAAGAATCACAATATGAATTAAATCAAGAATTACCGAATCTAATGGCACATTGAAATAGAAATGTAGAACAGAAAACTCTATCCTCCTAAATATTGGCTATCTAGTGGTAATTACCTGTTATAGATGTCATACGGACGACTCTCTCTCTCTCTATTCAATTATTTCCACGTAACGTTCGGTTCCTATCTACTTCGTAAATTATTGTCTTTCTATGTCCTCGTAGAGCAGCACTTCTAATTAGTTGCGTGCTTTGTTCAATTGAACGACAAGATAATAAGCTAAGCATGAAAAGGCTAGTCACAAAAAGAAGACACTTTCAATTTCAAAGAGAAATTATTGATATAGATTCGTCATCCATTTCACATGTTTAGAGTTTTATCCACTGGATGAGTAATCCTATGTCATCAGGGCCAAAAAAATTATTATTATTTTCCTTCATAGTCTATGATTCTGTTGCAATGCCGTAAGGCATGCTAACTCAACAGTGAGCATTTTACCCACCTCTATTCACTCCAGGCATGGGTGGCTATACCATCCCTACCCGGTGGTAGCTAGAATGAGCAAATACTCTAACGTAAAAGTCTACCTTCCCCATCATAGGGCCCCCCTAATTCCCTATTTATTTTTATTTTCCTAACAAAAAGGGATTACGGAGGACAATACGGGATCTCTCACCCTAGGGTGAATTCCGCATGTTTCCTCCTTGAGTCTTTTAAGGACTTGCTCAAGTCCAAGGTACGTACATCATATGCAAAACACAAAGAAAGACGTACTTCATATGTAAACCATCCAGCCCAAAAATTCATTAAAAAAAAAAAATTCATTTTGCAACATGTGAGCCGGGATGCCTGCCTCATTCGATGAGTAAGAAAGCATCGAATAGACCAAAACAAATTGTTAAATTGGTATAATGTTAAAAGTATGTTCTATACACAGATTAACAATAGTAGAAAACATTAGTATTATTTTCTCATTTCTTTGAGCTGATAGTAGTAAGACTAGAAACGTTCATCCCGACAGGCAATACTTCGACTCCACTAATGTTCACCGTTCTTGTCGTGTAAGATTTCAATCCATTAGGATTTGGTCTCACATGTGGATTTCATAGTTGTTTTCACAACAGTATAAGAGCATGATTATGCATCCTGACCTCTCTACAATTGCTGAGTACGGGAATGAATCGATCAGGGTATTTCTAAAAATGTTCAGTTTGCCAATCAAGTAGTTTTCAATGATTGAACCGAAAACTATGTTGTTATCAGACATCTAAAGTTTCACTGATTGAATTGCCTGATAATCATCCTCTCCATAAGCCATTGTGTCAATTTGTGGATTCTTGAACTCGGAAGGAGAAAATTTGGCAAAACTAATGAGAATGAATCGATCCATTTGCACTTCTGCTCTTCACCGTCTTGTTCGAGAATCTAGCGATCTCGCTAAATCTCTCAATTCTCATCCCATCTTTGCATCGAACATTTTTCTTTCACGTCGCTCCCACGGTTAACCATCCACTACTGGAGTGAGTGATTCAATTGAGCAATCTGAACTTGTGACCTTTGTGGTGAACAAATGCAGAAATGGCGGATTGGTGGAAGCTCCCAATGCTTTATTCTTCTTGGAGAGGACGATTCGAGTGAACCCTCGACTTTACCTCCCTGTTTCGCCCAACTCTCGGGGGTTGGGGCCAAGATGAAGCATTACCCCGTCACCATTGACATGATCGAGCGGATGGGTTCGAAAGGAACGACTCCCAACAGTTCTACTCGCAACATTTTGATGAATTACCTCTGCCAATTGAATAGATCCGATCTCGGGTCCTCAGTTTTGTGTAAAATGGTCAAACTTGGACTTGAACCCACAACTGCGAGCTTATAACACTTTGATCAATGGGCTCGTTGGAGAGGGTAGAATCGCCAAAACCATGAGCTTGGCGGATGAAATGTTGGCCTGACAATCGAGGTAGATATAACCACGTGCCAAGGCATGATGAGGGGTTGTGCAGAACCGGCAATACTGGAAAAGCCGTTCGATTGCTGAAGAATTTGGAAGTCAGGCTGAGAGCTAGATGTGACCATGTACACCACGATCGTCGGCGATTATTGCAGGGAGTATCAACAATTTATCGGTATAAACCCCTGCAAAGAATTAAAAAAAGGAACATTTCCTTGGGAATTGGAAGACCGGACTTTGTGATGCTGCTGCTGATACGAGAGCAAGGAAATTGAACTTGTGCAAGCTTATACTACTCAATAAATGAAGGGGACTTGGAAATTAGAACTTTGGCATTATATCAAATATCTAATGAATTAGTCATCATACCAGTATACCGCAGAGGAGGTGGCACCGAGTCCACATGAGAAGGTCCCGGTAGCAGTGGTAGCTGCAATTTTGTTGTCAACTCAGTTGAGGCAATCTTCTTCTTCTCCTTCCCCTTGTCATCTCCTTCTTCATTCCTTGGTGAGATTTTGTTCCCTTCTCTTGGTTGTCCTTCGAGGCAAGTCGTTAAGAAGTTTTGGACGACCCGAAGGTGTCTCTCAAAGTTTGAACCGCATCATCAAATGTAAACCCTGTATTTGGGTCTCACACTCATTGGCTTTTCCAATCAGCTGTTGTCACATAAGATTTTGAAAATAATTATAATTCTACTACCTACATATGTACTTCGTGATAGATTCGGTAAAAGAATGAATGATAAATTCAGGTTGTTTATGATATTTCATCAAAAGTTATGAACACTAACAAATTCAACCTTAGAAGACTTATAACTAGTCTCCACCCGAGCACTTGCTAAAGATGGTCAGAAAATGAGGGCGATGCATGTGTTACACGAGATGGTTGAGAGTAAAAATGTGTCATGGAATTGTTTATGGAAAGCCTGCCTACAATCATAGATGAAAAAGGCTAGCCAAAACTAATTCTTACTTTTTTAAATCACGCACCAGAAAAAATTTGAACCTTGATTTTTATTTTAGCTCAATTTCTCTTCCTTATTGGGAATTCATGCTCGAATGAACAATGGACAGGCTTTCCCATCATCACGAAAAATCGAGAGCTGTTTGTCCTAAGCAGGATATCTACCAATAGTCAAATCTAACACATAAAATTGCTCAAAAAAGGAGTTCAAAATGGCGAAGGATTTTTTAAAGGAAAATACTAGTTTGAGACATAGAGAAAAAAGGGATCTGGCGCGCAGTTTATAAATTGAGTTGCAGAAGATCAACCTCTTGATGAAAAATTCTCATCTTGGGTTTACCAAGAGGGAAACTGTAAATCACTAAGTAATTATTGTTTACCTATGTCGTTAAATTTCATTTGTTGCCTCACAAGCCGCCAATCTATCTGCAAAAGTTGCCGATTGAAGATTAGATGAAAAAACATTGCCGTGATGCAATCAACAGCAAATATATTTAGGCAAAATCCAGATCAAATAGATACCAAGTATCAACCAAATAATTCTTAAAAGGTATATATGTTAGAAAAGTATTACACTTTTAGCTCATGCTAGTTGTTAAAGGACGAAGAATCTTACCAGATGACCAACGCCTTCTAACGTATGAAGAACCACAATTGGATCTCAATTTTGATCTTGGCTAAAGCATCATGTTAGCTTCTAGGACCGATTTCCCATTCTTGCAATTATGTAAGACTGGGAATTGAGTCTCGACACCACGTAGATTACGACAACCATTGATATTCAACTCTTTCAAGTTCCAAAAGCATCATAGGTCAGGTAATCTTCCGATGGAATCACGATTACAGACATTGAACATCTCTAACAACTCCACCTTATCAAGACCTTGTATTTCGACTAGATTGTCGCAATAGAAAGTATTCAACCGCTTCAAGCCCTCGTAATTTCAGATGGATCAGCCTTCTAATGGACTTGTAGCTATATGTATGTATTGTCTCCAAGAACTCCAATTTACCTTGGCCCTAAATTTCAACTAAATTATCGCAATCTTCAATGTCTAGTCCTTTAAGAAGATTCGATTGTGAGAGGTCCATTCTTTCAATGGAATTGTAGTGTTTTAATGACAACTCTTGCAAGTACTTGAATCCGTCAAGCTCAGGCAATATCAACTTAGGACAAGAGTCAACACAAAGTTTCAAGAGTCTTGAGGTAAGCTCTGGGAAGTACTCAAGTTGATTGTATCCATAAAAATGAAGTTCTTCCAGGTGGAATAAGTAAGAAAGCTTTGGCAACCTGGGAATCAAGGAATTGACCTGAAGATACGTTAAGCTGGAAGAAAGCTCTAGCAATGATTGGGCTCCTTATAGCCCTCTTGGTCAAAGCATTAGAGAGAAGAAAGATTCCAGAGGTAGGTCAAATATCAATGTGCTGGTGATATGGAGAATCACGAGCGAAGACAAGTCATCGTTTTCTCTTGGAATTCCCCCTTTTAGACTATCACAAGATTCAAGAAATAGCCTTTGGCGGTTTGTTCAACCATCCAATAGCAATGGGTAACTATTCAAGGTCAAAAATCCCCAATGCTTTGCAAATTCGGTAAATCCCCAATTGAGGTAGGAATTTCTTTAGTGAACAACACCTGTAAAGGTTAAGGTATTTGAGAGAAGAAAGATTCACAATTGAAATAGAGATTTCTTTCAATGACTTGCATGCCTCTAGTCCAAGTACTTTGAGAGAATAAAGATTCTCAATTGAGCTAAAGATTTCTGTCAATAACTTGCAACCCCATAGATCAAGTTGTTTGAGAGAAGAAAGATTCCCAATTGAGCTAGGGATTTCTGTCAATAACTTGCAACCCCATAGATCAAGTTGTTTGAGAAAAGAAAGATTTCCAATTGAGCTAGGGATTTCACTCAATGACACACAACCCCCTAGCTGAAGTTCTTCGAGAGAAGAAAGATCCCCAATTGAGCTAGGGATTTCTGTCACTAACTCACAATTCTTTAGATCAAGTTTTTTGAGAGAAGAAAGATTCCCAATTGAGCTAGGGATTTCTATCAATAACTAGCAATCTCATAGATCAAGTTGTTCGAGAGAAAAGAAATGCCCAATTGAGTTAGGGATTTCTCTCAATGACACACAACCCCCCAGCTGAAGTTGTTTGAGAGAAGAAAGATCCCCAATTGAGCTAGGTACTTCTATCAATAACTTGCAATCCCATAGATCAAGTTGTTCGAGAGAAGAAAGATTCCCAATTGAGTTAGGGATTTCTCTCAATGACACACAACCTCCTAGCTGAAGTTGTTCGAGAGAAGAAAGATCCCCAATTGAGCTAGGGATTTCTGTCAATAACTCGCAACTCGTTAGATCAAGTTTTTTGAGAGAAGAAAGATTTCCAATTGAGCTAGGGATTTCTGTCAATAACTTGCAATCCCATAGATCAAGTTGCTTGAGAGAAGAAAGATTCCCAATTGAGTTAGGGATTTCTCTCAATGACACACAACCTCCTAGCTGAAGTTGTTCGAGAGAAGAAAGATCCCCAATTGAGCTAGGGATTTCTGTCAATAACTCGCAACTCATCAGATCAAGTTTTTTTAGAGAAGAAAGATTCCCAATTGAGTTAGGGATTTCTGTCAATAACTTGCAATCCCATAGATCAAGTTTCTTGAGAGAAGAAAGATTCCCAATTGAGTTAGGGATTTCTCTCAATGACACACAACCCTCTAGCTGAAGTTCTTCAAGAGAAGAAAGATCCCCAATTGAGCTAGGAATTTCTTTCAATGACTTGCAAGCCTCTAGTCTAAGTACTTTGAGAGAAGAAAGATTCCCAATTGAGCTAGGGATTTCTGTCAATAACTCGCAACTCATTAGATCAAGTTTTTTTAGAAAAGGAAGATTCCTAATTGAGCTAGGGATTTCTCTCAATGACACACAACCCCCTAGTTCAAGTTGTTCGAGAGAAGAAAGATTCCCAATTGAGCTAGGGATTTCTGTCAATAACTCACAATTCCATAGATCAAGTTGTTTGAGAAAAGAAAGATTTCCAATTGAGTTAGGGATTTCTTTCAATGACATACAACCCTCTAGCTGAAGTTCTTGGAGAGAAGAAAGATCCCCAATTGAGCTAGGTATTACTGTCAATAACTCGCAACTCATTAGATTAAGTTTTTTTAGAGAAGAAAGATTCCCAATTGAGCTAGGAAATTCTCTCAATGACACACAACCCTCTAGTTGAAGATGTTGGAGAGAAGAAAGGTCCCCAATTGAGCTGGGGATTTCTCTCAATGATACACAACCCTCTAGTTGAAGTTGATAGAGAGAAGAAAGATCCCCAATTGAGCTAGGGATTTCTATCAATAACTCGCAACCTAGATTAAGTTTTATGAGAGAAGAAAGATTCCCAATTGAGTTAGGGATTTCGGTCAATAACTTGCAATCCCAAAGATCAAGTTCTTTGAGAGAAGAAAGATTCCCAATTGAGTTAGGGATTTCTCTCAGTGACACACAACCCCCTAGCTGAAGTTGTTTGAGAGAAGAAAGATCCCCAATTGAGCTAGGGATTTCTGTCAATAACTCGCGATTCATTAGATCAAGGTTTTTGAGAGAAGAAAGATTCCCAATTGAGTTAGGGATTTTTGTCAATAACTTGCACTCCCATAAATCAAGTTGTTCGAGAGAAGAAAGATTCCCAATTGAGTTAGGGATTTCTCTCAATGACACACAACCCCTTAGATGAAGTTGTTTAAGAGAAGAAAGATTCCCAATTGAGCTAGGGATTTTTATCAATGACTCGCAACCCGCTAGATCAAGTTGTTTGAGAGAAGAAAGATTTCCAATTGAGCTAGGGATTTCTGTTAATGACGCGCAATCCGTTAGATCAAGTTGTTTGAGAGAAGAAAGATTCCCAATTGAAGGGATCTCAGTCAATGACCTGCAACCCCTTAGATAAAGTTGTTCGAGAGAAGAAAGATTCCCAATTGAGCTAGGTAATTTTGTTAATGACTGGCAATGTATTAATAAAAAATGTTTGAGAGAAGAAATATTTCCAATTGAGCTAGGGATTTCTGACAATGACGCACAACTCGATAGATTAAGTTTTTCGAGAGAAGAAAGATCCCCAATTGAGCTAGAAAGTTTTGTCAATAACTTGCAACCCGTTAAATCAAATTTTTTTATAGAAGAAAGATTCCCAATTGAGCTAGGGATTTTTGTCAATGAGGAGCAAAGACCTAGCTGAAGTTGTTTGAGAGAAGAAAGATTCCCAATTGAGTTAGGGATTTCTCTCAATGACACACAACCTTGTAAACCAAGTTGTTCGAGAGAAGAAAGATTCCCAATTGAGCAAGGGATTTCTGTCAATAACTTGCAACCCCTAATTCCACATAGATCAAGTTCTTCGAGAGAAGAAGAATACACAATTGAGCTAGGGTTTTTTGTCAATGAGAAGCTAAAACCTAGCTGAAGTTGTTTGAGAGAAGAAAGATTCCCAATTGAGTTAGGGATTTCTCTCAATGACATGCAACCTTCTAGATCAAGTTGTTCGAGAGAAGAAAGATTCCCAATTGAGCTAGGAATTTCTATCAATGACTTGCAACTCCGTAGATCAAGTTGTTTGAGAGAAGAAAGATTCCCAATTGAGCTAGGGATTTCTGTCAATGACTTGCAACATTGTAGATCAAGTTGTTCGAGAGAAGAAAGATTCCCAATTGAGCTAGGGATTTCTATCAATGACTTGCAATTAAACAAGTCCAAGGAAATGAGGCTCTTAAGTTTGCCAATAGAAGGGTCAACTTGCTTCAGTTTGTAACAATGAGACAAGATGAGAATCTCCAACTTCGTGAAAGCCGAGAGATTATGAGTATATCTTAACTCCCAGCTATATGAAAGGTTGAGAACTTTTAGCTGCTTTGCCACCTATACAAAAGAGAAAAAAGCTGTCAAAAAGGAGTTTAATCAATAAAACAAAACAAAGCAAAGAACTTCTTCCAACTTACCATGATCGAACTCCATCCTCCCCAATCATTTGTAAGCTTGTTTTCTAACAATTCCAGCACCACTAATTTAGATAGATGCAAATTGATTGCTGAAGAAAATATATCGGGTTCAATGTATAAACATTGAAGCCATCTTAATTCAGGAAACAATTCATCAAAGTCTCCACTTATGGTCGTCCAGCATAATGAAAGGAACCTTGAGCTCGGTAAGTTTTTAAACAGTTCACTTGTGCATGTAGAGGAACAGCCATGGGGCCAATGATCTAACTCACTCCTGACAGGCTGCATATCAAATCAATCAATTGAGTGTCTAAATCGACTTGTAATATTTTACTTTTGCTTTTCTAAACCCCATACCGTCACAATTTGTCATTTTTTTACCCCTCGCCAAACACAAATGTTGACAGGGGAAAACACACACATATAGTATTTTGATAAAAAAAAATTAATATTCAAACAATATTTTAAATAAAAATAACACTTTTTCTTGCTTTAAAAAAATTCAAGACGAAACACCTCAATTCTTACCTCTCGCTTTTTTGGAATTTTGTAGTGCTTGTACTTTGATTTTTATTAAAGTAGAAATACATGAAACCTTTTAAAACATACGAATGTTAAAGAGTAACCATGGGTCACTTGTTAAGCAACTAAGTAAGCACCTGATTTTCAATTTGTTAACTATTGCTATTAAGTGTTTAATCATTCTTTAGCAATACACCTTTAGCATTTGAATAATATTTTAGATTTTGACGGAAATTAGAAGAGAGCTGGCTTTAGACCAACTTAAAGTGAACTAATTAACTTCCTTACATGGTGTTATATTTAGATTAAGGTCTTAACATATGGAACAGTAGGTTTGTCGATGCTGGGCAACATCTTTTAGCAAACTCTGCCCCACGAAACTTTCTGGAAAAATCTACTTATGTTACCTAAACAGAAAAATGAAGATACGTATGTCCATTTCCCAAGACTGGCACCATTTCTTTTCGCATCTTATAAGTCAAAAGTACCGCTTAAACTTTGTTGCTAAAGGAGATCATTTAATTGGAAGAAGATGGTGACAAAATCCCAGACAGCTTGATTGACATTAACAACATTCCTTTATTATTTTTCCCTCGAAAGCTTAGCTGATCAGTGACAGTATTGGATAACGTTCGAGTATCGAAATTTTAAATCTTAAACTTTCTATTGAATTAGCATCTCGAGATTCACCACAAATAAATCAAGCCGCCACTCAATCTACACATTGACACGGCGTAAACGTTCAGAGGAACAGATCGAGATTTTGAACAAAAACGTAAACAAACGCGTTTCTATTCTTTTTTTGTTCCTGGGAACAAAAAAACAGAAAATCTGTTCATGAACAGATAAAAAAAACACAAACATGCATGCCCATAAATTATTGACGTTCGTTTTTAGCATGGGCATGCTTCTCAAGAGGTGAACTATAAATTAGAAATTAGTACTCATTTGTTAACATGCACTTCTAGAGTAGAGTAATTTCAAGCCAATAGTGCCCCTCACTCGACCTGTTCAAGAAAATGCATTTGTAACAAGTAAAAAGCAAAATTTGACCTAGAAATGGTATTATTTTTTTAAATGGACTTCGCTTAATGTCCACAATACTCTATACACATGCTACACGCATGTTATGTTAAAATTATGCTTATTTTTATGTGAACTTTGTAACTTAAACTCTTAAAAATAAGAAGAGAATGGTGATAAAAATTGGGGATGGTACAACATATTGATGAAGAGAATATTATATAACTGTTAAAGATGGGGGATGTGTTGGTTAGAGAAGGAGTACTCTACCAAAGTAAGACTTCACTCCTCTGCCATACTCTTTATTAGTAGGAGAATCCTTAAATAATAGTAAAATTGGAAGGGACCTAAAGTGACACCAATCTCATTTCTATAATTATAGTATCATGTTATATTAGATATGAACTAGACATGACCCACGCTATGCACACCATTTATATTGGATTGAGCTGGTAACACCAATTGATGTTTCAAATGATGAGCAATTCCCTCTTAAAACAGAAGCAAAGCACATGTGTGTGTCTATATATATATATAATTAACTATGTTTAGAAAGGGGGCAATTGCGATTAATGATGGTGGTTTCCCCTTTTAAGAGCTAAATGATGAAAATAGCCCATGGATTCATTTAAATAATACGATTCATAATGAACTTAATTTTGAGAAAATTCAGGTTGAGAGAATAATAGAGAAATCTCTCCCTTGAAAAGAATAGTATAGGACAAGGTGTCATAGGATGTATGTGGCAAGTAACGCAGGAGACAATTGATGAATGTGACATATGATGCATGTGGAAGTTATATGTGAATGGCCTAGAAACAGAATGGTCGACACGATGCATTAGTATAAAAGGGGTATTCAGAGGTAAGATCAGACACGAATGGCACAACAAGTTCATTTTTTACTTTCCTTGTAATTTTCCTTTGATCGCACTTCCGTTTCATGCAATTTCATTTAATATCTTTTCAAATTCCTTATAATTCGATTGTTAACGCATTTAACTTTTTTCTTGTGCACTCCATCCAAGAGAAGTATGTCAATTGTTATTGGGGAAAAAAAAGGAATGTCTTTCGAATGCGGTTTACCGCCTGAATTTTTACTATAATGAGAGATGTCTGTTTTTTTTTTTTCCTTGTTGAATTACCATAATAAAAGATTAAGAACTGTCAACTTATAAATTATAACTGTCTTTCCAAACAACATGATTTGTCCATCTATATGTGCTTTTCCATAAGAGATAAGATATAAGTAAACATTTAAAAAAAAAATTATCAACCGATCAACATAACTTGAAAGTACATCTTTTTCATTAGTTTCTTGGAAATATTATGAATAAACTAAACTGCCAAAAGATAAATTTGTTTTGTGAAATATGAATTTGTGAAATATGAACTTCCACGAACGCTATCAAGCCAACGATAGAATTCTTTTTTCTCTTTTTTTTTGGTTGGGTTTAATTTTATGGTTCGACTCATTTGTCATTATCCATACTTTATATATTAACTAGTGAAAAACTCATAGTCAATATTATTTCTTTTAAGAATAATTATTGAGTCAACAAAAGAATGTGCTCTTTATAATGGTATGAGCAAACTAATTCAAATTAAATCAAGAAAATAAAGCTTTTTCCTTTCCCAACATCTCTTGGTTAATTGCAAAGGTTAATTCCCTGCCATTGATCAGTCATGAACCTACTAGGCTTCCCCAAATGGACAATATAAAATAATGAAATGACATGAACATTGACAATCTATGTAAAAACTAAACTTACTTTCAAATTTGACTTCATGCTGAAAATTGTTTATAGTAAATAAGAAAGTATCGATATAATAATAAGCATGACATCTCCTCTAAATAGTCAAGTTTGTCCAGTGGTTTTTGGCACAGAAGAGCGTTGTCCCAAATATATAAATAATATAAAAACAACTTGGAGAGGAAAGAAGTGTTTATTAGGAAAAGAGAAGGAACGGACAATGGAAATGAAAGAAGCAATTAAAGAAATAATAAGAAGATCCACTGATTGTGAAACACCTAACCTAGTCCATGAGATGAACAAGGTCAACGTGACGTAACCCTAAAAGCATAGTAAGGTTTTCCCAATATAATTCTTAAGGAGATTTTTTACCATCATATCTATTTAGAGGAAAGAAGAATGAAAAGAGATAGATGAAACTAGTAGAGTGACGGGTACTTTCATGATCAAAACGGGGGAAAAATGTTTATCAAACATTGATTTTTCTTTACTGTTACTGATTTGCTTAATTATTATTTATTATGATTGGCACATATTTTTTTACGATGTATATGCTTGATCTGCATTAATTACTGTAATTTTTCAGATTATTAATATTTTCAACTAGATATAAAGTTCCCTGCTTTTAGTGAACCAGATTTTTAGTGCAGAATCGTAGTTAAAGAATCTTAAATTGATTGTAAATTAAGTTTTTGACAGATGTAATTTATATCAATGAATTTGAATCAAATAAGGTAACTTTTTCATCATTGGGACACTTATAATCCCAATTAGCTGTCACAATTCATCTACAATGCACATGAATGGATGTTTAAACATACTTTTTCCTAAAAAGTAGGAGCATTTCCTCATACTAAATAAAGAATAGACTAATTCATATTAAAAATATATATGTATAATTATGAGAGAAAGAGAGAGGAGGGCCAGATGTTACCGTTCCCAGTATTTGTTCTCCGAAGGCTTCTTTGCCGATCCATGGATCGATACATCTTTCGGGTGATTGTCCTTGGCAAAAAATGCTCCTTCCAAGATCTCTCAATTGATCATGCATCCATAACTTGTCATCATTTTCAAATTTTATTAAGCACCTCAGTACCAATTCTTCTATTCCTTGACTTGGACGAAACCCACAGTCCTCCCACATGTACATTGCGAGTTTGATCTCTTTCTTGATAACGAAACAAGCAATATCGAGAAAAATCTGCTTATGTCCATCTTCTAATGCATCATAACTTATCTTCAGTATCTTTTGGACATCTTTATGTGGTCCTTCTTTCAATTGCTTCAACGTATCTTTCCATACATTTAGATTTGTTTTTTTAAACAAGTATGAACCAACGACCTCAAGAGCTAAGGGTAGCCCACCCATGGTGATTATGATTTTATGAGAGATATCCTCAAACTCCATTGGACAATGATCCATACGAAATGCATGTCTCTTGAATAAAAGCAAAGAATGCACCTTACCCATTTCATTCAATTCATATGGGTAGTCTACCTCAAATTCAGATTGATCAAGAATAGCTTTATTTCTAGTTGTAACAATGATAATACTTCCACTCATAAACCAGTTACGCTCTCTGGCCAAAGCATCCAATTGCTTTTTGTTATCTATATCATCCAGAAGAATGATAACCTTTTTTCCTTTGAATTTAGATCTAATCAAACTAATTCCATGGTCAACATTCCGAATTTGACATTCGATTTGAAGTACTTCCTTAATTAGTTGATTTTGTAGATCAGGAATACCGTTGCATTGAGCCGTTTCTCGAATATTAGCAAGGAAGCTATGATGTACAAATTCATCCAACAACTGGTTGTAGATTGATTTGGCCAGAGTTGTTTTTCCGATCCCACCCATGCCATAGATTCCAATCATTCGAGCAGCATTAGCAGGAGTGTCTACCCAATTCCTGATTTTGCTCACATGATCCTCAAATCCAACTAAGTGCTTAGTAACATCTAGCTGAAAGTCTTGTTGCAATTTGCTCAGAACCTTTTTGACCACTTCTTCCACTAATTCTCCTTCATGCCTGTCAAACAACAAAATTCATTGATAACTACCTGATTATACTTAATCTCATCCAAAGACCAGCATATATTTAAAGATGCATGGGGCCAATTGACATGCAAGCTGTTTTGGATTTACGCATAACAATGGGGGAAGATGGAGTAGCGATCATTCCAATTTTTTTTTACCCTATCCTTTTATGCCAATAGATGGATCTTGTTGAAATGAAATAAGGTGGTGTACCTGGCTCAAGAAGAGTCTTTCAAACTATAATGTTCATTATAAGGATTGAGGTTGTTGCCAGTTCAAAGATAGGTCCATTTTTATTTTTATTTTTTGGTTAAAAAATTCTAGGAGGAGAGGAGGCTATCCCAAGATTGCCTACCAATGAGGGTTACTGGCATTGGAAATCAAGCCTAAACATGGTAAATGGGAATTGTCCAACCCTTCTCAGCCGAGCCAACCCGTTGGCATACTGAGGTCTAATTTATCTGGTAGCGATCAAGACCCAGCATTGGAGTCCATTATAGGCATATTATTTAGTGATTGATGCTATTGGCTGAAGGGGTTGTTTCTTTCGTGTTTTGGCTTTGTGTTGGAGACAAATGTAAGATTATAGGGCACTACGGGATCTTTGGTTTAAGTTGTCGTTCGTTTAGTTTTCACGAGATCTTGGGAAGTACTAGTGCTTGCTAATCTTCGACCCATTAGGGTTGTTTATTGGGACATTTTGGGGATCTTTTCGGAGCTTGCAATGCAAGTAATACATCTGCATTTCATTGGTTTTGCGTGAACAGATCTTATCAAAGAAAAAGGAAAAGTTCCCCAACCAAAAAAAAAGGAAGAAAAGTTCTGTGACGTACCCGTTAGCAAATTTCTCGGACTCCCACGCCTGTAAGTAACTCACTTCTCTAAGTGCTCGCACCCCTTCCTGGATATCCTTCTCATCAAAATACTTCTTACTCAAATGGAAGACATCCCCAAAATTTCCTTGTAGATGCCGCACATCTGATGGTTTAACTTTGTAAAAAATTGGCAACACTATGTGTGACACACTATTCTTGCAGTTCATCATATGGATGAGCTCACGAAGGCACCATTTGCTAGTAGCATAATTTTTGGAGATGATGAGGATCGAAATCTTAGATCGTGAGATGGCACCAAGAATTTGTGAACTAAAATCTTCACCAATTGGGATGCTCTTATCGTCCTTGAACACAAAAATCCCAGTATTGACCAGTCTATTGTAGAGGTGGTCAGTGAATTCCTTACGAGTATCTGAGCCTCTAAAGCTCAAGAATACGTCAAATGCATCGTCACCTTGTCCTGTGAGTTTTGGAGAGATGAACGAAGAACTGGATGCTCCCTCGGTGCTCTCTTTCTGTGCTCTCTTTCTCTTTCTCTGAATTTGCCCTTTATCCATGGCGATCTGAGAGGGAAATGCTGAAAAAAGTTCGTGCTCCTGAGAGAGAGAGAGAGAGAGAGAGAGAGAGAGAGGGGGAGGACACGGCCTTCAGTTTGGGTGACCAACGTGGCTTGACTGCAGAAGATTAGGTGATGGCCCCGAAAAAGGGGCCCCAAAGAGCCCCTTCATTTACTTGTTCAGAAAGCCAATTCACATTGAAAGAAGTAATTAAACAAAAAAGTCGAATGCCAGTGCTCCTAGCTACCACGCCTAATCGACTTCCTCAAAACACATGGTATAACGACATAACTTTGTGTATGATTCTTTTAGTTCACACCTAAAAAATTGAAATTATGTAGGAGATACCATGGAACCATCTTCCACCAAATATAAACTCCCACGACATCTTATCCTTATAATAGCCTTCGACCTTACTCTTATTATTTTTAGCCTAATATCCAAACAAACCTCATTATCTTCACCACCTCATTTTCCCAACCCTTTGTACTAACCCCATTTCGGTTGGCCAAACTAATGTGGTGTCATGTAATTGTTGCCCAGTGGACATCATTCTCCAGATGCGTGTACTTTCCTAATTTGAGAAAATTTCCATCAATCATGATTTAATTGGCAGGATTCAAGTTTTAGGCATTGCTCATATGTAAAATTAACTAAAACTAAAATATTAATTGAGGAAAAAATTTCATTTGTTTGGCTGTTTAAATTATGAAGGAAGTTGATAAAAATGATTTTAAATTGAGAGGAAATACTTTCTTTTGGGCCGACATTTTATTTCTTTCTAAAAGTGCATAGAAATGAAAGAAAAATTGAGTAGGGCTTTTCTAAGAGTATCTCCCTGAAAATGCGGGTCCAAAAAATTTTCAATTAACCTGTACGTTAATTTTAGGGCCTTTAGTGTGATAAAAGAAATATTTTTAAATATCTATGCTTTTAAATATCCTCTTTTGGACCTCATCCTCTAGTCAAGTCAACCTCGTTGGCTTGATCCAATCACGAACAACGTGTACATTAATTTTTCAATTACGCTATAAAGAACTGGAATCTGTGTACAAGTATATCGCATTCAACTAAAGACATAAGCATACGTTTGGTTTTTATTGGGTTATAGAAAATCAGAATTTGATAAATCATTTAAATGTTAATAATTGAGTTGAAACAGAATTAGATATGCGAGAAAGAGGTCAAGAAAGGACTGAGCTAGTAATTATGGATGTAATTTTATATTTAAATTATGTTTAAAATTGTCATATACTTAATGAAGTTGGAGATGTGAGGTAGGGATAAACAAATGCTCATGGTTATTTATCTTTTACTCATTACACGCCAACACCACATGCTATAATTCCATGTATAAATACTTTATTTTGAACCGGTATATCACTGAGCCTTTCATTTTAAATCTTCAAATCTTAAACATTGATTGATATCTTATCTGTAGAACTAAAGCTATAAATTTGTTAGATAGCATCAAACGGAGGAGCAGATTCCCTCAGTGCACTCTTTTTCTTCTTAGTGAGATGTTTGAATACAAGCATAGAGACGCAAGAAGCGCCGCAAAGGAACCGATCTGAAACGAAACGGTGCAGCCCTTTGTTTGCCTTGCTCTGACTTTGCCCCTTCTCCACGTTAGTCTGACCGATTAGAAATGACACAAAATTGTACGGATTCGGTGGAGGCAGGAGAAGAAGAGAAGAAAGGAAGTAAAAGGAAGCTCCTAAGAAAATTAAGAGACGACCAAGGTTTGAAACAATGATGTTGGGTGCTTGTCCCCATTTTTGTTGGACGCCCCACTTTGAAAATATCACCGCAAAGCTTTTTTTCTTCAACTAAATGGAAGAAGAGTAGGATTATTGACTAAATTCATGATAAACCAGGTTAAATTGATTAATCACATTTTGAAGAACGAATTTATTGTTTGTAATAAGAAGTGTAAGAAATGAGCGTTATAAAGTTAGGTGAATCTCTTAACATGCACATATGGCTCAATTTATGTGATCATTCTCACGCGTGTCATAAGATATTTTTCTTCCTATTGAATATCATGTAAAAGGTATGAAGTTAAAGAAAAGATCATAGATAGATATATGTGAATATGGATATTGATTGACACGGATATATAAGTCATATTATACTGTTGAATGACAAGCCCTCAATTATCTACTTCTATTCTGTTTTTAGAGAATTCGTGTATTTGGGAGTCCCAAGTAAACCAAGATTTTACCATAACTGCAATTTTAGAGAGACACAAAAGTGAAAGAAGTCATCATAATATGGATTTTGGTATGTTTTGTATTGTGATGATTGAAACTATCGTGAGTGGAGAGCAGGTAGAAAGTAGCAATATAGTTTTCATTTTTTGTTCAAAAAAAGCAGCAATAGAGTTAAAAATACTCAAACTTTGGCAAATTAACTCATTCAACTTTTCAGTCTACTGACTCCGTCAATTTTCAAAACTCTAAATGAAGAATGAGTTAGAGGCTAAGCCAATGTACCTTTTAGGATTATCTTGTCCAATAATTCAAGGAAGACAGCATATTATTTGTCTAGAATGTTCTATTGGGAGGCAAAATTGTAGAATAAAATCCAATTTAGAGAATAATTGCTTTTATGGGTGATTGGTTATAGAGTGAGTAGATTCCGAAACAAGACCTGAAACCTACCCTATCAAAGCCTGTTTCCAATTTTCGAAATTGAAAATCAAACCCCTTGATCCCAGAATTGGCCGCAAACCGGCCTACTACTTTTTCTTTTCTGTTTCGTTTTTGGTTTAATTTATCTTAGACCTTTATAGACAAAGAAACCTCACGACCCATCAAAAGACGGTCCCTGGTTTGAGGTGAATATTGGCAATTTTGCGCGCAATAGAATCTAGCGTGCTGGCATTCCAACTCATTCTAGCCTAATAAAGGATGGACAACGAATTGCGATGTAAACGAACAATGAGACAGAGAGGCCACATGATTAGTCACATCTACAGTCGAAAGCAAAGGCTTCCCTTTTCTACAGAAGTCGATTATGAGCTGGAGATGGTGACACACCACGTTAGCAGCCACCCACATTAGACAATAAAAGCCCAACACACGTTACACACTAGTTCGGCCGCAACAAATCAACAAAAATGACACGCTAATAAGAGATGAAAAAAGCGATTACCTTCCGCGAGCTGAGATGCGAAGGGAGGTGCAAGGTCGGAGAGAGAAGACCCTAAACAAGCCTCGGTGAAAACTTTCAAGAGGGAAATGAACAAAGAGAGCGAGCGAGGACTGTAGATGATAGCGTTGAACTGTTCTGCAAGAGAGAGGACGGATGTAAAAGGTTCAGAAAGTGACATATATGAGAGAGAGAAAGGGATTGTCGTAAGAACTATTAAATTCCGCCAGGTTTAACCAATCCAACCGCTCATACCGATCAGGATGGAATTTCAAATGTTATATTGTGCATGCTTTTAAGGATGTTAGATGAGTAATAATCAAATGTTTTTGTTTTCTTCTATCATAATGTAATAGACTATCCGGCTCATTTGGAAAAGTAATGCAGAGAGACAGAATTACTCGGATGGGCTTTAATGTCTAAAAGGGCGTTACCTTAAAGCACATCAAGTCGTGTCCGAGCCTCAAAAGCAGCACAATTATGAGATCACCTTCACGCCTCAATCTAGAGCTATCAAAGCCAGATATCTCAGAACGAGAGATGAGCGTCTCAAGTGATTTATGGTGATTGGCGTTTCTGCTCCTGGGTCACGAGCACACGGGACTTTAAATAAAGCTCTACTTCGAACGTCTTGCCCCGAAGGAGACGCGCAATCTTGTGGAGAGGATTGCGCGACAAGATTGCTCGTCTTTTCACGCGGCGATTGTACTGCTTTTTTACCCTCACCTTCTTGACCAAGACCGCCGAAACAAACCTTCCTTCCTCAAAATCGGTAAGACTACCTCGCTGTAGACTTCAAAGATATTTTCGTTGCTTCTCCGCAAGGAGAAAATATTGGTTCGCCGGTCACGCGCTGGTTCGCCGTCGAAGAGAGGGAGGCAGACAGAGACGCGAGGGGAGAGAAAGAGCAAGGGACGGACGAATCGGGGCCGGATCTGGAGCCGGAGGGGCGGCGCGGTGGTTCGCCTGTCGGAAAGAGGGAGGGCAGAGAGAGAGGGAGGTCGCGGTCCTCTCGCCGATCCCGCGCGGTGGTCAGTCGGTTGCTCGCGGTAGTTCGCCGGTCGGAAAGAGGGAGGGCAGAGAGAGAGGGAGGTCGCGATCCCGTTCGTCGGAGAGAGAAGCAGGGTAGAGAGAAAGGGAGGCGCAAAGGGAGAAAATACCTTAGCGTGTAAAAATAATAGACAACGCACAAATGATCAACTATTTTAAATATATTATTTTTTGTTAAAAAATAATAAAATAAAAAGAGAGAAGAAAATTTTCAAATCTGGCGTGTGAACGCACATAATAAAGTCACAAGTGGGCTGAAAAACAAATACCATTCACTGTCAATGAAATTTTATTCAGATCTTTGACAAAACAACGGGATCATGCGCATGCTCCCAAATATCATTCTTAAATAAAAGATGGGCTACTCTTTTTGCTTTTTCTTTGCTAAAGGCAAAAGATGGGCTACTTATAATCGTAACAACCAAATAATTGAAGGGGTCTCTTTCCTTTTTTTTTTTTTTTTTTCTAATGTAAAGTATTCAAGCCATGCTAGCCTTTTCTGGTGGCTCAAGAAAAAAGTGACTCTTTTATCATATGTTTATGAACCGACGACCAACACTCAACTCTCCATGTAGACATGATGCAGTATTAAATACATCTACATCCATATAAACATAGACATATATGTACACTTCGATCCTTAATTAAATCAAAACTAGAGTTATCAAGTCACTTAAGTTTAATAGTTTTTTGTTCACAGTTAACTTATGTTAAAAGCAAACACATGGACGGTGCTGAAAAATTGAAGAACGTACAGATGGTCAGCCACTTTAGGTATTTCCCTTTTGTTATTAAAAAATTATAAAGCAAAAAGAGAAGAGAAAATTTACAAATCTAACATGTGAATACACGTGATTGATGCAACTTATGTCAAAGACCGCTGGAACGAACAAATGTTTTTTAATTAAAAAATAATAAAAATGTGCAGTTACTTTAGGTATATCCCTTTTTTTATTTAAAAAAATTATAAAGCAAAAAGAGAGGGGAAAATTTACAAATCTAACATGTGAATGCACATGATCGATGCAACTCATGTTAGAGACCGCTGGAACGAACAAATATTTTTTTTATTAAAAAATAATAAAAATGTGCATTCACTTTAGGTATATCCCTTTTTTAATTTAAAAAATTATAAAGCAAAAAGAGAGGAGAAAATTTACAAATCTAACATGTGAATGCACATGATGGCTGCAACTCATGTCAAAACCCGCTGGAACGAACAATTTTTTTTTTATTAAAAAATAATAAAAATGTGCATTTACTTTAGGTATATCCTTTTTTTTTATTTTAAAAAAATTATAAAGCAAAAAGAGAGGAGAAAATTTACAAATCTAACATGTGAATGCACATGATCAATGCAACTCATGTTAGAGACCGCTGGAATGAACAAATGTTTTTTTATTAAAAAATAATAAAAATGTGCATTCACTTTAGGCATATCCCTTTTTTATTTAAAAAATTATCAAGCAAAAAGAGAGGAGAAAATTTACAAATCTAACATGTGAATGCACATGATCGATGCAACTCATGTCAAAGACCATTGGAACAAACAAATGTTTTTTATTAAAAAATAATAAAAATGTGCATTCACTTTAGGTATATCCCTTTTTTATTTAAAAAAATTATAAAGCAAAAAGAGAGGAGAAAATTTACAAATCTAACATGTAAATGCACATGATCAATGCAACTCATGTCAAAAACCGCTGGAACGAACAAATTTTTTTTATTAAAAAATAATAAAAATGTGCATTTACTTTAGGTATATCCCTTTTTTTTAAAAAAAAAAATTATAAAGCAAAAAGAGAGGAGAAAATTTACAAATCTAACATGTGAATGCACATGATCGATGCAACTCATGTCAAAGACCGTTGGAACGAACAAATGTTTTTTATTAAAAAATAATAAAAATGTGCATTCACTTTAGGTATATCCCTTTTTTATTTAAAAAATTATAAAGCAAAAAGAGAGGAGAAAATTTACAAATCTAACATGTGAATGCACATGATCGATGCAACTCATGTCAAAGACCATTGGAACAAACAAATGTTTTCTATTAAAAAATAATAAAAATGTGCATTCACTTTAGGTATATCCCTTTTTTATTTAAAAAAATTATAAAGCAAAAAGAGAGGAGAAAATTTACAAATCTAACATGTAAATGCACATGATCAATGCAACTCATGTTAGAGATCGCTGGAATGAACAAATGTTTTTTTTTTTGTTAAAAAATAATAAAAATGTGCATTCACTTTAGGTATATCCCTTTTTTTATTTAAAAAATTATAAAGAAAAAAGAGAGGGGAAAATTTACAAATCTAACATGTGAATGCACATGATCGATGCAACTCATGTCAAAAACCGCTGGAACGAACAAATGTTTTTTTATTAAAAAATAATAAAAATGTGCATTCACTTTAGGTATATCCCTTTTTTATTTAAAAAATTATAAAGCAAAAAGAGAGGAGAAAATTTACAAATCTAACATGTAAATGCACATGATCAATGCAACTCATGTTAGAGATTGCTGGAACGAACAAATGTTTTTTTTATTAAAAAATAATAAAAATGTGCATTCACTTTAGGTATATCCCTTTTTTTTATTTAAAAAAGTATAAAGCAAAAAGAGAGGGGAAAATTTACAAATCTAACATGTGAATGCACATGATCAATGCAACTCATGTCAAAAACCGTTGGAACGAACAAATGTTTTTTATTAAAAAATAATAAAAATGTGCATTCACTTTAGGTATTTCCCTTTTTTTTTAAAAAAAATTATAAAGCAAAAAGAGAGGAGAAAATTTACAAATCTAACATGTGAATGCACATGATCGATGCAACTCATGTCAAAGACCATTGGAACGAACAAATGTTTTTTATTAAAAAATAATAAAAATGTGCATTCACTTTAGGTATATCCCTTTTTTATTTAAAAAATTATAAAGCAAAAAGAGAGGAGAAAATTTACAAATCTAACATGTGAATGCACATGATCAATGCAACTCATGTCAAAAACCGTTGGAACGAACAAATGTTTTTTATTAAAAAATAATAAAAATGTGCATTCACTTTAGGTATTTCCCTTTTTTTTAAAAAAAAATTATAAAGCAAAAAGAGAGGAGAAAATTTACAAATCTAACATGTGAATGCACATGATCGATGCAACTCATGTCAAAGACCATTGGAACGAACAAATGTTTTTTATTAAAAAATAATAAAAATGTGCATTCACTTTAGGTATATCCCTTTTTTATTTAAAAAATTATAAAGCAAAAAGAGAGGAGAAAATTTACAAATCTAACATGTGAATGCACATGATCGATGCAACTCATGTCAGAGACCGTTGGAACGAACAAATGTTTTTTATTAAAAAATAATAAAAATGTGCATTCACTTTAGGTATATCCCTTTTTTTATGTAAAAGAAATTATAAAGCAAAAAGAGAGGAGAAAATTTACAAATCTAACATGTGAATGCACATGATCGATGCAACTCATGTTAGAGACTGCTGGAACAAACAAATATTTTTATTAAAAAATAATAAAAATGTGCATTCTCCCCAATATCATTCTTAAACAAAAGATGATTACTTATCTTTTGCTAAAGGCACTTGCTCCCGATACCACTATTAAATAAAAGATGGGCTGGCTGCTTAAATCATTGCAAGCAGGGTCATTGGCCAACGAGAAGTCAATACACAAGTCAATAAATATTGAAGTCACGGCCACTCGGTAGTTGATAAACATCGCCAAAAAAAAAAATTATATCGCCATTGTACAAAATAAAACAAGAGAGAAAATAAATCTTAATTATTTGTACCAAAAAAATTATCTAAAGCCTATTTGTGCAAAAAAAATAATTATTTTTCCATTGTACAAAATAAAAGCCCTTGGAAGAGAATATATATTACATACACGGTCAATGTACGCTTTTTTTTTTTAAACATAGATAATCTCAAAATGGGAGCATAACTATTTATGAAATATATCTAGATGCTAAAAATAAAAATTGAATATGTGTCATTCTATAAAAACCAGCTTATATAAAGAAACTGCGACAATGTTAATGCACTGATTAAAATTTTTATTAACGTATGTTGTTTGGAAAGAAGGGAACGGTGGAAGAAAAATTGACGTAGGCGATAAACAAAGGAAGGGCAATGCCGTGATTTGGCACCTTTGAGTGGGTAATTCCACGAGTTTTCCACCAACGGGAGTGATCCAGGAACGCCGACAACACATATTAATCGAACGGCTGATATTAAACCACTTGAATCCAACGGCTACAGAGAACATGACAAAGTTGTCGTGCGCAAAAGTAGGGGTGAGCATGGTCCGGGTTGGTCCGGGCCACCCCCTAACCCTAGGACCAACCCGTACCGTGTCGGTCCTCAATTTTTAGGACCAAGGACCGACCCTACTGAGCTTGGGACCAAGGACCGGACCGACCCAATGGGTTCGGTCTGGTCCAGGGTCAACCCGGGACTGATCGATAATTTATTTCGTCTTTTTTATACTCCCTAAAAAAGTAAACCTACAAATTCAAATTACACATCCATCGACAATGTGGCATTGTGCAACTAAACTATAAATACCAATACAAGATCTCAAATGAAGCACAAAGTAGATATCACTAGTCAAGTTGTGTTTGGAAAGCAAGGGCAAGCTGAGCATTAGGGTTTCTAATTAGGGCTTCTTCTTTTTTCCTTTTGATTTACTCGGCGATAAGTGAGGCGACCGGCGTGAGTGGCGAGCGCAAGCATCAAGTGTTGAGTGGGGTGAGCGTCAACTGGCAAGCGGCAAGCGTTTAGTGAGGCCATCGGCAAGCGTTTAGTGATGCCAGCGGCAAGCGGCAAGCGACGAGCGTTGAGCGAGACTAGCGGCGAGTGGTGAGTGGCGAGCGTTTAGCGAGGCTAGCGACGACAGCAAAGGGCGAGTGGTGAGTGGCGAGCAACACAAGCAACGCGCACGGTCAAAGGTGAGCGATGTGGGCAACCAGAGGCGAGCGGGATGTTGCTACTTTTGATTTTGGTAAATTGAAGAACAAAGAAGACAAAATGGAAGAGAACGTACTTTAGGGAAGAAAGCCGTGAGGAGATTTACGGCATAAACTTCGTGCCATTTTGGACGTTGCGAGTCCATGACTATGAGGAGTCCTTGGTCCTCACGGTGAAGAATGTACTCTAGAGTCTAGACTGTGGAGGAGGAGGCCGTGAAGACCTTTACAGCGTAAACTTCACGCCTTTTGGAATTGGATGCCGTCTGTCCATGACTGTGAGCATGAGGAATCAACAATTTTAACATCATTTTACTTAGGTTTGAAATTATATATAATATAATATAATATAACATAAATTTTACTTAAGTTTGAATATATAAAAGAATTATAAATAATATAATATAATATAATATACAGGGTTGGTCCAGGGTTGGACCGACCCAAAACTCTCAGGACCGAGGACCAACCCGCACAGTGTTGTCCTGGAATTTCAGGACCAAGGACCGACCTAGTCCCCTTGGGAACTGGACCAGGACCGTCAGGGTTGGGCCGGTCCAGGGTCGGTCTAGGGTCGACCCTAAACCGCTGCTCACCCCTACGCAAAAGCACGGGTTCGCAGAAATGGCCCTCGCTCCACCTTTTTTACTGGGCTTCGACATATCAAATCAAATTAGCAAATCACCAACTTCTTCGAAATTTTAAGATTATGAATGTTATAATGAATATATTCGATTTTCCATTTAAGTTTTAGCAATTTATTTTTTTATCGTAAGTCTTTGCGGAATGTAACATTTGAAACTCTTTAATTCATATTGATCCAAACTTTTCAAAAGCTATTATGTTCGTGTTATTCAAAAAATAAAAAAGAATATATATTTTTCCACCAAAAGCTAAATATAATCAAACTTATAAAAACATCATGAAAATTTTTACATGTGATCTAAGTAGATCCGTTTGACATTTGTAAATGACATGCTTTGGCGCTGCATTTTCAATAGAGATTCACTTATCTGAAGAACAAATGGATTGCGGTTTCATTTAAAAGTTAGCTAAAGTGGTGTGTACGGCTACAGCTTTTGAAACTTTACGAGGTCACGTTGGTTTGTTCTGCATGTGGTCATGTGTAGCTGGCGTTAGACGTGGGTGGGGCCGTTTGAGTGAAGTGGACGGAAGCTGGGAGCCTTATTGTGAATTTTCATGGAATTTCTGGTGGGTTTGCTTTGCTCATGGCTTGGAATCCATCTGGTTTTCTTCTCCAGCATAGATTGTCTATTTGGTTATTCATTGGCGCTGAGAGGATGGGTGGGGATGGGTTAGGTGCTTTTCATAATATACGAATTTGTGATCCTGAGTTTGATTGCTAAAATGGCGAATCCCGAAGAATGCTGAGGACTTGTTGGTTGAGGAATGCTGTACAGCTAGCGACAATTTTCAGGTCTTTGCAGAGGCTTTTCTCCTTGAAGAAGCATTCCGTCATTCCTCCACTATAACAGCCAAAGTTGGATAGCTCTGTTGATTAGTGCAGGATTGTCCAAGTACATAGTTTTGTTCAATTTCAGGCATGGCTCTTTTATACCTCCATTCGATTGGGTTCTGGCCTCTTTGATAAAGGTTAGCTTGGGGAATTTACTAGGAGAAGAAAAATGTTGACAAGTTGCTACACAGTGTACATATCATTTGATGATGTTCAGAGCTTCTTTGTGCAGGCTGGCGGTTGAATGACTTCAACGTTAATGACAGATTTATCCCATTGAGTAGGGTTAGTTATAATTTTACACAGTTGCTCTATATTGTATCAAATAGGTGGTAGGATAGATGCTCAGTGGAATTTACTACTGCAAATCTTATAGATTTATTCCCATTGGAGAAGGCCAGACTAATTGACATACAAATTTTGTAATTTTGGAGTGACTTCATCTTTTAGTGAAGCCTAAAATATAACGAAGGAAAAGGAAACGGTTACACTTGGAAGGTTGGGGCTTGGACAAAAATGTTATGTCTTAGGGAGCATAGGGTCCTCTTCATGTAAAACATTATGAAATCTCTTCATGTGGTAAAGTTTTCTTAAGTTTGCCGAGCAAGAAGCATCTCTAGTTACTAATAGCAAAAAGATATGCTTGATTGACGACTATATATTGATTATCTTAATAGATAATCACAATCTCTTAGTTGCCGGAACACACGAGGCTAAATGATGCTCAGATTTTGCAAGAGATCAGTGTGAAATGATGGGCAATGCACTTTGTGATCGTCATGATAGTTCCTCTGACTTAATAACATTGACGTAGAAATAGTAGATGATTCTGCAGTGGTGGTATTGATTCATCGAGATGGTTGAACATGAACCTCAAATTCTGAGAGCAGAACTTAAATTGTTTGTGCAACTAGGAAATGAATATGTCTTTATATGGAAATTTTCCATGGTTGTAGTCATAATAATCCCTGAAGTGTCAATAATGATGTCATTTAGTTAGATCTCTCTGTGTTCAATGTTTTGATAACTGTTGTCCGAGACTTACTTTTAGAATGGCTTCCCTGAAATTTTTTTCTTCGCTGCTTCGATGTTTCTGTCAAGCATATCCTTTTTGTGCCTGTCTACACCGCATGTCACATGCTTAAAGAATTTCTTTTGTGCTGTTAGGTGATGGACATAAAGCGTTTGAACAACATGATGAGTGATCATGGTATATATTCAAGGGAGAGATTATTAATCCCCATAAGCAACCCTGACATTCTTATCGATTCCACATGCTACATAGAGCGAGAAAACCATGCAAAGAGGGAAGTCGCTGTGCTTTACCCAGAAGGTGTCCAGGACATAGAGATGAGTTCTTTGCTAAAGAGGACAACCTCTGAACGAGGGAAGAAGAGAATACTCGACTCGCTTAGGAGGAGCATGCAGGTTGATGATGGGACTGCTCAGTACTACTTGTCTATCTCTGATGGTGATCCGAGGGCTGCACTCTCGAAATTCTCCGAAGACCTTAGGTGGGAGAGACAGGTGGGATTGGCCTAAATGAAATGGTTAGGCAACATTATGGCTGCTTTAATAAGATGAAATGAATGGTGATGGCAGCTTGAAGCACGGGACTGGAATTGAACCTATTTCTCCATGTGTGTGAATCTTCAATTCCTCCAAGCCGCATCTATTTCTTTGCATTCTTGGGGCAACTCCAAGCGTCGATTAGCTTGTTTCCCCCTCACTGTATGGATAGAACCTTGTATAATGCATTTGTAATTTGCATTTCATAGTAAATTTAGTGTCCAAAAGGAAAGGAGTGGTGGCTATTGTATGATTCTCTGATCAAGTGATCAGCGTACATATATTTTTAGCCTTTTGCAAAGGAATGGCGCATATGATTTGTTTATGCGTGGACTGACTAATATATTTACGGAGTAATTTGTGTGTGGATTGACTAATGTTTTAGTGAATGGTCCGAGGTGTTGATAAACTTTCAGCAGGGCTTGTAGATGTAGCTATGGGTGGACATCTTTTGAATTCGATGACTATTGTTGTTGAACAAACCTCTTGAAGGTCTCTAATTCGGGAGTATCACCACTGATCAGGATTGTTCTGTTGTTTGACTAGGATTGTTCTGTTGTTCCGTATTAGTAAGTTAAGAAATATTGTTTAGTAACAGTTTGTAAAAAAAAAAAGATCAGCAACGTGTTTTGCTTGTGACGTGTTTGCACCCAAACTTTCATAAAAAAATACTGGGGTCTGTTTGATTGTTCCAAATTTTTTGTTTTTTGTTTTTTTTGGGTGAAAGTTCTAAAATTATTGTTCGTTTTAGTAATTTATAAATATTTAGTTGTAAAAGTTGTCAGCATGTTAAAGTCAATTCTTTTATGAAGTTACAAATCTTAATTCAAGTGATACACAAATTTTTCTTTAATTATGTTATGAACTAGTTTTAATTTGACTGATACACAAATCTTTTTTTTTTGGTAAAGACTGATACACAAATCTTAATTCATACGAAAGTCATTAATTCATTTTAAGACTTAATTATATTTTCTTAAAAATTTTAAAACTCAATTGTACATTTATGATAAATTTTTTTATTTGATTACACTTTTTGAAAGCTTTAATATTTCCAACACTCTTATTTCTTTAATCTATTTGAAAGTTATAAAATTGTAATTTGGTTGCTGAGTTATTAATAGCTAATATCTCTAATTGAACATTGTTGTTAGCATTTACTTAGTATATAAAACCAATTAATAAGATAGATTAAAGCCAAATTTTAATCTATCATTAAATATTTTTTTGACCGAATCCATCATTAATTTTTTTTTTTTGGTCGGAATCTATCATAATATTTGACGGGAGTAGTAAAATAACCGTCCCGTGGTACCTTATAATAATTCATCGGCCCAAAGAGTTTTCTGGGTCCATTTTCCTGTTCCGGCGTTCCGTTACTGCACTGCACGAGAACAAGCGAGAGGGAAAAAATGGAAAAAGCATGAAGAAGACGCTCTTGACTTTCGCGCGGTCGGTTAAACACCAGCAAGCGCCTCCGAGCTCTCGCCGGCGATCGACTTTCGGGCTAACCGCGCCCTGGGTTTTGGCGCTTTTCCCCAGCGAGGGTCGTGGGAAGGTTTCCGCAGATGGAGGAGCCGCTACTCCCGACGGAGGGAGAAGAAGGTTCGCAGCCCAGTACAGCGGCGTCGGGTCCGGAGAATGACCCCGCGATTTTCAGCGTCCGGATCGTGTCCATCGACTACTACATGGCGCGCCCGATCCCGGGCGTCGACGTTTGTTACAGCAGCTTTCGAGGTACTGGCAGTTCGGACGGTGGGATATGTGGGCAGTAGGGGAAACATGAAAATGAATGGAAAAGACTCGTTTTTTAACTGCGCCCGTAACGGTTATGTATAGTCGCGGCGTGGGAACGTTGTTGGGTCTTGCTGTTTCATGGAGCTGTGGCTGAATTGGTGTCTTAGAATGGGTCTTGACGTTGTCTTCTCCAAGGAACTGCGGTGCTTTTGAAGTTATTTGAAGTTATTCTATGTTTTCATAGTAATAATTTCTATCTAACGCGTCTTTAGTAAAATAGTCATTGCGCCATCACTATTGACATGACCGAGAGGATGGGTTTGGAAGAAACTTCGCCCAATGTTTTTACTCGCAGCATTTTGATGAATCACCTCCGCCAATTGAAGAGGTCCGATCTCGGTTTCTCAGTTTTGATGTTAAATAGTCAAACTTGCACTAGAACCAACAACCGTGAGCTTTAACACTTTGATAAGGTAGATATAACCACATGCCGAGCCATGACGAGGGGTTGTCAAGAATCGGCCATACCAGGAAAGCCGTTCGATTGCTGAAGAATTTTGGAAGACGAAGGCTGGGAGCTAGATGTGATCATGTACACCACGATCATCGGCAGTTATTGCTTGGATCCTTTGTGTCTAGTATCGACAATTTATTGGTATAAACCCCTGCAAAGAAAAAAAGATAAACCTTCATCTCCTTGGGAAATGGAAGTCCAGACTTTGTGATGCTGCTTATATGAGAGAAAAATGAACATGTGCTAGCTTATACTGTTGCATAAACAGAGCGGACTTGGAAATTAGCACGTTGGCATTATATCAAATATTTCATGAACTAGTCACCATACCGGTATACCACAGAAGAGGTGGCATTAGAGTCCACTTGAGATGGTCCCAGTAGCACAGGTAGCTGCAATCCTCACCAATCCTTCTGTTATGCCAGAACTTTGAAGACATTCTCTTCCAATTGCATTCCTAACTAAGAAATAGGAAAAATGGCGCAAACACCACCTTCTTGATGTTCCGCTTCATTTCCTTTTTCCTGGGTCATCACCAATGGCTTCTATAAAATTAATTGAACACGTATAGTGAAAAGTGCTGTTTTGGCTAGAAAGTGAGATCAGACCGTAAAATTTCATGAGCAAGGACTTTCGAATAACTTCATCGAACACGACCAGAAAATGCTGTTTGGCACAAGAGAGCTTCTCTTCTTCTTCCTTCTTCTTCTTTAAGCTTTTACCAAACAACTCTGCATCGGGGTAACCTGCAGAAAAATTAGCAGGTACGTACTTTATTAACAGAGAGGTGGAACCTAACGAGCATAAGAAAAGCACATTGAATACAGTTTAAAGCACACAAGTTAATCTTTCATCGTTATGGTATGACTGGCACTACATACCTTCCTCTGCAGAGCCCCATTAAGTTCAGGAATGATATTATTAGAAGTAACTGCATCCAACAACTCTACATCAGGGTAACATGCAGAAAATCAGCAGGTACGTATTTGATTAACAAAGAGGCAGAGCCTAACAAGCTTACAAAAAAGCACATTCAATTAAGTATAAGCACACAACTTACTCTCTCCCAGTTATGGGAGGATTGGCAGTGCTACCTCTATTTGCAAAGCCTGATTGAGTTTCGGAATGATATCATTAGAACGCAGTTGCATCAAAGAACTCCGCATCAGGGTAACATGCAGAAAAATCAGCACATGTATTTAATTAATAGAGGTAGAACCTAAGGAGCATACAAAAAGCAGATTCAATTGAAAAAAAAAATACAATCCCAATTATTCAATTACATGCTGTTGAGACCAAATCAAGTACTTTGATCTTCACAGGCATAAAATTTTTTACCAATACACTCCAGTTGGCCCGTAAGCCTCTTCAAGGTGGGCACAAAAGCCTTCAGCTACTGCTGATGATTCCACGGCAAAATTCCTCTTCATTTTGATCGATCTCTGGTACGGAATTTGAATTTCCTCAACCAAGTTAGCCAGACCCAGATTAATCATGTGATAAAATGATTCCACAACAACAACAGGATCAATCAGCGTGCAAACGAATTAACAAAATCTTAAGCTCCTTGCCCAACTTGTTTTATAAAACGGGCAAATAAATCATCCTAATTTTCCAAAAGGTCATCAGTACGGCTCTTCGAATCAAAGTCCAAACGTAAGCCTTGATCATTAAACAGACGGCCAGGTTTGTCCCAAAAGCAGCACCAGTTTACCTTGCTTGATCATCAAACGGCAGTATGACAATCGGTTATAGAGAGCCTGTCTCCAATCATTTACGAAACAGACTAGCCAAAATTACTTTTCATTTCCTTTTCCATCATCCACCAGAAAAACTTGAAATTTGATTGTTATTTTAGCTCAGTTTCTTTTCCTTACTGGGAATTCATGCTCAAGCGAATGAGAAGAGCCTTGATAGGCTTTCCTATTATCACGAAAAATCGAGAGGTGTTTGCTCTTAACAGGATAACTACCATCGGTCAAAGTTTGACCTGTTGAAGAGCTGACAAAATGAGTTCAAACAAGGATTTGTTAAAAGAAATACTAGTTTAAGACAGAGCGAAAAAGCGGATCTGGGTGCAGTTTACAATATTGAGTAGCGGAAGATCATCGGCCTCTAGATAAAAAATTCAAATACCGGGTTTATTGAGAGGAGAGCTGTAAATCGCTAAGTAATTATTTTACATATGTCGATATTTTCATTTGTTGCCTCACAAGCCGCCAATCTGTCTACAAAAGTTGCCAATGGAAGGATAGCTAAAAAAAGATTGTTGTCATGAAATTTACAACAATAGATTCAGGCAAATCCATATCGCTGAGCTACGTAGTGTCAAGCAAATAATTCTTAAAGGATATATCCTTGACAAAATTATTACTCTATTCGCTCATGCTAGTTGTTAAAGGATAATGACCAATGCCTTCTAATGTACGAGGAAGCACCATTGGATCTAAATTTTGATATTGGCTGAAGCATCATGTCAGCTTCTACGACCAACTCCACCATTCCTTCAAGTTATTAAGTCTAGGAACTTAGGAAGAACAAAACCGTGTCAAGGAAAACCTTATTGTCAAAAGAAGATAATGATGAAAAATAGGTCATGAAACTCAAAGAAAAATGGTAGTTTGCTGCTTATTTACCTCTGTCAAGGAAACATGACTAGTCTCGCTCTTGTAATATTGGTATAAAGTTCATCACATTATTATCACTGCAATTTAATTACCTCGGGAATACAAAAGCATTCATATTCATATCTCCTGATGCATGTTTTAGATAATTTTGGCACATGCTGGCACCCAGCACTAATAAATTTCCAAAAGAGTCAAATCCAACTTTTCAAGTCCCCAAAGCTAAGTAGGTTTGTCACATGCTACTACCCTTACATATCGTAACTTCTCACATCCTGACAAATCTGGCAAAGTCTCCAAGGATTGACATTCTATGATTGATACTTTTGTTAGAGATCTTGATTCCCCAATTCCAGGAATCTCCCTAAGCCGGATTAAACCCAAGATTATGAAACTCTCTAAATTTTCAAATTTCGACAAGTTTGGTAGCTTTTCTAGGTTTTCGCAATCCTTAATAAATTTACTTCGGCAAGACGAAAAACTCTCGAGACTCAACACCATGTGGATCGCCAAAAAACTCTCGAGACTCAACACCACATGGATTGCGAAACCCATTAATGTCCAACTTTTTCAAGGTCGCGAAGCATCTTAATTTAAGTAATCTTTCAATGGACCCACAATAGGAAATATCCAATGCCTCTAACAACTCCGCCTTATCAAGACCTCGTATTTCAACTAGATTTTTGCAAAAGCAAGCATGTAGTCGCTTCAAACACTGTAATTTCGGAAGGATCAACCTTTCAATTGACATGCAGTTATATATATTTATCTTCTCCAATTCTAATTCTCCATGGCCTTGAATTTCAACTAGATTATCACAATACTGAATGTCCAATTCTTTCAAGTGTTTTCATTGTGAGAGGTCCATTCTTTTAATGAAATTGCAGTGTCTTATCAACAACTCTTCCAAGTACTTGAATCTGCCAAGCTCAGGTAATATTAGGTTTGGACAGGAGTCAACACAAAGTTTCAAGAGCCTTGAAGGAAGCCCCTGGATGCTCTCAAGTTGATCGCATGCATAAAGATGAAGTTCTTCTAGGTCGATTAGACAAGAAAGCTGTAGGAATTTGGGAATTGCGAAATTGTAATGAAGATATGTTAAACCGGAAGGATGCTTTGGCATCAATTGGAGCATCTTAAAGTCTTGGGAAAAAAGGTTCCAAAGAAAAGATTTATCCTTGCAATCGGGCGGAGTAGATAAGGATGCGTCAATGATTTTACTAAGCGAACGAGAGTAATAGATAGATCTAATTCCCCGACTATCGTAGGATTCAATAATTATCCTCCACAGTTCTTTAAACCTTCCAATGGCATCAGGGATCTCTTCAATCAAAGAATTATTAATGTCCAGATGTTGCAATTTGTGTAAATCCCCAATTGAGGTAGGGATTTCTCTTGGTGACGAACAATGACAGAGATTAAGGTATTGGAGAGAAGAAAGATTCCCAATTGAGTTAGGAATTTCTCTCAATGACATACAATAAGAGAGGTTAAGGTGTAAGAGAGAAGAAAGATTCCCAACTGAGCTAGGGATGTCTCTCAATGACGAACAATAAGAGAGGTTAAGGTGTAAGAGAGAAGAAAGATTCCCAACTGAGCTAGGGATGTCTCTCAATGACAAACATTGAGAAAAGTTGAGGTGTTGGAGAGAAGAAAGATTTCCAATTGAACTAGGGATGTCTCTCAATGACGAACATTGAGAGATGTTGAGGTGTTGAAGAGAAGAAAGATTCCCGATTGAGCTAAGGAGGTTAAAGCATTTGAGAGAAGAAAGATTATCGATTGAGAGAGGGATTTCAACCAATGACAAACAATGTGGGACACTCAACTTCTCCAACTTCTTCAAAGAACCAATTGACATAGGAATTTCTGTAAAGCCAGCATCATCTAAAAGAAGTTCTTTTAGTTCTTGCAATTCACCCACTTCCTCTGGTAGCTCTTTGAGATTGAGACAATTCCTCAAGTACAAGGAAACAAGGCTCTTGACTTGGCCAATAGAAGGGTGGACTTGCTCCAGTTTGCAACATTCATCCAAGATGAGAATCTCCAACTCTGTGAAAGTCGAGAGATTAGGAGTACATCTTAAAACCTGGCTATATGAAGGGTTGAGAACTTTTAGCCGCTTTGCGACCTATATAAAGGAGAATAAGATGTCAAAAAAGGAATTTAATGGACAAGACAAAACAAAGCAAAGATCACAAAGGATGTCTTTTTTCCATCTTACCATAATTGAACTCCATCTGCTCCAATCCTCTGCGAGCTTGTTTTGTGACAACTTTTAGATAGATGGAAATTTATCGCTGAAGATAGCATGTTGGGTTCAATGTAAAACCATCGAAGCCATCTTAATTCAGAAAATAGTTCATTAAAGTCTCCACTTAAAGCCTTCCAGCACAATGAAGGAACCTTGAGCTCGGTAAGTTTTTAAATTGTTCACTTGTGTATGCAGGGGAACAACCACGAGGCCATTGAAAGTATGTATCGTAGTTTGTCAAACAATAGCGTGCCTGCATATCAAACCAATCAATTGAGTGTTTGGATTGACTTTCATTTTTAAATTTTTTTTTTCTCTAAATTCCATACTTACAAAATTTGTCATCTTTTTACCCCTCACCATATATAAATATTAACAGGTAAACTCACATATACTATTTTGATCTTCTTTTGAACTTTACATTATTTTAAACAAAAGGAAGTGTGCCTTTTGCTTTAAAAGATTCAACAGAAAACACCTCAATGTCTTGCCTTCTGATTTTTATCCAAGGTGAAAAACTTGAAACCTTTTAAAACATACAATTGTTGAAGAGTGCACATGGGTGACTTGTTAAGTTGCTAAGGAAGCACCCAATTCTCAGTTCGCTAACTATTCTTATGGAGTGTTCAATCATTGCTTTAAAAAATGAATACATTGGTGACATTTGTTAGTAATAAACCTTTAAAATTTGAATAATATTTTAGATTTTGACGGGAATTAAAAAAAGAGCTGGTTTTAGACCAACTAATAATGAACTAATTAACTTCCCTTCATGGTGTTGTAGTTAGATTAAGGTCTCTTCACATATGGAACAACGTTAGAATATTTATATATTAAACAGTGTCTTTATCTAATAGCTTAAGCCTTTAGAACAATTAGCGATAGTGATATAAAATCTTTAATGGTATTAAAGCTTGGTGGGCCCAAGTTCGAATCTTCCTAAGCCTCATTTGCATCCCCTATTAAATTTCCACGCTTAGTAGTAGACTAGAAAAAAAGGACCAAACTAAGCGTAAGAGGAAATTTTATAATATTAATTAATAAACTATGCATTTATTTAACAATTTAAGTTTTTAAAATGGTTGGTGATGGTTCAACAAAATCTTTTATGGTATTAGAGCAAGAGATCCTAAGTTCAATTTTTTCAGGCCTCATTTGCCTCCCCAATTAAATATTTCAGTGCTTAGTACTAAACAAAAAGATCAAATTAAACGTGAGAGAAGTGTTACAATAATTAATTATTAAATTGTGTTTTCTTCTAACAGATTAAATTTTTAGAACAATTAGCAATAGTCTCATAAATTTTTTTAAACAATAGGTTGTCAATGCTGGGCAATATCTTTTGGCAAGCTCTACCGGATGAAAGTTCCTGGAGAAAGCTACTTATGTCTATTTACCAAAACTGAGAAGATATGTATGTCTGTTTCCTAAGAGTGGCGCCGATTCTTTTTGCATCTTATAAATCAAAAGTACTGCTTAAAGAGATCATTTAATTAGTAGAAGATGGTGATAAAATCTCAGACGTCTTGATTGACATTAACAACAATACTTATTATTTTCCCCCCGAGAATTTAGCTGATCAGTGACGGTATTCAATAGCGTTCAAGTATCGAAATTTTAATAGGAAGAGCATTTACTCCAAACACACATAACTCCACTTAAACTTTTTATTGGATTAGCGTCTCGAGCATGATCACAAATAAATCAAGCCGCGACTCGATGTGCATAAAAGAAGCTGCGGACGAAGGATTTTGCAGATTGACATCTCGCTGACGTACAGAGGAACATAATGAGACGTTCATGATAGCGGTGTGATTCTGAATCAAAGCGGGCACCCTGCCTCGCTCGGTTTGACATCAAGGAGACATGCCTATTGAGTCTCTTTTCTTTTCTTTTTTCTTTGCAATTCATTCTACGATCAACTTCTTTAGGATTTACTAAAAGCAAAATAAGGTACGGTTGATAGTTTTCTGAAAGATTTGGCCGAAATGTCTGCGAGGCAACCCTACGCAGATGGTTTAGTGGTTAAAGAACATTCTTGGGTATGTTGATTAGCCGGATAATATGAGTTTGATTTCATGCACTATTAAGTACAAATGATTCCCTGTTTAAACTCTCCGGTAGGACTTAATTAAGGTCGTGTCTCAACTGGCAAAGAGAGTTAATTTAGCATTTCACTGTTATGGAACTTATATAGCTGCCAGTACCCACTTTTGTCGCATATTTTTTCTCGAGGTATGTTAATGTAAATTATTGGCATTTGTTTTTAGGATGGGCATGCTTCCTGAGAGGTGAATTATAAATTAATATTCACTGCATTAACATGCGTTTCTAGAGCAAAGTAATTTCAAGCCAGTAGTGCCCCTCACTCAATTCAAGAAAATGCATTTGTGACACATAAAAATAAAATTCGACCTAGAAATGGAATTATTTTTGTAATTGGAGTCTGCGTGATGTCCACGATACTCTAGACACATGCCACGTGCGTGCTCCGTTGACATTAAGCCTTTTTTTATGTGAACTTTATAATTTTTAACTCCTAAAACTAAGAAGAGAATGGTGATAGGTATTGGGGATGATAACACGTGTATGGTGATAGGAATTGGGGATGATGACACGTGTTGAAGAAGAGAATATTATTAATAAAGGTGTGGAACGTGTGGGTTAGAGGAAAAGTACTGTAGAAAAGTGAGATTTAAGTCTTTTGCCACACTTTTTAGTAGTAGGAGAATCCTTACATAATAGTAAAATTGGAAGGGCCCTAAATTGAGACCAATCTCTCTTTTTTTTCTTTTTTTTCTTTTTTACAATTATACTATTATGTTATAATAGATATAGACTAGACATGATGCGCTATGCACACCATTTATATTGAATTGAGGAGGTGACGTCAATTGAAGTTTCAAATGACGAACTATTCTTTCTTAGGAAAAAGAAAAAAAGCAAAGCAAATGTTTATATATACGTGTGTGTATATACACACAAATATAGACCAACTATATTTAGACACCGTGGGTAGTGATTAATGGTAGTTTTCAATTTTAAGAGCTAAATGACGAAAATAGCCCATGGATTCAAAAGATGTTAGGATATTATAATTATATCTTCCCGCTAAATTCATTAATGTTAGTTTTTGTGTCTCCGCATGGCATGGATTTACGACTAGTTGATCCCTTTTTCTTTCACGTGAACTTTTGTTAGAACAATATTTGTTCCAAATTGAAAGCATTATTTTGTTTTGTAATTTTGGGCAAATACCACAAAGAACTCCAAATTATCCTCATTGTAACACATATACCCCCAACTTATTTTCGTGTCACAAAAAAAATCCAAACTTATACATATATAACATATATATCCTCTATTTTAGTTCCATCTGGAGTTCGCCTATGACGGCGAGGCCTCCCCAACCATAGCCTCTAATCAGTCCGGCAACTGGCCAGAAAAAGAAGAAAAAGAAAAAAAATGAAAAAAATGTTAAAAATGCCACGTCAACATAAGTGGACGTTGGCCAACATCAACGTCAACACTAGCCAACCAAATTTGGCTGAATGAATTGAATTGACACAATTGCAAAATATTTAGAACTGAATTGGCAAAAAAAAAAAAAAGGTTTGTAACTGAATTTGAAAAATTATAATAGGTTTATGACTGTTTTGGTAATTTTTCCAAACATCATGGAACCAAAGTTAAATTTCATTTTTTTTTTTTTTGGTTGGGTTTAGTTTTATGGGTTGGACTCGTTCGGCATTGTTGGTACTTTATATATTAATTAGTGAAAAATGTGTGGTGAATATAATTTCTCTTAAGTTTGTTTAAACGATAAGTCACTAAATCTTTGTTGTTATCATCATCTCACGCTATTTTTGATATATTACAATCGTAAATTAATTTTACTGAATATTACATAGAAAAAAGTTCAACAGATATTTTACCGAAATGAATTATAGAGATAGGATATAAATAATTTAAATAGTCAAGATAACTGGAAATTAGTCTTATGAATATTTCATTTTCCAAATTACATCAACATCCCTACATCTTACAGTCATTTAAGTTTTTTCCTGAACTAATTAGATCTTTCAACTTTTATCTCTATTCAAACAAATTCTGACGCTTTTTTTTTTTTTTTTTCCATTTTTCAAGCACCTATATGGTGTGCTCTTTTTGCTAATAGGTTCATGACTGATCAATTCCCCTAATAGGTCCATGACTGATCAATGGCGGGGATTTGATCATTGATCAGTCATGAACCTATTAGCAAAGAGAGCACGCAATATGGTTGCTTAAAAAAATAGAAAAAAAAAGTCAGAGTTTGTTTGAACAGAGACAAACGTTGAAAGATTGTGCTCTTTGTAATGGTATGAGCAAACTATTTAAAACTAAATCAAGAAGACAAAGCTTTTTCCTTTGCCCAGCATCTCTTGGTTAATTGCTAAGGTTAATTCCCTTCCATTTATCAGAACCTACAAGGCTTCCCCAAATGGACAATATCAAAAAATAAAATGACATGAACGTTGACAAACTAAGTAAAAACTAACCTTACTTTCATGCTGAAAATGGTATACATTAAAGAAAAAGGTATCAATATAATAATAAGAAGCACGACATTTCCTCTAAATAGTCAAGTTAGGCTAGTGGCTATCGGCACAAAAGGGCATTGTCCCAAACATATAAATATTATAAAACAGCTTGAAGAGGAAAGAAATGCTTATTAAGAAAAGCGAAGGAAAAAGAAAACAGAAATGAAAGAAGCAAAGAAGGGAAAATAAGGAAATCCATTCATTGTGAAACACCTAACCTAATCCATAAGATGAGCAAGGTCCGCGTGATACAACCATAGTAAGGTTCTCCCAATATATTTATTAAGGAGATTCTTTGCCATAATATCTATTAAGAGGAAAGAAGAATGAAAAGAGATAGATATAACTAGTAGATGGACAGGTACTTTTGAATCAAAATGGGGGAAAAAAAAGAAGAGAAAGCGTACCAAACATTGATTTCCTAATTCATAGGAGCACCACAATACATTCGATTGTACTTGAAATTAAGCACCCGTTGTAAATGTGATATTTTTCTTTAATGTTACTGATTTGCTTAACTATTAGTTATTACAACTGGCACATATTGTCCATTATTGTTTTTAATCAAAAAATCTTTATTTATATGATCTATGATGTATATGCTTCATCTTTATTAATTATCATAGTCTTTCAAACTATCAATATTTTCAACTAGATATAAAATTGCATGCTTTTAGTGAGATTTTTACTATAGAATCATAGTTAAAGAATCGACTGTATATTAAATTTTTTACTAATGTACTTTATGCAAATGAATTTGAATTATATAATGTAACTTTTTAATTATTGGCACACATACAATCCAATTACGGCCACAATTCATGTATGATGGACATGAATGGACGTATAAATAGATTTTTTTTCCTAAAAAGTAGGAGCATCTGCTCACACTAGGTAAAAAGTAGATTAGATCAAATTAAACATGAAATTATGAGAGAGAGGGAAAGAAAAAAAGGAGTGCCATATCTTACCCCACGTTCTGGTTTCACTGTTAAGCCTTCTTCGTCAACCCATTGTTTCAAACATCTTTCAGGCGATTGTCCTTGACAAAAGATGCTCCTTCCAAGATCTCTCAGTTGATCATGCATCCTAAACTCACCACGATCTCCAATTTTAATTAAGCACCTCAACTTCAACTCTTCAATTCCTTGATATGGATAAAAATCCTCCCATGTGTAAATGGCGAATTTGCTATCTTCGCCGATAAAGAAGCAAGCAATATCGAGAAAAATATTCTTATGTCTAGGTTCCAATGCATCATAACTTATCATCAATATCTTTTGTACGTCTTTAGCCGGTTCATTTCTTAATTTCTTCAGCATATCTTGCCATACTTTTCCATTTGTTTTCCCATACAAGTATGAACCTATGACCTTGATAGCTAGGGGAAGCCCACCCATGGTGGATAAGATATCACGTGAGATACCGTCAAAGTCCTTCGAACAATGGCCCATGTGAAATGCATGCCTTTTAAATAAAAGCAAAGAATGCACCTCATCTAATTCGTTTAGTTCATACTTGTAGTCTGCTTGGAATTCGGGTTGATCAAGAACAACTTCATATCTAGTCGTAACAATGATGATACTTCCTGTCAAAAACCAATCACGTTCTCTAGCCAAAGCATTTAGTTGATCTTGATGATCAACATCATCTAGAAGAATGAAAACTTTTTTTTCTTTGAATCTAGATTTGATCAAACTAATTCCATCATCAACTTTACAAACTTGATGTTCATTGGGTAGTATTTCCTTAATTAGTAGATTTTGTAAATAAAGAATACCGTTGTGGTGAGCTGTCTCTCGTATATCTGGAAGGAAGCTACGGTGCAAAAAGTCATTCAACAGCTCATTGTAGATGACCTTGGCAAGAGTTGTTTTACCAATCCCGCCCATGCCATATATTCCAATCATTCGAGCATGACTGGCAGGAGTATCAACCCAATTCCTAATTTTGTTGACATGATCGCCAACTCCAACTAAATGCTTAGGAACATCAAGCTGAAAATCATGTCTCAACTTGCTCAGAATAGTTTTGATGACTTCTTCCACTAATTCTCCTTCACGCCTGTCATACAACAATAACTCATCATAATTTCGTAGTTTCACGTAATCTCTTCAAAGGACACCCACATATACGTGAAGGATGGATGGAACCAATTAACATGCAAAATATTTAGGTTTTATGAATAACAATGAAGGATGATGGTGTAGTAGTCATTTCATTTTCTCCTTCTTTTTCTACCAATAGATAGATCTTATTGAAATAAGATAAGGTGTTGCACCGACCAAATTGAGAATCTTTAGAAGTAAACTGTTTGTTATAAGGCCTATGGTCGCTGCTAATTGAAGGATAGGAGGTCGATTATTTTGATTACAAAAAGTTTAGGACTTAGGAGGAGGGGAGGCCATCCCTCCGAGGCCAGCGTATCCGAGGGCCCTAAATGGGAACTTGTAATTAACTTATAAATCGCCTACCCATGGTGGTTACTGGAAGCAGCGGAAGTTTAACCTATGACATGGTCAATGTGAAGTGTCCCATTCATATCAACCGAGCCAACCCCTGTTGGCAATAGGAGGTCAATTTATCTGGGGTCGATCAAGCTTTGGAAGGCTGAGTATGGAATCCTAAGGTTTTAGTTGTTGTTGGTGTAGTTTGCAGGGGAAAAATAGCAGAGTACAAGGGTTTGTAGTCTTTGGGCCATTATGGTTATTCATTAGCACATACTGGGATGTTTTGTGAGCTTGTAGTGAAAGCAGTTCATCCATATCACATTAGTTTTGCTGAATAAAAAAACTTACGAAAAATAAAAGTGTAGGTGGAAGAGAAGTACCCATTAGAAAATTTTTCAGATTCCCATCTATTTAAGTAACTCACTTCTGTAAGGGCTTGTCTCCCTTCCCGAATATCCTTCTCATCAAAACGCTTCTTACGCATATGGAAGGCCTCCCCAAATTTTCCCTTTAGATACTGCACATCGGATGGGTTCACTTTGTAAAAAATGGGCAACACCATGTGAGACATGCTCTTCTTGCAGTCCATGATACGAACTAGCTCACGGAGGCACCATTTGCTCGAAGCATAATTTTCGGAAATAATGGGAATCAAAATCTTAGATTGCGTGATGATATCGAGAATCTCTGAATCAAAATCCTTGCCAATTTCGAGGCTATTATCGTCCTTGAACACGGAAATTGGTACGGTCCCTACATTGATCAGACTGCGGTAGAGGTGATCAGTGAATCCCTTGCGGGTGTCCAAGCCTCGAAAGCTCAAGAATATGTCGTATTGATCACTGCCTCTTGTGGGTATCGAAGAGATAAAGGAAGAAATGGATGCTCCCTCAATGCTCTCTTTCTCTGCACCGTTTTTCTTCTTCTTGAGATGATTGAATACCGCAAAGGGACGGCCTAAATTGAAACGGCGCATCCTTTTGTTTGCCTTACTCTGAGTTTGTCCTTTCTCCATGGAAGTCTGATAGGCAAAAATGAAGAGAGGATGCCTTCTTACTGCACAAAAGATGTACATAAACAAACGAAAAGGCTGGATCGAAAGCACATGCTTTCTGGATGGAGAATACATGCTTTCTGAACGGTTCCAATGCAAAATGTTTGATGAACGAGTCTTCCTAGGCGAGTGTCTACTAGTTAATCCAATATCAAAAGCTGCGTCCGCACACGGACAAAAAGAAAATGGGTCCTCTTGGTCTTTAGAAGCGGGACTCTCCTAATGGGAGGAAATTTGGCGGGCTACAAGATATAAACATGGCTCACGTGTAAAAACTAACTAAAATTAAATGGGTGGTGCTTAAATTTTTTGAGACATTCTTAAGTGCATGTAAGCCTAATGCATCCCCACCCTTCGCATAATGTGAGTTCTAAGTGAGGACCACTAATATCAACCAAAATCATCTAAGTTTTTTGTCATATTTCCTTCAACCTTACCTTTGATCGGTAGTTTAACGTAAGCATCTATTCAAAAGCACATGCTTACCTTATATCTGCCTTTATCAAGTGCTGATTACCGATATTCATAACATTTAGAATGAAGTGTCCGTAATCAATCAAAAAGGAAATATAATTAATAGAAAATTATATGGTTAAATCGTTAAATAAAACTTCATTTTGAAATTTAAAACATAAAAAGACGAAAAGGTAAACTCTCTCTGTCTAAGCATATTTGGCATTTGGCTCTCTCCCAACTAGTTTGCTCTACACTAAAAATGGCAGCCTTCCTGAACCATTCTCGCTAAACGTGTCATTTATGTCTATTTCCTGGTTCTTCTCTCTTTGTTTCCCTAATATCCTCTCATTTAACTCTCTGTATTATATATTCTCATCCCCCTAGTTTTCTCCTTGTTTTTAGTTGTTCTCCCGCCACATCCAAAATGTCGAACAACATGGGTGGATTTAAAGGGGGTTGAGGGGGCGCCGCTTAACTTTTCGAAATTATATTTATGCTCACTGATTTGATAAAATTCACATATTCATCCATAATTCTTGGCCCCACAAAAATGTTCCAATTACTTTACATTCTAAAGTTTAAGAATCTATTGGTAGAAACTTTTTGCAAAGATGTCATCCAAATTTAATAGCTATGTTTTGCAACAGTCATGCTTCCAACTGTGAGATATGATAAATGATGACTTATTTCCAAACTTGAGAAATGAGGTATTGGTATAAATGGTTGAGAAATGACTGGACTCCTTGGTGTAAATGGATTGAGTGACCTTTACTATTAGGTCTATCTCTATTTTGGCAATACTAAATATCCACTCAAAACATACACACTATTGACACATTATGAGAGATTCTTTAGGAAAGAAGTTGAATGTGTTAATAATCTAAAAAGTCAAGAGTTAGTCATGTAGGGAAAATAAAATTCTAGAACTATTACCCTCTTTAAAAATTATTAAGTTAGTCATAAGTCAAATTCAAAAAGTGAAATATCCTTTGCTATTTATTTAGTATAATACATCATCTTTCTAAAATGAGGAGAAACAAAAAATAATTTTTCGTAAGTTTTTTTATTCAGCAAAACTAATGTGATAATTTTGGACCATTTGGATGCGAACTGGGCCCATGGACTTAAAATCAGGCTAGAAGGGCATTTTCGTAATTTTGTAGAAATTGCTTTTTTGGCCTAAGTGAGTTTAGTCGCTAATTTCAAGAGTGCAATCTCTGATATCTGGCTGTAAATTATGTTTAGGGACCGAGGAAATGTGTGTTTAGCCTATGTTTTCGTGCAAAAGTGCATAGCAGGTTTTATCAGAAGGAAAATCTGATGTTATGGTATGGTACGTAATTTGAGAATTAAGGGAAACATTAAACAATTTACACTTTCATTATAAAAATTTACATTTTCAATGCAATTTACGTTTTTTCTTGCAATCTTTTATTTTTCTCAATATATGGTTTCACTTAAATTTGCACTCCATCGAAGTCCCATTTCGTGCGCTTTGTGCTCAAGGTATAATCGGTGCAATTTGATTTTCTTTGACTCTTTGTATGGTTGATTTATTAGATATGGAACTCACAGTTTTAATTTGTCTTTTGTTTAAACCATTTGTCCTCTTTAATTTTGTCTCAAATGTCCATCAATATAAAGAGATCAACTTTACAAACATATCCTTTATTTTCTCCATGTTTTTGAATGTGCTAAAAAATTAGTTTCTCACAAAAGAACTAGGGGATGCGTTTGCGACCATGCACATTCCTTGTTCTGTTATGGATAGGTGTGGTTGCTACCCACACTTGCATTTTTTAATTGCAGCATGCCAAGTTCGAAAGGAAAAAAAGAAAGTAAACTCATATGTGAAGACAAATTAGAATACTAGTGGTTATAGAAAAAGTGAAAATGCATGTGGTTTCAAATAAAGGAGCCATGAAAATGTTAAGCTGGAACTGTCAAGGTCTAGGCTCTCCCTTGACAGTCCAGCACCTACGAGCCTTAGTGGCTCGTGAGAGACCTAATCTGGTGTTCCTTATGGAGACAAAGAATCAATACCAGATGGTGGAAAATATCAAAAAAAGACTAAGATTTACTTCTATGTTTGCTATTAACCCTATCGGCATTGCGGGAGGACTAGTAATCTTATGGGATGAGTCGGTGCATATCTCTACCGAGTATAGCTGCCACGAGATGATTGAAATTTCATGCACAGATGCTAAAAATGGAACTAAAATGAAGATTTCGATGCTGCACGCGTCAACAAATTTCCAAGAAAGAGTCTCTCTTTGGAACTTTCTTAGAGAAAGAAATGGAAACACTTCACAACCTTGGCTATGCATAGGAGATTTCAATGAGGTTTTATACCATTGGGAGAAGGTGGGTCGAAAATCAGTGGAGAGATTCCGAATGACAACCTTTCGAGAATTTGTTGATTCATGTTCGTTAATAGACATTGAAAGTAAGGGGTGTGCATTCACGTGGACTAATAAAAGGGAAGGAGAGGAATTAGTCAAGAAAAGACTTGATTGAGTATTTTGCAACCTAGAATGGCGGATCCTATTTCCAAATGCTGAAGCTTTTGTCTATCCAGCAATAGGTTCTGATCATGGTCCTCTAATGCTCTGTTTAAATTCAGTAGTACCGAAAAGACAGAAATTATTCAGATTTGAACCTTACTGGGTAGATCATCCTGAGTGTGCAGCTGTAGTAGATCAGGCTTGGAAGACAGTACATGGGCAGCACAAAAACCTGGTAAGGAAAACAAAGCAAGTAACTCAAGATTTGAGAAAGTGGAGCAGAAGATCCTTTAGAAATGCATCCAAACAGATTGATGAGCTCAGAAACCAGCTTATCCAGATAATGAACAGAGCAGACCAGACAAATATGGGAGAGGAATACAATAATTTAACTGAGAAAATTGGTGCATTATGGCGCCAAGAAGAAATGTATTGGGGCATTAGATCCAGAATTAATTGGCTGAAGTGGGGTGATCGGAACTCAAAATTCTTCCATGCAACAACCATTCAGAGACGACAAAGAAACAAAATCAGCATGCTCAAACTTGATGAGAATGTGTGGAGCCGCGAGCCTCGAGTTATCAAACAACACATCACAGCCTACTATAAGAATCTATACCAGTCTATGGGGTACCGACACTATCAGCCAGTCTTAGAGCAATGTCCTAGCATGGTAACCGAGAAAATGAATGAGGCACTCATAAGACCAGTCACAAAGGAAGAAGTGCAGCAGGCTGTTTTTCAGATGGGGGCAACTAAAGCCCCAAGACCGGATGGTTTAAGTGGCCTATTCTACCAAAGTCAATGGCATATCATTCATGAAAACATATTTCAACTTGTAAATTCCTTTTTCAGAGAAGGAACCTTTGATCCAGAACTAAACTTAACCCATATTACACTCATCCCCAAGGTGGCAAACCCTGAAAGCATATCAAAATTCAGGCCTATCAGCCTGTGCAACTTCAGCTATAAAATTATCACAAAAGTCATGGTGAATCGACTCAAACCTTGGCTCCATCTCATTATTTCTCCTGAACAAAGCGCTTTTGTTAGCAATCGACAGATACAAGATAACATCTTTATAGTCCAAGAAGGAGTGCGGGACACCTAGAGTGCCATAACTTGGCACGCCGGGACACTTAAGTGCCATAACTTTAAAATGGTACACTTAAGTGCCATCATCGGAGTAAAATGGGACACTTAAGTGCCACTCCGGCGAAAATCCGGCCAAATGGCTGACGTGGCGACTTTCCGGCGAGCTCGGTCCAAAACGACGTCGTTTTGCACGCTGACGTGGCGGAGAAAATGCAAAAACGACGCCGTTTCACGTCCACGTGTAAATAATAGTATATAAATTAATTAAATTAGATTTAAAATATTCAAAAAATTTTAAAAAATTAAGAAAAATTTTAAAAATTAAGAAAATTTTAAAATATTTAAAAATTTTAAAAATTTTAAAAATTTTAAAAATTTTAAAAATTTTAAAAAATAAGAAAATTAAAAAAAATTAAAAAATTAAGAAAATTTTAAAAATTTTAAAAAATTTTAAAAAATTTTAAAAATTAAGAAAATTTTCAAAAATTTAAAAAAATTAAGAAAATTTAATTTTTTTTAAATTAAAAAAATTTTAAAATTTTTTAAAAATTAAGAAAATTTTAAAATTTTTTAAAAATTAAGAAAAATTAAAAAAAATTGTAAAAAAGGGGGGGGTGGGAGGCCGAACGGGGCGGCTCCCTTGCCGCCGCCGCCGGCTCCCTCTCCGCCGCCACCTCCGCCGCTGTCGCCTCCCCCACCCCCCCTTTTTTTTTAATTTTTTTAAATTTTCTTATTTTTTTTAATTTTTAAAATTTTTTAAAATTAAAATTTTAAAATTTTCTTATTTTAATTTTTTTTAATTTTTAAAATTTAAAAAAAATTAAACTTTTTTAAAATTTTTAAAATTTAAAAAAAAATTAAACTTTTTTTAAATTTTTAAAATTTAAAAAAAATTAAACTTTTTTTAAATTTTTAAAATTTAAAAAAAATTAAATTTTTTAAAATTTTTTAAAATTTTGAAAATTTTTTAAAATTTTTTAAAATTTTTTAAATTTTTTAAAATTTTTTAAAATTTTTTAAAATTTTTTAAATTTTTTAAATTTTTTTAAATTTTTTAAAATTTTTTAAATTTTTTAAATTTTTTTAAAATTTTTTAAAATTTTTTAAATTTTTTAAATTTTTTTAAATTTTTTTATATTTTTTTAAAATTTTTTAAATTTTTTAAATTTTTAAAATTTTCTTTTTTTATAAATTTTTTTTTAAATTTTTTTTTTAAATTTTTTTTTAAATTTTTTTTAAAATTTTTTTTAAATTTTTTTTTAAATTTTTTATTTTTTTTTAAAATTTTTAAAATTTTTTAATATTAAAATTTTTAAAATTTACTTTTTTTAAAATTTTTTAATTTTTTTTTAATTTTTATGCTGATTTGGAGCTCCGGCGAGCCACATAGGCAAAAAATAATAATAAAATATTGCCACGTAGGATTTCCGGCAAGGGTCGCCGGAGGTGGCACTTAAGTGTCCCACTCGAAAAAAAAAGTGGCACTTAAGTGTACCGTTTTGAAGTTATGGCACTTAAGTGTCCCGGTGTGCCAAGTTATGGCACTTGTGGTGTACTTCTGCCGTCCAAGAAGTTATCCATCAGCTACGAGTTAGAAAAAGGCGAAGGAAATTCCAGGCTGTGCTGAAACTGGATATGCATAAAGCATACGATAGAGTCGAGTGGGACTTTCTAAGTGATTGCATGAAGAAGATGGGTTTCGGTGATAGATGGGTACAGCTGATTAGATTTTGCATCTCCTCAGCCCAATTTCGAATTTTAAGCAATGGTGAAGCAGGGGAAACCTTTAGTCCATCAAGAGGTATACGACAAGGCGATCCGTTCTCACCTTATCTGTTCATACTTTTGGCCAATGTCCTCTCCCACATGGTGAAAAATGCTGTCAGTGATGGTAGCCTAAAAGGTATCAAATTAAACCCTCATTGCCCCACTCTTTCTCATTTATTCTTCGCGGATGATGCTATTTTCTTTATGGATGGAACACTTAGAGAAGCTCAGAATCTTACAAACTTACTGAATTGCTATTGCTTTGCGACGGGCCAGTCAGTTAATCGTAACAAATCTGGGGTATTCTTTGGGGAAAGCTGTCCACAGGTTTTAAAAGGAAACATAGCATCGGAATTGAGGGTTCCTATCTTAGAAAAGACTGGAAAATACTTGAGGATACCATCCGATTGGGGTCCAACAAAAAAACAGATGTTCAATTGGATCATAGCACGGGTGGATAGAAAACTTGAGGGCTGGAAGGAGCAGTTAATTTCAAAGGCGGGGAAAGAAGTACTAATAAAAATGGTTGTTCAGGCTTTTCCCCAATATGCCATGAATATATTCAAAATACCCCTATCCATTTGTAAAGCAATTGAAAGGAAAATCAAATTTCAGATTTCTGGTGGCGAAAGAATGCAGCACAGAGAGGTGTTCACTGGAAGAGTTGGGATGTCTTAAAGATGAGAAAGGACCAAGGTGGCTTGGGATTCAGAGATTTAATGGAACTAAACAGGGCAATGCTGGGAAAACAAGCCTAGAGACTCCATCAAACTCCAGAAGCCTTATGGAGCAGAATGTTTAAAGGACTCTACTTCCCTAATGGTAGCCTATGAACTGCTACAAAGGGTGCCAGACCATCATGGGGTTGGCAAAGCCTTCTACTTGGCCGCGATGCTCTTGAACCTGATTTGAAATGGGAGATTGGGGATGGCAAATCTATAAACTTAAGAGAAGATCGTTGGCTCATGTCAGGCAAAATTGGAGGACCGGCGAATCAAAACGACCCAAAGTTAGTTGCAGATATTATCGAGCCACACTCGCGCACATGGAAAAATCAACTCATCAATGAGCTTTTTGACAGCAACATTTGAGAGGAGATCCAGCAAACGACACTTAGCATAAACACCAGACCTGACCACTTAATATGGATAGGGCATCACTCGGGGAACTACAAAATCAAACATGGATACCACAGACTACGAGCAACAACCATAACAAACAAAGAGAATCAGGCATCATCTTCTTTTCAAGTCACCAACAGACTATGGAAGGAAATATGGCACATACATACTAATCCCAGAATCAGGCACTTCATGTGGAGCTTATGTACTGAAGGTCTTCCTACGAGACTCAACCTGTGCCGGAGGAAAATCTTACCTGAGCCTACTTGCCCTTTCTGCTGCGAGCATCCGGAGTCCTCCGAGCACCTATTTATCCTGTGCCAGTGGACAAACGCAATATGGCTGAACTTTAGTGACCAAATCAGCACATCCCCGACATCAGTTACAAGAATAGATCAGTGGGTATGTAACTACCTCTTCTCCGGCATCTCAGCAAGTCAAAAGGCGACCTTCGCGACCATTTTGTGGTACATATGGAAAGCACGAAACGGCCTGATCTTTCAAGGAAGGAAAACAGAACGAAACAAGATAATCAGTGAAGCTTGCCTAGCTCAGCAACTTTTCGAGAAGTGGCAACCACAAAAGACAGTGCTTACCTTGGAAAGACACTCGTGGGTACCTCCAGATCCGGGAGCGTGGAAGATCAACGTGGATTGCTCATGGTAGGAGAGCCGATCAGAGGGATCCATCGCCGATCTTTGTAGAGGAGCTGATGGGGCGTGCACTGCTGGTTTTGTGCAAAAAATCCGTGCTCAATCGGCTCACATGGCCGAAACCATAGCTATCAGGCGTTCGCTCGAGTGGTTGAAGGAGAAGAGAGCTGTTCTGACAGAATCACTTTCACCCGCACGAACTGAAGCCATCTTCTACGTATCTAGCGACTACTCCTTGGCTGTTCAATCGGTTCTGGGCTGCACAGAAACTCCATGGGCCTCGCGGCCCTTTGTACTGGACTGCCGACAATTGCTGGGCCAGATGAAGGATGTTTGCTTGCAATTTGAACCGCGCGAGTCCAACCGAGCTGCGGACTGGGTCGCAAAATCACACAGCTCCGGTTCCTTGCCGGGTAATTGGGTTACTAATCCCCCGCACAAACTCTTTCTTATCTTATGTGTTGATTTTCCTACTATTTGTAATCCACCGACTTAGTATCAATCAAAGCGTTTTCACTTCGACCAAAAAAATAAATAAATAAATAAGAGTCATAATTCAATTGCGAAATCGGCAACATGAAGAGGAATCAATGACGGCCTTGTCCAGTGACGGCAAGGAATTTTCAATACAATAGCAGCTTTGCTCGCTTTCAAGTTTTCCATTGAAACCAGCACAAAACATAGTACAATTGTGAATTTCTCATAATTCTTGGAAAACATTTGAATTCTTTATCATTTTCTAGAAATTACAAGAATTGGAAAAATATAATGGATTATTTTCCAGACATCCAAAAATTCTCTAGTTGATATGATTTGTCCAGATAAATATTTGTTGTTGACAATTGTGATTAGTAGCCTTTGAAGGGCTCTATGCAATTATTGAAAAGAAACGGTCGATATTTGGAAAAATTTTAATCTTTAGCTTTTTTCAAGAAAAAAAAAGGAATTATTCTTGCAAAAATTGAGTATTTTGAATGTTTCATGGCTTTAAGTAATTTATACAATTGGGATACGTATAGGACCAATGGACCCAAAATTGGGTCTAGAAGGGTATTTTTGTAATTTTATCAAATGGACTTTTTGGTCCAAAGGAGTTCGGTCAATCTTCTAGTCTCTAGTCAAAGGTAATGTTTTGAAACATTATCGAGGTAAAGGGCTAGCATGCGACTCTGCCGGGTTTAGCCAATCCAACCATTCATACCGATCGGTTTGAATAAGAAGAGCTAAGAAAATTTAGCAATATGTGCGATGATGATTTTGGAAAAGTTGAGGAACTTTACATGCAAAATTTTGTATGCTTTAAAGGATGTTAGGTGTTATGCAATGAGTAAAAATCAAATATTTTTTCTTCGACCTATCAATTGTAATGGACAAGAGAATGAAAGTCGAGCTTACCTGGAGGAGTGATGCAAAGATGAAATTACTGTAATGGGTTTTTGTGTTCGAGAAGAAATTGTCTTGAAGCAGATCAAGTTGTGCTTGGATCCCAAAAAACAATACAATCCGAGGATCAGCTTCACGCCTCAAACTAGAGCTGCCAAGATCAGATCTCTCAGAACAAAAGACGAGAGCGTCTCAAGTGATTTATGGTGATTGGCGTTTATTCTCCTGAGGCACAAGCACTAGGGACTTTAAATAAAGCTTGACTTCTCACTCTTGCCCCGAAGGAGACGCACAATCTTGTGGAGAGGATTGCGCGTCTTTTCACGCGGCAATTGTACTGCTTTTTTACCCTCACCTTCTTGACGAAACAAACTTTCCTCGAAATTTGACAAGACCACCTCACCGTAGACTTTGAAGATATTTTCGTTGCTTCTCCGCAGGAGCCCCGCAATCATCCCCTCTTTCTATTTTTCGCCACAACGGGATCATCATTTTCACTTGACGACTTCCGCGAGGCGTTCACATTGGAAATTATTTCTGCTCTCACGCAATCTTGCCGTGGATCGCGCGTCTTTCGTCTGGTAGTTCGTATGGGTGTCAGAATCTAACCCAAACCAAAATCGAAATCTAAACTAAATCGAGATTTAGTGTATTTTCAATTTAATTCAGTTCTTGATTCGGATGATAAAAAAATAATTCTTTTTTTTTTTGTTTGGATTATTCTGATTCAGTTAACTAAGCCAAATCGAAATTCTCAACAAAATTTAAATGCCCAACTTAAAATTTCTCATTTTTCACCTTTGGTTCTAGTAAGTAAAGTCTAAAAAGGAAAACTGAAAAATCAAACCGAACCAAACTGAATTTTCGGTCCGGGTCACGATTCGATTAGATTTAGCTCACTTATTAGTAATTGAAAACGAATTGAACCATTAACACTCCTAGCAATTTACATAAACCTTTCACCAGTTCACCTTATGATTAGACCACGTGGTTGTAAAAATCAAAGTGAAGATGGACAACTTTTTACTTTCCCCGCTTATTGAAACGAAAGTCTCTTTCCACAAGAGGCGTTAAAATTAATCAAAAATCTTTACATAAACCTTTCGTTAGTTCACCTTGTAATTGGACTGCGTGGCTGCAAAAATCAAAGTGAAGATGGGCAACTTCTCACTTTCCCCACCCATTGAAACGAAAGTCAGAGACGTTAAAATTAATCAAAAATCTACTTTCTAACTCATTTTCAATGGTGGCGTGGAAAGCTAATCGTCACCTTCGACCAAGACTACCTCGTTGTGGACTTTTAAGGATACTTTGTTACTTTCTCCTTGTAATTGGACCGCGTGGCCACTCAAATCAAAATGAAGATGGGCGACCTCTAGCTTTCCCTGACCTCATTAGGATGCGTTTGGTTAGACTTTTAGGGAAAGCCTTTGAGAAAATATAAAGAACTTTAAGTTGAATGAGTTTTCTAAAATGCTAATCGAAAGAATCCATAGTTTATGTTGGAGTCAAGGTGTTCACATTGGAAAATTAGGCCATATTTTGTAATGTGCAAAATAATATCTGATTCTATTATTAAAAAATAACAATAATCTATTTGATAACTTTTTTTTATTTCCTAGAACAATATTCCTAAGAATAGATTTAGAATAAAATCAAGAAGTAGAAAAAAGTTAATTCTTTATCCCGAAAATAACTTTAGAATCAAGCTAAATCACGTTCTTTTATTTTCTTGTTTTTCTTTTATTTTCTCTTCTTCTTCCTCTAGTCAGTAGCAAAAATATAATAACATTATTAAAAATATAACAAATTTATATTTAAAATATGATAATATTATATAATTAAATTTAAATTATATAATAAACTAATCTAAACATATAATAAGATTTTATAATGAAATTATTTAAAAAATTAATTTAAAATTTAAAATATAGGATAAAATTAGGAAATTTTTTGAATAAGAGTTTAAAGTACCATTATTTTCTCAAATAATGGTTTGAAGTGGACATTATTTCAAATAAAAGCTTGAAGTGAATCTTATTTAAAATAAAGGTTTGAAGTGACTATATCAGTATCATAAAAGGGTCTGAAGTCATATTTAGTCAATGGTAATTTTGTCTTTCAATTTTATTTTTTTTTCCTTTTTTCTTTCTTTTTCTATTTTTTCTTCCAAAAAATTAAAACTTAAAACAAAAAAGATGAACACGCAAGAGAGGGAGGCTCCCTCCCACCTTTGTTTTTGTTTTTTTAAATAAAAATTTAATCTAATTTAATTTAAATTTAAATTGTATTTTGACGAAAATATCCTTGATCAGTCAAAAAAATTTGTCTGTCGGTGAGCCAACAAGGCTAGGTCATTATCTGAAATAACCATAATCACTTTTATGCCTTTTTTTAAACTAATATTATTTGAAACAATGTATATTTTAGGCTCTTATTTTAGAAAATGATGGCATTTCGGATATTTATTTGGAATTTTTTCACTTTCATAACATAAAATTATATTAAAAAATACGATAAATTATATAATAAAATTTTAAAAGAATAATATAATATAATATAATATAATATAATATAATATAATTATTAAAAATTAAAAGAGAAAATTTTAATAAAAGTATTAAAAAATCGAAAGAAATTTCAAGTCACAAAAAAATTTAAATGTTATACCAAACATATTTCTATTTAGGAGTTAGAAATTTTGAGTAGTTATCAAATGCCTTCAAATCCTTAAAGGCTTGTCTAGAGAACAAAATAAAAAAGAACCATTTCTAAAAACATAATAATTGTCATGCCCCGAACCTCGTGCGCATGCACATTTCTCAGTGGTCGACCAAATTGCGATATTCCTAGGACGCGTCGTCGACCCAAATGAATCATGCACATACGGAAGCGAAATAAACAATCCCCAGACAACAAACACACATGAGATAGAAAAGTAGAACAATCAATCTAAACAAAACATACTTCATAGACAGCCAGGTCAACCTTTAATTTATACACAGGAGGTCTATCTCAAAAAGAATTATTGAGCCACCTATGCTCCTGACCATTTCGCCTTAGGCTCCGGGTTCTTCATACTAGGGACCTGAAAATGGTAACCCACGACGGGGTGAGATATAAATCTTAGCAAGTTGACACCCTAAACCCTGATTAGGAAAAAAATACACAGGACTTACCTCAGCTCAGCTCCTTCCTACACGTCAGTATAGTTCATATAACATATGCATACATCCAATGTATTTGATAATTGAAATGCCTCGCTTTTTCACAATCAATCAATCATAGGGGTCCCAATTATAAGGCTAAATCATTATGACTTGTCCCATTCCGTGCCACATAATTTTGTCCCATAATTAGACGTGGTCATCTCAATCATTTAGGTGTTCCAATTTGTTATTGCCCCACAGGCACGGCCTACTCCATGTTCTGCAGTCTTCCGGCATAGCCGAGCATCATCTCACCCCATCGAGCATGGCAATGTCTACCTCTAGATGGCATTCCCGAAGGAGTATTGATCTAGCCTCTACCGCGATCCAGCATCCATTGTCAGGGGCATTCCATATAGGAGCAACACCCACCTGACGCACATTGGGGGACGGGTTCTCATAACGTTTACACGCACATCTGATCCCGATTAATGACATTGTGCTTTGCACTCAAATGCCTCTATTAAAATAATGAACTTGACCTATTTTCTTCATATTAAAGACACTCGGTAAAATAATTGTGTATCAGTACATAGTCAACTTGAGCTACAAAATGCAATATCATCACTTTTAAAAATCTCACTATTTGATATAATACTTAAAAACATTTTTTGCATCAAAACCGACACCCGGTATTTTTCTAATTAAATACCAAAAATCCATAATTTTGAAATAATAACCCAAAATCACCAGTCACCATCCAATTGCATAAATTAACACTCAATTACACAAACTAATTGCACCACGACAATCAGTATGAAGTTCTGACGATTGGCTATCCTGGCATAATTTTCGGAAAATAATAAATAATTAAATAAATTACAAAATAATTAAATAAATCACTAATTAAACTATATACACTAATCTAACCACCTAATTGAACTAATTAAATTACTCTAACTAACCTAGCTAAATCTAATCTAATTAAACTACCTAATTGAACTAACTAATCACCTAATTAGCCTATCTAATTAATCTAATTAGCTAACCAAGCTAAATGAATAAACTAATCTCACTTAGACTAATCTAAACCTCTCCTAAGAATAATTAACCCCCAAGCAAGGTTTAGCAAGTAAACTCACCGGATTAGCGAACCAGTGAGTTCACGGCGATAGTGACGTGGAGGCAAGCGAGACTCAGGCTTACGGCGACACCTGAGGAGGCTTGGAAGGGATTGAAAATGGCCCATGAAGCTCTCAACCCAAAGTTGAGAGTTCGGTTCTAAGTTGGGGCTGAATCGAAGAAAGGCAAGGGGCTGGAACGGTCAGACTAGCGCGGGAACAAGAAAGGCGAGTAGGCGGAGCTGCTGGCGAGCTGGATGGTGATGGTGGCAGCCAGGCAGACGGTGACGAGTGGCTAGCCAGACGGTGAGTAAGCGCGGGACGCGGTAGGACAATCTGCGGGCTTAGGCGCGGGGGAGCTCGAACACGGCAGCGAGAGGGCTAGCGGTTCAACGGTTGGCTTGAATGGGCGGCAATGAGAGCTGGCTGGTCTTGGCTAGTTCTCTATTGGTTTTCTGGTTCTAAAACAACAACAATGGAGAGGAAATGCTAAGGAAGAAGAAGAAGAGGCAGCTACAGTTGGAAAGGAGGGGGACAAAGCCTTCAATGCTAAACAAAAGATCTAAAACACTTGAGTGCAAGGCCCCCAAAGTCCACAGCCCTTATCAGCAGCAATTTCCCCTCACAATCTTCTTCAACAAGCCACTTTGAAGTCCCAAATGTTGCAGCCCCCCATGTTCTACGAATTTCATCAATTCCCTCTTCAATTTCTTCACAATCCTCTCCAATTCAATTCAGTTTGGTCCCTAAAAATACTAGCTAAAGTGCCCACACCAATTTCCATGATTTCCATCACCACTTGATCCCACTTGAAGGCAAAAAAATGCACACAAAAATGACCCTCCGAATTTCCCGGTTTAAATCGTCCAATTTTGATTTTTTCACCAAAAATTCGAGCTCGTCAAAATGTTTTTGAAGGATGAGTCAACGTCCTAAAAATAAACTGTGACACACCACAACTGTTGATTTTTGAAACCGAGTTCAATTTCATGGTTAATTTCAATCGGATGCGATTTTATTATGACCTAACCTACTGAGTAGCTTTTATGAATTTTTAGGGCATTTGATCGATGGTTGATTATTTTCGATCCACGTTGTGCATCTTTGACACATTGGTGACTCTCAGTTATCGTGAAAATCTCAAGGTTTCAAATACGGACACAGGGTACAGAAAAATCGATCTAATGCCGTTCAACAAGAATTTTGTAATCAGGTGGAATTACCTACACTTTAATTACATGCTTCTATTTAATCGGCCTATCTTCGGTCTCTAATCGATTTTAACTATGTCGTAATGACCCTTGCAGATTAGTATGACTGAGCAATCGATTTCTGATTGAATTTTCAAGTCGGTCGCGTTTAGATTCCTTAACGGCTTCACATGATATATTAGTTATCTCAAGAGTGATCAGCTTAGAGAAAAGAATTATAGGCGTATCGATGAAAATCCCATTTCATTTAGTCGAAGCATGGTTGAAAATCAGAATGTCACAATAATGACCAAAATGCACCATTAGTTTTCACATCGTGTTACTCCTTAAAGAGCCATGCAATGCAATCGTTTGCTTTACTCGGTAATTTGCTTCTTTAACCCTCACTTTTTATCAGATTTGCTTGTAATTGGACCACAAAGTGAGGATGAGCAACCTTCTGCTTTCCAACAGTGGAAATGGAAGCCTTTTGCTGGCGTTAAAATGGCTAAAAAAAAGAAATCTACAATTTAACTCATATTTAGTGAGTTAGATTGTATATGAGTTAGCAAAAATTTAAAGAGAAAGGATTGTTGTGAATTTAAAGTAAAAAAGTATAACTACATAGAAATTTAAGGAGTCTAAACTACATTCACATGTCCCGTAACTGGGTAAAATACTCCCCGATAGCCTTACTAGATTTACTTACTGCTGATGTTTCTAATGTATTAGCTACGAACTTATCCAAGTAAATGAAAGCAGATGCAATTTCGACCAAAAAAAAAAAACTACATTCACATGTAATTCATGTTAATCAAGAAAGAGAAAATAATAATGATTTTCCCATTTGCTTTTACATGGCTCCTTCTTAGCGGGCTTCATGCTCGAGTGCGGTACACCTGAGCATGTGGAAGCCAACTCACGTGGTACGACAACTACGTGAGCTTTTTCTCTCCTTTGCCTGTTCCTCTAACCAATGTCCATGTGACGCATCACTCATTTCCTATTCATTTTTCTAATGATCATTCAAGGCATGTTTGGCAATTATCTTGTTTTTCTATTTTTATGTTCTTTTATTTCTCATAATAAAATAAGAATATAAATCCATTTGATACTATCAACTAATTTTTCGATTCCCTCAATAGAAATGTGGCCAAGGTATAGATTTGAAACATATAAAAGAAGTAACAAAAATCTATTTCTTTTTTCCTGAAACAAAAGTGAAAAAAATTATTTCTAAACAAAAATTATTCCCAAGAATAAAAATATTACTAAATACACCCTTAATGAACTCAACATACACTCATCTTAATTTGAATTTAAGCCGTTAGATTTAGCAAGACTCATAAAACTTACATAAATCTTGTGGCCCAAATCTAATTTAATATGTGTGTGTGTAAATGTGTAGAAAGCTAAGGCCCTGTTTGGTAAAACTTTAAACAGTGCATGATTTTATTTTTTTGTTTCCCGAAATAAAAAGAGAACAGAAATCATAAGTGATTTTCAATGTGTTTTGATGTAATATCTACCATAATCAATTGAAAAATAACCACAAAAAAAGGCTTGGATGAGGTTTGGACAAGGCTAATTCTATTTTTATTTTTTCGGTTTCAACTCATTGGCACGCATCTCAAGGGCTCTGCACATAGTCTAAGGCCATTTAGCTTAGTCAACCTCATGCGACCTACTATGGCCAACATTGTTGGGGATATTGATACTTGCCAGCATTCACTTTGCATCAGCCTAGAGCATTCACGGAGCTCTAATCCTAGCAAGCATTTCAACTTGCCATATCCTGCAACATGAAGCTTCAATAGTCGTGGAGGAAGCTCTGGGAGAGATTCCAGCGACAGCAATCATAAACAGTGAGTCCTCTTTGATGGATTAGGTAAAAAGAGGAGGGAAAGTGCAACTCTACCTGGTGACTCCTAGAAATGTTCTTAGGATCCCTAACCTTCTAATAGTACTTGGCAACTTTTAGATCCTGGTGGAGAAACTTTCAGGATTTCCAAATTATGGAAATCCCCAAAGGGAAGATGGTAGTTACGTTATGCTTGTGCTGGACAAGTTGAGTTCAGTCAGTGACTCCATCTTCCCAATGGAGTTTGGGATCTGTGTTGATAGGCAAGAAATTGCAGAAGTTGTGCCAAATAGCAAGCTCTGCAGCTTCTTAAGGTACCCAATGTTGCCTGGAAGTTCGGCCACTTTCGAACAGTTGCATAAATTTGAGGGTTAACAGATTCACTAGATGGCTTATGGAGTCCAAAAGTTGAACCAAACCATAACAACGCTTGGCATTAAGCTTCTCTAGTTCTCACGACGCTAGAAGGGATCCGGGGGCGCGGCAGAGGTCGGAGCCAAGGCCCATGCAATTGTCTGTAAACCAAAAATCGCAGGACCAGCAAAACCTTCGCTTCTTTCCGTTAACCAACCCAAGTTGAGCCATGTATCAAGGGCTGACATTTGGGCATCAGTCATAATATTACACAACTTCAAAGCCTCTGTCTCAGGTGCCTCTGATGATCGTGGTGGACTAGGAAGCACGGTCCATGCAATTGTCTGTAAACCAAAAATCGCACGACCAGAAGGAACCTGAGGAAGGTCAAGGGCGAACGGTGCTCTTGATTAGATTCCGATGCTCACTCATTATCCAACGTGATTAATTAGATTCCCGCATTGTGTCGCATCCTCATCCAAATGCAGTGTTCATTAGGTGTTGCCTTTACTTGCGTCGTCGATTAGATTCCGACATTGTATCCTCATGTGCATCTAGGAACAACATGTACTAGGTGATATTATCACAGTCTAGTGTCGTTAATTAAATTCCGACGTTGTGTCCTCATATCCATCTAGAACTATTGTCTACTAGGTGTTGTCTTCATTATTTAGTGTCGTTGATTAGATTCCGATGTTGTGTCTTGAACTTAGTAGGAAACGGTGCTTTCTAGGCATCTTGTTAATATCTAGTGTTGTCGAAGCACCTTCGACATTGTGTAAACTACTGTAATTTTAATGAGCTTTCATTATTATGTATGATGTCACCGATGATGTTTCAATATTAATTATCGTTGATATTAAGCTCGTGTCAAGTGGGCGACTTCTTTGAACTCAAGATTATAAGGTGTATATTCAAAACTAATATAGAATTTGAGTCTCCTTTAATAAAAACCAAAATATAACAATTGCTGAAAGATATTTTATTGCGGAATCCAAAACCTGCAAAATAAACCCATACTTCTAAAATAATTAGTCAATAATAAATATTGTATTTGATTTTAATTATGGCCTCCAAACTTCATCCAAACTTTCAAAGGTATATGTAATCAACTAAAAAAATCTGCGTATCATTTATAGAAATGACTTCTTAGGGCTTGTCACGCCCCGATCCTCGGAAGCGCGCACATCCTTCCACTTGGTCGATTTTATAATGCGATATCCTAGGACTATGTATCGCCGACCCTTTCTTTTATTTAGCACATGCGGAAGCAGTTATAAATCCCCAGACAATAAAACAATGTGATAGGAAAGCAGGCCATATTTTTCATATTGAAATTCACAACCACACTTTCTTTAACAACACAACTCATAGTATATTTACGATACTATTTACAAGATAAAAGTCTCACACCTATCTACACTAAGACAGGGTGCACAACAGGGATGGGATCTCAATCCACATCTGGGTTGAACTCAAGATCCCTCTCTGGATCATCTTCTACTTCAAAATACTTTCTCCCCTTCAGGTTCTACTTTCTCCCCTTCAGGTTCTTCTTCCTTAGCTTCTCCTCAGGGTCCTGAAATGGTTATTCAATAACCAATGAGACCACGTCTCAGCGAGTCCTACCCACTAAGACCCGATTAATAAACTAATACGCCATACGGTTGCCTAAGCACAACACGAGTCAGAGGACTTACCTTGGCCTCAGTTCCAACCTGCAATTCAAGGTTAAACACAAGTATTCAAACAATTCACGACATTCGATCAAGCATTGATCAATCGACTAAGTCGATTACATGTCAGCCAGACCCTCTCTAGGTCATTCCCACTCATACCACGCTTTCTCAGTGGTGTACTCATTCACCAAATCACATGTGTTTCTCGGGCGTCGTTTTCGCCAATGACATACCGATCACCGACACCGTGCGTTCTTTAAGGCGCCGTTTTCACCAGTGATAACCTTGATCACCGAACCACGTGTCTCTCAAGGGCGCCGTTTTCGCCAAGGTGACATCGGCTATAGACAACATCGTGCGTTCTTTAAGGCGCCGTTTTCACCAGTGATATTCCCATAATCACCGAACCACGTTTGTCTATAAGTCATTTACGTGCGTTCTTTAAGGCGCCGTTTTCGCCAGTGATACTTCCAATCACCGAACCACGTATGTCCAATAATATCGTACCTTATTGGTCTCACCATTCTCCCTACTATATAGCCCATCAACGTACTGGCGCTATATATCCAAGCTTAGCCATTACCAATCAAATACTCAATAACAAACAATTTAGGACAATTCCTAAAATTCCACAATAAATTCAATTCCACACAACGTAGAGCTCAATTAAATAAACGGTCTGCACCACGACAATCGGCACGAAATTCCGGTCACCGGCCATCCCGGTTGAATTTCCGGAAAAATAATTAATTAAATAAATAAATTTCGAAAATAAATAAATAAACATTAAAAATCCAATTTAGGCCTATATTGCCTTATTGGAGCCCGAAACGGGTCGGGAAAAATCCCGAGATGCATTCAATAAATAACCAAACATTTCTACTCCATAATGGCTATAGCTAACCACCTAACATGCATCCTTAAGTCACTAATTTAATTGTTCTAACCTAATCTAACCACCTAATTGCACTTAATTAAATCTAACCAACCTTAAGCATAATTAGCAAACTAATAAAGCATTAGTGAGTAAAACTCACTTGACAAAAGCGGAGACCGAATCACCGCAACGGCGACGCGACGGCGGCCGAAATAGAACTTTCGACGACACCGGCGGGCTTGGGACCGGGCCTTAAGCTTGGCCTAACAAATCTCAGCCCAATTGAAATTTGTTTCTTGCTTTTGGGCCAGACCCAAGTTGAATTGGGCCTGCTGAAATTTCTGGACTGACTTCACTTGGGCTTCAAATTTCTTTGCTGGAAATTGGGCCTCCAATTTCAGTTGATGGGCTGCTGAACTGGGCTTGACTAATTACTTCACTTGGATTGAACTGGGCTTGAAGATTGCAGGAGATGGGCCTCAAATTACTGGGCTGCAACTTGAATTAAATTGGCTGAAGAACTGCTGGACTGAAGATCACATGGGCTGCTGAGCTGGGCCTGGCGAGAGAAAGACGTGGGCTTATCTTCGGTCTTCGATGGTGGAGACGTGCGGCCGTTCTTGCTTTTGCAGATTTCCTTGCTTCGGTGGGACGATGGAGCTGCGCTGGATCTTCGAGAGACGTTGCTGCAGGGAGGAGAATGATGTCGCTGGACTGCTGGCCGAGCTGGTGACACGCGCGGGCAGCTTCAACGAAATTGATGGGTCAACGGTGGAGGTTTCACGAGTGGAGGTTGACTCTGCGGCTTCGTGGACGCCAACTGCTGGACATGCGAAGGAGAGGGAACAGCTGGCGTGGACGCGTGAAGAAGCAGCTTCACTGGCTGGAGATTGACCGAACAAAAACAAGAGATGGTGGGGCAAAACCGGTGGAAGTTGCTGGATCCGCGTGGGGCTTCGCTGGCCTACGGAGAGGAAAGGAGCTACGGCAAACGTTGGAGACTCACTCGGTGGTCTTCAAATGCTCGTTTGTTGACCGAGCAATGGGCAGACGCGGCCAAGTGGCAGCGTGGAGGAGAGATTGAAGTCGATGCTGGGGTTGGGTTGCGAGAGAAAAATGAAAGCAGGCTGGTGGAAGACCGAGGCTGTAGTTCGGGGGAGAGGATTTTTGTGGCCGCTCAGCTTTGAGGAAACAAACTGAAATAAAAGATCAGCGGGGTAGCTGGCGTTCAAGGGAAAGAGACGTGCGAAGATAGAGGGGAATGGATGAGGAAGAGTTGGGCTCCACTTGCTTGGATATTTAGCAAAATATCTTCCTAAAGCCATTCTTAGCCATGCATTAGTACTTGGCCTTCAATAGGCCATCCAAATGTCCTATATAACCTCCCAAGTGGTCCAATTTTGCTAGGCTAAAGGGGGGTTACGAAATTGAGAGAGAGATGGCCTCAATTGATTCTAATTCCCTCTTGATTTCATCTCAATTGATTCTCACAATTTCAATTGATCATTCATTGATCGTCTCTGCATTTTTCCTTACTCAAGAATCCACCAAAAATCCAAACTGATACCAATGTTGCACACCCCATCTTGAGATTCGATTTTAACTAAGTTCGAACTAAATTTGAATTCCAATCTCTCCAAATTGAGGTCCAATTTTGATGTAGAAAAATCCCAAATGATTTTCTATAAATCCCCGACACACAACGGCTCAGTCTGAACGTCCAATTTTCTATCAATTTAGCCAATCTGAATTTCCATCCAAGTTCCGCGACGTCCGAACCCAATTTCCGTAAAATTTCCCGAATCTCCGAAAATCTTCTGAGACTGAGTCGATGCTCCTAAAATAGCTTGTGACATCACTGAACTTTCGATTTCTGAAATCTGACTCAAATCGACGGTTAATTTCACTCCGGCGTGCTTTTAGTGTGACCTAGACTACCAGGTAGTTTTCAGAACTTTTTAGGGCAATTGACTCGTGGTCGATTTTCTTCGAGCCACAATGAACCCACTCGACACATTGGCGACTCTCAATTGTCGTGAAAATCTCGAGGGCTCGACTACCAACACAGGGTACCAAAACGACAGAAAATCAAATTAGTGCCGGTCGACGAGAATTTTCCAATTTAGTGGAGTCACCCACGATCGGCCACACATCTCAGTCGAACCGACCTATCTCTGATCTCAATTCGATCTTTACTGTGCAGTAATGACCTCTAAAGATGAACACGGTCGAGAAGCCGCTTCCTGGTCGAATTCCCAAGTCTATTGCCTTAATATTCTTTAATGGCTTACCCAGCTAGTCTAGTTATCTCGAGAGTGATCAGCTCTGAGAACAACCCTATAGACACGTCAATGAAATGCCCGATTAATTTAATAGAAAACAATACTGAAAATTCTGGATGTCACAGGGCTTGCAACACAGTGTAAAACATATAAGCAATTTAAGAAATGTAAACGAAAGTCCTAAAATTCGAAGACACGATAGAACCTGCAAAACTGGTTTATTAGCACAAATTAAAGTGATTACTCGATAAGTCAATTGTTTTGATTGCTAAATAAAGGACACGAAAGTTTAGCACTATCATTAGTTTGTAGGAATATGATACAAACATCAGATGTTCATGCAGTATGGCGATGTGTCTAGCTATATTATAAAAAAAGTACCAAATTGGTATAAGTACTTGCCTTCATGAAGTTTTTGTGTGAGCAATATATTTATAAACCAAAGGAAATGATTTTATAATTTATATTGCTGATAAAAAGTGGAAGAGAAATATACGGGAGAGTTAGGGCAACTTCCCGTACGTGCCAAAGTTTGGGGGTTAAAATGCAATTTGCATGTTATTATCCGACGGATTCACCCTGGGGGTGTGCAAAATATCTAGGAACCGCCCGGACCGCCCTGAACCGCCCGGAACCGGCGGTTCTTGAGGGAAACGGTCCGGTTCCCTATTCCAATTTATGGGAACCGGTGGGTATCGGTTTAGTTCCTGGTTCCATGGGTGGATCTGCCCGCCCACCCACCCGGACCGGACCGGAACTTTTTTAATAGTAAAAAAAAAATTACTAAAAGAAATCCTAGATCTCATCTCACTCCTTTCGTCTTCGGCTCCTAATCCTATCGCAATTTCCCTGCGTTTACTTATCTTGCCATCCGCATCTCCACGTACTTAAATTTGGTTTTTCTTTCTTTGGCTTGCTTTGATGTCACGTAGTTGTTTTATGTTGAAAACCAAAATTGTTTCGCGTCAAGATTGGTTCCATGGATCCACCCAGGAACTGGACCGGACGCCGGTCCGGTTCCCGGGTGGATCTCGGTTCCAATTTTTTCGGAATTGGTCCTTAGCGGGTGGTTCCCGGTTCTAGGTCGGGAACCGCCCGCCCGGACCATGCACACCCCTAATTCACCCTCATTGAAAGATCAACTCAGTCACGTGACAAGCACATGGTCGGTGCTCAAGCTGAAAAATGATGGAAGTCACACCAGTTTGACATTGCAACCGATTTCAAAATTTAGGGGAGACATCGCAAAAAATCGAAAAGTCAGGGGCAAACAAAACACGGGGGAAAACCATAATTCAACCATATTTCAGGCACCTACCAGCCACCGTTCAAAACCAAAAATCCAAAACCATCAAAACCGGGAGCCTCCATAGACATTCCCACCTCTCTTTTTCTCTCTCTAAATGGGCTGCTGCGGCGACGACGACCGGGAGCCTCCACCCCAGACCCCCGATCTCTCTCCGCCGCTGCCGCCCCCACTGCTGGCGGTGCCCACGATTCCACCATCTCGTAGATGAACTCCCACTTCTGCGCCCTCGCCTGCCGCGACACCCTCCGGCTCATCTTCGAGAAGCTCCCCGTCCCAAACCTGGCCCGCGCGAGCTGCGTCTGCCACATCTGGAGCTCCCTCGCCTCCGATCGCGACATGGTCACCCGAGCCTTCGCGGACCCCTGAATGTTGAAGGAGGTGGTTGGTGTCCCAAGCTCGGGCAGCTTTTGGAGGATAACGGCGTGGGGAAGTTCGCGATCTCGCACCGTATTAAGCACGCCGATAGCGTCGCGAGCCTCGCCGTAAAGTACTCCGTTCAGGTGATGGAGTTTCTGTCCCTTGCGCTGTATTGATTGTGAAAACTCCATTGCAAAGGAAGATGGAAGCATCCACGACACATCGAATGCCGATTCTCTTCATGCCATCACATTTACCTTCTTCTCACGGAAGAATCACAATAAAATCACTTTTAACTGAGCTGATAATGTGAATAGAACTCTAGATTTTGATTCGATCAAGCATCATAGATAAAACCATAGTTCCTCACGAAAAATCGGCCTTAGGTTGATGGTAGGTCCTGAATGTTGACTAACAAGTTATACAAAGAAAGGTACGATGCAAAATGTCATGAGCTCCTTGTAGAAAATCGAAATCCCTATAATTTGCAAATCCGATGTCGCATCTTTATGATTTTCTTAAAATGTTCGTGGGGCGTTGCTCCAGTTTCCATCGTGGAGACTGGCACGGCAATAATCTTTATAGCTATCCCTCAAGAAGCAGTTGGTGCTACAATGGACCTTCAATATCATTTAAGTGGTGAGAATGAAGAGTCGAGAATTAAAAGATACCGACATTTGATAACATTATCGCATAGAATCAGTGGTGTGAGGGAATAAATTACGAATGGTCCCAAATGATCGATGTTACAAGAGAGATGTAATAAGAACAATGTACCAGGAGAAGTTTAACTTTACTCCATGGATCTTTGGTCAATAATATAATAATAAAAACAATAACCAATAATGACAATGCATCCGAGATATTTAAGAAAAAGGGTTAATACCCTGAAAAACCCCAAACTGGTACACTTGTGACAAATTTACCCTATATTAATTTTTGTTAAATTTTATTCTCAAATTATTAAGTTAAATAACACGTGACAGTTAACCGGTATACCAATTTAGGATTTTACACTCTGTTTGTCACAGTTTACAATTTATATGATTTTTTGTGGTATTAATCCAATTTAGCATATGGTATATTTGTTACAAATTTACCAGTTTATGATTTTTTTTTTTGTAGTCGAATAAATTAGTTTAGGGTAAATTTGTCATAAATGTACAAATTTAGGGTTTTTTATAGTCAGTCAGGGTAAATTTGTCACAAGTTTACCAGTTTGGAGTTTTTCATGGTCAAAAAAATAATTTTGGGTAAATTTGTCACAAGTGTACCAGTTTGGGGTTTTTCAGGATATTAACCCTTAAGAAAAAAATGAGAGAGTACTCTAAAGTCAAAATCAAGATCTCCCGTATCTGATGTTGTCTGAAGGAACGGTGCCTCTTGACCCACTCTACACCGCGACCAAGACTTGGTCGATCCTCCTCTGTTTCTCTTTGGCAAAAGTTTTGACAACAATTTTTACCTAAACTCATAGGAAAAATCTTTAATGAGACTATAGGAATCTGTATCCCCACCACAAGGCCACAAAGAAAATGCATATTTTATTTGCAAAATATGTACTGCGGTGCTGTAGAGGAAAAAACAGTAAAGCCAAAGTCAATGACCTTAATCAGTTGCTAACAATGCGGTAACGTCAATGTTCTTTCAAGAGTAAAGCCATAGTTGGTTTTTTTTTTTTTTTTCCATCGATCTACTAGAATCGTTCAGCTAATTGAGCCAAACTATAACCTAATTAGTGATTTATTATGTATATTAATGTAATCTTTAATATAATTTCTTGATAAAGAACCACAAAAAGGTTATTACTCTAAAACCAGACTAGTTCAAGCTTATATTCTCTGGATTCTGGCAAGTTGCCACTTGGAAAGATCTCTTGGGTTCTCTGTTTTGAGTCTACAGTCTTCACACTTGGACTTGAACCGGATGTTGGGAGCTTCCCCAATTCGATCGCTGGGCTTTATGAAACAGGTAGAATTAAGCGAGCCGCGGAGTAAGCTTGGTGGGATGAAAAGCCAATGGGGAGTCATAGCAAGTGGGTCGTTCAATACTGCAAAAGCTGTCACATTTCTAACAAATTCAGCAGAAAGAGGCCGCAGGCTTCATCTTGCAATGACACAAAGAGGCTGCAGAGTGCAGATCCCAGGCTTGATGTCACCAAACGCAAAGTAATTTGACAGAAAGAGGCTGCAGGCTGCAAAAAGGCCGTTGGATTGATTAGGCAATGACTAATAGATGATACTTTTAAGGGGCAACTTGCACTTATTATGCCGGTTTCGACTGACTGCTATTTTGAAACTGTATTCGCGTCAAATGACATTTATCTGGAAATGCACGGGACGTTTCCATTCGTTCAACATTTGATATTATCCCAATCTACTTTACTTCCTCTGTTTCTTATAATACTCCAAGAAACAGAATTTTTACCAATCCCAGAGTTGGAACAAGGGCAGATGAATTTACACATGGAGATACCAATTATTATGTTGTAGAGAGATCGATTCAACATCTCCAACAAGAGGATTGAGAAGATCTCCAACATCAACAAGATTTCTCCAAGCATTAGTGCTGTCTGGAATTATATTGCTAAAATCGCAATCACACTTATGCAGAAATGGTCGGCTGACAAATCACTAGGATGTCCAATCTTCAGCAGGAAAATTGAGATATTCAACAAATCATGAACCAGATGGGAAATTCATGAGTCTCCTGTGATCCTAACTGTCGAACTATGACAACAAGAATTACACGCGTTTGACACCGACACAGAGGCCCCTAGAGAGTGTCCGTGCTTCCTAGTACACCAATCATCGGAGGCACCTGAGACAGAGGCTTTGAAGTTGTATAATATTATGACTGATGCCCAAATGTCAAACCTTGATACATGGCTCAACTTGGGTTGGTTAATGGAAAGAAGCGAAGGTTTTGCTGGACAAGATGAAGTGCATTTTTAATCTGATGATCTGAGGAGGATTGACGCCCGACCTAGTTCACATATACTTCATTGCTTGGTGGTAACTGTCGTTAAAATCAAATAGATGATGCACCCACTACATTTCACAAAACTGCTCTCTTTCACTCACAACCAACCTAACATTGATTCATGAATGTTAGAGAATGGATCGGTCCCTGATGTTGCCACCTATAACTGTCTCGGGGTGGCTTTTTCCTCATTGAACTGCCTCGGGTTGCGCACCATATGTTTTACAAAATTCTAGCTAGTAGCGCACATTTAAATCAACAATAATCAATAACGTTAGATGATCTTTGTAAATGTCACCAGGTTCATGAGGCAATTGCTTTGTATAGACAAGTGGAAGGTGGAAATGTCCATATCATCAGCTATGACACCCTTATTAGCGGCTTGGGTGGCAGGGGAACTTGAAGATGCTATAGAACTCTTCAATGCCCTGCCCGAGAAAGGTTTGCAACATGATGCTTTGTTATTTGGTGCTATAATTGCAGGGCTATGTAAAGCCAACTGAACGAGTGATTCCTATGAGCTGCTTCAAGAATTGAAAGAAAAGGGGCACTCTCCCCCCGAACACTCGATAAAAATGGTCAGAAAATGAGGGTGATGCATGGGTTGCACGAGATGGTTGAGAGTGACCGTATGTAGTAGAGAGTTCTTATCTTGATGAGAGACGATTGGAACGGTTGTATTGATCCTCAGTTCTACCTGTTTTGACTATACTGGGTACGAAGACTCTAAAATTAACTGAAAGTTGTATGCAAGGACTTGAGAGAACACCAACACAAACATGACTGGTCCAGACTGTGTTGATCTGTGAGTCTCCTCACAATGGAACTCTTGTAGGTTCTTCATCACCATCTTCAAAACTCTACCGAGCTGCAACAAGAGCTCTTTCTTACATCTGTTTTCTCACTGAACCTTTAGGCTATAAATCTTTGTAGAGGATTGATTATGGTTCGTATCTTTAACTGTGTTTCACCAGAAGCTTGCTATAGATTTAGCATTTCTCTATTTGCAGAAGATAAAAAGGTATCTGCGATGAGAAACTTAAGGCACTAATTAACAGAAAATAAAAAGGCACTCATGCCTAATTTCTCTTAATTTCCATTGGAATCGGAAGACCAGAAAAGAAAGGTCCGAATTGATTTTATGATATCCTTATGATGGTGATGGTATGAGAGTGTGAAAAATGACTCTGCGAAGCTACAACGAGAGCTTTTTTAACTTCTGTTTTTCCATTTAAAATTTTCGGCTATTTATTCTAGTAATGGATTGAGCACGGCTCTGTCTTTTCATGATAAGGTTGCTGTAGATTTTAGTATGTTTTACTTGCAGAGGTTGCTGCAATGACCCACACCCCCTTAAACATGAGACATTTTTATTCTCAGGATTCTGACAAATCGCCTCTTGCCACTTGAAAGGATTTCATCTTAGATTCTCTGTCTTGAATATAGACCTCAAGCTTGGAGTCGAACCAGATGTTGTGAGCTTGTCCCTTTGATCAATGGGCTTTAAGGAAAAGGTCAAATTGCACAAGCCGCGTCATAAGTTCAGTTGATGAAATGTTTGCCAAAGGATATATAGTGGAATCATGGCTGGAGGGCCATGCAAAACTGCAAAGGCCATCAGATTTCTAAAGAATTTAACAGAAAGAGGCTGCAGGCCTCATCTGATCAAATGCAATGACAGAAGGAGGCTCCAGAGGCGGGTCGCAGGCTTGCGGTCCCCGAATGCAAAGTAATTTTACAGGGAGGCTACCGGCTGTAAAAGACCATTGGATTGATTAGGCAATGACTTGGAGGTGACATTTTTAGGGGCAACTTGCACATACGAAATGCCGGTTTTGGCTGATATTTTGGAACTGCATTCTAGGCAAACGACGTTTACCTGGAATTGCTTGAGATTTTTCTTTCAATCAAACATATGATGTGGTCCCATTCTACTCTACTTCCCCTAGTTTCTTATAATACTCCAAGAAACAGAATTTGTACTAGTCCCATATTAAATGAAGTGCAGATGAATTTCTACGTGTTGACACCAAGCAGGATTGATCGGTTCCCGTTCTGGTCCAGCTCCAAGGTGGAACCGGGAACCAAACTAGGAGGACTAGTTCCTAGATTTCAAGATCGGGAATCGGACTGACCTGTCCTAAAATCGAGAACTGGATTGACCGACCGGTCTGGTCAGTTCGATGGAACCGGTAAATTTGCTGTTTTTGGCAAAAAATAAAATCAAAAATGGGAAAAATTAGGAGGAATTAGGGTTTGTTAATATTATATATATATATATATATATATATATATATATAATTGACCAGTCTAGTCCGCTCAATCCAGTTCCCACCTTAGAATCAGGAATTGGACCGACTGGCCACCGGTTCCAAAAGTGGGAATTGGGAACTAGACCACTCTCTTTGGGAACTACCCAAAACCAGCCGGTCTGGTCCGGTCCGGGCGGTTGCTGATTTAGGCGGTTTCCATTGCACACCCCTAATGCCAAGCATGTCATAGACAAATGAATTTAACATCTCCAACAAGAGGATTGAGAAACTCTCCAATGTCAAAAAGATTACTCGAAGCACTAGTGCTGTCCGAAATTATTTTACTAAAATTGCGAACATCCCAACATATGCATAAATGATCAGCTGACGATTCGCTAGGATGCCCAATTATCAGCTGGAAGATTGTAATAACGATTCAACAAATCAGGGACCAGATGGGTAGTGAGAGTCTACTGCAGTCCTAACTGTATGACAACAGCAATTACAACCTCCATGAACTGCTTCAAAGCGAATAGCTGCTTCAAAAACTAATCAACCATAACTACAACAGCCGATTAAATAGCTCATATAAAGAAGGGACTGAGGCAATGTATTTGCGAGGGATGGCATTAAATTTCCTCAGCATTTATGAGAAAGCACGGAAGAACCTTCCCTGGAAATATACGTTCAAAAATTACGCAAATTAGTGGACATCCTTTGATTAGCACCGAGTTGAATAGCCCTAGATCATGCTGCAAAGTGCCACCAAACTACTCCATGTTGAAGACACAGTTGTATCATCCAATCAGCACGGAATCTAGAGAGTTCGATATATTGCTGACACACAATGACAGCTCTGACTAAGAAGAAATAATCTCCAGCTACGCTTCAATTTCAATGCCATAATAGACATCCAGGTAGAAGTTGAGCAATGAGGACTCTATCATCCCTCTCAATCAGCTGAGTCGGAAAACTGATGGACATTTCTAGCTGAGACGTTATAAGCGAATCTACTGTCAAATTTTCTTATCAATAATAAGTTTAATATGCAATTCAGTTTTAATGCCGACTATGACATTTTGACAAAGCAGAAAAAGATTCGACTATTTAGTGGTGGTATAAACCCCTGTAAAGTAAAAAAAAATAATAAATACAACAAATTTCCTTTCCTTGGGAATTGGAAGAGAAGACCTTGTGATGCTGCTGATATGAGAGTAAGAAAAATGAACTTTGTGCTAGCTTATACTATTGAGTAAATAGAGTGGACTTGGAAATGAGCAATATTGACGGCTCGTTGTTTATAGAAACTTTGGCATTGATCAAACATTCGAGGCACAAGTCATCATACCACAGAGGAAGGGACAGTTTAGTTCACATGAGAAGTCCCGGGTAGCAGCATTGGCAACAATCCTCACCATTCCGTTTTGTTATGTTCTTTCATCTTCTGAGATTTTCAGCGCATTTTGTTGTCAACTCAATTCAGGCAAATGGCAGATTGCATTATTAACCAGAAAATAAGGAAAATGGTGCGAATACCACCTTCTTTATCTCCCAATTTATTTCCTTCTTCCATGGTCATCACCAATGTAAGTCTATAAAGATAATTAAAGACCTATAGTAAACAGTGCTGTTTGGCCAGAAAGTGAGAAAGGACTGTAAAATTATTGAGCAAAGACTTTTAAACACGACCAGAAAGTCGTAAAAACTGGTGACAAAATGATGGCACAGAATGCTTCTTCTTCTTCCTCTTTCAGCTTCTATCATTGCTTGGTGAGATTTTGTTGCCTTCTCCTGGTTGTGTCCTTGGAGGCAAGTCATGCAGAAGTTCTGGACGACCTGGAGGTGTGCGCGCGCTCTTATAGTTTTGAACCGCATCATCACATACGAACATTGTAATTCGGTCTCATACTCATTGGCTTCCAATTAGCTGTTGTCACGTGAGATTTTGAAAATAATTAATTATTGTGCTAGCTACATATGTACTTTGTCATAGATTCAGGAAAAGATTGCATGATAAATTCAGGTATTTCATCCAAAGTTATGAACACTAACTAATTCAACCTCGTGAGACTTGTTAAAAATGGTCAGAACATAAGGGCGATGGATGTGTTACACGAGATGGTCAAAACTAAACTGTGTTACGCTCTCCAATCATCTCAAAAAGTGATATGCGCGCGGCTGCATTGATCCTTAGTTAGTTCTGTCTTTTTTTCAGATGTATTTGTTATGAGGAGTCTAAAATTACCTGAAAGCTGAGAGCATAGACTTGAGAGTCCATTAACACTCTCCAAGTCGTGCCGGCTGGGAGCAGCCGACAGCAGTGGTCGTGATTGGAGAATCACGGCGGGGTGGAGGAGGTCGGGGAGGTGGGAGGAGGGGCTGACTCGGTGGGCGAGTGGAAGGGGGTGGAATCAGGAGTGACGGGGGAAGTGATGAGGAGGTTCTTGCTTGCGCATTTTGGTGGTATTGGAATATTGTTGGTGGTGGCCGTGGTGCTTTGATGGTGGCTGCAGCATGGCTCGTGGCGGTGGAGCATGGGCGCAATGGGTGATTTGGTGGTGGCCGGTGGCAGTGGGCAGTTGGTGCAGTAGTTGAGCTAATGGCATCCTTGTAGTGGTGGTGTGTAGGGGTGTGCAACAAGAACTGCTCGAACCATAAGCCGCGCGATTTCCACAATCGGTAGTCCAGTTGTCGGTTCCTATTCTTGGAATTGGTGGCTAGTCGATCACGTTCCCAATTCCAAGGTGAGAATTGGACCGATCGGACCGAATTTAATATATATAAAGTTTATATACATATATTATATATAAAACTTACTACAGCTGGAATTGCAAATATTACGGCCAAGTAGTCATCAAAACTCTTCTTGTTCCTCTTTATTTAAAGAGAAAGCCTACTTGTTAGTTTCTTTTTCCACCCGATATGAGACTAAGGCTTCAAGAAACCCTCATTCCTCACGCTCACTCACTCTCTCTCTCCCTCTCTCTCTCTCTCTCTCACTTGCTCTCCTCACTTGCAAAACACAAGGCATCCGTAGCCTCCAAGAGTCCCACATCAACCAAATACTCAGAGTATAAGAGAGATTGTTTATAAAATCTAAGCCAAGCACGATCTTTAGCCATATCATTCACAGCCTTTATGATTAAGATTTGAGTGTAAAATACATTAAATGTGATTGATGTTCGCATGAGTAAATTTTTTGCATGTGGGAACATGTGCAATTAATTTTATTGGACCGCTCGAGAACCGAATTGGATTGATTGATGAAGCACGACCACTCTTTAGTGAAAAAAGAAAACAAAAAAAGTGCTTAGTTTCGTTGGACTAGATCGGACTTGGCTGAAATTGGCAGTCCGGTTTAGTTCCCGGTCCTACGACTTAACGGTCCAATCCATGATTCCCAATTTTGAGAACCGGTTCTCCTAGTCCGGTTCTCGGTTCCATTTCGGAACTAGAGTACCTGGTCTAGTTCTCGGTTCCATTTAGAAACTAGATCGAATTGGGAACTGATCACCCCGAGAGGTGTGCATTTGAGGTGGCGAGGAGGCGGCGAATAAGTGGGTGGGTGGTGGTGGTGCGTTTGTGGTAGCAGCTTAAGTTAGTTCACGGCAATGATTAATCTTCAAACAATAAAAATGAAATTCCGCATTAAAGTTAAATCAATAGTTAAAGAAAGAAAAATAATGAAATGTAACTTCAAGGAACGAGAGTTCACTCATTAATTTCTTATTAATTAAACCAAACAAGACCCAATAATCTCCATACACTATTTTCACTAATCTCTATGTATCTGGAAATGCTCAGTGTAGTAGAAACTATACACGTGTTATTGACTTTTTAAGAAAGTGACCAATAAAAAACATGTATGAGTTGTTATTGTGTCTGACGTGGATAGGAACAAAAAGGTATTGATTAGTACCTTCATTCAAGGCCCATTCTATTGCATCCTCGAGGATGGACGGTTGGATTCATAACTTCACCCTACTGCATAGCACTTCTTCCATCTACCCATGCAGACTCTTTAGTACAAGGATGTACCCAAAAAAATTGGAAGATGCATGCACTCTCTAAAAAAAAAAAAATTAATAAGGTGAGCGAAAAAGTTGTTGGTATACATCTTCCAGATGTGAGTAAGTCTATAAAAAAAAAAAATCAACTATTATTCTACCGCATCAATCCGTGAGATTTTCTCTGAGTTCCTATACTACTAGTCTATAGTCTAGATGCATTTTCCTTCAGAATATCTGCTAATTTATTATGAGATCTATTGGCAATTAGATAGCTTGGTCTATTATGCACCTATCGTCATATACTTTCCACTTCACTTAATGATAGGAAGGGTTGTTTTTGCATCAATTGAGGTTTGTTTTATGATCTAAATAAGACTCTTACATGGCACAACTAGTCTTTACCTGCACTCCCCGATCCGGAAAAATCTAGAAGAAAAAAAAATTGATATACTAGGAAAACGTTCATGCGTAATCATTAAGCTACCAGGTATTACAAATTCTATATGGTCTCATTTATACAAATATGTAATAACAAAGTATTGCTAAAGCATCACTTCCCATGACGCATAAGACTAATGATAACTAGAGAAGTCTTATTCATATTGCAAAACTTGGATTTACTGTATTCTCCACCAAAAATGCTCCACCTAAGCATATATTTACATTTCGTTGGACAATCGGTTTTGGTCTCTTCACCTCAAAGGCTTGCCTTTTATTGTAATTAATTACATTTGAGTACTCATATTTTTTTCATGAATTGCTCCTTTATGTTATAGAGCAAATGAATAAAAGAATCTTTTACAATACTTATTCCCATTTTGTAAATTATTGTCTTTCTGTGTTCTCATAGAGTGGAATTGCTAATTAGGCGCGTGTTTTACTCCAATTGAATGACACAATGATAAAGATAAGCATAAAAGAAGAAGTTATTGATCAAACCTTTACGTCTGTTTTGCGCTATATGCACAATTGGTATCCTCAAGATGAGAACCGAATTGTAAACCATACTCCTTGTGAAAATGGGGGACAATTGAAGTTGGGAAAAAAAATCTTTTCATTTTCGTTCATTAGGATGTCATCATCAATGATTCTTTTTCCCAACACTACTCATGCGATTGGTTTTGTGATTCACGACGAACTTGCGCACATGGATTAAGCGCGTGTTATGGAATCGGTCTTCGCAGTACCACATTATCAAAGACAGATAATGGATTTCGCAGTCCAGACTTACAGCTTACAACTTTTCTTAATTCATTAGCTGTTTCTTTTTTAAATTTAGCAATCAATTAGTGTACGAACCATCTCTCACTCACCTCTACTGACTTCAACTAGGTGAATTAACACGATCCTTACATATTTAGAGTTTATTCACTAAATAAGCAATCCTATGCCAACGGGGAAAAGAGGACCGAAATATTATGTTCTTTTGCAAAGTTACATGCTTCAAATATAAACCATCAAAATTTCCCTGTGACGTCATTTTGCGACATATGAGCTGGGATGATTGCCTCATTCGATACGTAAGAAAGTGTCAAATAGAACAAAATCAAAATTTTAAATTGGTATAATGTAGTATGTTCTGTGCACACAATGACAATAGTAGAAACATTTGTATTAAGTTCTCATTTTTTCAGGCAGACAGTAGTAAGACTAGAAACGTTCATTTCGACAAGCGATCCTTCAACCCCACTCGTGTTCGCCATCATTGTGTGAGATATCTATCCTTTCAGATTTGGTTTCAAACGTGGATTTCATAGTTGTTTTCACAACAGTATAAGAGCATGATTTTGCATACTGATCTCTCCTCAACTGCCGAGTATGGGAATGAATCAATTAGAGTATTTCTTGAAATGTTCAGTTTGGCAAACAATTAGTTTTCAATGATTGAACCGAAAACTATGTTGTTATCAGACATCTAAAGTTGCAGTGATTAAATTGCCTAACAATCATCCTCTCCATACACCATCGCGTCAATTTGTGGATTGTCGGAACTTGGAAGGAGAAAATTTGGCAAAACTGATGAGAATAAATCCATCCATCTGCACTTCTGCTCTTCACCGTCTTGTTCGAGAATCTGGCGATCTCGTTAAACCTCTCACTTCTCATCCCATCTTTGCATCGAACCATTTTCTTTCACGTCGCTCCCACGGTTGCCCATCCACTGCTGGAGTGAGTGATTCAAATGGATCAATCTGAACTTGTGACCTTTGTGGTGAACAAATGCAGAAATGGCGGATTGGTGGAAGCTGACAATGCTTTATTCTTCTTGGAGAGGACGATTCGAGTGAACTCTCTTGACCTCCCTGTTTCGCCCAACTCTTGGGGGTTGGGGCCAAGATGAAGCATTACCCCGTCACCATTGACATGATCGAGCGGATGGGTTCGAAAGTAACGACTCCCAACAGTTCTACTCGCAACATTATGATGAATTACCTCTGCCAATTGAAAAGATCCGATCTCGGGTCCTCAGTTGTGTAAAATGGTCAAACTTGGACTTGAACCCACATCTGCGAGCTTTTAACACTATGATCAATGGGCTCGTTGGAGAGGGTAGAATCACCAAAGCCATGAGCTTGGCGGATGAAATGTTGGCCAGACAATCGAGGTAGATATAACCACGTGCCAAGCCATGATGAGGGATTGTGCAGAACCGGCAATACTGGAAAAGCGGTTCGATTGCTGAAGAATTTGGAAGACACAGGCTGAGAGCTAGATGTGACCATGTACACCACGATCGTCGGCGGTTATTGCAGGGAGTATCAACAATTTATCGGTATAAAACCCTGCAAAGAATAAAAAAGAACATTTCCTTCGGAATTGGAAGACCGGACTTTGTGATGCTGCTGCTGCTGATACGAGAGCAAGGAAATTGAACTTTTGCAAGCTTATACTACTCAATAAATGAAGGGGACTTGGAAATTAGCACTTTGGCTTATATCAAATATTTCATGAATTAGTCATCATACCAGTATACCACAGAGGAGGTGGCACCGGAGTCCACATGAGAAGGTCCCGGTATGAGTGGTAGCTGCAATTTTGTTCTCAACTCAGTTGAGGCAATCTTCGTCTTCTCCTTCCCCTTCTCCTTTCCCTTCTTCATTCCTTGGTGAGATTTTGTTCCCTTCTCTTGGTTGTCCTTCAAGGCAAGTCGTTAAGAAGTTTTGGACAACCCGAAGGTGTGTCTCTTATAGTTTGAACCGCATCATCAAATGTAAACCCTGTATTTGGGTCTCACACTCATTGGCTTTTCCAATCAGCTGTTGTCACATGAGATTTTGAAAATAATTATAATTCTACTAGCTACATGTGTACTTCGTGATAGATTCAGGAAAAGAATGTATGATAAATTCAGGTTGTTTATGATATTTCATCAAAAGTTATGAACACAAACAAATTCTACCTTAGAAGACTTAAAACTAGTCTCCACCCGAGCACTTGCTAATTGGTCAGAAAATGAGGGCGATGCATGTGTTACACGAGATGGTTGAGAGCAAAAATGCGTCACACTCTCCAATCATCTCGAAGAGAGATAAAGGCGCGGTTGCATGGATCCTTAGTTCTGTCTATTTTTAGATGTATTTGGAATAAGAGTCTAAAATTCGTTGAAAGTAGTAAGCATAAACTTGAGAGTCCATCAATATAAACAAGATTATTTTGAACTGGTCCAGATTCTGGCGATCTACGAGTGACCTATTCAATGAATCTCATATATCAACACCAAAATCTGGGGACATTAGTTTTGCCACACATTCCAGGGGTGGGATTAATTCGCAGTTGGATCGCAATCAACAGAATTCATTATCAACCAAAGAAATAGAAAACAACGGACTTAAGAGAAGAGAAGTCAGCAATTAGCAAGATCATCCTTGTTTGTGTTTATGAACAGAACGGATGCTGAAAAGGCGAAGTGCCCAAACTACAGAACAAAAAGGCATACTTGTTACATGGTTATTTTGCAATATCCAATTAGTGAAATCAGCAATACGAAATTGTTTGCTAGGAGGCTATATTTAACTTTACAAATTCAATGCTGCATACATGAGATTTAAGCTCATCGTATCAGAGACCTTTATCACAACATTCAAAAGATATCACGAACTGATAGAAAAAGAGGAGATTGTCATCATGCATCCTAGTTCACGGATTTCTGGTGAAATTCCACAGCTCACATAGTATAAGCACACAAGTTGCTCTATTATGGTACAACTGGTAGTACATACCTCCATCTGCAGAGCCTCATCAGGTTTGAAAGTGATATCATTAGAACGAGACCGCATCAAACAACTCCGCATTAGGGTAACATGCAGAAAAATCAGCACGTACATATTCGATTAACAGAGAGGTAGAACCTAACAAGCACACAACACATTCAATTAAATATAAGTACACAAGTCACTCTTTCACAGTTATGGTAGGACTGGCAGTGCATACCTCTATCTGCAGAGCCTAACTGAGTTTGGGAATGATACCATTAGAGCGCATTGCATAAAAGAACTCTGAATCTGGTTAACATGTAGAAAAATCAGCACGTATGTATTTGCTTAATAGAGGTAGAACCTAATGAGTATACAAAAAGTAGATTCAACTGAAAAATAATACATTCACAATCATTCATCTCTGTGCTGATGAAACCATATCAAGTGCTTTGATCTTCACAAGCATAAAAAACTTCCTTAGGACACTTTAGTTGGCCCGTGAGCCTGTTCAAGGTCGCACAAAAGCTAGCCTTCAGTTGTTGCTGATGACACCTCAGCAAAATCCTTCTTCTTCATTCGATCGTTCTTTGGTATGGACTATGAATTGCCTCAGCCAAGTTAGCCAGACCCAAATCAATCATTTGATAAAATGATTCCACGACAACATCAGGATCAAACGGGATGCAAAATAATAAGCAAAATCTTAATCTCCTCACCTAGCTTGTTTTACAGAGCAGACAAAAAATTGTCCCAATTATGCAAAAGGTCATCTATACAGCTCTTTGAATTGAAGTCCAAAAGTAAGCCTTGATCATTACATAAACCAACCGGACCTGTCACAAAAGTAGCACCAATTTATCTCGCTTGATAATCTTTCAATGGTCTCACAATTGTTTATGGAAAGCCTGCCTACAATCATTAATGAAAAAGGCTAGCCAAAACTAACTTTTACTTTTGTAAATCATGCACCAAAAAAAAAAAAAAATTGAACCTTGATTTTTATTTTAGCTCAATTTCTCTTCCTTACCGGGAATTCATGCTCGAATGAACAATGGACAAGCTTTCCCATCATCACAAAAATTGAAGCTGTTTGCGCTAAACAGGATATCTACCATTAGTGAAATCTGACACATAAAATTGCTCACTAAAGGAGTTCAAAATGGCGAAGGATCTTTTTTAAAGGAAAATACTAGTTTGAGACATAGAGAAAAAAGGGATCTGGCGTGCAGTTTATAAATTGAGTTGCAGAAGATCAACCTCTTGATGAAAAATTCTCATCTTGGGTTTACCAAAAGGGAAACTGTAAATCACTAATTTTTGTTTACCTATATCATTAATTTTCATTTGTTGCCTCACAAGCTGCCAATCTATCTGCAAAACTTGCCGATTGAAGATTAGCTGAAAAAACATTGCCCAGATGCAATCAACAGCAAATATATTTAGGCAAATCCATATCAAATAGATACCAAGTGTCGAGCAAATAATTCTTAAAAGATATATCTATTAGAAAAGTATTACACTTTTCGCTCATGCGAGTTGTTAAAGGACGAAGAATCTTACTAGATGGCCAACGCCTTCTAATGTATGAAGAACCACAATCGAATCTAAATTTTGATCTTGGCTGAAGCATCATGTTAGGTTCTAGGACTGACTTCCCCACTCTTGCAATTATGTAAGACTGGGTGTCATGCCCCGATCCTCGGTCACATGACCATCCTTCGTTTGGTCAATTTTAAAAGCGATATCCCAGGACGTATCGCTGACCCATTCATTTTAAATATGCACATGCGGAAGTAATTATAAATCCCCAAACAATAAAATAATGTGATAGAAAAGCACGGCCATATTTTTCAAACCAACATTAAGCTTTTTATAAACACAGAGGTTTCTTTACACATCAAGTCACTTACAAAAACATTGGCTTAAACAAAAAGGGACTGCCCTATGACTATCGAGTCAGATAGGTTTGCCAATTCTGTTTCATTTACTTCTCCAAACTCCAAGACCTCTGGTCCTCCACCAATATGATTTATGGACCTGAGAATGGTTATACAATAACCAGTGAGACTACGTCTCAACAAGTTCCACCCTCCTAAGACTCGATTAGGAAACCAATACACATTAGGGCTGCTTATGCACAACACAAGTAAGAGGATTTACCTTTGTTGACACCTAAATTTAAGAGAGGTCGCAACAGCTTTGGCCTCGGTTCCATACTGTAAGTCAAGGTTATATACAGATGCCTCATATCACATCAATCAACCAATTAGTCAATTCACGACATTAGATCAAAGAATTGATCAATCGACTTAGTCGATCACGTGTTACTTAGACTATTCTCCAGTCATTTCATTCCATACTATCTATGAATCCGATCAACATCCAGGATTCCTCAATCAATAATGAACTATAGATAGTATTATATTATCTCCAGATGACATATAGAGCCATCGAGTGGGCATGCATAATGTTCTATCTCCGAGACGACATATAGAGTCATCGAGCCGTTATAACATACATGTGCATAACATTCTATCTCCAGGACGACATATAGAGTCATCGAGTCGTTATAACACACCGTTGGGTCATACCATCCTATCTCTAGGCTAACATATAGAGTTATCGAGCCGGTATATAAACAATTCTTTCTCAAGATGACATGAGAGTCATCGAGCTATCAAATCACACCGTCCCATCTCCAAGGCGACATATCGAGTCATCGAGCCGGTGTACACGCAATTATTTCTCAAAATGACAGGAGAGTCATCGAGCCATAATAGTATAACGTCCATTCTCCATATGACATACGAATCATCGAGCCGTTATAGTACTTTTGTTCCAATGACACAATCAATTTTACCCTTTTTATCTTACTTGATAAAAGTATTCGTGCATGGATACACGGTCGGCCTTAATCAAAATACAATAATTATCATTTTAGAATTTCTCACCATTTTCATTAGTCTACCAAAATATTTTTTGCGCTGTTAACCGACGCCCGGTAATTACCAATTAATTACCACAAATCAATTCATTTAGGATTAAATCCTAAAAATACGTAATTAAATCTATTTAACACAACATAGAGCTCAAATAAATAAACAAACTGCACCACGACAATCAGCATAAAATTTTGGTCGTCGACTATCCTAGCCTAATTTCCAAAAAAAATAATTAATTAATTAATTATAAAAATTAATTATTAAATACCAATAAATCCAATTTAGGCTCGTAATGCCTAATTGGAGCCCGAGTTGGGTCCGGAAAAATCCCAAAAGACATTCAATAAATACTATAGCATTTTTACTCCTTAATGACTAAATCTACCACCTAACATGCATTGAAATTAACTAACAATATTAATCAATTCTAATCTAACCACCTAATCCCACTTAATTATTACTAATCAACCCATAAGCATCATTAGTATACTAATCAAGGATTAGTAAGCTAAATTCACTGGAATAACGCACGGGTCAGTTCAAACCGACGGGAACGGCACAGGGAACGCTTTTCTCCAAAGCGAGCCCAGGAACCGAGGCCCACAAGCACCTCAAAACAGGCCAAAGAGGTGGCTGGAAACCCACTTCGAAACTTGTTGCTCTTGGTGGCGAAGAAACGGTGAAAGGCAGCTTCGATTGAGCTTCCACAGAGCTGAACAGCAGCGGCTAGGCGAGAGGGACGCGGCCAAGGGGGCGACGACGTGCGGGTAGTGCGGTGCGCGAGCGGTGGCTAGCAAACCAGCAACAGCATGGCATTGCTGGCGGCTCCGATCCTCCTTGCTGGTTGCTGGTTGAGCAAATGAAGGGAGAGAGAGATGCTATCACCGGCTAAGGAGGGGTGAGGGAGAGAGGATAACAGAGAAGGGGAGACAAGGGCCTCATATGGCCTTATTTTCCAACTTTTTGTCTCTCATTTGCTTGCCCATGAAGCTAGCATTCCATGGCTGAGATTCAGCCAACAACACACCCCATGCAACCTCTCAAATGGTCAATTTGGCTAAGGGGAAGGGGGAGCTACGAATTTAGCTTCTATTGGCTTCAATTGGCCACTTATCTCATCTCAAATCCCTCAATTGATAATTTTCCTCATCTAAGAATCCCTCATGCTTCTCAATTTTGAAACCAAAATTAATCTTCGGCCTTAATTGAATAAAAACGGTCATAAACCGACTTTTTCCCAAAAAGTCTCGGTTATCAGAAAAATCTTTATAGATTGAGTTGTGGGTCCTAGAATTTATTGTGACATGACAGAATTTTCCATTTCTAAAATCGAACTCAAATTGGCGGTTAATTTTCATTCGGTGCGTTTTTAGCGTAACCTAGGCTATTTGGTAGTTTTCAGAATTTTTTAGGGCAAATGACCGGTGGTTGATTTTCTTCAAGCTACATTGAATCCACTCGACACATTGGCGACTCTCGGTTCTCGTGAAAATCTCGATGACTTAATTACAGACACATGGTACCAAAACGACAATAAAATCAAATTAGTGCCGATCGACAAGAATTTTCCACTTTAGTGGAGTCTCCCACGATCGGTCACATTCCTCAGTCGAACCGACCTATATCTGATCTCAATTCGATTTTTAATTATGCCGTAATGACATCTAAATATGAGCATGATTGAGAAGTTAATTCCTGGTCGAATTCTCAAGTCTATTGCCTTAAAGTCTCTTAACGGCTTACCCGAATAGTGTCACGCCCCGATCCTCAGGCACGTGCACATCCTTCTATTTGGTCGATTTTATAATGCGATATCCCAGGACTAGTATCGCCGACCCTTTCAGTTATTAAGCACATGCGGAAGCAATTAAAATCCCCAGACAATAAAACGATGGGATAGAAAAGCAGGGCCATATTTTTTTTTTTTTTTTTTTTTTTTGATAACCCAGGGAACCTCCGAACGCCGCTTCGCGGGGAGAGTAAACCCTGGAGCGCCGGGGGCCCCCACCGCTGACCCCCAAGCGCAGGTAAGTCGCGCGTTATGCATTGAAGCATCGCTTCCACGAAGGTTTGAACCCTTCCCAGCAGGGCCATATTTTTCATATTGAAATTTATAACCAAACTTTTATACAAAACCAAAAACCACTTCAAAACTATTCACATCAAAGAGAGATCTCAAAAGAAGGTAGGATCTCAATCCATCCATGCCATACTCAAGGCCCATCTCGGCATTATCTTCTTCTTTCAAAATCCTTCCCTTCAAGTTTCACCTCCAAGTTCTCCTTCCCAGACTTCTCCTCCTCAGCTCCTTATCGGGTCCTGAAATGTTTTTCCCCAAACTGGGATGAGACTACATCTCGGCAAGTTCTACCCCACTAAGCCCGATTAGTAAACCATTATACTATAGGCTGCCTAAACACGCACAGGGCAGATGACGTACCTTAGCATCAGATCCCACATGCAAGTCAGTACAATTCATAATATGCACCTAAGCAATCATATCACAGATCGAAGCATCGATCAAATCGACCCAGTCAATTAAATGCCAACAAGACCACTCACGGTCATTTCCAATCAGTCAATCAATTCACGACGTCAAATCAAAGCAATGATCAATCGACCTAGTCGATTACAAGCCATCACGACCCATGCTCAGTCGGCATATTCAATACTATCTATGAAGTCCTATCGAATCAGGACTGCTCACCCAAAGCTGATAAGTAGATAGCATAGCTTACTCAAAGCTGATAATAAGGTATACTGCTCACCCAAAGCTGGCATATCGCCCGTAGGTCGATATAGTATACCGGTATACTGCTCACCCAAAGCTGACATATCGCCCGAAGGCCGATATAGTATACCATATGCTCACCCAAAGCTGATAATAAAGTATACTGCTCACCCAAAGCTGACATATCGCCCGTAGGTCGATATAATATACTGGTATACTGCTCACCCGAAGCTGACATATCGCCCGAAGGCCGATATAGTATACCCTATGCTCACCCAAAGCTGATAATAAAGTATACTGCTCACCCAAAGCTGACATATCGCCCGTAGGTCGATATAGTATACTAGTATACTGCTCACCCAAAGCTGACATATCGCCCGAAGGCCGATATAGTATACCCTCTCTATAGTCCAATTTTCCCATTATTCTCTATAGCCCACCAAAACACTTTTGGTGCTATCAACCGACACCCGGTTGTTTTCCAATTAATAATCAAATATTAATCCATTAAAGGATAATTCTCAATTTCACAAATAATTCAATTCAGCACAAACTAAAGCTTGATTAAATAAACGAACTGCGCCATGACAATCGGCACGAAATTTCGGTCGTCGCCCATCTCAATCTTAATTTCTGAAAAATAAATAAATAATTAATTAATTTCGAAAATTAATTATTTATTACTAAAAATTCTGTTTAGCTCAAAATAAGGTCCAATTGAATACCCGGACTTCACCACGGTCATCAACATAATTTTCCGATCACGGGTCATCCCAGTTGAATTTTCAGTAAATAAATAATTATTTAATTAATTTCGAAAATTAATTAATATTAAAAATTCAATTTAGCTTAAAATAAAGTCTGATTAAATAAACGGACTTCACCACAGTCATCCTCATAATATTCCGGTTCCAGACCATCTCCCTTAAATTTTCGGAAAATAAATAATTATTTAATTTAATTCCGAAAATTAATATTTAAATGCCAAAAATCTCACTTAAGCCCGAATCATCAAATTGAAGCTCAATTAGAGGTCCGAAAATTCCCGAGATACTCCCAATAAATAGTAGACAACGTCTACTTGTTAATTGCACAATCAATTTATCTAAATCGCATCACAATTGACTAATAATTACTAATTACTTCTAATCTAACAACCTAAACATAATTAATTAAAACTAAACCAACTTAAAGCATAATTAGCCAACTAATCCGGGATTAGTGAGATTACTCACCAAATCGCGCGCAAATCGGATCAATCCGACGGCGGCGGTGCGAGGAACAACTCTTCCCAAAGCGCGGCTCGGGTTCGGGGCCGGGAAACGGCCCAAAACGGCCTTGAACAGTGCTGGAAACCCATTTTTCCAGCTGCTGTTCATGGCCAAACGAGGCTGTTCCGGTGGCTGAGATGGCGGAGCAAGGCCGGCGGAGGGCGAGGGGAACGTCGGGGAGGTCGGGCGGAGTTGGGCGGTGGCCGGAGGTGGCCGGACGGTGGCTGGTCGGTGCGGACAAGGGCGAAACAGGGCTGATTCGCGGCTGGATCGCGCGGGACGGCGGGACGACGGCGAGCGGCGGGCACTCGAGCGCGGCGCGGACGCGGGCGCGGGCGGCGGTGAGGCGGCGGGACGAGCTGCTCCGTCGAGCTGCAGCCGTGTGGCTTCTTCTTCCTCGCTTCTGGTTTTCACGAGCGAGAAACGAAGGAAAGGGGAAGCCTTCGGTCACGTGGGGGAAAAAGTGGGAGAGAGGAGAGAGAGAGAAGAGATAAGAGAGAGAAAAGTGAGCGGTGGGGGGGAAAAAGAAAGCTGTCCGCACGTTGGGGACGGGAAAGGAGAGAGAAGAGAGAGAAAAGAAAGAAAAAGAAAGAAAAGAAAGGAAAAGAGAGGGAGAGAGAGAAAAGAAATAAAACAATAGCCTTAATTTTCTTTTCTTTTCTCTTTCCCTTTCTATTTCTTTTCGGGCTTCAAATTTTTCTTCCGATAATTTCTTTATTGAAATTTCGGACCCGTCAATAAATTGACGAGCGATGAGGCAGGATCTTATTTATCCAGTCAAATTAAAACTCGAAAATCTGGATGTCACAACTCTTCCCCTCTTATAAAAATTTCGTCCTCGAAATTTAAACCTTTACCAATCCATAAACGAAAGGTGGGGGTATTGCCGTCTCATCGAGTCTCACTTTTCCACGCTGATCATTCGGTCTCGTGGCATTGTCTGACCACTTTGACTAAGGAGATCATCTTTGTACACAAAATCTGCTCTTTCTGAACCAACAACTGAACTGAGCTTCTCACATAATACATTCTGTCATCCACATCTGATCTCTTTTTCTCGACCCCCTAATAAATTTTTGAATCTCAACGATTCAAAATTTCTGACAGTTCTGAGCAGTCTTTACTCTGACATTGATCTGACAACTGTAAACACTGATTTTTGAGCTGACTCTGGACTTGCGATTTTCTGATTTCCGATCTCATCTCAACCGATTGAAATCCTGTACACTCTGCTTTGCACTGATTAAAAAGAAACTATCTGACTGATCTGCTGAAACTGGGAATCTCTGGTCAAGATCTGATATAACTCTGGCACTGATCTTGGCAACGGTAATCACTGGCAACTGTAATGACTTTGGCTTGAAATCTTTATTCACTTTCTTTTCTCCACTGAAATTCTGTACCATCTGCTATACATTGCTTAATAAAGAATCCTCTGAAAACTCTGCCGAACTTATAATCTCTGATTTAGATTCGAAATATAATTCATCCTCGACACTCCATGCCAGCGAATTATTTAACGCACACACTTCGGTATACCCACTCTGTAACAAGATAGGATCTTCAATTTCTGAAATCGAACTTAGATTGGCGGTTAATTTCACTTCGACACGTTTTTAGTGTGACCTAGGCTACCGGGTAGTGTTCAGAGCTTTTTAGGACAAATGACCCGTGGTCGATGTTCTTCGAACCACAATGAACCCACTCGACACATTGGCGACCCTCGATTATCGTGAAAATCTCAAAGGTTCAAATACGGACACAGGGTACCAAAACGATAGAAACATCAAATTAGTACCGGTCGATGAGAATTTTCCAATTTAGTGGAGTCACCCACGATCGGTCATTCATCTCAGTCGAGCCGATCTATTTCTGATTTCAAATCGATTTTATACTGTGCCGCAATGATCTCTAAAGACGAGCACGGTCGAGAAGTCGATCCATGGTCGAATTCTTAAGTCTATTTGCCTTAAGGTCCTTAATAACTCACCGAGCTAGTCTAGTTATCTCATGAGTGGCCAACTCAGAGAAAAACACTATAATCGCGTCGATGAAATGCCCAATTTATCTAATCGAAATCAGAGCCCGAAATCTGGATCGCACACTCAAAACAAGATATATTCGTACTGTACCAAAGTGGACCAACTCCATCTATCGATCAACCACTATTCTCAAATGGTATCAGTAATCCCCTGAATTCTTAGCAAGCCTATCACAATGTTCCATTGTGATATATTTCCATTCCCACTTGGGACTCTCAAGTGATGGTAAAAATTCTCCTAGTTCGCATTACTGAACTTCCACTTACTGACACCTCTGACGCTTTCAACCTACTCAGCTGTATTTATCTTCATATCAGCTTACTAGTCTAGTTAATGTTGATTCCGATTTACTTGCACCAGCTGGTCAAAGCTGCGATACTATAGTGAACTTCCGACAAGATCTTTTCCCTGAGTGCTATACTGTCAAGTGCACTCAATTCCTCATGGAACCCGAACGTTCCACCCTCAAAAGTTTCAAAGTTAGATTCTTTCTTGCCAGCATCCTCTTATAAGATCTTCTGAACATCTCAGTCTGTCAACTAGGCGCCGATTCTAACTTGAACATTTGGTTCAATTTTGAGGGCGGCTATAAAATTTAAAAGGTAGCCTACCTCAAATTTGAAAACCAAATTTCGAACCTTTTTTTTTTTTTTTAAGTAAAGTTTATACTTTAGCCAGCCTATGCATAATCGAAGGCTCTCGGCTCAACACATAAATTACTTCTTTCATTCTCCCAAGATAATACCAAATAACATCATTATAGTTCTGCCAAAATTCTGATTCACGACACTGTTTCATGTTCAACTTGTTGGGTCTCAACTGGCGGGACGATTATACAACAATCTTCTCATGTTGTATCAATACATACCCAGTCGTTGGCAAGGCACATCACTAAAGGTTTCATGCTTTCCAAAGCCAAATGAAAAGTTTAGCATAAGTGCGGTAGCTTGATCTTACTGAAGCTCTAGAAACTATCCTCGTACTTGTCTATGCCAATGAATTTCTCTTCTTTCTCAAGAGGTCAAGCCCATGATGATACTGATGCTGGAAATTATTTCACAAACCTTCCGTAATAATCTGTCCAATCCCCACAACTTCTGATCTCTGACATTGATGTCGGTCTCGGTCCATTAACAACTGATTCGATCTTGGCTGGGTCCATGAAGATTCCTTTACCTGTAACCACACGACCATTCTTAGGGGCATCTCGTGATTCTCAACACTTAATGAACACCCTATAATGTTGCTACACCACACGATCACCATTGATCTAGTTATTCTTTGAACACTCGATTTGTCAAATCTATGACAGCGGCTGGAGCGTTCGTCAAATCAGATGGCTTTACATTATTCTCACAAGGACAAGTGCGAAATGCCGTCTTCAGTATAACCTCCTTCCTGGTTCTCAACTAACAATAACCTGTCCTCAAGTCGATCCTTGAAGACATCCACACTCTTTATAACAAATCGCCCAATTCGTCGATCTTTGACAATGAACACTTATCCTTGATTGTCACTTGATTGGGCCGACTATAGTTGATGCATAATTGCAACAAACCATCTTTCTTTCTCTTTTCCACAAAACTGATGATCCCTCAAGTGATGCACTGATATGCCTGAATTCCTCATTCATCAATCCTCACATCTACACCATTGGTTCTATCAATTCAAACAACAACAACCGGTAAGAACTTTTTAAAGAATGGTTCTATTCCAGATGTTAACTCGATCGTAATTCTATCTCTTTCTCTGGCAACGGTCTGACCACTTTTCTGGCAACACTTCCCATAATTCTTGGACTACTGAGAAGTTCTCGATTTTTAATTCTTCAATTTGCCTTATCTCAGATCATTGCTCACTAATCTCGATAACTTCTGTCTGACAATCAGGTTACCTCAAGTGACGAGATCAAAGAAGTCAAGGACCCTTCTCAACTCTCAGTAAAACTCGGTACTTCTACATGCTCCTGGAATAAGCTGGGTTACTCTACCATAACAATTCATCACCATATAATGCTCAAGAACCAATTCTTTCCACACTTGACAAATAAGTCATACACCAACAGCCAATCAAGTATAACTCTAATCAATGGTTATTTTCCTACAGCCTTAATCAACAACTGAAATTCCACACTTACAATCCCAACATTATCTGGCACTATTCTGATAAAATCACCTCAAAATATTCATTCATTGAATAAGGCATAGTCGGTTCCGTTCCTGTTCCTTTTGCCATCTTGCTGGCATTCCAACGGTAGTAACAGTGTTGGTGTTCTTTTTAAACTCCAACCGATAGTCCCTCACTTGATGGCTGTGCTCACTACCATCAAAGCATGTTCTAGTCATTCTCGAACACAGGATTAATCCATGCATTCCTTCCATACTTTCGGCACTCATCAGGTGAGTCTTCAATCTCCTGTCCTCAAAATAAATGAGACTGATCCATACCATCTTCCATGTAACATATCTTCCACGGAACAACATGTTCCATTTGTCTGACTACTGACTTGACTATGCCGCCCTTCCTATTGGGTGGAATAGAATACTTTTCTCTTGACCTCGGTCTTTCCTCTGACCGATTTCCATTTCTGCCTGAACTGAATCTGTTCTTTGACTTGGAAGCGATGGCTTGATCCCAGATCATATCCCCACTCTGGATCTCAACAGATGAAGCGACAATGGCGATTACAACACTGACGGCAGTAGAGATAGCGACAACGACAACGGCTTGATCCTGAGCTTACTGGCTCATCCAGTTCCCAAGGAACACTTGCATCAAAACGATCCTATCAAACTTAGGATCATTCGACGCTGCTACACAAGTACCAACCTGCAGTGGTACTCTTACACTCGAGCTGGCCAGAGCCGACACTCTGCCACAACCACCTCGGGTACCGACATTTGTCAGTGCTTTATCCCGAGTCACAGAGGACATTGTCCTCTTACTAGGAGTTCTTAGCTCCTGCTCGCTCATGGTTCAGTCTTTACACTGAAACCCGTCTTCCACATCCACACTGGATTAGAAGATGAGCGATCCTCACACGACAATCAATTCTAGCATTCAGCTTACACATACATGCACCAACATGAATTTAAAGGCCTTTCCTACTAACTATCCCATGGTCAATGCTCCTTATCACTCCAATCTTCAACCTTGCTCTGATACCACTTAAACAGGATGTCACGCCCCGATCCTCAGGCACGTGCACATCCTTCTATTTGGTCGATTTTATAATGCGATATCCCAGGACTAGTATCGCCGACCCTTTCAGTTATTAAGCACATGCGGAAGCAATTAAAATCCCCAGACAATAAAACGATGGGATAGAAAAGCAGGGCCATATTTTTCATATTGAAATTTATAACCAAACTTTTATACAAAACCAAAAACCACTTCAAAACTATTCACATCAAAGAGAGATCTCAAAAGAAGGTAGGATCTCAATCCATCCATGCCATACTCAAGGCCCATCTCGGCATTATCTTCTTCTTTCAAAATCCTTCCCTTCAAGTTTCACCTCCAAGATCTCCTTCCCAGACTTCTCCTCCTCAGCTCCTTATCGGGTCCTGAAATGTTTTTCCCCAAACTGGGATGAGACTACGTCTCAGCGAGTTCTACCCCACTAAGCCCGATTAGTAAACCATTATACTATAGGCTGCCTAAACACGCACAGGGCAGATGACGTACCTTAGCATCAGATCCCACATGCAAGTCAGTACAATTCATAATATGCACCTAAGCAATCATATCACAGATCGAAGCATCGATCAAATCGACCCAGTCAATTAAATGCCAACAAGACCACTCACGGTCATTTCCAATCAGTCAATCAATTCACGACGTCAAATCAAAGCAATGATCAATCGACCTAGTCGATTACAAGCCATCACGACCCATGCTCAGTCGGCATATTCAATACTATCTATGAAGTCCTATCGAATCAGGACTGCTCACCCAAAGCTGATAAGTAGATAGCATAGCTTACTCAAAGCTGATAATAAGGTATACTGCTCACCCAAAGCTAGCATATCGCCCGTAGGTCGATATAGTATACCAGTATACTGCTCACCCAAAGCTGACATATCGCCCGAAGGCCGATATAGTATACCATATGCTCACCCAAAGCTGATAATAAAGTATACTGCTCACCCAAAGCTGACATATCGCCCGTAGGTCGATATAATATACTGGTATACTGCTCACCCGAAGCTGACATATCGCCCGAAGGCCGATATAGTATACCCTATGCTCACCCAAAGCTGATAATAAAGTATACTGCTCACCCAAAGCTGACATATCGCCCGTAGGTCGATATAGTATACTAGTATACTGCTCACCCAAAGCTGACATATCGCCCGAAGGCCGATATAGTATACCCTCTCTATAGTCCAATTTTCCCATTATTCTCTATAGCCCACCAAAACACTTTTGGTGCTATCAACCGACACCCGGTTGTTTTCCAATTAATAATCAAATATTAATCCATTAAAGGATAATTCTCAATTTCACAAATAATTCAATTCAGCACAAACTAAAGCTTGATTAAATAAACGAACTGCGCCATGACAATCGGCACGAAATTTCGGTCGTCGCCCATCTCAATCTTAATTTCTGAAAAATAAATAAATAATTAATTAATTTCGAAAATTAATTATTTATTACTAAAAATTCTGTTTAGCTCAAAATAAGGTCCAATTGAATACCCGGACTTCACCACAGTCATCAACATAATTTTCCGATCACGGGTCATCCCAGTTGAATTTTCAGTAAATAAATAATTATTTAATTAATTTCGAAAATTAATTAATATTAAAAATTCAATTTAGCTTAAAATAAAGTCTGATTAAATAAACGGACTTCACCACAGTCATCCTCATAATATTCCGGTTCCAGACCATCTCCCTTAAATTTTCGGAAAATAAATAATTATTTAATTTAATTCCGAAAATTAATATTTAAATGCCAAAAATCTCACTTAAGCCCGAATCATCAAATTGAAGCTCAATTAGAGGTCCGAAAATTCCCGAGATACTCCCAATAAATAGTAGACAACGTCTACTTGTTAATTGCACAATCAATTTATCTAAATCGCATCACAATTGACTAATAATTACTAATTACTTCTAATCTAACAACCTAAACATAATTAATTAAAACTAAACCAACTTAAAGCATAATTAGCCAACTAATCCGGGATTAGTGAGATTACTCACCAAATCGCGCGCAAATCGGATCAATCCGACGGCGGCGGTGCGAGGAACAACTCTTCCCAAAGCGCGGCTCGGGTTCGGGGCCGGGAAACGGCCCAAAACGGCCTTGAACAGTGCTGGAAACCCATTTTTCCAGCTGCTGTTCATGGCCAAACGAGGCTGTTCCGGTGGCTGAGATGGCGGAGCAAGGCCGGCGGAGGGCGAGGGGAACGTCGGGGAGGTCGGGCGGAGTTGGGCGGTGGCCGGAGGTGGCCGGACGGTGGCTGGTCGGTGCGGACAAGGGCGAAACAGGGCTGATTCGCGGCTGGATCGCGCGGGACGGCGGGACGACGGCGAGCGGCGGGCACTCGAGCGCGGCGCGGACGCGGGCGCGGGCGGCGGTGAGGCGGCGGGACGAGCTGCTCCGTCGAGCTGCAGCCGTGTGGCTTCTTCTTCCTCGCTTCTGGTTTTCACGAGCGAGAAACGAAGGAAAGGGGAAGCCTTCGGTCACGTGGGGGAAAAAGTGGGAGAGAGGAGAGAGAGAGAAGAGATAAGAGAGAGAAAAGTGAGCGGTGGGGGGGAAAAAGAAAGCTGTCCGCACGTTGGGGACGGGAAAGGAGAGAGAAGAGAGAGAAAAGAAAGAAAAAGAAAGAAAAGAAAGGAAAAGAGAGGGAGAGAGAGAAAAGAAATAAAACAATAGCCTTAATTTTCTTTTCTTTTCTCTTTCCCTTTCTATTTCTTTTCGGGCTTCAAATTTTTCTTCCGATAATTTCTTTATTGAAATTTCGGACCCGTCAATAAATTGACGAGCGATGAGGCAGGATCTTATTTATCCAGTCAAATTAAAACTCGAAAATCTAGATGTCACAAATAGTCTAGTTATCTCGAAAGTGATCAGTTCTGAAAACAAACCTATAGGCGCATCGATGAAATGCATGATTAATTAAGTAGAAAATAGGACTAAAAATCTGGAATGTCACACTAGGAATTGAGTGTGACATCCCAAATTTTCAACCCTGTCTTCTACTGAATAAATCGGGCATTTCATTGACGTGTCTATAGGGTTGTTCTCAGAGCTGATCACTCTCAAGATAACTAGACTAGCTGGGTAAGCCATTAAAGAATATTAAGGCAATAGACTTGAGAATTCGACCAGGAAGTGGCTTCTCGACCGTGTTCATCTTTAGAGGTCATTACTGCACAGTAAAGATCGAATTGAGATCAGAGATAGGTCGGTTCGACTGAGATGTGTGGCCAATCGTGGGTGACTCCACTAAATTGGAAAATTCTCGTCGACCGGCACTAATTTGATTTTCTGTCGTTTTGGTACCCTGTGTTGGTAGTTGAGCCCTCGAGATTTTCACGACAATTGAGAGTCGCCAATGTGTCGAGTGGGTTCATTGTGGCTCGAAGAAAATCGACCACGAGTCAATTGCCCTAAAAAGTTCTGAAAACTACCCGGTAGTCTAGGTCACACTAAAAGCACGCCGGAGTGAAATTAACCGTCGATTTGAGTCAGATTTCAGAAATCGAAAGTTCAGTGATGTCACAGGCTATTTTTGGAGCATCGACTCAGTCTCAGAAGATTTTCGGAGATTCGGGAAATTTTACGGAAATTGGGTTCGGACGTCGTGGGAGTTTGGCCGAAGTTCAGATTGGCTAAATTAATGGGAAATTTGACTTTTGGGTGAGCCTGTGTGTGTCGGAGATTTATAGAAAATTTCTTGGGATTTTTCTACGTCGAAATTGGACCTCAATTTGGGAATTTATTGGAGAAATTGAAGTCAAATGGTGAAATTCGTATCATCCCCTTCCCCTAGCCCAAAATTGACCAATTGAGAAGTTGTGAGAGTTGTTGGTGTGGCCAAATGAAGGCCAAGGTTTAATACTTGGCCTAGATTGATTGTTGAAGATATTTCTTGTGGAAAATTGACAAGGATGGCCCACCCTCCCTCTTATCTTCTTCCTCACGCACGGCTCCTCTTCACTTGGTTCCTTAGATTTCAACTCCTGCTTTAATTCTTTCGGAAGAAGTCCAGCAAAGCCTCCCCGCGTACAGTCTCTGCGGCCGCTATCTTCCTTCGCCCGTGTGCCTTCTTCAGCCGAATTGAAGACCCAACGAAGCAACTGCTCTTGTTTTCTTTCCATCTATTTCTACGACTGAAAACCTCTGCCGCATGACTTCCTTCACGCCTGCAGCCACGCACGTCTCCACTATCATTTCATCCTCATCACCCATCCATCTCCACCACCATATCATCACCATCTATCATCATCCCATCTTCCACCATCACCCCACGTCCGTAGCCCATGCCTCAAGTCAACCATTGAAGCTTTAGTTGACTGAAGCAGCCCCAAAATTCCACGAAGCAAGTCCACCGAAGAAACCCCCATGCGTTCGCTTCTTTTCGTTCGGCTGCCAGCACGTTCGCAAGATTTTCCCAGGCGATGACCGAAGCTCCCACGTTTCCTCGTGGCATCAACGCCCTTGCTTCCTCGTCTTCAGCAATTTGAAGACCACCGAGTCTTCTAGCTGCCGCGCACGAAGCAACCGAAGACTCACGCCACCACCGAAGCTTTCTGCTATGTTTCACTGCTTCTATCTCCGTTCGGTCTTGTGAAGTCAAGCAAAGCAGCCACGCCAGCGAAGACTCCATCTTCGCCCATCGAAGCTGCTTCTTCACGCGTCCACGCCAGCTGCTTCCCTGTTCCATCTTCGGCCACATGCCTGCTCTCCACCAATGTTGATCTTTTCTCCTCAAGCCACCGAAACCCGCTCGAAGCCAGCAACAAATTCGGCCCAGCTTGTTCAATCACAGCAAGCCCAGTCCGTGAGCAAGCATTTTTGCTCAGTCCAGCCCAGCGTTGGCCTCAGATTTCAAGCCTTTCAGCCCAGTTCGGCCTTCTCTTCAGCAGTTCAGCCCAAGATGGTTTAATTCAAGTTACAGCCCAGTAATTTGAGGCCCAATTCAGCAGCCCAATCTTGAAGCCCAAGCCCGCTAAGCAAGTCAACGCAAGCTCAGGCCCAAGTTCAGTCCAAGCCCAGAATTTTCTGTGGGCTTGCGAGGCTTTTAGGCCCGGTCCGTGTGCCCGTCGATATCGCCGAAAACCCGAGTTTCGGCCGTCGTCGCGTCGCCGTTGCGGTGATTCGATTCCCGCTTTTGATCAAGTGAGTTTTACTCACTAATGCTTTATTAGTTTGCTAATTATGTCTTAGGGTTGGTTAGATTTAATTACATGCACTTAGGTGGTTAGATTAGGTTAGAACAATTAAATTAGTGACTTGAGGATGCATGTTAGGTGGTTAGACCTAGCTATTAGCAAGTAGAAATGTTTGATTATTTATTGAATGTATCTCGGGATTTTTCCCGACCCGTTTCGGGCTCCAATAAGGCAATATAGGCCTAAATTGGATTTTTAATGTTTATTTATTTATTTTCGAAATTTATTTATTTAATTAATTATTTTTCCGGAAATTCAACCAGGATGGCCGGTGACCGGAATTTCGTGCTGATTGTCGTGGTGCAGTCCGTTTATTTATTTGAGCTCTACGTTGTGTGGAATTGAATTTATTGTGGAATTTTAGGAATTGTCCTAAATTGTTTGTTATTGAATATTTGATTGGTAATGGCCAAGCATGGATATATAGCGCCAGTACGTTGATGGGCTATATAGTAGGGAGAATGGTGAGACCAATCAGGTACGATATTATTGGACATACGTGGTTCGGTGATTGGAAGTATCACTGGCGAAAACGGCGCCTTAAAGAACGCACGTAAATGACTTATAGACAAACGTGGTTCGGTGATTATGGGAATATCACTGGTGAAAACGGCGCCTTAAAGAACGCACGATGTTGTCTATAGCCGATGTCACCTTGGCGAAAACGACGCCCTTGAAAGGACACGTGGTTCGGTGATCAAGGTTATCACTGGTGAAAACGGCGCCTTAAAGAACGCACGGTGTCGGTGATCGGTATGTCATTGGCGAAAACGACGCCCGAGAAACACATGTGATTTGGTGAATGAGTACACCACTGGGAAAGCGTGGTATGAGTGGGAATGACCTAGAGAGGGTCTGACTGACATGTAATCGACTTAGTCGATTGACCAGTGCTTGATCGGATGTCGTGAATTGTTTGAATATCTGTGTTTAACCTTAAATTGCAGGTTGGAACTGAGGCTAAGGTAAGTCCTCTGACTCGTGTTGTGCTTAGGCAACCGTATGGCATATTAGTTTACTAATCGAGTCGTAGGGGGTAGGACTCGCTGAGACGTGGTCTCATTGGTTATTGAATAACCATTTCAGGACCCTGAGGAGAAGCTAAGGAAGAGGAACCTGAAGGGGAGAAAGACTTTTGAAGAAGAAGATGATCCAGAGAGGGATCTTGAATATAACCCGGATGTGGATTGAGATCCCATCCCTTTTGTGAACCCTGTCTTGGTATAGATAGGTGTGAGACTTTTATGCTGTAAATAGTATTGTAAATATACTATGAGTGGTGCTGTTAATGAAAGTGTGGTTATGAATTTCAATATGAAAAATATGGCCTGCTTTCCTATCCCATTGTTTTATTGTCTGGGGATTTATAACTGCTTCCGCATGTGCTTAATAAAAAGAAAGGGTCGGCGATACATAGTCCTGGGATATCGCATTATAAAATCGACCAAGTAGAAGGATGTGCGCGCGTTCGAGGATCGGGGCGTGACATCCCCTTTTTGTGGTATCAGAGCGAAGTTGAAGATTGGAGTGATAAGGAGCGATGACCATGGGATAGTTAGTAGGAAAGGCCTTTAAATTCATGCTGGTGCATGTTTATGTTAGCTGAATGCTAAAATTGTTTGTGGTGTGTGGATCGCTCATCTTCTAATCCAGTATGGATTTGGAAGTCGGGTTGCAGTGTAAAGACTGAACCATGAGCGAGCAGGAGCTGAGAACTCCTAGTAAGAGGACAATGTCCTTTGTAACTCGGGATGATGCACTGACTAAGGTCAGTACCCGAGGTGGTTGTGGCAGAGTGTTGACTCTGGCCAGCTCGAGTGTAAGAGTACCACCGCAGGTTGGTACTAGTGTAGCAGCGTCGAATGATCCTAAGTTACGGTAGGATCGTTTTGATGCTAGTGTTCCTTGGGAATTGGATGAGCCAGCAAGCTCAGGATCAAGCCGCTGTTGTTGTCGTTATCATTACCGCTGTTGTCGCTTCCCATGCTGAGATCCAGAGTGGAGATGTGATCTGGGAGCGAGTCATTGCATTCGAGCCAAGGTATAGATCCAGTTCAAGCAGAAATGTGAATCAATCGGAGAAAAGACCGAGGTCGAGAGAAAAGGTATTCTATTCCACTCTCGAGGAAGGGTGGGATAGTCAAGTCAGCACTGAGCATAATAGATCAGGTTGTTTTCAGACGTGATGATGGAGATCGGTATTATGTCCTTCATAGGATGCGAAATTGTTTAGAGTATAGCCAACGGGGATATCTGGTTGGGAGTGATCCTAGCAGACTGATGAGGCAACCAGAAAGAGTGCATGCTTTCGCCTAATAGAAGATAAAAGATGCACCAGATAGGTGTCAGAATTGTAGAAGGAAGTATTGATAAATCCAGTGTCCGAGTATGACTAGAACACGTTGTGATGATGACTAGCATGGCCATCAAGTGAAGGATTGTCAGTGGAAGTCCAAGGTAGCATAGGCATTGCTACTGTGACAAGGAAGGAATGGGAGTAGAATGGACCTTGCATCGATCAGAGAAAGATTGTGTTGGAAGTGATTTTATTAGAGCAGTGCAGCATAGTTTGTGCCGAATGGGTAGAACTTAAATTGTAGAAGTAAAAGTGAAAGAGAAGGGAATCACTAGCACTAGTTGTGCTTGACTAGTTGCTAAGGTTTGAGTTTGACGTCACATGAATAGTGTGAGTTCATAAAGCATCTTGTAATAAGGAATCATGGTCATGGAATAATCCAGTTTAGTCTATTAGTTTGCAAAAATAGCAAGATTATTAAGAGTCGAAAAGAATCTTCGATTTCATTAATCTCGTTGGCTAAAGACAATCCGTTTGTTAGACGGAGGTTGCCAAGATTGATTTGACAGCGGTAGTGGATATGTCAGTTAAGAAATAGAATGAGAAGAAGGTGGCCGTGATACAGAAAATTTATAAGATGGTTCCAAAGAAATTGCTTGGGTTACCGCCAGAAAGAAAGATTGAAATTGCAATTGAGATAGCACCAGGATAGAGCCGCTCTCGAAGACTTCTTACCAGCTGTTGTTGTCTAAAGTGGTAGAATTGAAGATGCAGATGTGAAGATTGATGAATGAGGAATTCGTGTATATCGGTGCATCACTTTTGGGAAACATCAGTTTTGTTTCTGAGAAGAAGAAAGATGGTTTATTGCGAGTGTGCATCAACTATCATCAACTCAATTAGGTGAAGATCAAGGACAAGTGTTCTTTGCCAAAGATCCATGAATGGTGTGACTAGTTATAAAGAGTATCGATGTTTTAAAGGTCGACTTGAGATTATGAAGTCATTAGTTACGAACTAGGAAGGAGGTTGTACGAAAGACAGCTGTTTGTACTTGATATGGTCTTTACGAGAGTATTGTAAGATCGTTTGGCTTGGTGAACACTCCAGTTTCTGTCATGGATTTGACAAACAGAACGTTCAATGAATAAGTGGATCATCAGTTTGTGATTGTGTTCGTTGATGACATCTTAGTCTATTCGAGAAGTGATGAAGAGCATGAGAATCATATGAGATTAGTGCTTCAGACCTTAAGGACTCATCACCTGTATGCTAAGTTTAGCCAATGCGAGTTTGGTTGACTCGTGTCGCGTTCTTAGATCATATTATTTCCGGAGAAGGAATCTCTGTCGACCCGAGCAAGATAGAAGCCGTGATCAATTGGCAGAGACCGACATCAGTGACAGAAATCAGAAGTTTTCTGGGATTGGCAGGTTATTACAGACGGTTTGTAGAAGGTTTCTCAGCGTTAGCATCGCCTCTAACTAAGCTCACGAAGAAAGACGAGAAGTTCATATGGACAGACAAGTGCGAGCGTAGTTTTCAAGAGCTGAAAGAAAAGCTAACTACCGCACCTGTGCTGACAATTCCATCTGGTCCTAGAGGATTCGAGATCTATAGTGATGCGTCAATCAGAGGATTGGGTTGCGTGCTGATGCAACATGGCAGAGTTGTTGCATACGCTTCCAAGCAGTTGAGATCTCATGAATTGAACTATCCAACGCATGACTTGGAGCTCGCCGCGATTATCTTTGCCCTGAAGATTTGGAGACATTATTTGTGCGGGGAAAAGTTTCAAATCTTCACGGACCATCAAAGTCTCAAGTATTTATTCTCTCAGAAGGAGTTGAACATGAGACAGCGCAGATGGATGGAATTGCTTAAAGACTATGACTGTGATATTTTATATCACCCAGGAAAGGCGAACAAGGTCGCCGATGCGCTGAGTTGAAAATCTTTAGTGGCTCATATACTGATTAAGGAGTGGAACTTAATCGAAAGAGCTCGAGATCCGGTGTTCAAATTTGAGGTAGGCCACCTCTCGAGTTTTATGGCCACCCTCAGAATTGAACCGGATGTCCAAGTTAGAATCAAACAACTCCAACCGATAGACCCGGATGTACAGAGAATTCTTCAAGAAGACGCAGAGAAAAGAAAGGCTGATTTTCAGATTGCTGATGACGGGACTCTAAGGTTCCAAGGACGTTTGGTTGTACCTGACGATGTAGAGCTTAGAGAAGAAATTTTATCTGAAGCACATCGTAGTAGTTACAGCATTCATCCTGGAAGCACTAAGATGTATCAGAATCTACGTCAACATTATTGGTGGTCAGGTATGAAGGCGGATATCGCCAAACATGTGGCCAAGTGTTTGACATGTCAACAAGTAAAAGCTCAGCATTGCAAGCCGGGAGGACTTCTGCAACCTCTCGCGATTCCAGAATGGAAATGGGAGCATATCACGATGGATTTCGTGACTGGACTACCAAGGAGTCAGAGAGGGAATGATTCGATCTGGGTGGTAGTCGATAGACTGACAAAGTCGGCTCACTTCATTGCAGTTCGAAAGGACCTCAGTTTAGATAGGCACGCAGACCTATATGTGCGCCAAGTGGTTCGAATGCATGGAGTGCCAGTTACGATAACATCGGATAGAGACCCGAAATTTACTGCTGCTTTTTGGAAGAGCTTGCAGAGTGCTCTTGGTACAAAGCTTCAGTATAGTACGGCTTATCATCCTCAGACAGATGGCCAGTCTGAGAGGACAATTCAGACCCTCGAGGACATGTTGAGAGCATGTGTTATAGACTTCAAAGGAAGTTGGGAAGATCAGCTTCATCTCGTAGAATTTGCCTACAACAACAGTTATCAACAGAGTATTCAGATGGCCCCGTTCGAAGCGCTGTATGGCAGAGCATGCAGAACACCAGTATGTTGGGATGAAGTCGGGGAAAGAAAGATAACAGGCCCAGAGTTGGTTCAGCAGTCAGTAGATGCCGTGACAGTGATCAGAGACAGATTAAAGACAGCGCAGAGCAGGCAGAAAAGTTATGCAGATAAGCGTCGAAGGTCTTTGGAATTCCAAGTTGGTGATCACGTTTTTCTGAAGGTGTCACCAATGAGGGGAACTTCGCGCTTTGGTAAGAAAGGCAAACTGAGTCCGAGGTACGTAGGTCCGTTTGAGATTCTTGAGAGAATCGGGACCTTAGCGTATCGTCTTGCGTTGCCGCCAAGATTGGCGCAAGTGCATGACGTCTTTCACGTGTTGATGTTGAGGGAGTACGAGCCTGACTCGACCCACGTGCTCAATTTTGAGGAATTGGACGTGGATGACCGTGTGTCATACGTTGAAAGACCGGTCCAAATTGTCGATCGCAAAGAGCAAGTTCTGCGTACAAAGACTATTCCCTTAGTCAAAGTGGTCTGGCAACACCACGGTACAGAAGGAGCGACATGGGAGACTGAGGAGTCAATGAGAGAGTTGTACCCCCACCTTTTTAATCAAGTCTTGTAAGGTTTAAATTTCGAGGACGAAATTTTTATAAGAGGGGAAGAGTTGTGACATCCCAAATTTTCAACCCTGTCTTCTACTGAATAAATCGGGCATTTCATTGACGTGTCTATAGGGTTGTTCTCAGAGCTGATCACTCTCAAGATAACTAGACTAGCTGGGTAAGCCATTAAAGAATATTAAGGCAATAGACTTGAGAATTCGACCAGGAAGTGGCTTCTCGACCGTGTTCATCTTTAGAGGTCATTACTGCACAGTAAAGATCGAATTGAGATCAGAGATAGGTCGGTTCGACTGAGATGTGTGGCCGATCGTGGGTGACTCCACTAAATTGGAAAATTCTCGTCGACCGGCACTAATTTGATTTTCTGTCGTTTTGGTACCCTGTGTTGGTAGTTGAGCCCTCGAGATTTTCACGACAATTGAGAGTCGCCAATGTGTCGAGTGGGTTCATTGTGGCTCGAAGAAAATCGACCACGAGTCAATTGCCCTAAAAAGTTCTGAAAACTACCCGGTAGTCTAGGTCACACTAAAAGCACGCCGGAGTGAAATTAACCGTCGATTTGAGTCAGATTTCAGAAATCGAAAGTTCAGTGATGTCACAGGCTATTTTTGGAGCATCGACTCAGTCTCAGAAGATTTTCGGAGATTCGGGAAATTTTACGGAAATTGGGTTCGGACGTCGTGGGAGTTTGGCCGAAGTTCAGATTGGCTAAATTAATGGGAAATTTGACTTTTGGGTGAGCCTGTGTGTGTCGGAGATTTATAGAAAATTTCTTGGGATTTTTCTACGTCGAAATTGGACCTCAATTTGGGAATTTATTGGAGAAATTGAAGTCAAATGGTGAAATTCGTATCATCCCCTTCCCCTAGCCCAAAATTGACCAATTGAGAAGTTGTGAGAGTTGTTGGTGTGGCCAAATGAAGGCCAAGGTTTAATACTTGGCCTAGATTGATTGTTGAAGATATTTCTTGTGGAAAATTGACAAGGATGGCCCACCCTCCCTCTTATCTTCTTCCTCACGCACGGCTCCTCTTCACTTGGTTCCTTAGATTTCAACTCCTGCTTTAATTCTTTCGGAAGAAGTCCAGCAAAGCCTCCCCGCGTACAGTCTCTGCGGCCGCTATCTTCCTTCGCCCGTGTGCCTTCTTCAGCCGAATTGAAGACCCAACGAAGCAACTGCTCTTGTTTTCTTTCCATCTATTTCTACGACTGAAAACCTCTGCCGCATGACTTCCTTCACGCCTGCAGCCACGCACGTCTCCACTATCATTTCATCCTCATCACCCATCCATCTCCACCACCATATCATCACCATCTATCATCATCCCATCTTCCACCATCACCCCACGTCCGTAGCCCATGCCTCAAGTCAACCATTGAAGCTTTAGTTGACTGAAGCAGCCCCAAAATTCCACGAAGCAAGTCCACCGAAGAAACCCCCATGCGTTCGCTTCTTTTCCTTCGGCTGCCAGCACGTTCGCAAGATTTTCCCAGGCGATGACCGAAGCTCCCACGTTTCCTCGTGGCATCAACGCCCTTGCTTCCTCGTCTTCAGCAATTTGAAGACCACCGAGTCTTCTAGCTGCCGCGCACGAAGCAACCGAAGACTCACGCCACCACCGAAGCTTTCTGCTATGTTTCACTGCTTCTATCTCCGTTCGGTCTTGTGAAGTCAAGCAAAGCAGCCACGCCAGCGAAGACTCCATCTTCGCCCATCGAAGCTGCTTCTTCACGCGTCCACGCCAGCTGCTTCCCTGTTCCATCTTCGGCCACATGCCTGCTCTCCACCAATGTTGATCTTTTCTCCTCAAGCCACCGAAACCCGCTCGAAGCCAGCAACAAATTCGGCCCAGCTTGTTCAATCACAGCAAGCCCAGTCCGTGAGCAAGCATTTTTGCTCAGTCCAGCCCAGCGTTGGCCTCAGATTTCAAGCCTTTCAGCCCAGTTCGGCCTTCTCTTCAGCAGTTCAGCCCAAGATGGTTTAATTCAAGTTACAGCCCAGTAATTTGAGGCCCAATTCAGCAGCCCAATCTTGAAGCCCAAGCCCGCTAAGCAAGTCAACGCAAGCTCAGGCCCAAGTTCAGTCCAAGCCCAGAATTTTCTGTGGGCTTGCGAGGCTTTTAGGCCCGGTCCGTGTGCCCGTCGATATCGCCGAAAACCCGAGTTTCGGCCGTCGTCGCGTCGCCGTTGCGGTGATTCGATTCCCGCTTTTGATCAAGTGAGTTTTACTCACTAATGCTTTATTAGTTTGCTAATTATGTCTTAGGGTTGGTTAGATTTAATTACATGCACTTAGGTGGTTAGATTAGGTTAGAACAATTAAATTAGTGACTTGAGGATGCATGTTAGGTGGTTAGACCTAGCTATTAGCAAGTAGAAATGTTTGATTATTTATTGAATGTATCTCGGGATTTTTCCCGACCCGTTTCGGGCTCCAATAAGGCAATATAGGCCTAAATTGGATTTTTAATGTTTATTTATTTATTTTCGAAATTTATTTATTTAATTAATTATTTTTCCGGAAATTCAACCAGGATGGCCGGTGACCGGAATTTCGTGCTGATTGTCGTGGTGCAGTCCGTTTATTTATTTGAGCTCTACGTTGTGTGGAATTGAATTTATTGTGGAATTTTAGGAATTGTCCTAAATTGTTTGTTATTGAATATTTGATTGGTAATGGCCAAGCATGGATATATAGCGCCAGTACGTTGATGGGCTATATAGTAGGGAGAATGGTGAGACCAATCAGGTACGATATTATTGGACATACGTGGTTCGGTGATTGGAAGTATCACTGGCGAAAACGGCGCCTTAAAGAACGCACGTAAATGACTTATAGACAAACGTGGTTCGGTGATTATGGGAATATCACTGGTGAAAACGGCGCCTTAAAGAACGCACGATGTTGTCTATAGCCGATGTCACCTTGGCGAAAACGACGCCCTTGAAAGGACACGTGGTTCGGTGATCAAGGTTATCACTGGTGAAAACGGCGCCTTAAAGAACGCACGGTGTCGGTGATCGGTATGTCATTGGCGAAAACGACGCCCGAGAAACACATGTGATTTGGTGAATGAGTACACCACTGGGAAAGCGTGGTATGAGTGGGAATGACCTAGAGAGGGTCTGACTGACATGTAATCGACTTAGTCGATTGACCAGTGCTTGATCGGATGTCGTGAATTGTTTGAATATCTGTGTTTAACCTTAAATTGCAGGTTGGAACTGAGGCTAAGGTAAGTCCTCTGACTCGTGTTGTGCTTAGGCAACCGTATGGCATATTAGTTTACTAATCGAGTCGTAGGGGGTAGGACTCGCTGAGACGTGGTCTCATTGGTTATTGAATAACCATTTCAGGACCCTGAGGAGAAGCTAAGGAAGAGGAACCTGAAGGGGAGAAAGACTTTTGAAGAAGAAGATGATCCAGAGAGGGATCTTGAATATAACCCGGATGTGGATTGAGATCCCATCCCTTTTGTGAACCCTGTCTTGGTATAGATAGGTGTGAGACTTTTATGCTGTAAATAGTATTGTAAATATACTATGAGTGGTGCTGTTAATGAAAGTGTGGTTATGAATTTCAATATGAAAAATATGGCCTGCTTTCCTATCCCATTGTTTTATTGTCTGGGGATTTATAACTGCTTCCGCATGTGCTTAATAAAAAGAAAGGGTCGGCGATACATAGTCCTGGGATATCGCATTATAAAATCGACCAAGTAGAAGGATGTGCGCGCGTTCGAGGATCGGGGCGTGACATTGAGTCTCAACACCACGTAGATTACGACAACCATTGATATTCAATTCTTTCAAGGTCCAAAAGCAACATGTCAGGTAATCTTCTAATGGAACCATAATTACAGACATTGATCATCTCTAACAACTCCACTTTATCAAGACCTTGTATTTCAACTAGATTGTCGCAATATCAAGTATTTAATCACTTCAAGCCCTCATAATTTCGCATGGATCGGCCTTCTAATGGACTTGTAGCTATATGTACATATTGTTTCCAAGAACTCCAATTTATCTTGGCCCTAAATTTCAACTAGATTATCGCAATCCTCAATGTCCAATCCTTTCAGAAGATTCGATTGTGAGAGGTCCATTCTTTCAATGGAATTGCAGTGTTTTATTGACAACTCTTCCAAGTACTTGAATTCGTCAAGCTCTGGCAATATCAACTTAGGACAGGAGTCAACACAAAGTTTCAAGAGTCTTGAGGTAAGCTCTGGGAAGTACTCAAGTTGATCATATCCATAAAAATAAAGTTCTTCCAGGTGGGATAGGTAAGAAAGCTCTAACAACCTAGGAATCAGGGAATTGGCCTGAAGATATGTTAGGTTGGAAGAAAGCTCTAGCAACGATCAAGCTCCTTATAACCCTCTTGGTCAAGGCATTAGAGAGAAGAGAGATTCCATATGCTTTTTGGCGGGTCAAATATCAATGTGCCAGTGATATGGAGAATCACGAGCGAAGACAAGTCATCGTTTTCTCTTGGAATCCCCCCTTTTAGACTATCACAAGATTCAAGAAATAGCCTTTGGCAGTTTGTTCAACCATCTAGTAGCAATGGGTTACTATTCAAGGTCAAAAATCCCTAATGCTTTGCAAATTCGGGGAGGAATTTCTTTCAGTGAACAACACCCATAAAGGTTAAGGTATTTGAGAGAAGAATGATTCCTAATTGAGTTAGGGATTTCTGTCAATGACTCACAACTCTGTAGATCAAGTTGTTCGAGAGAAAAAAAGATTCCCAATTGAGCTAGGGATTTCTCTCAATAACACACAACCCCCTAGCTTAAGTTGTTTGAGAGAAGAAAGATTTCCAATTGAGCTAGGGATTTTTGTCAATGACATGCAACCATGTAGATCTTCGAAAGAAGAAAGATCAAGTTGTTTGAGAGAAGAAAGATTCCCAATTGAGCTAGGGATTTCTGTCAAGGACACGCAACTTTGTAGATCAAGTTGTTCAAGAGAAGAAAGATTTCCAATTGAGCTAGGGATTTCTGTCAATGACTCACAATAGCTTAGATTAAGTTGTTCGAGAGAAGAAAGATTCCCAATTGAGCTAGGGATTTCTGTCAAGGACACGCAAATCTGTAGATCAAGTTGTTTGAGAGAAGAAAGATTCCCAATTGAACTAGGGATTTCTGTCAAGGACACGCAATTCTCTAGATCAAGTTGTTCAAGAGAAGAAAGATTCCCAATTGAGCTAGGGATTTCTATCAATGACTCACAACTCCGTAGATCAAGTTGTTCGAGAGAAGAAAGATTCCCAATTGAATAAGGGATTTCTCTCAATAATGCATAACCCCCTAGCTCAAGTTGTTCGAGAGAAGAAAGATTCCCAATTGAGCTAGGGATTTCTGTCAATAACACACAACCCCCTAGCTTAAGTTGTTTGAGAGAAGAAAGATTCACAATTGAACTAGGGATTTCTGTCAAGGACAGGCAACTTTGTAGATCAAGTTGTTCGAGAGAAGAAAGATTCCCAATTGAGCTAGGGATTTCTATCAATGACTTGCAATAGCTTAGATTAAGTTGTTCAAGAGAAGAAAGATTCCCAATTGAGCTAGGGATTTCTGTCAAGGACGCGCAAATCTGTAGATCAAGGTGTTCGAGAGAAGAAAGATTCCCAATTGAGCTAGGGATTTCTGTCAATGACTCGCAACTCCATAGATCAAGTTGTTTGAGAGAAGAAAGATTCCCAATTGAACAAGGGATTTCTCTCAATAACACACAACCCCCTAGCTGAAGTTGTTCGAGAGAAGAAAGATTCCCAATTGAGCTAGGGATTTCTGTCAATGACTCACAACTCCCTAGATCAAGTTGTTTGAGAGAAGAAAGATCCCCAATTGCGAGAGGGATTTCAACCAATGAACAACAAGATTTGATATCTAGTTTCTCTAGCCTCCTTAGCGAACAGACTGACATATGAATCTTTGTAATGCCAATAGAATTTAAAAGGAGTTCTTTTAGTTCTTGCAATTCCCCCACTTCCTCTGGTAGCTCTTTCAAATTATAACAGCTACACAAGTGCAAGGAAATGAGGCTCTTGAGTTTGCCAATAGAAGGGTCGACTTGCTTCAGTTTGTAACAATTGGACAAGATGAGAATCTCCAACTTCGTGAAAGTCAAGAGATTAGGAGTATATATTAACTCCCTACTATATGAAAGGTTGAGAACTTTTAGCTGCTTTGCCACCTGTACAAAAGAGAAAAAAGCTATCAAAAAGGAGTTTAATCGATAAAACAAGACAAAGCAAAGATCATAAAAGATGTCTTTTTTTCCATCTTACCATGATTGAACTCCATCCTCCCCAATCATCTGTAAGCTCGTTTGGTGACAATTCCAGCACCACTAATTTAGATAGATGCAAATTGATTGCTGAAGAAAATATATCGGGTTCAATGTATAACCATTGAAGCCATCTTAATTCAGGAAACAATTCATTAAAGTCTCCACTTATGGTCGTCCAACATAATGAAAGGAACCTTGAGCTTGGTGAGTTTTTAAATGGTTCACTTGTGCATGTAGAGGAATAGCCACAGGGCCAATAATTGAACCCACTCCCGAAACTCTACATATCAAATCAATCAATTGAGTGTCTGAATCGACTTCTAATTTTTTACTCTTGCTTTTTCTAAACCCCATACTTTCACAATTTGTCATCTTTTTACCCCTTGCCAAACATAAATGTTGACGGATAAACACACATGTATAGTATTTTGATAAAAAAATTTTAAAATTTCTAACAATATTTTAAATAAAAAGAACACTTTTTCTTGCTTTAAAAAATTCAAGACGAAACACCTCAATTCTTACCTCTCACTTTTTTGGAATTTTGTAGCACGTGTACTTTGATTTTTATTAAAGTGGAAATACATGAAACCTTTTAAAACATATGAATGTTAAAGAGTACCCATGGGTCACTTGTTAAGTTGCTAAGTAAGCACCATATTTTCAATTTGTTAACTATTGTTATTGAGTGTTTAACCATTCTTTAGCAATACAGCTTTAGCATTTGAATAATATTTTAGATTTTGACGGAAATTGGAAGAGAGCTGGCTTTAGACCAACTAAAAATGAAGTAATTAACTTCCTTACATGGTGCTATACTTAGATTAAAGTCTTAACATATGGAACAATAGGTTTGTCGATGCTGGGCAACATCTTTTGGCAAGCTCTGCCACACGAAACTTTCTGGAAAAATCTACTTATGTTACCTAAACAGAAAAGTAAAGATATGTATGTCCATTTCCCAAGACTGGCACCATTTCTTTTCGCATCTTTTAAGTCAAAAGTAGCGCTTAAACTTTGTTGCTAAAGGAGATCATTTAATTGGAAGAAGATGGTGACAAAATCCCAGACGGCTTGATTGACATTAACAACAATACTTTATTATTTTTCCCCCGAAAGCTTAGCTGATCAGTGACAGTATTGGATAACATTCGAGTATCGAAATTTTAAATCTTAAACTTCCTATTGGATTAGCATCTCGAGATTGACCACAAATAAATCAAGCCGCCACTCAATCTACACATTGACATGGCGTAAACGTTCAGAGGAACAGATTGAGATGCCCATAATAGAGATCCCCAAGTAGCCAAAGCTACTGGTCGGTGGCTGGGCCTCCAGCAAGACTCAGTCGCTTGAACAGCGTAGAGATGCGATTATGGATCAAAGTGGGCACCTAGTCACGCTCGGCTGGGCGTGCGATTATTGATCACAGCGGGCACCTGGCCACGCTCAGGCACTAAGGAGACATGTCTAGTGAGTTATTTTTTCTTTGCAATTTATTCTATGGTCAGGTTCTTTAGGATTTACCATAAGCTACAGTTGATAGTTTTCTGAAAGATTTGGCTGAAATGTTTGAGAGGCAACCCCACGCTGCTCATTTAGTGGTTAAGGAATGCGCTTTTGTGTATCATGATATGGGTTTGATTCCTTGCACTATTAAGTGCAAATAATTTCCTGTTTGAACCGTCCAGTCGGACTTAATTAAGCTGGTGTCCCACCTGGCAATGAGAGTTAATAGAGTATTTCACCATTATGGAACTTATGTAGCCGTTAGTACCCACTTTGTAAAATAGGTTTTCTAGAGGTATGTTGATGTAAATTATTGACATTTGTTTTTAGCATGGGCATGCTTCTCAAGAGGTGAATTAGAAATTAGAAATTAGTACTCATCTGTTAATATGCACTTCTAGAGCAAAGTAATTTCAAGCCAGTATAACCCTTCACTCAACCTATTCAAGAAAACGCATTTGTAACACGTAAAAGCAAAATTCGACCTAGAAATGGTATTTTTTTTTTTTTTTTGTGTAAATGGACTTTGCTTAATGTCCACAATAATCTATACACCTGCTACGCACGTGTTATGTTAACATTATATTTATTTTTATGTGAACTTTGTAACTTAAACTCTTAAAAATAAGAAGAGAACGGTGATAAAAATTGGAGATAGAACGACATGTTGATGAGGAAAATATTATATAACCGTTAAAGGTGGGGGATGTGTTGGTTAGAGGAGCACTCTACCAAAGTGAGACTTCACTCCTCTGCCATACTTTTTATTAGTAGGAGAATCCTTAAATAATAGTAAAATTGGAAGGGACCTAAAGTGACACCAATCTCATTTCTATAATTATATCAGATATAGACTAGACATGACCCATGCTATGCACACCATTTATATTGGATTGAGCAGGTGACACCAATTGATGTTTCAAATAATGAGCAATTCCTTCTTAAAAGAGAAGCAAAACACATGTTTATATATATATGATTAACTATGTTTAGACAGTGGACAATTGCGATTAATGATGGTGGTATGATTAACTATGTTTAGACAGTGGGCAATTGCAATTAATGATGGTGGTTTCCCCTTTTAAGAGCTAAATGATGAAAATAGCCCATGGATTCATTTAAATAAATGCGATTTATTATGAACTTGATTTTGAGATAATTTAGGTTGAGAGAATAATAGAGAAATCTCTCCCATGAAAAGAATAGTATAGGACTTGGGGTCATAGGATGTATGTGGCAAGTGACGTAGGAGACAATTGATGCATGTGACATATGATGCATGTGGAAGTTACATGTGAATGGCCTAGAAATAGAATGGTCAACACGAGGCATTGGTATAAAAGGGGTACTCAGAGGTAAGATCAGACACGCACGGCACAACAAAGTTCATCTTTTACTTTCCTTGTAATTTTCCTTTGATCGCACTTCCGTTTCATGCAATTTCATTTATTATCTTTTTAAATTCCTTATAATTCGATTTTTAACGCATTTAACTATTTCTTGTTTACTCCATCCAAAAGAAGTATGTCCATTGTTATTGGAAAAAAAAAAAAAAAGGAATGTCTTTCTAATGCGGTTTCCTGCCTGAATTTTTACTTTAATGAGAGATTTTTTTTTTTTCCTGATTGAATTACTATAATGAAAGATTAAGAACTGTCAACTTATAAATTATAACTGTCTTTCCAAAGAACATGATTTGTCCATCTATATGTGCTTTTCCACTAGAGATAAGGATATGATACTTATATCTTCATGATAAATTTATTCATGTTAGTTTTGTGCATATGCATGGTATGGGCTCACGACTAGTTGATCCATATTTCACAACACTCGACACCTTTCTTCTTTCACATGAACTTGTGTGACAACGGTATATGCTCCAAATTGAAAGCATTATCTCCATTTTTTTTTTTGGAATGCTATTTATAGGCCGAGTGCAAAGATACAATAGGGCAAGAGATATAAGTAAACATTAAAAAAAATATATATATTGACTGATCAACATAACTTGAGAGTGCATTTTTTTCCATTAGTTTATTGAAAATATTATGAACAAATTGAATTGCTAAAAGACAAATTTGTTTTGTGAAATATGAACTTCCACGGACACTATCAAACCAAAGATAGAATTTTTTTCCCCTTTTTTTGGTTGGGTTTAATTTTATGGTTCGACTCATTTGTCATTATCTGTACTTTATATATTAACTAATGAAAAACTCACGGTCAATATTATTTCTCTTAAGAATAATTATTGAATCAACAAAAGAATGTGCTCTTTATAATGGTATGAACGAACTAATTCAAATTAAATCGAGAAAATAAACTTTTTCCTTTCCCAACATCTCTTGGTTAATTGCAAAGGTTAATTCTCCGCCACTGATCAGTCATGAACCTACTAGGCTTCCCCAAATGGACAATATAAAATAATTAAATGACATGAACATTGACAATTTATGTAAAAACTAAACTTACTTTCAAATTTGACTTCATGCTGAAAATTGTTTATAGTAAATAAAAAAGTATCGGTATAATAATAAGCATGACATTTCCTCTAAATAGTCAAGTTTGTCCAGTGGTTTTTGGCACAGAAGAGCGTTGTCCCAAATATATAAATAATATAAAAACAACTTGGAGAGGAAAGCAGTGTTTATTAGGAAAAGCGAAGGAACGGACAATGGAAATGAAAGAAGCAATTAAAGAAATAATAAGAAGATCCACTGATTGTCAAACACCTAACCTAGTCCATGAGATGAACAAGGTCAACGTGACGTAACCCTAAAAGCATAGTAAGGTTTTCCCAATATAATTCTTAAGGAGATTTTTTACCATCATATCTATTAAGAGAAAAGAAGAAGGAAAAGAGATAGATGAAACTAGTAGAGGGACGGGTACTTTCATTATCAAAATGGGGGAAAAAAGTTTATCAAACATTGATTTTGCCGCCGCCACCACCCGGGGAGTCTCCTCCCCGGCCTTCTTCATTTTCTACGCTGAGCGCCCCTGTGTTTCAAGGGGGAAGCCCGCTTGGATCCAAAGGGGCCAGGTTACCTCTCTTCGAGAGGTGTGGCGGTCTGGCTAGTGGGGGGAGCTTATTTATCGAGCCCTCCCCCAGGCTCTAGCCAGGGGCTGAAGGGACTCCCACCCTAGGGAGGTTATCCCTCCATTAGCCTGGCCCCATCTTTCCGAGCTATTAAGGCCTTTTAAGGTCCTGCCTAGGACCATTCTTTACTGTTACTGATTTGCTTAATTATTATTTATTATGATTGGCACATTTTTTTTTTACGATGTATATGCTTCAGCTGTATTAATTACTGTAATTTTTCAGATTATTAATATTTTCAACTAGATATAAAGTTCCATGCTTTTAGCGAACCAGATTTTTGGTGCAGAATCGTAGTTAAAGAATCTTAAATTGATTGTAAATTAAGTTTTTGACAAATGTAATTTATATCAATGAATTTGAATCAAATAAGGTAACTTTTTCATCCTTGGGACACTTATAATCCCAATTAGCTGTCACAATTCATCTACAATGGACATGAATGGATGTTTAAACATACTTTTTCCTAAAAAGTAGGAGCATTTCCTCATACTAAATAAAGAATAGAATAATTCATATTAATATATATATATATATATATATATATGTATAATTATGAGAGAAAGAGAGAGAGAGAGGAGGGCCAGATGTTACCTTTCCTAGTATTTGTTTTTCGAAGGCTTCTTTGCCGATCCATGGTTTGATACATCTTTCAGGTGATTGTCCTTGGCAAAAAATGCTCCTTCCAAGATCTCTCAATTGATCATGCATCCATAACTTGTCATCATTTTCAATTTTTATTAAGCACCTCAGTACCAATTCTTCTATTCCTTGACTTGGACGAAACCCACAGTCCTCCCACATGTACATTGCGAATTTGATCTCTTCCCTGATAACGAAACAAGCAATATCGAGAAAAATCTGCTTATGTCCATCTTCTAATGCATCATAACTTATCTTCAGTATCTTTTGGACATCTTTATGTGGTCCTTCGTTCAATTGCTTCAACGTATCTTTCCATACATTTAGATTTGTTTTTTTAAACAAGTATGAACCAACGACCTCAAGAGCTAAGGGTAGCCCACCCATGGTGATTATGATTTCATGAGAGATATCCTCAAACTCCGTTGGGCAATGATCGATACGAAATGCATGTCTCTTAAATAAAAGCAAAGAATGCACCTTACCCATTTCATTCAATTCATACGGGTAGTCTACCTCAAATTCAGATTGATCAAGAATAGCTTTATTTCTAGTTGTAACAATGATAATACTTCCACTCATAAACCAATTACGGTCTCTGGCCAAAGCATCTAGTTGCTTTTTGTTATCTATATCATCCAAAAGAATTATAACCTTTTTTCCTTTGAATTTAGATCTAATCAAACTAATTCCACAGTCAACATTCCGAATTTGACATTCAATTTGAAGTACTTCCTCAATTAGTTGATTTTGTAGATAAGGAATACCGTTGCATTGAGCCGTTTCTCGAATATTAGCAAGGAAGCTATGATGTACAAATTCATCCAACAACTGGTTGTAGATTGATTTGGCCAGAGTTGTTTTTCCGATCCCACCCATGCCATAGATTCCAATCATTCGAGCAGCATTGGCAGGAGTGTCTACCCAATTCCTGATTTTGCTCACATGATCCCCAAATCCAACTAAGTGCTTAGTAACATCAAGCTGACAGTCTTGTTGCAATTTGCTCAGAACCTTTTTGACCACTTCTTCCACTAATTCTCCTTCATGCCTGTCAAACAACAAAATTCATTGATAACTACCCGATTATACTTAATCTCATCCAAAGACCAGCATATATTTGAGGATGCATGGGGCCAATTAACATGCAAGCTGTTTTGGATTTACGCATAACAATGGGGGAAGATGGAGTAGCGGTCATTCCAATTTTTTTTACCCTATCCTCTTATGCCAATAGATGGATCTTGTTGAAATAAAATAAGGTGGTGTACCTGGCTCAAGAAGAGTCTTTCAAACTACAATGTTCATTATAACGATTGAGGTTGTTACCCGTTCAAAGATAGGTCCTTTTTTCTTTTTTTTTGGTTAAAAAAATCTAGGAGGAGAGGAGGCTATCCCAAGATTGCCTACCAATGAGGGTTACTGGCATTGGAAATCAAGCCTAAACATCGTAAATGGGAATTGTCCAACCCTTCTCAGCCAAGCCAACCCATTGGCATAATGAGGTCTAATTTATCTGGTAGCGATCAAGACCCAGCATTGGGGTCCATTATAGGCATACTATTGGCTGAAGGGGTTGTTTCTTTCCTTTTTTGGCTGTGTTGGAGACAAATGTAAAATTCTTGGGCAATACGGGGTCTTTGGTTTAAGTTGTCGTTCGTTTAGTTTTCACGAGATCTTAGGAAGTACTGGTGTTTGCTAGTCTTCTACCCATTAGGGTTGTTTATTGGGACATTTTGGGGATCTTTTCTGAGCTTGCAATGCAAGTAATACATCTGTATTTCATTGGTTTTGCGTGAAGAGAACTTATCAAAGAAAAAGGAAAAGTTCCCCAACCAAAAAAACGGAAGAAATATTCTGTGACATACCCGTTAGCGAATTTCTCAGACTCCCATGCCTGTAAGTAACTCACTTCTTTAAGTGCTCGCAGCCCTTCCAGGATATCCTTCTCATCAAAATACTCCTGACTCGAACGGAAGGCATTCCCAAAATTTCCTTCTAAATTCCGCACATCTGATGGTTTAACTCTATAAAAAATTGGCAACACTATGTGTGACACAGTATTCTTGCAGTCCATCATATGGATGAGCTCACGAAGGCACCATTTGCTAGTAGCATAATTTTCGGAGATGATAGGGATCGAAATCTTAGATCGTGAGATGGCACCAAGAATTTGAGAACTAAAATCCTCACCAATTGGGATGCTCTTATCGTCCTTGAACACAAAAATAGGCACTATATTGACCAGTCTATTGTAGAGGTGGTCGGTGAATTCCTTACGAGTATCTAAGCCTCTAAAGCTCAAGAATACGTCGTATGCATCGTCACCTTGTCCTGTGAGTTTTGGAGAGATGAACGAAGAAGTGGATGCTCCCTCGGTGCTCTCTTTCTGTGCTCTCTTTCTCTTTCTCTGACTTTGCCCTTTATCCATGGCGATCTGAGAGGGAAATGCTGAAAAAAGTTCGTGCTCCTAAGAGAGAGAGAGAGGGGGGGAGGACACGGCCTTCAGTTTGGGTGACCAACGTGGCTTGACTGCAGAAGATTAGGTGATGGCCCCTAAAAAGGGCCCCCAAAGAGCCCCTTCATTTACTTGTTCAGAAAAGCCAATTCACATTGAAAGAAGTAATTAAACAAAAAAGTCGAATGCCAGTGCTCCTAGCTACCACGCCTAATCGACTTCCTCAAAACACATGGTATAACGACATAACTTTGTCTATAATATTTCAAGACAGATTCTTTTAGTTCACACCTAAAACATTGAAATTATGTAGGAGATACCATGGAACCATCTTCCACCAAATATAAACTCCCATGACATCTTATCCTTATAATAGCCTTCAACCTTACTCTTATTATTTTTAGCCTAATATCCAAACAAACTTCATTATCTTCACCACCTCATTTTCCCAACCCTTTGTACTAACCCCATTTCGGTTGGCCAAACTAATGTGGTGTCATGTAATTGTTGCCCAGTGGACATTATTCTCCAGATGAGTGCACTTTCCTAATTTGAGAAAATTTCCATCAATAATGATTTAATTGGCAGGATTCAAGTTTTAGGCATTGCCATATGTAAAATTAACTAAAACTAAAATATTAATTGAGGAAAAATTTCATTTGTTTGGCTGTTTAAATTATGAAGGAAGTTGCTGAAAATGATTTTAAATTGAGGGGAAATATTTCCTTTTGGGCCAACATTTTATTTCTTTCTAAAAGTGCATAGAAATGGAAGAAAATATTGAGTAGGGCTTTTCTAAGAGTATTTCCCTGAAAATGCGGGTCCAAATAATTTTCAATTAACCTGTACGTTAATTTTAGAGCCTTTAGTGTGATAGAAGAAATATTTTTAAATATCTATGCTTTTAAATATCCTCTTTTGGACCTCATCCTCTAGTCAAGTCAACCTCGTTGGCTTGATCCAATCACGAACAAAGTGTACATTAATTTTTCGATTAGGCTATAAAGAACTGGAATCTGTGTACAAGTATATTGCATCCGACTAAAGACATAAGCATACGTTTGGTTTTTATTGGGTTATAGAAAATCAGAATTTGATAAATCATTTAAATGTTAATAATTGATTTGAAACAAAATTAGATATGCATGAAAGAGGTCAAGAAAAATCACTGGGATTCGCCCCAGTGGCCACCCTTCCAACATGGAAGGGGGAGGTGAGGGGTTCAAATCCCCACCTTCTCATGGGGGATGGGGTGGGGACGCGAAGTTTCAGGAATGGGTTTCCACTCCCACGCCCTGTAAAAGACGGGGCAAAAGTCTGAGAGTTAGTATAAAGTAGGAATAGAGTAAGACTGACAAAAAAAAAAAAAAAAAAGAGGTCAAGAAAGGACAGAGCTAGTAATTACGGATGTGATTTTATATTTAAATTATGTTTAAAATTATCATATATTTAATGAAGTTGGAGATGAGAGGTAGGGATAAACAAATGTTCATGGTTATTTATCTTTTACTCATTACACGCCAACACCACATGCTATAATTCCATGTATAAATATTTTATTTTCAACCGGTATATCATCACTGAGCCTTTCATTTTAAATCCTCAAATCTTAAACATTGATTGATATCTTATCTGTAGAACTAAAGCTATAAATTTGTTAGATAGCATCAAACGGAGTGGCAGATTCCCTCAGTGCACTCTTTTTCTTCTTAGTGAGATGTTTGAATACAAGCATATAGACGCAAGAAGCACCGCAAAGGAACCGATCTGAAACGAAACGATGCAGCCCTTTGTTTGCCTTGCTCTGAATTTGCCCCTTCTCCACGTTAGTCTGACCGATTAGAAATGACACAAAAGTGTACGGATTCGGTGGAAGCAGGAGAAGAAGAGAAGAAAGGAAGTAAAAGGAAGCTCCTGAAGAAAATTAAGAGACGACCAAGGTTTCAAACAATGACGTTGAGTGCTTGTCCCCATTTTTGTTGGACGCCCCACTTTAAAAATATCACCGCAAAGCTTTTTTTCTTCAACTAAATGGAAGAAGAGTAGGATTATTGACTAAATTCATGATAAACCAAGTTAAATTGATTAATCACATTTTAAAGAATGAATTTATTGTTTGTAATAAGAAGTGTAAGAAATGAGTGTTATAAAGTTAGGTGAATCTCTTAATATGCGCGTATGGCTCAATTTATGTGATCATTTTCACATGTGTGTCATAAGATATTTTTCTTCCTATTGAATAGCACGTAAAAGGCATGAAACTATCATGAGTGGAGAGCGGGTAGAAAGTAGCAATATAGTTTTAATTTTTTGTTTAAAAAAAAAAAGCAGCAATAGAGTTAAAAATACTCAAACCTTGGCATATTAACTCATTCGACTTTTTTTTTTTTTTTTGTTAACCCTTTCTTCAGTTAACTGTGTTAACCCTTTCTTCAGTTAACTGACTCCGTCAATTTTCAAGACTCTGAAGGAAGAATGAGTTATCTTGTCCAATAATTCAAGGAAGACATCATATTATTTGTCTTTAGTGTTCTATTGTGAGGCAAAATTGTCGAATAAAATCCAATTAAGAGAATAATTACTTTTATAGTGTGTAGATTCCGAAACAAGACCTGAAACCTATCCTATCAAAGCCTGTTTCCAATTTTCGAAATTGAAAATCAAACCCCTTGATCCCAGAATTGGCCGCAAACCGGCCTACTACTTTTTCTTTTCTGTTTCGTTTTTTATTTAATTTATCTTAGACCTTCATAGACAAAGAAACCTCACGACCCATCAAAAGACGGTCCCTGGTTTGAGGCGAATACTGGCAATTTTGCGCGCAATAGAATCTAGCGTACTGGCATTCCAACTCATTCTAGCTTAATAAAGGATGGACAATGAATTGTGATGTAAATGAACAATGAGACAGAGAGGCCACATGATTAGTCACATCTAAAGTCGAAAGCAAAGGCTTCCCTTTTCTACAGAAGTCGATTATGAGCTGGAGCTGGTGACACACCACGTTAGCAGCCACCCACATTAGACAAAAAAAGCCCAATACACGTTACACGCTAGTTCGGCCGCAACAAATCAACAAAAATGGCACGCTAATAAGAGATGAAAAAGCGATTACCTTCTGCGCGCTGAGATGCAAAGAGAGGTGCGAGTTCGGAGAGAGAAGACCCTAAACAAGCCTCACCGAGAACTTTTATGAGGGAACTGAACAAAGAAAGTGAGCGAGGACTGTAGATGATAGCCTTGAATCGTTCTGCAAGAGAGAGACCGCATTTAAAAGATACAGGAAGTGAGAAATATGAGAGAGAGAGAGAACTATCAAATTCCACCAGGTTTAACCAGTCCAACCGCTCTTACTGATCAGTTTGAATAAGGGGAACGTAGTAAAACAAAATCTGCAATAAATGTGACGACCGTGATTTTGAAAAAGTCGATGGAATTTCACATGTTATATTGTGCATGCTTTTAAGGATGTTAGATGTCATGCAATGAGTAATAATTAAATGTCTTTATTTTCTTCTATCAAGATGTAATAGACTATCCGGCTCCTCTGGAAAAGTAATGCAGAGACAGGCTTTAATGTCTAAAAAGGAGTTATCTTAAAGCACATCAAGTCGTGTCCGAGCCTCAAAAGCACAGCACAATTATGAGATCACCTTCAGGCCTCAATCTAGAGCTATCAAAGCCAGATATCTCAGAGCGAAAGACCAGCGTCTCAAGTGACTTATGGTGATTGGCGTTTCTGCTCCTGGGTCACGAGCACTCGGGACTCTTGATAAAGCTTGACTTCTCACTCTTGCCCCGAAGGAGACGCGCAATCTTGTGGAGAGGATTGCGCGACAAGATTGCTCGTCTTTTCACGCGGCGATTGTACTGCTTTTTTACCCTCACCTTCTTGACCAAGACCGCCGAAACAAACCTTCCTTCCTCAAAATCGGTAAGACTACCTCGCTGTAGACTTCAAAGATATTTTCGTTGCTTCTACCGCAAGGAGAAAATATTGGTTCGCCGGTCACACACTGGTTCGCCGTCGAAGAGAGGGAGGGCAGACAGAGACGCGAGGGGAGAGAAAGAGCAAGGGACGGATGAATCGGGGCCGGATCTGGAGCCGGAGGGGCGGCGCGGTGGTTCGCCGGTCCCGTGCGGTGGTTCGCCGGTCGGAAAGAGGGAGGGCAGAGAGAGAGACGGAGGTCGCGGTCCTCTCGCCGGTCCCGTGCAGTGGTTTGTCAGTTGCTCGCAGTCCTTTCGCCGATCCCGCGCGGTGGTTCGCCGATCGGAAAGAAGGAGGGAGAGAGAGAGGGAGGTCGCGATCCTGTTCGTCGGAGAGAGAAGGAGGGCAGAGAGTGAGGCGCAAAGAAAGAGAACTCGCAGAAAAAACCCAACCGTTCCTTCTGCTATTGCTAAATGACGACTCATTTTCTCCTCAATCAGTCCAGATTGTGGACCCCACGAGGACACGTGTCGCCTTCTTATCACCTTCTTATCTTATTTGCCACCGGGCAGCCGATATTTTCTCCCTTCCATGAAAGATCAACTCAAGTCACGTGACAAGCACATGGTCGGTGCTCAAACTGAAAAAGAATGGAAGTCACACCAGTCTGACATCGCAACCCGTTTCAATTTTTAGGGGAGACATCGCAAAAAATCGAAAAGTCAGGGACAATTTGTAATAAATGACAAAACACGGGACGAAAAACCGTAATTCAACCATATTTCAGGCACCTACAATCCGCCACTCAAAACCAAAAATCCAAAACCATCAAAAACCGACTCCATAGACATTTATTCCCATCTCTCTCTAAATGGGCTGCTGCGGCGACGGCGACGACGGCGACGGCGACGGCGACGACCGGGAGCATCCGCCCCGGACCCCCGATCTCTCTCCGCCGCCGTCCTCCGCCGCCGCCGCCGCCGCCGCCTCCGCCTCCACTGCCGACGATTCCACCATCTCGCCGATGAACTCCCACTTCTCCGCCCTCGCCTGCCGCGACACCCTCCGGCTCATCCTCGAGAAGCTCCCCGTCCCGGACCTGGCCCGCGCGAGCTGCGTCTGCCGCATCTGTCCGTCGCCTCCGATCGCGACATGTTCACCCGAGCCTTCGCGGCCCCCTGGAGGTTGAAGGAGGTGGTCGGCGTCCCGAGCTCGGGTAGCTTCTGGAGGGATAACGGCGTGGGGAAGTTCGCGATCTCGCACCGGATTAAGCGCGGCGATAGCGTCGCGAGCCTCGCCGTGAAGTACTCCGTTCAGGTAATGGAGTTTCTGTCCCTTTTGCTGTATTGATTGTGAGCAAAACTGTGAATTATGTTGGCAGCGAAATGATTTTCTCACGCAGTATACTTCAAACGTTTGCAAATGACATGCTTTGGCGCTGCATTTTCGATGGAGATTCACTTTCGGCAGATTCTGAAGTACAAATGGACTGCTATTTCATTTAAAAGTTAGCTTAAGTGGTGTGTCCTGCTGCAGCATTTGAAACTTTACGAAGAAGGTTTCCTGGTAGTATCCTTCTGATGTTTTGGAAGTCATGTTGGTTTGCTCTGCGTGTAGTCATGGGCAGACAGGGTTAGAAATAGGTAGGTCCGTTTGAGTGATGATGAGGTGGATGGAAGCTGGGAGCTTGATTGTGAATTTTCATGGAATTTCTGGTGGATTGGCTCTGCTGATGGCTTGGAATCCATTTGTTTTCCTCCTCCAGCATATAGTGTCTATTTGGTTACTTCCTTCGCGCTGAGAGGATGGGTGGGGATGGGTTAGGTGCTTTTCATAATATGTGAAGTACTTTGTGATCCTGAGTTTGATTGCTAAAATGGCAAATCCCAACGAAAGGGGGAGTAAAATGGTGAGTTTGGTGAATGAACCAACTATTTGGTGACTAAGATCATTGAATGGTCAAGGACTTGTGGGTTGAGGAATGTTGTATAGCTAGCAACAATGTCAGGTCTTTGCAGAGGCTTTTCTCCTTGAAGAAGCATTCTGTCATTCCTCCATTAGAACAGCCAAAGTTGGATAGCTCTGTTGATTGGTGCAGGATTGTCTAAGTACATAGTTTTGTTCAATTTCGGGCATGGCTCTTTTATACCTCCATTCGATTGGGTTCTGGCCTCTTTGATAAAGGTTAGCTTGGGGAATTTACTAGGAGAAGAAAAATGTTGACAAGATGCTACACAGTGTACATATCAGATGTTCATAGCTTCTTTGTGCAGGCTGGCGGTTGAATGACTTCAATGTAAATGACTGATTCATCCCATTGAGTGGGGTTAGTTATAAGGACCATTTTACGCTGTTGTTCTATATTGTACCAAATAGGTGGTAGGATAGATGCTTGATGGAATCTCCTACTGCAAATCTTATAGATTTATTCCCATTGGAGAAAGCCAGACTAATTGATATACGAATTTTGTAATTTTGGAGTAACTTTATCTTTTGGCAAAGCCTAAAGAAAAGGAAAAGGAAATGGTTAGGAAGTCATTGTCATCGTTTCTTATGGAGGTATGGAGGAAGGTTGGGGCTTGAACACAAATGTTTTGTCTTAGGGAGCATAGGATCCTCTTCAAGTGAAACGTTCTGAAATTTTTTGATGTGACTGAGTTTTGTTAAGTTTGCCAAGCAAGAAGCATCTCTGGCTACTAATAGCAAAAAGATATGATTGATTGATTGGCAAGCAGATATTGAGCATCTTTAATAGATAATCCAATCTCTTAGTTCCCAGAACACATTAGGCTAAATGATGCTCAGATTTTGCAAGTCATCAGAATGAAATGATGGTGATGCACTTTTGTGATGGTCACGATAGTTCCTCTGACTTAATAACACCGACATAGAAATAGTAGATGATTCTGCAATGGTGGTATTGATTTATCGAAATGGTTGAACGTGACCCTCAAATTTTGAGACCAGAACATAACTTGTTTGTGCAATTAGGAAATGAACTTGTCTTTTTATGGAACTTTTCCATTTTTGTGGTCATAATGATCCCTGAAGAGTCAATAATGATGTATCATGTGGTCCATGATTGTCAACTCAGATCTCTCTGAGTTCAATGTTTTGATAACTATTGGTAGGGACTTACTTTTAGAATGGCTTCCCTGAATTTATTTCCTTCCCTGCTTAAAAGTTTTTTTTTCATACATGTCCTTTTTGTCCTTGTCTATAGCGAATATTACATGCTTAAAAGAATATTTTTTTGGTACTCTCAGGTCATGGACATAAAGCGCTTAAACAACATGATGAGTGACCATGGTATATATTCGAGGTGAGATTGTTAATCCCCATAAGCAACCCGGACATTCTTATCGATTCCACATGCTACATAGAGCGAGACAACCATGCAAAGAGGGAAGTCGCTGTGCTCTATCCAGAAGGCGTGCGAGACATAGAGATAAGTTCTTTGTTGAAGAGGACCACCTCTGAACAGGGGAAGAAGAGAATACTCGACTCTCTTAGGAGGAGCATGCAGGTTGATGATGGGACTGCTCAGTACTACTTGTCTATCTCCGATGGTGACCCAAGGGCTGCGCTCTCAGAATTTTCAGAAGACCTTAGGTGGGAGAGACAGGTGGGCTTGGCCTAAAGGAAATGGTTAGGCGACGTCCTGGCTGCTTTAATAAGATGAAATGTGTGGTGAAGGCAGCTTGAAGCCCGGGACTGGAATTGAACCTATTTCTTCATGTGTCCCATTCTCTGTTTCTTTGCATTCTTGGTTCAACTCCAACTGTCGATTAACTTGTTTCCCCCATCACTCTGTTGATACACCATTGTATAATGCCCTTGTAATATGCATTTCACGTGAAAATACAGTGTCCATGAGGAAAAGGGTGGTGGTGCTTGTATAATTCTCTGATCAAGTGATCAACCTACATATATGTTTAGCCATTTGCAAAGAAATGGAGCATATGATTTACTTATGCGTGGACTGACTAATGTATTTACGGAGTAATTTGGGTGCGGATCGACTAATGCTTTAGTGAATTGTCCGAGGTGTTTATACACTGTCAGCTGAACTCGTAGAGTAACTATGGGTGGACAGAATCTTTTGAATTCGGTGACTGCGGTTGCTAAAGAAGCCTCTTGAAGAAGCCATTGAAATTTAGGAGCATCGTGGCTGACCAAGGTGTTGTTTGGCAATGCTTTGGGAACATCTGTTTCTCTAATGAGTAGAAATAGGACAAAAGCGCATTTGATAATTTTTTTTCTCGGAAATGAATTTGAAATATAAATAAAAATAAAAATAAAGTTATTTTTTCGTTTTTAGGAATAACTCCAAAAACAATGGTTGGTGATCGACCAGACCATGCCCAACCCCCTCTCGAGCCTTGCTGTGGCTCGGAGTGGTCGACAAGCCTCGTGATGGCCCAGCGAGGCTCCACCTCGCCTAACCATTGTGAGGTTGGCCTCACCTAGGTGGGCAATGCCAACCTTGCGATGGTCGGGCAAGGTAGCTAGGGCAAGACTGAGAGGCTCGGGGACCTTGTCAGTGGTCAGTGAGGCTCTCCCTGGTGATTGGCTAGAGGAAGGAGAAGAAGAAAAATAATAAATTAATTAATAAATTAAAAGAAATTCTAAGTAAAAAAATATTTGGGGTCTTATTGAATATATTTCTTTTCTAAGAACAGAAATTTCGTATAGTTATCAAATGCCTTCAAATATTTAGAAATTGCTCCTGAGAACAAAAATAGAAAAAAAAGTGTTTTTCAAAAGAAACTGTTTTTGTTCCAAAAACGTTATCATACCTCCCCAAGTAACCAAGACAATTCCGATGTTCCGTATGAATAAGATCAAAAGTATTTTTCAGTAACTTTTATAAATCGATTAGTTAAAATGGTGATCCACCACTTATTTGGCTCATGACGTGTTTGTACCCGCACTTTTATAAAAATAAAATAAAAATACTAGGGTATGTTTGATTGTTCAAAAAATATCAATTGTTTTAATAATTTATAGATGTTTATTCGTAAAGCTTATATCCACATGTTAATGTCATTGATTCTTATATGAAGACACAAATCTTAATTCGAGTGACACACAAATTTTTTTTTTATAAAGTTATGAACTAGGTTTAATATGAGCGATACATAAATCTTAATTCATGTTAAAATCATTAACCCATTTTAAGACTTGATAAGTTTTAAAATTTAATTGCACTATTTAAAAGTTGTAGAACCTAATTTTATTTTCGTGACAAATTTTAGTTTTTCCAGTACACTTATCCCTTTGATTGATTTGAAAGGCATAAAATCATAATTTGGTTGCTAAGTTGCTAATAGCTCTAGTCGAATATTGGTTTTATCAATTACTTAGTGTCTAGATTAAAAATTGGTTTTCTTTAAATATTTTTTAGGCCGAATCTATCGTGAAATGTTTTTTGGTCGGAATCTATCATTATATTTGAGAGTAGTAAAATAACCGTTCCAAGGTAACTTATAATAATAATTCATCGGCCCAAAGAGTTTTCTCGGTCCATTTTCCTGTTCCGGCGTTCCGTTACTGCACTGCACGTGAGCTAGCCAGAGGCAAGAAATTGGAAAAAGCTTGGAGAAGACGCTCTTGACTTTCGCGCGGTCGGTTACCACCAGCAAGCGCCTCCGAGCTCTTGCCGGCGATCGACTTTCGGGCTAACCGCGCCGGCCCTGGGTTCCGGCGCTTTTCCCCGGCGAGGGTCGTGGGAAGGTTTCCGCAGATGGAGGAGCCGCCGCTCCTCCGGACGGAGGAAGAAGGTTCGCAGCCCAGTACAGCGGCGTCGGGTCCGGCGAAGGACCCCGCGATTTTCAGCGTCCGGATCGTGTCCATCGACTACTACATGGCGCGCCCGATCCCGGGCGTCGATGTTTGTTACAGCAGCTTTCAAGGTACGGGCGGTTCGGATGGTGGGATATATGGGCAGGAGGGGAAACATGAAAATGAATGGAAAAGAATAGTTTTTTAACTGTACCCGCGACCGTTATGGATAGTCGCGGCGTGGGAACGTTGTTGGGTCCTGCTGTTTCATGGAGCTGTGGCTGAATTGGTGTCTTAGAATGGGTCTCGACGTTGTCTTCTCCTAGGAACAGCGCTGCTTTTGAAGTTATTCTATGTTTTCACGGTAATAATTTCTATCTAACGTGTCTTTAGTAAAATAGTCATTGCGCCATCACCATTGACATGACCGAGAGGATGGGTTTGGAAGGAACTTCGCCCAATGTTTTTACTCGCAGCATTCTGATGAATCGCCTCCGCCGATTGAAGAGGTCCGATCTCGGTTTCTCAGTTTTGATGTTAAATAGTCAAACTTGCACTAGAACCGACAACTGTGAGCTTTAACACTTTGATGAGGTAGATATAACCACATGCCAGGAAATCCCTTCGATTGCTGAAGAATTTGTAAGAAGAAGGCGGGGAGCCAGATGTGATCACGTACTCCACGATCATCGGCAGTTAATGCAAAGAGCATCGGCAGTTATTGCTTGGATCCTTGGTGTCTAGTATCGACTATTTATTGGTATAAACCCCTGCAAAAAAAAACAAGACAAACCTTCATCTCCTTGGGAATTGGAAGTCCAGACTTTGTGATGCTGCTTATATGAGAGAAAAATGAACATGTGCTAGCTTATACTGTTGCATAAACAGGGCGGACTTGGAAATTAGCACGTTGGCATTATATCAAATATTTCATGAACTAGTCATCATACCGGTATACCACAGAGGAGGTGGCATTGGAGTCCACATGAGATGGTCCCAGTAGCACAGGTAGCTGCAATCCTCACCAATCCTTCTGTTATGCCTGAACTTTGAAGACATTCTCTTCCAATTGCATTACTAACTAGGAAGTAAGGAAAATGGTGCAAATACAACCTTCTTGATGTTCCGCTTCATTTCCTTTTTCCTGGATCATCACCAATGGCTTCTATAAAAATAATTGAACACGTATAGTGAAAAGTGCTGTTTTGGCTAGAAAGTGAGATCAGACCGTAAAATTTCATGAGCAAGGACTTTCGAATAACTTCATCGAACACGACCAGAAAATGCTGTTTGGCACAAGAGAGCTTCTCTTCTTCTTCCTTCTTCTTCTTTAAGCTTTTACCAAACAACTCTGCATCGGGGTAACCTGCAGGAAAATTAGCAGGTACGTACTTTATTAACAGAGAGGTGGAACCTAACGAGCATAAATGAGATTTTGTTGCCTTCTCTTTGTTGTGTCCTTCAAGGCAAGTCATGCAGAAGTTCTGGACGAGCTGGAGGTGCGCGCGCGCTCTTAATAGTTTTGAACCGCATCATCACATATAATTCTCGTACTTGGGTCTCATACTCATTGGCTTTTCCAATTAACTGTTGTCACCTGGGATATTGAATTCAATTAATAATTCTGTTAGCTACATATGTACGTTGTGATAGATGCAGGAAAAGATTGTACGATAACTTCTGGTATTTCATCAAAAGTTATTAACACTAGCAAATTCAATCTTGGGAGACTTATAGCTAATCTCCACCTTCTGGCAAAAAAACTAATCTCCGCCCGAGCACTTGCTAAAGATGGTCAGAATATGAGGGGCGATGGATGCATTACATGAGATGGTCGAGACTAAACTGCATCACCCTCTCCAGTGATCACAACAAAAGCCATGGGCGCGGCTGCATTGATCCTTAGTTAGTTCTGTCCTTTTTTCAGATGTATTTGTTATGAAGAGTCTAATATTAGCTGTAAGTTGTAAGCATAGACTTGAAAGTCCATCAACACTCTCCAAGTCATGCTGGGTGGGAGCAGTAGACAGCAGTGGTCGTGGCGAGGTGGAGGAGATCGGGGAGGTTGGAGGAGAGTGCTGACTCGGTGCGCGAGTAGAAGGGAGTGAAGGCGGGGAAGTGATTAGGGGGTTCTCGCTTGGGCAACTTGGTGGTACTGGAATATTGATGGTGGTGGTCGTGGTGGCTCGTGGCGGAGGAGCATGGGCGCAATGGGTGATTTGGTGGTGGCCGGTGGCGGTGGGCGGTTGGTGTGGTAGTTGAGCTAATGGCATCCTCGCGGTGACGGTGTGCATTTGAGGTGGCGAGGACGCGGTGAATAGGTGGGCGGGTGGTGGTGGTGCGTTTGTGGTAGCAGCTTAACTTAGTTCACGGCAACGATTAATCTTCAAACAATTAAAATGAAATTCCGCATTAAAGTTAAACCAATAGTTAAAGAAAGAAAAATAATGAAATGTAACTTCAAGGAACAAGAGTTCACTCATTAATTTCTTATTAATTAAACCAAACAAGACCCAATAATCTCCATACACTATTTTCACTAATCTCTACATATCTGGAAATGCTCAATGTAGTAGAAACTATACACGTGTTATTGACTTTTTAAGAAAGTGACCAATAGAAAACAGGTCTAAATTGTTTTTGCGTCTGACGTGGATAGGAACAAAAAGGTATTGATTAGTACCTTCATTCAAGGCCCATTCCATTCCATCCTCGAGGATGGACGGTTGGATTCATAACTTCACCCTACTGCATAGCCCTTCTTCTATCTGTCCATGCAGAATCTCTAGTACAAGGATGTACCCAAAAAAATTGGAAGATGCTTGCTCTCTCTGAAAAAGAAAAATTAATAAGTTGAGCGAAAAAGTTGTCGATATACATCTTAAGTTTCTACAGGTAAATCTATAAAAAAAAATCAACTATTATTCTACCGCATCAATCCGTGAGATTTTCTCTGAGTTCCTACACTACTGGTCTATAGTCTAGATGCATTTTCCATCAGAGTATCTGCTAATTTATTATGAGATCTATCGACAATTAGATAGCTTGGTCTATTATGCACCTATCGTCGTATACTCTCCACTTAATGATGGGAAGGGTTGTTTTTGCATCAATTGAGGTTTGTTTTATGATCTAAATAAGACTCTCACATGGCACAACTAGTCTTTACCTGCACTCCCCGATCCGGCAAAATCTAGAAGAAAAAAAAAATGATGTACTAGGAAAACGTTCATGCGTAATCATTAAGCTACCAGATATTACAAATTCTATATGGTCTCATTTATACAAATACGTAATAACAAAGTATTGCTAAAGCATCACTTCCCATGATGACGCATAAGACTTAAGATAACTAGAGAAGTCTTATTCATATTGCAAAACTTGGATTTACTGTATTCTCCACCAAAAATGCTCCACCTAAGCATATATTTACATTTCGTTGGACAATTGGTTTTGGTCTCTTCACCTCAAAGGCTTGCCTTTTATTGTCATTAATAACATTTGAGTGCTCATATTTTTTTCATGATATGCTCCTTTATGTTATTGAGCAAATGAATAAAAGAATCTTTTACAATACTTAAGCTCGTCATAGGGGGAACTTCCGGTAAACTCTACTAGTTCTAGGGAGCCGGTCGAACCTTATGGTGAAGTTGGGGCATTCTCATTATCTTTCATAAGTCAAGTAGGCGAACCTATAGGTCCTTAGTAGCGTTGACAAAGAAGAACAGCCGGTTATAAGACAGCGAATTCCAATTTTCCCTCCAAAACGGAGATCTTGATAAAAGAATCTTTTACAATACTTATTCCCTTTTTGATAATTATTCGTTTCCTCTATTAGTCATTTATTTCGGCGTGATGTTGGGGTTCATGTCTAGTTAAATTATAAATTATTGTCTTTCTGTGTTCTCATAGAGTGGAATTGCTAATAAGGCGCGTGGTTTACTCCAATTGAATGACACAATGATAAGATAAGCATAAAAGAAGTTATTGATCAAACCTCTACGTCTATTTTGCGCTATATGCACAATTGGTATCCTCACGATGAGAACCGAATTGTAAACTATACTCCTTGTGAAAATGGGGACAATTTGAATTCATTTTCGTTCATTCGAATGTCATAATTAATTATTCTTTTTCCCAACAGTACTCATGCGATTGGTTTCGTGATTCACGACGAACTTGCGCACATAGATTAAGCGCGTGTTATGGAATCGATCTTCACATAACCACATTATCAAAGACATAATGGATTTCACAGTCCAGATTTACAGCTTACAATTTTTCTTAATCCATTAGCATTTTTTTTTTTTTAAATTTAGCATTCAGTTGGTGTCCGAGCCATCTTTCGCTCACCTCTACTGACTTCAACTAGGTGAATTAACACGATCTTTACATGTTTAGAGTTTATTCACTAAATAAGCAATCCTATGCCATCAGGGAAAAGAGGACCGAAATATTGTGTTCTTTTGCGAAGTTACGTGCTTCAAATGTAAACCATCAAAATTTCCCTATGACGTCATTTTGCAACATATGAGTTGGGATGACTGCCTCATTCGATGCATAAGAAAGCGTCGAATAAAACAAAAACACAATTTTAAATTGGTATAATGTAGTATGTTCCGTGCACACAACGACAATAGTAGAAACATTCGTGTTAAGTTCTCATTTTTTCGGCCGACAGTAGTAAGACTAGAAATATTCATTTCGACAGGCAATACTTCAACCCCACTGGTGTTCGCCGACAGTAGATATCTATCCATTCGGATTTGGTTTCAGATGTGGATTTCATAATTGTTTTCACAACAGTATAAGAGCATGATTTTGCATAATGATCTCTCTTCAACTGCCGAGTATGGGAATGAATCAGAGTATTTCTTAAAATGTTTAGTTTGGCAAACAATTAGTTTTCAATGATTGAACCGAAAACTATGTTGTCATCAGACATCTAAAGTTTCAGTGATTAAACTGCCTAACAATCATCCTCTCCATACACCATCGCATCAATTTGTGGATTGTCGGAACTCGTAAGGAGAAAATTTGGCAAAACTGATGAGAATGAATCAATCCATCTGCACTTCTGCTCTTCACCGTATTGTTCGAGAATCTGGCGATCTCACTAAACCTCTCACTTCTCATCCCATCTTTGCATCGAACCATTTTCTTTCACGTCCCTCCCACAGTTGCCCATCCACTGCTGGAGTGAGTGATTCAATGGATCAATCTGAACTTGTGACCTTTGTGGTGAACAAATGCAGAAATGGCGGATTGGTGGAAGTTGACAATGCTTTATTCTTCTTGGAGAGGACGATTTGAGTGAACCCTCGACTTTACCTCCCTGTTTCGCCCAACTCATGGTGGTTGGGGCCAAGATGAAGCATTAACCCGTCACCATTGACATGATCGAGCGGATGGGTTCGATTGGAACGACTCCCAACAGTTCTACTCGCAACATTTTGATGAATTAGCTCTACCAATTGAAAAGATCCGATCTCGGGTCCTCAGTTTTGTGTAAAATGGTCAAACTTGGACTTGAACCCACAATTGCGAGCTTTGAACACTTCGATCAATGGGCTCGTTGGAGAGGGTAGAATCGCCAAAGCCATGAGCTTGGCGGATGAAATGTTGGCCAGACAATCGAGGTAGATATAACCACGTGCCAAGCCATGATGAGGGATTGTGTAGAACCGGCAATACTGAAAAGCCGTTCGATTGCTGAAGAATTTGGAAGACACAGGCTGAGAGCTAGATGTGACTGTTGGGAATGATTGATCCCCATAATACGGATTCGACACCGAATCGAACCCCTAAATCAATGCGGAAGACGAAGCCCGGGAAAACACGCATCACCGATCGTAAAGCACACCACGAATTCGAGCGTACCTTGTTAGCCACAGATTAAACACCGTTGTCAATGGAGGAAGAGAATCCGGTCGATGAAGCCTTGAAAGGAAGAAATTGGAAGCCGTATGCCTACTGTTCTTCGGGAGAGAAAACGCGCGGGAGAGAAGCGTACGTTGATTGTGCCAAAGGGTGCGTCTCTCTCTCTCTCTCTCCTCCCTTTTATACCTTCCCCCATCCACGGGCCCTATTCCCGTGGGCCGGGCTTTTTGGGCCCAACTTGGGCGGACGGGCCAACTCAGGCCCATCTCATAAATCCATCATCTCCCACTCGCACATGGTGGTACAAAACCAACATGGGCGGACAGGTCCTACTCAGCCTCATCAGAGAAAAATCCATCATAGACTTTCTCTTAACATGGTGGGCCGAACAGAATTCTATTTTCCTCTCTTCAACATTCATACCAGTGAATAATCCGTGTGACCAGCATACTTTGAGAGCTCGTTTTATACATCTGTTAGGAATATATAGCAGCTCATAATGAGCGTCACACTCCGAGTAGATTTAGTATGCAGTACCCTAGATCGATCGATCACATTTATATCTCCCTTGATCTCTTTTTAAACATGATATATATATTATATTCACAATTATAATTATCACAAAGACACTCATAATTGGTCGACCAGTGAATACAAAACCACAATGTGATTCTTTGAAATCGACCTTCCTCTTTCCTTCAAACTCTCAATTTCAGTCCAGCTTGCTTTTCTAGAAATGTCCCATTAGATCGAATCATCTCATGACCATTGGCAACATCCTAAGATAGCAAACACTAAATAGAAACCTTGAGAATAAGTAAAAGTCATGAGGGCACTAAAAATTGAGGAACTCTTTTCCTCAAGAGTCTCACACGTCATAAAAGTTGAGATCAAACTTTTTGCCACTCTTATTGGTCGGCTCATGCATACGTAGTATGAAATACGTATTACGGCATTTACTCCTTTCCCATGGAGCGTATGTCTACACCTTTTAATACCGTACAGATGATAGTTCAGACATACCCAATGTCTAACTTGAGTTCACGTACCTACTCTTTTACAAAATTCATCAGAACTCACATCTGGCATCTTAGACAGATAAAGTAAAATATGTGGGGTATTTTACTTTCGGACATCGTAAGTATTATGTCCTCATCTTAACACTCAGTTAAGGTGACATACGTATTTTAAGCTTGAGCTCTCGATTATCACCTAGATAATAAGCTTAAAAATAGTCTCATCTCTATTTATCACACAGTAAATAGAGGCGATTACCCGTGTGAGTTGGCTAATCTCATATCTGTCCGACATACTTTCCTAACTTAAAGTAATGCACTGAGCATTAAGATGCATAAAGATCATACAAAGATTCATAGGCATTAATCAATGAAAAACAAAATTTCATAAATGTGAACAACTCAGGGAAATTACAATTCAGTACGTCCGACTCTACGCAATCCTAGAGATTTTACATGACCACAAAACACATCTCTAGGTATTGGCTTTGTCATAGGATCTGCTACCATTCTATGCGTAGATATGTACTGTAAGTTCACATCCTTTCGTGCAATCATATATTTTACAAAGTTATACTTGGTATCTATATGTTTGGTCTTGCCATGATACTTTGGATCTTTGGTGTACGCTATAGCTGCTTGGCTATCACAGTTAACCAACAATGGATTTGCAGCTTTCTCAATAACACCTAAATGATCCAAGAATCTCTTAAGCCAAACTACTTCTTGTACTGCTGCTGATAATGCCACGAACTCAGCTTCCATCGTGGATAAGGCTATGCAGGTTTGCTTCTTACTACTCCATGATATGGCGCCATTGCTCAGTAAGAAAGCAAATCCTGAGGTAGATTTCCTTTCATCTAAATCTCCTCCCCAATCAGCATCTGAATAGCCTTCAAGTCGCAGATCATTTCCTTGGTAATTCAACTTGTAATCAGCAGTTCCCTTCAGATACCTCAGTATTCTTTTGACAGCTTTCCAATGTGCTGGACCTGGATTGGATTGGTATCTACTCACCATTCCAACTGCAAAACATATGTCGGGTCTTGTACACATCATAGCGTACATCAAGCTCCCAACAGCACTTGCATAAGGAACATGTTTCATTTGTTCCTTCTCTTGTGGAGTCCTTGGACACAGTCTATGGCTCAATCCTTCACCTTTTGCAATAGGAGTGTCTATGGGTTTACAATCTTGCATACGAAATCGTTCTAGAACTTTGTTTATATAAGTTTCTTGCGAAAGAGACAACGATCTCTTCGAATGATCTCTTGAAATCTTAACTCCAAGAATGTATGCAGCCTCACCCATATCCTTCATCTCAAAGTTGGAAGACAACCAACTCTTGACGGTCTTAAAAAACTCCATATTGCTTCCGGCAATTAGTATATCATCAACATATAATGATATGATCACAAATTGATCCTTGGATCTTTTGATATATACACAATGATCTTCATCAATCATTGTAAAATCATATGCCATTATGGCATTATGAAAACGTATATACCATTGTCTTGATGACTGCTTAAGACCATATATCGACCTCAAAAGTCGACATACTTTTTCTTCTTGGCCTTTCACTATGAAACCAACAGGTTGTTCCATATATATTTCTTCCTCTAATTCTCCATTGAGGAAAGCAGTCTTTACATCCATTTGATGTAATTCAAGATCTAGACTAGCCACTATTGCCAGAATAATGCGAATTGAGGTAAATCTCACTACAGGAGAAAACGTATCTTCATAATCAATTCCTTCCTGTTGATTATACCCCTTCGCCACAAGGCGAGCCTTATGCCTTTCAATCGAGCCATCAGCCTTTCGCTTTATTTTGAGAACCCATTTGTTCCCAATAGCTCTGCGTCCTTTTGGCAGATCAACCAGTTCCCAGACTTGGTTTGATTTCATTGACTCAATTTCCTCTTCCATTACATTGATCCATTTTTCCTTACTAGGGCAATTCAGAGCCTCATTAATATTTCTTGGCTCATCCTCATCTTGTGGAGCAACCATAAAAGTTTCCCCTTCAATGCCAAAACGTCGATGGGGAATACTTTGGCGACTTGTTCGCCTAATGGGAGATTGTACACTTTGCACATCATTTCCCATTATGCTCCCACTTGGATTAGGTAATGATGTCGTCTCATCAAGTGGTTGCAATTGAGAATGAGTTGAATTCAATTCATCACTTCTCATATTACTCCCACTTGGATGAACTCCACTAATATCATTATTCTGATCCAAGGTCTCAAATAGGGAACAATCTTCCCCTATTTCGCCCTTCCTAGGAAATTCATCCTCTAGGAATGTGACATCTCGTGATTCAAACTCAGTTATACTCCCACTTTCCTGCTCACCTATGAACACATATCCTTTCGAGTGTTCAGAGTATCTTATGAAAATACTCTTCTTTCCTCTGGGACCCAATTTCCCAAACTTGTGAGAGGACTCATGTGTATAGGCAGCACAACCCCATGGCTTAAGAAAACTTAAGTCCGGTTTTCTACCTGTCCATAACTCATATGGAGTGGAAGTAACTGATTTGGAAGGCACACGGTTAATTATATAGGCAGCAGTTAACAACGCATCACTCCAAAAAGGTAATGGGTAAGTTAGCATGTGCCATCATGGACCTAACCATTTCCAGTAGGGTTCTGTTTCTTCTCTCCGCAACACCATTTTGTTGAGGAGTATATGGAATAGACAACTGTCTTTCTATTCCTTTTTCATCACATAATTTTCTGAACTCATCAGATAAATATTCTCGACCTCGATCGGATCTCAATGCTTTTATTTTCTTGTCTAATTGATTCTCTACCAGGTTCATAAACCTTTTAAAACAACTTATTGCTTCAGATTTGTGAGAAATCAAATAGACATATCCGAATCGAGTATAATCATCTATAAAAGTGATGAAATAAACAGCCCCATGCCTTCCTTTCACATTCATTGGACCACAGATATCAGTATGGATTAAATGCAGAGGAAATTCAGCTCTTTTTCCTTTTCCAAATGGTTTCCTTGTCGTTTTCCCTTCTAGGCAATGCTTACATATGGACAAATCGACTTTTTCAATATTGCCCAACAAGCCCTCTTTGGCTAGTCTATTCATACGCTGTTGGCCAATGTGACCAAGTCTAGCATGCCACACATTCACATCATTATCATATTTATTAGGAGACGTGAGAAGGGAATAACAAACATTAGTATTAACATAATCAATATCTAATACAATAAAACCATCCAGAAAATAACCACAACCATAGTAATTTGTATCCAAAAACAAATTCACACCTCTATTACAGAAGTTCATATTAAAACCTAATTTAACCAACACTAATACAGACACTAAATTTCGACGAATCTCCGGAGCATACAGCACATCATGAAGGAACAAAGTGCGTCCACCACGCATATTCAGTTGGCATGTGTCAATTCCTTTCACTTCAGCTCTGGAGTTGTTTCCCACATAGATCCACTTAGTTCCAGTTGGTACTCGTCGGAATTCCACGAAGGATCCTCTATCCTTCGCTACATGGTCTGTCGCTCCTGAATCCACAATCCACAAAGGATTAGACTCAGTTAAGAATACAGAACTCGACACAAAAGTAAAGTTCTGAAAAGTACAAGGGGTGCATACCTTTTTTGGCTCACGACAGTCGCGAGCATAGTGACCCTTCTTGTCACAGTTGTAGCATTTCACCCTTGCAAGCTTTTTCATGCGGGGACGCTTCCCTCTTCCATGTTGGTTAAATTTGGGTTTCTTCCCCGAAGGACCCGCTTCTTCCTTGCCTTTCCCCTTATCAAACCAGTTAGGGCGCTTGCGTTTGGAGCTCGAAGCTCCATTTGAGCTAGAACCAGCATAATAAAGTTCAGCATCCGGCTTAGCCGCCAACAAGCGGTCCTCTTCCAGCTCAAGATGACGCATTGCATCCTCAAAGGTTTTGATATTTTCATTATGAGTCAGGTGCACCTTCATATGCTCCTAACTCTGAGGCAAGGAACGAATCACTGCTTGCACTTGCTGCTCATCTGTGAGTACATGCCCAGCATCTCTCAGCTCAGTTATCATGTTTGACATCTTTCTAAGATGTTGCTTCATGGTCTGACCATGAGGCTTCTTATAAGAGTCAAACCTGATAGTGAGCTGCCTTAGTCTAGTCACCGAAGTATGACCAAATCTAGCTGCCAATGCCTCCCACATTTCCTTAGCATTGTCAAAACGCTGAAACTCTCGCATGACGTCATTTTCCATGCTGCTCAGCAACGTGATGCGAGCTAGAGAGTTCATTCTTTTCCACACAGAAAAAGCTTCTTTGTCTCTTTTGTGCTGTGCAGTGGTTCCCTCTTCAGGTTCTACCATGGTCATGACAAGAGCCTCAAGTGCTTCTTGCTCTTCCAGCACATACTGGATTTTCATTTGCCAAATTTCATAGTTGTCTCCATTGAGCTTTTCACCTTTGTTCAGCTCGGCAACTATGCTCTTTGTGGCTAAAGCCATTGATCTGAACAAATCAGACAAATATGCACGAATTACTAATGCCTATTATTTATGCATCCCTATTTACATAGACCCATCATATTAATGAATAATTTCAAGTAAGGTTTCATAATCAAAAGGTCACTATGTTTCTAATCATCCTCCAAAATCCTAACTTAAAACTATCATCGATATAATTGTCTTATGCAAAATCAATTCTATGAAGCTACAAAAACTTCTAAAACTACCCACAGCTAATTACCCACAGCAACCAGCAATAACAGAAAGCAATATATAATAGAACATCCAATAAAAAACAATGATGCTTTCAATTAACACAATTAGGTAGTAATCATTACATAATATGTCCATAAATAACACTTAACACATATCAGCCAATACAACTAACACCAAGTCAGCACACGAACTGGGAAAGATCCTATTTTGTTCAATTTCTTGATCTTTTCCCTTGAAACAATACAATAATATTCATTTACAAAATCTATTACACTTTTCTTATAGGAAGCAGCTCTGTTGACATCCCATATGCGATTCAACACATCTTGCCATTATGGTGGAATAGTGTTTATGAAAAATCGCACCATTTCTGACTGTGACATAGGACGACCATTCCATATAACCTATTGAATCTTCCCGTTGACTTCAAGGACATGATCAATTAAGTCACCTATCTCCCATCGATGATCAGTCAGCTTAGCTATCAACTTAGACAGCCTATTCTTTTGTTCATCGGTAACTGCGCGAATAGGTGTGCGCAACCTCAGGGGAGGCATTGTTCCTGCAACAAATGCAGAACAAATAAGGGATCACATTATAATCCACATAGACTTAATTGAAAAAGAAAACATTCTTTTCACTTTTTTTTTTTTTTTTTTTTTTTTTTTTTCGGGTCAACGGTCAAAGTCAACGGTCAACGGTCGTCGGTCAACGGTCGTCAACAGTCAACGGACGTCAACGGTCGTCGGACCGGTCGGACCGGACATACCGGTCGGACCGGTCGTGCCCGGTTCGCGCGAACCGACGGCACGTGCCGTGCGCATGCGCGGGATAACGTCACGCAGACGTCAGCCGGCACGTGCAACGCGCGTGCCGGGTCTCGCGCGGGTCGGGTCGGGTCGCCGTGATGACGTCATCGATGACGTCACCCTAGCGGTTATTGACCGTTGGGTGACGTCATGCTGACGTCAGCACGCGTCGGTCCGCAGACCGGCGCGTGCCGGCTCGCCGGTCGGCGGTGTGCACGCACCGGTTCGCTACCGGCGCGTGTGCCGCACGCGCTGGGCGAGCCAGCGCTTCCGGGCGCGTTGCGCCCACGCGCAGCGCCTTCCGGCCGCGCGTGTGGGCACGTGCGGCGTCGCCCGGTGGCGCACAACCTGTCCCCGGACTCGTCTCGACGTCGCCTTTCTTCCCATTTTTTCATAAAAGAGTTTCGACATACGAAAACTCAGTAAAAAGGCATTAGAACGCTCGGGTGTCGGGATTTTTGTCCCGATCCGTACGGCCGAAAGTTTCGTCGCAAAAAACTCAATCAAAGAACATGAAATTGATCGGGAAAACGTGAAAGCGGGCTCTGATACCAATGTTGGGAATGACTGATCCCCATAATACGGATTCGACACCGAATCGAACCCCTAAATCAATGCGGAAGACGAAGCTCGGGAAAACACGCATCACCGATCGTAAAGCACACCACGGATTCGAGCGTACCTTGTTAGCCACAGATTAAACACCGTTGTCAATGGAGGAAGAGATTCCGGTCGATGAAGCCTTGAAAGGAAGAAATTGGAAGCCGTATGCCTACTGTTCTTTGGGAGAGAAAACGCGCGGGAGAGAAGCGTACGTTGATTGTGCCAAAGGGTGCGTCTCTCTCTCTCTCTCTCCTCCCTTTTATAACTTCCCCCATCCACGGGCCCTATTCCCGTGGGCCGGGCTTTTTGGGCCCAACTTGGGCAGACGGGCCAACTCAGGCCCATCTCATAAATCCATCAGTGACTATGTACACCACGATCGTGGGCGGTTATTGCAGGCAGTATCAACAATTTATCGGTATAAACCCCTGCAAAGAATTAACAAAAGAACATTTCCTTGGGAATTGGAAGACCAGACTTTGTGATGCTGCTACGGATACGAGAGCAAGGAAATTGAACTTGTGCAAGCTTATACTACTCAATAAATGAAGGGGACTTGGAAATTAGCACTTTGGCATTATATCAAATATTTCATGATTTAGTCATCATACCAGTATACCACAGAGGAGGTGGCACCGGAGTCCACATGAGAAGGTCCCGGTAGCAGTGGTAACTGCAATTTTGTTGTCAACTCAGTTGAGGCAATCTTCTTCTTCTCCTTCCCCTTCTCCCCTTCTCCTTCTTCATTCCTTGGTGAGATTTTGTTCCCTTCTCTTGGTTGTGTCCTCCGAGGCAAGTCGTTAAGAAGTTTTGGACGACCCGAAGGTGTGTCTCTTATAGTTTGAACTGCATCATCAAATGTAAACCCTGTATTTGGGTCTCACACTCATTGACTTTTCCAATCAGTTATTGTCACATGAGATTTTGAAAATAATTATAATTCTACTAGCTACATATGTACTTCGTGATAGATTCAGGAAAAGAATGTATGATAAATTCAGGTTGTTTATGATATTTCATCAAACGTTACGAACACTAACAAATTCAACCTTAGAAGACTTATAACTAGTCTCCACCCGGGCACTTGCTAAAGATGGTCAGAAAGTGAGGGTGATGCATGTGTTACACGAGATGGTTGAGAGTAAAAATGTGTCACACTTTCCAATCATCTCGAAGAGAGATAAAGGCGCGGCTGCATGAATCCTTAGTTCTGTCTATTTTAGATGTATTTGGAATGAAGAACAATAAAATTAGCCGGAAGTAGTAAGCATAGACTTGAGAGTCCATCAATATAAACAAGGTTATTTTGACCTGGTCCAGATTCTGGCGATCTACGAGTGACCTCTTCAATGAATCTCATCTATCAACACCAAAATCTGGGGACATTAGTTTTGCCACACATTCCAGGGGTCTCTGATTAACTCGCAGTTGGATCGCAATCAACAGAATTCATCATCAGCCAAAGAAATAGAAAACAACGGGCTTAAGAGAAGAGAAGTCAGCAATTAGCACCATCATCCTTGTTTGTGTTTATGAACAGAATGGATGCTGAAATGGCAAAGTGCCCAAACTACAGAACAAAAAGGCGTACTTGTTACTTGGCTATTTTGCAATATCCAATTAGCGAAATCAGCAATGCGGAATTGTTTGCTAGGAGGCTATATTTAACTTTACAAATTTAATGCTGCATACATGAGATTTAAGCTCATCATGTCAGAGACCTTTATCACAACATTCAAAAGATATTATGAACTGACAGAAAAAGAGGAGGTTGTCATCATGCATCCTAGTTCATGGATTTCTGGTGAAATTCCATAGCTCAAATAGTACAAGCACACAAGTTGCTCTAGTATGGTACAACTGGTAGCACATACCTCCATCTGCAGAGCCTCATTGGGTTTGAAAGTGATATCGTTGGAATGAGACTGCATCAAACAACTCCCAATCAGGGTAACATGCAGAAAAATCAGCACGTACATATTCAATAAACAGAAAGGTAGAACCTAACAAGCACACAGCACATTCCATTAAATATAAGTACACAAGTCACTCTTTCACAGTTATGGTAGGACTGGCAGTGCATACCTCTATCTGTAGAGCCTGACCGAGTTTGGGAATGATACCATTAGAGCGCATTGCATCAAAGAACTCTGCATCTGGTTAACATGTAGAAAAATCAGCACGTATGTATTTGCTTAATAGAGTAGAACCTAATGAGCATACAAAAAGTAGATTCAACGGAAAAATAATACAATCACAATCACAATCATTCAGTTTTGTGCTGATGAAACCATATTAAGTGCTTTGATCTTCACAGGCATAAAAAACTTCCTTAGGACACTCCAATTGGCCTGTGAGCCTGTTCAAGGTCGCACAAAAGCTAGCCTTCAGCTGTTGCTGATGACACCTCAGCAAAATCTCTCTTCTTCATTTGATCGTTCTCTGGTATGGACTATGAATTGCCTCAGCCAAGTTAGCCAGACCCAGATCAATCATTTGATAAAATGATTCCATGACAACATTAGGATCAAACGGGATGCAAAATAATAGGCAAAATCTTAAGCTCCTCACCTAACTTGTTTTACAGAGCAGGCAAAAAATTGTCCCAATTATGCAAAAGGTCATCTATACAGCTCTTTGAATTGAAGTCCAAAAGTAAGCCTTGATCGTTACATAGACCAACTAGACCTGTCACAAAAGTACCACCAATTTATCTCGCTTGATAATCTTTCAACAGTCTCACAATTGTTTATGGAAAGCCTGCCTACAATCATAGATTAAAAAGGCTAGCCAAAACTAACTTTTACTTTTTTAAATCACGTACCAGAAAAAAAAATTGAACCTTGATTTTTATTTTAGCTCAGTTTCTCTTCCTTACTAGGAATTCATGCTCGAATGAACAATGGACAGGCTTTTCCATCATCACAAAAAATCGAGAGCGGTTTGTCCTAAACAAGATATCTACCAATAGTCAAATCTGACACATAAAATTACTCACAAAATGAGTTCAAAATGGCGAAGGATTTTTTGAAGGAAAATACTAGTTTGAGACAGAGAAAAAAGGGATCTGGTGCACAATTTATAAATTGAGTTGCAGAAGATCAACCTCTTGATGAAAAATTCTCATCTTGGGTTTACCAAGGGGGAAACTGTAAATCACTAAGTAATTCTTGTTTACCTATGTCGTTAATTTTCATTTGTTGCCTCACAAGCCGCCAATCTATCTGCAAAAGTTGCTGATTGAAGATTAGCTGAAAAAAACATTGCCATGATGCAATCAACAGCAAATATATTTAGGCAAATAGATACCAAGCGTCGAGCAAATAATTCTTAAAAGATAAATCTGTTAGAAAAGTATTACACTTTTCGCTCATGCTAGTTGTTAAAGGACAAAGAACCTTACCAGATGACCAACGCCTTCTAACGTATGAAGAACCACAATCGGATCTAAATTTTGATCTTGGCTGAAGCATCATGTTAGCTTCTAGGACCGACTTCCCCACTTTTGCAATTATGTAAGACTGGGAATTGAGTCTCGACACCACGTAGATTATGACAAACATTGATATTCAACTCTTTCAAGTTCCAAAAGCACCATAGGTTAGGTAATCTTTCGATGGAACCACGATTACAGACATTCAACATCTCTAACAACTCCACCTTATCAAGACCTTGTATTTCGACTAGATTGTCGCAATAGCAAGTATTTAATCGCTTCAAGCTCTCGTAATCTCGGATGGATTGGCCTTCTAATGGACTTGCAGCTATATGTATGTTTTGTCTCCAAGAACTCCAATTTACCTTGGCCCTAAATTTCAACTAGATTATCACAATCCTCAATTTTCAATCCTTTCAGAAGATTTGATTGTGAGAGGTCCATTCTTTCAATGGAATTGTAGTGTTTTATTGACAACTCTTCCAAGAACTTGAATCCATCAAGCTCAAGCAATATCAACTTAGGACAAGAGTCAACACAAAGTTTCAAGAGTCGAGGTAAGCTTAGGGAAGTACTCAAGTTGATCGTATCCATAAAAATGAAGTTCTTCCAGGTGGAATAGGTAAGAAAGCTCTGGCAACCTGGGAATCAGGGAATTGACCTGAAGATATGTTAAGCAGGAAGAAAGCTCTAGCAACGAACGGAGCTCCTTACAGCCCTCTTGGTCAAGGCATTAGGGAGAAGAAAGATTCAGATGCTTTATGGCGGGTCAAATATCAATGTGCCAATAATATGGAGAATCACGAGTGAAGACAAGTCATCATTTTCTCTTGGAATTCCCCCTTTTAGACTATCACAAGATTCAAGAATAGACTTTGGCGGTTTGTTCAACCATCCAATAGCAATGGGTAACTATTCAAGGTGAAAGATCCCCGATGCTTTGCAAATTCGGTAAATCCCTAATTGAGGTAGGAATTTCTTTTAGTGAACAACACCCGTAAAGATTAAGGTATTTGAGAGAAGAAAGATTCGCAATTGAGTTAGGGATTTCTCTCAATGACACAACCCCCTAACCGAAGTTGTTCGACAGAAGAAAGATCCCCAATTGAGCTAGGGATTTCTATCAATGAGGAGCAACTCCGTAGATCAAGTTGTTTGAGAGAAGAAAGATTCCCAATTGAGCTAGGGATTTCTGTTAATGACTCGCAACTCCATAGATGAAGTTTTTCTAGAGAAGAAAGATTCTCAATTGAGCTAGAGAATTTCTGTCAATGAGAAGCAACTCCGTAGATCAAGTTGTTTGAGAGAAGAAAGATTCCCAATTGAGTTAAGGATTTATGTGAATGACTCGCAACTCCATGGATTAAGTTTTTTGAGAGAAGAAAGATTTCCGATTGAGCTAGGGATTTCTATCAATGAGGAGCAACAATGTAGATCAAGTTGTTTAAGAGAAGAAAAATTCCCAATTGAGCTAGGGATTTTTGTCAATGAGGAGCAACTCTGTAGATCAAGTTGTTTGAGAGAAGAAAGATTCCCAATTGAGCTAGATCAAGTTGTTTGAGAGAAGAAAGATTCTCAATTGAGCTAGGGATTTCTGTCAATGACTCGCAACTCCATAGATGAAGTTCTTCGAGAGAATAAAGATTTCCAATTGAGCTAGGGATTTCTGTCAATGAGGAGCAGCTTTGTAGATCAAGTTTTTGGAGAGGAGAGATTCCCAATTAAGCTGGGGATTTCAGTCAATGACTCGCAACTCTGTAGATCAAGTCGTTCAAGAGAAGAAAGATTCCCAATTGAGTTAGGGATTTCTCTCAATGACACACAATGCCCTAGCTGAAGTTGTTCGAGAGAAGAAAGATTCCCAATTGAGCTAGGGATTTCTGTCAATGAGAAGCAAAACCCTAGTTGAAGTTGTTTGAGAGATGAAAGATACCCAATTGAACTAGGGATTTCTATCAAAAACTTGCAACCCCATAGATCAAGTTGTTTGAGAGAAGAAAGATTCACAATTGAGCTAAGGATTTCTCTCAATGACACACAACATAGTCCTTCGAGATCAGAAAAGCAACAGAATCTTATCAATAAATCACAACCCTTTAAACTAAGTTGTTTGAGAGAAGAAAGATTCCCAATTGAATTAGGGATTTCTGTCAATAACTTGCAATCCTGTAGGTCAAGTTGTTCGAGAGAAGAAAGATTGCCAATTGAGTTAGGGATTTCTTTCAATGACACAAAACGCCCTAGCTGAAGTTGTTCGAGAGAAGAAAGATTCCCAATTAAGCTGGGGATTTCTGTCAATGACTCGCAACTCTGTAGATCAAGTTTTTTGAGAGAAGAAAGATTCACAATTGAGCTAGGGATTTTAGTCAATGACTTACAACTCTGTAGATCAAGTTGTTCAAGAGAAGAAAGATTCCCAATTGAGCTATGGATTTCTGTCAATGAGGAGCAAAACCCTATTGAAGTAGTTTGACAAAAGAAAGATCCCCAATTGAGCTAGGGATTTCTATCAATGACTCGCAACTCCATAAATCAAGTTGTTTGAGAGAAGAAAGATTCCCAATTGAGCTAGGGATTTCTGTCAATGACTTGCAACCCTGTAGATCAAGTTATTCGAGAGAAGAAAGATTGTCAATTGAGTTAGGGATTTCTCTCAATGACACACAATGCCCTAGCTGAAGTTGTTTGAGAGAAGAAAGATTCCCAATTGAGCTGGGGATTTCTATCAATGACTCGCAACTCTATAGATCAAAGTATTTTTAGAAAAGAAAGATTCCCAATTGAGCTGGGGATTTCAGTCAATAACTTGCAACCCCGTACATCAAGTTGTTCAAGAAAAGAAACATTATCAATTGAGTTGGGATTTCTCTCAATGACACACAATGCCCTAGCTGAAGTTGTTCGAGAGAAGAAAGATTCTCAATTGAGCTGGGGATTTCTATCAATGACTCGCAACTCTGTATATCAAGTTTTTTTAGAGAAGAAAGATTCCCAATTGAGTTAGGGATTTCTCTCAATGACACACAATGTCCTAGCTGAAGTTGTTGGAGAGAAGAAAGATTCCCAATTGAGCTGGGGATTTCTATCAATGACTCGCAACCCTCTAGACCAAGTTGTTCAAGAGAACAAAGATTCCCAATTGAGTTAGGGATTTCTCTCAATGACACACAATGCCCTAGCTGAAGTTGTTTGAGAAAAAAAAGATTCCTAATTGAGTTAGGGATTTCTCTCAATGACACACAATGCCCTAGCTGAAGTTGTTCGAGAAAGAAAAACTTCCCAATTGAGCTAGGGATTTCTCTCAATGACACACAATGCCCTAGCTGAAGTTGTTCGAGAGAAAAAAGATTCCCAATTGAGTTAGGGATTTCTCTCAATGACACACAATGCCCTAGCTGAAGTTGTTTGAGAGAAGAAAGATTCCCAATTGAGCTGGGGATTTCTATCAATGACTCGCAACTCTGTAGATCAAGTATTTTTAGAAAAGAAAGATTCCCAATTGAGCTGGGGATTTCAGCCAATAACTTGCAACCCTTTAGAACAAGTTGTTCAAGAGTAAAAATATTGTCAATTGAGTTAGGGATTTCTCTCAATGACACACAATGCCCTAGCTGAAGTTGTTCGAGAGAAGAAAGATTCCCAATTGAGCTGGGGATTTCTATCAATGACTCGCAACTCTGTAGATCAAGTTTTTTTAGAGAAGAAAGATTCCCAATTGAGTTAGGGATTTCTCTCAATGACACACAATGTCCTAGCTGAAGTTGTTGGAGAGAAGAAAGATTCCCAATTGAGCTGGGGATTTCTATCAATGACTCGCAACCCTCTAGATCAAGTTGTTCCAGAGAATAAAGATTCCCAATTGAGTTAGGGATTTCTCTCAATGACACACAATGCCCTAGCTGAAGTTGTTTGAGAGATAAAAGATTCCCAATTGAGTTAGGGATTTCTCTCAATGACACACAATGCCCTAGCTGAAGTTGTTCGAGAAAGAAAAGATTCATAATTGAGCTGGGGATTTCTATCAATGACTCGCAACTCTGTAGATCAAGTTTTTTGAGACAATAAAGATTCCAAATTGAGTTAGGGATTTCTCTCAATGACACACAATGTCCTAGCTGAAGTTGTTGGAGAGAATAAAGATTCCCAATTGAGCTGATGATTTCTATCAATGACTCGCAACTCTGTAGATCAAGTTTTTTGAGAGAAGAAAGATTCCTAATTGAGCTCGGGATTTCTGTGACATCCCAAATTTTCAACCCTGTCTTCTACTGAATAAATCGGGCATTTCATTGACGTGTCTATAGGGTTGTTCTCAGAGCTGATCACTCTCGAGATAACTAGACTAGCTGGGTAAGCCATTAAAGAATATTAAGGCAATAGACTTGAGGATTCGACCAGGAAGTGGCTTCTCGACCGTGTTCATCTTTAGAGGTCATTACTGCACAGTAAAGATCGAATTGAGATCAGAGATAGGTCGGTTCGACTGAGATGTGTGGCCGATCGTGGGTGACTCCACTAAATTGGAAAATTCTCGTCGACCGGCACTAATTTGATTTTCTGTCGTTTTGGTACCCTGTGTTGGTAGTTGAGCCCTCGAGATTTTCACGACAATTGAGAGTCGCCAATGTGTCGAGTGGGTTCATTGTGGCTCGAAGAAAATCGACCACGAGTCAATTGCCCTAAAAAGTTCTGAAAACTACCCGGTAGTCTAGGTCACACTAAAAGCACGCCGGAGTGAAATTAACCATCGATTTGAGTCAGATTTCAGAAATCGAAAGTTCAGTGATGTCACAGGCTATTTTTGGAGCATCGACTCAGTCTCAGAAGATTTTCGGAGATTCGGGAAATTTTACGGAAATTGGGTTCGGACGTCGTGGGAGTTTGGCCGAAGTTCAGATTGGCTAAATTAATGGGAAATTTGACTTTTGGGTGAGCCTGTGTGTGTCGGAGATTTATAGAAAATTTCTTGGGATTTTTCTACGTCGAAATTGGACCTCAATTTGGGAATTTATTGGAGAAATTGAAGTCAAATGGTGAAATTCGTATCATCCCCTTCCCCTAGCCCAAAATTGACCAATTGAGAAGTTGTGAGAGTTGTTGGTGTGGCCAAATGAAGGCCAAGGTTTAATACTTGGCCTAGATTGATTGTTGAAGATATTTCTTGTGGAAAATTGACAAGGATGGCCCACCCTCCCTCTTATCTTCTTCCTCACGCACGGCTCCTCTTCACTTGGTTCCTTAGATTTCAACTCCTGCTTTAATTCTTTCGGAAGAAGTCCAGCAAAGCCTCCCCGCGTACAGTCTCTGCGGCCGCTATCTTCCTTCGCCCGTGTGCCTTCTTCAGCCGAATTGAAGACCCAACGAAGCAACTGCTCTTGTTTTCTTTCCATCTATTTCTACGACTGAAAACCTCTGCCGCATGACTTCCTTCACGCCTGCAGCCACGCACGTCTCCACTATCATTTCATCCTCATCACCCATCCATCTCCACCACCATATCATCACCATCTATCATCATCCCATCTTCCACCATCACCCCACGTCCGTAGCCCATGCCTCAAGTCAACCATTGAAGCTTTAGTTGACTGAAGCAGCCCCAAAATTCCACGAAGCAAGTCCACCGAAGAAACCCCCATGCGTTCGCTTCTTTTCCTTCGGCTGCCAGCACGTTCGCAAGATTTTCCCAGGCGATGACCGAAGCTCCCACGTTTCCTCGTGGCATCAACGCCCTTGCTTCCTCGTCTTCAGCAATTTGAAGACCACCGAGTCTTCTAGCTGCCGCGCACGAAGCAACCGAAGACTCACGCCACCACCGAAGCTTTCTGCTATGTTTCACTGCTTCTATCTCCGTTCGGTCTTGTGAAGTCAAGCAAAGCAGCCACGCCAGCGAAGACTCCATCTTCGCCCATCGAAGCTGCTTCTTCACGCGTCCACGCCAGCTGCTTCCCTGTTCCATCTTCGGCCACATGCCTGCTCTCCACCAATGTTGATCTTTTCTCCTCAAGCCACCGAAACCCGCTCGAAGCCAGCAACAAATTCGGCCCAGCTTGTTCAATCACAGCAAGCCCAGTCCGTGAGCAAGCATTTTTGCTCAGTCCAGCCCAGCGTTGGCCTCAGATTTCAAGCCTTTCAGCCCAGTTCGGCCTTCTCTTCAGCAGTTCAGCCCAAGATGGTTTAATTCAAGTTACAGCCCAGTAATTTGAGGCCCAATTCAGCAGCCCAATCTTGAAGCCCAAGCCCGCTAAGCAAGTCAACGCAAGCTCAGGCCCAAGTTCAGTCCAAGCCCAGAATTTTCTGTGGGCTTGCGAGGCTTTTAGGCCCGGTCCGTGTGCCCGTCGATATCGCCGAAAACCCGAGTTTCGGCCGTCGTCGCGTCGCCGTTGCGGTGATTCGATTCCCGCTTTTGATCAAGTGAGTTTTACTCACTAATGCTTTATTAGTTTGCTAATTATGTCTTAGGGTTGGTTAGATTTAATTACATGCACTTAGGTGGTTAGATTAGGTTAGAACAATTAAATTAGTGACTTGAGGATGCATGTTAGGTGGTTAGACCTAGCTATTAGCAAGTAGAAATGTTTGATTATTTATTGAATGTATCTCGGGATTTTTCCCGACCCGTTTCGGGCTCCAATAAGGCAATATAGGCCTAAATTGGATTTTTAATGTTTATTTATTTATTTTCGAAATTTATTTATTTAATTAATTATTTTTCCGGAAATTCAACCAGGATGGCCGGTGACCGGAATTTCGTGCTGATTGTCGTGGTGCAGTCCGTTTATTTATTTGAGCTCTACGTTGTGTGGAATTGAATTTATTGTGGAATTTTAGGAATTGTCCTAAATTGTTTGTTATTGAATATTTGATTGGTAATGGCCAAGCATGGATATATAGCGCCAGTACGTTGATGGGCTATATAGTAGGGAGAATGGTGAGACCAATCAGGTACGATATTATTGGACATACGTGGTTCGGTGATTGGAAGTATCACTGGCGAAAACGGCGCCTTAAAGAACGCACGTAAATGACTTATAGACAAACGTGGTTCGGTGATTATGGGAATATCACTGGTGAAAACGGCGCCTTAAAGAACGCACGATGTTGTCTATAGCCGATGTCACCTTGGCGAAAACGACGCCCTTGAAAGGACACGTGGTTCGGTGATCAAGGTTATCACTGGTGAAAACGGCGCCTTAAAGAACGCACGGTGTCGGTGATCGGTATGTCATTGGCGAAAACGACGCCCGAGAAACACATGTGATTTGGTGAATGAGTACACCACTGGGAAAGCGTGGTATGAGTGGGAATGACCTAGAGAGGGTCTGACTGACATGTAATCGACTTAGTCGATTGACCAGTGCTTGATCGGATGTCGTGAATTGTTTGAATATCTGTGTTTAACCTTAAATTGCAGGTTGGAACTGAGGCTAAGGTAAGTCCTCTGACTCGTGTTGTGCTTAGGCAACCGTATGGCATATTAGTTTACTAATCGAGTCGTAGGGGGTAGGACTCGCTGAGACGTGGTCTCATTGGTTATTGAATAACCATTTCAGGACCCTGAGGAGAAGCTAAGGAAGAGGAACCTGAAGGGGAGAAAGACTTTTGAAGAAGAAGATGATCCAGAGAGGGATCTTGAATATAACCCGGATGTGGATTGAGATCCCATCCCTTTTGTGAACCCTGTCTTGGTATAGATAGGTGTGAGACTTTTATGCTGTAAATAGTATTGTAAATATACTATGAGTGGTGCTGTTAATGAAAGTGTGGTTATGAATTTCAATATGGAAAATATGGCCTGCTTTCCTATCCCATTGTTTTATTGTCTGGGGATTTATAACTGCTTCCGCATGTGCTTAATAAAAAGAAAGGGTCGGCGATACATAGTCCTGGGATATCGCATTATAAAATCGACCAAGTAGAAGGATGTGCGCGCGTTCGAGGATCGGGGCGTGACAATTTCAGTCAATGACTTGCAACCCTGTAGATCAAGTTGTTCAAGAGAAGAAAGAGTCCCAATTGAGTTAGGGATTTCTCTCAATGACCCACAATTCCCTAGATCAAGTTGTTTGAGAGAAGAAAGATCCCCAATTGAGCTAGGGATTTTTCTCAATGATGCACAACCTCCTAGCTGAAGTCGTTCGAGAGAAAAAAGTTTCCCAATTGAGCTGGGGATTTCAGTCAATGACTTGCAACCTTGTAGATCAAGTTGTTCGAGAGAAGAAAGATTCCCAATTGAGTTAGGGATTTCTCTCAATGACACACAATGCCCTAGCTGAAGTTGTTTGAGAGAAGAAAGATTCCCAATTGAACTGAGGATTTCTATCAATGACTCGCAACTTTGTAGATCAAGTTTTTTGAGAGAAGAAAGATTCCCAATTAAGCTGGGAATTTCAGGCAATGACTTGCAACTTTGTAGATCAGGTTGTTCGAGAGAATAAAAATTCCAAATTGAGTTAGGAATTTCTCTCAATGACACACAATGCCCTAGCTGAAGTTGTTTGAGAGAAGAAAGATTCCTAATTGAGCTGGGGATTTCCATCAATGACTCGCAACTCTGTAGATCAAGTATATTTAGAAAAGAAAGATTCCCAATTGAGCTGGGGATTTCAGTCAATAACTTGCAACCCTGTAGATCAAGTTGTTCAAGATAAGAAATATTGTCAATTGAGTTAGGGATTTCTTTCAATGACACACAATGCCCTAGCTGAAGTTGTTCGAGAGAAGAAAGATTCCCAATTGAGCTGGGGATTTCTATCAATGACTCGCAACTCTATAGATCAAGTTTTTTTAGAGAAGAAAGATTCCCAATTGAGTTAGGGATTTCTCTCAATGACACACAATGTCCTAGCTGAAGTTGTTGGAGAGAAGAAAGATTCCCAATTGAGCTGGGGATTTCTATCAATGACACGCAACCCTCTAGATCAAGTTGTTCAAGAGAATAAAGATTCCCAATTGAGTTAGGGATTTCTTTCAATGACACACAATGCCCTAGCTGAAGTTGTTTGAGAGATAAAAGATTCCCAATTGAGTTAGGGATTTCTCTCAATGACACACAATGCCCTAGCTGAAGTTGTTTGAGAGATAAAAGATTCCCAATTGAGTTAGGGATTTCTCTCAATGACACACAATGCCCTAGCTGAAGTTGTTTGAGAGATAAAAGATTCCCAATTGAGTTAGGGATTTCTCTCAATGACACACAATGCCCTAGCTGAAGTTGTTTGAGAAATAAAAGATTCCAGAATTGAGCTAGAGATTTCTCTCAATGACACACAATGCCCTAGCTGAAGTTGTTCGAGAGATAAAAGATTCCCAATTGAGTTACGGATTTCTCTCAATGACACACAATACCCTAGCTGAAGTTGTTTGAGAGAAGAAAGATTCCCAATTGAGCTGGGGATTTCTATCAATGACTCGCAACTCTGTAGATCAAGTATTTTTAGAAAAAAAAGATTCCCAATTGAGCTGGGGATTTCAGTCAATAACTTGCAACCCTGTAGATCAAGTTGTTCAAGAGAAGAAATATTGTCAATTGAGTTAGGGATTCCTCTCAATGACACACAATGCCCTAGCTGAAGTTGTTCGAGAGAAGAAAGATTCCCAATTGAGCTGGGGATTTCTATCAATGACTCACAACTCTGTAGATCAAGTTTTTTTAGAGAAGAAAGATTCCCAATGGAGTTAGGGATTTCTCTCAATGACACACAATGTCCTAGCTGAAGTTGTTGGAGAGAAGAAAGATTCCCAATTGAGCTAGGGATTTCTCTCAATGACACACAATGCCCTAGCTGAAGTTGTTCAAGAAAAAAAATATTCCCAATTGAGTCAGAGATTTTTCTCAATGACACGCAATGCCCTAGCTGAAGTTGTTCGAGAAAGAAAAGATACACAATTGAGCTAGGGATTTTTATCAATGACTCGCAACTCTGTAGATCAAGTTTTTTGAGACAATAAAGATTCCAAATTGAGTTAGGGATTTCTCTCAATGACACACAATGCCCTAGCTGAAGTTTTTGGAGAGAATAAAGATTCCCAATTGAGCTGATGATTTCTATCAATGACTCGCAACTCTGTAGATCAAGTTTTTTGAGAGAAGAAAGATTCCTAATTGAGCTCGGGATTTCCGTCAATGACTTGCAACCCTGTAGATCAAGTTGTTCAAGAGAAGAAAGAGTCCCAATTGAGTTAGGGATTTCTCTCAATGACACACAATGCCCTAACAAAAGTTGTTTAAGAGAAGAAAGATTCCCAATTGAGCTGGGGATTTCTATCAATGACTTGCAACTCCATAGATCAAGTTGTTCGAGAGAAGAAAGATCCCCAATTGAGTTAGGGATTTCTCTCAATGACCCACAATTCCCTAGATCAAGTTGTTTGAGAGAAGAAAGATCCCCAATTGAGCTAGGGATTTTTCTCAATGATGCACAACCTCCTGGCCGAAGTCGTTCGAGAGAAAAAAGTTTCCCAATTGAGCTGGGGATTTCAGTCAATGACTTGCAACCCTGTAGATCAAGTTGTTCGAGAGAAGAAAGATTCCCAATTGAGTTAGGGATTTCTCTCAATGACACACAATGCCCTAGCTGAAGTTGTTTGAGAGAAGAAAGATTCCCAATTGAACTGAGGATTTCTATCAATGACTCGCAACTTTGTAGATCAAGTTTTTTGAGAGAAGAAAGATTCCCAATTAAGCTGGGAAGTTCAGTCAATGACTTGCAACCCTGTAGATCAAGTTGTTCGAGAGAAGAAAGATTCCCAATTGAGTTAGGGATTTCTCTCAATGACACACAATGCCCTAGCTGAAGTTGTTTGAGAGAAGAAAGATTCCCAATTGAGCTGGGGATTTCTATCAATGACTCGCAACTCTTTAGATCAATTATTTTTAGAAAAGAAAGATTCCCAATTGAGCTGGGGATTTCAATCAATAACTTGCAACCCTGTAGATCAAGTTGTTCAAGAAAAGAAATATTGTCAATTGAGTTAGGGATTTCTCTCAATGACACACAATGCCCTAGCTGAAGTTGTTCGAGAGAAGAAAGATTCCTAATTGAGCTGGGGATTTCTATCAATGACTCGCAACTCTGTAGATCAAGTTTTTTGAGAGAAGAAAGATTCCCAATTGAGTTAGGGATTTCTCTCAATGACACGCAATGTCCTAGCTGAAGTTGTTGGAGAGAAAAAAGATTCCCAATTGAGCTGGGGATTTCTATCAATGACTCGCAACCCTCTAGATCAATTTGTTCAAGAGAATAAAGATTCCCAATTGAGTTAGGGATTTCTCTCAATGACACACAATGCCCTAGCTGAAGTTGTTTGAGAGATAAAAGATTCCCAATTGAGTTAGGGATTTCTCTCAATGACACACAATGCCCTAGCTGAAGTTGTTCGAGAAACAAAAGATTCCCAATTGAGCTAGGGATTTCTCTCAATGACACACAATGCCCTAGCTGAAGTTGTTCGAGACACAAAAGATTCCCAATTGAGTTACGGATTTCTCTCAATGACAGACAATGCCCTAGCTGAAGTTGTTGGAGAGAATAAAGATTCCCAATTGAGCTGATGATTTCTATCAATGACTCGCAACTCTGTAGATCAAGTTTTTTGAGAGAAGAAAGATTCCTAATTGAGCTCGGGATTTCAGTCAATGACTTGCAACCCTGTAGATCAAGTTGTTCAAGAGAAGAAAGAGTCCCAATTGAGTTAGGGATTTCTCTCAATGACACACAATGTCCTAACTGAAGTTGTTTAAGAGAAGAAAGATTCCCAATTGAGCTGGGGATTTCTATCAATGACTTGCAACTCCATAGATCAAATTGTTCAAGAGAAGAAAGATCCCCAATTGAGTTAGTCCCTAGATCAAGTTGTTTGAGAGAAGAAAGATCGCCAATTGAGCTAGGGATTTTTCTCAATGACGCACAACCTCTTAGCTGAAGTCGTTCGAGAGAAAAAAGTTTCCCAATTGAGCTGGGGATTTCAGTCAATGACTTGCAACCCTGTAGATCAAGTTGTTCGAGAGAAGAAAGATTCCCAATTGAGTTAGGGATTTCTCTCAATGACACACAATGCCCTAGCTGAAGTTGTTTGAGAGAAGAAAGATTCCCAATTGAACTGAGGATTTCTATCAATGACTCGCAAATTTGTAGATCAAGTTTTTTGAGAGAAGAAAGATTCCCAATTAAGCTGGAAATTTCGGTCAATGACTTGCAACCCTGTAGATCAAGTTGTTCGAGAGAAGAAAGATTCCCAATTGTGTTAGGGATTTCTCTCAATGACACACAATGCCATAGTTGAAGTTGTTTGAGAGAAGAAAGATTCCCAATTGAGCTGGGGATTTCTCTCAATGACACACAATGCCCTAGCTGAAGTTGTTCGAGAGAAGAAAGATTCCCAATTGAGCTGGGGATTTCTATCAATGACTGGCAACTCTGTAGATCAAGTTGTTTGAGAGAAGAAAGATTCCCAATTGAGTTAGGGATTTCTCTCAATGACCCACAACCTCTTAGTTGAAGTTGTTGGAGAGAAGAAAGATCCCCAATTGAGCTAGGGATTTCTATCAATGACGTGCAACCACCTAGTTCAAGTCGTTTGATAGAAGAAAGATTCTCAATCGAATGAGGGATTTTCCTCAATGATGAACATAAATTGAGGTCAAGGTATTGGAGAGACGAAAGATTCCCAATTGCGAGAGGAATTTCGATCAATGAAGGACAAGATCTGATAGCCAGTTTCTCTAGCTTCCTCAAAGAACAGATTGACATAGGAATCTTTGTAATGTGAATAGAAATTAAAAGGAGTTCTTTTAGTTCTTGCAATTTCCCCACTTTCTCTGGTATCTCTTTCAAATTATAACATCTACACAAGTCCAAGGAAATGAGGCTCTTGAGTTTGCCAATAGAATGGTCGACTTGCTCCAGTTTGTAACAATCGGACAAGTTGAGAATCTCCAACTTCGTGAAAGCTGAGAAATTAGGAGTATATCTTAACTCCTGGCTATATGAAAGGTCGAGAACTTTTAGTTGCTTCGCCGCCTGTACAAAAGAGAAAGAGCTGTCAAAAAAGAGTTTAATCAATAAAACCAAACAAAGCAAAGATCATAGAAGGTGTCTTTTTTTTCCATCTTACCATGATCAAACTCCATCCTCCCCAATCATCCGTAAGCTTGTTTTGTGACAATTCCAGCACCACTAGTTTAGATAGATGCAAATTGATTGCCGAAGAAAATATACTGGGTTCAATGTATAACCACTGAAGCCATCTTAATTCAGAAAACAATTCATTGAAGTCTCCACTTATGGTCGTCCAGCAAAATGAAAGGAACCTTGAGCTTGGTAAGTTTTGAAACAGTTCACTTGTGCATGTAGAAGAATAGCCACAGGACCGCTGCATATCAAAATCAATCAATTGAGTGTCTGAATCAACTTCTTATTTTTTAATTTTGCTTTTCTAAACCCCAAACTTTCACAATTTGTCATCTTTTTACCCCTCGCCAAACATAAATGTTGACAGGTAAACACACACATATAGTAATTTGACAAAAAAAATTAAAATTCAAACAACATTTTAAATAAAAAAAATCACCTTTTCTTGCTTTAAAAAATTCAAGACGAAACACCTCAATTCTTAGCTCTTGCTTTTTTGGAATTTTGTAGTGCATGTACTTTGATTCTTATTAAAGTGGAAATACATGAAACCTTTTAAAACATATGAATGTTAAAAGAGTACCCATGGGTCACTTATTAAGTAGCTAAGTAAGCACCTTACTTTCAATTTGTTAACTATTGTTATTAAGTGTTTAATCATTCTTTAGCAATACACCTTTAGCATTTGAATAATATTTTAGATTTTGACAGAAATTGGAAGAGAGCTGGCTTTAGACCAACTAAAAATGAACTAATTAACTTCCTTACATGGTGTTATAGTTAGATTAAGGTCTTAACATATGGAACAAAAGGTTTATCGATGCTGGGCAACATCTTTTGGCAGACTCTGCTGCACGAAACTTTCTAGAAAAATTTACTTATGTTACCTAAACAGAAAAGTGAAGATACGTATGTCCATTTCCAAAGACCGGCACCATTTCTTTTCGCATCTTATAAGTCAAAAGTACCAACTTTGTTTTTAAAGGAGATCATTTAATTGGAAGAAGATGGTGACAAAATCCCAGACGGCTTGATTGACATTAAAATAGTACTTTATGATTTTTCCCCCAAAAGCTTAGCTGATCAATAATAGTATTGGATAACGTTCAAGTATCGAAATTTAAAATCTCAAACTTTCTATTGGATTAGCATCTCGAGATTGACCACAAATAAATCAAGCAGCGACTCAATCTGCACATTGACATGGCATAAACGTTCAAAGGAACAGACTGAGATGCCCATAACAGAGATCGCAAGTAGCCAAAGCCACTGGTCAGTGGCTGGGCCTCCAGCAAGACTCGGTCGCTTGAACAGCGTAGCGGTCCGATTCTGGATCAAAGCGGGCACCTGGCCAAGCTCAATTAGGCACTAAGGAGACATGTCTAGTGAGTTATTTTTTTCTTTGCAATTTATTCTATGGTCAAGCTCTTTAGGATTTACCAAAAGCAATATAAGGTACAGTTGACAGTTTTCTGAAAGATTTGGCTGAAATGTTTGAGAGGCAACCCCACGCAGCTCATTTAGTGGTTAAGGAATGTGCTTTTGTGTATCATGATATGAGTTTGATTCCTGGCACTATTAAGTGTAAATAATTTCCTGTTTGAACCGTCCAGTCGGACTTAATTAAGCTGGTGTCCCACCTGGCAATGAGAGTTAATGGAGTATTTCACCATTATGGAACTTATGTAGCCGTTAGTAGCCACTTTTGTCAAATAGGTTTTCTAGAGGTATGTTGATGTAAATTATTGACATTCGTTTTTAGCATGGGCATGCTTCTCAAGAGATGAATTAGAAATTAGAAATTAGAAATTAGTACCAATCTGTTTTTTGTCGGTAATTAGTACCAATCTGTTAACATGCACTTCTAGAGCAAAGTAATTTCAAGCCAGTAGTGCCCCTCGCTCGACCTGTTCAAGAAAATGCATTTGTAACATGTAAAAGAAAATTTCAATTTTTTTAACTATTGTTATTAAGTGTTTAATCATTCTTTAGAAAATGTATTATTTTTGTAATTGGACTTTGCTTAATGTCCACAATAATCTATAGACATGCTACGCGCGTGTTATGTCAACAACATGCTTATTTTTATGTGAACTTGGTAACTTAAACTCTTAAAAATAAGAAGAGAATGGTGATAAAAATTGGGGATGGTACGACATGTGGATGAGAAGACTATTATATAACCGTTAAAGGTGGGGGATGTGTTGGTTAGAGAAGGAGCACTCTACCAAAGTAAGACTTCACTCCTCTGGCATACTTTTTATTAGCAGGAGAATCCTTAAATAATAGTAAAATTGAAAGGGACCTAAAGTGACACCAATATCATTTCTATAATTATAATATCATGTTATATCAGATATACACTAGACATGACCCACGCTATGCACACCATTTATATTGGATTGAGCAGGTGACACCAATTGATGTTTCAAATGATGAGCAATTCCCTCTTAAAAGAGAAGCAAAACACATGTTTATATATATAATTAACTATGTTTAGACAGTGGGCAATTGCGATTAATGATGGTGTGTTTCCCCTTTTAAGAGCTAAATGATGAAAATAGCCCATGAATTCATTTAAATAAACGATTCATAATGAACTTGATTTTGAGAAAATTTAGATTGAGAGAATAATAGAGAAATCTCTCCCTTGAAAAGAATAGTATAGGACTAGGTCTCATAGGATGTATGTGGCAAGTAACGCAGGAAACAATTGATGCATGTGACATTTGATGCATGTGGAAGTTACATGTGAATGGCCTAGAAACAGAATGGTCGACATGAGGCATTGGTATAAAAGGGGTACTCAGAGGTAAGATTAGACACACACGGCACAACAAAGTTCATCTTCTACTTTCCTTGTAATTTTCCTTTGATCGCACTTCTGTTTCATGCAATTTCATTTATTATCTTTTTAAATTCCTTATAATTCGATTTTTAACGCATTTAACTATTTCTTGTGCATTCCATCCAAAAGAAGTATGTCCATTGTTATTGGAAAAAAAAAAAGGAATGTCTTTCAAATGCAGTTTCCCACCTAAATTTTTACTATAATGAGAGATTTTTTTTTTTCTGGTTGAATTACTATAATGAAAAATTAAGAACTATCAACTTATAAATTATAACTATCTTTCCAAAGAACATGATTTGTCCATCTATATGTGCTTTTCCAATAGAGATAAGGATACTATAGTTATATCTTCATGATAAATTTATTCATGTCAGTTTTGTGCATATGCATGGTATGGGCTCACAACTAGTTGATCCATATTTCACAACACTCGACACCTTTCTTCTTTCACATGAACTTTTGTGACAACGGTATCTGCTCCAAATTGAAAGCATTATCTCGTTTTTTTTTTTTTTTTTGGGAATGCTATTTATAGGTCGAGTGCAAAGATACAATAGGGCAGGAGATATAAGTAAACATTAAAAAAAAAATTATTGAGTGCATTTTTTTCCATTAGTTTCTTGAAAATATTATGAACAAACTGAACTGCTAAAAGACAAATTTGTTTTGTGAAATAAGAACTTCCACGAACACTATCAAACCAAAGATAGAATTCTTTTTTCCCTTTTTTTTTTTTGGTTGGGTTTAATTTTATGGTTCGACTCATTCATTTGTCATTATCTGTACTTTATATATTAACTAGTGAAAAACTCACGGTCAATATTATTTCTCTTAAGAATAATTATTGAATCAACAAAAGAATGTGCTCTTTATAATGGTATGAGCGAACTAATTCAAACTAAATTGAGAAAATAAAGGTTTTTCCTTTCCCAACATCTCTTGGTTAATTGCAAAGGTTAATTCCCCGTCATTGATCAGTCATGAACCTACTAGGCTTCCCCAAATGGACAACATAAAATAATGAAATGACGTGAACATTGACAATCTATGTACAAACTAAACTTACTTTCAAATTTGACTTCATGCTGAAAATTGTTTATAGTAAATAAAAAAGCATCGATATAATAATAAGCATGACATTTCCTCTAAATAGTCAAGTTTGTCCAGTGGTTTTTGGCACAGAAGAGCGTTGTCCCAAATATATAAATAATATAAAAACAACTTGGAGAGGAAAGAAGTGTTTATTAGGAAAAGCAAAGGAACGGACAATGGAAATGAAAGAAGCAATTAAAGAAATAATAAGAAGATCCACTGATTGTCAAACACCTAACCTAGTCCATGAGATTAACAAGGTCAACGTGACGTAACCCTAAAAGCATAGTGAGGTTTTCCCAATATAATTCTTTAAGGAGATTTTTTACCATCATATCTATTTAGAGGAAAGAAGAAGGAAAAGAGATAGATGAAACTAGTAGAGGGACGACTACTTTCATGATCAAAATGGGGGAAAAAGTTTATCAAACATTGATTTTTCTTTACTGTTACTGATTTGCTTAATTATTATTTATTATGATTGGCACATATTTTTTTTACGATGTATATGCTTCATCTGTATTAATTACTATAATTTTTCAGATTATTAATATTTTCAACTAGATATAAAGTTCCGTGCTTTTAGGGAACCAGATTTTTAGTGCAGAATCGTAGTTAAAGAATCTTAAATTGATTGTAAATTAAGTTTTTGACAGATGTAATTTATATCAATGAATTTGAATCAAATAAGGTAACTTTTTTATCCTTGGGACACTTATAATCCCAATTAGCTGTCACAATTCGTCTACAATGGACATGAATGTATGTTTACACGTACTTTTTCCTAAAAAGTAGGAGCATTTCCTCATACTAAATAAAGAATAGAATAATTCATATTAAATATATATATATATGTATAATTATGAGAGAAAGAGAGAGAGGAGGGCCAGATGTTACCTCTCCTAGTATTTGTTCTCTGAAGGCTTCTTTGCCAATCCATGGTTCGATACATCTTTCAGGTGATTGTCCTTGACAAAAAATGCTCCTTCCAAGATCTCTCAATTGATCATGCATCCAAAACTTGTCATCATTTTCAATTTTTATTAAGCACCTCAGTAGCAATTCTTCTATTCCTTGATTTGGACGAAACCCACAGTCCTCGCACATGTACATTGCAAATTTGATCTTTTCCCTAATAACGAAACAAGCAATATCGAGAAAAATCTGCTTATGTCCATCTTCTAATGCATCATAACTTATCTTCAATATCTTTTGGACATCTTTATGTGGTCCTTCTTTCAATTGCTTCAACGTATCTTTCAATACATTTAGATTTGTTTTTTCAAACAAGTATGAACCAACGACCTCAAGAGCTAAGGGTAGCCCTCCCATGGTGATTGTTATTTCATGAGAGATATCCTCAAACTCCGTTGGACAATGATCCATACGAAATGCATGTCTCTTAAATAAAAGCAAAGAATGCACCTTACCCATTTCATTCAATTCATATGGGCAGTCTACCTTAAATTCAGATTGATCAAGAATAGCTTTATTTCTAGTTGTAACAATGATAATACTCCCACTCATAAACCAGTTACGCTCTCTGGCCAAAGCATCCAGTTGCTTTTTGTTATCTATATCATCCAGAAGAATGACAACCTTTTTTCCTTTGAATTTAGATCTAATCAAACTAATTCCATGGTCAACATTCCGAATTTGACATTCGATTTGAAGTACTTCCTCAATTAGTTGATTTTGTAGATAAGGAATACCGTTGCATTGAGCCGTTTCTCGAATATTAGCAAGGAAGCTATGATGTACAAATTCATCCAACAACTGGTTGTAGATTGATTTGGCCAGAGTTGTTTTTCCGATCCCACCCATGCCATAGATTCCAATCATTCGAGCAGCATTGGCAGGAGTGTCTACCCACTTCTTAATATTGCTCACATGATCCCCAAATCCAACTAAGTGCTTAGTAACATCAAGCTGAAAGTCTTGTTGCAACTTGCTCAGAACCTTTTTGACCACTTCTTCCACTAATTCTCCTTCATGCCTGTCAAACAACAAAATTCATTGATAACTACCTGATTATACTTAATCTCATCCAAAGACCAGTATATATTTGAGGATGCATGGGGCCAATTAACATGCAAGCTGTTTTGGATTTACGCATAACAATGGGGGAAGATGGAGAAGCGGTCATTCCAATTTTTTTTACCCTATCCTCTTATGCCAACAGATGGATCTTGCTGAAATAAAGTAAGGTGGTGTACCTGGCTCAAGAAGAGTCTTTCAAACTATAATGTTCATTATAACGATTGAGGTTGTTGCCCTTTCAAAGATAGGTCCATTTTTTTATATTTTTTTTTGGGTTAAAATATTCTAGGAGGAGAGGAGGCTATCCCAAGATTGCCTACCAATGAGGGTTACTAGCATTGGAAATCAAGCCTAAACATGGTAAATGGGAATTGTCCAACCCTTCTCAGCCGAGCCAACCCGTTGGCATAATGAGGCCTAATTTATCTGGCAGCGATCAAGACCCAGCATTGGGGTCCTTTATGGGCATAGTATTGGCTGAAGGGGTTGTTTCTTTCGTTTTTTGGCTTTGTGTTGGAGACAAATGTAAAATTCTTGGGCACTACGGGATCTTTGGTTTAAGTAGTCGTTCGTTTAGTTTTCACGAGATCTTGGGAAGTACTAGTGTTTGCTCGTCTTCGACCCATTATTGGGACATTTTGGGGATCTTTTCTGAGCTTGCAATGCAAGTAAAACATCTGCATTTCATTGGTTTTGCGTGAAGAGAACTTATCAAAGAAAAAGGAAAAGTTCCCCAACCAAAAAAATAAATAAATGAAGAAAAGTTCTGTGACGTACCCGTTAGCAAATTTCTCGGACTTCCACCCATGTAAGACACTCACTTCTTTAAGTGCTCGTGGCCCTTCCTGGATATCCTTCTCATCAAAATACTTTTGACTCGAACGGAAGGCATCCCAAAATTTCCTTTTAGATGCCGCACATCTGCTGGTTTAACTTTGTAAAAAATTGGCAACACTATGTGTGACCCACTATTCTTGCAGTCCATCATATGGATGAGCTCACGAAGGCACCATTTGCTAGTAGCATAATTTTCGGAGATGATGGGGATCGAAATCTTAGATCGTGAGATGGCACCAAGAATTTGTGAACTAAAATCCTCACCAATTGGAATGCTCTTATCATCCTTGAACACAAAAAAAGGCACAGTCCCTGTATTGACCAGTCTATTGTAGAGGTGGTCGGTGAATTCCTTACGAGTATCTGAGCCTCTAAAGCTCAAGAATACGTTGTATGTATCGTCACCTTGTCCTGTGAGTTTTGGAGAGATGAACAAAGAAGTGGATGCTCCCTCGGTGCTCTCTTTCTGTGCTCTCTTTCTCTTTCTCTGACTTTGCCGTTTGTCCATGGCGATCTGAGAGGGAAATGCTGAAAAAAGTTCGTGCTCTTGAGCTCTCTTTCTCTTTCTCTGACTTTGCCCTTTGTCCATGGCGATCTGAGAGGGAAATGCTGAAAAAAGTTCGTGCTCTTGAGAGAGAGAGGGGGGGGGGGGGGGGGGGGGGGTGGGGGGGGGGTGGGGGGACACGGCCTTTTGTTGGGTGACCAACGTAGCTTGACTGCAGAAGATTTGGTGATGGCCCCTAAAAAGGACCCCCAAAGAGCCCCATCATTTACTTGTTCAGAAAGCCACTTCACATTGAAAGAAGTAATTAAACGAAAAAGTCGAATGCCAGTGCTCCTAGCTACCACGCCTAATCGACTTCCTCAAAACACATGGTATAACGACATAACTTTGTCTATGATATTTCAAGACAGATTCTTTTAGTTCACACCTAAAACATTGAAATTATGTAGGAAATACCATGGAACCATCTTCCACCAAATATAAACTCCCACGACATCTTATCCTTATAATAGTCTTCGACCTTACTCTTACTATTTTTAGCCTAATATACAAACAAACCTCATTATCTTCACCACCTCATTTTCCCAACCCTTTCTACTAACCCCACTTCCGTTGGCCAAACTAATGTGGTGTCATGTAATTGTTGCCCAGTGGACATCATTCTCCAGATGCGTGCACTTTCCTAATTTGAGAAAATTTCCATCAATCATGATTTAATTGGCAGGATTCAAGTTTTAGGCATTGCTCATATGTAAAATTAACTAAGACTAAAATATTAGTTGAGGAAAAAATTTCATTTGTTTGGCTGTTTAAATTATGAAGGAAGTTGATGAAAATGATTTTAAATTGAGGGGAAATACTTCCTTTTGGACCGACATTTTATTTCTTTCTAAAAGTGCATAGAAATTAAAGAAGATATTGAGTAGGGCTTTTCTAAGAGTATTTCCCTGAAAATGCGGGTCCAAAATTTTTTCAATTAACCTGTACGTTAATTTTAGGGCCTTTAGTGTGATAAAAGAAATATTTTTAAATATCTATGCTTTTAAATATCCTCTTTTGGACCTCATCCTCTAGTCAAGTCAACCTCGTTGGCTTGATCCAATCACGAACAACATGTACATTAATTTTTCAATTAGGCTATAAAGAACTGGAATCTGTGTACAAGTATATTGCATTCGACTAAAGACATAAGCATACATTTGGTTTTTATTGGGTTATAGAAAATCAGAATTTGATAAATCATATAAATGTTAATAATTGATTTGAAACAGAATTAGATATGCGTGAAAGAGGTCAAGAAAGGACTGAGCTAGTAATTATGGATGTGATTTTATATTTAAATTATGTTTAAAATTGTCATATATTAAATGAAGTTAGAGATGTGAGGTAGGGATAAACAAATGCTCATGGTTATTTATCTTTTACTCATTACACGCCAACACCACATGCTATAATGCCATGTATAAATACTTTATTTTGAACCGGTATATCACTGAGCCTTTCAGTTTAAATCTTCAAATCTTAAACATTGATCGATATCTTATCTGTAGAACTAAAGCTATAAATTTGTTAGATAGCATCAAACGGAGGAGCAGATTCCCTCAGTGCACTCTTTTTTATGCACTCTTTTTCTTCTTAGTGAGATGTTTTGAATACAAGCATAGAGACGAAAGAAGCACCGCAAAGGAACCGATCTGAAACGAAACGGTGCAGCCCTTTGTTTGCCTTGCTCTGACTTTGCCCCTTCTCCACGTTAGTCTGACCGATTAGAAATGACACAAAATTGTACGGATTCGGTGGAAGCAGGAGAAGAAGAGAAGAAAGGAAGTAAAAGGAAGCTGCTGAAGAAAATTAAGAGACGACCAAGGTTTGAAACAATGACGTTGAGTGCTTGTCCCCATTTTTGTTGGACGCCCCACTTTGAAAATATCACCGCAAAGCTTTTTTTTCTTCAACTAAATGGAAGAAGATTAGGATTATTGACTAAATTCATGATAAACCAGGTTAAATTGATTAATCACATTTTGAAGAACGAATTTATTGTTTGTAATAAGAAGTGTAAGAAATGAGTGTTATAAAGTTAGGTGAATCTCTTAATATGCGCGTATGGCTCAATTTATGTGATCATTTTCACGTGTGTCATAAGATATTTTTCTTCCTATTGAATATTGTTGGAGATATGCGAGAATCGCACCTAAGATTACGGCCGAACCGAGAAGATTGCGATCAATCCAAGATTGCAAGCGATTATAATTGACAGATTATATCAATTCGAGATTGGATTTGATTTAATGTATCTTCATTTATTTTTTCCACAGTTAGATATTCATTGTACTACAAATAGGTGCTTGTATAATGTAAAAACATACGACTGAATATACAAGAAAATATAAGTCGTTTTCCATCTTCTTGCCCTACTCCTCAAACTCTGACATGGTATCAGAGCCATATTTTCCAACCTAGCTTCCGCAAACCACTCAAATTGCCTCCATTTTTTCTGATCTGTTATTGCAAATTAAGCTGTGCAAAACAAATCAGCAATCGGTAGGAATTTGTTTCTCACGTCATGGCCAAGAATAAGAACTCAGTTGACGGAGGAAATTCTTCAATGGAGGAAAATCCAAACTCACTACAGAACAGAGAGTCGGATCAAATTGATCCCACCGAAGATCAACATTCTGCAGCACCACCACTTGCTCCAGTAAACGCTCCCAGCTCGACCCAGTGGGCTCCTATACAATGGTTTCCCGTTCAAGGTCCATGGACCCCATATGGCGCATTTGGAGAAGAAGGAAACGCTAGCACCGGGATGGGGTGGACAGGTCCAGGCTCAAGACCCGAACCCATTCCGCAGGGACCAGGAGGGAACCCTTACCCAAATACGGCACCTAGCTTTGTGCCGTATCTTGTTCCGGCCAACGGTGGCCGACCAGAACCCGGCGACCCACTATATATGTCTCCGGGGGACGGTCCCGAACTGAAACTCATCTCCTTACAGCTCAGTGGACCCGAAAACTATAGTACCTGGGCTCGAGATCTCCGACGGGCGTTGGTCACGAAAGAAAAAGATGGGTTCCTTGACGGAACCGTGCCTTTTCCGGCGGATGAACGCTCACGGCGACATTGGCGAAGATGTAACCAGCTCGTGCGGACATGGATCGGTAATTGCTTGGCTCCCGAAGTGGCCGCCGGGCTTCCACCAACTGAAGACTCAAAGACGATTTGGGAAAACATTCGCGAGATGTATGGAAAGCTTGACCGGGCCAAGATCTTCTCCCTCACCCAAGCTGTCTCAGAGCTGAAACAAGGAAATCAATCCGTCACAACGTGCTTCAATCGACTCTCGGCCTTGTGGAATGAACTCGAGGCCGCCGAAGAGCAGCTCGAGGGGCCGGAGGAAACGCTTCGACAATATCGAGCGATACGAGAAAGGGAGAAAGCAACCCGATTTTTACTGATATTAAATGAAAACTACTCACATTTCAGGTCTCAAATTCTTGCGATGGAACCGGCGCCGCCACTCGGCCGGATTTATCAATTAGCGATCCAAGAAGAGAGCCAAAGGACAGCTGCAGCCGAGCACGCACGAACCGGAGAAGGGATCGCCCTAGCTGCTCTCGGGTCCGGATCATCTTCGGCCGGCTTTTTCTCGCCGGCGCTTGCTGGTTTCGGATCTGGGCAAACATCGACCGGCGGCTTTCCTCCTGTCGTGGGTTCGGTTGAGAAGCATGGAGAATGGGGCCATCGTACTGCTGCTGTAACTAAAGGAGGAGAAGGCAAAGGAAACCCTAGTTCCTTTGGAATGGACGGTCATGATGGATTCCAAAGATCCAATGGCAATTATTTAGCCATGGCTTTAGGTGAATCCAACGGCTCTCAACAAGCCATGGTGACACCTAATTTTAAAGCATTGCACGGCCCTCGCAATGCCACATCGTCCCTAAGAGGAAATACTAAAGGAAAAGGGAAATTATACTGCGATTATTGCAAACAGCCACATCATACAGTAGAAACCTGTTGGAAATTACATGGCAAACCTGGGGAGAAAGGAAAGAAGGAATCATCGGCTAATCAAGTCACTGGGCACGATCAGTCCATTACCCAAAATCAGTACCAACAAATAATGAGAGCGCTGAGACAATTGGAAATTTCAGATAAAGGGGCAAGTTTTTCAGGTACTTCATATTGCCTCAACTCCATTTCTCATGATGCATGGATTATTGATTCGGGTGCTAGTGACCACATTATCTGTGATGAAAGTCTTTTTTCTCATACCCATAAAAATCATTTCCCTATAACTGTGAAGCTTCCAAATGGAAATACCATATATGTCACAAAGATAGGGACGGTAAATCTTAGTCCTTCGATTACCCTTCGAAATGTCCTTTATGTTCCTCAATTTGAATTCAATCTTATCTCAGTATCAAAAGCCTGTGAGGACAATTCTTGTCGTATTCTCTTTAACTCAGACACTTGTCTCTTTCAGGCCCTTTCGACTGGCAAACTGATGGGCTTGGGTAGTCTTTCACAAGGACTGTATTTTTGGGCCAGTTTTTCCAAAAATTTTGATTTATCGCAATTTTCCATGAATAAAGAATCATTGTGTAATGCTACTACCAATGATAAAATTATCCTTTCACATCAACGTTTGGGTCATAGCGCTTCTTTTCCGCATCCCCAATGCAAAATATGTCCACTTGCTAAACAATCACGTGCTCCTTTTCCCATAAGCAAATCTCGAGCTACGGATAATTTTTCTTTAATTCATGCAGATATATGGGGCCCCTATCACACCCCACATCGTGATGGGTCCCGATTCTTTCTTACCATTGTAGATGATCATTCTCGTGGTACATGGATTTTCCTTATGCAATCAAAGAGTCAAGCTCTTTCCCATCTTAAAATTTTTTTAGTCATGTCAAAGAATCAATTTGGAAAATCCGTTCAACGTATTCGAACAGATAATGGGAAAGAATTCTCTAGCCATGACTGTCAATTATTCTTTTCTTCTCATGGAATTCTACATGAAAGCACGTGCACTTACACACCTCAACAAAATGGGATTGTTGAGCGTAAACACCGTCATCTTTTAGAAGTTGCACGTGCCCTTAAATTCCAAGCGTCCATTCCCGAGACTTTTTGGGGAGATTGTGTGGTCACGGCAGCTTACTTGATCAATCGCATGCCGACTCGAGTTCTTGATGGACGTACTCCTTTTGAAGTGCTATATGGTAAGAAGCCCGAAGTTAATCACTTGAAGGTTTTTGGATGCCTATGTTATGTTACAACCCTGGGTTCTCGTGACAAGATGAGTCCCCGAGCCAAACGATGCATCTTCATGGGATATCCAACTCTTCAAAAGGGATATCGTGTCTTCGAACCATCGATGGGGAACTTCTTTATAAGTAGGGATGTCGTTTTCCATGAAGACGTTTTTCCTTTTCAGGAAGAAACATTTTCAATTGAGCCTTCTAGCTCGAATAACAAGAACAGACATTTTCTATTTGAGGAAGGTTCATCTCCTATTTCCCATTATATACATGCCCCGTCTCTAGACACTCCGACTTCTTCTCCAGTGAACGAGACACCTATGGATTTCCCATCCACTCCAGATCACTCAATTACTAAACCTGCGGTGGACATTGAAGCCAGTTCTGATTCAAACCAATTGTCTTCACAGTCAACCTCAAAGTCATCATCTCCAGATCACTCAATTACACTTGCTCGCATTCCCCCACGACGTTCAGGACGAATTACTCATCCTCCTACGTGGACGAAGGACTATGTTTGTGCATCCCTCGGCTCCACAGGTACCTCATATCCTATTTCCTCTTATGTTTCGTTTGATCGCTTGTCTACGGAACATATGTGCTGCATTAGTCGTATTTCCGAGGAGATAGAACCATCATCCTACAATGAAGCAATTCGTGATCTGCGATGGCAAAAGGCCATGGAAGCAGAGCTGCATGCCTTAATAGAAAATCACACATGGGATATAGTTCCGTTACCTTCTCATCGAAAACCCATTGGCTGCAAATGGGTATACAAGATCAAGTACAAGGCTGATGGATCTGTTGAACGATATAAAGCCCGTTTAGTGGCCAAAGGCTTTACGCAACGTGAGGGTTTCGATTACCATGAGACGTTCTCTCCCGTCGCAAAGGACGTTACCGTTCGCTCCTTTCTTTCCATTGCCGCTTTTCGAGATTGGGATTTACATCAAATGGATGTCCACAATGCCTTTCTTCATGGAGATCTTGATGAAGAAATATATATGGACCTTCCACCGGGATTACGGCGACAGGGGGAGCCTGGAGTATGTCGTCTCCGTAAGTCCCTTTATGGGCTCAAGCAAGCTTCTCGACAGTGGTATGCAAAATTTACTACAGCTCTTACAGCCATTGGTTTCAAGCAATCCAAGCACGACTATGCCCTTTTCACTTGGACAAAAGGTACGTCATCAATTTATCTGATGATATATGTTGACGATATACTTATTATGGGAAACGATGGATTGGTCATCAAGAGTCTCAAAGAATATCTGCATTCTACTTTTCGCATTAAGGACTTGGGACCTCCCAAGTATTTTCTTGGTATTGAGATTGCTCGCTCAAACTTGGGAATCTCTCTAAGCCAACGGAAATTTGTGTTAGAAATTATCTCTGAAGCAGGCTTATCAAGATGTAAACCGGCTGCCATTCCCATCGATCAGAACATCAAGTTAACTACCGTTGATTATGACGCCGGATCATCTTCTGAGACTGTTGACCCACTACTCGAAGATCCATCCCGTTATCAAAGGCTTGTTGGGAAACTCATATATCTCACCATGACCAGGCCAGATATATGTTATGCAGTGCAGACACTCAGCCAATTCATGCATAATCCGAAGGAATCTCACATGAATGCAGCCTTGAAGGTTGTAAAATATTTAAAGAGATGTCCAGGACTTGGAATACTCCTTTCTCGAGATTGCAATTTGGAAATGAATGCTTATTGTGATACAGATTATGCCACATGTCCCATGAGTCGAAGATCAATCACTGGCTTTTGCATTATATTGGGAAAGTCGTTACTTTCATGGAAGACAAAGAAGCAGTCGACTGTATCATTATGATCCGCTGAAGCTGAATACCGAGCCATGGCCAAAACCGTTTGTGAAATAGTTTGGATACGAGGCTTGCTTTCAGACCTTGGGATACGAGTCAAAGGACCAACGAATCTATTCTGTGACAATGATGCAGCACTCAAACTCGCGGCGAATCCTATATTTCATGAAAGAACAAAACATATTGAAGTGGATTGTCATTACACTCGAGATAAGATCCAAGAAGGAGTAATCAAAACAAATGGAATTGGAACCGTGGAACAGCCTGTAGACATCTTTACTAAGCCATTATGTCAAAGACAGCACGCATATCTACTAAACAAGCTTGGTGTCTTGGATATATATCAGCCACCAGCTTGAGGGGGAGTGTTGGAGATATGCGAGAATCGCACCTAAGATTACGGCCGAACCGAGAAGATTGCGATCAATCCAAGATTGCAAGCGATTATAATTGACAGATTATATCAATTCGAGATTGGATTTGATTTAATGTATCTTCATTTATTTTTTCCACAGTTAGATATTCATTGTACTACAAATAGGTGCTTGTATAATGTAAAAACATACGACTGAATATACAAGAAAATATAAGTCGTTTTCCATCTTCTTGCCCTACTCCTCAAACTCTGACAAATATCATGTAAAAGGTATGAAGTTAAAGAAAAGATCATATATATATATATATATATATATATATATATATATGTGAATATGGATATTGATTGACACAGGTATATAAGTCATATTATATTCTTGAATAACAAGCCCTCAATTATCTACTTCTATTCTATTTTAAAAGAATTCATGTATTTGGGAGTCTCTATGATTAAGTAAATCAAGATTTTACCATGACTGCAATTTTAGAAAGACACAAAAGTGAAAGAAGTCATCATAATATGGATTTTGGTATGTTTTATATTGTGATGATTGAAACTATCATGAGTGGAGAGCAGGTAGAAAGTAGCAATATAGTTTTCATTTTTTGTTCAAAAAAAGCAGCAATATAGTTAAAAATACTCAAACCTTGGCATATTAACTCATTCAACTTTTTTTTTTTTTTTTGTTAACCCTTTCTTCAGTTAACTGACTCCGTCAATTTTCAAGACTCTGAAGGAAGAATGAGTTATCTTGTCCAATAATTCAAGGAAGACATCATATTATTTGTCTTGAATGTTCTATTGGGAGGCAAAATTGTCAAATAAAATCCAATTAAGAGAATAATTACTTTTATAGAGTGTAGATTCCGAAACAAGACCTGAAACCTATCCTCTCAAAGCCTGTTTCCAATTTTCGAAATTGAAAATCAAACCCCTTGATCCCAGAATTGGCCGCAAACCGGCCTACTACTTTTTATTTCTGTTTCGTTTTTTATTTAATTTATCTTAGACCTTAATAGACAAAGAAACCTCACGACCCATTAAAAGACGGTCCTTGGTTTGAGGTGAATACTGGCAATTTTGTGCGCGATAGACAGTTTTGTGGAGAAAATCACAGCTAATTCAGCCCTAAAAACGGAGGCTTTGGCCATTCGTGTAGCTTTGTTGAAGCTAGCAGAGGCAAGAAAGAGAAAGGAGTCTTTAGCAGAAAAGAGGGAAAAGTCTTCAGCTTGGCCTGAACTAATCTACGAGTGCGAAGTACATTTGACAACAAAGTTGTGATGGAAAGTTAAATGGGCTTAATTCCGAGCCCATCGACGTGCAATCAATTATAAAAAATACCAAAGTGTTGCTGGCCCAACTTCCAAGAATCCAAATATCTTATGCGCCTAGAAAAGCTAACAAGCCTGCCAACCGGGTAACAAAAGCCTATCGTGACAACCGCTTTCCTCATAATTGGGTTTTATATCCGCCCTATCCATTTTCGGTTTCGGTTTTATTATATAATGATCTCAAACTTAATGGTAAGTGCTTTATCGACCCAAAAAGAAAAAGAAAAAAGAATCTAGTGTGCTGGCATTCTAACTCATTCTAGCTTAATAAAGGATGGACAATGAACTGCGATGCAAACGAACAATGAGACAGAGGCCACATGATTAGTCACATCTAAAGTCGAAAGCAAAAGCTTCCTTTCTACAGAAGTCGATTATGAGCTGGTGACACACCACGTTAGCAGCCTCCCACATTAGACAAAAAGAGCCCAATACACTTTGCACACTAGTTCAACCGCAACAAATTAACAAAAATGACACGCTAATAAGAGATGAAAAAACGATTACCTTCCGCGAGCTGAGAAGCGAAGAGAGGTGCAAGGTCGGAGAGAGAAGACCCTAAACAAGCCTCGGCGAGAACTTTCAAGAGGGAAATGAACAAAGAGAGCGAGCGAGGACTGTAGATGATAGCGTTGAACTGTTCTGCAAGAGAGAGGACGGATGTAAAAGGTTCAGCAAGTGACACATATGAGAGAGAGAGAGAGAGAGATTGTAGTAAGAACTATTAAATTCCGTCAGGTTTAACCAGTCCAACCGCTCATAGTGATCAGTTTGAATAAAGGGGAATGCAGTAAGAAAAATTTGCAATTAATGTGACGACCATGATTTAGTAAAAGTCCATGAATTTTTCACATGTCATATTGTGTATGCTTTTAAGGATGTTAGATGTCATTCATTGAGTAATAATCAAATGTCTTTATTTTGTCCTATCGAATTGTAATAGATTATCCCGCTTATCTAGAGGAGTGATGCAGAGACAGAATTACTCAGATGGGCTTTAATGTCTAAAAAGGAGTTACCTTAAAGCACATCAAGTCGCGTCCGAGCCTCAAAAGGAGCACAATTGTGAGATAACCTTCACACCTCAATCTAGAGCTATGAAAGCCAGATATCTCAGAGCAAAAGACGAGCGTCTCAAGTGACTTATGGTGATCGGCGTTTCTGCTGCTGGGTCATGAGCACTCGGGACTTTAAATAAAGCTTTACTTCTCACCCTTGCCCGAAGGAGACGCGCAATCTTGTGGAGAGGATTGCGCTTCTTTCACGACGGCAATGGTACTGCTTTTTCACCCTCACCTTTTTGACCAAGACTACCGAAACAAACCTTCCTTCCTCGAAATTGGCAAGACTACGGGTGCGTTTGGGAACCACTTTTGGGGAAAGTCTTTAGGAAAATGCAAAGACCTTTAACTTAAAGGTGTTTTTCAAAATGCAAACCGTGTTTGGTAAATTGTACTTTGAAAGCTCTTTGTGAAGTGCTATGAGCAAAATAGTGTTTGGGGAATTACATTTACAAATGAGTTTTGTGGTAAAAAAAATTATTAAAAGAAAAATTAAAAAAAAAAAATTGACCGGCAAGGGCAGCGGCCGTCAGCGACCTCCGGCGACCCCAGATCTAGGGCGACGAGGTCACGCAACGCCGTCACGACCTCCAGTGACCCCGGATCTGGGGCGACGAGGTCGCGCGAGTCGCACGACACGGCCTCGACCTCCGGCGACCTTGAATTCGAGGCAGCGAGGTCGCGCGAGTTGCGCGACACCGCCTCAACCTCCAACGACTTAGATCCGGGGCATTGAGGTCACGAGAGGACCTCACCACCCCGGATCTAGGTCGCGACGGGGTCGCGCAACCTCGCCGCCCCCGGATCTGGGGCGGCGAGGTCACGAGAGGTCGCGCGACGCCGCCACGACCCAAATCCGGGGGCGGAGAGGTCGTGCGACCCAGATCCGGTCGCCGCTCGAGCCTTCGGCACCAGATCTGGTCACGACCACCAGACTTGCGACCATATGGGTCGCGCAGCCCCAGCGAGCTCCGTGCGGAGGTTACGGTGCGGCAAGCGACAGTCGCCGACAACGCCGTAACTCGTCGAGGTCGCCCAACTCTCCGACAATGATCGCCTAGGTCGTAGCGTCCCTGTAGCAGTCATCGACCCGGAGAAGATGAACATTGTTTCATCCAAGGACACGAACCGGAAAAACAAAAAATTCATGAGGACAATTTTGGAAAAAAAAAAGTGAACAGTAGAGCAAGGGCATGCCGAGAAAGCTGAAAGTCCAAGGTAGGTCCTCCCTTGTCTTGGGCTTTCAGCCTTAAAAATACTTGCTTTGCCATTAAGTCCCTTCTAAGGTTGATTGCCAAACACCCTTATTTTGGTCCAAGGGGCTTTGGAACCCCAAAGAGCTTTGGGAAGTGGTTCCAAATGCACCCTACCTCGCCGTAGACTTTAAACATATTTTGGTTGCTTCTCCGCAAGAGCCACACAATCATCGCCATCACTTTTGCTTGGCAATTCCGCAAGGCGTTCAAATTGGAAATTGCATCTTCTCTCGTCTCAAAAGATGAGCCAGACCTGCTCCTGATCCACGCAGTCTTGCCGTGGATTGCGCGTCTTTTGTGTGGTAATTTGTACGGAACCGAAACGGATCGAAATTCCGTATTTTTTTATTTGGGTAAGTTCTGATGATAAAAAAAAAAAGTCACTTTTTGGGATTATTCTGATTTGATTAATTAAATCCAATTAAAATTCTCAACAAAAATTAACCGATCAACTTTAAAAAGGCAATTTGCTCCTTTAACCCTCACCTTTTGTCAAATCTCCTTGTAATTGGATCGCCTAGCCGTGCAAATCAAAGTGGATGAGCAACCTTTTGCTTTCTCTGCCGTGGAAATGGAAGTCTTTTGCTGGCGTTAAAATGAGTTGAAAAACAATCTACAAATTAACTCATATTTAGTGAGTTAGATTGTATATGAGTTAGCTAAAATTTAAAGAATGGGCTTTTATGAATTTAAAGTAAAAAGTTTTAACTACATAGAAATTTAATGAGTCTAAACTAGGGGTGAGCAGCGGTCTAGGGTCGACCTTGGACCGACTTTGGACCGGCCCAACTCTGTCGGTCCCAGTTCGGTTCCCAAGGGGACCGGGTCGGTCCTTGGTGCTGAAATTCCAAGACCAACACTGTATGGGTTGGTCCTCGGTCCTAAGAGTTTTGGGTCAGTTCAACCATGAACCAACCATATATATTATGTTATATTATATTATATTATTTACAATTCTTTTATATATTCAAAGCTAAGTAAAATGTTTGTTATATTATATTATATTGAGATGTTCTATTAATAGCACTAATAGTAATTTCAATTTAAAACTTTTGTTGAATATTAATTATGTGTCGTTTGTTTTGTTTTCAAGTGTTTAGAAGTTCAAGTGAATAAAAAAATGTGAAGTTATATATTCATGGTTTATATTAAGTATTTTGAACTTTTTATGGTTTAATTGTATTTTACTAATGAATTTCAGCTGTACTTTGCTTTTCAATTTGTGTTAAATGGTAGAAGTTTTTGAAGAGTAGAGTAGTACTGCATTTGCTATGGTGATTTGCTAGTCAAGTGGTGTGAAGCTCATTTTTTGGTTGAGTGGACTCTACATGATCAAATGTAGGAAAACACTTTTGCATATGGTGTTATGAATATTAAAGATAGATGATTACAAGAACTTTTCATATTGTCCCATATCTCGATGAGCGCAGGTACGAAATTTCTATTATTATGTCATCTTAAATTTACTAAATATGTATTGATATTTATAGTTTAATTACATGATGCCGCATTATCAATGGATGTGTAATTTGAATTTGTAGGTTTGCTTTTTTAGGGAGTATAAAAAATAAGACACAAGAAATTATCGATCAGTCCCGGGTTAACCCTGAAACCGGACCGAACCCATTGGGTTGGTTCGGTCCTTGGTCTCAGGCTCAATAGGGTCGGTCATCGGTCCTAAAAATTGAGGACCGATACTGTACGGATTAGTCCTAGGGCTAGGAGGTGGCCCGGACCAATCCAGACCATACTCACTTCTAGTCCAAACTACATTCAACTGTAATTCATGTTAATAAAAAAAGAAGATAAAATAGTAATGATTTTTCCATTTGCTTTTTCATGGCTCCTTCTTAATGGGCCCTCGTGCTCTAGTTTGACACACCCCAACATGTGGAGGCCAACTTATGTCGTATGAGAACCGCGTGAGCTTTGCCTGTTCCTTTGACCAATGTCCATGTGACATGTCAGTCATTCCGTACTCATTTTTCTGCTCTTTCTTTTTTTCGTCAAAACAAAAAAAAATTAATAAAATTTTGTTTGACAAAATCAACTAATTTTCCTATTATCTGAAATAGAAAAAATGATCAGTAAATGAATTTGAAACAGAAAAAATAAAAATCTATTTCTTTGTTTTCAAAAATAAAAATGAAATAATTATTTATAAACAAAAAATTATTTTCAAGAATAAAAATATTATCAAATGCACTTAGACTGTTAAATTTAGCAAGGCTCATATAAAACTTACATAAATCTTGTCATTTTCAATGGTCCAAATCTAATTTTATATGTATATATATATAATGTTTGTGTAAAAGGCGTAGAAGGTTAATCATCTCCTTCAAGCAAGACTACCTCACTTTAGATTTTTTCGGATATTTTGTTACTTTCTCCTTGCAATTAGACCGCGTGACCAATCAAATCAAGACAATTGACCTTTAGCTTTTCTCAACCCCATTAACTGAAAAACTTGATACTTTACATTGGAGTCAACGTGTTCACATTGAAAACTTAGTTTTCGCATGGTACTACTAAAGAGCCACACAATCGTCTCCCTTGCTCGGCAACTTTCGCGAAAGTGTTCATGTCGGAAATTACTTCTTCTCTTTGCCTTAAAAGATGAGCAAAAGTGCTCGGAACACACATAATCTTACCGCCTTTGACGAGGCAATTTACTTCTTTACCCCACTAGACCTTCCCTTTTATTAGTTCTCTTTGTAATAGGATTACATGGTCACCCAAATCAAAGTGAAAATGGACGACCTTTGCTTTCCTTATTTAGTAAAATATAAGTATTACACCGCTAGAAGCGTTGACGTGGTCTAAGTCACTTTTAATTAGCCGAATAGCATGGGTTAGTTTTTTTTTTTTTTTTTTGGTCGGTTTGGGTTAGTTAAAATTCAAAGAAAAGATTGTTGTGAATTTGAAGTAACAAGATTTGATTCAATATAAACTTTAATGAGTCCGACCCACATTCACATGTAGTTCATGTTAATAAAAAAAGAAAAAGAAAATGATGATGATTTTTTTTATTTGCTTTTTATATGGCTCCTTCTTAGTGGGCCTCCCCACTTGGGTGTGGTACAACCCAGCCCAACAAACGCAACTTATGTGGCATGACAGCCAAGTCACTTATTACTCACTCATTTTTCTACTATGTATTCAGGGAACCTGACCTGCCCTCACCTAAAAGATCATTGACTGTTGAACCGCTAAAGAATAAATCTCAGCCTTTCATTGCATACTGTTAAAGTATCTATGAGTTAAAACAATTCAAATGTGACGTGCGACAAAATGCACTAGGATAATGCAGGTGGAAAATTGGTCTTTTGATGAGAGGCATTTAATCTACACTTAAGCCTTTGGCCAACAATGAAGAATCGATATTAGTGTAAGAGTCAATGTATTCATAGTGAAGACTAATTTTATATGATGATACTCTCTAAGAGCCATGTTAGAGAAAATAATGCATGTGGAAACAGGAAAAGACGTTGAGACGTGTAGGTCATTTTCTTGAAAGTGTCATTGCCTTGATTTTGTGGAAAAAGAATAGAAACCAATACGTTTCACTTTTAACAAACTCTCTTCACAAAACTTTTGCATAAACTTTAGAGATAATAAACCACCAGTCGTTGTACTTTTACAATTTGTTCAATGTCGTTCTTTTACTTCTTTTTTTTGGCCAATATGATTTTCAATGTATATTTTCTTCTTCTTTTTCAAGTTAGTCATTGTGTGAAAATTACAAACGAATTCCGAAAATTTTCATAATCTTCACTCACTCCACGGTCCATTGGCATATTATGTCCCTCGTGGGTAAATTGACATGTTCTCCAACATTATGCAACTTGGAGGTGAATAATTTCCCTACAAGGTGCATTTGGCATGTTATTTACAACTCTTTTAATCTCAACCCATTTTTGGTTCCCACAACAAATTTGGACAGCATCTCAAGACCCACAAGATTACCTATAAAAAGTAGTAGCAACATCTCAAGACCCACAGGGTTACTTATAAACAGTGGCATTGCCATTAGGCTTAGAGTTTCTCTAACGTTGAGAAATCGTAAATCGATCATTTTTTCAATATATTTAGGTGATTCTGCAAGATTTTCATTACCACACAACATTAAAGCTTCTAGGTTGTGCAGTCAAACAATTGATTTAGGAAGCCTTTGGATGTTAGTATAAGAAAATTTGAGATAATGTAGATGCCTCAATTTACCAATGCAATTCGATGCCTCGGTGTTGTTATGGCTACCAATGAAAACACACACAAGAACTCCTTTTCCAGCATCAAATCACATGCCACTCTTTGGGATAATAAGGACCTCTACATGGTTTAAAGGTTCCTTCTGCGATGATATGAAGCTTGGAAGTAGCTTGATTCCATGGTATACCTTGAATCTTTCAAGCATAATGTTTTTGCTCGAATTATGTTATGCCTAATGAGACAAGATGTATTTTCCAAATCATTTATTTTTTGGAAAATATCTTTGGAGCAATTGAGATACAAGCAATCGTTTTTCAAAAATCTAGGTATGCTAACTTTTAACTTGTTGGGTATAAATTAACTTCTATTGAATCTAATTATTGTTTTTTTTTTAATGGAGAAAGAGGTAGAGTGGTAGATGAACAAAAGAAGTTTGGACACGAAACACAGCACCACAGACAACTTTCGATAACAAGTTCTACTGAATTGTCAGGGAAAAACTTTGAAGAGACTATACGAAGCTTTACGCCCATTATGACGCCACAAAGAAAATGCATGTTATGTTTACGATTATTGTTGCGAAATACATTCTGTTTGTTGGGAATATCGGATCCCCGAAAATCGGATTTGACACTAAATTGAATTCCTAAAACATATGCGGAAGACAAGTCCGGGAAAATCACGTATCACCGATCCTAAAGCACACCATGGATTCGAGCGTACTTTGTTTGCCACAGATTAAACACCAATGCTAATAAGAGGAAGAGAAATTTGATCCTGTTCGATCTGATGACGTCGATTGGCCTTGAAGGGAAGACGTCGTCGCCTCTTTCGCTTACTGTTCTTTTTGGAGGGAGAGAGGGAGGAAGGAATGTATGTAATGTCAAAAGGTACGTTCTCCTTCTCTCTCCTCCCTTATATACGTCCCTCCAAAAATCAAAGAATCGTAACCCTTCATCCATGGGCTTTAATCTTTTGGGCCGGGCTTTTAGGCCCAACATGGGCGGGCGGGCCTTAAGCCCATCACTTAAAACCATCATCTCCCACTCGCACATGGTGGTCCAAACAAAATTCTCTTTACCTCTTTTCAACATTCATACCGGTGAATAATCCATGCGACCAGCATACTTTGAGAGCTCCTTGCTATACATCTGTTAGGAATATATAGCAGCTCATAATGGGCATCACACTCTGAGTAGATTTAGTATGCAGTACCCTAGATCGATCGATCACATTTATATCTCTCTTGATCTCTTTTAAACAATGATGTATATATTTATATTGTATTCACAATTATAATTATCACAAAGACAGTCATAATTGGTCGACCAGTGAATACAAAACCACAATGTGATTCTCCAAATTCGATCTTCCTCTTCCCTTCAAACTCTCAATTTCAGTTCAGCTTGCTTTTCTAGAAATGCCCCATTAGATCGAATCAACTCATGACCATTGGCAACATCCTAAGATAGCAAACACCAAATAGAAATATTGAGAATAAGTAAGAATCCTGAGGGCACTAAAATTGAGGAACTCTTTTCCTCAAGAGTCTCACGCGGCATAAAAGTTGAGATCAAACTTTTGCCACTCTTATTGGTCGTCTCATGCATACGTAGTATGAAATACGTATTACGGTATTAACTTCTTTTCCATGGAGCGTATGTCTACACCATTCAATACCGTACAGATGATAGTTCAGACATACCCAATGTTTTGCCATGATATTTTGGATCTTTGGTGTACGCTATAACTGCTTGGCTATCACAGTTAACCAATAATGGATTTGCAGCTTTCTCAATAACACCTAAATGATCCAAAAATCTCTTAAGCCAAACTCCTTCTTGTACTACTGCTGACAATGCCACAAACTCAGCTTCCATCATGGACAAGGCTATACACGTTTGCTTCTTACTACTCCATGATATGGCGCCATTGTTTAGTAAGAAAGCAAATCCTAAGGTAGATTTTCTTTCATCTAAATCTCCTCCCCAATCAACATCTGAATAGCCTTCAAGTCGCAGATCCTTTCCTTGGTAATTCAACTTGTAATCAGCAGTTCCCTTCAGATACCTCAGTATTCTTTTAACGGCCTTCCAATGTGCTGGACCTGGATTGGATTGGTATCTACTCACCATTCCAACTGCAAAACATATGTTGGGTCTTGTACACATCATAGCATACATCAAGCTCCCAACGGCACTAGCATAAGGAACAGGTTTCATTTGTTCATTCTTTTGTGGAGTCCTTGGACACAGTCTATGGCTCAATCCTTCACCTTTTGCAATAGGAGTGTCTATGGGTTTACAATATTGCATACGAAATCGTTCAAGAACCTTATTTATATATGTTTCTTGCGAAAGAGACAACGATCTCTTTGAACGATTTCTTGAAATCTTAACTCCAAGAATGTATGCAGCCTCACCCATATCTTTCATCTCAAAGTTGGAAGACAACCAACTCTTGACAGTATTAACAAACTCCATGTTGCTTCCGGAAATCAATATATCATCAACATATAATGATATGATCACAAATTGATTCTTGGATCTTTTGATATATACACAATGATCCTCATCAATCATTGTAAAATCATATGCCATTACGGCATTATGAAAACGTATATACCATTGTCTCGATGACTACTTGAGGCCATATATCGATCTTAAAAGTCGACATACCTTTTCTTCTTGGCCTTTCACTATGAAACCAGTAGGTTGTTCCATATATATTTCTTCCTCTAATTCTCCATTGAGGAAAGCAGTCTTTACATCCATCTGATGTAACTCAAGATCCATACTAGCCACTATTGCTAGAATAATGCAAATCGAGGTAAATCTCACTATAGGAGAAAATGTTTCTTCATAATCAATTCCTTCCTGTTGATTATACCCCTTCGCCAAAAGGCGAGCCTTATGCCTTTCTATCAAGCCATCAGCCTTTTGCTTTATTTTGAGAACCCACTTATTCCCAATAGCTCTGCGTCCTTTTGGAAGATCAACCATTTCCTAGACTTGGTTTGATTTCATTGACTCCATTTCCTCTTCCATTGCATGAATCCATTATTCCTTACTAGGGCAATTCAGAGCCTCATTAATATTTCTTGGCTCATCCTCATCTTACGGAGCAATCATAAAAGTTTCCCCTTCAATGTCAAAACGTCGACGGGGAATACTTTGGCGACTTGTTAGCCGTATGGGAGATTATATACTTTGCACATCATTCCCCATTATGCTCCCACTTGGATTAGATAATGATGATGTCGTCTCATCATGTGGTTGTAATTGATAATGAGTTGAATTCAATTCATCATTCTCATATTACTCCCACTTGGACGAACTCCACTAATATCATTATCTTGATCCAAGGTTTCAAATAGGGAGTAATCTTCCCCTATTTCGCCCTTCTTAGGAAATTCATCCTCTAAGAATGTGACATCTCGTGATTCAAATTCAGTTATACTCCTACTTTCCTGCTCACCTATAAACACATACCCTTTCGAGTGTTCCGAGTATCTTATGAAAATACTCCTTTCCTCTGGGGGACCCAATTTCCCAGACTTGTGAGAGGACTCATGTGTATAGGTAGCACAACCTCATGGCTTAAGAAAACTTAAGTCCGGTTTTCTACCTGTCCATAACTCATATGGAGTGGAAGTAACTGATTTGGAAGGCACCCGGTTAAGTATATAGGCAGCAGTTAACAACGCATCACTCCAAAAAGTGATAGGTAAGTTAGCATGCGCCATCATGGATCTAACCATTTCCAATAGGGTTCTGTTTCTTCTCTCCGCAACACCATTTTGTTGAGGAGTATACGAAATAAACAACTGTCTTTCTATTCCTTTTTCATCACATAATTTTCTGAACTCATCAGATAAATATTCTCGACCTCGATTGGATCTCAATGTTTTTATTTTCTTGTCTAATTGATTTTCTTTCAATAGGGTTCTGTTTCTTCTCTCAACAACACCATTTTGTTGAGGAGTATACGGAATAAACAACTGTCTTTCTATTCCTTTTTCATCACATAAATTTCTGAACTCATCAGATAAATATTCTCGACCTCGATCGGATCTCAATGTTTTTATTTTCTTGTCTAATTGATTTTCTACCAGGTTTATAAACCTTTTGAAATAACTTATTGTTTCAGATTTATGAGAAATCAAATAGACATATCCGAATTGAGTATAATCATTTATAAAAGTGATGAAATAAACAGCCCTATGCCTTCCTCTCACATTCATTGGACCACAGACATCAGAATGGATAAATGCAGAGGAAATTCAGCTCTTTTGCCTTTTTCCAAATGGTTTCCTTATCGTTTTCCTTTTTAGGCAATGCTTACATATGGGTAAATCGACTTTTTCAATATTGCCCAACAAGCCCTCTTTGGCTAGTCTATTCATACGTTGTTGGCCAATGTGACCAAGTCTAGCATGCCACACATTCACATCATTATCATATGTATTAGGAGACGTGAGAAGGGAATAACAAACATTTGCATTAACATAGTCAATATCTAATACAATGAAACCATTCAAAAAATAACCACAACCATAGTAATTTGTATCCAAAAACAAATCTACACCTCTATTATAGAAGTTCATATTAAAACCTAATTTAACCAACATTAAAACAGACACTAAATTCCGACGAATCTCCAGAGCATATAATACATCATGTAGGAACAAAGTGCGTCCACCACGCATGTTCAGTTGGCATGTGCCAATTCCTTTCACTTCAGCTCTGGAGTTGTTTCCCACATAGATTCACTTAGTTCCAGTTGGTACTCGTCGGAATTCCACGAAGGACCCTCTATCCTTCGCTGCATGGTCTGTCGCTCCTGAATCTACAGTCCACAAAGGATTAGATTCAGTTAAGAATACAGAACTCGACACAAAAGTAAAGTTCTGAAAAGTACAAGGGGTGTTTACCTTCTTCGGCTCACGACAGTCGTGAGCATAATGACCCTTCTTGTCACAGTTGTAACACTTAACCCTTGCAAGCTTCTTCATGTGAGGATGCTTTCCTCTTTCATGTTAGTTGAACTTGGGTTTCTTCCCTGAATGACCTGCTTCCTTGCCTTTCCCTTTATCAAACCAGTTAGGGCGTTTGCGCTTGGAGCTCGAAGCTCCATATGAGCTAGAACTAGCATGATAGAGTTCAGCATCCGGCTTAGCCACCAAGAGGCGGTCCTCTTCTAGCTCAAGATGGCGCACTGCATCCTCAAAGATTTTAATATTTTCATTATGGGTCAGGTGCACCTTCATATGCTCCTAACTCTGAGGCAAGGAACGAATCACTGCTTACACTTGCTGCTCATCAGTGAGGACATGGCCTGCATCTTTCAGCTCATTAATCATGTTTGACATCTTTCTAAGATGTTGTTTCATGGTTTGACCATGAGGCTTTTTATAAAAGTCAAATCTAATAGTGAGCTATCTCAGTCTGGTTACCGAAGTATGACCAAATCTAGCTGCCAATGCTTCCCACATTTCATTGGCATTGTCAAAACGCCTAAACTCTCGCATGACGTCATTTTCCATGCTGCTCAGCAACGTAATGCAAGCAAGAGAGTTCTTTTTTTTTCTATGCAGCAAATGCTTCCTTATCTCTCTTGTGCTGCGCAGTGTTTCCTTCTTCAGGTTATACCATGGTTAGGTTAAGAGCTTCTAGTGTCTCTTGCTCTTCCAGCACATATTGGATTTTCATGTGCCATATTTCATAGTTGTCACCATTGAGCTTTTCACCTTTGTTCAGCTCAGCAACTATGCTCTTTATGGTTGAAGCCATTGATCTGAACACATCATATATATATGCACAAATTATTAATGCCTATCATTTATGCATCCCTTTTGCACAGACCCATCGTATTAATGAATAATTTCAAGTAAGGCTTCAGAATCAAAAGGTCACTAAGTTTCCAATCATCCTTAAAAAATCATAACTTAAAACTATCATTAATATAATTGTCTTATGCAAAATAAATTATATGAAGCTACAAAAACTTCTATAACTACCCACAGCAACCAGAAATAACAGAAAGCAAATAATAATTGACATCTAATAAAACAATAATGCTTTCACATAATACAACTAACATATCGGTTGCTACATCAACAACAATCAGGTAGTAAACATTACATAAGATGTCCACGAAACACACTTAAAAAAGATCAGTCAATACATCTAACACCAAGTCAGCACACGAACTGAGAAAGATCCTCTTTTTGTTCAATTTCTTGATCTTTTCCCTTGTGACAATCCAATAATATTCATCTACAAAATCCATCACAATTTTCTTATATGAAGCAGCTCTGTTGACATCCCATATGCGATTCAACACTCCTTGCCATTCAAGTGGAAGGGTGTTCATGAAAAATCGCACCATCTCAGACTGTGGCATAGGATGACCATTTCATATGACCTTTTGAATTTTCTCGTTGACTTCAAGGACGTGATCAATTAAGTCACCACTCTCCCATCGATGATTAGTAAGCTCAGCTATCAACTTAGAAAGCCTTTCCTTTTGTTCATCGGTAATTGCGCGAATAGGTGTGCGCAACCTGAGGGGAGGCATTGTTCTTGCAAGAAATGCTGAACAAATAAGGGATCGCATATAATCCACATATACTTAATTGAAAAAGAAACACATTCTTTTCCTTTTTTTTTTGGTCAACGGTCAACGGAGGTCAACGGTCAACGATTGTCAGGCGGGCCGGTTGGACCGGACTGACAGGACGGACTGGTCGAATCGGACTGACCGGTCGGACCGGTCGTGCCGGTCGGGCCGGGTCGAACCGGTCATGCCGGTCGGGCCGGGTCGGACCAATTGATCGGCACGTGCTGCGCGCGTGCGCGGGATGACGTCACGCAGATGTCAGTTGGCACGTGCGCGGCATGCGCCAAGCTTCCATACGGGTCGGGTCGCCAGCCAGTGAACGGCCGGCCAACGGTCGTCGGCGATGACGTCATCAATGACGTCATCAAGGCGGTTACTGTGACGTCACGGTGACGTTAGTATGCGTCAGTTCGCCGGTCAGCGGTGCCGCGCACGTGCCGGTTCGCCGATCGGCGCGTGTGGCGCACGCGCTGGCTGAGCCAGCGCTTCGGGCGCGTCCAGGGTCGCCCAGCGACGCACGACATATCGACGAACTCGTCTCGACGAGCCCTTTCATCCTATGCCATTAGAAATCAATTTTGACTTACAGGAACTAGAAAAATTGGATGAACAGTGCTCGGGTGTCGGGATTTTGCGCCCCGATCCGTGTCGGCCGATTATTTTCGCGAAAAATCAATCAAAAACATGAAAGGGGTCAGGAAAACATGAACTAAGGCTCTAATACCAATGTTGGGAATATCAGATCCCCGAAAACCGGATTCGACACTAAATCGAACTTCTAAAACGTATGCAGAAAACAAGCCCGGGAAAATCACATATCACCGATCCTAAAGCACACCACGGATTCGAGCGTACCTTGTTAGCCACAGATTAAACACCAATGCCGATAAGAGGAAGAGAAATTTGGTCCTGTTCGATCCGATGACGTCGATTAGCTTTGAAGGGAAGACGCCCGTCACCTCCTTCGCTTACTGTTCTTTTTGGAGGGAGAGAGGGAGGAAGGAACATACATAATGTCAAAAGGTACGTTCTCCTTCTCTCTCCTCCCTTATATACGTCCCTCCAAAAAACAAAGAATCGTAACCCTTCATCCATGGGCCCTAATCTTTTGGGCCGGGCTTTTAGGTCCAACATGGGTGGATGGGCCTTAAGCCCATCACTTAAAACCATCACTATTGGAGGAAAAAAGGTTAGCAAAAGACCTTAATCACATGCTAACTGCCTGTTAACGTTGAAGTTCTTTCAAGGGTAAATCCAAAGATTTTTTTTTTAATCATTGGTCCATTGGAATCGTTCGTCTAATTAGGCAAAACTATAACCTGATAAGTGATTTTCGACATGTTTTGATGTAATATCTAACATAAAAAAGGTTTGGATGAGGCTGTCAGATTTCTAGCAATATCAATAGAAAGAGGCTGTAGGGTGCAGATCCCACGCTTGATGTCACCTTATGCTAAGTAAGGGCCTATTTGGTAAAAATTATTTATGTTTCCCATAATAACTATTTATGTGCTTTTATTCCAAAAACAAAAAAAAAAAAAAATAGAAATGTGTTTAGTAAAATTTTTGTTCCTGGGAACAAAATCCTAATTTTTTTGTTCTTGGGAATATATATGAAACAGAAATAAGAAGTGGAAAAAAATAATTTCTTGTTCCCGGGAATAATTTTTTTTTCTCTTCTTTTTTCTTCTCTTTTCTCTTTTCTCTTCTTCTCTTTCCTTTCCTTCTTCTTCATTTTGGCCGGTTGCCGACCTTGGCCATGACTAGCGACTGGCCGACGAGAGACAACGACCTTGCTGGAGCTCGCCGGCCCCTGACAACACTGAGCCCAGGTGAGCTTGCCGGCCCTTGCCTTAGCTTGGTGAGGCTCCAGCGAACTTGCCGGACCTCGCCCAGCCGGTCACCGCGGCCAGCGACCTACCACAAAGGAGGAAGAAGGAGAGAAAATAAAAAATAAAAAAGAAAGAAGAACAAAAAGAAAAACGTAATAAAAATAATTAGAAAATTAAAAGAAACAATAAAATTATACAATTCTACTAAACACATTCCTTTCACGGGAATAAAAATTTTGTGCAGTTACCAAGCGCGTTCTTATACTAAAAAATTATTCCCGAGAACAGAAATAGAAAAAAAAATCATTTTTGATAAAAATTTATTTCTGAAAACAGAATCGTTACCAAACGTGCCCTAATTTGATTGAAAGAAGATGCAGGTTGCAAGTGTAGATGGCCTTTGGATTGATTAGGCAATGAATTTAAGGGCAACTTGTATGTATGAAATTCAGGTTTCGATTGATATTTGGAACTGCATTCTGGTCAAATGACATTTATCTGGAATTGCACGTGATGTTTCTCTCATTCAGTTTTTCATAGTACCATTCTACTCCGCTTCCCCTGTTTCTTATAATGCTCCAAGAGACAGAATTTGTACCAGTCCCGGATTTGGATGGAGTGCGGATGGATTTCTACATGTGATGACGATTATCATGTCCTAGAAAAGTGAATTTAACATTTCCAACTTCGACAAGATTTCCCCGAGCATTAGCACTGTTTGAAGTTATTTTTGCTAAAATAGCAAAAATCTCACTTATGCATAAATTGTCGGCTCACAGATCGCTAGGATGTCCAATCTTCAGCGAGAAGATTGTGACAATGATTCAGCAAATCAGGAACTAGATGAGTAATTCAAGAGTCTCCAGCAATCCTAAAAACTATGACAACAAGAATCACAACCTACATGAACTATTTCGATGTGAATAGGTGCTTCAAAAACCAATTAATCACACCTAAAGCAAGCAATTAATTTTCCCTCAAAGCACGGAAGTACCTTACATAGTTACATGTAAATACCCATACGATAATTACGCAAATTAGGACCTAGACATGTCCTTAAACTATCTCTGTTATTAGAGTCAATCCCAACAGTAAAATGGGGTAATGACAAACCGTCGGGGGTTGTAACCAAATTGGAATAATCCCCCGGGCCTAATCTCCGTGAAGCCTTCCCCGGGTAACCAATCCCGGGCGCGGTTAAGGGAAATGAAGGCAGCTGGTTTGGACCTAGACATGTCCTTAAACTGTCTCTGTTATCGGAGTCAACTCCAACAATAAAATGGGGTAATGACATACCGTCGGGGGTTGTAACCAAATTGGAATAATCCCCCGGGCCTAATCCCCGTGAAGCCTTCCCCGGGTAACCAATCCTAGGCGGGGTTCAGGGAAATGAAGGATAGGGGACAGCCATTTAATAGCACTCGATCATGCTGCGAAGTGCCATTAATCTACTCGCTTGATGGTACAGCTATTCCTGTCAGCAAGGAATCTATGGGGTTCGAGATGTTGCTGATAGACGGTGACGGCTCTGGCAAAGTAAAAATCATATTCAGCTACACTTAAATTTCAGTGCAACAATAAACACCTAGGAAAAGCTCGAGCAATGAAGACCGTCATCCCTCTCAATCGGCTGAGTCAGAAAACTGATGGACATCTCTAGCTGAGACGTTATAAGTGAATCTATCGTTAATTTTCTTATCGATAATAAGCTTAATATGCAAATCAGTTTTGATGCCAACTGTGACATTTTGACTACGTAAAGAGAGTATCGACAATTTATTGGTATAAACCCCTGCAGAGAGAAAAAGAAATCTTCATTTCCTGGGTAATTGGAAAACTAGACTTTGTGACGCTGCTGATTTGAGAGTAAGAAAAATGACTGTTCTAGCTTATACTTTCGAATAAATAGTTTGCACTCGGAAAATTAGCAATATTGACAGCTTGCTGTGTTTACATAAACTTTGGCATTATATCGAATTTTTTATGAACTTATTCATCACACCGCAGAGGGGGCAGCACCAGAGTTTACATGAGAAGTCTCCGGTAGCAGTGGTAGCTGCAATCCTCACCGTTCCGTTTGTTATCTTCCATCTTCAAAGACATTCTCTTCGAATTTTTTTCTTGAAATTTTTGTGCATTTTGTTGTCAACTCAGCTCAGGCAAATGGAAGATAGCACAAGCAAATGGAAGGTAACATTACTAACTTCACAAGCTTTAAGCATCGTTCCTTGTGGCTAGTACGTTGGTCGTTCCTGACTTCTTGGAGTTGTTTGGACTAGCGCCAGCTGACTCATTAGACTGGGTTTCCAGCGAAATTGGTATAGTATTTTTCTTGATTGATTTAACTCGCTCACATCAAAACCACGAGCACATATGGTATAGATGAGATTAACTTTGCCAAGTTGGAATGTCCAGGGCAACATCAAGGGAACAAATCCACCTTGTGTAGCGTAAAATTCCAATGCTTCAGGATCATAATGAAGAAACGGAGAGCTGGTTATTTAGGAAAATGTTTTTTGTCAAAAAGCTGGTACGAATCTAAAGAAGAACGTCAATTTACTTGCTCTTTTTCCTTAGTTTAGGGAAGCATCAATTGTCTCCCTACTGTAATACATGATTTATCACATCATTGCCTTTGGAATTCAATTGGTAAGCCATAATCAAATGGACATTCTTCATAGTCCTTTACAATGTGTGTTCTAGGCAAGTTTGGTATTGCTCCCAATGAGTTGCATCAGAAATATCCAAATAAATCAAACCCAAGTTTTCAAGTCCCCATAGTTCGGAAAGATTGTCGCAGTCTTGTACCACTGGAAATTGTAACTTCTTACTTGCCGACTAATTTGGTAAAGTCTCAATTGATTAGCATCCTATGATCTCTAGATGTGTCAAAGATCTCAAATCCTCAATTCTGGGTATCTCCAAAACATCAAGCGAATCCCTGATAGTGAGTTTCTATAAATTCTCGAAATTTGACAGGTTTGGCAGTATCTTTAAGGATAGGCATGTGTCAATGTATATGCTTTGGCAGGACGATAAACTTTCCAGGCTCTCAATATCACGAAGCTCGATGCACCAGTCGATGTTCAACTCTTTCAGGGTCTCTTAAAATGACAGTTTTGATAATCTTTCCAAGGATTCGCAGGACTAGAGATCCAACTTTTTCAAGAACTTTTACCTGTCAGGCCTCGAATCTCAATTAGACTTTTGCAATTTGCGGCCTTTAATTCCTTTAGACGCTCTGATTTTGCAAGGTTCAATCTCTCAATGGACGCACAATCAGTGATACTTAATGCTTCCAAGAACTCCGAACTATAAAGGCTTCAAATTTCAACTAAATTTTTATAGTATATAGCAGTCAATTGTTTAGATGATTTGGTTTTGAAAGGTCCAGTCTTCCATTGAAACGGCAAAAAACTACATCCAATTCTTCCAAGTGCTTCAACCTATCAAGACCTTGAACTTAGACTAGATTGTCTTCCATATCTGACGGATCGCTCAATCCATAGTTTTGACTAATTGGCACGCATCTCAAGGTCTCTACACATTGTCTAAGGCCATCCAGCTTAGTCAACCTCATGCGACCTGCTATGGCCAATGTTGTTGGGGATATTGATACTTGCCGGCATTCACTTTGCATCAGTCTGGAGCATTCACAAAGCTCTAATCCTGGCAAGCATTTCCACTTGCCATATCCTGCAACATGAAGCTTCAATAGTCTTGGAGGAAGCACTGGGAGAGATCCCAGCATTATGCAATCATAAGCAATGAGTTCTCTTTGATGGATTAGGTAAAAAGAGGAGGCGAAGCGCAACTTTAGTTAGGGCGCATTTGGTAACGCTCTTGAAAATTAAAATTTCTGTTTTTTTTTTTTTGTTCCTAGGAGTAGAAATAGAATAGAAACGCGTTTGATAAATTTTTTATTCTAGGGAATAGATTTGGAACATAAACAAGAAAAAAAGAAGTTGTTTCTTGTTTCCGGAAACAATTCAAGAAACAAGTTGTTTTCCCTTTCTTTTCTTCCTTTTCTTTTCTTTTACTCTCTTCTTCCTAATTGGTCGCCGACCTTGGCGATGGCTGACGATTGGCCAGACAAGGCCCGGCAATCTTGTTGAAGCCTTGCCATGGCTGGGTGAGGCCTAGCCTTGCTGGGCGAGGCTGAGCCTTGCTCGGCCACCGCGAGGTCGGCGTCTCTTAGGTGCCTAGATCTGGTGAGGGTGAGCCTCACTCAACCACTGCGAGGCCGACCTCGCGGTGGTTGGGTGAGGTTGAGCCTCACCGGTGGCTGGGCGAGGCTCGACCTTGCCAAATCTATGTGACATCGCCTCACCCAGCCACGACGAGGCTCGGGGGGTCCTCGCTGGTGGCCGGTAAGGCTCCCCTGAGGCCAACGACCTCACCAGCCAGCCATGGCCAAGGTCGATGACTGGCTAAGAGGAAGGAGAAGAAAAAGGAAAGAGAAAAGAGAAAAGTAATAAAATTATTAATACATTAAAAGAAATTCTAAGTCATAAAAGTATTTGGGGTTGTAACAAATGTATTTCTGACAATTTTTTTTTATAATTACTAAACACTTTAAAATGCTCATAAACTATTTTTGAGAACAAAAAAAAAATGTTTTTGAAAAGAAACTATTTCCATAAATAGAAACGTTACCATATACACCCTAATGACTACCAGAAAGGTTTTTTTAGGATTTTCCCCACCTTCCAATAGTACCAGGCAACTTTTGGATCTTGGTAGGAGAAATTTTCAGGATTTACAAATTATGCAGATCCCCAGTGGAAGATGGTAGTTACGTTATGCTTGTTCTGGACAGGTTGAGTTTAGTTAGTGACTCCATCTTCCCAATGGAGTTTGGGATCTGTGTCGATAGGCAAGAAAGTGCACAAGTTGCGCCAAATGGCAAGCTCTGCAGCTTCTTAAGGTACCCAATGTTGCTTGGAAGTTCGGCTACTCCCAAACAATTGCATAAATTCGAGGTTCAACAGATTCACTAGATGGCTTATGGAGTTCGAAAGTTGAACTCAACCATAACAACACTTGGCACTAAGCTTCTCTAGTTTTCTTAGCGAACTGATAGCAGGAATCTCTCTTATAACAGTCGAATCCAAAACAAGTTCCTTCAATTCTCCTAATTCATTAATAGAAGGGTGAATTTGTTCTTGATGTTCACATTAAGGATGCGAATTTCTAAATTTTGGAGAGCTGAGAAGTTGGGAGTACATTGTAAATGATCACACATAGTAAGGACCAGAACTTTGAGCCACTTTGCTGTCTATAAGAATGAAAAGTATAATAGGAATTAGTCGTGAAGGAGTAATTAGTATTAGGAAATGGACATTGAGAAGTGTCATTCTGGCTTACCTTGACTAAGCTCCATTAATTCTAGTGTTTTGTAATTGCGCTTTGTGTCAATCCCAGTGTGACTAGTTTCTCTAGATTCAAGTTGGTTGCCTCGAAAGATGAAGGACATCCCGTCCACTGTAGCCATCTTAATTCAGGAGATAGTTTCTCAAAATCTCTGCTAAAATTCGCATCACTCACCTGGAGGAACCTTAAGCTCAGGAACTTCTCAAGTTGTTCGTTTGTGTATGTCCGGTCCTTTTTGTCATCTCTTTCTTCTGAGCCTCTGTCAGGACAAATGGCCTGAATCCTTTCCGTTCCCCATAAGTGAAAAGGCAAAATCATTAGAAATTTCCGTGTCCGTTCCAATGAAAAAGCCAGCAATGTCTAGAAAAATGTCTCGAACGAGGGCGCGATGCTCCGGTGGCTATTTCAGTTTCTGCGCGGTTGCTGCTGGCCCTCTTTTTCTTCTTTGCGCGATGCATTCTGGTGCTTGCATTACTCTGGATCTGCCCTTTCTCAGTCATCTGCGTTCTTACTCATGAAAATCAATCGACTCATGGGCATTTGATAAGCAGATGCCATGTTGTTGACTTACTATAATGTAAACCATTGCCAACTCAAGGCGAGGTGGTTTGCATGAGTTCTTGCTTGCACGATCCAGATCTAAAGCGCAAAATGTTGGAGTTGTCTGCCATGGAATTACCATCTCATATCCATTAAGAACTAAAGAAAGTTGGACAGTGGTCTAAAATTTTCCTATGATTTTTTTATACACATTGTATCCAAACCTTTTGGCTCGATTAATCTCACATATGAATGCAAATCACTGCTTCCATGGGTATCAGATTGCAGGTATGGCCTCCAAGGTTACCAATTGAATTTGAAATCTGTTACATCCAAATCAAACGTTTAATCACTCAATCAATCCATCGATATTCATGAAATTCTATTAAAGATTTTGCAAATCTCTCTTTTGTCATTCTCCCAAATCTCTCTCTCTATGCAGTCCCGATATAAATGGATAAGTATTTTACTCATCTACAGTGTAAGACTAATTTTTCAAAGGTCTCGCCCGTATTCGGGATCTAATTTCAAAGTAAATTATCCATAAGAAAAACATAAGCTGATTCTGCCTTTTCTTTCATACACATTGCACGTGAATCCACACTAATGTTCATATGTTGTTCATTCCATTCTAGCTGAAGTCTGATCTAGGGGTAGATGGGGATCTTAATGGAGTGAGCCGCAACGTCTATTTTTCATGCTAATCTATATAGAGTAAAAGTTTCGATCGGTTTCTCTTATATTTCGATCCGTTTAATTCAATGAACCTCTACTTAAACCATGGTCGATAAGATCTTTGTTGTTAAAGATCAGTTTAGTTTTTCCCAGCAAGGGCGAATTTCAGTTTCTGCGGAGGACACCAAATAAAGAAGCTTGGTAGTAATGTCAATTTTCCTTAAATGGTAATACCTTTCATTGCACCCATGCTAGTTAAATTTTATTTATTTATTTTTTAATGAAAAAAGGGTGAAGTCAAATGCATAAATTGATGTTGAGAGCCTACTATCCATGTTTGATAATTAATTAAACATGAAGTTACTTTCTGGAAGGCAGTGGAAAGAACTTAATATCCTAACACTTATTGGTCCCAAGATTAACAAGCCAGTCAGTAATACGATTTCCTTCCATAAAGTTACATTACACACTCTAAACTCAAAAAGAGAGCTTGACAGTTTTACAATACTTTAAGCAAACATGAATCATCATTATCAATCATAAGTCAACATCATATTATATTTAGTTATCATGGTGAATCTTTGTATCGGCAAAACTGTTAAAATCCGGCGAAAAGTGATTCAAAATACAATCATCATCATCAGAAACTATTTCACGTGTGCTTTTTTCTCATTATGTATAGCAAAAATAAAAAATAAAAAATCCTGATAAGTATTTAAAAAAAAAAAAAGTTGCAAAGAAAATGTATTTCGCGGCATCGGCATTTGAGTAATGAATTACTCTCCGTTCTCTGGATTTTGGCACTTGTTGCAAAATGCCCCATGACTTTTCAATTTTCACAATTTTCACAAGCCTCACAAGTGTTGGCTCGGGCCAATTTTCACAAGGGCCCTATGCTTTTAATAATTTTACAAATTTAATCCATACTTTTAAAAATAGTTAGTCAATGATAAATTTTGCATTTGATTTTGATTATAGCCTCCAAACTTGGTCCAAACTTTCAAAAGTAGATGTAATCAACCAAAAGATTTGTGCATCATTTCTAGAAATGACATCTTAGGGCTTGCAATACAGGGTTAGACATAAAAGCAAATTAAGATGCAAACAAAAGTCCTAACATTGCAAGACAATACAACCTGCAAAACTTGTTTATTAGCGCAAATTAAAGTGATTACTGATTACTCGGTAAGTCAATCATTCTAATTGTTAAATAAAAGACACGATAGTTTAGCACTAACATCGATCTATAGGAACATGATACGAACATCATATGTTCATGTGGTATGATGATGTGTCTAATTATATTATTAAAAAAAAACCAAATTAATATAACTACTTCCTTTCACGAAGTTTTTGTGTGAGCAATATATTTATAAAATCAAAGGAAACGATTTTATAATTTCTATTGCCGATAAAAAAAAGTGGAAGAGAAATATAAGGGAGAGATAGCGTAAATTCCCGTACATGCCAAAGTTTGGGGGTTAAAATGTAATTTACAAGTTAATATTCGACAAATTTACCCTTCCTCAAAGACCAACTTAGTCACGTGACAAGCACACGGTCAGTGCTCAAACTGAAAAATGATGGAAGTCCCTCCTCTCCGACGTTGAAACCGATATCAAATTTTAGGGTGGACATCGCAAAATCGATAATTCAGGGGCAATTTGTAATAAATTCCATAACAATGGGGGTCAAAAGCGAATTTCACCCATATTCCAGCCACCTTATTATCCACCATTCAAAACCAAAAATCCAAAACCGTCAAAACCGACTGAGGGGGTGTTTGGTTCAGCTTTCCCAAGGGGCTTTGAGCCTCCAAAGCTCATTGGGAAAAATTTAAGGGTGTTTGGTTCGGCTTTCAAATGCTACTTGGCAAAATGTTTGCATTTGGAATGCTGAAAGCTGAATGCCGGGGGGACCAGCTTTGAGCATTGGGCATTCCAGATATGCGAATTTACTGTTCATCGCGTTACTGTTCATCGTCTCCTCCGCCGTTCGCCTTCTTCTTCACCGTTCGTCTTCTTCTTTGCCAAAGGCGGCGCTCAGCCGCGATCTGGCCGCCGAGAAGCCTCGCCTGAGGTCGCACAACCTCAGGCGAGGTGGCCTGAGGTCGGGCGACCTCAGGCGGCGTTGCCTGGCACGTGCGAGACCAGGCGACGCCGGCTGAGGTCGCGCGGACCTCAGCCGGCGTCGCCTGGTCTCGCGCGAGCCAGGCGACCAGGCGAGGCCAGATCTGGCCGTCTTGAGGCCGGATCTGGCTGCGGAACGGCCAGATCTGGCGGTCTTGAGGCCAGATCTGGTCACCGGAAGGCTAGATCTGGCTACCGGACGGCCAGATCTGGCCGCCGAACGGCCAGATCTGGCGGTCCGGCGACGGCCAGATCTGGCCGTCCGGCAGTGGCCGGCCGCCGGAATTTGATTTCAGACTTTAAAAAAAATAAAAAATAACCAAAGCTAATTCTAAATGTAAATTTTGCCAAACGGTGTTTATGCTAAGTTGCATTTCAATGCTAAAATTTACCAAACGGTCTAACATTTCCGAAAGCCTCTTTCTCTCAAAGATATTTGCATTCCCCCAATGGCATTCCCCAAAAGCCGAACCAAACGGGCCCTGACATTCCCATCTCTCTCTCTCTCTCTCTCTCTCTCTCTCTCTCTCTCTCTCTCTCTCTCTCTCTCTTCTAAATGGGCTGCTGCGGCGACGGCGACGGCGACGGCGACGGCGGCGACGACCGGGAGCATCCACCCCGGACCCCCGATCCCTCTCCTCCGCCGCCGTTCTCCACCGCCGCCTCCTCCTCCTCCACCTCCGCTGCCGCCGCCGACGATTCCACCATCTCGCCGATGAACTCCCACTTCTCCGCCCTCGCCTGCCGCGACACCCTCCGGCTCATCTTCGAGAAGCTCCCCGTCCCGGACCTGGCCCACGCGAGCTGCGTCTACCGCATCTGGAGCTCCGTCGCCTCCGATCGCGACATGGTCACCCGAGCCTTCGCGGCCCCCTGGAGGTTGAAGGAGGTGGTCGGCGTCCCGAGCTCGGGTAGGTTCTGGAGGGATACCGGCATAGGGAAGTTCGCGATCTCGCACCGGATTAAGCGCAGCGATAGCGTCGCGCCGTGAAGTACTCCGTTCAGGTAATGGAGTTTCTGTCCCTTTTGCTGTATTGATTGTGAGCAATACTGCGAATTGTGTTGGCGGCGTAATGATATTCTTGCATGGTATACTTTAAACGTTTGCAAATCACATGCTTTGGCGCTGCATTTTCGATGGAGATTCACTTTTGGCAGATTCTGGCGAACAAATGGATTGCGATTTCATTTAAAAGTTAGCTAAAGTAGTGTGTACGGCTACAGCTTTTGAATTTTTACGAAGAAGGTTCCTTGGCAGTGTTCTTCTGATGTTTCGGAAGTCATGTAGGTTTGTTCTGCATGTGGTCATGTGTAGCCAGGGTTAGACGTGGGTCGGTCCGTTTGAGTGAAGTGGACAGAAGCTGGGAACCTTATTGTGAATTTTCATGGAATTTCTGGTGGGTTTGCTTTGCTGATGGCTTGGAATCCATCTGGTTTCCTTCTTCAGCATAGATTGTCTATTTGGTTATTCATTGGCGCCGAGAGGATGGGTGGGGATGGGTTAGGTGCTTTTCATAATATACTAATTTGTGATCCTGAGTTTGATTGTTAAAATGGTGAATCCCGAAGAATGCTGAGGACTTGTTGGTTGAGGAATGCTGTACAGCTAGCAACAATTATCAGGTCTTTGCAGAGGCTTTTCTCCGTGAAGAAGCATTCTGTCATTCCTACATTACAACAGCCAAAGTTGGATAGCTCTGTTGATTGGTGCAGGATTGTCTAAGTACATAGTTTTGTTCAATTTCGGGCATGGCTCTTTTATACCTCCATTCGATTGGGTTCTGGCCTCTTTGATAAAGGTTAGCTTGGGGAATTTACTAGGAGAAGAAAAATGTTGACAAGATGCTACACAGTGTACATATCATTTGATGATGTTCATAGCTTGTTTGTGCAGGCCGGCGGTTGAATGACTTCAATGTTAATGACAGATTTATCCCATTGAGTGGGGTTAGTTATAATTTTATGCTGTGGCTCTATATTGTATCAAATAGGTGGTAGGATAGATGCTCAATGGAATTTACTACTGCAAATCTTATAGATTTATTCCCATTAGAGAAGGCCAGACTAATTGACATGCGAATTTTGTAATTTTGGAGTGACTTCATCTTTCAGTGAAGCCTAAAATATAAAGAAGGAAAAGGAAACGGTTACACTTGGAAGGTTGGGGCTTGGACAAAAATGTTATGTCTTAGGGAGCATAGGGTCCTCTTCATGTAAAACATTATGAAATCTCTTCATGTGGTAAAGTTTTCTTAAGTTTGCCAAGCAAGAAGCATCTCCAGTTACTAATAGCAAAAAGATATGCTTGATTGACGACTATATATTGATTATCTTAATAGATAATCACAATCTCTTAGTTGCCAAAACACACGATACTAAATGATGCTCAGATTTTACAAGTGATCAGTGTGAAATGATGGGCAATGCACTTCGTGATCCTCGTGATAGTTCCTCTGACTTAATAACATTGACATAAAAATAGTAGATGATTCTGCAGTGGTGGTATTGATTCATCGAAATGGTTGAACATGAACCTCAAATTCTCAGAGCAGAACTTAAATTGTTTGTGCAGCTAGGAAATGGACATGTCTTTATATGGAAATTTTCCATGGTTGTAGTCATAATAATCCCTGAAGTGTCAATAATGATGTCATGTAGTTAGATCTCTCTGGGTTCAATGTTTTGATAACCGTTGGCAGAGACTTACTTTTAGAATGGCTTCCCTGAAATTTTTTTCTTCCCTGCTTCAATGTTTCTGTCAAGCATATCCTTTTTGTGCCTGTCTACACCGCATGTCACATGCTTAAAGAATTTCTTTTGTGCTGTCAGGTCATGGACATAAAGCGCTTGAACAACATGATGAGTGATCATGATATATATCAAAGGGAGAGATTGTTAATCCCATAAGCAACCCTGACATTCTTATCGATTCCACATGCTACGTAGAGCGGGATAACCATGCAAAGAGGGAAGTCGCCGTGCTTTACCCAGAAGGCGTCCGGGACATAGAGATAAGTTCTTTGCTAAAGAGGACAACCTCTGAACGAGGGAAGAAGAGAATACTCGACTCGCTTAGGAGGAGCATGCAGGTTGATGATGGGACTGCTCAGTACTACTTGTCTATCTCTGATGGTGACCCAAGGGCTGCACTCTCGATATTCTATGAAGACCTTAGGTGGGAGAGACAGGTGGGATTGACCTAAATGAAATGGTTAGGCAACATCATGGCTGCTTTAATAAGATGAAATGAATGGTGATGGCAGCTTGAAGCACGGGACTGGAATTGAACCTATTTCTCCATGTGTGTGAATCTTCAATTCCACCAAGCCGCATCTATTTCTTTGCATTCTTGGGGCAACTCCAACCGTTGATTTACTTGTTTCCCCATCACTCTGTGGATAGAACCTTGTATAATGCATTTGTGATATGCATTTAATAGTAAATATAGTGTCCGAAAGGAAAAGGGTGGTGGCTATTGTATGATTGTCTAATCAAGTGATCAACGGACACATATTTTTAGCCTTTTGCAAAGGAATGGAGCATATGATTTATTTATGCGTGGACTGACTAATATATTTACGGAGTAATTTGTGTGTGGATCGACTAATGTTTTAGTGAATGGTCCGAGGTGTTGATAAACTTTCAGCTGGGTTTGTAGATGTAGCTATGGGTGGACAGATCTTTGGAATTCGATGACCATTGTTGTTGAACAAAACTCTTGAAGGTCTGTAATTCGGGAGCATCACCACTGACCAGGATTATTCGGTTGTTCCGTATCAGTAAGTTCAGAAATAATGTTTAGTAACAGTTTGTTAAAAAAAAAAAAAAAAAGGATCGGCGATGTATTTGGCATGTGACATGTTTTTTTTTTTTGGTAAAGACATGTGACATGTTTGTACCCAAACTTTCATAAAAAATAGTGGGGTTTGTTTGATTGTTCCAAAATTATTGTTCGTATTAATAATTTATAAATATTTAGTTGCACAAGTTGTCAACATGTTAAAGTCATTAAATCTTTTATGAAGTTACAGATCCTAGTTCAAGCCATACACAAATTTTTCTTTAATTAAGTTATGAACTAGTTTTGATTCGACTAATACACAAATCTTAATTCATATTAAAGTCATTAATCCATTTTAAGACTTGATTGTATTTTTTTTATAAATTTTAAAATTCAATTGTACATTTATGATAAATTTTCTAATTTGATTGCATTTTTTGAAAGTTTTAATATTTCCAATACTCTTATTTCTTTAATCTATTTGAAAGTTATAAAATTGTAATTCGGTTGCTGAGTTATTAATAGCTAATATCTCTAATTGGACATTGGTTTTAGCATTTACTTAGTATATAAATTGTTGGATATTTCAGTAGTTTTGAAATATTTATTAGAAATTATGATCGTCATGAAAGTCATCGGCTTTTCAATGGTCATATAATGACTTTCTAATGGTTGTATAACGGTCGTCTAACGGCTTTATAACTTTTGATTTATTACTTCATAAATTTTTCATTATTTTATAACGGTCATATTTCAATTACTAATTGATTTATGATGATTTCCTAACGACTCTCTCTTTTCCTTGTTTAAATATAAATTAAACTTCAAACCACAATCTTAGTAGATACAATATGTTCTCACATCTTTCATTTTCTTTTTGCTGGATTATACACAAAAGTTGTTCTGTTTCCTTTTAATATTCAGTGCGGAGTATAGAGGAATGTCTCTTGTATCTTGGGAGGATAGCCATTGAAGCTTTACACACCGAGTTACATACTTCGAGGGGCGGAATTATCCTTAAGGATAGTGTTTGCACGCCTCAGGCATTTCTTTTTATTTACTAATCTTTTATAATGTATTTCCAATAATCATTATTATTTTATGTATTCTAATACTTTTTCCAACATAAACCAATTTATAAGATAGATTAAAGCCAATTTTTAATCTATCATTAAATATTTTTTCGACCAAATCCACCGTTAATTTTTTTTTTTTTTTTGGTCGGAGTCTATCATTATATTTTACAGTAGTAAAATAACCGTTCCGAGGTAACTTCTAACAATTCATAGGCCCAAAGAGCTTTCTCGGTCCATTTTCCTGATCCGGGGTTCCGTTACTGCACTGCACGAGAAAAGCGAGAGGGAAAAAATTGGAAAAAGCTTGGAGAAGACGCTCTTGACTTTAGCGCGGTCGGTTAAACACCGGCCAGCGCCTCCGGGCTCTCGCCGGCGATCGACTTTCGGGTTAACCGCGCCCTGGGTTCCGGCGCTTTTCCCCAGGGAGGGTCGTGGGAAGGTTTCCGCAGATGGAGGAGCCGCCACTCCCGACGGAGGAAGAAGGTTCGCAGCCCAGCACAGCGGTGTCGGGTCCGGAGAAGGATCCCGCCATTTTCAGCGCCCGGATCGTGTCCATCGACTACTACATGGCCCGCCCGATCCCGGGCGTCGATGTTTGTTACAGCAGCTTTCAAGGTACTGGCAGTTCGGATGGTGGGATATGTGGGCAGTAGGGGAAATATGAAAATGAATGGAAAAGACTCGTTTTTTAACTGTGCCCGTAACGATTATGTATAGTCGCGGCGTGAGAACGTTGTTGGGTCTTGCTGTTTCATGGAGCCGTGGCTGAATTGGTGTCTTAGAATTGGTCTTGATATTGTCTTCTCCTAGAGGGGAAGAAGGAAAACAGATGGAAAAGACTCGTTCTTTTACTGTGCCCGCGACGGTTATAGGTGGCCGCGGGTGGGAACGTTGTTGGGTATTGCCATTTCATGGATCTGTGGCTGAATTGGTGTCTTAGAATGGGTCTTGACGTTGTCTTCTCCTAGGAACAGCGGTGCTTTTGAAGTTATTCTATGTTTTCATTGTAATAATTTGTATCTAACGTGTCTTTAGTAAAAAAGAATGAGACTGTGGGAATATAGGCATTAGGGGAAGCACGAAAACAGATGGAAAGACCTTTTTTACTGTGCCCGTGATGGTAATAGGTAGTTGCCACACAGTAATGTTGTTGGGTCTTGCTGCTTCCTGGAGCTGTGGCTGAATTTGGGTCTTAGAATGGGTCTTGATGTTGTCTTCTCCTAGGAACGGCGATGCTTTTGAAGTTATTCTATGTTTTTATCCTAAAAAAATGTATGTAACGCATCTTCGGTAAAAAAAGAATGAGAGTCTGCTCTCATCTTTTGAAGCATAATTTTTGTGTTCGCTTCTTTGGTTATGGAATCTAGTGGTAACTGGTAAGTAGGAAATGCCAGAGAAGCCTGTGGTTTGAATCTGGAAGCTGTTAGTTTTGTTTGCTAGAGTAGGACTTAATCTTGGGGTTCGCTGCTCCCTTCTTTGACTGATGCTAAGGATCGGTTTTGTTGGAGGGAGAATTCCTCAGGAGTTTTCTCGGTGGCCTCGGCTTGGGAGCTTATAAGGCAAAATAAGGATCGAGTTAGTTGGAATGGTTTCATTTGGAACAATGCCATCCTACCTCGATATCAGTTTAACCTTTGGCTCATTACCAAGCGAAGGCTGTCTACTCAATCCCTTCTCATGGCTCATGGTAGGATCGATGATGCATTCTGCCCTTTCTGTGGAGAGGAACCTGATTCAATTGATCATTTATTTTTTGGATGTCGCATTACGTCGCGTATTGCCTTCTTCTTTTGGGCGACCAAATGCGGACTCCCTTGGAGTAACAAGCCTTGGGAGGAAATGCTGACTTGGGCCATTACCTTCCTTGTGAGCAAGGAGTTCCATAAATGTATTGCCCGTTTTTCCTTTGGTGCACTCTGTCACATCATCTAGAAGAATAGGAATGATATTCTTTTCAGGGGTGAGCCCATTTCTACCTCGACCATGAAGAGGCACCTTCTCAAAGTCGTTCAAGATAAGGCTCTCACCTACAGGAATGTGGATGACTCCACTAGAAATAGAAGATTACAACAGTTCTGGGAGTTGGATCCTTCCATCTTCTCCTCTGCTGTTTGTACACTGGCTGGGTAGGCCCTTGGTGTTTTTTGGGTGTGCCAGCGCCTCTTGTGTTGGCTTTGGTCCTTTTGCTTGCCGCTTGGCCTTTTTCTCGGCTTCCTTCCACTCTCTGTGAGCATGTTCATTGGGAGTGTAAGTTTTTGAAGCCGAGGGTTGTATAGTTTTTACCTTCCCCATTATATTATAATTATTACCTTTACCCAAAAAAAAAAAAAAAAGAATTCAGTTACTGCATTGCAGACAAAGGTTTGTTTGCTTTCTTATGAGTGCAAGGAATATGCTTGGCCTAGTGTTCTGTTATGAAGAACTTATCAGTTTGTCCGTGGATGTCTTATTCAGACTCCTTGTTGGGGCTGCTGGATTGATGTTAAGTAATTGCCTGGCATGGATATACGCAAGGATTGATTAAAATTGTAGCACAGTCATGGAATCAGCACATTGGTGTCTTGATAATTTATTACATGATTGGTTTGGTTGCTTAGAAAATCCAGAGAGTATTGAATATTTTTCTTAATATTTGGTGGGCATTGTTCAACTCATCGTCTTCTTCTGTAGACTGATGATTACTTTTCGTTTGGAGAGTGTAGTTGTCTTGATGATGACATATTTGAAATTCGCTCTTTTGTTGCTGATGCAAAGAGAAAAAGGTGCGCTTACAGTTTTCATGTGGCGTGGTCCCATGTCAATCTTTAAAATTCTATGTGAGGATTTGACCTTTAACCTGCAAAAATAACAGTTACATTTACTATACAGTAGCTAGAAATTTAGCTAGAAATATCTACTTTTGTATGTTCATAATCTTGTTCATGATTGATTGATGAAGGTGAAAAAGTGAATGAGGTTCCTGTAATAAGAGTATATGGTTCAACTCCTGCTGATAAAAAAACTTGCTTACATGTGCATAAGGTGAGTGTAGTCCTTGTTTATTTGTAGTTTTTTAATTGTTCCAAGTACTTGCTTGACAGCCCTTGAGCTTTGGAGCAATGAAAGTAACTTCCTTTCTGCCGATGAAGAATTTAAACCAGCATGGGTTTACAGACTTGAGTTGAGGTATATGCTACGAGATAAAAGGCAAATTCAGGATGCAGAAAGTTTCTTCCACTTTCTGCTCGCAAGAGGCACCATATTGGCAACAGTCTACTTTCTTTGACTGGCTGGACACTAGTTGAATGTCTAAATAACAAATGAGGAGCTTACGTGGCTCCAAGCAATCTATTGTGAAAAGTACATGATGCTTGTCCATGGCATAGCTTATGAGACAGCAATATCTTGTACATTTTTTTCGTACTGGTTCTAAATTATGTTTTTTTTTTTCTTGTAGGCTTTACCCTATTTGTATGTACCATGTACAGATATTCCTATCAATCCAATCTCTGAAGGTACTTGTGCGTGTTACAGATGCATAGGCTGCTTTGTGCATATCTTGGTTTGAAGAAATTAATCAACGTTTCTCTCAGTTCACAATACCTCTAGCATGTAGCTTGTGTGTTTACAGGGTGATATGTTCTTTTGGCATGGCTGTGGTTTTACTTGACCAGTTTTTGTCAATGTCCTCGTAATATAATGTTGTTGTAGACTTTATCTCAATTTCTTTGAATTATTCGTGCTTTTATATATTTTGAATTCATGTTCTGCTACTACCGTGGAATTAATTGGTCACTGTTGAATTGCACAGGGGATGCATTTACAGATGCTGTCTCTCTAGCCATGGAGAAAGCCTTGAAGGTATAATTTGTCATTCTTCGAAAATATTAAGTCCTGGCTTTAACTTTTCTTGCAATTCACTTGCTAGTTTGTATCTGAAAGGATTGTTTTGTGAGTAACTGCAGCTCAAAGGCAATGCTGGCGTAAAACGGCAACACGTGCATGGTTGCAGCCTTGTACGAGCAAAGAGATTTTATGGTTATCATGCATCTGAAGAGCTGTTTGTCAAGATATACCTGTATCCATAAATGACAGCTTGTGTATATATATTTTTCTGCCTGAATATTCCGTAGCAACATCTTTGTGGCACCTTTAATGAATCTTTAGCTATCATCCACATGATGTCTCACGTGCTGCCAAGCTTCTTTTGGTATTCTTCTTTCTCTATCAATAGTGCCTTATTGGAATTGGTCTTGCTTTGGAATACTAAAGAGTTTTCACCATTTTTCTCTAGATTTGGTACTTGTCATCTTTGGCTCTGTAACCTTTTAAGCTATTCATTTTTGTATGCCCAAAAATGGTCATAGTCGTTGCCGAGACGAATTGCCTTGATCCTTTCAATTCCCTGTGTATCAAATCAATCAACTTAGTGTCTAGATTGGCTTTTTAATTTTTTTAGTTTTTTTTTCTCTTTATTAAATTATGCATTCGCGCAATTTGTTCATTTTCTACCCTTGCTGTAAGACACCTAAACTCCCATTTAATTTATAATCTTTTGAAATTTAAACAATTTTCTTTTAAATTTTGACGTGAAAATAAAATGTATAATATACATTGCCTTAAAAAAATCTAAGTCGGTGTCCACCTCGATGTTTTGCATATGGTTGTTTGCATAATATTGGCGCCATATCGTTTTGCATCTTATAAGTCAACAAATACTGTTTGACTCCCCTTTTGAAACTGATAATTGAATTAGTAGAAGATGGTGAGAAAAAAAAAACCGTATAGCTTTGGTTGACTTCAACAACAGTACTTCATGTTTTTTTCCTCCGAACGTTCAGTCGTCGACAGTGTTCAATGAAAGCTAGCACATCAATTCCAAGCACCCAAAACTCCTTTTGAACCTTTTATTTGGATTAGTATCTTGAGCTCGAGCACAAAAATCCAGTGCCGACGCAATTTTGGAGTTTTCACATGGGGCAGATGTTCAAAGGAACAGACTGAGATTTTTGCCCTAGGCTCCAGCGAGTCTCGACCAGTTGCTTGAATGGCGTAGCAGTGCAATTCCCAATCAGAGCAGTTTCGCCCAACTGCACTTGGTTAGGTTCTAAAGAGACAAGTCTAGTGAGTTGTTTTTTCTTTCTTTGCAATTTATTGGGGTGGTGCTACTTCTACCCCTATATGACTAAATCCTTGCAATCTGTTTTCAATTGCAATTCAAATTGGTGGTCCCAAATTAATTTACTCCTTTTTTTTTAGTTTTTCTATAAATATGTAAGATCTCCTTACTATAATTAAGAATTTCATATATATTTAATTTTTGTTTATTGTAGATTTTTCATGTATACCAAAGACACTATTTTTTTAATTGTTAGATATTACTTTCATAAACATTTATTTAGTTGAAAAGAGAAATTTCCAAGAATCTAGTTCTTTTCTACATTGTCAATATAATTTATGGATAAATTATTAAGTAGATGAAAATTATAGATAAGGTGAGAATTTCTTTTGAAATGCCACTAAAGTATAATGCGAAAAGATAAAAAATAAAAATCTAGAATATAATGCGAAAAACGAAAAAGAATATAATGCCAGTTTGAAGGCCCACCTCCCGTGCGCGCTCCGCGAAGGTGGCAGGGTGATGGATACCGTCCACACCTTCGTTCCTTCCTCGATCCATTTGCCTTTACGTTGCTCTCGCACTTGCGCGACCACTGCTGGAGTAAGGGATTCAATGGATCGACCTGAATGCGTGGTCTTTGTGACGAAAAAAATGCTGAAATGGTGGGATCGGAGGAAGCCGACGATGCTTTATTCTACTTGGAGACGATGGTTTGGATGAACCCTTTGCCTTCACCTCCATGTTTCCACCCAACTCTTGGGGGCTGTGGCCAAAACGGAGCATTATGGATTCGAAGGGAACGGCTCCCGTCGTTTTTACTCGCGGCATTTTGGTGAGTCGCCTCCGCCAATTTAAATGGACGAACTTGCACTAGAACCCACAAGTGTGAGCTTTCACACTTTGATCAATGGGCTTGTTGAGGATGGTAAAATTGCCGGAGCCACGAGCTTGGCGGATGAAATGTTGGTCAGATGAATCAAGGTAGATATGACCACGTGTGGAGCCATAGTGACAGATTGTGCATAACCAGCAAGGCTAGGAAAACCATTCGATTGCCAAAGAATTTGGAAAACAGAGGCTGGGACCTAGTATGTGATCATGTACACCACGATCATAGGAGGCACCGGGACAGAGGCTTTGAAGTTCTATAGTATTATGACTGATGCCCAAATGTCATCCCTTGCTCAACTCGCATAGGTCAATGAAAAGAAGCACAGGTTTTGTTGGAAAAGATTAGCAATGGAATCTGACCACATGTTTTCACTTGTAACTCCTTCATCCAAGGCCTATGCTGTGGTGGCCAATGGGAAGAGGCTTCAGTTGCGTTAACTGAGATGCTGCAAAGAGGAGCGATGGCAGATGTTCGAACCATCAGGATCATTGTGGATGCGCTTTGCAGAGTGAGGTGGGCAGGACTACCGAGGCAAAGTGCATCTTTGATCTGATGATCTGAGGAGGATTTACACCCGACCTAGTTGCTTATAATTCATTGCTTGGTGGTTACTGCTATTAAAATCAAATGGATGATGCACCCACTACATTTCATTTGATGATTGCACAAAACTGCTTGCTTTCACTCACAACCAATCTAACATTGATTCATGAATGTTACAGAATGGATCACTCTTTGATGTTGCCGCCTATAACTATCTCAGGGGGTGGCTTTTTCCTCATTGAAATGCCTCGGGTTGCACGCCATTTGTTTTACAAAATTCTAGCTAGTTGCGAACATTTAAATCAACAACAATCAATAATGTTAGGTGGTCTTTGTAAATATCACCAGATTCATGAGGCAATTGCTTTGTATCGACAAGTGAAAGATGGAAATGTCCATATCATCAGCTATAACACCCTTATTAGCGGCTTATGTCGCAGGGGAACTTGAAGATGCTATAGAACTCTCCAATGCTTTGCCTAAGAAAGGTTTGCAACATGATGCTTTGTTATTTGGTCCTATAATTGCAGGGCTATGTAAAGCCAACCAAATGAGTGATGCCTATGAGCTGCTTCAAGAAATGAAAGAGAAGCTGCACTCTCCACCCGAGCACTGGTTAAAAATGGTCAGAAAATTAGGGCGATGCATGGATTGCACAATATGGTTGAGAGTGATTATATATGGTAGAGAGTTCTATCTCGATGAGAGATGATTGGAGCGGCTGCATTGATCCTCAGTTCTGTCTGTTTTGACTATATTTGGCAAGAAGACCTAAAACTAGCTGAAAGTTATATGCATGGACTGGAGAGAACACCAATACAAACATGGTCCAGATTGTGTTGATCTGTGAGTCTCCTCCCAATGGAACTCTTGTAGGTTCTTCATCACCATCTTCAAAACTCTACCAAGCTACAACAAAAGTTTTTCTTTACATCTGTTTTCTCATTGAACCTTTACGCTATAAATCTTCATTGTGGATTGATCATGGTTCATATCTTTAACTGTGTTTCACCAGAAGCTTGCTATAGATTTAGCATTTTTCGACTTGCAGAAGATAAAAAGGTACATGCGATGAGACACTGAAGGCACTAATTTAACACAAAATAAAAAGGCACTCATGCCTAATTTCTCTTAATTTTTGTTGGAATCGGAAGACCGGAAAAGAAAGGTCCGAATTGATTTTATATATATAAGTCAAACTAAAAAACTGTTGATATGCACCTTCCAGATGTGAGTAAGATTTCTTTTTCCAACAAGTTTTGGCAAGTAAATCTATCCAAAAAATCAACTATTATGCTTCTACATTGATCCGTGAGATTTTCTCTAAGTTCCTACACTTTTGGACTATAGATGCATTTTCCATTGAAATATCTGCTAATTTGTTATGAGATATATCGGCAATTAGCTAGCTTGGTCTATCATGCACCTATTATCGTATACTTTCCACTTAATGATGTGAAGGGTTGTTTTTGCATCAATTGAGGTTTGTTTTATGATCTAGGTAAGACTCATACATGGCACAACTAGTTTTTACCTGCACTCCCCCATCCGGCAAAACCTAGAAGGAAAAAAAAAATTGATGTACCATAAAAACGTTCGTGCGGAATCCTTAAGTTACCGGGTATTACAAATTCTATATGGTCTCATTCTATACAAACATGTAATAACAAAGTATTGCTAAGGCATCACTTCCCATAATGACGCATAAGACTTAAGATAACTAGAGAAGTGTTATTCATATTGCAAAACTCGGATTTATTGTACTCCCCACCAAAAAAGCTCCACCTAGGCATACATTTACATTTCATTATGGACCATTTGTCATGGTCTCTTCACCTCAAAGGCTTGCCTTTTATTGTCATTAATTACATTTGACAACTCATGTTCTTTCATGAAATGGTCCTTTATGTTATAGAGCAAATGAATAAAAGAATCTTTTACAATACTCATTCCCTTATTGATAATTATTAGTTTCTCTCTTTTTAGCATTTATTTCCGTGTGACGTTCAGTTTCATGTCTAGTTAAATTGTAAATTATTGTCTTTCTATGTCCTCATACAGTGGAATTGCTAATTAGTCGTGTGTTTTACTCAATTGAACGACATGATGATAAGCATAAAAGAAGTTATTGGTTGAAATTCTACGTCTGTTTTGCGGTATCATGCACGATTGGTATCCTTAAGATGAGAAACGAATTGTAAACTATACTCTCTGGGAAAATGGGGACAATTTGAAGGTGGGTTAAAGGAATGTTTTAATTTTCGTTCATTCAAATGTCATAACTCATGATTTTTTTTACCAACACTACTCATGCAATTGGTTTTGTGATTCGCAAGGAACTTGCGCATGTTATGGAAGCGATTTTCGGAAAACCACATTATCAAAGACAAACAATGGATCTCGCAGTCCAGATTTACAGCGTACAATTTTTCTTAATCCATTAGCATTTATTTTCCTAATATAGCAGCCAATTGGTGTCTGAGCCATCTCTTACTCACCTCAACTCACTTCAACTAGGTGAATTAACACGGTCTTTACATGTTTAGAGTTTATCCACTGAATAAGCAGACCTAAGCCATCGGAGAAAAGAAGAACGAAATATAATGCTCTTTCACGAAGTTACGTACTTCACATGTAAACCATCCAGCCCAAAAACACATAAAAAATTTTCTGGTGACTTCGTTTTGCACTATATGAGCCAGGATGCCTACCTCAAGGCTAGGATCATTCAAAAAATTGATTCCTATTGGAAAAGTGCATAACCGCATGAATAAGCACACACTAACCCGTCAATTTATGAATCCAAATCGGGATTTTCCTTGGGAGGTATCGGAAAGAAAGTGGAATGGAATAATATCGAATAGACCAAAAACAAAATGTTAAATTGGTATAATGTAATACGTTCTGTGCACACAACGACAAGAGTAGCAACGTTCGTATTATTTTCTCATTTTTCCGGCTGATCGTAATAAGGCTAGATACGTTTACTTCGACAGGCCATACTTTGACTCCACTGGTATTAGTCGTCGTTGTGGTGTGAGATATCGATCCATTCGGATTATGTACACTGACCTCTCTTCAACTGCGTTGCAGATTCAACCACGTGTTCGGGAGGAACATCATATCAGACTGCAAAATTGGCGAAACTGATGAGAATGAATCGATCAGAGTATTTCTAGAAATGTTCAGTTTGACAATCAAAATAGTTTTCAATGATTGAACTGAAAACTATGTTGTTATCAGACATCTAAAGTTTTCAGTTATTGAACTGCCTAACAATCATCCTCTCCATACACTGTCAACCTGTGGATTCCCGGAACTCGAGGAGAAAATTGGTGAAACTGATGGGAATGAATCGATCCATTTGCACTTCTGCTCTTCACCGTCTTGTTCGAGAATCTGGTGATCTCGCTAAACCTCACTTCTCATCCCTTCTCTGAATCGAACCATTTTATTTCACGTCGCTCCCACACTTGCCCATCCACTGCTGGAATGAGCGATTCAATCGATTGATCCGAACTGTGGCCTTTCTGGCGAACAAATGCAAAAATGGTGCATTGGTGGAAGCTGCCGATGCTTTGTTCTACTTGAAGAGGACGATTCGGATGAACCATTTGCCTTCACCTCCCTGTTTCACTCGAATGTCACCATTGACATGATCGAGCGGATGGGTTCGAAAGGAACGACTCCCAATGTTTTACTCGCAGCATTTTGATGAATTACCTCTGCCAATTGGAAAGATTCGATCTCGGGTTCTCAGTTTTGTGTAAAATGGTCGAACTTGGACTTGAACCCACTTCCGTGAGCTGTAACACTTCGATCGATGGCCTTGTCGGAGAGGATAAAATTGCCGAAGCCATGAGCCTGGCAGATGAAATGTTTGCCAGATAAATCGGGGGACATATAGCCACATGCGGAGCCATGGTGGGGGATTGTGCAGAACCGGCAATAATAGGAAAGCCGTTCGATTGCTGACGAATTTGGAAGAAAGAGGCTGGGCGCTAGATGGGATCGTGTACACCACAATCATCGAAGGCTATCGCAAGGAGCGTCGACAGTTTATCGGTACAAAACCCTGCAAAGGAAAAAAAAAGGAACCAAAAAACAACATTCAATTCCTTGGGAATTGGAAGACCCAACTCTGTGATGCTAATGCTGATATGAGAATGAAAAAATGAACTCGTGCTAGCTTATACTAATGAATGAACAGAGGGGACTTGTAAATAAGCACTTTGGCATTATATCAATTATTTCATGAACCAATCATCATACCAGTTATACCACAGAGGAGGCGGCAGCCGAGTCCACATAAGAAGGTCCTGGTAGTAGGGGTAGCTGCAATCCTTCTGTTGTGTTCGAACTTGGAATACATTCTCTTTCGATTTTCTCAGATTTTCAGCACATTTTGTTGTCAACTCAGTTGAGGCATATGGCATTACTAACTAGGAAATAAAGAAAATTGCACAAATAATACCTTCTTCATCTTCCGCTTCATTTCCTTCTTCCTTGGCCATGATGACCAATGGCTTCTATAAAAATAATTGAAGATCTTTGCCAGAAAGTGAACACGGGGTTCAGAATTTCATGAGCAAAGACTTTCAAACAGCCTTACGAAACACAACCAGAAAGTTGTAAAGACTGATCACAAAAAAGATGGCGCAGAGTGCTTCATCTTCTTCCTCTTATTCTTTCAGCCTTTATCATTCCTTGGTGAGATTTTGTTGCCTTGTCTAGGTTGTGTCCTTCGAGGCAAGTCATGCAAAAGTTTCTGCATCATCAAATATAAACCTTGTAAGTGGGTCTCACACTCATTGGCTTTTCCTAGTAGCTGTTGTCCCATGAGAGTTTGAAAATAATTAATTATTCTAGTAGCTTCATACGAACCTTGTAAAAGATTCAGGAAAAGATGTACGATAGTTTCAGGTTGTTTATTGTTCGATCAATTCAGGTTCACTTATCATATTCATCAAAAGTTACGAACACTAGCAAATTCAACCTTATGAGACTTATAACTAAACTCCACCAGAGCACTAGTTAAAAATGGTCAAGAAAAGAGGATGATGCATGAGGTACACGAGATGGCTGAGAGTAAACTGTGTTACACTTTCCAATCATCTCAACGAGAGATATTGGCGTGACTGCATTGATCCTTGGTTAGTTCTTTCTATTTTTAGATGTATTTTGTATGGAGCGTCCAAAATTAGCTGAAAGTTGTAAGCAAAGACTTGAGAGTCTATTAATATAAACAAGATTACTTTGACCTGGTCCAGATTCTGGTGATCTATTAATTTCCTCTTCAATGAAATTCATGTATCGACACCAAAACTTGGGGACATTAATTTTGCTACACATTCCAGGCGTCTCTGATTAGTTTGCAGTGGGATAGTACTCAACGGAGTCTTCAATATCAACCAAAGAAAAAGAAAATAACAAACTTAGGAGAAGAGAAGCAAGCAAATAGCACCACCTTCCTTGTTTGTGTTTAGCCACAGAACTGATGCTGAAAAGTTGAAGTGCCCATACTTCAAAACAGAAAGATGTACTTGTCACTTGGTTATTTTGCAACATCTAATAAGCAAAATCAGCAAGACAGGATTGTTTGCTAGGAGGCTACATTTAACTTTACAAACTCTACACCGCATTCATGAGATCCAAGCTCGTCGTATCAGAGACCTTTATCACAACATGCAAAGGATATTATAAACTGACAGAAAAGAGGATACTATCATCGTGCATCCTAGTTTATGGATTTTTTTGGTGAAATTCCACAGCTCATATAGTATAAGCGCACAAGTTACTCTATCGTAGTTATGGTATATCTGGCAGTGCATACCAACCTTTGCAAAGCCTCGTCGTGTTCGAGAGTGATATCAGCAGAACGATACAGCATCAAACAACTGTGCATCAGGTCAACATGCAGAAAAATCAGTAGCTACGTAGTTGATTAACAGAGAGGTAGAACCTAACAAGCATAAAAGCACATTCAATTAAGCATAAGCACAAAAGTTAATCTTTCATATTTATGGTAGGACCACCAGTACATACCTCTATCTGCAAGCCTAATTGAGTTTGGGAATGATATCATTTGAACGCAATCACATTAAAGAACTCTGCATCAGTATAACATGCAGAATAATCAGCACATATGTATTTGATTAATAGAGGTAGAACCTAATGAGCAAACAAAAACAGATTCAATTGAAACATAATACATTCACAATCATTCGGTTATGTGCTGTTGAGACCAGATCAAGTGCTTCAATCTTCACAGGCACAAAAAACTTCCTCAGGACACTCCGGTTGGCTCGAGAGCCTCTTCAAGGTCAGCACAAAAGCTATCCCTAAGATATTGCTGATGATTCCTCGGCAAAGTCGCTCTTCTTCATTTTGATTGGTCTTTGGTATGGAATTTGAATTTCCTCAACCAAATTAGCTAGACCCAGATGAATCATGTGATAAAATGATTCCATGACAACAATAGGATCAATCAGCATGCAAATTAATTAGCAAAATCTTAAGCTCCTCACCCAGCTCGATTTACAGAACAGGAAAATAAATCAACCCAATTATGCAAAGGTCATCAATACAGCTCTTTGAATTGAAGTCCTAAACTAACTCTTGATCATTAAATAGACCAGCCAGACTTGTCCCAAAAGCAGCACTAGTTTACCTCATTTGATAATCTTTCAAAGCGACAGTCTGACAATCGGTTTTAGAAAGCTTGTATACAATCATATACGAAACTGATTAGACATAACTATTTTTCTTTATTTTTAAATCACCCATCAGAAAAAATTGACCCTCGATTTTTATTTACTGCAGTTTCTCTTCGTTACTGGAAATTCATGCTCGAGTGAACAATAAGAAACTCAACAGGCTTTCGTATCATCATGGAGAATCATGAAGTGTTTGCTTTAAGCAGAATATCTAACATTAGTCAAATTTGATACGTCAAAGAGCTCACAAAAGGAGTTCAAAATGGCCAAGGATTTTTTTTAAAGGAAAATACTAGGCTGGGATAGAACGAAATAATGATCCAGGTTCAGTTTACAATATTGAGTAGCAGAAGACCATCAACCTCTAGATACCAAGAGGCAAACTATAAATCACTAGGTAATTCTTGTTTCTGAGTTGATGTTTTCAATCATTGCCTTACTAGCAGCTAATCTATCTGCAAAAGCTACCAACGGAAGGATAGCTGAAAAACATTGTGATAACGCATCAACAGCAAGTATATATAGGCAAATCCAAATCAAATAGATACCTAGTGTCTGAGCAAAATAAATCTTTCATGCTCGCTGTTAAAGGAAGAAGAATCGTACCAGATGACCAACGCCTTCTAATGTAGGAAGAACCACAATTGGATCTACATTTTGATCTTGGCTGAAGCATCAAGTCAGCTTCTACGACCCACTCCCCTGCTCTTGCAAATATCAAAGATCGGGAATTGAGTAAAGTATGGAGCCTTGTCAAGGAAGACCTTGTTAAAAGAAGATAGTGATGACATGGCTCATGAAAAAAATGATAGTGTACTTGCTTACCTCTTTTAAGACAACATGGCTCGTCTCATTGTTGTAACATGAGTTTAAGAATTATCACATCATTATTATCGCAAAATAATGCAACCATCATCTCCATCCCATGGATCACAATCGCAAGCGGCGTCTATTTCAGGGGATTTTGGTTGCGTTTCCAATGAGTCACACCCATAAATTTCCAGACACCTTAATTCCAACTTTTCAAGTCCCCGAATCTGAGTAAGTTTCTCACAGAATTGTACCGTTAGAGCATGTAACTTCTTACATCCCGACAAATCTGGCAAAGTCTCAATTGCTTTGCAGTCTATGATTGTCATATGTTTTAGAGATCCTGATTCCTCAAGCCCAGGAATCTTTGTAACACCAAAGCAACTTTGCAATGTGAAATGCTCCAAATTTTCAAACTTCGATAAGTTTGGTAATTTTTCTAGGGAATCACACCCCTCTATATATATGCTTCGGCAAGACAAGAATCTCTCGAGGCTCTCAACATCACGTAGATTGCTACAACCATTGATATTCAACTCTTTAATGGTTGCGAAGCATGGTAGGTCGGGTAATCTTTCAATGGACTCACAATAAGAGATATCTAATTCCTCCAACAACTCCACCTTATCAAGACCTCGTATGTCGACTAGATTGCAGCAATAGTTAACCTTTAATTGCTTCAAACACGCTAATTCTGGAACGATCAGCCTCTTGATGGACCTGCAGCCAGATAAAACTATCTTCTCCAACTTTTTCAGGGGCACGAAGCTTGGTAAGTCAGGAGTTCTTTCAATGGACTCACAGTTAGGGATATCCAACACCTCTAACAACTCCGCCTTATCAAGACCTTGAATTTCGACTAGATTGTTGCAAGAGCCAGCATGAAATCGCTTCAAACACTGTAATTTTGGAAGGATCAGCCTTTCAATGGACTTGCACCTACATATATTTATCGTCTCCAAGAACTCTAATTTACCTTGGCCCTGAATTTCAACTAGATTATCGCAATCCTCAATGTCCAGTCCTTTCAGACGATTTAATTTTGAGAGGTCCATTCTTTCAATGGAATTGTAGCGTTTTATTGACAACTCTTCCAAGTACTTGAACTCATCAAACTCAGGCAATATCAGCTTAGAACAGGAGTCAACACAAAGTTTCAAGAGGCTTGGGGGAAGCTCCGGGATGTACTCAAGTTCATTGCATCCATAAAGATGAAGTTCTTCTAGTTCTTTTAGGCAAGAAAGCTGGGGCAGTCTGCGAATCGGGTAATAGACATGAATATATGTTAAGCCGGAAGAAAGCCCTAGCATCAATCGGAGTTCATTATGGGATCCGCGAAGGATATTCAGAAGAGAATCTTTCTGCATGCTATTTGGCAGTTCAGATTGGAATGTGCGAATGATGTTGAAAAGCGAAGGAAATTTTTCACAGATTTTTTCTTTAAATCCCACTCTCTCATCAACGTGGGATTTAAAAATTAGCCTCCGTAATTTTTCAAGCCTTCCAATAGCACTGGGGAACCCTTCAATCGCAGAATAACTAATGTCCATATATTGTAAGTTCTGTAAGTTCCCAATTGAGATAGGGATTTCTCTCAAAAAATTGCTACGGCTTAGATCAACTTCTCTGTGACGGTTCCCCTGTAAAGTAGTGAGAACTCCCAATCGTAAAGGACTTGAGTGATAATGTCGACGATGAAAATGCCAACCGGAATAATCAGAGAGGTCAAGGTATTCTAGAGAAGAAAGATTCTCAATTGAGTCAGGGAGTTTCTCCAATGACCAACATCTAGAGAGGTTAAGATGTCGGAGAGAAGAAAGATTCTCTAAGTTAGGGATATCTCTCAATGACCAACACCCACCTAGGTCGAGGTGTTGGAGAGAAGTAAGTTCCCCAATTGAAGGGATTCCAACCAACAAGCAACAATTCAAGGCACTTAGTTTCTTTAGCATCCTCAAAGAACTGATTGACGAAGGAATCTCTCTAATAGCGGTGTGATCTAAAAGAAGTTCTTTTAGGATTTGCAATTCACCCACTTCCTTTGGTAGCTCTGTGATAGAGTAACAATCTCTCAAGTCCAAGGAACCGAGGCCCTTGACTTTGCCAATAGAAGGGCAGACTTTCTCCAGTTTACGACATTCCCTCAAAATAAGAATCTCCAACTTTGTGAAAGCTGAGAAATTAGGAGTACCTTTTAAATCCTTGCTATGTGAAAGGTCGAGAACTTTTAGTCCCTTTGCCTCCTGTACAAAGTAGAATAAGCTGTCAAAAAAGGAGTTTAATGGACAAGACAATATAAAGCAAAGATCACAGAGAATGTTTTTCTTCCCATCTTACCATGATTGAACTCCATCCGCTCCAATCCTCTGTGAGCTTGTTTAGTGACAACTCCAGCACCACTAATTTAGGCAGATGTAAATTGATTGCCGAAGAAGACATGTTGGGTTCAACGCAAAACCACTGAAGCCATCTTAATTCGGAAAACAATCCATTAAAGTCTCCACTTAAAGCCTTCCAATGCAGTTGAAGGAACCTTGAGCTCGGTAAGGTTTTAAACAGTTCACTTGTGCATGTAGAGGGACAGCCCTGGAGCCCATGATATCCGAAAGCGTGGAGACCTATACGAAACCCCTGCATATCAAATCAATCGAGTGTTTTAATTGACTTTTTATTTTTCATTTTTGGTTTTCTAAATCCCAGACTTACACAATTGACTTACACAATTTGTCATCTTTTTACCTCTAGCTATGCATAAATGTTGATATTTTAACTCACGTATAATATATTGATAATCTTTTGAAATTTAAACAATATTTTAAACAAAAAGAACAATGCCTCTTGCTTTAAAAAATTGCAGATTCCAGAACACAAGATCCATTTCTATAGATAAGATAGATCTATCAGATCATATGTGTTACCTTCTGCTTTTTCCGAATCTTCTAATGTATGAACTTTGACTTTTATCCAAGGTGAAATACGTGAAACTTTTAAAACACGCAAATGTTAAACAGTTCCCATGGATAACTTGTTAAGTAGCCAAGGAAGAACCGGATTCTCTCAATTCGTTAACTTCGCTTATCAAGTGTTTAATCATTGCTTTTAAAAAATGAAACTTTTCTTGTCATGTACGTTCAAAAGGTGACAGTATTTAAATAATATTTTAGATTTAGATGGGAATTGGAAAAGAGTTGGTTTTAGACCAACTAAAAATGAACTAATTGACTTCCTTTCTTGGTGTTATTGTTAGATTAAGGTTTCTAACATTTGGAACAATAGGTTGTTGTTGTTGGGCATTATCTTTTGGCAAACTCTGGCAAATGAGAGTTTCTGGAGAAATCTACTCGTGTATTTTACCAAAACAAAAAAGTGAAGACCCGTATGTCCGTTTCTTAAGACTGGCATCGTTTCTTTTTGCATCTTATAAGTCAAAAGTACCGCTTAACTCTATTGCTAAAGTTGCTAAAGTTGCTAAAAGTACCGCTTAATCCAATTAGTAGAAGATGGTGACAAAATCTCAAAGGTTATGATTGACATTAACAACAATATCTATTATCCCCCTTTTCCGGGTGAAAATTTAGCTGATCAATAACAGTATCTGATTGATAGGATGGACATATGAGTTGTATTAAAAAAAGTCTCACATCGGATAAGTGATTTGATGTAATGTAGTTTATATATCTAAATTGACCCATAATCCATTGACTTAAGCTTAAGAGTGAATGTGGGTTCATTTAGATATATTGACAAGCTCGGAATTGGGTTTCCACTTAGCGATCTCCCCGCTTAAAGACATCAGGCTTCTACTACGTGCTCCCTACATTTGATAACGTTCAAGTATCGAAATCTTAAAAGGAAGAGCATTAACTCCAAACTCACAAAACTCCACTTAAACTTTCGAGCTTGACCACAAATGAATCAAGCCATGACTCAATGTGCATATATAAGAACCCGTGGCAATGGACTTTGCAGATTGGACATGGTGCAGACGTTCAGAGGAACAAGACTGAGATGTCCATGACAGAGGTTGCAAGTAGCCAAAGCTATTGGTCAGTGGCTGGGCCTCAGCAAGACTCAGCCAGTTGCTTGAACAGCGTAGCGGTGCGATTTTGGATCAAAGCGGGCACCTAGCCATGCTCAGTTAGGCACCAAGGAGACATGTCCAGGGAGTTGTTTTTTCTTTGCAATTTATTCTATGGTCGAGTTCTTTAGGATTTACACCTAGACTTCGTTTTTTCTTTCACATGAACTTTTGTTAGAACGATATTTCCTCCAAATTGAAAGCTAATTCTTGCCTTTATTTTTAATTTTTTTTTGGAAGGCTATTTATTGGCCGAGTGCATTTATAGAAGGGAAGATACAATAGGGCATAAGATATATAGTGAACATCGAAAAAACTAAAATTATCGACCCATCAACATAGCTTGAAAGTGCATATTTTCTTTCATTAGTTTCTTTGATATATTAAGGATAAACTAAACCGCCAAAACCTAAGTTTGTTTGTGAAATATGAACTTTCACAAACACTACGGGCGCGTTTGATAACATTTCTGTTCAAAAATTATTCCAGGGAACAGAAATAGAAAAAGGTGTTTCTGTTTCGGGGAACAATTTTTGACCAGAAAGATGTGTTTGGTAAACTTGTTACAAATATAAAAAATGAATAGAAACACGTTTGGTAAATTTATATTCTTTTTTTGTTTCTTTTAATTTTTTAATATTTTTATTTTATTTTTCCTTTCTTTTTTATTTTTTCTTCTTTCGGCAGCCTCGCCTAGCCACGGCGAGGCTCGCCGGCCCCCGGCGAGGCCAAGTGTTGCCGGCCCCCGGCGAGGCCGATCTAGGCGAGCCCGAGCTGGTCCAGCCAAGGCAAGGCTCGGCGTCGGTGGCGCGGGCAAGGCCGAGCCTCGCCAGCCCTCAACGGCCGGTCGCCAGCCATGGCCGAGGCCAGCGACCGGCCAAAAAAAAGAAGAAGAAAAGAGAAAAGAGAGAAGAATGAGTGTTTCTTCAAAATCGTTTCTAGAACAAGAAACATTTTTTTTTTGTTTCTCATTTCTGCTCTTTTTGTGTTCCGGGAACAAAAAATCTGATTTTGAACAAAAATGCAAACAAACGCGTTTCTGTTCTTTTTTTGTTCCCGAGAACAAAAAAACAAAATTTCTGTTTTTGAACAGAAATCAGGAATAAAAACATGCAGGCCCTACGAAACCAAAGATAGAATTCTTTTTTTTCTTTTTTTGGTTGGCTACAATTTAAGGCTTTGACTCATTTGTCATTATTTGAACTTTATATATTTACTACTAAAAAACCTGCAGCGGATATAATCTCTCTTAAGTCTGTTTGTATGAAAAGTCACTAAATCTTGTCGTAATTATCATCTCATGTCGTCTCTCATGATTTACAATCGTAGATTAAGTCTACTGCATATTAGATGGATAAAAGATGAATAGATATTTTACCAAAATGAATTGTAGAGATAGGATATTACAGTGAAAATATTCAAGATAATTGAAAATTAGTCCCATAAATATTTCATTTTCCGACTTGAATTAACGTCCCTCACATCTGACAATCACTTAAGTGTTTTCCGAAACTAGTTAAGATCTTTCAACATTTACCTTAGTTCAAATACATTCGACTTTCTTTTTCATTTCTTTGAGCTCCCATAGTGCTGTTTTTGCTAATGTTAAAAATAGTAATTGAATCCAACACCAAAAAAAAAAAAGTTATTGAATCAACAAAAGAGTGTGCTCTTTAGAATGTCAAGAGCGAACTATTTCACTTCAAATCAAGAATATAAAGCTTTTTCCTCTGAATAGCATCTCTTAGTAACTTGCTAAGGTTAATTTCCCGCCATTGATCAGTCATGAACCTATTAGGCTTCCCTAAATGGACAATATAAACTTATGAAATGACATGAACATGACAATCTAATTAAAAAAATAAAGAAAAAGGTATCGATGTAAAAATAAGCACGAATTTTCCTCCAAATTGTCAGGTTTGTCTAGCGGTTTTTGGCACAAAAGGGCATTGACCAAAAATATATATATTATAAAAAATCCTGGAGAGCAAAGAAATGTTTATTAAGAAAAGCGAAAGAAAAGACAACGGAAATGAAAGAAGCAAAGAAAGGAAAATAAGAAAATCCACTCATTGTCAAACACCTAGTCTAATCCACGAGATGAACGAGGTCAACGTGATACAACCTTAAAAACATATTTAAGGTTTTCCCAATATAAATCCTAAGGATATTTTTACCATCATGTCTATTAAGAGGAGAGAAGAATGAAAAATGATAGATATAACAAGCAAAGGAGGGATATCTTCAAAATCAAAATGGGAAAAAAAAAAAGTGCATCAAGCTTTGATTTCCTAAATTATAGGAGTACCACAATACATTCGACCGTAATAGAAAGTAAGCACCCGTCATAAGTATGAAAATTTTCTTTAATGTTACCAATTTGCTTAATTATTAGTTATTATGATTGGCACATATTTGTTCTATGATGTATATGCTTCATCTTTATTAATTATTGTAGTCTTTCATATTATCAATATTTTCAACTAGATAAAAAATTAGATGCTTTTAGTGAACAAGATTTTTAGTTAATAATCATAGTTAAAGAATCTTAATTTGATAGTAAATTAAATTTTTGATAGATGTAATTTAAATATATGAATTTGAATTAAATAATGTAACCTTTTCATCCTTGGGACACTTATAATCAATTTACTATCACAATTCATCTACGATGGTCATGAATGGATGTATAGGTAGATTTTTTCATCGAGAATAGGAGTATATGCTCGTGGTAGATAAAAGATTAGAAAAAATCACATTGAATTTTTAAAATTATGAGAGAGAGCTACATTACCTTTGGGTCTCCTCTCCGCAAAAGGTCTTCATCTTCAATCCATAGTTTCAGACATCTCTCAAGTGGTTGTCCTTGGCAAAAGATACTCCTTCCAAGATCTCTCAATTGATCATGCATCCTAAACTCGCCACGATCTCCAATTTTTATTAAGCACCTCAACTTCAACTCTTCAATTCCTTGATATGGATAAAAGTCACAATCCTTCCACATGTAAATGGCATATTTATCTTCAATCTCTTTGCCAACAAAGAAGCAAGCAATATCAAGAAAAATCTTCTTTTGTCCGGGTTCCAATGCATCATAACTTATCTTCAATATCCTTTGGACATCTCTATCCGGTTCATTTCTTAATTTCTTCAGCACATCTTGCCATACTTTTCCATCTGTTTTTCCATACAAGTATGAACCTATGACCTTGATAGCCAAGGGAAGCCCACCCATGGTAGATAAGATATCACAAGAGATACCCTCAAAATCCTTCGGACAATGGCCCATGGAAAATGCATGTCTTTTAAATAAACACGAAGAATGCACCACATCTAATTCTGTCAATTCATACTTGTAATCTACCTCAAATTTAGGTTGATGAAAAACAGCTTCATATCTAGTTGTAACAATGATGATGCTTCCTGTCGAAAACCAATCACGTTCTCTAGCCAAAGCATATAGTTGATCTCGGTGATCAACATCATCCAGAAGAATGAGAACCTTTATTCCTTTAAATCTAGATTTGATCAAACTAATTCCATCATCAACTTTACATACTCCACGTTCATTTGGTAGTATTTCCCTAATTAGTAGATTTTGTAGTTCAAGAATGCCTTTGCTGTGAGTTGTTTCTCGTATATCTGGAAGGAAGCTACGATGCTCGAATTTATTCGACAACTGGTTGTAGATGACCTTGGCGAGAGTCGTTTTACCGATCCCACCCATGCCACATATTCCTATCATTCGAGCATGCTTGGCAGGAATGTCTACCCAATTCCTAATTTTGTTGACATGATCGTCAACTCCAACTAAGTGGTCCGGAATATCAAGCTGAAAATCACGTCTCAACTTGCTCAGAATAGTTTTGACAACTTCTTCTACTAATTCTCCTTCACGCCTGTCAAACAACAAAACTCATCACAACTTCATAATTTTGGGTAATCTCATCAAAAGACACCCACATATATGTGAAGGATGGATGGACCAATTAACATGCAAAATGTCTTGGTTTTACAAATGACAATATAGGATGATGGTGTAGCAGTCATTTCATTTTTCCCCTTCTTTTTCTTCCGATAGATAGATCTTATTAAATTAAGATATGGTGGTGCACCTAGCAAATTAAGATTCTTTAGAAGTAAAGAGTTTGTTATGAGGCTAATGGTCACTGATAGTTGAAGGATAGGAGGTCAATAATTTTTGTTGCAAAAAGTTTAGGAGGACAAGATTTATCCCTCTAAGACCATTGTATCCCACAAGCCTAAATGGAGGACTTGTAATTAACTTATAGATCGCCTACTAGTGAAAATACTGGCAACAGCGGGTGTTAAACCCAGATATGATCTATGTGAAGCAATAGGAGGTCGATTTATCCGGCAGTTACCAAGCTTTGGAAGGTTGAGTAAGGGATCCTAAGGTTTTAGACGTTGTTAGTGTAGTTTTCAGGGAAAATCTTAGGGAGTACAAGTATTTGTAGTCCGTGGGCCACTATGGTTATTCACTGGGACATTTTGGGATTTTTTGTAAGCTTGTAGTGCAAGCAGTTCATCCATATGACATTGGTTTCGCTAAATAACAATACTTAGGGGAATAAAAAAAAAGTACAGGCAAAAGGTAAGTACCCATTGGCAAATTTCTCAGATTCCCATCCATTCAAGTTACTCACTTCTGTAAGGGCTCGTTGACCTTCCTGAATGTCCTCCTTATCAAAACGCCTCTTACGCGAATGGAAGGCCTCCCCAAAATTTCCATTTAGATACCGCACATCCGATGGGAGCACTTTGTAAAAAATGGGCAACACTGTGTGTGACATGCTCTTCTGGCAGTCCATGATGCGTACTAGTTCACGGAGGCACCATTTGCTCGAAGCATAATTTTCAGAGATGATGGGGATCGATATCTTAGATCGCGTGATGGCATCGAGAATCTCTGAATTAAAATCCTTGCCAATTTCAAGGCTGTTATCATCCCTGAACACAGAAATTGGTACAGTCCCTCCATTGATCAGACTGCAGTAGAGGTGATCAGTGAATTCTTTGCGAGTGTCGGAGCCTCTAAAGCTCAAGAACACATCGTATTGATAACTACCTCCTCCCGTGGGTATGGAAGGTAAGGACGAAGAAGCAGATGCTCCATCAGTGATCTCTTTCTCAGCAATCCTTCTCTTTTTCTCCCTCGGACTTTGCCCTTTCTCCATAGAAATCTTATAGACAAAAATGAAGAGAGGATGCCAACCTGCTGCACAAGAAGAAGTAGATAAGCAAATGAAAAGGCAGCACCCGTGCTTTTTGGGAGGAGAGCATATGATTTCTGAACGATTTCGAATCCAAAATGTTTGATGATCAAGTCAGTCTGTTGACTAATTGAATAGTAAAAGCTATTGACTTAGGCGTGCATCTTTTCTTTCCAATGGACTGCGCCCTCTCGTCAAGGTAACATTATTGGGTTGTGCCCACTCATGGACAAGAAGAAAATGGCTAATGTTCATCTCTACATGCGTGCTCTATAGTCAAGGCTCCTAATCTTTGGTGGAGAGCACATGCATTCTGAACGATTACTAACACTAAAATGTTTAATGAAGAGAAGATGCCTTCCTGCTCCACTAAAAGATGTAGATAAACAAGCGAAAAGGCTGGATAGAAAGCACCTGATTTGCGAATGTACACAATATTTACTGAATGAGTTTTCTTAGGGGGGGTCTATTGATTAATCCAATATTACAAGTTGTTGTTTTGGAGCAGTGTAATGCACATCTTCTCTTTCCCATGGACCTCATCCTCTTGACGCATGGACTTTCCTAATCGAGGAGATTTTCATTAATCGTGTCTCTTATTGGTTGGTTACAAATTAAACATGTCACCCACATGTAAAATTAACTAAAGCTAACATGTCGATGCCTATATTTCATTAGGCATTCTCAAATGTATATGCCCCTAATGAATCTCAACTCTTATATTAGGTGGTTTTCACATGAGACTCAATAATAACAAAAGTTCAGATTTATTAAAATTTTCATATTTGCTCCAATCATGCCTTTGATCACTGGTTTAATGTAAGCATCTATTTGAAAGCACATGCATATACGTTGATCTCTGCCTTCATCAAAGTGCTGATTATTGATATTCATAAAGTCTAATATCAAATCTTCATAGTCAATTGAAAAGGAAACAATTTAAAGGAAATAGCAATCAAATTTGTAAGTCGTTAAATAAGAAATTGTCATTTAAAAATTAGAAAAGTGGAGCCAAATAGGCAAACTCTTTCTCTCTACGCATTTTCGTTTGCGCAATCTCAATGAGAGTTAGCTTTTGACCCAACCAAAAAACAAAAAATGAGTGAGCTCTCCCCCAGCAATGGTAGGCCTTCCCAAACCATTCTTGCTAAATGGGTCATCCATGTCCATATCCTCGCCCTCATTACTAATGGTTTTTTTTTCTACTTTTCTTATTTTCTTCATTTCCCTAACCTCCACTGATTAAGTTATCAAATCTCTCAGCAGTATATATTCCCAATGCCCTCCTGAGTTTTCTCCTTGTTTAGTTCTTCTCCTGCCACCTCCAAAATGTCTGACAATATGGGTGGATTTAATGAGGGTCTAAGGGTGCCCTGCCCCAGCCAACTCTCGGAAATTATGCTTAAACACGATTATTTAAAAAAAAAAAAAATACATTTCATCCACAAGTCTTGACCCCACCAAAATATTTTTACCAAGCAAGAACAGATTAACACGAAATCCTTAATTAAATTTGTAATTGATTGAACGGAAGCAGTTGCAGGTGCTTTTAGTCCTTACCTTATCTTCTTTTGTATCTCACCATCTAGTCAAGCCAAAAGATGTTGGCTTGGTCCGCTCATGATGTTAAATTCTTGCTTGGGCTATAAAAAGTTAGAATCTGTGTACAAGCAAGTTGCATTCATTAAAATAAATAAGCAAAGGTTCTGTTCTTGTTTGATTATTAAAAATCATAATTTGATAAATCATTTAAAAGCTGATAAATGAGTTCAAACGAAATTGGAAATGTGTGGAAGATATGAAGAAAGGGCCTAGTTAGTGATTAGGAATGTGATCTTACATTTTAATTTCAAATTGTCATATTCTAAATGAATTTGGAAATGAGATAGAGATGAACAAAAGGTCTTTGCTATTTCTCTTTTATTTGTTCCCCGCCGACCTTATGTATTAGCAATGTCACGCAAAATGAATCCACTTTAACCTGATATGACATCACTAAGCTATTCTCTTCAAACTTTGAAATTTAAATGATCGATCGACATTTTATCACTGAACTATTCTCTTCATTACTCATTCAACCTTTTTTTTACCCTTTTTTCAGGATTTTCAAAACCTTGAAGGAAGAAAAAGAGTTAGAGGTGAAAGGCAATATACTTTTTAGGATTATCTTGTCCAATAATTCAAGGAAGACAACAAATTATCCGTCTAGAATGTCCTATAATCATCAAAGACAAAATTGTGAATAAAATCTGATTAAGAGAGTACTTGCTTTTTTGGGCGATTGATTGATTCCAGACCAAAACCCTGACACCTACCTATCAGAGCATGTTCTCAATTTTTGGAATTGAAAATCCAACCCCCTGATCTTGGAACTTGCCACGAACTGGCCTACTACTTTTTCTTTTGTATTTCATTTTTTATTTAATTAATCTTAGACCTTTAGGGACAAAGAAACCTCACAATCCGTAAAAAGACGGTCCTTGGCTTGAGGCGAATACTGTCAATTTTGCGCGCAGTAGAATCTAGCACGTCTCGCATTCCAACTCATTCTAGCTCGACAAAGGATCGACACTAAGTTACGATGCAAACGAATGATGAGACAAAGGCCACATGATTAGTCACATCTAAGGTCTGAAAGCAAAGGCTTCCCTCTTCTACGGAAGTCAATTATGAGCTGGTGACACACCAAGTTAACAGCCACCCACATCAGACAAAAAGAGCCCAAACCACGCTAGTTCAGCCGCAACAAATCAACAGAAATGACACGCTAATGAGAGATGAAAAAGGGATTACCTTCTGCACGCTGAGACGCAAAGAGAGGTGCAAGGTAGGAGAGAGAAGACCCTAAAGAAACCTCGCCGAGAACTTTTATGAGGGAAATGAACAAAGAAAGTGAGCGAGGACTGTAGATGATAGCCTTGAATTGTTCTGCAAGAGAGAGGCCAGATGTAAAAGATACAGAAAGTGAGAAATATGAGAGAGAGAGCTATCAAATTCTACCAGGTTTAACCAGTCCAACAGCTCATACTGATCAGTTTGAATAAGGGGAACGTAGTAAGAAAAATCTGCAATAAATGTGACGACCGTGATTTTGAAAAAGTCGATGGAATTTCACATGTTATATTGTGCATGCTTTTAAGGATGTTAGATGTCATGCAATGAGTAATAATCAAATGTTTTTATTTTCTTCAATCAAAATGTAATAGACCACCCGGCTCATCTGGAAAAGTAATGCAGAGAGACAGAATTACTCGGATGGGCTTTAATGTCTAAAAAGGAGTTACCTTAAAGCACATCAAGTCATGTCCGAGCCTCAGAAGCAGCACAATTATGAGATCACCTTCACGCCTCAATCTAGAGCTATCAAAGCCAGATATCTCAGAGCGAAAGACTAGCGTCTCAAGTGACTTACGGTGATTGGCGTTTCTGCGGTGGTTCGCCAGTTGGAAAGAGGGAGGGCAGAGAGAGAGGGAGGTCGCGATCCTGTTCGTTGGAGAGACAGAGAGGGAGGGTAGAGAGAGAGGGAGGCGCAAAAAAAGAGAACTCAGCAAGCAATTCAGAAGCAGAGATATCCAAATTATATTCATTAGAGTAAAGAAAGACCGATCCTTTGCCGCTAATTGGCAGCCTCAGCAAGCAATTCAGAAGCAGATCAGCAAGATCAGAGAGCAAACCGAGAGAACAAGGAGAAAGGAGGCATCAGAACATTTCACAGAAGCCTAATCAGCTCAGTGCGAGAATCAAACAACTAGACCCCGAAGCTCCCAAAAAAGGCAAAAAGGGAAAAAAAAAAAAAAAACTAAAATTGAGCTGCCGATAGCACAGTCCCCCCGCAGGTGCTGCCAAATCGGGAACGAAATCCACGCTCTCGAGCCCAAAACGGTACCGATCGAAGCACCAAAGCACGCACACGGCACACATCACCAAATCAAGCGTTCAAAACAGCAACGGCCGAACGCCAAAACACGGACGCCGAGCACGCACCTCAGCTCGAAACGGGAGACCGAATTGCGAGAACCAGGGGACGAGCGAGAACAATTTATAAGCGCAGCAAGAGGAAAGAGAAAGAGAGAGAGATAGGCAGAGAATGAGGAAAAGGAATAAATTACGGCAGAAGGCAAGGGAGTGAGAGAGCTGATGGGATCACCTCTCGGGCATCTTTGCCGTGCAAGATCCTCCAAAGCCTAACCTCCTCCCCTCCCGAATATCTCCTCCCCCATTCCTCTCCTCTTCCCCGCTTCGCACGTCAGCATCGACATTTCGCTGCCTTCGAGCACATGATCTCCTCCAGCGGAGGAAGCAAACCCATCCAAATTCCCCCCCTCCGGCAGCGGGACCGTCTCCTCCCCCTCCGCGCCCCCCCTCGTCGCGATCCTGTTCGTCGGTGGTTCGTCGGTTGCTCGCAGTGGTTCGCCGGTCGGAAAGAGGGAGGGTAGAGCGAGTTTTCTCCTCCTTTAGAGAGAGATGAGTGCACCAAAGGCGAAGTAGGCTAACTCAGAAACAGAAAAAATTTGAAAATTTGAAGTTCTTGCGCATGCGGTTGCTTCCAACTGCTTTTATGGATTACGCGTTAGATTACAAAATAGTTTTCCATTGAAATCAGTACACAAAACAGTACAGACGTGAATTTTTCACCGGGAATATTTAAATTTTCTATCATTTTCCAGAAATTACAAAACTGCCAATTTTATGGAAAATAGTTTGATGAACATCCAAAAATTCTCTAAATGATCTGCTCTGTTCAAATAAATATTTGTTGTTGACAATTTGGTTCATAGCCTTTCAATGGCTCTGAGCAATGACCGAAGAGAATAGACTAAAATGATTGATATTTGGGAAATTTAATTTCTATCTGTTTTCTGGAAATGAATTATCTTCTGCAAATATTGAGTGTTTTGAATGTTTCACGGCCTTAGGTAATTTTGGACATAGACCCACCCCCCCCCCCCCCCAAAAAAAAGTAATTTTGGTTCATATTCCATGGACTTTAAATCAGGTCTACAAGGGCATTTTCGTAATTTTGTTGAAATTGCTTTTTGGCCCAAGTTAGTTTAGTCGCTAATTTCAAGAGTGCAATTTCAGATAACTGGCTGTAAATTATGTTTAGGGATCGAGGAAATGTGTGTTTAGCCTATGTTTTCGTGGCAAAGTGCATAGCATGGTTTATCAGAAGGAAAATCCGATGTTATGGTATGGTACGTAATTTGCGAATTAAGAGAAAAATTAAACAATTTACACTTTCATTATAAAAATTTACATTTTCAGTACAATTTACATTTTCTCTTGCAATCTTTTATTTTTCTCGATATATGGTTTCACTTAAATTTGCACTCCATCGAAGTCCCACTTCGTCCACTTTGTGCGGGAGGTATAATTGGCACAATTTTTTTTCTTTGACCCCTTGTATGGTTGATTTAGCAGATTTGGAGATAACAATTTAAATTTTTCTTTTGTTGAAACCATTTGTCCTCTTTAATTTTGTCTCGAATGTCCATCAATATAAAGAGATCAACTTTACAAACATATCATTTATTTTCTCCATGTTTTTGAAAGTGTTAAGAAATTTATTTTGTGAGACATATCATTTATTTTCTCCATGTTTTTGAAAGTGTTAAGAAATTAGTTTCTCACAAAATAACAAGGGGAGGCGTTTGCAATCATGCACATTCCTTGTTCCATGATGGACATGATAGGTGTGGCTGCTACTTATCGATAGATATAACTTGAGGTTATCGACAAGCTGCCCCCACACTTACATTTTTCAATTGCAGCACGCCAAATTCGAAAGAGAAAAAGAAAGTAAACTCATATGTAAAGACAAATTAGAATAGTCAGTGGTTATAGTAAAAGAGAAAAATGCATATGGTTTGAAATAAGAGTCGTAATTCAATTGCGAAATCGGCGACAATGAAGAGGAATCAACCACGGCCTTGTCCAATGACAGCAAGGAATTTTCAATATGACAGCAGCTTTGCTCACTTTCAAGTTTTCCATTGAAACTAGAACAGAACATAGTGCAATTGTGACTTTAAACATTTGAATTTTTTGTCATTTTCCCGAAATTATGAAAATTGAAAAATATAATGGAATAATTTCTGGACATCCAAAAATTCTCTAGTTGATATGATTTGTTCAAATAAATATTTGTTGTTGACAATTCTGATTAGTAGCCTTTGAAAGGGTCTGTGCAATTATTGAAAAGAACAAACTAGCATGATCGATATTCAGAAAAAAAAAAATTAACTTTTAACATTTTTAAAAAAAGGAATTATTCCTACAAAAATAAAGTATTTTGGATGTTTCATCTCTTTATGTAATTTTATACAATTGAGATACGAAAAGACCGATGGACCCAAAATTGGGTTTAGAAGGGTATTTTCATAATTTTATCCAACGAGCTTTTTGGCCCAAGAGTTCAGTCAATCATTCTGGTCTCTAGTCAAAGGTAATGTTTTGAAACATTATCGAGGTAAAAGGGCCAGCATGTGATTCCACCGGGTTTAACCGATCCAACCATTCATACCGATTAGTTTGAATAAGAAAAAGTAAGAAAAATTAGCAATATACATGATGATGATTTTGGAAAAGTTGAGGGAACCTCACATGCAAACTTTTGTATGCTTTAAAGGATGTTAGGTGTTATGCATTGAGTAAAAATTAAATATTTTTTCTTCAACCTATCAATTGTCATAGACTGGAGAATGAAGGTCAAGCTTACCTAGAGGATGCAAAGATGAAATTATCGTGATGGGTTTTTTTAGTGTTTGAGAATAAATTACCTTGAAGCAGATCAAGATGTGTCTGCGTCTCGAAAGGCAATACAATCCGAGGATGAGCTTCAAGCCTCAAACTGGAGCTGTCAAAATCAGATCTCTCATAACAAAAGACGAGCGTCTCAAGTGATTTATGGTGATTGGCGTTTCTGTTCCTGGGTCACGAGCACTTCGGACTATAAATAAAGCTTGACTTCTCACTCTTGCCCCAAAGGAGACGCGCAATCTTGTCTCGTGGAGGATTTAAAATGAAAGGCTCAGTGAAACAAACCTTCCTTCCTCCAAATTGGCAAGACTACCTGACTGTTGACTTTAAAGATACTTTCGTAGCTTCTCCGCAAGAGCCATGCAATCGTCCTTTTTTTTTTTTTTTTTTTTGTCATAACGCGATCATCACTTTCGCTTGGCGACTTCCGCGAGGTGCTCTTATCGGAAATTATTTCTTCTCTCGCCCCAAAAGATGAGCAAGACATGCTTGGGATTCACGCAATCTTGTCGTGGATTGCGCGTCTTTCATGAAGTAATTTGCAGGGGCTACAAAACTGAGCTTGAATCGAAATCGAAATTGAAATCGAAAATGAAACTGAATTGAAATTTCATCTATTTTCAATTTGGCTTGATATTCAATTCAATTAATGAAAAAAAAATCTTTCTTTTTTTCGATTGAGGTTATTCTGATTTGATTAACTGAACTAAACTAAAATTTTCAACAAAAACTGAATGCCTAATTTAAAATCTCTCTTCTTCTCACTCTAGTAAGCACGACTAAAAAAGGAAAACTGAAAAAATCAAACCAGGTTTTTGATTTAGGTCATGATTTGATTCGATTTAGCTACTCACCTAATCAATTCGATTCAGTTTGAATTTCCCGAGAATCCGATTCGAACCAAACCGATTTGAATATTTGACACCCCTATTATTTACATTACTAGCCCTCACCTTTAGTTAGTTCACCTTATAATTGGAGCAGGCGGTTGTGCAAATCAAATTGAAGACAGGGCAATTTTTCACTTTCCCTGACCATTGAAACGAAAGCCTCTTTCCACTAGAGGCATTAAACTTAATCAAAAATCTACTTTCTAACTCATATTTAATAAACTGGATGATAAAAAGTTAGCTAAGAGTTTAAATTTAGGTTTTTATAAATTTAAAGAAACAAAATCTAATTCAATATACTTTACAAAAAAAAATAATCTAATTCAATAGAAGCTTTTGAATGAGTCTGAACTACGTTTACATAATCCATATGGTTGCAATATTCCAACCTTTTGTCCGAAAAGCATTTCATTTAAGGCTCCATTCGTTTGCGTTTTTGAAAAATATTTTCTAGAAAGCCACTTTCTTGAAAAATAGCATATTATGGTGTTCGGTTGAAATTTGAAAATCAACTACAAAATATTTTCTTACCATCTGGTATGAAAATTTTTATTTAATTTTCCTTTGTGTATTCCTTTTAATTTTTTTTATTTTTTAGAAAATCAATTTTTTTTTATTTTCTTATTTTCTTTCTACCTTTCTCTTTTTTCTTTTTATATTATATTTTTTCCACCTTCTTCTTCTTCGGTCGACTGACGGCTAGTGACTGGCCAAAGGCGAGTTCAAGGTCACCAGCCTTAATCCTCACCAAATCGGCGAGCTAGAGGCTCTCGTTCGCCCCTAGCACGCCGATCTAGTGAGCAACGAGCTCAAGCTTGCCAAACTCACGCTTGCCAATCTGATGAGGCTTAAGGCTCGCTTGTGACTAGTTGCCGACCATAGCCGTGGCCGACGATTTGCCAAAGAAGGTGAAAAAAATAAATGAAAAAAAAAACTAATTAAAAAATTCGAATTAAAAAGAAAAAAGAAAAAAGGTGGGCTAGTAGGGTATGAGATAAGAAAGAGTGAGTGAGAAAAATCTAAGTTTATTTTCCATGAAACGAACGTTGAAAAATTTAGAAAATATTTTCAAGTTTATTTTTCATGAAATGAACGTTGAAAAATTTGAAAAATATTTTCCAAAACTCTACTATGCGTCTTTCTAGGCTAATCTATGAACATTTGATCACGTTATCATATTGAAGCTATCGTATTTTCGACCCAAAAAAAAAATCATATAGAAGCTATGGTGTGAGGAAGTCGAATTTGATTGAAAGTACCGTGATCTTGCCACCCCTTTAATCTCGCAATTACTTACAAATGGTCCCAAATTGACGATTTTGTATGAATATTGATTATGACCAAAAGGTGAATATAACACAATTGATATCGCTAAAGAGATACAGGAAGAGCAACATACCAGGAGAAATTTATCTTCACCCAATGGATGTTTGTTTAATAATAATAATAATAATAATAATAATAATAATAATAATAATGATAACAGCAGCAGCAGCAGCAAGAAAAAATCATAACAATTACAAAAACAAAAAAGTGCATCCGAGAAATTTGAAAAAAAGCAGACAGAGAATCCAGAGGATAACTCTAAAGTGGAAGACAAAATCAAGATCTCCAGCATCTTATGTCGTCTGAAGGAATGATGCCTCTCGACCCCACAAACAACCCGACCAAGACTTGTTATCTATATTCTCCGTTTCTCTTCTCTTTTTTCTTTTGGTACGATAATTGCTTCTGGATCAGTGTCATTTTTGGTTTGAATATAAAATCCAAAACACTGTCGGTTCCTAAAACATTTTTCTCTAAGCATGTTAGCTTACAGTTTGTTAAATAAAGCATATTTTCATGAACAAAAAGCCACCGTAGGATACGAACAAAAGAAGTTTGGACACAAAAGGTGCGTTTGTTTTCGTTTCTGTTTAAAAATTGTTCCAGGGAACGGAAATAGAAAAAAGTGTTCCTGTTCCGGGGAACAATTTTTGAACAAAAAAACGCGTTTGGTAAACTTGTTCCGGGAATTAAAAATAAACAGAAACACATTTGGTAAATTTGTATAATTTTTTTATTTCTTTTATTTTTTCTATTTTTTTCTTATTTTTCTTTTTTCTTTTTCCTTTTTTCTTTTTTCTTCTTTTGGCCGGCGGCCTCGCCCAGCCACGGCGAGGCTTGCCGGCCCCCAGCGAGGCCAAGGCTCGCCGTAGCTGGGCGAGGGTTGGCCTCGCCGGCCGCTGGGCGAGCTCGGCCTCGCCAGATCTGGGCGAGATCGAGCTCGCCTAGACCGGCGCGAGGTCGGCCTCGCCTTGGCTGGGCGAGCGCGTCGCCTGGCGGTGGCTCAGCGAGGCCGGGCCTCGCCGGCCGCTGGGCGAGCTCGGCCTCGCTGGGGGACGGCGAGGGGGCCGGCAAGCCTCGCCGTGGCTGGGCGAGGCCGCCGGCCCTCGTCGGCCGATCGCCGGCCATAGCCGAGGCCAGCGACCGGCGAAAGAGAAAAGAAGAAGAAAATAGAAACAAATTTTGTGTTTCTCAAATGTGTTTCTCATATGTGTTTCTTTTTTGTTCCTGGGAACAAAAGAACAAAAAAACAGAAAAAGTGTTTAAAAACAGAAAAAAGAAACATAAACAAACAGGCCAAAGTGACAAAACACAGCACCAGAGGCAACTTTTGATAACAATTTCTACTGAATTACTGGGGAAGACCTTTGAAGAGACCATACGAAGCTCTATGCCCACTATAAGGCCACATTGAAAATGCGTATTCTATTTAGGATTATAATTACCAAATACGTACTGGGGAGCAGTGGAGGAAAAAAAACGTTTATAAATGACCTTAATTAAGTGCTAACAGCATGTTAATTTCTATCTCCCTTCAGGAGTAAAGCTGACGTCGTTTTTTTTCATTTATTCACTAGAATTGCTCAATTAATTAAACATAACTATAACCTAATAAGTGATTTTCAATGTACTTTGATGTAATATCTACCCACAAAAAAAAAAAAAAAGGTTCGTACACTAAAACTAGACTAGTTAAAGCTTAGCTTTAGCTCAACCTCAAGCCCAACTTTATAATCCCGTGTGCTTACGAGTGAACCTTAGTCTTCTTTTCATTAACTTGGGAGTTGGTCATGCCCCCAAACTAATGGCCACTATGTAAAGAACATAAAAAAGGAAAATAATTAATCGATTAAAAAAAAGGACAGGACTATTTCCAGTCCTAGTCACCGGCGAGGCTTGACCTCGCCCAATCACTGGCAAGGTTGCCAGACCTCGTCTCTAGCTGATCGCCGGCCATCAAAGAGGCCCGACAATTGACTAGAGGAGAAAGAAGAAGAAAATAAGAAAAAATGATTTGTTTCAAAAATTGTTCTCGAGAATAAATAAATAACTTTTTTCACTTTTTATTTTTGTTCCAAGTCTATTCTTTATTTCAAGAAATCGAAAAATTAGCTGGCTTCACTTAATAAATTTCCATTCTTTTTCTATTTTCGAGAATGAAAATATAGAAATTTTGAGAATCGGGAGCTTTACCAAACATGTCATAAGTAAAGCTTTACTTTAGTCTCTTGCCCCAAAGGAGACGCACAATCTTGCAGAGGATGGCGCTTCTACTTCTTTTTAACCCTCTGACTAAGACCACCATAACAAACCTTCCTCCCCCGAAATTGGCAAGACTACCTGCTGTGATATTTTCGTTAGGTCTCTTTGTAATTGGAGCCCATCGCCACACCAATCCCGGTGGAGATTATACCATCTTTAAAAGGTACGGAATTATCTCCTTGTACTTGGCAACTTTTCCATTTGTAAGGTGTTGATATTGGAAATTACTTTTATTATTGCCTTAAAAGATGAGCCCGATGTGCTTGGGATACACGCGATCCTGCCGCAACTGCTCATCTTTGACCAGAAAACTTACTTCTTTACTCAATGAACCCTCCTCACCTTTTGCTAGGGGACTATTTGGTAACGTTTTTATTTTATTTTATTTTTGTTCCAGGGAACAGAAACAAAAAAAAGTGTTTATGTTCCGGGGAACACTTTTTGAACAAAAAGATGCATGTGGTAAATTTGTTCCGGGAATAAAAAATAAATAGAAATGTGTTTGGTAAATTTTTGTTCTTTTTTTGTTTCTTTTAATTTTTTAATATTTTTATTTTTATTTTTCATTTTTTCCTTTATTTTCCGATGGGGCCGGCAGCCTCGCCCAGCCACGGCGAGGCTCGCCAGCCCCTGGCGAGGCCGAGCCTCGCCGTCGTTGGGCGAGGCCGAGCGTCGCCGACCCCCGGCGAGGCTCGGCCTTGCTGGATCTGGGCGAGCTCGAGCTCGCCCAGCCAAGGCGAGGCTCGGCGTCGCCCGCGCCGCTCGCCCAGATCCGGCGACACTCGGCCTCACTGGATCTGGGCGAGCCCGAGCTCGCCCAGCCAAGGCGAGGCTTGGCGTCGCCAGTGCGGGCGAGCCCGACCCTCACCTTGGTTGGGCGAGCTCGAGCTCGCCCAAATCCGGCGAGGCTCGGGCTCGCCAAGGGCCGGTGACGCTCCGGCAAGGTCGCCAACCCTCGACGGCGTCGCCGGCCCTCGACGGCCGGGCATGGCCGAGGCCGACAACCGACCAAAGAGAGAAGAAGGGAAGAGGAAGAGAAGAGAAGAGAGAGAAGAAGAAACAAGAAATAAAAAATTGTTTCTTCAAAATTATTTCTGGAACGAGAAACAACTTTTTTTGTTTCTCGTTTCTGTTCTTTTTGAGTTCCGGAAACAAAAAAACAAAAAAAAAACAGAAACGCAAAACGCGTTTCTATTCTTTTTGTGTTCTCTGGAACAAAAAAACAGAAAATCTGTTTACAAACACATTTCAGAAGTGAAAACATGCAGGCCCTAGTTCTCTTTGCAACGGGATCAGGTGGCTGCGCAATCCCATAGAAAATAGGTCGAAATTGTTTTCGCGTCTAGGCGTGCATGGGAACAAAACGATCTTGATTAGTAGCTTCATTCAAGACCCGCGTTATCCCATCCTCAAGGAAGGACTACTGGACGCACAACTTATAACTTCCCCAAATAATTTGAAATTATGGCATAGCACTTCTATTATTTGCCAATGCAGAATTTCTACCACATGGATGCACAAAAAAAAAAAAAAACCAAAACAAAATAAACAAAAACAAAAAACAAAAAACAAAGAAAAAGAAAAGGGCGGAAGATGCACACACTCTCCGAAGAAAAACAAATACCTCGGGCGAAATAGCTGTTGACATACATATTCAGAACGCAAAGTCAGATACCTTTCTTCGACAAGTTTCCACAGGAAAATCTATTAAAGATTTTCTGAGTTCCTATACCACTACTCTACGGTCTAGATGCATTTTCATCAAAATTCACGTTGACAATTACATCATGTCTCCGATGTGAAACTTCCTTCCATAACACACCACACAAGCACCTCAATACACCCAAATCGCAAGATGGAGAAAACTCTACTCGGTCAACATTAATTCCAAGAAGCAAAAATATCTTAGAAGAAAACAAACTACCGATGCCTACACTAGAAAACCGTAAGGGCATGTTTGGTGTACAAGAACGAAGCAACTGAAATGACGTAAAAGAGATCAGGATGAAGAATGAGAGGAATCACAATATGAATTAAATCTAGAATTACCGAATCTGATGGCACATTGAAATAGAAATGTAAAACAGAAAACTCTATCCTCCCAAATATTGCATATCTAGTGGTAATTACTGGTTATGAATGTCATATGGACGACTTTCTCATTTTCTCTTTATCAATTATTTCCACGTAACGTTCGGGTTCCTATCTACTTCGTAAACTATTGTCTTTCTATGTCCTCGTAGAGCGGCACTTCTAATCAGTTGCATGCTTTGTTCAATTGAACGACAAGATGATAACCTAAGCATGAAAAGGCTAGTCACAAAAAGAAGACACTTTCAATTTCAAAGAGAAATTATTGATTTAGCTTCGTCATCCGTTTCACATGTTTAGAGTTTTAGCCACTGGATAAGTAATCCTATGTTATCAGGGCCAAAAAAATAATTATTATTTTCCTTCTTGAAGTACATACTTCATATGCGAAACACAAAGTATGTAACCATCCAGCCCAAAAATTCATATAAGAAAGTTTTGTTTTGCAACATGTGAGCCAGGATGCTTGCCTCATTCGATGAGTAAGAAAGCATCGAATAAACCAAAACAAATTGTTAAATTGGTATAATGTCAAAAGTATGTTCTATACACAATAGTAGAAAACGTTAGTATTGTTTTCTCATTTTTTTGGGCCTATAGTAGTAAGACTTGAAACGTTCATGTTGACAGGCGATACTTTAACTCTGCTAGTGTTCGCCGTTCTTGTCGTGTGAGATTTCAATCCATTCGGATTTGGTCCCACATGTGGATTTCATAGTTGTTTTTACAACAGTATAAGAGCATGATTATGCATCCTGAGCATGATTATGCATCCTGACATCTCTTCAATTGCCGAGTAGGGGAATGAATTGATCAGAGCATTTCTAGAAATGTTTAGTTTGCCAATCAAGTAGTTTTCAATGATTGAACCGAAAACTATGTTGTTATCAGACATCTAAAATTTCAGTGATTAAACTGCCTAATGATCATCCTCTCCATACGTCATTGCGTCAATTTGTGGATTGTTGGAACTCAGAAGGAGAGAATTTGGCAAAACTAATGAGAATGAATCGATCCATTTTCACTTCCACTCTTCACTGTCTTGTTCGAGAATCTGGCGATCTTGCTAAACCTTTCACTTCTCATCCGTCATCCCATCTTTGCATCGAACCATTTTCTTTCACGTTGCTCCCACGGTTGCCCATCCACTGCTGGAGTGAGTGATTCAATGGATCAATCTGAACTTGTGACCTTTGTGGTGAACAATGAAGAAATGGTGGATTGGTGGAAGCTGCTGATGCTTTATTCTTCTTGGAGAGGACAATTCGAGTGAACCCTCTTAACTTTACCTCCCTGTTTCGCCCAACTCTTGGGGTTGGCGCCAAGATGAAGCATTACCCCGTCGCCATTGACATGATCGAGCGGATGGGTTCGAAAGGAACGACTCTCAACAGTTCTACTCGCAACATTTTGATAAATTACCTCTGCCAATTGAAAAGATCCGATCTCGGGTCCTCAGTTTTGTGTAAAATGGTCAAACTTGGACTTGAACCCACAACTGCGAGCTTTTAACACTTTGACCAATGGGCTCGTTGGAGAGGGGAGAATCGCCAAAGCCATGAACTTGGCGGATGAAATGTTGGTTAGACAATCGAGGTAGATATAACCACGTGCCAAGCCATGATGAGGGATTGTGCAGAACCGGCAATACTGGAAAAGTCGTTCGATTGCTGAAGAATTTGGAAGACACAGGCTGAGAGCTAGATGTGACCATGTACACCACGATCGTCGGAGCTTATTGCAGGGAGTATCAACAATTTATCGGTATAAAACCCTGCAAAGAATAAAAAAGAACATTTCATTGGGAATTGGAAGACCGGACTTTGTGATGCTGCTGCTGATACGAGCGCAAGGAAATTGAACTTGTGCAAGCTTATACTACTCAATAAATGAAGGGGACTTGGAAATTAGCACTTTGGCATTATATCAAATATTTCATGAATTAGTCATCATACCAGTATACCACAGAAGAGGTGGCACCGGAGTCCACATGAGAAGGTCCCGGTAGCAGTGGTAGCTGCAATTTTGTTCTCAACTCATTTGAGGCAATCTTCTCCTTCTTCTTCTCCTTCCCCTTCTCCTTCTCCTTCTTCATTCCTTGGTGAGATTTTGTTCCCTTCTCTTGGTGGTGTCCTTCGAGGCAAGTCGTTAAGAAGTTTTGGACGACCCGAAGGTGTGTCTCTTATAGTTTGAACTGCATCATCAAATGTAAACCCTGTATTTGGGTCTCACACTCATTGGCTTTTCCAATCAGCTGTTGTCACATGAGATTTTGAAAATAATTATAATTTTACTAGCTACATATACTTCGTGATAGATTTAAGAAAAGAATGAATGATAAATTCAGGTTGTTTATGATATTTCATCAAAAGTTACGAACATTAACAAATTCAACCTTAGAAGACTTATAACTAGTCTCCACCCGGGCACTTGCCAAAGATGGTCAGAAAATGAGGGCGATGCATGTGTTACACGAGATGGTTGAGAGTAAAACTGTGTCACACTTTCCAATCATCTCGAAGAGAGATAAAGGCACGGCTGCATGGATCCTTAGTTCTGTCTATTTTTAGATGTATTTGGAATGAAGAACCTAAAATTAGCCGAAAGTAATAAGCATAGACTTGAGAGTCCATCAATATAAACAAGGTTATTTTGACCTGGTCCAGATTCTGGCGATCTACGAGTGACCTCTTCAATGAATCCTACCTATCAACACCAAAATCTGGGGACATTAGTTTTGCCACACATTCCAAGGGTCTCTGATTAATTCGCAATTGGATCGCAATCAACAGAATTCATTATCAGCCAAAGAAATAGAAAACAACGGACTTTAAGAGAAGAGAAGTCAGCAATTAGCACCATTATCCTTGTTTGTGTTTATGAACAAACGGATGCTGAAAAGGCAAAGTGCCCAAACTACATAGCAGAAAGGCGAACTTGTTACTTGGTTATTTTGCAATATCCAATTAGCGAAATTAGCAATATGGAATTGTTTGCTAGGAGGCTATATTAACTTTACAAATTTAATGCTACATACATGAGATTTAAGCTCGTCGTATCAGAGACCTTTATCACAACATTCAAAAGATATTATGAACTGACAGAAAAAGAGGAGATTGTCATCATGCATCCTAGTTCACGGATTTCTGGTGAAACTCCACAGCTCACATAGTATAAGCACACAAGTTACTCTATTATGGTACAACTGGTAGTACATACCTCCATCTGCAGAGCCTCATTGGGTTTGAAAGTGATATCATTAGAATGAGACCGCATCAAACAACTCCGCATCAGGGTAACATGCAGAAAAATCAGCACACACATATTCGATAAACAGAGAGGTAGAACCTAACAAGCATACAGCACATTCAATTAAATACAAGTACACGAGTCACTCTTTCACAGTTATGGTAGGACTGGCAGTGCATACCTCTATCTGCAGAGCCTGCTTTGAGTTTGGGAATGATACCATTAGAGCGCATTGCATCAAAGAACTCAGCATCTGGTTAACATGTAGAAAAATCAGCACGTGTGTATTTGCTTAATAGAGGTAGAACCTAATGAGAATACAAAATGTAGATTCAACTGAAAAATAATACATTCACAATCATTCAGTTTTGTGCTGATGAAACCATATCAAGTGCTTTGATCTTCACAGGCATAAAAAACTTCCTTAGGACACTCCAGTTGGCCCATGAGCCTGTTCAAGGTCGCACAAAAGCTAGCCTTCAGCTGTTGCTAATGACACCTCAGCAAAATCCCTCTTCTTCATTTGATCACTCTCTGGGGTATGGACTATAAATTGCCTCAGCCGAGTTAACCAGACCCAGATCAATCATTTGATAAAATGATTCCATGACAACATCAGGATCAAACGGGATGCACAATAATAAGCAAAATCTTAAGCTCCTCGCCTAGCTTGTTTTATAGAGCAGGCAAAAAATTGTCCCAATTATGCAAAAGGTCATCCATACAGCTCTTTGAATTAAAGTCCAAACGTAAGCCTTGATCATTACATAGACCAACCCAACCTGTCACAAAAGTAGCACCAATTTATCTCGCTCGATAATCTTTCAACAGTCTCACAATTGTTTATGGAAAGCCTGCCTACAATCATAGATGAAAAAGGCTAGCCAAAACTAATTTTTACTTTTTTAAATCACGCACCAAAAAAAAAAAAAATTGAACCTTGATGTTTATTTTAGCTCAGTTTCTCTTCCTTAATGAGAATTCATGCTCGAATGAACAATGGATAGGCTTTCCCATCATCACGAAAAATCGAGAGCTGTTTGTCCTAAACAGGATATCTACCGATAGTCAAATTTGACATATAAAATTGCTCACAAAAAGGAGTTCAAAAAGGCGAAGGATTTTTTAAAGGAAAATACTAGTTTGAGACAGAGAAAAAAGGGATCTGGGTGGAGTTTATAAATTGAGTTGCAGAAGATCAACCTCTTGATGAAAAATTCTCATCTTGGGTTTACCAAGAGGGAAACTGTAAATCACTAAGTAATTCTTGTTTACCTATGTTGTTAGTTTTCATTTGTTGCCTCACAAGCCGCCAATCTATCTGCAAAAGTTGCCGATTGAAGATTAACTGAAAAAGCATTGCTGTGATGCAATCAACAGCGAATATACTTAGGCAAATCCAGATCAAATAGATACCAAGCGTCGAGCAAATAATTCTTAAAAGATATATCTGTTAGAAAAGTATTACACTTTTGGCTCGTTCTAGTTGTTAAAGGACAAAGAATCTTACCAGATGACCAACGCCTTCTAACGTATGAAGAACCACAATTGGATCGAAATTTTGATCTTGGCTGAAGCATCATGTTAGCTTTTAGGATTGACTTCCCCACTCTTGCACTTATATAAGACTGGGAATTGAGTCTCGACACCACGTAGATTATGACAACCTTTGATATTCAACTCTTTCAAGTTCCAAAAGCATCATACGTCAAGTAATCTTTGGATAGAATCACGATTACATACATTCAACATCTCTAACAACTCCACCTTATCAAGACCTTGTATTTTGACTAGATTGTCGCAATAGCAAGTATTTAATTGCTTCAAGCCCTCGTAGTTTCGGATGGATCGGCCTTCTAATGAACTTGTAGCTATATGTATATATTGTCTCCAAGAACTCCAATTTACCTTGGCCCTAAATTTCAACTAGATTATCGCAATCCTCCATTCTTTCAGAAGATTCGATTGTGAGAGGTCCATTCTTTCAATGGAATTATAGTGCTTTATTGACAACTCTTCCAAGTACTTGAATCCATTGGGACAGAAGTCAACACAAAGTTTCAAGAGTCTTGAGGTAAGCTAGGGGAAGTACTCAAGTTGATCGTATCCATAAAAATGAAGTTCTTCCAAGTGGAATAAGTAAGAAAGCTCTGGCAACCTAGGAATTTGAAGATATGTTAAGCCGGAAGGAAGCTCTAGCAACGATCAAGCTCCCTATAGCCCTCTTGGTCAAGGCAATAGAGAGAAGAAATATTCCAGATGCTTTCTGGCGGGTCAAATATCAATGTGCCACTGATATGGAGAATCACAAACGAAGACAAGTCATCGTTTTCTCTTGGAATTCCCCCTTTTAGACTATCACAAGATTCAAGAAATAGCCTTCGGCGGTTTGTTCAACCATCCGATAGCAATAGGTAACTATTTAAGGTCAAAAATCCCCAATGCTTTGCAAATTCGGTAAATCCCCAATTGAGATAGGAATTTCTTTTAGTGAACAACACCCGTAAAGGTTAAGGTATTCGAGAGAAGAAAGATTCCTAATTGAGATAGGGATTTCTCTCAAAGACTTTCAAGCCTCTAGTCCAAGTACTTTAAGAGAAGAAAGATTCTCAATTGAGCTAGGGATTTCTCCCAATGACACACAACCCCCTAACTGAAGTTGTTCAAGAGAAGAAAGATCCCCAATGGAGCTAGGGATTTCTGTTAATAACTCGCAACTCTTTAGATCAAGTTTTTTTAAAGAAGAAAGATTCCCAATTGAACTAGGGATTTTTGTCAATAACTTGCAACCCCATAGATCAAGTTGTTTGAGAGAAGAAATATTCCTAATTGAGATAGGGATTTCTCTCAATAACACACAACCCCCTAGCTGAAGTTGTTCGAGAGAAGAAAGATTCCCAATTAAGTTAGGGATTTCTCTTAGTAACACACAACCCCATAGATCAAGTTGTTTGAGAGAAGAAAGATTCCCAATTAAGTTAGGAATTTCTGTCAGTAACACGAAATCTTGTAGATCAAGTTCCTCGAAAGAAGAAAGATCAAGTTGTTTGAAAGAAAAAAAGATTCCCAATTGAGTTAGGGATTTTTTGTCAATGACACACAACCCCATAGATCAAGTTGTTCGAGAGAAGAAAGATTCCCAATTGAGCTAGGGATTTCTTCTAATAACACACAACCCCATAACTTAAGTTGTTCAAGAGAAGAAAGATTCCCAATTGAGCTAGGGATTCTTGTCAATGACACGCAACCCCCTAGATCAAGTTGTTTAAGAGAAGAAAGATTCCCAATTGAGATAGGGATTTCTGTCAATGACCCACAACCTCCTAGATCAAGTTGTTCGAGAGAAAAAAGATTCCCAATTGAATTAGGGATTTCTATTAATGACTCGCAACTCCGTAGATCAAGTTGTTTGAGAGAAGAAAGATTCCCAATTGAATTAGGGATTTCTGTCAATAACTTGCAATACCCTAGATCAAGTTGTTTGAGAGAATAAAGATTCTCAATTGAGCTAGGGATTTCTGTCAAGGACACGCAACCCCATAGCTTAAGTTGTTCAAGAGAAAAAAGATTCCCAATTGAGCTAGGGATTCCTGTCAATGACGCGCAACCCCCTAAATCAAGTTGTTCGAGAGAAGAATAATTCCGTATTGAGCTAGGGATTTCTGTCAATGACACACAACCATGTAGATCAAGTACTCCGAGAGAAGAAAGATCAAGTTGTTTAAGAGAAAAAAGATTCTCAATTGAGATAGGAATTTCTGTCAATGACCCACAACCTAGAGAAAAAATATTCCCAATTGAGTTAGGGATTTCTATTAATGACTCGCAACTCTGTAGATCAAGTTGTTTAAGAGAAGAAAGATTCACAATTGAGCTAGGGATTTCTGTCAATGACTTGCAACTCCGTAGATCAAGTTGTTTGAGAGATAAAAGATTCCCAATTGAGTTAGGAATTTTTTCCAATAACACACAACCCCATAACTTAAGTTGTTCGAGAGAAGAAAGATTCCCAATTGAGCTAGGGATTCCTGTTAATGACACGCAACACCCTAGATCAAGTTGTTCGAGAGAAGAAAGATTCCCAATTGAGTTAGGGAAATCTTCCAATAACACACAACCCCATAACTTAAGTTGTTTGAGAGAAGAAAGATTCCCAATTGAGCTAGGGATTTCTGTCAATGACTCACAACCCTCTAGATGAAGTTGTTCAAGAGAAGAAAGATTTCCAATTGAGCTAGGGATTTCTGTCAATGACTCGCAACCCTTTAGACGAAGTTCTTTTAGAGAAGAAAGATTCCCAATTGAGCTAGGGATTTTTGTCAAGGACACGCAACCCCATAGCTTAAGTTGTTCAAGAGAAGAAAGATTCCCAATTGAGCTAGGGATTCCTGTTAACGACACGCAACACCCTAGATCAAGTTGTTTGAGAGAAGAAAGATTCCCAATTGAGTTAGGGATTTCTTCCAATAACACACAACCCCATAGCTTAAGTTGTTTGAGAGAAGAAAGATTCCCAATTGAGCTAGGGATTTCTGTCAATGACTCACAACCTTCTAGATGAAGTTGTTCAAGAGAAGAAAGATTTCCAATTGAGCTAGGGATTTCTGTCAATAACTCGCAACCCTTTAGACGAAGTTCTTTTAGAGAAGAAAGATTCCCAATTGAGCTAGGGATTTTTGTCAAGGACACGCAACCCCATAGCTTAAGTTGTTCAAGAAAAGAAAGATTCCCAATTGAGCTAGGGATTCTTGTCAATGACACGCAACCCCCTAGATCAAGTTGTTCGAGAGAAAAATAATTCCAAATTGAGCTAGGGACTTCTGTCAATGACATACAATCATGTAGATCAAGTACTTCGAGAGAAGAAAGATCAAGTTGTTTGAGAGAAAAAAGATTCTCAATTGAGATAGGGATTTCTGTCAATAACCCAAAATCTAGAAAAAAATGATTCCTAATTGAGTTAGGGATTTCTATTAATAACTTGCAACCCCATAGCTTAAGTTGTTTGAGAGAAGAAAGATTCCCAATTGAGCTAGGGATTTTTGTCAATGACTCACAACCCTCTAGATGAAGTTGTTCAAGATAAGAAAGATTTCCAATTGAGCTAGGGATTTCTGTCAATGACTCACAACCCTTTAGACGAAGTTCTTTTAGAGAAGAAAGATTCCCAATTGAGCTAGGGATTTTTGTCAAGGACACGCAACCCCATAGCTTAAGTTGTTCAAGAGAAGAAAGATTCCCAATTGAGCTAGGAATTTCTGTCAATGACTCGCAACCCTTTAGACAAAGTTCTTTTAGAGAAGAAAGATTCCCAACTGAGCTAGGGATTTTTGTCAAGGACACGCAACCCCATAGCTTAAGTTGTTCAAGAGAAGAAAGATTCCCAATTGAGCTAGGGATTTCTGTCAATGACTCGCAACCCTTTAGACGAAGTTCTTTTAGAGAAGAAAGATTCCCAACTGAGCTAGGGATTTTTGTCAAGGACACGTAACCCTGTAGCTTAAGTTGTTCAAGAGAAGAAAGATTCCCAATTGAGCTAGGGATTCCTGTCAATGACACACGACCCCTTGGATCAAGTTCTTTGAAAGAAGAATAATTCGGGATTCTTGTCAATGACATGCGACCCCCTAGATCAAGTTCTTTGAAAGAAGAATAATTCGGAATTAAGCTAGGGATTTCTGTCAATGACATACAACCATGTAGATCAAGTACTTCGAGAGAAGAAAGATCAATTTGTTTGAGAGAAAAAAGATTCTCGATTGAGATAGGGATTTCTGTCAATAACCCAAAATCTCGAAAAAAATGATTCCTAATTGAGTTAGGGATTTCTATTAATGACTTGCAACTCCGTAGATCAAGTTGTTTGAGAGAAGAAATATTCCCAATTGAGCTAGGGATTTCTGTCAATGACTCGCAACCCCATAGATCAAGTTGTTCGAGGGAAGAAAGATTCCCAATTGAGCTAGGGATTTCTGTCAAGGACACACAACTATTTAGATTAAGTCGTTTGAGAGAAGAAATATTCCCAATTGAGTTAGGGATTTGTGTCAATGACTTGCAACTCCATAGATTAAGTTGTTCGAGGGAAGAAAGATTCCCAATTGAGCTAGGGATTTCTGTCAAGGACACACAACTATTTAGATCAAGTCGTTTGAGAGAAGAAATATTCCCAATTGAGTTAGGGATTTCTGTCAATGACTTGCAACTCCCTAGATCAAGTTGTTTGAGGGAAGAAAGATTCCCAATTGAGCTAGGGATTTCTGTCAATGACTCACAATCCTCTAGATCAAGTAGTTTGAGAGAAGAAAGATTCCCAATTGTGAGAGGGATTTCAACCAATGAACAACAAAATGTGATATCCAGACACTCTAGCTTCCTTAGAGAGTAGATCGACATAGGAATCTTTGTAATGCCACTATCACTTAAAAGGAGTTCTTTTAGTTCTTGCAATTCCCCCACTTCCTCTTGTAGCTCTTTTAAATTATGACATCCACACAAGTCCAAGGAAATGAGGCTCTTGAGTTTGCCAATAGAAGGTTTGACTTGCTTCAGTTTGTAACATTTAGACAAGATGAGAATCTCCAACTTCGTGAAAGCCGAGAGATTAGGAGTATATCTTAACTCATGGCTATATGAAAGGTTGAGAACTTTTAGCTGCTTTGCCGCCTATACAAAAGAGAAAAAGTTGTGAAAAAGGAGTTTAATCGATAAAACAAAACAAAGCAAAGATCATAGAAGATTTATTTTTTTTCCATCTTACCATGATTGAACTCCATCCTCCCCAATCATCTGTAAGCTTGTTTTGTGACAATTCTAGCACCACTAATTTAGATAGATGCAAATTGATTGCTGAAGAAAATATATTAGGTTCAATGTAGAACCATTGAAGCCATATTAATTCAGGAAACAATTCATTAAAGTCTCCACTTATGGTCCTCCAGCATAATGAAAGGAACCTTGAGCTCGGTAAGTTTTTAAACAGTTCACTTGTGCATGTAGAGGAACAGCTAGGGGGCCAATAATTGAAGCTGCTCCAAAGATCCTGCATATCAAATCAATCAATTGAGTGTCCGAATCGACTTCTAATTTTTTACTTTCGCTTTTCTAAAGCCCATACTTTCACAATTTGTCATTTTTTTACCCCTCACCAAACATAAATGTTGACAAATAAACACACAGATAGTATTTTGATATTTTTTTTATATTCAAACAATATTTTAAATAAAAAGAACACTTTTTCTTGCTTTAAAAAAATTCAAGACGAAACACCTAAATTCTTACCTCTCTTTTTTGGAATTTTGTAGTGCATGTACTTTGATTTTTATTAAAGTGGAAATACATGAAACCTTTTAAAACATACGAATGTTAAAGAGTACCCATGGGTCACTTGTTAAGTAGCTAAGTAACCACCTGATTTTCAATTTGTTAACTATTGTTATTAAGTGTTTAATCATTCTTTAGCAATACACTTTTAGCATTTGAATAATATTTTAGATTTTGACAGAAATTGAAAGAGAGCTGGCTTTAGACCAACTAAAAATGAACTAATTAACTTCCTTACATGGTGTTAGAGTTAGATTAAGGTCTTAACATATGGAACAGTAACTAAACAGAAAAGTGAAGATACGTACGTCCATTTCCCAAGACTGGCACCATTTCTTTTCGCATCTTATAAGTCAAAAGTACCGCTTAAACTTTGTTGCTAAAGGAGATCATTTAATTGGAAGAAGATGGTGACAAAATCCCAGACAGCTTGATTGACATCAACAACAATACTTTATTATTTTTCCCCCGAAAGCTTAGCTGATCAGTGACAGCATTGGATAACGTTCGAGTATCGAAATTTTAAATCTTAAACTTTCTATTGGATTAGCATCTCGAGATCGACCACAAATAAATCAAGCCGCCACTCAATCTACACATTGACATGGCGCAAACGTTCAGAGGAACAGACTGAGATGCCCATAACAGAGATCGCAAGTAGCCAAAGCTAATGGTCGGTGGTTGGGCCTCCAGCAAGACTCGATCGCTTGAATAGCGTAGAGATGCGATTCTGGATCAAAGTGGGCACCTAGTCACGCTCCGTTGGGCGTGCGATTCTGGATCACAGTGGGCACCTGGCCACGCTCAGTTAGGCACTAAGGAGACATGTCTAGTGAGTTATTTTTTCTTTGCAATTTATTCTATGGTCATGTTCTTTAGGATTTACCAAAAGCAATATAAGGTACAGTTGATAGTTTTCTGAAAGATTTGGCTGAAATGTTTGAGAGGCAAACCCACGCTGCTCATTTAGTGGTCAAGGAATGTACTTTTGTGCATCATGATATGTGCCTAATTCCTTGCACTATTAATTGCAAATAATTTCCTGTTTGAACCGTCAAGTTGGACTTAATTAAGCTGGTGTCCCACCTGGCAATGAGTTAATGGAGTATTTCACCATTATGGAACTTAGGTAGCCGTTAGTGCCCACTTTTGTCGGATAGGTTTTCTAGAGGTACGTTGATGTAAATTATTGACATTCGTTTTTAGCATGGGCATGCTTCTCAAGAGGTGAATTAGAAATTAGAAATTAGTACTCATCTGTTAACATGCACTTCTAGAGCAAAGTAATTTCAAGCTAGTTGTGCCCCTCACTCGACCTATTCAAGAAAATGCATTTGTAACACGTAAAAGCAAAATTCGACCTAGTAATGGTATTATTTTTGTAAATGGACTTTGCTTAATGTCCACAATACTCTATACACATGCCACACGCATGTTATCTTAACATTATGCTTATTTTTATGTGAACTTTGTAACTTAAACTCTTAAAAATAAGAAGAATGGTGATAAAAATTGGGGATGGTACAACATGTTGATGAAGAGAATACTATATAACCGTTAAAGGTGGGGGATGTGTTGGTTAGAGAAGGAGTACTCTACCAAAGTGAGACTTCACTCCTCTGCCACACTTTTCATTAGTAGGAGAATCCTTAAATAATAGTAAAATTGGAAAGGACCTAAAGTGACACCAATCTCATTTCTATAATTATAGTATCATGTTATATTAGATATAGACTAGACATGACCCACGCTATGCACACCATTTATATTGGATTGAGCAGGTGACACCAATTAATGTTTCAAATGATGAGCAATTCCCTCTTAAAAGAGAAGCAAAGCACATGGATTCATTTAAATAATACGATTCATAATGAACTTGATTTTGGGAAAATTTAGGTTGAGAGTATAATAGAGAAATCTCTCCCTTGAAAAGAGTAGTATAGGACTAGGTGTCATAGGATGTATGTAGCAAGTAACGCAGGAGACAATTGATGCATGTGACATATGATGCATGTGGAATTTACATGTGAATGGCCTAGAAACAAAATGGTCGACACGAGGCATTGGTATAAAAGGGGTATTCGGAGGTAAGATTAGACAGGCACGGCACAACAAAGTTCATCTTTTACTTTCCTCGTAATTTTCCTTTGATCGCACTTCCGTTTCATGCAATTTCATTTAATATCTTTTTAAATTCCTTATAATTGGATTTTTAGCGCATTTAACTTTTTCTTGTGCACTCCATCCAAGAGAAGTATGTCCATTGTTATTGGGGAAAAAAAGGAATGTCTTTCGAATGGAGTTTCCGCCTGAATTTTTACTATGATGAGAGATGTTATTTTTTTTTTCCAGTTGAATTACTATAATGAAAGATTAAGAACTGTCAACTTATAAATTATAACTGTCTTTCCAAAGAACATGATTTGTCCATCTATATGTGCTTTTCCAATAGAGATAAGGATACTACAGTTATATCTTTATGATAAATTTATTCATGTCAGTTTTGTGCATATGCATGGTATGGGCTCACGACTAGTTGATCCATATTTCACAACACTCAAAACACCTTTCTTCTTTCACATGAACTTTTGTGACAATGGTATCTGCTCCAAATCGAATGTAGTACCTTGTTTTTTTTTTTTTTTTGGAATGCTATATATAGGCCGAGTGCAAAGATACAATAGGGTAGGAGATATAAGTAAACATTAAAAAAAAAATTATCAACTGATCAACATCACTTGAAAGTGCATTTTTTTCGTTAGTTTCTTGGAAATATTATGAATAAACTGAACTGCCAAAAGACAAATTTATTTTGTGAAGTATGAACTTCCACGAACACTATCAAACCAAAGTTAGTAGGGCAGGAGATATAAGTAAACATTAAAATATATATATATATATATATATATTAACTAATAAACATAACTTGAAAGTGCATTTTTTTTTTTTGTTAGTTTCTTGGAAATATTATGAATAAATTGAACTGCCAAAAGACAAATTTGTTTTGTGAAATATGAACTTCCACGAACACTATCAAACCAAAGTTAGAATTCTTTTTTCTCTTTTTTTAGGTTGGGCTTAATTTTATGGTTTGACTCGTTTGTCATTATAGTACTTTATATATTAACTAGTGAAAAACTCGTGGTCAATATTATTTCTCTTAAGAATAGTTATTGAATCAGCAAAAGAATGTGCTCTTTATAATGGTATGAGCAAACTAATTCAAATTAAATCGAGAAAATAAAACTTTTTCCTTTCCCAACATCTCTTGGTTAATTGCACAGGTTGATTCCCCCCCCCCTCCCCCCTGCCCCCGCCCCCCCACTGATGAGTCATTAACCCACTACGCTTCTCTAAATGGAAAGTATAAAATAATGAAACGACATGAACATTGACAATCTAAGTAAAAATTAAACTTACTTTCAAAATTGATTGCATGCTGAAAATGTTATTTAGTAAAGAAAAAGGGATCGATATAATAACAAGCATGACATTTCCTCTAAATTGTCGAGTTTATCGAGGTTTTTTTGGCACAAAAGGGCATTGTACCAGAAAATATAAATAATATAAAACAAGTTGGAGAGGAAAGAAATGCTTATTAATAAAGGCGAAGGAACAGACAACAAGAAATGAAAGAAGCAAAGAAAGGAAAATAAGAAAATCAATTAGATGAATGTCGGCCAAAAAAAAAAGAAAAATCCATCAGATGAACAAGGTCAACGTGATCCGACCTTAAAAACATTGTAAGGATTTTCCCTATAAGATTCTTAAGGTGATTTCTGCCATCATAGCTATCAAGACACAAGAAGAATGAAAAGAGATAGACATACCTCGTGGGGGGAAGAGGTATCTTCAAAATTAAAATGGAAAAATAAAAATAAAAGTGTATCAAACATTGATTTCCTAATTCATAGGAGCACCACAATACATTCGACCGTACTAGAAAGCAAGCACATGTGATAAGTGTGAAAATTTTTCTTTAGCACAACTGATTTGGTTAATTATTAGTTGTTATAATCAGCTTATGTTGTACATTACCGTTTTGAATTTAAAATTCAAAACATCTTCATTTATCTAATCTATGATGTATATGCTTCATCTTAATTAAATTATGGTAGTCTTTTAGATTATCAATAGTTTCAAGTAGATATAAAATTACATGCTTTTAGTAAATAGGATTTTCAGTGTAGAATCGTAGTTAAAGAATCTTAAATTGATTGCAAAATTAAGTTTTTGATGGATGTAATTTATATCAATGAATTTGGATAAATAATGTAACTTTTTCATCCTTGGGACACTTATAATCCAATTATTATCAAAATTTATCTAAGGGGGACATAAATGGGTGTATGAATAGATTTTTCCCTAAAGAGTAGGGGTATCTGCTTATACTAGATAAAAGACTAAAATGGATCACATTAAATTTATGGTGTTATGAGAGAGAGAGAGAGAGAGAGAGAGAGAGAGAGAGAGAGAGAGAGTCATATGTTACCTCAATTTCCATATTACTTCTCAAGGCTTTATCTTCAATCCATGGCTTCAGATATATCTCAGGCGATTTTCCTTGGCAAAAGATGCTCCTTCCAAGATCTCTCAATTGGTCATGCATCATAAACTCACCGCAATCTCCAATTTTTATTAAGCACCTCAACTTCAACTCTTCAATTCCAAGATATGGAAAAAGCTTACAATCCTCCCACATGTAAACGGCATATTTGCTATTTTCGCCGATTAAAAAGCAAGCAATATCCAGAAAAATCTCCTTTTGTGTAGGTTCCAATGCATCATAACTTATCTTCAATGTCTTTTGAACATCTCTATTTGGTTCAATTCTTAATTTCTCCAATATATCTTGCCATACCTTTTTATCTACTTTTCCATATAAGTATGAACCTATGACCTTGATAGCTAGGGGAAGCCCACCCATGGTAGATAAGATTTCATAAGAGATACCCTCAAAATCTTTCGGACAATGGCCCATGCGAAATGCATGTCTTCTAAATAAAAGCAAGGAATGCACCTCATCTAATTCGTTCAATTCATACTTGTAGTCCACCTCAAACTTAGACTGATCAAGTATAAATTTGCATCTAGTTGTAACGATGATGATACTTTCTGCAGTAAACCATTCACGTTCTCTAGCTAAAGCATCTAGCTGATTTTGGTGATCAATATCATCCAAAAGAATGAGAACCTTTTTTCCTTTAAATCTAGATTTGACCAAATTAATTCCATCATCAACTTTACAAACAGCATTTTCAATTTGCAATATTTCCTTAATTAGCAGATTTTGTAGATAAGGAATACCATTGTTGTTAGCTGTTTCCCGTATATCTGGAAGGAAACTGCGATCCACAAAAATATTCGATAGCTCGTTATAGATGACCTTGGCAAGAGTCGTTTTACCGATCCCACCCATGCCATATATTCCTATCATTCGAGCATGACTAGTAGGAATGTCTACCCATTTCCTAATTTTGTTGACATGATTGTCAACTCCAACTAGGTGCTTCGGAACATCAAGCCGAGATTGACATCCCAACTTGCTTAGAATCGTTTTGGTAACTTCTTCCACTAATTTTCCTTCATGCCTGTCAAACGAAAAAACTCATCATAACTTCATATTTTTGCGTAATATCATCAAAAGACACCCCATATATGTGAAGGATGGATGCAACCATTTAACATGCAAAATGTTTTGGTTTTACGAATGACAATATAGGATGATGGTGGAGCAGTCATTTCATTTTTCCCCTTCTTTTTCTTCTTATAGATAGATCTTATTGAAATAAGATAAGGTGACGCACCTAGCAAATTAAGATTCTTTAGAAGTAAAGTGTTTTTTATGAGGCTTATGGTCACTGCCAGTTGAAGGATAGGAGGTCAATAATTTTGGCTACAAAAAGTTTAGGAGAAGAAGATGTTCTCCCTTTAAGGCCAGCGTATCCCACGGGCCTAAATGGAGGACTTATAATTAACTTACAGATCGCCTATCAATGAAAGTTAGTGGCAACAGCAGGTCTTGAACCTAGACATGATCTGTGTGAAGCAAGAGGAGGTTAATTTATCCGACAGTTACCAAGCTTTGGAAGACGGAGTAAGGGATCCTAATGTTTTAGACGTTGTTAGTGTAGTTTTTAGGGGAAATCTTAGGGAGTACAAGTATTTGTAGCCCATGGGCTATTATGGTTATTCACTAGGACATTTTGGGATGTTTTGTAAGCTTGTAATGGAAGCAGTTCATCCATATGACATTGGTTTCGCTAAATAATAATACTTAGGGGAATAAAAAAAAAAAAAAAGGTGCAGGCGAAAGGTAAGTACCCATTAGCAAATTTCTCAGATTCCCATCCATTCAAGTTACTCACTTCTGTGAGGGCTCGTTGACCTTCCCGAATGTCCTCCTTATCAAAACGCTTCTTACGTGAACGGAAGGCCTCCCCAAAATTTCCATTTAGATACCGCACATCTGATGGGAGCACTTTGTAAAAAATCGGCAACACTGTGTGTGACATGCTCTTCTTGCAATCCATGATGCGTACTAGCTCACGAAGGCACCATTTGCTCGAAGCATAATTTTCAGAGATGATGGGGATCGAAATCTTAGATCTCGTGATGGCATTGAGAATCTCTGAATTAAAATCCTTGCCAATTTCAAGGCTGTTATCGTCCCTGAACACAGAAATTGGCATAGTCCCTACACTGATCAGACTGCGGTAAAGGTGATCAGTGAATCCGTTGCGAGTGTTAGAGCCTCTAAAGCTCAAGAACACATCGTATTGATTGCTACCTCCTCCCATGGGTATGGAAGGTAAGGACGAAGAAGCAAATGCTCCATTAGTGATCTCTTTCTCAGCAATCCTTCTCTTTTTTTCTCTCAGTGCTCCTTTTTTTTGCGCTCTTTTTCTTTTTCTTTTTATTTTGCTCAGACTTTGCCCTTTCCCCATAGAAATCTTATAGACAAAAATGAAGAGAGGATGCAAACCTGCTGCACAAGAAGAAGTAGATAAGCAAATGAAAAGGCAGCACCCGTGCTTTTTGGGAGGAGAGCATATGATTTCTGAACGATTTCGAATCCAAAATGTTTAATGATCAAGTCAATCTGTTGGCTAATTGAATAGTAAAAGCTATTGACTTAGGCGTGCATCTTTTCTTTCCAATGGACCGCGCCCTCTCGTCAAGGCAACATCATTGGGTTGTGTCCACTCATGGACAAGAAGAGAATGGCTAATCTTCATCTCTACATGCGTGCTCTATAGTCAAGGCTCCTAATCTTTGGTGGAGAGCACATGCATTATGAACGATTACTAACACTAAAATGTTTAATGAAGAGAAGATGCCTTCTGCTCCACTAAAAGATGTAGATAAACAAGTGAAAAGGCTAGATAGAAAGCACCTGATTTCCGTATGTACACAATATTTACCGAATGAGTTTTCTTAGGGGGGTGTCTATTGATTATCCAATACTACAAGTTGTTTTGGAGCAGTGTAATGCACATCTTCTCTTTCCCATGGACCTCATCCTCTTGATGCATGGACTTTCCTAATCGAGGAGATATTCATTAATTGTTTCTCTTATTGGTTGGTTACAAATTAAACATGTTGCCCACATGTAAAATTAACTAAAGCTAACATGTTCATGCCTATATTTCATTAGGCATTCTCAAATGCATATGCCCCCAATGAATCTCAACTCTTATGTTATGTGATTTTCACATGAGACTCAATAATAACAAAGGTTCGGATTTATTAAGGTCATATGCACTTGGGTCCTCCAAGAAATTTTCATATTTGCTCCAATCATTTCTTTGATCAATGGTTTAATGTAAGCATCTATTTGAAAGCACATGCATCTACGTTGATCTATGCCTTCATCAAAGTGCTGATTATTGATATTCATAAAATCTAATATCAAATCTCTGTAATCAATTGAAAAGGAAACAATTTAAAGAAAACAGCAATCAAATTTGTGAGTCGTTAACTAAGAAATTGTCATTTAAAAATTAGAAAAGTGGAGCCAAAATAGGCAAGCTCTTTCTCTCTAAGCATATTTTCGTTCGCGCAATCTCAATGAGAGTTAGCTTTTGACCCAACTCAAAAAAAAAAAGAGAGTGAGCTCTCCCCCAGCAATGGTAGGGCTTCCCGAACCATTCTTGCTAAATGGGTCATCCATGTCCATATCCTCGCCCTCATTACTAATGGTTTTTTCTATTTTTCTTATTTTCTTCATTTCCCTAACTTCCACTGATTAAGTTATCAACTCTCTCAGCAGTATATATTCCCAATGCCCTCCTGAGTTTTCTCCTTGTTTAGTTCTTCTCCTGCCACATCCAAAATGTCTGACAATATGGGTGGATTTAATGAGGGGCTAGGGTTGCCCTGCCCCAGCCAACTCTCGGAAATTATGCTTAAACACAATTATTTAAAAAAAATACATATTCATCCATAAGTTTTGACCCCACCAAAATATTTTTACCAAGCAAGAACAGATTAACACGAAATCTTTAATTAAATTTGTAATTGATTGAACAGAAGCAGTTGCAGATGCTTTTAGTCCTTGCCTTATCTTCTTTTGTATCTCACCCTTTAATCAAGTCAAAAGATGTTGGCTTGGTCCGCTCACGATGTTAAATTTTTACTTGGGCTCTAAAAAGCTAGAATCTGTGTACAAGCAAGTTGCGTTCATTAAAATAAATAAGCAAAGGTTCTGTTTTTGTTTGATTATTAAAAATCATAATTTGATAAATCATTTAAAAGCTGATAAATGAGTCCAAACGAAATTGGAAATGTGTGGAAGATATGAAGAAAGGGCCTAGTTAGTGATTAGGAATGTGATTTTACATTTTAATTTCAAATTGTCATATTCTAAATGAATTTGGTAATGAGACAGAGATGAACAAAAGGTCTTTGCACTCATCATGGCATCCTTCCACTCATTATGTTCTTCTCATCTTGGTGCCCTAATCTTTTGTACATTTGGCTTTCCTCACTATATTTATTACCTATTACCAGAAAAAACAAAAGGTCTTTGCTATTTCTCTTATATTTGTTCCCCGTTGACCTTAAGTATTAGCAATGTCACGCAAAACAAATCCACTTTAACCTGATATAACATCACTGAGTTATTCTCTTCAAACTTTGAAATTTAAATAATCGATCAACATTTTATCTGTAGAATAGAACTGTCATTTATTAGATGACACCAAAGAAGAAGCGAATGCTCCTTAGTGCTCTCTTTTTCTGCACTCACATTCTTCCTCTTGAGATGATAGAATGCAAGCATAGAGAAAAGAATCAGTGCAACGAGCATAGCAAAGGAACGACCGGAAGCGATACGGTGCATCCCTTTGTTTGCCTTGCTCTGACTTTGCCCTAGTCTGAACAACTTGAAATTAGGTCACGATTTGATCGAAGGAGGAGCAGAAGAGAAGAAAATAAAGGGAAACTGCTGAGGAAAATTCCGAGAGGACCAAGGTTTGAAAAGAATGGCCTTCAGTGCGTGCCCCCTTTTTCCTCGAGGGCCCACCTTGAGAATATCATTGCAAAGTTGTTTTAGTCCAATTAAATGGACGTAGAATAGGATTATAGGCTAAATTCGTGATAAGTCAGATTAAATTGATTAATTACATTTTAAGGGATGAACTTATAGTTTGTAGCAAAAAGGTGAAAGATATGAGAGATATAAAGCTAAGTGAGTGTCCTAATAAACATGTATAGTTCAATTTCTTCAAATGTTTTCATGTGCATACATTAAAGATCAATTACTTTATTTTTCTCTAACACAAAAGATCTTAAGAAGCATCATACCATGGATTATGGTATGTCTTGTATTGTGATGATGACTGAAGCTATCACTGATTTGAGAGCGGGTAAAAAGTAGCAATGGAGATTTTTCGTTTGAGAAAGTGGCAATAGAGATAAAAATGCTCCGACCTTCGCATAATAGCTATTGTCATTTATGCGTGTGAACTATACTTTTTCGTTACTCAATTCAACCTCTTTTTACCCTTTTTTTGGGTAATTAACTTCATCAATTTTCAAAACTTTGAAGGAAGAAGATGAGTTAGAGGCTAAAGGCAATATACTTTTTAGGATTATATAGTCCAATAATTCGAGGAAGACAACATATTATTTGTCTAGAATGTCCTATAATTGTCTAAGGCAAAATTGTGAATAAAATCTAATTAAGAGAGTACTTGCTTTTATGGGTGATTGGCTACAGAATGTGTAGATTCTAGACCAAAACCCTAAAACCCACCTATCAGAGCATGTTCTCAATTTTCGGAATTGAAAATTGAACCCGCTTGATCTTGGAACTTGCCGTGAACCGCCCTATTACTTTTTCTTCTCTATTTCATTTTATATTTAATTGATCTCACACCATCAGAGACAAAGAAACCGCACGATCCATGAAAAGACAGTCCCTGGCTGGAGGTGAATAGTGGCAATTTTGCGTGCAATAGAATTTAGCGCACCTGCATTCCAACTCTTTCTATCTTAGCAAAGGATCGACGCTGAATTACGATGCAAACGAACAATGAGACAGAGACGCCACATGATTAGTCACATCTACAGTCGAAAGCAAAGGCTTCTCTTTTCTACGTAAGTCCACTATGAGCTGGTGACACACCACGTTAGCAGCCACCCAGATTAGACAAAAAGAGCCCAAAACACACTAATTCAGCGGCAACAAATCAACAGAAACGACACGCTAATAAGAGATGAAAAAACGATTACCTTCCGCAAGCTGAGATACGAAAAGAGGTGCGTGATCGGAGAGAAAAGACCCTAAACAAGCCTTGGCGAGAACTTTCAAGAGGGAAATGAACAAAGAAAGCGAGTGTGGACTGTAGATGATAGCCTTGAATTGTTCTGCAAGAGAGAGACCAGATGTAAAAGATACAAAAAGTGAGAAATATGAGAGAAAGAGAGAGAGAACTATCAAATTCCAGCAGGTTTAACCAGTCCAACCGCTCATACTGATCAGTTTGAATAAGGGGCACGTAGTAAGAAAAATCCGCAAAAACTATGACGACGGTGATTTTGAATAAGTCGATGGAATTTCACATATTATATTGTATACGCTTTTAAGGATGTTAGATGTCATGCAATGAGTAATAACCAAATGTCTTTATTTTCTTCTATCATAATGTAATAGACTATCTGGCTCATCTGGAAATGTAATGCAGAGACAGATACTCGGATGAGCTTTAGAAAGGGGTTTTCCGAAACGTTATTAATCTCAAATAGCGTTGAAAATAATTTTAACATAAATACCGCTGGAAAAAACTGACGTTTGTAATAGGCTTTTGTTATTTCTTTCTTAGTCTGAAAATCAAATCGAGCGGCCTGCAGCCGAATGGCTAGATCTGGCCACCTAGAGGTGCCGAGCTGCCTGGGGGCTCAACCTTAGGCGACACCATCGTCTAAGGTCGCAGAGGCCAAATCTGGCCTCCGGATCGCCAGATCTAGATCTAGCAGCCTGAGGTTGAGGTTGCACGGACCCAGGTGGCATCGCCCCTCCCCAGGTGGTGGTCACAGGGGACGCGACCCCCAGGCAGCAATGGTGGCTGCAGGAGACGGAATTACTCGAATGGGCTTTGATGTCTAAAAGGGAGTTACCTTAAAGCACATCAAGTCGTGTCCGAGCCTCAAAAGCAGCACAATTATGAGATCACCTTCACGCCTCAATCTAGAGCTATCAAAGCCAGATATCTCAAAGCGAAATACGAGCGTCTCAAGTGATTTATGGTGATTGGCGTTTTTGCTTCTGGGGCACAAGATCTCGGGACTTTAAATAAAGCTTTACTTCGAACCTCTTAACCCGAAGGAAACGCGCAATCCCGCGGAGAGGATTGCGCGACAAGATCGCGCGTCTCTTCACGCGGCAATTGTGCTGCTTTTTTGCCCTCGCCTTTTTGACCAAGACCACCGAAACAAACCTTTCTTCCTCGAAATTGGTAAGATTACCTCGCTCTAGACTTCAAAGATATTTTCGTTGCTTCTACCGCAGGGAGAAAATATTGGTTCGCCGGTCACGCGCTGGTTCGTCGTCGAAGAGAGGGAGGGCAGACAGAGACGCGAGGGGAGAGAAAGAGCAAGGGGCGGACGAGTCGGGGCCGGATCTGGAGCCGGAGGGGCGGCGCGGTGAGGGAGGCCAGAGAGAGAGAGGGAGGTCGGGGTCCTCTCGCCGGTCCCGTGCGGTGGTTCGTCGGTTGCTCGCGGTCCTCTCGCCGATCCCGCGCGGTGGTCCGTCGGTGGTCCGTCGGTTGCTCGCGGTGGTTCGCCGGTCGGAAAGAGGGAGGTCGCGGTCCTCTCGCCGGTCCCGTGCGGTGGTTCGTCGGTTGCTCGCAGTCCTCTCGCCGATCCCGCGCGGTGGTTCGTCGGTTGCGCGCGGTGGGTCGCCGGTCGGAAAGAGAGAGGGAAGAGAGAGAGGGAGGTCGCGATACTATTCGTCCGAGAGAGAGAGAGGGAGGGCAGAGAGGCGCAGAGAGAGAGAGATCGCAGAGAAAACCCTACCGCCCCTTCTGCTGTAGCTAAATGACGCCTCATTTTCTCCTCAATGATTGTGGGCCCCGCGATGACACGTGTCGCCTCCTTACCACCTTCTTTTACCGCCTTCTTGTTTGCCACAAGGCAGACTTTTGGAATGGAACAAGGATGTCAGACTGGATTCCCTACTCCGTCTTTACGATCCATGTCATTTTCCATTAATGTATTTTGAAGAAGAAAATCCTTTTTTTTTTTTTAATAGCCTTATAGGGGCCTTGTCACAAGTTGGACTCGAACCAAGGGCAGGAGAATCACTTCAATCCCCGCAAATTCCCGTTATTCTGAACGTGACTTTTATTTACGCAGTTCACCATGCAGCAAATGGCTAGTCCGGAGTTGATCTTGATCTTGATCTTGGTCTTGATCAACTCTAGCTCCCTTCCAATAGAAAAAGAGGCCATTGATAACCATGAACTAAGACAAGAAAGCGTTTCACTATATATTAATAGCTTGAATCAAGCCATTACGGTCGACGAAGATAGATCATATCCCCTGAGTAGTCAATTCATGCGTTTCTCGGTGGTATACATATAAGGCGCTTGTATAGTCCTAGCTCCATTACCTTACAATGTCAATAAGTTTATTTTAGAACATTAGTGGATTGTCCTACATTGATAGGAACGAAATATCTAATGATAATAACAAATGAGTGAATGGAATGATGGAAAGCGGGCTTTGAAGACCCTATTGAATTCATCCAGTAAAGAATTTAATAAGACCGGAATCAGAGTTATTACATAAGGTGGAATTCCTACTTTGTTTGATCCAACATATAGTCCTTCCTTGGTTAAGCTTTCCCGTTGATCAACCCGTGCCAACCAAGGCCTTATACACCCAGACATTGATACCTATTGAAGTTCAGACCTATCGATGTTCTAAATTGGTTAAAATCATCAGGAATGGAATGAATGAAATGAAATGTGAATCAAAGAGTCCGAGTTCAACCTTAAGGCCAGGGGAAGAAAAAGAAGGCTAAGGAGAAAGAAATGCTTTACATTCCATTCTCGTATTCTCCATAGCTTGCATAAGCTATGGAGAATCAATCATATATGAAGTGTCGATATGCTTTTTGTCACTTTAATGTAACACTACTTGTATTGGCAAGCTTATTGGCTGGGATATTCCCTGTATATCCCGTAAAAATAATAGACAATGCACAAATGATCAACTATTTTAAATATCTTTTTTTTTGTTAAAAAAAATAATAAAATAAAATGAGAGAAGAAAATTTTCAAATCTGATATGTGAACGCACATAATAAAGTCACAAGTGGGCTGAAAAACAAATACCATTCACTGTCAATGAACTTTTATTCAGATCTTTGACAAAACAACGGGATCATGCGCATGCTCCCAAATATCATTCTTAAATAAAAGATGGGCTACTCTTTTTGCTTTTTTTTTGCTAAAGGCAAAAGATGGGCTACTTATAATCGTAACAACCAAATAATTGAAGGGGTCTCTTTCCTTCTTTTTCTTTTTTCTTTTTCTAATGTAAAGTATTCAAGCCATGCTAGCCTTTTCTGGTGGCTCAAGAAAAAAGTGACTCTTTTATCATCTGTTTATGAACCGACGACCAACACTTGACTCTCCATATAGACATGGTATAATATTAAATACATACATCCATATAAACATAGACATATATGTACACTTCAATTATTAATTAAATCATAACTAGAATTATCAAGTCACTTAAGTTTAATAGTTTTTTTGTTCATAGTTAACTTATGGTAAAAGCAAACACATGGATGGTGCCGAAAAATTGAAAAACGTACAGATGGTCAACCACTTTAGGTATATCCCTTTTTATTTAAAAAATTATAAATCAAAAAGGGAGGAGAAAATTTACAAATCTAACATGTGAATGCACATGATCGATGCAACTCATGTCAGAGACCGCTGGAACGAACAAATGTTTTTTATTAAAAAATAATAAAAGTGTGCATTCACTTTTAGGTATATCCCTTTTTTTATTTAAAAAAATTATAAAGCAAAAAGGGAGGAGAAAATTTGCAAATCTAACATGTGAATGCACATGATCGATGCAACTCATATCAAAGACCACTGGAACAAACAAATTTTTTCTATTAAAAAATAATAAAAATGTGCATTCACTTTAGGTATATCCCTTTTTTTATTTAAAAAATTATAAATCAAAAAGAGAGGAGAAAATTTACAAATCTAACATGTGAATGCACATGATCGATGCAACTCATGTCAAAGACCGCTAGAACAAACAAATTTTTTTATTAAAAAATAATAAAAATTTGCATTCACTTTAGGTATATCCCTTTTTTTTATTTAAAAAACTATAAAGCAAAAAGAGAGGAGAAAATTTACAAATCTAACATGTGAATGCACATGATCGATGCAACTCATGTTAGAGACCGCTGGAACAAACAAATGTTTTTTATTAAAAAATAATAAAAGTGTGCATTCTCCCCAATATTATTCTTAAACAAAAGATGATTACTTGTCTCTTGCTAAAGGCACTAGCTCCCAATACCATTCTTAAATAAAAGATGGGTTGGCTGCTTAAAATCATTGCAAGCGAGGTCACCGGCCATCGAGAAGTCAATACACAAGTCAATAAATATTGAAGTCACGGCCACTCGGCAGGTGATAAACATCGCTGAAAAAAAAATTATATCGCCATTGTACAAAATAAAACGAGAGAGAAAATAAATCTTAATTATTTGTGCCAAAAAATTTATCTAAAGCCTATTTGTGCAAAAAAAAATTATTTTGCCATTGTATAAAATAAAAGCCCTTGGAAGAGAATATATATTACATACATGATCGATGTACGTTTTTTTTTTTTTAACATAGATAATCTCAGAATGGGAGCATAAACTATTTATGAAATATATCTACATGCTAAAAATAAAAATTGAATATGTGTCATTCTATAAAAACCAGCTTATATAAAGAAACTGCGACAATGTTAATGCACTGATTAAAATTTTTATTAACGTATGTTTTTTGGAAAGAACGGAACGGTGGAAGAAAAATTGAAGCAGGCGATAAACAAAGGAAGGGCAGCGCCGTGATTTGGCACCTTTGAGTGGGCAATTCCACGAGTTTTCCACCAACGGGAGTGATCCAGAAACGCTGACAACACATATTAAACGAACGGCTGATATTAAACCACTCGAATCCAACGGCTAAGGAGAAACATGACAAAGTTGTCGTGCGCAAAAGCACGGGATCGCAGAAATGGCGGCAGAAGTACACCACAAGTGCCATAACTTGGCACGCCGGGACACTTAAGTGCCATAACTTCAAAACGGTACACTTAAGTGCCACTTTTTTTTTCGAGTGGGACACTTAAGTGCCACCTCCGGCGACCCTTGCCGGAAATCCTACGTGGCAATATTTTATTATTATTTTTTGCCTACATGGCTCGCCGGAGCTCCAAATCAGCATAAAAATTAAAAAAAAATTTAAAATTTTTTTAAAAAAGTAAAATTTAAAAATTTTAATTTTAAAAAATTTTAAAATTAAAAAAAAAGAAATTTAAAAATTTTAATTTTAAAAAATTAAAAAAAATTAAAAAAAATAAGAAAATTTAAAAAAAAATTAATTTTAAAAAATTTAAAAAAAAATTTATAAAAAAAGAAAATTTTAAAAATTTTAAAAATTTTAAAAAATTTTAAAAAATTTTAAAAATTTAAAAAATTTTAAAAAATTTTAAAAATTTAAAAAATTTTAAAAAATTTAAAAAAATTTTAAAAATTTTAAAAAATTTAAAAAATTTAAAAAATTTTAAAAAATTTTAAAATTTTAAAAATTTTAAAAAATTTAAAAAAATTTTAAAAATTTTAAAAATTTTAAAAAATAAAAAATTTTAAAAAATTTTAAAAAATTTTAAAAAATTTTAAAAATTAAAAAAATTAAAATAAGAAAATTTTAAAATTTTAATTTTAAAAAATTTCAAAAATTAAAAAAAATAAGAAAATTTTAAAAAATTAAAAAAAAGGGGGGGTGGGGGAGGCGACAGCGGCGGAGGTGGCGGTGGTGAGGGAGCCGCCCCGTTCGGCCTCCCACCCCCCCGCCCCCCCTTTTTTACAATTTTTTTAATTTTTCTTAATTTTTAAAAAATTTTAAAATTTTCTTAATTTTTAAAAAATTTTAAAATTTTCTTAATTTAAAAAAAAAATTAAATTTTCTTAATTTTTTTAAAATTTTTGAAAATTTTCTTAATTTTTAAAATTTTTTAAAATTTTTTAAAATTTTTAAAATTTTCTTAATTTTTTAATTTTTTTTAATTTTTTAATTTTTTAAAATTTTTAAAATTTGTTAATTTTTCTTAATTTTTAAAATTTTTAAAATTTTCTTAATTTTTAAAATTTTTAAAATTTTCTTAATTTTTAAAATTTTTCTTAATTTTTTAAAATTTTTTGAATATTTTTAATCTAATTTAATTAATTTATATACTATTATTTACACGTGGACGTGAAACGGCGTCGTTTTTGCATTTTCTCCGCCACGTCAGCGTGCAAAACGACGCCGTTTTGGACCGAGCTCGCCGGAAAGTCGCCACGTCAGCCATTTGGCCGGATTTTCGCCGGAGTGGCACTTAAGTGTCCCATTTTACTCCGATGATGGCACTTAAGTGTACCATTTTAAAGTTATGGCACTTAAGTGTCCCGGCGTGCCAAGTTATGGCACTCCAGGTGTCCCGCACTCCAGAAATGGCCCTCGCTCCACCGTTTTTTCTTGGCTTCGACATATCAAATCAAATTAGCAAATCACCAACTTCTTCGAAATTTTAAGATTACCAATGTTATAATGAATATATTCGATTTTCCATTTAAGTGATAGCAATTTATTTTTTTATCATGCCTTCGTAAGCCTCTACGGAATGTAGCATTTGAAACTCTTTAATTCATATTGACCTAAAATTTTCAAAAGCTGTTCTGTTCGTGTTATTCAAAAGGTAAAATATATATATATATATATATATATATATATTTCCACCAGAAGCTAAATATAATCAAACTTATAAAAACGTCATCAAAAATTTTACATATGATCTAAGTAGGTCCGTTTGACATTTGCAAATGACATGCTTTGGTGCTGCATTTTCGATAGAGATTCACTTTCAGCTGATTCTGAAGAACAAATGGATTGCGATTTCATTTAAAAGTTAGCTAAAGTAGTGTGTACGGCTACAGCTTTTGAAACTTTACGAAGAAGGTTTCTTGGTAGTATCCTTCTGATGTTTCGGAAGTCATGTACGTTTGTTCTGCGTGTGGTCATGTGTAGCCAGGGTTAGACGTGGGTCGGTCCGTTTGAGTGAAGTGGACGGAACCTGGGAGCCTTATTGTGAATTTTCATGGAATTTCTGGTGGGTTTGCTTTGCTGATGGCTTGGAATCCATCTGGTTTTCTTCTCCAGCATAGATTGTCTCTTTGGTTATTCATTGGGGCTGAGAGGATGGTTGGGGATGGGTTAGGTGCTTTTCATAATATACGAATTTGTGATCCTGAGTTTGATTGCTAAAGTGGCGAATCCCGAAGAATGCTGAGGACTTGTTGGTTGAGGAATGCTGTACAGCTAGCGACAATTATCAGGTCTTTGCAGAGGCTTTTCTCCTTGAAGAAGCATTCTGTCATTCCTCCATTATAACAGCCAAAGTTGGATAGCTCTGTTGATTGGTGCAGGATTTTCTAAGTACATAGTTTTGTTCAATTTCGGGCATGGCTCTTTTATACCTCCATTCGATTGGGTTCTGGCCTCTTTGATAAAGGTTAGCTTGGGGAATCTACTAGGAGAAGAAAAATGTTGACAAGATGCTACACAGTGTACATATCATTTGATGATGTTCATAGCTTCTTTGTGCAGGCTGGCGGTTGAATGACTTCAATGTTAATGACAGATTTATCCCATTGAGTGGGGTTAGTTATAATTTTACGCTGTTGCAACATATTGTATCAAATTGGTGGTAGGATAGATGCTCAATGGAATTTACTACTGCAAATCTTATAGATTTATTCCCATTGGAGAAGGCCAAACTAACTGACATACCAATTTTGTAATTTTGGAGTGACTTCATGTTTTAGTGAAGCCTAAAATATAAAGAAGGAAAAGGAACAGTTACACTTGGAAGTCACTATCGCAGTTTCTTCTGGAGGTATGGAGGAAGGTTGGGGCTTGGACAAAAATGTTATGTCTTAGGGAGCATGGGGTCCTCTTCATGTAAAACAATTATCAGGTCTTTGCAGAGACTTTTCAAGAAAGATCTTGTTGCCTAAGCCAATAATTCTCCTTTTCAAGTTTGGAGATCCTTTTAAAAGAAGATTTGAGATTTAAGCAAAAATCATTTATATACTTAAGAACTTTGATAGGAATTTCCCTATCGGATTCTAAGTCTGTGTCTGAGTCAGACTTTGATTCTAAATCTATGTCTGAGTCAGACTCTGATTATGAATGTGCCATCAAGCATAGATTTCCTTACTCATCATATTCTTTTATTGTTCTTTTTTGGCCATTCTGCATGTATTGTCTTCTTTCACTGAATTTCCTTCATTTTCTATTCAGCTTTTTGAATTTATTGATCATAAAAGCAAGTTCTATGTCGTCCATGTCATTTTCTAAGTATGTATCATCAGAATCATCGTTAGATATTAAAGCAATGGACTTCTTACCTTCCAAATTTTCTTCGTTGATTTGTTCTAGATTAAAGAGTGACAATCAATTCATCAAAGGAGAGTGGCATAATTCTTTATGTTTCCCTTATTGAAGTCTTTACGTGATTTCAGTCTTTGAAGAGTCCACGTAGCAATTTGTTAACCATCATGGGTCATGAGATTGGTTGTCCCTAATACTCTAGACCATTTACAATTTCTGTAAAACGATTAAATATGTTAGTGATAGATTCTCCTAGTTTCATCTTGAAGGCTTCATACTGTCCGAGTAGAATATTGATCCTTGTTTCTTTCACTCGATCAGTTCCTTCATAGGTAATGTGCAGCCTATCACAGACCTCTTTGGCTGTTTCACAAGAAAATATTTTGTTATACTCAATAAGAGATAATGCACAATATAAGGAGTAAATTGCTTTAGCATCAAGAGTTTATCTCTTGATTATTTCTTCTTAAGTCATCTCGCTAGCTTCTGCAACTTCTTTTCCTCTTTCTGAAACTGATGCAACTTTAGGAATAATTCATTTTTCTATTACATCTCATTCCAGAGGATCTTTTGATCTTAGGAATGCCTTCATTTTGTTTTTCCATATGCTATATTCATTTACATCGAAATAAGGTAGTCTGATGTTGCTTTGCCCTTTAACCAAACCTAGAGCCAACATATTAGCTATAGATTTTTAACTCAGAAGTAAAAACACTTTAATTAAATGAGCACACAGGCTTTGATACCAATTGATAAGGTTAGTAAAAGCACCTAGAAGAGGGTGAACAGGTGATCAAAGAAGTTTTTGCGGAACTTAACAGAATAAATTAACTTCTGAGAATAATAGACTGAATGTGTGAAAGACTATAAACAGTTATATAAAGCCACAAATTAAAGTAAAGAGATTAGGGAAAGAGAATCAAAATACAAAGTTTATAGTAGTTCAGCTTAGACCAAGCCTACGTTCACTCTCCCATGCTAACAGCCTTCTAGTTGGATTCCACTATGCAATCAACAAGTGATTACAACTTTAAGTGCAAATACTTAGTAGTAGATCACACTATCTCACTAAGTCACTCTTTTGGTATTTTTCTTATGATCAAAAACGTTTGAACTCACCAAAGACAAGTGTATGATCGAAGGTCGCTCAGACTTTGGAATTATAAATTTTACGCTTCGTCTCTTACTTGCTTCACTCCTTGATCTTCTTAAATACTCATCCACTTCCAAACTAGCCATTGGACATTATCTTAGAGGATCGTCTTTGAATCTACCTATTGGATAGATTTGTATATAGAAGATTTGGTAGCCATTAAGTGATAGAAGTAAATCCCAAATTGATTCTGATCGCCCATACAAACAGAATCTTGGTTTCCATAAGTAGAGCTTCTTCATATAGAAGATTCTTGTCTTCAAGATCTAATTATCAATCAATTAGATTGAGTCAATCAAATCAATCTTGATGTAGAATCCAAACCAAATCACTAGCCGTTATACATTTAAGGCTTGTGTTACGATCTGTCTCGTTCTAGATGTAAAGTTTGAGTGTCTTCCATCTAAAGTAGAGTTTGTGTGCAATAGACTTTACAATCTAAGTCTGAACATTTTATGCTTCTGAACAAATTTAGTTTTAAGGTCTGGATACGGTCTGAATAAGTTTAGCTTTAGTATAGATTATGTCTTATAGTTCTTCATTCATGTTCAGTCTGGAATTTGTTAGAGTTGGTAGACTTTTGATGTAGAACAGACTTTGATACTAAAGTATAGCAATCTTCACACTTTGATACAGAAGTCTGGAAATCTTTAGAATAGACTTTGGACAATATCCTTTGCATATTCTATCATCTACATAGTCTATTACTCAACCATTAAACACGTTAGTAGCCTTTGATTTATTTTATCATCTTCAAAATATCATAAGGGATTTCCCTAACAGGGCAAACCCAGGCAGGCATCACTTGGGTCACTTGCCTGGGTTGTGCGACCTCAGGCGTCGCCGCTTGGTCCTAATGCTACCTAGGTCGTGCGTCCTCAAGTAACGCTCTTGGATTCGCAAGACCAAAGCGGCATCGCCTGGGGTCGCGACCCCAAGTGCTACTGCTTAGGTTCATCACCTGAGTTCAAACGACCCATGCAACACTACCCTTAGGTGCTACTGCTTGGGTTCATCGCCTGAGTTCAAACGACGCAAGCAACATTTCCTAGGGTCACAACCACAAGCAACACCGCCTAGGTCACGCGAACCCAAGCGGCGGTCGTCGAGGATGCCCCACCCCTTAGGTGGCCATTCCCGACGCTTGGTAGCTATTAGAATAGAAGACAAATGGTCAACCCAAAAAAAAAAATTCAATGGGTAAATAATAGAAGTGGACTTGCATTTTCAAGATGCCAAATGCTCAAAGTAGGTCCCCACCTACTTTGGACTTTTAGCATTTCCAATGCTAACATTTGGTTGATGGGCTTCCGTAAATGCTTGCCAAATGCCTAATATTTTTCTCAAAGGGTTTTGGGAGCTCAAAACCTGGTGGGAAAGCTAAACCAAACGGGGCCATTGTCATAAAAGCCATTAACCTATTGCATGCAAATTGATATAGGTATGAACTACTAGCTTATAGGTCAAAGGTCTAGATTTAATCAGTCCATGGAGGCTTTTCAGATGTTTTATAGGCCTCTAGCATAGCTATGATTATAAAAAGAAAAAAAATGATGATGAAAGAGGGTTAGATCTATTATACACTTAAATTGTCCACGTAATTATATATCTTATGAGTCCTGAGTAGGACTTTAAAATGCTCCCTTGATAATGAAGACAAGAGGGGAAAGAACCCCTCTTGAGCCGAATCAAGGCTTGGGACCATAGGGTGGGTGGGGCCTAGGTAATCCTAGTAACCCTCAGCATGGCGTTAAACTGCTCAACCCCTTAACCAAAGGGACACTTGGGACAGGGCTTATGAGCCCGAAGCCCGTAAAATTGGTAGGTCCTGAGCAAGACCTTAAAAGGCTCAAGGGAGGAACTGGCGGGAACACCGCCCTGGGGTGGGAGTCCCTGTTTCAAACTCCCATAAAGGCTCGGGTTAGGGCCTTGAAAAATGTTCCTAACCCCACTGCTAGACCGGCCACAGTCCCCTCTATGGGGAACGGCCAGCACGCCTGATTCCCGCGACGCCTTCTCCCTTGAAACACAGGGGCATGGTACAGGAGTATGATGATGCTCGTCCGAAAGGGCCAGCCATGTAATTATATATCTTATGAGTAGTCGTGTGTTAGATTGTTACTGAGCAAAGAGAAAACAACCACTCCAATTCGTGGAAGCCAGCAAAGTTTGTCTTTTTAGTGAGCCTATAACAAAAGCTAACCTAAAGCGAATACTTCAAATTCCAGATAAGAAAAAGAAAAATGAAGACTGGAAAGCCATTTCCTCAATCCGGCACATAATTAAAAATGATCTTATCTTGAACGCCATACTCATCTAAACTCTAACAATAAATTTAAAAATAGACAAAGAAACAGTTGTCAATAAGACAATCCGAATAATGCCGTGGAATGCCGTCTTCAGTGGATACAAGTCCATGCGTTCACACCTATTAGGTATCTTGGTCCATCCTTAGGCACAATAATTCAATGCTGCACATAATAAGAATCATTCCATAATCTATATGGTAGGTAGCAAATGTCAATATCAAGCACTCACGTTAAGAACTATTGTCACATTTCGCCAAGTGACAAGATATGATATTTATATAAATTATTATAATTTTCTCAAGCCTATTGTTGTAAAAGTCATTGAGCTATTACATGCAAATTACTTTAGATTAGGAACACTAGTATAAGTCAAAGGTCTATAATTAATTTATCCATGGGGCTTACACGATGTTTTATAGGCCTCCAGAGTAATTGACCTTTTGTGCTCGTGCCCCTTGGTTATAAAAAAGAAGAAGAAGATTATAATAGCGCTAGACCTATTATATACTTAATTGTCTTTGTAATTATATGTCTTTTGAGTAGTCATGTATGAAATTGCCACAGATCATTTCGAAAAAGGAAAATAAAGAAAAAATTGCTAGGATGTTGGGAATGCCATTCCAAGTAAGCCGATCAAGTTTAGTTGTTAGTAAGCCTATGACAAAAGCTAGCCTAATGACACGAAACACTTCATTTTCAAGAAGAAAAACGAAGACTAACAGATGAAAGCCATTCCCCCGAACCGGTAAATTAAATATATATATATATATATATATATATATATATATTGACCGGTCAAATTAATCAACAATTTAGTAATAAATTCATCATTAGACAAAGAAATTTGTGTTAATGTGACAATCCAAAAACACTGTGGCATGAGGTCTTGAGTGAAAAAAAGTCCATGCGTTCATATCTATTTGAAAATCGCAGTCCATACGTAAGCACCCTGATTTTCCAGAGTTCTAATATTATTAATAGATTTAACGTTATTCTTTGCTAATATACTTACTTGTGCTTATAATTATCTCTTTTGAGTAGTCATGTGTTAAATAATTAGTTAGCGAAATAAAAGCAACTATTCGAAGGTTGGGAATTCCGTTTTGAGGAAGCCAGGAATTTTTTGTTTCATTTACTTAATTATTAGTGAGTCTGTCTTCAGTGAATATAAGCCAATATGTTCATACCTATTACGTATCTTGGTCCACCCTCAAGCACCATGTGTTTCCAAAGTTCTACTATTATTAATAATTCTAATATTATTTTTTGCTGGTGCACTTGATTGTACATATAGAGAAATATCTCTTAAGTGGTCATGCGTTAAATTAATTTCGGGGAAGCTAGCAAAGTTGTTTTTATTAGTGAGCTTATGATTTAGATCACTAGGATCAAACACACCCTCCACCCCCCTCCCCTCTCCTCTCCAGAGCCGTTTCGTCGGTTTGTGCAATAATTGAGTCCTCTGGACTAGTAGTAATCTATAACAGTCACTATTTTTGTTATCCCCAGTGAAGCTTGTGTCAATCGGACAATCCATCGATGGGGCCATCTTAGGTGAAAGTAAGTCCATGTGTTCACACTCTCAGATGTCTTAATCCATCCTTGAGCACCATCATTTTCCAATATATTAAAAAAAAATCACGCATCCCTATCCTCTAGTATAAGAATAAATCAACCAAAAGATTAAGTGATGAACCAACTACCTGAAAACACAGTATCAAATCTAGCTAATAGTCATTGCTAATCATTGAACTCCTTCATCCAATGGCTTCTTCATCAAATCCCGAAAAGATTTACGATGTCTTCTTGAATTTTAGAGCCATAGACCTACGTAACAATTTTGTCGGCCATCTCTACCAAGCTTTACACCGGATTGGGATATACATTTTCCTGGATAGTGAGGAACTACAAAAGGGAGAACAAATATTGATGCTTATGAAGGCCATCGAAGAATCATGCATCGCAATTGTTGTTTTCTCTAAGAACTACGCTTCCTCAAGGTGGTGCTTGAAAGAGTTGGTGAAGATTATGGAGTGCAAGAAGCAAAAGAACCTCACTGTACTACCAATGTTTTATAAAGTTGACCCCAAAGAAGTGAGGGGGGCAGAAAGAGTTATCAAAGAGCTTTGGCTAAGCACGAGTTCAACTTCAGGAAGGATTTGGAGAAAGTGAAGAGATGGAGGAAAGCTCTTTTCGACGCTGGTAACTTGTCTGGGTGGCATTTGAATGATGGGTAAGTAGAGTGGAGTTCATATTTTGTGTAAGAAAAGTAATCTTTACAAGTAAGTATAAAGATTACTTTTAAAAAATAAATAGATAAATAAATAAATTGATGCACACATGATTGTAAGTATATGAATAGATGTTCCGCCTTATGATTCCTGAAAATTCTTAAGTCGCTTAAGTTTAAGTTAGTTATTTCATAGAAATATTGGTGAACCTAAGTGAAGTTAAGAAAAATAAAATTTGGCAAAAGATAAGAAATATTGACAAGTAACTCAAACAAGAATTGTTCATTTATAATTAGTTGGTAACTTAATTGAAGAAAAATTGGTATGTCACTCTAATTAATGTTGACAATTTTAAAAATGAGTTAGTAAGTAACCAAATAAGGGCCAGTAACTCAATAAAGTTGGCAAATTAATAGATCAAGTAAACTTTTTTTTTTTTTGGTCAGTGATCAAGTAAACTTTGATAAGTAGTTTAAGGGAGAGTTGGGGCAGAAGTACAGCCCAAATGCCATAACTTGGCATGGAGGGACACTTAAGTACCATAACTTTAAAATGGTACACTTGAGTGCCAGTTTTAAAGTTAAATGGGACACTTAAGTGCCACTCCGGCGAAAATCCGGCCAAACGGCTGATGTGGCGATTTTCCGGTGAGTTTGGTCCAAAACGACGTCGTTTTGCACGCTGACGTGGCGGATAAAATGCAAAAACGACGCCGTTTCATGTCTACGTGTAAATAATAATATAATAATAAATTAAATTAGATTTAAAATTAATTTTATTTAAAATATTCAAAAAATTTAAAAATTTTAAAAAATTAAGAAATTTTTTAAAATTTTTAAAATTTTAAAATTTTAAAAAAATTAAGAAAATTTTAAAAAAATTAAGAAAATTTTAAAAAAATTAAGAATTTTTTTTAAAAAAAAAGGGTTGGGGGGGGGGGGGGGGGGGGAGGTCGAAGGGGCGACTGAGGGCTGAGCCCTCACCGCCGTCGCCTCCCCGCCGTCGCTGGGAAGGACCGGTGATGGAGGGGGGAGGGTCGGCCGGGGTCGCCGGCCCCCGGCCGATCGACGGCGAGGGCCCGTGAGCCCTCGCCGGATCGCGGCGAGGGCCACGACCCTCGCCCCATATCTGGGTGAGGGTTCATAGCCCTCCCCGTCGGTCGGCCGGGGGTCGGCGACCCCGGCCGGCCCTCCCCCCCTCCATCGCCGGCCCTTCCCGGCGATGGCCGGGAGGTGGCGGCGGTGAGAGCTTAGCCCTCAGCCGCCCCTTCGAGCTCCCCCTCCCTTTTTTTTTTAAATTTTCTTAATTTTTTAAAATTTTAAAATTTTTCTTAATTTTTCTTAATTTTTCTTAATTTTTTAAATAAAATTAATTTTAAATATAATTTAATTAATTTTTGTATTATTATTTACACGTAGACACGAAACGGCATCGTTTTTGCATTTTCTCCGCCACGTTAGCGTGCAAAACGACGCCGTTTTGAACCAAACTCGCCGGAAAATGGCCATGTCAGCCATTTAACCGGATTTTCGCCGGAGTGGCACTTAAGTGTCCCATTTTACTCCGATATTGGCACTCAAGTGTACCATTTTAAAGTTATGGCACTTAAGTGTCCTTTCGTGCCAAGTTATGGCACTTCAGGTGTCCCAACCTCGAGAGTTGGTGATCTAAAACTACTAAGTAATTGTTTAGTATGTGAGTTACAATAATTTGTGTTAGCAATTGCAAATAAAAGTTAGTAAATTTGAGGCCTTAAGTTATACAAATCAAATTTGGTCAGTGCCAAAACCGGTGATGAACAAATTATGAGAAGAAGTTGGCAATTTCAATAACTATTGGTAAGTTACTAACAAGTTATGCGAAAAAAAATTAGATCAGTAATTTTTTTTTCACTAACAGTTTTTTGAAATTTACCAATATCTATTAAAATTTATTAGCACGAAAAGAAACCTGTTTTCGGGCATCGAACAATAGAATTCTGCCTTTAGCTTTTGCTAAGCACTGTTTCATTCCGGTAAGGCTTGTAGCTCTTTCTTTTGGATCCTCGTTGCCCTCCTCTAAGTGTAGTTGCCCTCCATTAAGTGTAATAAAAGTTCTAAACAATTTATCCGTAGACTATTTGAGGTCTTCACGTTTCATTTTGGTCGATTAGTTTGATAGACCCTGAACTTGTCACATGTGGCATTTTAAGTTCGGAAAAATCACAGGCAGCTATCCATAGAGCAGACACGTGGCTTTTCTAGAATGAAAAATTGACATTAGCACTTCATCGGCCGGCAAATTTACTCTCATTTGATCAAAATAAAATGTCAAAACTTGATTGACAAATGGACAAAATGTTAAGCGGTGTTATTGCACTTACTCCTTTTTTTTGGAAGGAATAAGAAAGTTCGCAACGCTTGATATAGGATAATTAGTGTGTATAGATCACGTGAAGCAATGACATCATGCTTCAGAGAATTTAATAGTTGTGGAATCAAAAACTTAACCACCGTTCAAAGTCCTAATTGGCTCTTTTTGACTAGAAATAAATCACATTCGACAGTCAAAAAGAAAAATAAGTGGATCATCCTGTCAAAATCTAAAGGACATGAATCACTTAAGTAGATAGATACATGTTTCAATTGGTGTTGAGCTTTTAGAGTTCTAATTTGACTCGAACAGAATACATTTTGTTTCGGTAGTGATTATCTGAAGTATGACGCACTGCTTTGTCATTATTGGCTGATAATTGCCCATTAATTGCTCATTCAAATTGCTAAAAAAATGACGGTACAACTTCATTTTTTGCTTTTATCAGAGACGAGTTGGAGCTTATACAAAATATTGTGAAGAAAATCTCCACTGACTTAGACCGAATTCCTTTGCATGTTGATGAGCATCTGGTTGGGATAGAGTCCCGAGTAATTAAGTTGAAATCGATGTTAAAGCTTGAGTCTCAAGGTGATTTTCTAATGGTGGGATTATGGGGACAAGGAGGCATAGGAAAAACAACTTTAGCTAAAGCCATTTATAATCATATTTTTAGATAATTTGAAGGTTCCTGTTTTTTGGAACATGTTCGAGAAACTTCAGAAGCTTGTAGGGGTTTAGTCACTTTGCAAGAGTCATTACTAAACGATATATTACTACCGCAACAAAGATTGGAAGTGTCCAATGTGGATGGAGGTATTAATCTAATACAACATAGACTTCGGCGCAAGAGAGTTCTCCCCATTCTTGATGATGTTGATGACTTGCACCGGTTACATGCTTTAGCAGGAGAAGGCAAGTGATTTGGTAATGGGAGTAGAGTCATTGTTACTACAAGAGATATTCATTTGCTAACTTATCTTGGGATAGATCAGGATCATGTGTATGAAGTTAGAGCATTGAATTATAGTGAAGCTTATGAGCTGCTTAGTAAGCATGCTTTTTCGACACCAAAAATAAAAAATCAAGACAAATCTAGTGGATAGTGTTTTGAATCATGCTAAAGGCCTTCCTTTAGCACTTGAGGTGCTAGGCTCCTTCTTATGCGGTAGAATAAAAAGTGAATGGCAAAGTACATTGGATAAAATTTCTACGGCTCCTAACAAATACATCAATGCTGTGCTCAAAATAAGTTATGAAGGACTAGAGGCAAATGAGAAAGAGATTTTTCTCCACATTGCATGCTTCTTTAAGGGGTGGAAAATTGAGTACATAAAGAAAGTTCTCAACAATTGCAATCTCAAGGCCATAATAGGATTACAAATTCTCATTGAGAAGTCCTTGATAAGAATTGAGTTTGGAAACGTAAATATGCATGACTTGATTCAATTGATGGGTATGGATATTGTGAACCAAGAAAACAATGACCCCGGAAGATGCAACAGACTATGGCAGTATGCTGATGTTCTTGATGTTTTGTCAAGCAACATGGTAAGACTTGCAAATATGATTCAATCTTCTGCTCCTAATCTTTGACTCTAATTACTGAACATGCATAACCTAGATAAGTCTTGTATAAATAGGGAGATTGTGTCGTAAAAGCCATAGTGTTGGAGCCAGCTGAGATGAAAGAGATATGTATCGATGCTAATGCTTTTACAAAAATGAGAAGGTTGAGATTGCTCATCATGCGCAATCTTACTTTCTAGGGTCCCATTTATCTTCCAAATTGGCTAAGATGGTTTGAATGGCCTAATGCTCTCTCGATTCCAGAATTTTTCTCTGGTCCTAAGAAATTAGTGGGACTTAATCTGCGTGAAGGCAACATGACAATAGTGCCAAAACAACTTAAGGTGAGCATTTACCTACATAGACCTTCACATTATTCACTTCATTCATATATGTCTATGCGTATAATAAGTAGTAGTACACAAAAGGAAGCAGCGTTCTTCTGTTTTGGAAACCGCTTCTTGTTTTTCTTTTCAAAATGACCCTAGCTAATTGTTGTTAGAAATATTGACGTACAGCAAAAATGGCATTCGCAGAATTTAAATTTTACGTATTCATCCTTGGTATAATATTTGTAAAGTAAGAAATTTCAGATCCCTTTCTGAATGTAAATGAAAGTTGATTTTGTTGTTTTTGCACGACTTCCAAAATTCGACCTATGTTAATTTCAGTAGATGTGAGTCCTTGGCTCTTATGCCTGACCTCTCATGTACTCCAAATCTCCAAGAATTGGATCTCCATGGTTGCAAAAACTTGGTAGAAACCCACGAGTTGATTGCATATCATGATAAGTTACAAGTGTTGAATTTATATGGGTGCTCTGAACTTAGTTTTTTTTCCAAATGTGCTCAAGTCAAAAAATCTCAAAGACCTTGATCTTGGTAATTGCACAAAATTTGAAAGGTTCCCTGATATTCCATATAAGCTTGAAGGCCTCAAAGAGCTCAATTTACTAGGGACCACTATTAAAGAACTTCCTGCATCAATAGAAAATCTTATCTCTTTGGAGAGAATGTGTTTAGATTTTTGCAAGAACCTGATAAGTCTTCCTTCGATCATCTACAAATTACAAAACATTGAGAACTTGGAACTTCACAATTGCACAAACTTAATTGAGTTTCCGAAGTACGAGGATTCCGCTGATCCGTGCATGAAGATCAGACTTTCAAATTTACGCTTGTTAAGCCTTTCGGAATGTAATATGTCTGAAGTCGAGTTTCTTGAGAATCTTTATTGTTTTCCCCACTTGAGTAAGTTATATCTATCGGGGAACAGTATTACTAATCTTCCTACATCCATCAATAAACGTGATCATTTGTCCATATTGAGAGTTTCAAATTGCCATCAATTACAAGAGATTCCTGAACTTCCACCATCTCTGATTAGTCGTTGGGCAGATAATTGTGAATCCGTGTCAAACAAATGAGGATTTAACTTTCAATTCATGATTTTGTCCGTAGACGGTTGACCATGGCTCAGATTTCCGCAAGCAGACAGGTTAGACTCTCTCTCTCTCTCTCTCTCTCTCTCTCTCTCTCTCTCTCTCTCTCTCTCTCTCTCTCTCTCTCTCTCTCTCTCTCTCTCTCTCTCATATCAATGTGGAGTATATGTTGGATCCAGTGTGTGCTTATTGCAGAAGAAGAAAATGCAAGAGTCGACGCTTAAGGAAAGCAAACAAATATTAATTGTTTTTCCAATGAATATACCTGTAATGGAGGTGGCTAACTTTCTTTTATGGAAATGATTTCTATCTCATGAGACTTTTATATCAGTGCAAGGCAAATATTAACGGATCTCCACTCAATTATAGGACTCTAGTCCAAAGTGAAATTCGCTAGGATTACTTACTAAGTTATAATTAAATTCTTCTATTTGGGCACTAATAACAAATTTGGATACTTTCTAACTATCTCTCCCTATAACAGTATGATGATGATTCCAATATTTGTATCCCTAGACAAGAGATGCCAAAGTGGATCATCCCTGTTGAAGAGGATTCCATATCTTTCATGGTTTCAAAGGACTTGTTTGACAAATTTCTTGGATTGGCTCTCTGTCTAGTTGTCATTAATGACAAACAAAAAGAGAGAGCCTTATATTTTACGGATTCACATGTTAACGGCATAAGCCTAGGCTACCCTAGACGACTGTATTCGGTGGACTCGGATCATATTTGGCTTGAGTATATTATACCAAGTAAGCTGTGGGAAATAATTGATTTTCTTCAATTCGATGGGAGTTATGTACAACTTGGCCTTAGAGTACAGGGTGTGAAAAGATGGGGATTCCAAATCATATGCAAGCAATTAGAGGATGATTTAAAGGTTAAGATTCGAGACAATTCGCTAATTGATCTACCTTTTCTCTACAAGGTTGTTCTTGAATCAACAAATCCAGAAGCCGAGAGTTCACTTATGCATGAAGGTAGTTCAATCGAAACAGATCTACAGGAGGACTTGCAAGATTGTCAAATGAGCGCTGAGGAACAAAGTCAAATAGTAATAAAGAGAAAAATCATGAGCTTTTCTCCCACGAGGCATGCGAACCCAGACCATGTGAACTTCTAATTCGGTTGGCAGAGATGAGTATGGCTGTATTTGCTCGCTGCCTTTGTTGTTTGAATGATCGAGAACCTAGCTGAGGAAGCAATTCGTAGGTGTGTGAGCTTAGCTGATCTTGATTACAATGCCTTCTTTCTCCTTGTTCTTTTCGTTTTCTTTTCTCAGGAAAACCTTTTAACGCCCTGTTAACTGCATATCCGAAATAAAATTCTGTTATTCTTTTTTCTCTTTAATCTATTTTTGCTTTTGCTTTTAGTTTTTCTTTGTATATTATACCTAAATTATATATATATATATATACATATATATCTGTTCTTTTTGTCAAATCCTCTTTTCCCCGCCATAGGCAAAGTTCGAACTCCACCGACGCTACTTTCCGCATCACGACTGCTCATCTTCCACTAGACACGAGCGGACAGAAGAAGTCCGTTTTCCTGAAACGGAGTCCCTAGCGAACCGATGGCGATGGAGACCAGCGATTTGAGGCGACAGACTACAACTGCTGACCGAAGCAATGGAAGATGATGACGTAGCTTCGCGTGAAGGATCTCTCTGCTGAGGTTCCGGGCTTCGTTCGGATTGCTATAGATCAGGTAACGCCTGACACATCCGCAATATGATACTTGAGATGGATTTTGAATTCGATTCGTATGGCGCTGCAATTGAGCGGGAACTTGACGAATGTGTCGTTGAATTTGTTCGAGAGACGGTGGATAAGATGTTTCTTCGTAAGTTTAGTCTGTGGTTGCTTGGTAGTGAATTCATTGGTAATCCACGTCACACGCTGCAAAATTAGCGATAATCTCGTATAACTTTTATTTTTTTCTTTCGGTGAAGTCTAGGTTCAAAGGAAAAAACAAGCAAAGAAGGGTGACCAGTGGGAAGGAGGGTGTGCATGGGTTGGTGCAGTCCCCTTTTCAGGCAAAAAATTGAGCGAATCCAGGTGCTATAGATGTGGAACCAGGCGGACAACTAGCCACACTGTGGGGAGAGAGAGAGACTAGTATGTACCTATCATGAAGATGTGCAGCTGGTGACATAGGTTGGCCCAGACGATTGAATTTTGGTATAGGACTCTGTCGCTAAGTTCTATGAGGCACCTGAAGAGTTAAAAAAAATAGTATTATGAAGAAGATGCAGTGAAATGGCAAGCCACCACAAAAGGTTGCTCGACAGTCAATCCTTTTATCAAATTTTCAAGGAGCATGGAATTTAATATGAACATTGGTTTGTGACCATGGATATCTAGTTAGTTGGTCAATTTCTTTCACCCTGTGGACTGTGTGAGCAAGAAAAAATCACGAGAAACGCGAAATAGAGAAATGTTATTTAGTAGAATAGAAACAAAAGCACAAGAAGCTGATTGTCAATTCTGATTTGTGAGGCCATTGCGATAGATTAGGATTCTGTTTTTAATCCTTTTGTGCCATAGCATTTATGAAGGAGAATGATCTAGAAGTCTTGGAAGCTTCTTGAATGTTTGAGTGGAACCTGATTAATTTAAGATAAGCTTCTGAGGAACCATTTGATTGAACACATTGGAAAGAGCAACATGTAGTCTCTCAAACTTGTTGCTGTTTTTGCTTTAGTGTTGTTAGAGCCATATCAATTTAGCAGTTTGGTTAGATTGGCATCTGAATTACAGGATGAGTGTGGGGTGATAATCATTGCTTGGAAGTTTTAACCAATACATTATACAGGATCTGCAAGATTTTGATCGTATAGCTCCAAGACATGCATTCATTCCCTTAATAGATGCATATTGATACTGAAATATTTCTGCTGTGCTGCAACTTGATGCTGATTTCCTCTTGAGTTGCCTAAATGCAGGTGTGCATGCATGAGAGAACTTTCTCTGAACAAGTAACAAACCCTATTTGCCTTCCTTGTATAAGGCAAAGCTTGCTCTGGACAGCCTTGAAGTTCCAGTTGGGTAAAATGCTGATTTTCAGTAATCACATGCATTTCAGACATATTACTTTATTTTATAATTAAGATGATTTGTAGTTCAGTCTCAATTATTGAATGATTTCAGATTTTACTCTTTAATTGAACAGCTTTGTAATTGTTGAGGATGGGCACGTGTTATTATGTTAGGAAGAAACCAGAACAATGCGACACAAATCGTGTGGTTTATCATTTTGTCTCCACCACCTTGTATAAATTTGGCCAACAGCACTTTGTTATTGTTCTGAATTGATACCCTCAAATCCACTCGTAGTTATTGTTTATCTTTTTATGTTTCTCCCACGATTATTTCTTTAACAGATGATAAAAGAATTATCTGAACAAATCTGCTGATAAGTGGAATTTGCCATGCATTATTAGGCTGTAAATGGTTTTGTTCCCATTATTCTTTCATAAAATATGACTATGGCCAACACTAGCAATGATCTGGCTTTATTACGCACAATGTTTTATGTATTTCATTTACCATTGTGCTCTGTCTAGATCCATATTTTGGTCTTTATCAGCTTTTGTGAAGTTACGTTAGCTAGACTTTGGTATACTTATTTAGTATAAAAAAGAATTGTGAAGATGGTACCTGCTTCTTGGGCACATTTTTTCCACCCAATGGCCACATCTACAAAAATAGTTTAAGCCTGGTTTCTGGTAGAGATAATCTCTTATCTAATATTCTATTCCTATAATCATTTATAGTTATGTGGTGACAAAACACTACGAATGACTTTGTAGACAGTAATAAATAGTTGATGAGAAAAATATTTGGCCCTTTTAGTACCTTTTGGAGCATAAGGAAAAAACAAAGGCACCTTGCTATAGGGGTATATAAAAAATTCTGTTAGAAAAGGTGGAGGTGGCCAATCCAATAAGAAGCCTCTTTTTCGTGTGAGATTCTCAGCAGCTTTAATTGAGCAGAATTTGTCAATATCATGTAGTATATGCCTTGACCACTCTTTTATATACTTAATTGGATAACTCATCAGAGAAAACATTTACCATGAAATGTATTTCCTAAATTTATGTTGAAACTACACTAAGAGCAACTTTCTCTCTGGCAAAGCTCCTAACTCTGATATGCTTCCTTTATTTTTCTCCTTGCGCTTTCACAGCCAACAGGAATTGCAGAGATGAATGCTCTTGCAGGGGACAGGATTTTAGGTTGCAGAAGTTGCAGAAAAGTTTTCGGCATACTCCCTTTATGTGACATGTGAACCATGGATTATGAATGGAGCAGCATCATCGATCATTGGTACATCTGTTGATCATGCTGAAATAAAACTAAACTTTCCTAAAATTTGTTTGCTTATAAATGATTAGATGACACTTGGCCACTTTTAGGTAAAGAAGTATATTATGGCCATGCAAATGATAGATTTGGAGGCTGTGGCTCGATACTGTTGTTGCATTCAAGTACCCCCGAGGCATGTATTAGGGCAGGTTCTGAACTTGCTTTTGTTGCTGATTTTGTATCTACTTAGCTCCACTTTAGAAATTGTGACATGTGACAATTGACAACTCAAGCTTACTGGAGGCTTGTTATTCCTTATCTTGATTACCGATGGATGTGGTATCACAGTGATTCTGTCTGCAGTCGCACCTTGAATATTGCAATGCAAAACCATGGAAATAGAAAAAGTTTATGGAACTAAATTTCCATCTTTTCTGTCCTTTTCCTAGTCTAAATGGAAAAAAAGTGAAGTTTCCCAAAGCCTCTAGAAGTCGAGTTTATATCAATTCTTTCTGTCCTCACTTTATTTCCTTTTTCTTAAATTCTTCATGACTGGTTAAACATTTTCCTTTTTTTTTTTTTAATTTCCACTAAGAGTTCTGGGAAGTGCTACAAGTTAACATTAGTTTGTTTTTTCCTTTTCCTTTTGCCCCTTGTTTCTTCATCTCTTCTTCCTCACTTGCTTTCACTGCAGTGAGATTCTTTGATGTCTTAATGTTATCAAGTTTAAATCAGGAAATATAGTATCTTCAAAGAAATATGATTTTGTAACTATGAGCAAATTGTGCTTTCTGATATTCTGTGGGCAATGTACTTGATCCTTGCATACGTCCGGCCACGGAGTGGATATACAAAGCTTCGAGGATGGCTGAGCGGAGATGGTGGCTGATAAAAACGGCTTCCCGAATCTTGAAAAACTGGAACAGAAAACAGGCGTTTCGGCCAAGCTCACCGGAGATGATTCCGACACTACCAACTGTCGCGGAGGGGTTGTTAGAGGTCGGGGCGCGGAGTCAGATGTGTTGAATATATTGTTAATATAGTCCAAAAATAAATATGTCCACATACAAGCGAATGCACGGTTATTCGAGTCCATATAGGCCAAAGCCCAATAACTTGCATATATAAACTCTAGGGTTTCCTTATATTGGAGGTAATACTATTGAGCATTTCAAACTTGACGCTTTTGGTGTAATCCTTCAAGCAACCGCTTCTTCTCTCTCAAACCTATAACCTCCAACAAAATGTTTAGACGGCGATGGGTGAGAGGTGGTACAGCTGTGCCTGAGTGAGTCCTTGCGAAGAAGACGATGAACAGTGACGAGGAGAAGCTCAAAGCTCTTGTTTGGTAACTGACCTGCATGAAAGGCTTTTTACCGGTCAAGCTACTTTCATTTTTCTTTTTTTTTTGGGTCCGAAGCTACTTCCGTTGATGTGTCATTGTTTGCAGTAATTCTTTGCTGAATAGAATAAACATGGGTGTGGGTTGCTTTGTTTTGAGCTCCAGCACCTCCCTTCATGGAGGTTGCGAGCAAAGACGAAGAATATAGAGAAAAAAGAAAATGTTTTTTAGAATTATTTATCTAGTTGAGAAGAAAAGGAGAAATACATGCATTTACAGGAAATGTCAGACTTTAACGGTAATATTGGACGGATAAATAATGAGGGCCGAATTTGTAAAAATTAAGAGTTGGTGATTTTTTATAGGATTAAAAAAAAAAAAGAGTTTGGGTTAGATTTAGGTATAACATGAAAATTTATGCTTTTTAAGGGAATTGAGCTTTACATTGAGTGTAGCATTAACAACGATGTGGTTGGGCAATTAGTGTAGATTAGTATTTCAATAGTGTCGTGTGATGGGCGGTTTATTTATCACCGTCTAAGCATAGAGAAGGTGAGCAAGACTTAGCCTGAGATTCGTACGGCTTCGTCTTGTATTGATTGGTACCAGGTACGTGATTTCCATTCAAGGCTAGGTATTCAAAATTCTTTATATAAACTTTTAGATAACTAAATTCTTTATAGGTAGCATCGGATCAAATACATTTGAGTTCAAAATTTGAATGATAGATAATTTTGACGTAATTATGCGTAGCATGGATTTCAAAATTCGAGGGTGAGTTTGAAAATTTTGACTCTTTTGATTGCTTATTTTCGGTATTAATACAGGACTTTCGGGGTTGAGGGTGAGTTTGAAAATTTTGACTCTTTTGATTGCTTATTTAATTTTGACTCTTTTGATTGCTTATTTTCGGTATTAATACAGGATTTTCGTTTACCCCATTCTGTGGGAAATATGCTGGCAAATCTTCTTACTCATATTTCGCGTTGATTAACAGTAAAAAAGAGACAAAAGCGAATATAGAACCTGAGTTTCGACTTGGAGGACTCATTTCGTGTCTTGACTTCCTGGCCTTGACCCACTTCCAGTGCCCACTGCCACGACACAAACATGCAGCAGATGCAAGACGGAGGAGGGCAAACCAGAGGGTTGAGAACTGCGGACGCGTACACGCTTTGTGGATAACCCACGCTTCAGCGCCAAAGCCTGCCACGTCTTTGTGTGCGTTGCCGTCGCCGACCGAATAGCAAACATGCCGGCGGAACAATGCATTGCAGAGGGACTTCTCACGTGTCCCGACGTTTCCTCTGTCCTTGGAAACACCGCATGTTTTTGCAGTCTAACAACATATATTTGGGAATGTTATGGGCATGTTAGAAGTTACAAGCTTTTATAAAATATAGACTGCTCTACTTTGAGTGCACTTGTCAGTATTTATTAACTTGTAATGTTCGTATGCCGGAAAGCTTCCCAACGAAATGTGGTAGAATTAATGAAACAAATGCTGGTATTAACAAGACAAGCTCGAAGAGGTTAAATAGGTAGTATGTGGATAACGAAAAACTTTTTCTGGTATCAAGTTAATTCAAATTCAAAGAAACCCCTATATTGTCTCAAGACAATATGTCCATCTCGTGTGATCTTTCGGAACTCCATAGTGTATGCTTTTTTTTTAAAAAAAAAAATTCCCCTGAAAGGATAATCAATTATAAGTTTAGTGGAATCAGGATATCACGAATGCTATAATTTTTGTATGAGGCTTACTTGGGTGGCATACTTTTTTTTTCTAATATTTGAATGTCATAACTTCTAAAAAACGATCACTTGAATGACATAACTTTTAATTAGTCACTTGGATGTCAAATTTTTTAAAAACGTTCGCTCAAGTGTTGGAAATCCAGTGTTGCGTAGCACTTGTCGTGAATGTTTTCAAAAAAAAATGGCACAAAAAAAAATGATTGATTGAAAAGTCATACAGTACTCAAATGATAAAAAAAAGTTATAGTACCAAAAAAAGTGATTCATTGAAAAGTTATATAGCACTCAAATTATAAATAAAAAAAAAAAGATATGACATGTAAAAAATAGTATTGATTAAAAAAGTCATATGGCACTCAAGTGATTAAAAACAAAAGTTATAACACTTAAGTGAACTTCATACAAAACTTGTGGCACTTATAGCGTTCTTTTCCCTAAATTTACCATTTTTGGAAGCTCTTTTGTGGTTTAGTAAAGTTCAGTCACTTCAAGCATATTGCAAAGATCAAACCGGCTTCACTGATACTTTTGGATGACATTTCCACAATCCAGTATCGACAATGGTCTTCTCCAGTATGACTGCATCCTCCGGAAGGAACTTAACCAAAGCAACCAAAAGTTCTGAGCTAAAAGAATGAGAATTGAATAGAAACATTTTGACATGCCTAAGATAACTTGCAATTTTAAAAATTCATCGTCATCGAAGTTAAGTATAGAAAGTTCCTCTGAAACCGACGCTATAGATAAACACCAACATCATGTAACTCACCAAATCAAAATGATGAGTTAGGGATAAAAAGAAGCAACTTACCCAGCAAAAGAAAAGGTCAAAGTTATTTATTTACCCCTTTTGCAGAATAAAAGATACACTTGCAAGTCAAATAACTTAATGCTCTCATCATCTGCATCAACAAGATTATTTTCTCTTCTTCTCTGGTAATTCAATATATGATATTTTCAGGCTACAGTCAGTTGGAAATGTTTGTAAAGCCGACAATGCAATAGAAGAGACTCTATGACACTGCTGCAGGTTTCTTGTTGATAACACAAAACAGAAACTTTAAAGCTTCCTGCGCAGATACAAAATGGACCAGATGTTCAAGTAGATCAATACCCCTCGACACAGAGTGAGAGGAATCGGGCCTCTGTATGACTAATTTTCGAGGCCCAGCAAACTCTCCAGCAACATTGCTGTCCGAGGGACGTCTAATCTACTAATTCCTATATAGACCTGTCATATGGGATGGTCGGCTTGGGTTTGAGTCGAATCATAGATGGTCTTATCCAAATAGACTAGTTTAACTCGTTTTGACCCATATTCATGCAATACAAATCTAATAACTAATATCCGACCCACCCTATATCCAACCCATTCCATACCTAACCCAAATTACTAATATATTTTCATATTTAAATCAATTTATGAAAACTCATAACAAAAATGAGGTGAGAGTATAGAGTGAAGGCAGTGGAGACTGAAGAAAGAGTCATAAAAACTATTTATGACCCATTTATAATATATGATGATCCATTTAATACTTATAATGTGTTTAAATCCGATTATGACTCATTTACTTGATGTTGTGACCTCTTTTTTTTTTTTTTTGATCCAGCGCCTGCATTCGGGTACGAGCGCCTAAGGAGGCTAATGACTCGACTGAATTTAGTTATGCCCGAACTCTCCCAAGTCCACCAATTCACGACTTTAATAGTCTAAATTTTTAGCCTGTAAATCGATTTTTAAAATGGAGTCGCTACTAATCGATTTGGGGTAGGTTGATTAGAAACCCAAGTGAAGTATCAAGAGAAATACTCACTCCAGCGCAACAAGAGAAATTATGATCGAGGACTTGATTACATTAGTTAATCACTAATGCCATTTCGGTACCTAATCTTGTTTAAACCCTGAGGTTTTTTGGATGTTCGAGGGATTTTTCATGCATTTTTGGGAGGAAAAACATTTTTTGAGTCATTTTCTAATTTTTTGGACACAAAAGGGATTTTTTTGGGATTTTTTGATTTTTTCTTTTGGAAAAATACAAGTCTCTTTGGCTTTTTCTGAATTTTTTGGCTTTTTCAGATTTTTGACATTTTTTGGAAAATATGGAATATTTTTGATTTTTTTATTTTTCGAAAAATAAAATATTTTTAAATATTTTTGGAAAATAAAATATTTTTACTGTTTTTAAATATTTTTCGAAAATAAAGCATTTTTTATTTTTTTTGAAAATAAATTATTTATTTATTTAAAATATTATTTTATATTAAAATAATATAAAAACTAAACGGGGTCGGATCCGCGGGTTGGGTCCGTCCTAGGTTGGCGACACGAACGATGCGGGCCTCGACTCAAGTTTTTTTCTCCATTTCTCTTTTAATCGCAGCCCACAAATAAGGGACACCCACCTGTAGGCCCACACGAGACAAGCCCGCACGCAATCAGCCCAAGATGGCCGGAGCCCTACCTGGTTGAGACCCACGCCCGACCCGCTTTCGGCCAAAACCCTACCCGGTGGAAGCTTTCGTTCGACCCGGTGCTAACCCGCTTTCGGGGCTCTCTTTCTCCTTACCTCTTGACGGCACCGATGAAGGATGGCCGGGACGTCGCAGAACGGTGACACGGTGACGGAGCTGACGCAGTAGGCGACGGCACGGTGGCAATGTGAGGTGCGACGGCGACCCAACACGGCAGGGGGTCTCGGCGAGTCGTTGAGGACGGCGTCGGGGGATTGCGGTAGGACGTCTGGGAACGGCAGCAACGGTGTCAAGGGAAAGGCAGCGGCGAGGTGTCGAACCAGAGGGCTTCACGGCGGCAGCACAGCGGGATCTGGGGCAGTAGCGGCGTCGGGGCACGGCTTGACTCGGCTACAGGGATTCGCTCGCTAGGTCGTGGTGACACAACGGGAGTTCGGCACGACAACCGCGAGCCTTCTCCCTTCCAGATCCGACGTCCAGACGGCCTCTCCTTCTCTCAGAGTTCCAGATCTGACCTCCTTCTCCGCTATCTCTCTCTCTCTCGACCAGATCTCTCCCCCTCTGGCTAGATTCGAGCCTCCACCGGCCGGATCTGACCTCCTCGGACTCGCTCGCCGGCGGCCTCCCTCGAAGTCTCTTAGTGGGAGGTCGGCCGAGCTCGCGACTCGATTTCTCTCTCACTCGCTCTTCGATTCCTCCTCCAAAGTCTCTCAGTGGGAAGATCTCAGAGCTCGCTCCTCTTGGTGTCGACGGAGGTGCTCCGCTATTTATAGGCGAGGGGGGTCCGGTCGACAGAGGAGCTCGGCCGCCGATCTTTGGCTTGCCGACCGGACTCTCGCGGCCCAACCGGCGTCTCATCTCAGCATTAAAGGCGCGCATTGAAGGCGCATGCGCGTTGTCCTCTCCTTCAACGGCCTACCTCCGTGCCTCTTTGCCATAGGCTGCCCTTGAGCGCGTCGCCGGCCACCGCGCGTGAGGTGCAGAGGCGAATGAAGAAAAAGAAGATAGGAAGAAGAAGGGGGGGGGGAGGTCGTGCGAAGGGAGAAAGAAAAAGGGGCTGGCTGCTTTTTTTTGCTTTTTACTTTTCTTGTTTTTATTTGTTTTTTTTCTTGTCTTCTTTTTGTTTTTATTGAATTTATATGAAAAAGAGGCAAAATACAAAAATAAAGAAACTTAAGCCTAATTAAAAACCTAATCAAAATTTAGGTGTTAACACTTGATATAACTAGTCCATTTATAATCCATTTAATACATATATAGGTTATGGGTTAAGAAATGGATTTACAATCCATTTTGACGGGCTACTTCTATGTGCTTGGACAGGGCCTCTTCTCCGAATTGGCCCAGCCCAACACGGTCCTTGGAGTGGCCACTGCCAGTTCGGAGACGTAGGTTGAAGGAGGCAAAGGATGCTGTTGAAGAGGCAACACGTCAATATAGTTAAATCTAATAAGAGAATGAAAATAAACACAATCCGAACGGAAATTTTGAAAAATTGTCAAACAGACATAGAAAAATTAAAAATCTTCAAAGGATATATTGCTATATATGGCGATCATCCATCTCCATATTCTGCAAACTCACAAACGTTTATCTTGTTCACAAACCGTCGCTCTGTACTTATGTGAATGTTTGGTTTTGCACAGTCTTATCTTGAGTAGCATAAAAGTTTGATGGGCATAACCATCATTATGTTGATCATGTTAATGAGGAAATACCTAGAATTTGTCAATTAAGTAATCTCTTCATCAAAACTAAATTGATATGATTGCTCTCTCAATCAGTTTATTTTTTTAAAGAAGCAAAATTGGATTAAATAGGACAAAACAGTCATTATAATTTTATGTGAAAGATAACTCGATGACGACTAGTATGTGTGTGAGTGTAATAAATATACAAAAAACATGTATTTGGTGTTTGCATGTCTCCTTTTTCTTTGGGACGGTGGACTTATTTTACATATGTATCATATGTAATTGCTAATCCTGTTTGGATTTATATGGGTCATTCCTTAATTTTGTTCCATGTGTTGGCACTTAGTTACTAGTAATATAGAATGGAACGACATCATAAGTATGGTATTCAAAAGAGAAAGAGGAATAAAATTGGAAGGCATGATTATCGTCGATCATCGAGGACCAAACTTTAACTTTTCAAATGCCGGTCAATGTGATGCCTCCATTAGAGTCATGGACAGAAAATGTTGGCAGATGTGGAATCAACTGAACTCGGGCTAGAATAATGTCACCTAGAATTCTCAAGTGACCTAAATGGCCAATGTCCCTTAAGGAACGACTTTATTGTGCAGTGAAATTAGAGATATAATGCAAGGTAGAAATAATTGGGTTTGCTTTGTCATACGAAAAGATTATCGATACAATATCAATATGTAATCACGGGCTTGTCCCACGCTGAGGACAGTGTCTAGTGTTTTCATAAGCAGGGGCACAGCCCACTTTCTGACTCTGTTGTTCCTCTAGATGCCGAAAATTAGGATGCAGATTTTTTTTTTTTCAAGAAATATGAGAATCCCATTGCTATGTAATGACAAGATATACATAGGTCAAAACAGGAACTTGATTTGATAATTCAAAAATAAATGGAGAAAAAAAAATGGGACCTGTATTCCCCACATGGGTGAGTTTAATCCTAGCCCCCCAATTTCTTGAAATTGCAATTAAGCCCTTAGTAGGGAAAAAAGTTTACGTATAGATCCATAAAGCTCGGCTGCCACATAATTAATAAAATTTATTTAAATTCCAATGTTTAAGGAAATAAGGAAATTCTCGTAAAAAAAAATTCTGAATTAAGATCCATTTTCCTCTAGCGATATTGATTATAGGGTAAATTACTAGGACACCCCCTCAATTTCATTAAAGTTAATTGAAAAACCCCCTCATTTTCAAAATGTACTACAGCCCCTTGTTAGAAACTTTTTCCGGATTTAATAGATTAATAAAAAAAATTATGTGGTCACAATTTAGTTCTCAATATATTGCTGGAATATGAACATTGACATGGAATTTACAAAGTTCCATGTTACCATTAAGAGAGAACTTTGTTCATAACATAAGTTTTTGGATATGCGGTTTGACATAATACTATCCTCCTTTGTATTCATTGAATCGTAATTCGAAATGCGCAATATAACTCAGCATGTCAAAAGATATTAGACAAATTTAAATAGAAACCAGAATAGCAGGACAACAAAAGATTTCTGAGTTCGACACAAAGAGTAACATATACTTTCATATTGATTGCTATCTCAGGTCAAATAGCCTTGCAACTGTACATGAACACTGTTCAGGAAGAGGGGTTCACATGCCCGCGCAAGTTATGATATAAAATATTCCAACAAAATGCCCAATATCAAAAGCTAATTTGGGTATTGTTCAGCTTCTTCGTGAGGGGTTTGAAGATTGAACTCGGTACTTCTAGACCAATCAAAGATTGAATCACGTGCAATCGTGACTAGAACGTGAAAGAAGGTGCTTAAGATTGAATTGAAACTGATAATGCAATTTTCCAGTCAATTTTTTCTAGTAGAACTCATCTAATTATGAAAGAAAAAATACTAAACCTATAGTTTTGCACTCCCATAAGCATCAAACTTTGGATTATAGCCTCATCGTGTATATCATCAATCTGTCGCATAAAGTATCTGAAATCCTTCAATTAGTCACGTTTCCTCTTATTCCATATACATGAAACCGACATATTGATTAAACATATGACATAATCACTATAGCATGTACCTCGTAGATTTTTAAAAAATGTATATAATTTTGAGAGTACGGGCGCGTTTGGTAACGTTTCTGTTCAAAAACTGTTCCAAGGAACATAAATAAAAAAAAAAAATGTTTCTGTTCCGGGGAACAATTTTTGAACAAAAAGATGCGTTTGGTAAATTTGTTCCGGGAATAAAAAATGACTAAAAACGCGTTTGATAAATTTATGTTCTTTTTTTGTTTCTTTTAATTTTTTAATATTTCTATTTTACTTTTCATTTTTTCCTTTCTTTTTTATTTTTCTTCTTTCGGCCGATCGCCGGTCTCCGGTGACCGACCGACGGGACCGGCAGCCTTGCCCAGCCACGGTGAGGCTCGCCGGCCCCCGGTGAGGCCGAGCCTCGCCATCATTGGGTGAGGTGAGGCGAGGCATCGCCGACGCGGGCGAGGCCGAGCCTCGCCTTGGCTGGGCGAGCTTGGCCTCGCCCAGATCCGGTGAGGCCGCGCCTCGCCTGCGCCAACGATGCCGAGCCTCGGCCTCGCTAGGGGCCGGCGACGCTCCGGCGAGGTCGCCGACCCTTGACGGCCGGTCGCCGGCCATGGCCAAGGCCGAGGCTGGCGATCGGCCAAAGAGAAAAGAAGAAGAAAAGAGGAAGAAAAGAGAAGAGAGAGAAGAACAAACAAGAACAAAAAATCGTTTCTTCAAAATTGTTTCTGGAACGAGAAACAATTTTTTTTTTTGTTTCTCGTTTTTGTTCTTTTTGAGTTCCGGGAACAGAAAAACAAAAAAAGAACAGAAACGCAACCAAACGCGTTTCTGTTCTTTTTTTGTTCCCGAGAACAAAAAAACAGAATTTCTGTTTATAAACAAAAAAAAAAAAGAGTGAAAACATGCAGGGCCTAAATGTCCGAAAGTTCCACCCAAACTCTAGGCCAGGGTAAGCCACTTTGATCCAAATTATTAAATTGGTTTAGGAGTTGACATCAATCAATATTTGCAAGTTGATTGCGGATAAAAAAATCAACTAGACTGTAAAGCGACAATCAAAAGTGTAAGGCTCGAGAATTCGGTTATGCATGAGAAAAAGTTAGCATATTCCGCATCACCCTTTTGGTACCACATTACTTGGTTAAATCTTCATATCATGAGATTTCCTAAAGTAAATACATATATAGTTTTCTTTTTATATTTCAAGCACAAAAAAACTCAGTTAATCTCTCTCAGGTGAAATTGCTGCATCATAAAGGCAAATAAGGGCTCGACTGATCATGGTGTGTGATCCGTGCTCTTTCAAAAAAAAAATGTGGTGAATGAGTCCAATGCATCAAATGAGCATGGATGAGTCTGTATCAAAGTAACAAGCAAAGAGGGACACGAACTTAATGCAATGTCAAATAAACGAAAGTAGATTCAAAGAAAATGTTTGAACGTCGATTGTGAATCCAACATACATAACTCAAATAACAAAGATGAATTATTTCTATTAAATTATGTCTCGAATTTGATTTTATGCGAAGAATTTGAAAAAATCAAGTTCCTACTCGGAGTAGAACTTCTCCAATTATATAACCAAGGGGGCACATGTATTTTGGGATCTTTGGTTTCTTGGGAGAAGAGCAATAAAAGTACTATAAGTTATGTACAATGCTCACTTTAATATCAAAAGTTTTCACCATATCACTTTAAGTGTTAGATTTTTTCAAAAACAGTCTTTTAAGTTCTAACTCCAATTTGTTTAGTTGAAAATCTAACGCGGCATTTTTTTTAATAAATATCTTAAGCTAACATGGCTCACCTAAAGCTTGAATAAGCATAAAAAGCCTAAAACAACATCGTGCAACAGTTTACAAAGTGATCATTTTAGTACTAGTCGTCGTAAAAAATAATCACTTTAGTGTCAATTGTTGTTAAAAAGTTATCACTTTAATGCCAATCTTAATGAGAAAGCAATAACTTCAATGCCAAAAAAATGCCACCTTAGATAAAAATTTTAATTATAAAAGTCACATAATTTTTTAGCCAAAATTTTTTGCCAAAGACACTTGAGTGAGCCGGCGAAAACATTTGGCACTAAAGTGAGTGTTGCACATAATTTATGATACTTTTAATATCCTTCATCCTCAGTTTCTCTAGTAAGAGAAAATTGCATTTTATTATTTCTTGTTGGAGATATTTATCCAAGCTTGATCGAGATAGTGGCTTCTGCAAGAAGCCACAGGCTTTCTTTTTGGCCGTGCAAAAGAAAAACGTGTAGAGAAAAGAGCCGCACTGTGACTTCCGTGAAGGACGAACAGCGATTATCGAAAGGGCACGCTTGGTGACACCCTCTTTGATCGCACGGAGGAGGTCGACCGTTTTACTTTTTGATTTTTTGCGTGAAATGAATAAGAAATTACTTATCAAAGCTAAGCCAACAAACAGAATTGAAATCGACATTTTTTTTTTGTCCAAAAAAGAGCTCCGTTGCAACCGGAAATCCCAAATTTGATTTTTTTTTTCTTATATCAACGCATCGACTAAAAATCAAATGTTAATAAATATGCTTTGGAATGATCTGAGTGTAGAAGGTGAACACATTAAACCAAAAGGAATTACAAAATGTTTATCACATTGTCGTGAGGTAGACAGTATTCCAAATACTTGGAAACTACTGTAAAATTAATGCAAACACTAATCAAGATTTACGATTAAATCAATATGAAATCGTCAAAGAAATAAACAAAAAATGATAAAGGACATCAAATAATTTCATGATTCAGTTTGAGTGTTGGTATCTACGTTCACGAAAAGAGTTAATAGCAAATAATTCATTTCCCACAGCCAAGATCCCACCTATGCCTAAAAATTTCATAAATGAATGACTCAATTTGATGTAAAACTCATAGCATAAGTCAACCCCAGTTAAATTGTGGCTTTGTACATAGAAAGATTCCTTTCAAGTTTAATTTTGCTTTAGAAGTAAAAATTTTGAAAAAAAATCAAATATTTGACCACAAAATCAAACTTCTAATGAAAGGTAAATTAGGGTTTGACTTTTGATTAAACATTAACCAAAAAATCGAAAAATACAACAATCAAGAAATCATTTCATTTTAGCTTCAATTTATTTAGCATAAATTTTTTGGCAAAAATAGATTATTTTTAGCTTGAAATTGATAAAAAAAAATAAAATTACTTTTGCTCTAGTCATAATTAGGTTTAGGTCCTTTTGCAACATTTGATTTAGAGAAAATTATCTATTCACTCGTTTGATTAATTTCAAGATCGGGTAAGTCAGAATGTACATTGTTACCCCTAAGGGGTTCGGATTGGTTTAACATGATTTACGAGCGAACACTTTCATTCTACTCAATTTTGTGAGCTAAGTTCAAATTTGAAGTCAATTTTGGGGAATTCACCAACCTATCGATTTGGGAAATTTAGTTCACTTGGCTTTAGAAAAATGGGGTTGTTAAGCTTTGATTCATGAAAATTCAAGTTGACGCATTCATGATTAAGGTTTAATTTGATGAATTGAGATTCAATTTCGACATTGGCCCTCAATTTAATTTTAATGTAAAGGTCTTGATATCAATTCAAGATCAATTTGAACACAATAGGTCCCTCTAGGCATGGCAATTAGACTAATAGATGTTTTGCAATTTTAATTGAATCCCATTTCAATTAATTTACAAATTTTGTCAAACGATTAAAGGAAATTGCTCATTTAAGCATAGAAAGTCCAATTAGGTGCACTCATGACATAGGTTTAACATTTTCCATGTTAATTAGATAATTAAGCCAATATAAATTGCTGAAGTGCATTTATATGGCTTAATTACCGAATTTAATCTAAATTGAACCTTTTCTTTTCAATTGGACCATTTTCCCTTGAGATTAATAAAATTTCTTTGCAATTTAATCCTAGGACTAAATTGTAAAAAAATTAGGGGAAATGAAGACCAAACCGCCCCATGAGGACTACAATTGATCGAACTAGGTTGAACCAATCCGACCGGTTTGACTGGTCACCAATTCCTTATTGCCAGCGACCACCATGAGGTGGCCTGCCTCATGGTTAGGCCTGTCATGCCTTTAACTTTCGAAATTGTAATTGTGCCCCAAGATTTTCGAATTTTTGCAAACTCACACCTCAAATTTAAGAAATGTGCAAAAGGGTCATAATCTCATAATTAAATCTTGCCCATTCATTAGGAATGCATCTTGACCCTTAAAAAATTGCAACATGTGAATAATTCAATGGTTGAGAGTAGATCTAGGGATAGGATTAGATCCTAACCCTTGGTATTTGATCTTAAAGGGTAATATATAAGGAAATTTCCCTCTAAAATTTTGAAGGGAGCGTTTGTGCAGAAAATCTCTCTCTAATCTACATTTTCTCTCTCCTTCTCTCTCTCCCCTCTCTCTTTTCCCACCTCCTCTCTGTCCTCCTAACTACCCCCATGCGGTTCCTCCAACCGTTGACTCAATCACCGCTGGTGAGCCCTTGTCGGCGATGCCAGCATCTCTGCCACCTCCTTTGGAGATCCTCCCTCTCAGCCCGACGTCCTGGGGACCAGCAACTTTCCTGAAGCTACTTCGATCGGCCCACTCTCCTCCACTTCTTCATGGCGGCGCAAACCAGTCCAAATTGGACTAGTTCTGTTCAACGGCTGATTGGCACCATTCCGGCATTGATTCAACCCATTCCGGTGACCTCAACACTCCTTGGAGGCTCCTTGACGTTCCTTAGTGCAGCCGCGCTTCGATTTTGCTCTAATTGAGTTCAAATCGTCAAGAAATCGCATAAAAGGTAATATTCTTGTTCTTGAGCTCGATGATGCGAGATTGTGTTAGGCAATCGAGGCTAGAGCTCACATCCAAATCTAGTTTGATGATGATCCAACCTACTATGGGATGCTATAGAATGGATTTGGATGATTGACAATGGATTGAGCTTGTTTGATTTAGTGTTTGAAATTGATATGCAATTTTCGTGTACCTGGATGACAGATCTAAGAAATGACTTGATATGAGCTTGCAAATGTTCTTTTTTGTGTTCGATGTCTCGATGTTCAAAGTTGACTCGAAGAGCTTTCCAACGATATATAGAACGTCCTGATCTGATGTCATTTACTACTTGAAAACCTCTATGAAAATCAGTAGGCACGTTCTGCAAAGTTGATCCGTATTTTGCATATTCTGTGATTCTCTGACCTTTGTGGATTGTCGATTATTTGTCGATTTTTGCGATTCAATTTTAAGTTTGTTTCTCATGAAAATCAATCACAATACATGTCTCTATGTCATATAATTTTTCTATAATTTTTGGAGTTCATTTAAGCATGTCGATCATCCTCTAAACGTCCGTGATTGTTATTGTAATTTGTGATTTCTGATCAACTGATGCTGCTTTTCAAAATTTTCTGACTTTTGTGCTTAGATTCAGTCTTCAGAGTCTTCATAAAAATTGCTCGTATGGATGTTGGTCATATCGTATCTTTTTTTCATATTTTTTGGACAACATTCACTTGGTAAAAACCCCATAAAATCGTCCATACGTCTGGGCTACCCCTATTGTAACCCGAATTGCAATCGTGTGAAATTGATTGTGCAATTGTGACTTTTTGTCTTTAGTGTTTTTATGAAAGTCATAGTGCATCACATTACCTTTCTAATGATGCATAAATCATCCAATTAGACATCGTTTGCTCACATAATCGCTTGTCTTAAATGTGATTTTGATTTTGCCATTATCCATGCTGAACATGTTTGACTTACTTTTGTTAATTTTGCATTATACATTGTGACCATATTCGGGTATAAGTCCCTTCATGAAAATTGTTCGCGGTTTTGTTTACAATCTATATGATTTTTATCCTATTTTTGCCACGTCATGTAGATGTTGTAGGCCATGCATTTTTTTAATGTGCTTGCTGCCATTTGTTTTTCCATGCTGCATGCTTTTGCAAATGACACAAATCGAGCATGAAATTATCCTTATTTGAGTTCGATATCTCTTAGTAAGCCCTAGAGCACTCCATAAGCTTTCTAAAAATGCCAATTTTTCTTAATTTGCATGCTTCAGATTGGGGGCGTTCAAAACGTGAGATGTTTTCCTGGATCCTGGCCAAAATGAACGCAAAATTAGCTGGTTGGAAGGAAAACTTCTTATCAAAAGGAGGCAAGGAAATTTTATTAAAAGCAGTAATCCAAGCATTACCTCAGTATGCGATGTCCATCTTTAAGCTCCCCTATCTCTCTGCAGAGTAATGGAAAAGAAGATATCGGCATTCCGGTGGAGTAAAAATCATAGTGATTCAGGTATACATTGGATGAAATGGTCAGAGGTAAACCACTCGAAAACAGTTGGGGGCATGGGATTCAAAGATCTAATTATTTTTAATCTAGCGATGCTCGGTAAACAAGCTTGGCGTCTTCTACAACAACCTACTACTATTTGGAGTCAACTGTTCAAAGGTCTATATTTTAAACAGTCTTCTTTTCAGAACGCTACGTTAGGCTATAGACCTTCATGGGGGTGGCAGAGTATCTTAAAGGGCTGGGATGCTATTCTTCCAAAAATTCGATGGCTGGTGAAAGATGGATCAAAGATTGACATCCGAACAGATACTTGGCTTTCAATTTGTAAATTAGGAGGTCAAGCAGCACCGGGGGAACCCATTAAAGTTGCAGATATATTAGACTCATCTTCGGCAACATGGAAACAGGAGCTTATTTCTAACTTCTTCAATGAACAAGTAAGTGTAGCAATCCTAAACACCCCTGTAAATCCTTCACTTAGTTCTGATCAATTAGTCTGGACAGCCACCTCTTCAGGAATATTCACAGTTAAAAGTTGCTATCATTACTTATTTTCGAGTCAAAAAAACCCCCCCACCATTGCTTCATCTTCCTATCAGCCTCCTGATCAATTATGGAAAAAGATATGGCATATGGAAACGGCTCCTAAAATCCGTGTTTTCTTGTGGTTAGCTTGTAAAAATGCCATTGCGACCAAAGCCAACCTCTACCACAGACATATCTCCCTCAATCCCTACTGCAACCAATGTGATCAAAATACTCCAGAGACTATAGAACATTTGTTCTTCTACTGTAACTGGACACACGATATATGGACAAATGCCAAGATCAAGATACATATCTCACTCACCTCAGTGCATAGATTGGAGGCATGGTTGGCGACTCGAGCCACTCATCCTTGCTCCTCCCCAACTTTTGAAGTGATTGCCAATTTGTTGTGGGAGATATGGCGTCAGCGTAACAACGCCATCTTCAGGAAGATAAATCCGAATCCGATCCAAGCGGTGGAGAATGCCCTAGCCCAGCGTAGAATTTTCCAGATTCTTCAACCCCCAAAACCTAGGGTTAAGCAGACAAGCGTCAGTATTGATCAACGATGGAAACCACCTGATAAAGGCACAATCAAATGCAATATTGATGGGGCTTTTGTACTAGGAAATCAGCAAGGTGTGATAGCCTGTATTTACAGGAATTTCAACGGAGAACTCATTGATATGTTCACAAGTACTGTACCTGCTCAATCGGCGTTTCAAGCAGAGATATTTGCTCTGATTCGGGCTCTCCAGCATCTGATTAAACAGGGACTTCATCTCCATCGTGTCACGTTTGAATCAGATTGCCTATTATTGGTGGAAATCCTTCGACAGAAGCAGCCGCAGCCATGGCAGGAGTGACATCTCTTCGCCTGCCCTTCACGATCTGCTCTTCCAATGCCCTAATTTTTCACTACACCATGTTTGTCGAGAAGCCAATCTAGCTGCTGATTGGGCTGCCAAAGCCCACAGGGCCCACGGCTCAGTCGGTAACTGGCTTGTCTTCCCACCTCCTCTTTTCCAGAATATTGTACTAAGTGATGCGCTACTAGCCGATTGTATTTCTCTCTTCATATAAAATATCAGTTATTTCAACCCAAAAAAAAAAAAGACCCCTTTTCCTTTTTTGTGAAATTGCCCTGAAATCTGTTTTTTTTTCAGAAACATTTTTTCTTTTTTTTTTCCGAAACAATTTATGAGCATTTGAATACATTTGGTAATTTTACAGAATTTCTATTCCCAGAAGAGAAATGCTTATATTTTTATGATTTAGAATTTCTTTTAATTTATTAACAATTTTATTACATTTTTCTGTTTTTTCTTTTTCTTCTCATTCCTCCAGCCGATTGCCAATCTCAGGAGAGCCTTGCTGGCCATTGACGAGGTCACCCCAAGCCTCGCTTAGCCATGGTGAGGCTCGGGGGAGCCTCCCAAGTGGCAGACAAGGCTTGGGGGGGGGGGGGGGGGGGGCATCGCTGGTGGTTGGTGAGCTCAAGGTGACATTGCCAAGGGCTGGCAAGGCTCTAGCAAGGTTGCCAGGCCTCGTCTAGCTGGTCATCAGTCATTGTGGAGGCTGGCGATTGGTTAGGGCAAGAAGAGAGGAAGAGAAAGGGGAAAAAAAAGAAATGAAGAATTAAAAAAAAAAAAAAGCTTATTTCTTATTTCTTGAGTTGTTCTTGAGAACAAGAAGCAACATTTTTTCTTTATTTTTTTTGTTTCTGTTCCATATCTGTCCCCAAGAACAAATTTTTTCCCAAGAACAAAGAACTTACCAAATGCATTTATGTTCTATTTTTACTCCCAGGAACAAAAAGAACGGAAATAACTATTCCTGAGAGCATTACCAAACGCAACTTAACTCATTAGACTAAAAGTTTCCAGCGAAATTGGAATATTAGTTTTCTTGAATGATTTAACTTGCTCACATCAAAACCACGAGCACATATGGTATAGATGAGATTAACTTTGCCAAGTTGGAATGTCCAGGACAAGCATTAAGGGAACAAATCCGCCTTGCGTAGCATACAATTCCAATGCTTCGGGATCATAATGAAAAATCGTAGAGCTGATTGTTTAGGAAAATGTTCTTGGCAAAAAGTTAGTACGAATCAAAAGAAGAACGACAATTTACTTGCTCTTTTTCCTTAGTTTAGGGAAGCATCAATCGTCTCACAATTGTAATACATAATTTATCACATCATTACCTTCGAAATTCAATCATTGGTAAGCCATAATCATATGGAGCGCTTGATCCATAGTTCTAACTCATTGGCACGCATCTCGAGGACTCTGCACATTGTCTAAGGCCATCCAGCTTAGTCGACTTCGTGCGACCTGCTATGGCCAACATCATTGGGGATATTACAACTTGTCGGCGTTCGCTTTGCATCATTTTGGGGCATTCACAGGGCTCAAATCCTGGCAAGCATTTCGACTTGCCACATCTTGTGACATGAAGCTTCAATAGTCTTGGAGGAAGGTCTGGGAGATTTTCCAGCGACATGCAATCATAAACAGTGACTTCTCTTAGATGAATTAGGTAAAAATGTGGAGGCAAAAGCCCTTAGTGACTTGCACAAAGTTTAACCCAGAAGGAAGCACGGCAGTTTTGGTAATCTTTCCAGGGACTTGCACGACTAGAGATCCAACTTGTCCAAGAACTTCAACCTATCAAAGCCTCAAATCTCAATTAGACTTTTGCAATTTGTGGCCTTTAATTTCTTTAGACGCTCTGATTTTGCGAGGTTCAATCTCAAAATGGACATGCAATTAGTGATATGCAGTGCTTCCAAGAACTCCGAACTATGAAGGCCTCAAATTTCAACTAGAATTTCGCAATATCTCAATCGTTCAGATGGTTTGGTTTTGGAAGGTCCAGTCTTCCAGTAAAACGGCAAAAATCTACATCCAATTCTTCCAAGTACTTCAACCTATCAAGACCTTGAACTTCAACTAGATTGTCTTCCATATCTGACGGAGCGCTCGATCCATAGTTCTAACTCATTGGCAAGCATCTCAAGGACTCTGCACATTGTCGAAGGCCATCCAGCTTAGTCAACTTTGTGCAACCTACTATGGCCAATGTTGTTAGGGATATTGATACTTGTCGGCATTCACTTTGCATCAGTATGGAGCATTCACGGAGCTCTAATCCTGGCAAGCATTTCAACTTGCCATATACTGCAACATGAAGCTTCAATAGTCTTGGAGGAGACTCTGGCAGAGATTCCAGCGATATGCATCATAAATAGTGAGTTCTCTTAGATGGAATAGGTAAAAAGAGGAGGCAAAGCGCAACTCTACCTAGTGACCGCCAGAAAGGTTCTTCAAAATTTTCCCGAACCTTCCAATAGTACCCAACAACTTTTGGATCCTAGTAGGAAAAAGGATTTCCAAATTATGCAAATCCCCATATGGAAGATGGTAGTTACGTTATGCTTGTGTTGGACAGGTTGAGTTTAGTTAGTGACTCCATCTTCCCAATGGAGTTTGGGATCTGTGTCGATGGGCAAGAAAGTGTAGAAGTCGCACCAAATAGCAAGCTCTACAGCTTCTTAAGGTACCCCCATGTTGCCTAGAAGTTCAGCCACTCCCGGACAGTTGCATAAATTCGAGGGTCAACAAATTCACTAGATGGCTTATGGAGTTCGAAAATTGAACTAGACCATAACAATGCTTGGCACTAAGCTTCTCCGGTTTTCTCAGTGAACCAATAGCAGATCTCTCTTTTAGCAGTCGAATCCAAAACAAGTTCCTTCAATTCTCCTAATTCATTAATAGAAGGGTGAATTTGCTCCACATATTCACATTAAGGATGAGAATTTCTAAATTTTGGAGAGCCGAGAAGTCGGGAGTACATTGTAAATGATCACACCTAATAAGGTCTAGAACTTTGAGCCACTTCGTCTATAAGAATGAAAAGTATAATGGGAATTAGTCGTCAAGGAGTAATCAGTATTAGAAAATCGACATCGAGATGTGTCATTCCGGATTACTTGATTAAGCTCCATCCATTCCAATGTTCTGTAATTGCCCTTTGTGTCAATCCTAGCATGACTAGTTTCTCTAGACACAAGTTGGTCACCTCAAAAGATGAGGGACATCCCATCCACTGAATCCATCTTAATTCAGGAAATAGTTTCTCAAAATCTCCGCTAAAATTCGCATCGCTCACCTGGAGGAACCTTAAGCTCAGGTAACTTCTCAAATTATTCATTTTTATATGTTCGGTTGTCACGGTCGAGATACGTATCCAAAGTGGAAAACAGAAATCGGGACAGAGAATGAAGTTGGTGGGGCCAAAATTAAAAGGAGGATGATTTTTGGGATGGAAACAAAAATCAAGGGAAGCTTAAAATGGAATTTGGGACAGATAATCAGACCAAAATTGATGGGATGATGACTTATCGGGATGGAAGCAAGAATCAAGGAAAGTTTAAAATGGAAGAGAATTAGAAGCTGAATCAATTATCATTACAGCTGGATCAATTTGCATTATTAGTATTTCCATTTCCTTTTATAATAAAATTCCTAGGTTGTATAAAAACTATAAATTATACCTCCTATAAGGAATTATGCATTCAAGAAATAAAACAAAATCAAAGCGTTTGAGATTTCGCTTAAAGAGTGGGTCTTGATGTTGTCTTCTCCTAGAGGGGAAGAAGGAAAACAGATGGAAAAGACTCGTTTTTTTACTGTGCCCGCGATGGTAATAGGTAGCCGCGGTGTGGGAACGTTGTTGGGTCTCGCCGTTTCATGGAGCTGTGGTTGAATTGGTGTCTTAGAATGGGTCTTGACGTTGTCTTCTCCTAGGAACAGCGGTGCTTTAGAAGTGATTCTATGTTTTCATAGTAATAATTTCTATCTAACGTGTCTTTAGTAAAAAAGAAAGAGACTGGGAATATGGGCATTAGGGGAAGCACGAAAACAATGGAAAGACTCGTTTTTTAACTGTGCCCGTGATGGTAGTAGGTAGTTGTCACGCAGTAATGTTGTTGGGTCAAAAGAAGCGACTCCAAGTGTGTCAACAGTATTTGATCTTTTAAATCTCGCAGAACATATTGATCTGCGGCAAAAGAAGCGACTCCAAGTGTGTTGGCCTTCGAAGGCTCAACTTTTCCAAGGCATGTACAAAAGCAAAGATTGTATTCGATTATCATTGATGGATATAGAGACTGAAAATCCAAAACAATTACAGGATCTGCATAAAAAACCAGATTCTGGTTCCATCACCAGTGGTAAGCACTCCATTGCAGGCTGTGAAGCAACCTAACAAACCAGAAGGTGAGGTCACTGTTTCATTAAGTGAATATAAGAATCCCCGTAGAAACATAAAATATAATACATATAGGACCATCTACCAGAAACAAGGAAAACAACCAAATGAACAGAAACAATATTATCAAAGAATTAAAAGTCGCTTGATAGATAAATTTTAGAAGAGCTGGAAAGCACCATAAAAAAGCAATTGAACCACTCATTTCATACTTTTAAATAAGCATTACAATCTAACATACTTCTACATTGTCACAGGGCCTCTCATTTACGAAGCAGAAAGGCAGACATGTCAAGAAAGAAAAAAGTGGTTATAGTGGTGCCCATATACTGCTTACGTATAAACTCGTGACATCTCCTCTTACAGATTGTCATTAAAAGATTTTGGGGATGAGAATCTGCAGTAAGTATCATAAAGCATAAGCCAGTGTGATTTTTGGTGTAAAGCGTGTTATTCAAACATTATGCAGTACTTTTCTAACATCTATAATGATATAGGGAAAGAAGATGAATAATACCTAAAGAAGTAAATCACTAATGCTCTGATACAAAGTACATAACATAGACATTAAAGGTGCTGCAAACGTGCTGATTACAATTTCGTATTCATTGTTCAAAAGCCAGATGAATCCAAATAATGAGAAGGAGCTTCACATAATCCATTGAAAAGAAGAGGGAAAAGCCCAAGTGAAGGCATTGAATAGAAAGCAAACATCTATTCTGTCCCAAAATCTGACAATTCCTCCCTCATTCTTCTGTCAGTATTAAAGGTTTTAGAAAGAGTAAGGTGGACTAGTACCTGTTGATTCCCAGGCGAAATGGCAATGTAGTTTTGAGTTTGAGCCAACCTGAGGAACATAGATTCAACACGGTATTGTGAACCTTGAGAAAGAACAGAGAAAAAGTCAATACCAAAGACGCAAGCAAGTTCTGCAGTTCGGTTGACCTGCAAATAGTTCACACATTAGGCAGATGTACTTAAGCCCATGAAAACCGACAAGAAATGAAATTACAGAAAGCACACATAAAAAGGGAAAGTTCACTTGATGTTCTGCTACGAAGACAAATGATGGACCAGTAAAAATTTGCCACCCCACAAAAGGTACAAAAGGGGAAGTTCACTCAATTTAACTCATAAGTGATGGTTTAGCACTTGAGTTCATTAATTAAGATTCTAAGACTGAAAAGTAATTTGCACATGACGTATGGCTCCCTCAAGCTTCTTCATCAATTACCCCCATTGACTTCCTATGAACTATGAAAATACCAACAGCCTTCCACTAGGTTTGATGCACAGCACTAATTAAAAGCTTGAACCACAGAACAACAAATGTTGATGCAATAAGATAAAGAAAATATATTAAAAAGGGAATGTTTCATCTAAAATCCTAAAACTTGTTTACAAAATCCTATCATGTCATGATCCTTCCAATCGATGCAATCATGTCTTAACAGAACTTTCTTTAAAAGTGCAATCAAATCCTTTCAATCATAGCATAAGGAATTGCCCACTTGGAAGTCAAAAAAAGCCTACTTGGTGACTTCATATTGCATTTGTCAGTAAAATTTGAGGACTTGATGCATGTTTTAATAAAGATTTAGGATTTGAAAAAGCCAATTGCAATGTTCAGAACTTCATTGAACTTTTCAGTAAAGGTTTAGCACTTGATTGCACCAACTAAAATTCTAAGACTGGAATGCCATCAGCTTATAAGGTTTCCCATCCTCAAACTTCTTTATCAGCAATTACCCCCATTGATTTCATATGGATTATTTAAACACAAATTACCTTCCACTAGGCTTGATGCACAACATAGATTCAAAAAAAAAAAAAAAAAAGAGGATAATTAATCCAAGAGTATGAAACACACATGTCGCACGAAATACAGCACGTACAAAGGGCTCAACAAATTAGCCTCATTCCTAACATAAGTGCTATACAGGTATTTCTTTTTTTAACTCTTAGAATTGATGTGCTAGTTTGATTCTTTTGGACTTCCAACACCTGACACTACCAACCTATTAAGTTTCATTATGCCTCACCTCATCACTAACACTGCTCTTAAATCAGAGTAAAGCAATAATCAGGGAAAAGGACATTAAAAGTGCCATAACTTCCATATGGTGCTCATTTTAGAACCAAAACTTTTTGCTATATCTCTTAATGCCAAATCAGAGAAAAAACAATCACTTAAGTGTCTCTAGCTATAAATTCTGGCAATTCGTCCCGTGTGGCTTTCTTATTAAAAAGGAAGTCCAACGTAGACGATGGCCTGGCCTTAAAACTCATTCTCTCTCTCGTTCTCTTTTCTCTCTCTCATCCCAGTACATAGTTTGCTTGGCTTGAAGCTCAAGCTCTTAGGAAGACAGGATTAATCTTCAATGGCAACCAACCCGCTCCAAATGGACCCCAGAAGTTGTTTCTACAGCTCCAACTCCACCTTCTACAGCAAGCGCAACCTATTCCCCTTCCCCAATCTATACCAGGAGGGAAGCTGTAAATCACTAAGTAATTCTTGTTTACCTATGTTGAAATTTTCATTTGTTGCCTCACAAGCTGCCAATGGCTGCAAAAATTGCCAATGGAAGGACAGCCGAAAATACAATAGCATGTACATTTAGGCAAAGCCAGATCAAATTGATACCTAATGTTGAGCAAAAATTCTTAAATTATATATCCTTGAGAAAATTATTACTCTATTTGCCCATGCTAATTGTTAAAGGATGAAGAATCTTACCAGATGACCAACGCCTTCTAATGTACGAAGCACCACACTTGGATCTACATTTTTATCCTGGCCGAAGCGTCATGTCAGCTTCTACGACCAACTACCCGCTCTTGCAATTATGTAAGACTTGGAATTGAGGAAAGTACGAAGCCCTGTCAAGGAAGACCTTGTTAAAAGAAGATAGTGATCGCAAGTATGTTATGTGTATCTCACAAAAAAATGCTAGTGTACTTGCTTACCTCTATTAAGGAAACATGGCTTGTCTCATTGTTGTAGCTTAAGAATTATCACATCATTATAATCGCAAAATAATCCAATCAACATCAATATACCATGGATCACAACTGCAACCCACATTTGTTTCGGGTAATTTTGGTTGCGTTTCCAATGAGTCACACTCGCGAATTTCCAAATACACTAAATCCAACACTTCAAGTCCCCGAATCTGAGTTAGTTTCTTGCAATCTTTTACCACTAGATCATGTAACTTCTCACATCCCGACAAATCTGGCATAGTCTCAATTTCTTTGCATTTTATGATCGTTATATGTTTTAGAGATCTTGATTCCTCAAGCCCGGGAATCTCTGTAACAGAGCAACCTATCAATGTGAAAAACTCTAAGTTTTCAAACTTCGATAGATTTGGTAATTTTTCTAGGGATTTGCACCCTTTTATATATCTACTTCGACAAGACAAGAATCCCTCGAGGCTCTCAACATCACGTAGATTGCGACAACCATTGATATTCAACTCTTTCAGGGTTGTGAAGCATGATAGGTCAGGTAATCTTTCAATGGACTTACAAGAAGAGATATCTAATTCCTCCAACAACTCCGCCTTATCAAGACCTCTTATTTCGACTAGATTGTAGCAAGAGTCAACCTTTAATTGCTTCAAACATACCAATTCTGGAAGGATCAGGTTCTTGATGGACCTGCAGCTAGATAAAACTAGCTTTTCCAACTTTTTCAGGGTCGCGAAGCTTGGTAAGTCAGGAATTCTTTCAAATGACTCACAATAAGAGATATCTAATTCCTCCAAAAACTGTGCCTTATCAAGACCTTGTATTTCAACTAGATTGTTGCAAGAGTGAACCTTTAATTGCTTCAAACACAAGCCAGATAAAACTATCTTTTCCAACTTTTTCGGGGTCACGAAGCTTGGGAAGTCAGCATTTCTTCCGATGGACCGATAATCAGAGATATCCAACACCTCTAACAACTCTGCCTTATCAAGACCTCGAATTTCAACAAGATTGTTGCAAGAGAGAGCATGTAGTTGCTTCAAACACTGTAATTTCGGAAGGATCAGCCTTTCAATGGACTTGCACCTACATATATTTATTGTCTCCAAGAACTCTAATTTACCTTGGCCCTGAATTTCAACTAGATTATCGCAATCTTCAATGTCCAATCCTTTCAGACGATTCAATTTTGAGATGTCGATTCTTTCAATGGAATTATAGCGTTTTATTGACAACTCTTCCAAGTACTTGAACTCGTCAAACTCATGCAACATCAGCTTAGGACAGGAGTCAACACAAAGTTTCAAGAGGTTTGAGGGAAGCTCCGGGATGTACTCAAGTTCATTGCATCCATAAAGATGAAGTTCTTCTAGGTGTTTTAGGCAAGAAAGCTGAGGCAATCTGCGAATCGGGTAGTAGACATGAATATATGTTAAGCCGGAAAAAAGCCCTAGCAACAATCGGAGCTCCTTATAGTATCCGTGAAGGATATTGAGAAGAGAATGTTTCTGCATGCTATTTGGCAGTTCAGATTTGAATGTGCAAATGATATTGAAAAGCGAAGGAAAATTTTCACGGATTTTTTCTTGAAATATTCCTCTTGCATTATCGCAGGATTTAAAAATTAGCCTCCGCAGTTTTTCAAGACTTCCAATAGCACTGGGGAAGTCTTCAATCACAGAATGACTAATGTCCAAATACTGCAAATTCGGTAATTTCCCAATTGAGATAGGGATTTCTCTCAAAAACTTGCTATGGCTTAGATCAACTTCTCTGCGAAAACTGTTCCCCTGGAAAGTAGTGAGTACTCCCAATTGTAAAGGACTTGAGCGATAATGTCGACGATGAAGATGCCAACCGAAATAATCAGAGAGGTCAAGGTATTCTAGAGAAGAAAGATTCTCAATTGAGTAAGGGAGTTTCTCCAGTGACCAACATTCGGAGAGGTTAAGATGTTGGAGAGAAGAAAGATTCTCTAAGTTAGGGATATCTCTCAATGACCAACACCCACCTAGGTCGAGGTGTTGGAGAGAAGTAAGTTTCCCAATTGAAGGGATTCCAACCAACAAGCAACATTTCAAGGCACTTAGTTTCTTTAGCATCGTCAGAGAACTGATTGACAAAGGAATCTCTCTAATAGTGGTGTGATCTAAAAGAAGTTCTCTTAGGTTTTGCAATTCACCCACTTCCTTTGGTAGCTCTCTGATAGAGTAACAGTCTCTCAAGTCCAAGGAACCGAGGCTCTTGACTTTGCCAATAGAAGGGCAGACTTTCTCCAGTTTACGACATTCCCTCAAGATAAGAATCTCCAACTTTGTGGAAGCTGAGAAATTAGGAGTACCTTTTAAATGATCACTACATGAAAGGTCGAGAACTCTTACTCCCGTTGCCTCCTGTACAAAGGAGAATAAGTTGTCAAAAAAGGAGTTTAATGGACAAGACAATATAAAGCAAAGATCACATAGAATGGTTTTTTTTCAATCTTACCATGATTAAACTCCATCCGTTCCAATCCTCTGTGAGCTTGTTTCGTGACAAATCTAGCATCACTAGTTTAGGTAGATGTGAAATAACTGCCAAAGAAGACATGTTGGGTTCAACGCCTAACCACCAAAGCCATCTTAATTCGGAAAACAATTCATTGAAGTCTCCACTTAAAGCCTTCCGATGCAATTGACGGAACCTTGAGCTTGGTAAGGTTTTAAACAGTTCACTTGTGTATGTAGAGGGACAGCCATGGAGGCAATAATGTCCGATAATGTGGACACCTGAAGGAGACCCCTGCATATCAAATCAATCAATTGAGTGTCTAAATTGACTTTTTATTTTTTATTTTTGGTTTTCAAAATCCTAGACTTACACAATTTGTCATCTTTTTACCTCTCGCTATGCATAAATGTTGACATTTTAACTCACATATAATATATTGATAATCTTTTGAAATTTAAACAATATTTTAAACAAAAAGAACAATGCTTCTTGCTTTAAAAAATTGAAGACGAAACATGTTTTACCTTCTGCTTTTTCTGAATCTTGTAATGTATGAACTTTGACTTTTATCCAAGGTGAAATACGGGAAACTTTTAAAACATACAAATGTTAAAGAGTGCCCATGGATAACTTAAGTAGCTAAGGAAGAAGCCGATTCTCTCAATTAGTGTTTAATCATTGCTTTTAAAAATGAAACTTTTCTTGTCATGTATGTTCAGAAGGTGATAGTATCTAAATAATATTTTAGATTTAGATGGGAATTGGAAAAGAGTTGGTTTTAGGCCAACTAAAAATAAAATAATTGACTTCCTTTCTTGGTGTTATTGTTAGATTAAGATTTCTAACATTTGGAACAATAGGTTGTTGTTGCAGGGCAGTATCTTTTGGCAAACTCTGCCAGAGGAGAGTTTCTGGAGGAATCTACTCGTGTATTTTACCAAAACAGAAGAGTGAAGATACGTATGTCCGTTTCCTGAGACTGGCACCGTTTCTTTTTGCATAAGTCAAAAAGTACCGCTTCACTTCGTTGCTCAAAGAGATCATTTATTTAGTAGAAGATGGTGATCATTTAATTACTAAAAGATGGTGACAAAATCCCAGACGGCTAATACTTTTTATTTTTCCCCCGAAAGTTTAGCTGATCAGTGACAGTATTCGATAACGTTCAAGCACCAAAATTTTCAAAGAGCATTTACTCCAAACACACAAAACTCTACTTAAACTTTTTTATTGGATTAGCGTCCCGAGCTTGATACCAAGGCTGAGATGTCCATGACAGAGGTCGCAAGTAGCCAAAGCTACTGGTCAGTGACGGGGCCTCCAGCAAGACTCAACCAATCACACGAACGGCTTAGCAGTGCGATTCTCGATCAAAGCGGGCACCCAGCCATGCTCGGTTAAGCACCAAGGAGCCATATCTAGTGAGTTGTTTTTTCTTGGGAGTTCATTCTATGGTAAAGTTCTTTAGGATTCACCCAAAGCAAAATAAGGTGCGGTTGATCGTTTTTTGAAAGATTTGGCTGAAATTTCTGAGAGGCAAGCCTACGCAGCCGGTTTAGTGATTAAGGAACGTGCTAGTGCATGTAGATTATCCTCATTATATTTAATTCCTTGCTCCATTAAGTACAGATAATTCCCTGTTTGAACTGTCCAGTCGGACTTAATTAAGCCTGTGTCTCACCTGGCAAAGAGAGTGAGTGGAGTATTCCACCGTTATGGAACTTATATAGCTGTCAGTACCTACTTTTGTCAGATAGGTTTTCTAGACGTATGTTAATGTAAATTATTGGCGTTCGATTTTAGCATGGGCATGCTTCTTAAGAGGTGAATTAGATATTACAAATTAGTATTCACTTTAATAACATGCATTTCTAGAGCAAAGTAATTTCGAGCCAGTGATGCCCCCACTTGAACTATTCAAGAAAATGCATTTGTGACACGTAAAAGCAAAATTTGACCCAGAAATGGTATTATTTTTGTAATTGGAGTTTGCTTGATGTCCACAATACTCTAGACACGTGCTATTTGCGTGTTCTGTTGACATTATGCTTAGTTTTATGACACTTTGTAACTTAAATCTTAAAAATAAGAAGAGAATGGTGATAAGGATTGGGGATGATACTAAGGATTGGGGATGATACGAAGTGTTGATGAAGAGAATATTATTTAACTGTTAAAGATGTGGGACGTGTTGGTTAGAGAACAAGGACGTGTTGGTTGGAGAACAAGTACCGTACAAGAGTGAGAGTTCACTCTTTTGCCACACTTTTTATTTGTAGGAGAATCCTTATATAATAGTAAAATTGGATGGGACCTAATCTGAGACAAATCTCATTTTTTTTTATAATTATGGTATTATGTTATATTAGATATTGACTAAACATGACAGGTGTGATTCACACCATTTATGTTGGATTGAGTCGATGACACCAATTTAAGTTTCAAATGAAGAACTATTCTTTCTTTAAAAAGAAGCAAAGCACATGTTACATAAATATATAAATATATAAATATATATATATATATATATATATATATAGATGGTTAATATAAATATATATTTATATTAACCATCTTTAGATATGGGCAGTGGTGATTAATAATGGTTTTCAATTTTAAGAGGTGAATGACGAAAATAACCCATGGATTCAATACAGATTAGGATACTACAATTATATATCTTCACGCTAAATTTATTCACGTTAGTTTTTGCGCCTTTGCATGGCATGGGTTCATGACTAGTTGACTTTTATAATTTCACGTGAACTTTTGTTAGAACGGTATTTGCTCCAAATTGAAAGCATTATCTTGTTTTTATTTTTATTTTATTGGAATGCTATGTATTGGCCAAGTACAATCATAGAAGAGAAGATACAATAGTGCAAGAGATATATAGTACATCAAAAAAATTAAAATTATCAACCCATCAACATAACTTGAAAGTGCAATTTTTTTGTTAGTTTCTTCGAAATATTAAGAATAAACCGAACCATCAAGACACAAGTTTGTTTTGTGAAATAAGAACTTTCACAAACTCGATGAAACCAAAGATAGACTTTTTTTTTTTTTTCGGTTAGGTTCAATTTTATAGTTTGACTCGTTTGTCATCGTTTGTACTTTGTATAGTAACTAGTGAAAAACCAACTATGAATATAATTTCTCTTAAGTTTGTTTGCGGGAAAAATCACTAAATCTTGTTGTAATCATCATCTCACGCCATCTTTCATAAATTGCAATCGTACATTAATTCTACTGAATATTACATAGAAAAAAGATCAACAGATATTTTACCAAAATGAATCGTAGAAACAGGATATAAATAACTTAAATGGTCAAGATAAGTGGGAATGAGTCCCATAAATATTTCATTTTCCAAATTACTTTAACGTCCCTCACATCTTCCATTTTTCTTTAAATTTTTTCCTGAACTAATTAGATCTTTCAAAATTTATCTCTGTTCAAACAAATTCTGACTTTTTTTTGGTTCATTTTTTAGGCACCCATATGGTGTGCTCTTTGTGCTAATGTTAAGAACAGATATTGAATCAACAAAAGAGTGTGCTCTGTATAATGGTATGTGTGAACTATTTCATTTTAGATCAAGAAAATAAAGCTTTTTCCTTTGCCCAACATCTCTTATTGCTAAGGCTAATTCCCCGCCATTGACCAGTCATGAACCTACTAGGCTTCCCCAAATGGACAATATATAATAATGAATGACATGAACATTGACAATCTAAGTAAAAGCTAAAATTAGTTTCAAAATTGACTTCACGCTGACAATTGAATACAGTTTTTAAAAAAAAAAAAAGGTACCGATATAATAATAAACGCGACATTTCTTCTAAATAGTCAAGTTTATCTAGTGGTTTTCGGCAAAAAAAAGGGTGCTGTCCCAAAAATATAAACAATATAAAAAAAATATGGAGAGGAAAGAAATATTTATTAAGAAAAGCTAAGGAGCGGACAACAGAATTGAATGAAGCAAGGAAAGGAAAATATGAAAATCCACTCATTGTCAAACACCTAACCTAATCCATAACCACTGAGGGTTCGCCCCAGTGGCCACCCTTCTAACTTGGAAGGAAGAGGTAGAGGGTTCAAATCCCCACCTTCTCAAGGGGGATTAGGGTGGGGACAATTTCATTTCAAAAATGAGTTTCGACTCCCACACCCGTAAGGAGGCAAGACAAAAGTCTGAGAGTGAGTGTTAGAGTAAAATTAGAGTAGGACTGACCAAAAAAAAAAAAAAAAACCTAATCCATGAGATGAACAAAGTCAACGTGACACAACCTTAAAAGCACAGTAAGGATTTTCCTTATATAATTCTTAAGGAGATTTTTGCCATTATATGTATTAAGGGGAAAGAAGAATGAAAAGAGATAGATATAACTAGTAGAGGAACAAGTATTTTCATAATCAAAATGGAAAAAAAAAATGTATAAAACATTGATTTCCTAATTCATAGGAGCACCAAAATACAATCGACCGTACAAGAAAGCAAGCACATATGATAAGTGTGAATTTTTTTTTTTTAAATGAAACTTATTTGCTTAATAGTTAGTTATTACAATTGGCACATATTGTTCAATATTGTTTTGAACCAAAAAATATTCACTTCTTTTTATCTATGATGTATATGCTTTATCTTTATTAATTATTATAGTCTTTCAGATTACCAATAATTTCAACAAGATATAATATTACATGCTTTTAGTGAACAAGATTTTTTATGTAGAATCATCGTTAAGAATCTTAAATTGAGTGTAAATTAAGTTTTTGACAAATCTGATTTATATCAATAAATTTGAATTGAATAATGTAACTTTTTCATCCTTGGGACACTTATAATTCAATTACCGTCACAATTCATCTACGATGGACATGAATGGATATATAAATAGAAATTTTTCAAAAAGATGAGGACCGTATGCTCACACTAGATAAAAGATTAGAATAGATCAGACTAAATATATGAAATTATGAGAAAGAGGGAAAGAAAAAAGGAGTGCCATATGTTACCTTTAATATCAGTTCCTTTGGGGAGACTTCTTGATCGACCCATAGTTTCAAACATCTCTCAGGCAGTTGTCCTTGGTAAAAAATTCTCCTTCCAAGGTCTCTTAGTTGATCGTGCATCACAAACTCACCCCAGTATCCAATTTTTATCAAGCACCTCAACGTCAACTCTTCAATTCCTAGATATGGATAAAAGTCACAGCCCTCCCACATGTACATGGCATATTCTCTGTCTTTGCCGTCTTTGCCGATGAAAAAGCAAGCAATATCGAGAAAAATCTGCTTATGTCCTTCTTCTAATGCATCATAACTTATCTTCAATATCGCTTGGACATCTTCATGTGGTCGTTCTTTCAATTGCTTCAACATATCTTTCCATACATTTTGATTTGTTTTCTTAAACAAGTATGAACCAACCACCTCAAGAGCTAAGGGTAGCCCACCCATGGTGGATATGATTTCACGAGAGATATCCTCAAAATCGGCTGGAGAATGGTCCATATGAAATGCATGTCTCTTAAATAAAAGCAAAGAATTCACCTCATCCAATCTTTTCAATTCATATGGGTAGTCTACCTTGAATTCAGATTGATCAAGAATAGCTTTGTTTCTAGTTGTAACAATGATAATACTTCCACTCATAAACCAGTTATGCTCTCTGGCCAAAGCATCTAGTTGCTTTTTGTTATCTATATCATCCAGAAGAATGATAACCTTTTTTCCTTTGAAATTAGATCTGATCAAACTAATTCCATGGTCAACATTCCGAATTTCACATTCGATTTGAAGTACTTCCTCAATTAGTTGATTTTGTAGATAAGGAATACCATTGTATTGAGCTGTTTCTTGAATATTAGCAAGGAAGCTATGATGTACAAATTCATCTAACAACTGGTTGTAGATTGATTTGGCTAGAGTTGTTTTTCCGATCCCACCCATGCCATAGATTCCAATCATTCGAGCAGCATTGGTAGGAGTGGCTACCCAATTCCTAATTTTGCTCACATGATCCCCAAATCCAACTAAGTACTTAGTAACATCAAGCTGAAAGTCTTGTTGCAATTTGCTTAGAACCTTTTTGACCACTTCTTCCACTAATTCTCCTTCACGCCTGTCAAACAACAAAATTCATTGATAACTACCTGATTATACTTAATCTCATCCAAAGACCAGCATATATTTGAGGATGCACGGGGCCAATTAACGTGCAAGCTGTTTTGGATTTACGCATAACAATGGGGGGGAGATGGAGTAGCGGTCATTCCAATTTTTTTTACCCTATCCTTTTATGCCAATAAATCGATCTTGTTGAAATAAAATAAGGTGGTGTACCTGGGTCAAGAAGAGTCTTTCAAACTATAATGTTCATTATAACGATTGAGGTTGTTGCCCGTTCAAAGATAGGTCCAAATTTTTTTTTTTTTTTTGGTTAAAAAATTCTAGGAGGAGTGGAGGCTATCCCAAGATTGCCTACCAATGAGGGTTACTGGCATTGGAAATCAAGCCTAAACATGGTAAATGGGAATTTTCCAACCCTTCTCAGCCGAGCCAACCCGTTGGCATAATGAGGTCTAATTTATCTGGTAGCGATCAAGACCCAGCATTGGAGTCCATTATAGGCATATTATTTGGTGATTGATGCTATTGCCTGAAGGGGTTGTTTCTTTCTTTTTTGGCTTTGTGTTGGAGACAAATGTAAAATTCTTGGGCACTACGGGATCTTTGGTTTAAGTTGTCGTTCGTTTACTTTCACGAGATCTTGGGAAATACTAGTGTTTGCTAGTCTTCGACCCATTAGGGTTGTTTATAGGGACATTTTGGGGATCTTTTCTGAGCTTGCAATGCAAGTAATACATCTGCATTTCATTGGTTTTGCGTGAAGAGAACATATCAAAGAAAAAGGAAAAGTTTCCCAGCCAAAAAAAAAAAAAAAAAGGAAGAAAAGTTCTGTGACATACCCGTTAGCAAATTTCTCAGACTCCCACACTTGTAAGTCACTCACTTCTTTAAGTGCTTGTGGCCCTTTCTGGATAACCTTCTCATCAAAATACTTCTGACTCGAACGGAAAGCATCCCCAAAATTTCCTTTTAGATACCGCACATCTGATGGTTTAACTTTGTAAAAAATTGGCAACACTATGTGTGACCTACTATTCTTGCAGTCCATCATATGGATGAGCTCAAGAAGGCACCATTTGCTAGTAGCATAATTTTCAGAGATGATGGGGATCGAAATCTTAGATCGTGAGATGGCACCAAGAATTTGTGAACTAAAATTCTCACCAATTGGTATGCTCTTATCGTCCTTGAACACAAGAATAGGCACAGTCCCTGTATTGACCAGTCTATTGTAGAGATGGTCGGTGAATTCCTTATGAGTATCTAAGCCTCTAAAGCTCAAGAATACGTCGTATGCATCGTGACCTTGTCCTGTGAGTTTTGGAGAGATGAACGAAGAAGTGGATGCTCCCTCGGTGCTCTCTTTCTGTGCTGTCTTTCTCTTTGTCTGACTTTGCCCTTTGTCCATGGCGATCTGAGAGGGAAATGCTGAAAGAAGTTCGTGCTCCTGAGAGAGAGAGAGAGAGGGAGGACACGGCCTTCAGTTGGGGTGACCAACGTGGCTTGACTGCAGAAGATTAGGTGATGGCCCCTAAAAAGTAATTAAACAAAAAAGTCGAATGCCAGTGCTCCTAGCTACCACGCCTAATCGACTTCCTCAAAACACATGGTATAACGACATAAATTTGTCTATGATATTTCAAGACAGATTCTTTTAGTTCACACCTAAAACATTGAAATTATGTAGGAGATACCATGGAACCATCTTCCACCAAATATAAACTCCTACGACATCTTACCCTTATAATAGTCTTCGACCTTACTCTTACTATTTTTAGCCTAATATACAAACAAACCTCATTATCTTCACCACCTCATTTTCCCAACCCTTTCTACTAACCCCATTTTGGTTGGCCAAACTAATATGGTGTCATGTAATTGTTGCCCAGTGGACATCATTCTCCAGATGCGTGCACTTTCCTAATTTGAGAAAATTTCCATCAATCATGATTTAATTGGCAGGATTCAAGTTTTAGGCATTGCTCATATGTAAAATTAACTAAAACTAAAATATTAATTGAGGAAAAAATTTCATTTGTTTGGCTGTTTAAATTATGAAGGAAGTTGATGAAAATGATTTTAAATTGAGGGGAAATATTTCCTTTTGGGCCGACATTTTATTTCTTTCTAAAAGTGCATAGAAATGAAAGAAGATACTGACTAGGGCTTTTCTAAGAGTATTTCCCTGAAAATGTGGGTCCAAAAATTTTTCAATTAACCTGTACGTTAATTTTAGGGCCTTTAGTGTGATAAAAGAAATATTTTTAAATTTCTATGCTTTTAAATATCCTCTTTTGGACCTCATCCTCTAGTCAAGTCAACCTCGTTGGCTTGATCCAATCACGAACAACGTGTACATTAATTTTTCAATTAGGCTATAAAGAACCGGAATCTGTGTACAAGTATATTGCATTCGACTAAAAACATAAGCATACGTTTGGTTTTTATTTGGTTATAGAAAATCAGAATTTGATAAATCATTTAAATGTTAATAATTGAGTTGAAACAGAATTAGATATGCTTGAAAGAAGTCAAGAAAGGACTGAGCTAGTAATTATGGATGTGATTTTATATTTAAATTATGTTTAAAATTGTCATATATTTAATGAAGTTGGAAATGTGAGGTAGGGATAAACAAATGCTCATGGTTATTTATCTTTTACTTATTACACTTATTACACGCCAACACCACATGCTATAATTCCATGTATAAATACTTTATTTTGAACTGGTATACCACGACCGAGCTTTTCATTTTAAATCTTCAAATCTTAAACATTGATTGATATCTTATCTGTAAAACTAAAGCTATAAATTTGTTAGATAGCATCAAACGGAGGAGCAGATTCCCTCAGTGCACTCTTTTTTATGCACTCTTTTTCTTCTTAGTGAGATGTTTGAATGCAAGCATATAGACGCAAGAAGCACCGCAAAGGAACCGATCTGAAACGAAACGGTGCAGCCCTCTGTTTGCCTTGCTCTGACTTTGCCCCTTCTCCACGTTAGTCTAACCGATTAGAAATGACACAGAATTGTACGGATTCGGTGGAAGCAGGAGGAGAGAAGAAAGGAAGTAAAAGGAAGCTGCTGAAGAAAATTAAGAGACGACCAAGGTTTGAAACAATGACGTTGAGTGCTTGTCCCCATTTTTGTTGGAGGGCCCACCTTGAAAATATCACCGCAAAGCTTTTTTTTCTTCATCTAAATGGAAGAAGATTAGGATTATTGACTAAATTCATGATAAACCAGGTTAAATTGATTAATCACATTTTGAAGAACGAATTTATTGTTTGTAATAAGAAGTGTAAGAAATGAGTGTTATAAAGTTAGGTGAATCTCTTAATATGCACGTATGGCTCAATTTATGTGATCATTTTCACGTGTGTGTTATAAGATATTTTTCTTCCTATTGAATATCATGTAAAAGGTATCAAGTTAAAGAAAAGATCATAGATAGATATATGTGAATATGGATATTGATTGACACGGGTATATAAGTCATATTATACTGTTGAATAACAAGCCCTCGATTATCTACTCTATTCTATTTTAAAAGAATTCATGTATTTGGGAGTTCCTACAATTAAGTAAATCAAGATTTTACCATGACTGCAATTTTAGAGAGACGTAAAAGTGAAAGAAGTCATCATAATATGGATTTTGGTATGTTTTGTATTGTGATGATTGAAACTATCATGAGTGGAGAGCAGGTAGAAAGTAGCAATATAGATTTCATTCTTTGTTCAAAAAAAGCAGCAATAGAGTAAAAAATGCTCAAACCTTGGCATATTAACTCATTCAACTTTTCAGTTAACTGACTCCGTCAATTTTCAAAACTCTGAAGGAAGAATGAGTTAGAGGCGAAGCAAATGTACCTCTTAGGATTATCTTGTCCAATAATTCAAGGAAGACAGCATATTATTTGTCTAGAATGTTCTATAGGGAGCCAAAATTGTCGAATAAAATCCAATTAAGAGAATAATTACTTTTATGGGTGATTGGTTATAGTGTGTAGATTCCGAAAAAAGACCTAAAACCTACCCTCTTAAAGCCTGTTTCCAATTTTCGAAATTGAAAATCAAACCCCTTGATCCCCGAATTGGCTGCAAACTGGCCTGCTACTTTTTCTTTTTCTGTTTCGTTTTTTGTTTAATTTATCTTAGACCTTCATAGACAAAGAAACCTCACGACCCATCAAAAGACGGTCCCTGGTTTGAGGTGAATACTGGCAATTTTGCGCGCAATAGAATCTAGCGTGCTGGCATTCCAACTCATTCTAGCTTAATAAAGGATGGACAATGAATTGTGATGTAAACGAACAATGAGACAGAGAGGCCACATGATTAGTCACATCTAAAGTCGAAAGCAAAGGCTTCCCTTTTCTACAGAAGTCGATTATGAGCTGGAGCTGCTGACACACCACATTAGCAGCCTCCCACATTAGACAAAAAAAAAAAAAAAGGCCCAATACACGTTACACACTAGTTCGGCCACAACAAATCAACAAAAATGACACGCTAATAAGAGATGAAAAAGCGGTTACCTTCCACGAGCAGAGAAGCGAAGAGAGGTGCAAGGTCGGAGAGAAAAGACCCTAAACAAGCCTCAGCGAGAACTTTTAAGAGGGAAATGAACAAAGAGAGCGAGCGAGGACTGTAGATGGTAGCGTTGAACCGTTCTGCAAGAGAGAGGACGGATGTAAAAGGTTCAGAAAGATCTGCAATAAATGTGATGACCGTGATTTTGAAAAAGTCGATGGAATTTCACATGTTATATTGTGCATGCTTTTAAGGATGTTAGATGTCATGCAATGAGTAATAATCAAATATTTTTATTTTCTTCTATCAAAATGTAATGAACCATCCGGCTCATCTGGAAAAGTAATGCAGAGAGATAGAATTACTTGGATGGGCTTTAATGTCTAAAAAGGAGTTACCTTAAAGCACGTCAAGCCGTGTCCGAGCCTCAAAAGCAGCACAATTATGAGATCTCACCTTCACGCCTCAATCAAGAGCTATCAAAGCCAGATATCTCAGAGCGAAAGACCAGCGTCTCAAGTGACTTACGGTGATTGGCGTTTCTGCTCCTGGGTCACGAGCACACACGTGGTTCGCCGGTCCCGTGCGGTGGTTTGCCGGTCGGAAAGAGGGAGGGCAGAGAGAGGGAGGGAGGTCGCGATCCTGTTCATCGGAGAGAGAGAGGGAGGCGCAAAAAAAGAGAACTCAGCAAGCAATTCAGAAGCAGAGATATCCAAATTATATTCATTAGAGTAAAGAAAGACCGATCCTTTGCCGCTAATTGGCAGCCTCAGCAAGCAATTCAGAAGCAGATCAGCAAGATCAGAGAGCAAACCGAGAGAACAAGGAGAAAGGAGGCATCAGAACATTGCACAGAAGCCTAATCAGCTCAGTGCGAGAATCAAACAACTAGACCCCGAAGCTCCCAAAAAAGGCCAAAAAAAAAAAAATCTAAAATTGAGCTGCCGATAGCACAGTCCCCCGCCGCAGGTGCTGCCAAATCGGGAACGAAATCCACGTTCTCGAGCCCAAAATGGTACCGACCGAAGCACCAAAGCACGCACACGGCACACATCACCAAATCAAGCGTTCAAAACAGCAACAGCCGAACGCCAAAACACGGACGCCGAGCACGCACCTCAGCTCGAAACGGGAGACCGAATTGCGAGAACCAGGGGACGAGCGAGAACGATTTATAAGCGCAGCAAGAGAGGAAAGAGAAAGAGAGAGAGAGAGGCAGAGAATGAGGAAAAGGAATAAATTACGGCAGAAGGCAAAGGGAGAGAGAGAGCTGATGGGATCACCTCTCGGGCATCTTTGCCGTGCAAGATCCTCCAAAGCCTAACCCGCCTCCCCTCCCGAATATCTCCTCCCCCATTCCTCTCCTCTTCCCCGCATTGCACGTCAGCATCGGCATCTCGCTGCCATCGAGCACATGATCTCCTCCACCGGAGGAAGCAAACCCATCCAAATTCCCCCCCCGCCGTGGGACCGTCGCCTCCCCCCTCCGCGCCCCTCCTCGTCGCGATCCTGTTCGTCGGTGGTTCGTCGGTTGCTCGCAGTGGTTCGCCGGTCGGAAAGAGGGAGGGCAGAGCGAGTTTTCTCCTCCTTTAGAGAGAGATGAGTGCACCAAAGGCGAAGTAGGCTAACTCAGAAACAGAAAAAAATTTGAAAATTTGAAGTGCTTGCGCATGCGGTTGCTTCCAACTGCTTTTATGGATTACGCGTTAGATTACAAAATAGTTTTCCATTGAAATCAGTACACAAAACAGTACAGATGTGAATTTTTTACTGGAAATATTTAAATTTTCTATCATTTTCCAGAAATTACAAAATTGCCAATTTTATGGAAAATAGTTTGATGAACATCAGAAAATTCTCTAAATGATCTGCTCTGTTCAAATAAATATTCGCTGTTGACAATTCGGTTCATAACCTTTGAATGGCTCTGAGCAATCACCGAAGAGAATAGACTAAAATGATTGATATTTGGGAAATTTAATTTCTATCTGTTTTCTGGAAATGAATTATCTTCTGCGAATATTGAGTATTTTGAATGTTTCACGGCCTAAAGTAATTTTGGACATAGACCCCCCCCCCCCCCCGGGAAAAAAAAAAGAAAAAAAGGGTAATTTTGGACCATTTGGATACGAATTGGGCCATGGACTTTAAATCAGGTCTAGAAGGGCATTTTCGTAATTTTGTTGAAATTGTTTTTCGACCCAAGTTAGTTTAGTCGCTAATTTCAAGAGTGCAATTTCAGATAACTGGCTGTAAATTATGTTTAGGGGCCGAGGAAATGTGTGGTTAGCCTATGTTTTCGTGGCAAAGTGCATAGCATGGTTTATCAAAAGGAAAATCCGATGTTATGGTATGGTACGTAATTTGCGAATTAAGAGAAAAATTAAACAATTTACACTTTCATTATAAAAATTTACATTTTCAGTACAATTTACATTTTCTCTTGCGATCTTTTATTTTTCTCGAAATATAGTTTCACTTAAATTTGCACTCCATCGAAGTCCCACTTCGTGCACTTTGTGCGCGAGGTATAATTGGCACAATTTTTGTTTTCTTTGACCCTTTGTATGGTTGATTTAACAGATTTGGAGATAACAATTTAAATTTGTCTTTTGTTGAAACGATTTGTCCTCTTTAATTTTGTCTCAAATGTCCATCAATATAAAGAGATCAACTTTACAAACATATCATTTATTTTCTCCATGTTTTTGAAAGTGCTAAGAAATTAGTTTCTCACAAAATAACAAGGGGAGGCGTTTGCAATCATGCACATTCCTTGTTCCATGATGGACATGATAGGTGTGGCTGCTACTTATCGATAGAAATAACTTGAGGTTATCGACAAGCTGCCCCCACACTTACATTTTTCAATTGCAGCATGCCAAATTCGAAAGAGAAAAAGAAGTAAACTCATATGTAAAGACAAATTAGAATAGTCAGTGGTTATAGTAAAAGAGAAAAATGCATATGGTTTGAAATAAGAGTCGTAATTCAATTGCGAAATCGGCAACAATGAAGAGGAATCAACCACGGCCTTGTCCAATGATGACAGCAGCTTTGCTCACTTTCAAGTTTTCCATTGAAACTAGAACAGAACATAGTACAATTGTGAATTTTTCATAATGTCTGGAAAACATTTGAATTTTTTGTCATTTTCCCGAAATTATGAAAATTGAAAAATATAATGGAATAATTTTCTGGACATCCAAAAATTCTCTAGTTGATATGATTTGTTCAAATAAATATTTGTTGTTGACAATTCTGATTAGTAGCCTTTGAAAGGGTCTGTGCAATTATTGAAAAGAACAAACTAGCATGATCGATATTCAGAAAAAAAAAAATTAGCTTTTAACTTTTTTAAAAAAAAAAGGAATTATTCCTGCAAAAATAAAGTATTTTGGATGTTTCATCGCTTTATGTAATTTTATACAATTGAGATACGAAAGGACCGATGGACCCAAAATTGGGTTTAGAAGGGTATTTTCATAATTTTATCCAACGAGCTTTTTGGCCCAAGAGTTCAATCAATCATTATGGTCTCTAGTCAAAGGTAATGTTTTGAAACATTATCGAGGTAAAAGGGCCAGCATGCGATTCCATCAGGTTTAACCGATCCAACCATTCATACCGATTAGTTTGAACAAGAAAAAGTAAAAAAAAAAAAAAATTAGCAATATACATGATGATGATTTTGGAAAAGTTGAGGGAACCTCACATGCAAAATTTTGTATGCTTTAAAGGATGTTAGGTGTTATGCATTGAGTAAAAATTAAATGTTTTTTCTTCAACCTATCAATTGTCATAGATTGGAGAATGAAGGTCGAGCTTGCCTAGAGGATGCAAAGATGAAATTATTGTGATGGGTTTTTTTAGTGTTTGAGAATAAATCACCTTGAAGCAGATCAAGATGTGTCTGAGTCTTGAAAGACAATACAATTCGAGGATCAGCTTCACGCCTCACACTGGAGCTGTCAAAATCAGATCTCTCATAACAAAAGACGAGCGTCTCAAGTGATTTATGGTGATTGGCGTTTCTGCTCTTTCGGCACAAGCACTTCGGACTTTAAATAAAGTTTGACTTCTCACTCTTCCCCCAAAGGAGACGCGCAATCTTGTCTCGTGGAGGATTGCGTTTCTTTCACGCGGCAATTCGACTTCTTTTCAACCCTGACCTCTTTTTTACCAAGACCACCGAAACAAACCTTCCTTCCTCGAAATTGGCAAGACTTCCTCATTGTAGACTTTAAAGATATTTTCGTAGCTTCTCTGCAAGAGCCATGCAATCATTCCTCTCTCTCTTTTTTTTTTGGTCATAACGGGATCATCACTTTCGCTTGGCGACTTCCGCGAGGTGCTCATATTGGAAATTATTTCTTCTCTCGCCCCAAAAGATGAGCCAAAGATGCTTGGGATTCACGCAATCTTGTCTTGGATTGAAATCGAAAATGAAATCGAATTGAAAATTCATCTTTTTTTCAATTTGGCTCGATTTTTTATTTAATTAATGAAAAAAATTTCTTTTTTTTTTTCGATTGAGGTTATTTTGATTTGATTAATTGAACTAAACAATTCTCAACAAAAACGAAACGCGCAATTTAAAATCTCTCTTCTTCTCACTCTAGTAAGCATGGCAGAAAAAGGAAATCCGAAACAATCAAACCGGGTTTTGATTCAGGTCACGATTCGATTCAATTTAGCTACTCACCTTCTCAATTCGATTTAGTTTGAATTTCTTGAAAATCCAATTTGAACCGAACCCAATCGAATATTTGACGCCCCTATTAAATTACATGACTAGCCCTTACCTTTAGTTAGTTCACCTTATAATTGGACCACGTGGTTGTGCAAATCAAATTGAAGACGGGCAATTTTTCACTTTCCCTGCCCATTGAAACGAAAGTCTCTTTCTGCTATAGGAATTAAAATTAATCAAAAATCTATTTTGTAACTCATATATAATAAACTGGATGATAAAAAGTTAGCTAAGAGTTTAAATTTAGGTTTTTATAAATTTAAAGCTACAAAATCTAATTCAATATAAGTTTTTGAATGAGTCTGAACTACGTTTACATAATCCATATGGTCACAATATTCCAACTTTTTGTCTGAAAAGCATTTCATTTAAGGCTCCATTCGTTTCGCAAAAAATGTGAAAATATTTTCTAAAAAGCCACTTTCCTGAAAAATACCATATTACGATGTTCGGTTGAAATTTGAAAATAAACTACAAAGTATTTTTTTTTATCATTTGGTATGAAAAATTTGATTTAATTTTCCTCCGTGTATTCCTTTTAGTTTGTTTTTTTTTTAAATTGAATTTTTAATTTTTTTAATTTATTTATTTCCTTTCTATTTTTCTCTTTTTTCTTTTTATATTATATTTTTTCCACCTTCTTCTTCTTCAGCCGATCAATGGCTGGTGACTAGCCAAAGGTGAGTTCAAGCTCACTAGCCTCGGTCCTCACCAAATTGGCGAGCTAGAGGCTCTTGTTCCCCCCTCACTCACCAATCTAGTGAGCAACGAGCTCGAGCTTGCCAAATTCACGCTTGCCAATCTGACGAGGCCTAAGGCTCGCTTATGGCTAGTTGCCAACTATAGTTGTGGTTGACGATCTGCCAAAGAAGGTGGAAAAAAAAAGGAAAAAAAAGAAAAAAGAAAACTAATTAAGCAATTCGAATTTTTGAAAAAGAAAAAAAAAGAGAGGGGCTAGTAGGGTATGAGATAAGAAAGAGTGAGTGAGAAAAATGTAAGTTTATTTTCCATGAAATGAATATTAAAAAATTTGGAAAATATTTTCAAATTTATTTTCCATGAAGTGAACGTTACAAAATTTGGAAAATATTTTCCTGAACTCTACTGCGCCTCTTTCTAGGCTAACCTATGAACATTTGATCATGTTATCATATAGAAGCTATGGTGTGAGGAAGTCAAATTCGATTGAAAGTACCGTGATCTCCCAACCTCTTTAATCTTGCAATAACTTACAAATGGTCCCAAATTGACGATTTTGTATGAATATTGATTCTGACCAAAAGGAGAATATAACGCAATTGATATCGCTAAAGAGATACAGTAAGAGCAACATACCAGGAGAAATTTATCTTCACCCAATGGATGTTTGTTTAATAATAATAATAATAATAATAATAATAATAATAATAATAATAATAATAATAATAATAATAATAATAATAATAATAATAGCAGCAGCAGCAGCAAGAAAAAATCATAATAATTACAAAAACAACAACAGTGCATCCGAGAAATTTGAGAAAAAGCAGACAAAGAATCCAGAGGATAACTCTGAAGTGGAAGACAAAATCAAGATCTCTAGCATCTTATGTCGTCTGAAGGAATGATGCCTCTCGAACCCACAAACAGCCCGACCAAGACTTGTTATCTATGTTCTCCGTTTCTCTTCTCTTTTTCCTTTTGGTACGATAATTGCTTCCGGACCAGTGTCACTTTTGGTTTGAATATAAAATCCAAAACACTGTCGGTTCCTAAAGCATTTTTCTCTAAGCATGTTAGCTTACAGTTTGTTAAATAAAGCATATTTTCATGGACAAAAAGCCACCGTAGTATACGAACAAAAGAAGTTTGGACACGAAGTGACAAAACACAGCACCAGAGGCAACTTTTGATAACAATTTCTACTGAATTACTGGGGAAGACCTTTGAAGAGACCATACGAAGCTCTATGCCCACTATAAGGCCACATAGAAAATGCGTATTCTATTTAGGATTATAATTACCAAATACGTACTTGGGAGCAGTGGAGGAAAAAAAACGTTTATAAATGACCTTAATTAAGTGCTAACAGCATGTTAATTTCTATGTCCCTTCAGGAGTAAAGCTGACGTCGTTTTTTTTTTTTTTATATTTATTCACTAGAATTGTTCAATTAATTAAACAAAACTATAACCTAATAAGTGATTTTCAATGTACTTTGATGTAATATCTACCCACAAAAAAGGTTCTTATACTAAAACTAGACTAGTGAAAGCTTAGCTTTTAGCTCAACCTCAAGCTCAACTGTATAATCTCTTGTGCTTACGAGTGGACCTTAGCCTTCTTTTCATTAACTTGGGAGTTGGTTATGCCCCCAAACTCATGGGCACTATGTAAAGAACATTAAAAAGGAAAACAAAATTCAAGGAAAAGAATTAAACGATAAAGAAAAAGGACAGGACTATTTCTAGTCCTAGTCACCGGCGAGGCTTGACCTCACCCAATTACTGGCGGGGTTGCCGGACCTCGTTTCTGATTGATCGCGAGCCATCAATGAGGCCCGACAACTGACTAGAGGAGAAAGAAGAAGAAAAGAAGAAAAATGATTTGTTTCAAAAATTGTTCTTACGAATAAATAAATAACTCTTTTCTATTTTTTATTTTCGTTCCAAATCTATTCTCTATTTCAAGAAATCGAAAAATTAACAGACTTCACTTAATAAATTTCCATTTTTTTTTCTATTTTCAAGAATAAAAAAATAGAATTTTTGAGAATTGGAAGCATTATCAAACATGTCATAAATAAAGCTTTACTTCAGTCTCTTGCCCCCAAAGGAGACGCACAATCTTACAGAGGATGACGCTTCTTTTTACGAGGCACTTCTACTTCTTTTCAACCCTCTGACCAAGACCACCATTACAAACCTTCCTCCCCCGAAATTGCCAAGACTACCCGCTGTGATATTTTTGTTAGTTCTCTTTGTAATTGGAGCCCATCGCCACACCAATCCCGGTGGAGATTAACTTTTTTACAGGATACCATCTTTAAGAGGTACGGAATTATCTCCTTGTACTTGGCAACTTTTCTATTTGCAAGGTGTTGATATTGGAAATTACTTCTTCTATTATTGCCTTGGACGATGAGCCGGATGGGCTTGGGATACACGCGACCCTGCCGTGACTGCTCATCTTTGACCAGAAAATTTACTCCTTTACTCAATGAACCCTCCTCACCTTTTGCTAGTTCTCTTTGCATCGGGATCAGGTGGCTGCGCAATCCCATAGAAAATAGGTCGAAATTGTTTTTGCGTCTTGACGGGCGTGGGAACAAAAGGATCTTGATTAGTAGCCATCCTCGAGGAAGGACTATTGGACGCCCAACTCATAACTTCCCCCAATAATTTGAAATTATGGCATAGCACTTCTATTATTTGCCAATGCAGAATTTCTACCACATGGATGCACAAAAAAAAACAAAAAAACAAAGAAAAAGAAAAGGGCCGAAGATGCATACACTCTCCGAAGAAAAACAAATACATCGGGCGAAATAGCTTTCGACATACATATTCACAATGCAAAGTCAGATACCTTTCTTCGACAAGTTTCCACAGGAAAATCTATCAAAGAAATCATATATTGTGCGGCCACGGAGAGTTTTCTGAGTTCCTATACCAGTACTCTATGGTCTAGATGCATTTTCATATGGACGACTTTCTCATTTTCTTTTTTTTTTTTTATCAATTATTTCCTCATAACGTTCGGGTTCCTGTCTACTTAAATCGTAAATTATTGTCTATGTCCTCGTAAAGCGGCACTTCTAATCAGTTGCATGCTTTGTTCAATTGAACGATAAGATGATAAGCTAAGCATGAAAAGGCTAGTCACAAAAAGAAGACACTTTCAATTTCAAGGAGAAATTATTGATTTAGCTTCGTCAGCCGATTCACATGTTTAGAGTTTTATCCACTGGCTGAGTACGTAGTTCATATGCAAAACACAAAGAAAAACGCACTTCATATGTAAACCATCCAGCCCAAAAATTCATATAAGAAAAATTCGTTTTGCAACATGTGAGCCGAGATGCCTGCCTCATTCGATAAGTAAGAAAGCATCGAATAGACCAAAACAAATTGTTAAATTGGTATAATGTCAAAAGTATGTTCTATACACATAATGACAATAGTAGAAAAAGTTAGTATTATTTTCTCATTTTTTTGGGCCGATAGTAGTAAAACTAGAAACGTTCATGTCGACAGGTGATACTTCGACTCCACTAGTGTTCACCGTTCTGGTCGAGTGAGATTTCAATCCATTCGAATTTGGTCTCACGTGTGGATTTTATAGTTGTTTTCACGACAGTATAAGAGCATGATTATGCATCCTGACCTCTCTTCAATTGCTGAGTACAAGAATGAATCGACTAGAGTATTTCTAGAAATGTTCAGTTTGCCATTCAAGTAGTTTTCAATGATTGAACCGAAAACTATGTTGTTATCAAACATCTAAAGTTTCAGTGATTGAATTGCCTAATAATCGTCCTCTCCATATGCCATCGCGTGAATTTATGGATTCTTGAACTCGGAAGGAGAAAATTTGGCAAAACTAATGAGAATAAATCGATCCATTTTCACTTCTGCTCTTCACCGTCTTGTTCGAGAATTTGGCGATCTCGCTAAACCTCACTTCTCATCCCATCTTTGCATTGAACCATTTTCTTTCACGTCGCTCCCACGGTTGCCCATCCACTGCTGGAGTGAGTGATACAATGGATCAATCTGAACTTGTGACCTTTGTGGTGAACAAATGCAGAAATGGCGGATTGGTGGAAGCTGACAATGCTTTATTCTTCTTGGAGAGGACGATTCGAGTGAACCCTCTTGACTTTACCTCCCTGTTTCGCCCAACTCTTGGGGGTTGGGGCCAAGATGAAGCATTACCCGTCACCATTGACATGATTGAGTGGATGGGTTCGAAAGGAACGACTCCCAACAGTTCTATTCCCAACATTTTTGAGGAATTACCTCTGCCAATTGAAAAGATCCGACCTCGGGTCCTCAGTTTTGTGTAAAATGGTCAAACATGGACTTGAACCCACAACTACGAGCTTATAACACTTTGATCAATGGGCTCGTTGGAGAGGGTAGAATCGCCAAAGCCATGAGCTTGGCGGATGAAATGTTGGCCAGACAATCGAGGTAGATATAACCACGTGCCAAGCCATGATGAGTGATTGTGCAGAACCGGCAATACTGGAAAGACCGTTCGATTGCTGAAGAATTTGGAAGACACAGGCTGAGAGCTAGATGTGACCATGTACACCACGATCGTCGGCGGTTATTGCAGGGAGTATCAACAATTTATCGGTATAAAGCCCTGCAAAGAATTAGAAAAAGAACATTTCCTTGGGAATTAGAAGACCGGACTTTGTGATGCTGCTGCTGATACGAGAGCAAGGAAATTGAACTTGTGCAAGGGGACTTGGAAATTAGCACTTTGGCATTATATCAAATATTTCATGAATTAGTCATCATACCAGTTAAACCATAGAGGAGGTGGCACCGGAGTCCACATGAGAAGGTCCCGGTAGCAGTGGTAGCTGCAATTTTGTTGTCAACTCAGTTGAGGCAATCTTCTTCTTCTCCTTCCCCTTCTCCTTCTCCTTCTTCATTCCTTGGTGAGATTTTGTTCCCTTCTCTTGGTTGTCCTTCGAGGCAAGTCGTTAAGAAGTTTTGGACAACCTGAAGGTGTGTCTCTTATAGTTTGAACCGCATCATCAAATGTAAACCTTGTATTTGGGTCTCACACTCATTGGCTTTTCCAATCAGCTGTTTCTTTTTTTTTTTTTTATTCTTTTGTTTTTGGAGACCGAAGGAACCACCTCACAGCGAGCGCTCGGCATAAACCCCTAGGGAGCACTGGCACGGGGACCCACCTCCCACGGTGCTCCGCTTAAATCCCGCTGTAATGCGCACGCAGTAACTCGAACCTCTCCCCTTCCGCAATTAGAGGGGGAAAGGCCCAAACCAACGTGCCCATAGCGAGGCAGGTTTCCAATCAACTGTTGTCACATGAGATTTTGGAAATAATTATAATTCTACCAGCTACATATGTACTTCGTGATAGATTCGGGAAAAGAATGAATGATAAATTCAGGTTGTTTAAGATATTTCATCAAAAGTTACGACCACTAACAAATTCAACCTTAGAAGACTTATAACTAGTCTCCACCCAGGTACTGGCTAAAGATGGTCAGAAAATGAGGGCAATGCACGTGTTACACGAGATGGTTGAGAGTAAAAATGTGTCACACTTTCCAATCATCTCAAAGAGAGATAAAGGGGCGGCTGCATGGATCCTTAGATCTGTCTATTTTTAAATGTATTTGGAACGAAGAACCTAAAATTAGCTGAAAGTAGTAAGCATAGACTTGAGAGTCCATCAATATAAACAAGATTATTTTGACCTGGTCCAGATTCTGGCAATCTACGAGTGATCTCTTCAATGAATCTCATCTATCAACACCAAAATCTGGGGACATTAGTTTTGCCACACATTCCAGGGGTCTCTGATTAATTCGCAGTTGGATCCCAATTAACAGACTTCATTATCAGCCAAAGAAATAGAAAACAACGGACTTAAGAGAAGAGAAGTTAGCAATTAGCACCATCATCCTTGTTTGTGTTTATGAACAGAACGGATGCTGAAAAGGCAAAGTGCCCAAACTACACAACAGAAAGGCGTACTTGTTACTTGGTTATTTTGATATCCAATTAGCAAAATTAGCAATATGGAATTGTTTGCTAGGAGGCTATATTTAACTTTACAAATTTAATGCTGCATACATGAGATTTAAGCTCGTCGTATCAGAGACCTTTATCACAACATTCAAAAGATATTATGAACTGACAGAAAAAGAGGAGATTGTCTTCATGCATCCTAGTTCACGGATTTCTGGTGAAATTCCACAGCTCACATAGTATAAGCACACAAGTTGCTCTATTATGGTACAACTGGTAGTACATACCTCCATTTGCAGAGCCTCATTGGGTTTGAAAGTGATATCATTAGAACGAGACCGCATCAAACAACTCCGCATCAGGGTAACATGTAGAAAAATCAGCACGTACATATTCGATTAACAGAGAGGTAGAACCTAACAAGCACACAGCACATTCAATTAAATATAAGTATACAAGTCACTCTTTCACTGTTATGGTAGGATTGGCAGTGCATACCTCTATCTGCAGAGCCAAACTGAGTTTGGGAATGATACCATTAGAGCGCATTGCATCAAAGAACTCTGCATCTGGTTAACTTGTAGAAAAATTAGCACGTATGTATTTGCTTAATAGAGGTAGTACCTAATGAGCATACAAAAAGTAGATTCAACTGAAAAATAATACATTCACAATCATTCAGTTTTGTGTTGATGAAACCATATCAAGTGCTTTGATCTTCACAAGCATAAAAAACTTCCTTAGGACACTTCAGTTGGCCCGTGAGCCTGTTCAAGGTCGCACAAAAGCTAGCCTTCAGCTGTTGCTAATGACACCTTAGCAAAATCCCTCTTCTACATTTGATCATTCTCTGGTATGGACTATGAATTGCCTCAGCCAAGTTAGCTAGACCCAAATCAATCATTTGATAAAATGATTCCACGACAACATCAGGATCAACGGGATGCAAAATAATAAGCAAAATGTTAAGCTCCTCACCTAGCTTGTTTTACAGAGCAGGCAAAAAATTGTCTCAATTATGCAAAAGGTCATCTATATAGCTCTTTGAATTGAAGTCCAATAGTAAGCCTTGATCATTACATGAACCAACCGGACCTGTCACAAAAGTAGCACCAATTTATCTTGCTTGATAATCTTTCAACAGTCTCACAATTGTTTATGGAAAGCCTGCCCACAATCATAGATGAAAAAGGCTAGCGAAAACTAATTTTTACCCTTTTAAATCACGCACCAGAAAAAATTGAACCTTGATTTTTATTTTAGCTCAGTTTCTCTTCCTTACTGGGAATTCATGCTCGAATGAACAATGGACGGGCTTTCCCATCATGACGAAAAATCGAGAGTTGTTTGTCCTAAACAGGATATCTACCAATAGTCAAATCTAACACATAAAATTGCTCACAAAAGGAGTTCAAAATGGCGAAGGATTTTTTAAAGGAAAACACTAGTTTGAGACGTAGAGAAAAAAGGGATCTGGCGTGCAGTTTATAAATTGAGTTGCAGAAGATCAACCTCTTGATGAAAAATTCTCATCTTGGGTTTACCAAGAGGGAAACTGTAAATCACTAAGTAATTCTTGTTTACCTATGTCGTTAATTTTCATTTGTCCCACAAGCCGCCAATCTATCTGCAAAAGTTGCCGATTGAAGATTAGCTGAAAAAACATTGCCGTGATGCAATCAACAGCAAATATATTTAGGCAAATCCAGATCAAATAGATACCAAGCGTCAAGCAAATAATTCTTAAAAGCTTTATTTGTTAGAAAAGTATTACACTTTTCGCTCATGCTAGTTGCTAAAGGACGAAGAATCTTACCAGATGACCAACGCCTTCTAACGTATGAAGAACCACAATCGGATCTAAATTTTGATCTTGGCTGAAGCATCATGTTAGGTTCTAGAACCGACTTCCCCACTCTTGCAATTATGTAAGACTGGGAATTGAGTCTCAACACCACGTAGATTACGACAACCATTGATATTCAACTCTTTCAAGTTCCAAAAGCATCATACGTCAAGTAATCTTCCGATGGAACCACGATTACAGACATTGAACATCTCTAACAACTCCACCTTATCAAGACCTTGTATTTCAACTAGATTGTCACAACAGCAAGTATTTAATCGCTTCAAGCCCTCATAATTTCAGATGGATCGGCCTTCTAATGGACTTGTAGCTATATGTATGTATTGTCTCCAAGAACTCCAATTTACCTTGGCCCTAAATTTCAACTAGATTATCGCAATCCTCAATGTCCAATCCTTTCAGAAGATTCGATTGTGAGAGGTCCATTCTTTCAATGGAATTGTAGTGTTTTATTGACAACTCTTCCAAGTACTTGAATCCGTGAAGCTCAGGCAATATCAACTTAAGACAGGAGTCAACACAAAGTTTCAAGAGTCTTGAGGTAAGCTCTGGGAAGTACTCAAGTTGATTGTATCCATAAAAATTAAGTTCTTCCAGGTGGAATAGGTAAGAAAGCTCTGGCAACCTGGGAATCAGGAAATTGACCTGAAGATATGTTAAGCCGGAAAAAGTCAATATGTTAAGCCGGAAGAAAGCTCTAGCAACGATCGAGCTCCTTACAACCCTCTTGGTTAGGGCATTAGAGAGAAGAAAGATTCCAGATGCTTTCTGGCGGGTCAAATATCAATGTGCCAGTGATATGGAGAATCACAAGCAAAGACAAGTCATCATTTTCTCTTGGAATTCCCCCTTTTAGACTATCACAAGATACAAGAAATAGCCTTTGGCGATTTGTTCAACCATCCAAACTATTCAAGTTCAAAAATCCCCAATGCTTTGCAAATTCGGTAAATCCCCAATTGAGGTAGGAATTTCTCTTAGCGAACAACACCCGTAAAGGTTAAGGTATTTGAGAGAAGAAAGATTCCCAATTAAGATAGGGATTTCTCTATATAACTTGCAAGCCTCTAGGGATTTCTCTCAATGACTTACAAGCCTCTAGTCCAAGTACTTTGAGAGAAAGATTCCCAATTGAGCTAGGGATTTCTGTTAATAACTTGCAACCATAAAGATCAAGTTGTTCGAGAGAAGAAAGATTCCCGATTGAGTTAGGGATTTTTGTCAATGATACGCAACTCCGTAGATCAAGTTGTTTGAGAGAAGAAAGATTCTCAATTGAGCTAGGGATTTCTGTCAATGATGCACAACCCTCTAAATCAAATTGTTCGAGAGAAGAAAGATTCCCAATTGAGCTAGGGATTTCTGTCAATGACACGCAACACCCTAGATCAAGTTGTTGGATAGAAGAAAGATTTCTAATTGAGTTAGGGATTTTTATTAAGGACTCGCAACTCCGTAGATCAAGTTGTTGGAGAGAAGAAAGATTCCCAATTGCGCTAGGGATTTCTATCAATGACACACAACTCCGTAGATCAAGTTGTTTGAGAAAAGAAAGATTCCCAATTGAGCTAGGGATTTTTGTCAATGACGCACAACCCTCTAGATTAAGTTGTTCAAGAGAAGAAAGATTCCCAATTGATCTAGGAATTTTTGTCAATGACGTGCAACACCATAGATCAAGTTGTTTGAGAGAAGAAAGATCCCCAATTGAGCTAGGGATTTCTCTCAATAACACACAACCCCCTAGCTTAAGTTGTTCGAGAGAAGAAAGATCCCCAATTGAGCTAGGGATTTCTGTGAATAACACGCAACCTTGTAGATCAAGTTCTTCGAGAGAAAAAAGATCGAGTTGTTGGAGAGAAGATTCTCAATTGAGTTAGGGATTTCTGTCAATGACTCACAATTCCGTAGATCAAGTTGTTCGAGAGAAGAAAGATTCCCAATTGAGCTAGGGATTTCTCTCAATAACTTGCAAGCCCATAGATCAAGTTGTTTGAGATAATAAAGATTCCCAATTGAGCTAGGGATTTCTGTCAATGACACGAAATTCCATAGATCAAGTTGTTCGAGAGAAGAAAGATTTCCAATTGTGCTAGAGATTTCTGTCAATGACACGCAACACCCTAGATCAAGTTTTTTGAGAGAAGAAAGATTTCCAATTGAGTTAGGGATTTTTGTCAAGGACTTGCAACTTCGTAGATCAAGTTGTTCAAGAGAAGAAAGATTCCCAATTGAGCTAGGGATTTTTGTCAATAACTCGCAACTCTTTAAATCAAGTTTTTTTAGAGAAGAAAGATTCCCAATTGAGCTAGGGATTTCTCTCAATAACTTGCAACCCCATAGATTAAGTTTTTTGAGAGAAGAAAGATTCCCAATTGAGCTAGGTATTTCTGTCAATGACGCACAACCCTCTAGATCAAGTTGTTCGAGAGAAGAAAGATTCCCAATTGAGTTAGGAATTTCTATTAATGACACGCAATGCCCTAGATTAAGTTGTTGGAGAGAAGAAAGATTCCCCATTGTGCTAGGGATTTCTATCAATGACACGCAACTCCGTAGATCAAGTTGTTGGAGAGAAGAAAGATTCCCCATTGTGTTAGGGATTTCTATCAATGACACGCAACTCCGTAGATCAAGTTGTTGGAGAGAAGAAAGATTCCGCATTGTGCTAGGGATTTCTATCAATGACACGCAACTCCGTAGATCAAGTCGTTTGAGAAAAGAAAGATTCCCAATTGAGCTAGGGATTTCTGTCAATAACTTGCAACCCCATAGATTAAGTTGCTCGAGAGAAAAAAGATTCCCAATTGAGCTAGGGATTTCTCTCAATGACACAGAACTTTGTAGATCAAGTTGTTCAAGAGAAGAAAGATTCCCAATTGAGCTAGGGATTTCTATCAATGACCTGCAACTTTGTAGATCAAGTTGTTTGAGAGAAGAAAGATTCCCAATTGAGCTAGGGATTTCTCTCAATGACACACAACTCTGTAGATCAAGTTGTTCGAGAGAAGAAAGATTCCCAATTGAGCTAGGGATTTCTATCAATGACCTGCAACTTTGAGGATCAAGTTGTTTGAGAGAAGAAAGATTCCCAATTGAGCTAGGGATTTCTCTCAATGACACGCAATACCGTAGATCAAGTTGTTCGAGGGAAGAAAGACTCCTAATTGAGCTAGGGATTTCTGTCAATGACACGCAACGCCGTAGATCAAGTTGTTCGAGAGAAGAAAGACTCCCAATTGAGCTAGGGATTTCTATCAATAACCTGCAACTCTGTAGATCAAGTTGTTTGAGAGAAAAAAGATTTCCAATTGAGCTAGGGATTTCTATCAATGACCTGCAATTTCGTAGATCAAGTTGTTCGAGAGAAGAAAGATTCCCAATTGAGCTAGGGATTTCTGTCAATAACACACAACCTTGTAAATCAAGTCCTTCGAGAGAAGAAAGATTGCCAATTGAACTAGGGATTTTTGTCAATGACTCATAACTCCGTAGATCAAGTCGTTTGAGAGAAGAAAGATTCCCAATTGAGTTAGAGATTTCTGTCAATGACACGAAACCCCCTAGATCAAGTTGTTCGAGAGAAGAAAGATTCCCAATTGAGCTAGGGATTTCTATCAATGACACGCAACCATGTAGATCAAGTTTTTCGAGAGAAAAAAGATCGAGTTGTTGGAGAGAAGAAAGATTCCCAATTGAGCTAGGAATTTCTGTCAATGACTCACAATTCCGTAGATCAAGTTGTTCGAGAGAAGAAAGATTCCCAATTGAGCTAGGGATTTCTCTCAATAACTTGCAACCCCATAGATCAAGTTGTTTGAGAGAACAAAGATTCCCAATTGAGCTAGGAATTTCTGTCAATGACACGCAATTATGTAGATCAAGTTGTTCAAGAGAAGAAAGATTCCCAATTGTGCTAGCGATTTCTGTCAATGACACGCAACACCCTAGATCAAGTTGTTGGAGAGAAGAAAGATTTCCAATTGAGTTAGGGATTTTTGTCAAGGACTCGCAACTTCGTAGATCAAGTTGTTGGAGAGAAGAAAGATTCCCAATTGCGAGAGGGATTTCAACCAATGAATGATGATTTGCAATATCTAGATGCTCTAGCTTCCTCAGAGAATAGACTGACATAGGAATCTTTGTAATGCCAGTAGAATTTAAAAGGAGTCTTTTTAGTTCTTGCAATTCCCCCACTTCCTCAGGTAATCTTATAGAAAAAAATGAAGAGAGGATGCCAACTTGCTGCACAAGAAGAAGTAGATAAGCAAATGAAAAGGCAGAGCACGTGGTTTTTGGGAGGAGAGCATATGATTTCTGAACGATTTCGAATCCAAAATGTTTAATGATCAAGTCAGTCTGTTGACTAATTGAATAGTAAAAGTTATTGACTTAGGCGTGCATCTTTTCCTTCCAATGGACTGCTCTTTCTTGTCAAGGCAACATCATTGGGTTGTGTCCACTCATGGACAAGAAAACAATGGCTAGTCTTCATCTCTACATGCGTGCTCTATAGTTAAGGCTCCTGATCTTTGGTGGAGAGCACATGCATTTTGAACGATTACTAACACTAAAATGTTTAATAAAGAGAAGATGCCTTCCTGCTCCACCAAAAGATGTAGATAAACAAGTGAAAAGGCTAGATAGAAAGCACCTGGTTTCCGAATGTACACAATATTTAATGAATGAGTTTTCTTTGGGGGGGGGGGGGTTCTTGATTAATCCAATATTACAAGTTGTTTTGGAGCAGTGTAATGCACATCTTCTCTTTCCCATGGACCTCATCCTCTTGATGCATGGACTTTCTTAATCGAGGAGATTTTCATTAACCGCATCTCTTATTGTTTGGTTACAAATTAAACATGTCGCCCATATGTAAAATTAACTAAAGCTAACATGCTGATGCCTATATTTCATTAGGCATTCTCAAATGCATATGCCCCTAATGAATCTCAACTCTTATATTATGTGGTTTTTGATATAGCTAGTATACATACCTAGAGGGGGGTAAATAGGTATATAAAGGATTTTTCTCGATAATTGCACAATAATAGACAATTGATAGATTTGAGACAAACAATAATCAAAGTAAGACTGAGAGAAGGGAAGAGAAAATTGAACACGCGGTTTATAGTGGTTCGGCTTATTTCAAGCCTACGTCCACTCTTCTGCACTAACAGCCTATTGGCTGGATTCCACTATGAACAAAGAGATGTTACAGCGATGTTCTCCCTTGATTTCTCGGTGTAGATGATCTACCACACTCGCTCAAGATATCACTAAGTATAGACACTCTTGTGTATACAATTTCGCTCAAAATGTATCGACTAATAATCAAGGTGCTTCAAACTCTGGAATTTCTCTATATGTCATGCACTAAAGCAACTAGAATGTCTTCCTTTTATACTCCTTTATGCCATCATACCCATTGGCACTTACCAAAGAAATTCCTCCAATCTACCTGTTGGACGGAATCAATCAAGAAGATCATTCGAGCTATTAAAGGAACCTGACGATAGTCCATCAATCCTGTTCGCCCATACAATCAGGATCTTGGTTTCCAAGAATAGAACCTTCCAAGAATATTTCGTCGACCATCGGATCTTCAAATGATCTTGATTACGAATAAAAGAATCCGTTATTCTTATCTAGCCAAGAGATCTTCTCCAGAGGATAGGACTAAATCCTCAACCAAATACTTCGGCTCTGGATTGCCTTCATCACTGGATTAGAAAAAACTGTCAATGAGAATAGTCTTGAGTTTTGAGTTTTGAGTGCTGAGTCTGGTGATCTGAAAGTCTTCAGACTCTAAAGAGAAGGTCTGTATTTATCCAGACTAGACTGATAGAAACGTTTTGTCAGCTTCAAAATATTCTGGAAAGATTTCTCCAGCAATCTCCCCCTTTTTGATGGTGACAAAACTTTCCTGTATATTTGAACAACTTTGATCTGCAAAACATTACTCAAACAAAATGGCTATCTCATAAAGATTAATAAATCAACCAGACTCTGCATCCACAGAAAATCGATTAGTCTTTCATGAGTAAGACCATACAACAACACTTGATATAAATGCAAACAGTTAAACATCAAAATCCACACACAAGTCAGTCAAATTCAAGTTCACACCCAAATCATACTCAAATATTCAAACACGTCAAAGTTTAAAGAGTTCAAAAGAGTTTTAAAGAGTTCAAATTGCAATTCTCCCCCTTTTTGTCATCATTAAAAAGGTGAGAGAAGAGTCAAGTCTGCTTGGGAACGTGCACAATCTGGAAATCTCCCATCGACTGGATGATGCCTTCCAGCCTCTTCAAATCTTCCCGTAGATGAGCCACCTCTTCTCCTTTGGCATTGGCTTGAATTTGAAAAGCGAGGTCTTTCATTTGATCTACCAGGGTAACAGAAGATGTTTGTCTAGCATTCTTCATTGTCACGCCCCGATCCTCAGGCACGCACACATCCCTTACTTCTGGTCGATTTTAAAATGCGATATCCCAGGACTATGTATCGCCGACCCTTTCATTTATATATGCACATGCGGAAGCAGTTATAAATCCCCAGACAATAAAGCAATGGGATAGAAAAGCAGGCCATACATTTTTCATACTGAAAATTCACAACTACATCTTATTACATTCAAACAAAGTATGACAAGACAGGATAGAATCTCGGTCCTCATCTAGGTCATACTCGACGTCATACTCGGGGTCCTCCTCCACGTACTCCTCTTTGGGTTCCTCAACAGGGATCTCCTCATCAGATTCATGCTCCTTAGGCTCCTCATCTAGGTCCTGAAATGGTTATTCAATAACCACTGAGACCACGTCTCAGCAAGTTCTACCTCCTAAGACTCGATTAGTAAACTAATACACCTTAGGGCTGCCTATGCACAACATGAGTCAGAAGACTTACCTTGGCCTTAGATTCTACCTGCATATTAGCACAAATCAAATAGGCACACATCGATCTAATCGACTTAGTCGATTTCATATCAGGAAGACCACTCACGGTCATCTCCATTCAATCGTTCAATTCACAACCTCAACCCAAGGCAATAAATCACATCAAGTCACACTCAGATCGAATCATCAATCAATCAACCTAGTCGATTACATGTCATCCAAATTAAGTCTTGATCAACCCTTTATCATACCGTACTGTCTCAAGATGATCTATAGGATTATCGAGCCGGTATATCATACCGTATTGTCTCAAGATAATCTGTAGAGTCACCGAGCCGGTAGATCATACCGTCCTATCTCAAGATGCTCCGTGGAGTCATCGAGCCGGTATACACACAATTTATCATACCGTCCTGTCTCCAAATGCTCCGTAGAGTCATCGAGCCGGTATACACACAATTTATCATACCATACTGTCTCCAGATGCTCCGTAGAGTCATCGAGCCGGTATACATACAATTTATCATATCGTACTGTCTCCAGATGCTCCGTAGAGTCATCGAACCAGTATATCATATCATTCCAAGCAAATAATCAAATAACCAGTTTTATCAATCCCGATAAAAAGCCATGAGTGGGTACTCGATTGGCCTTAGCCAAAACATAATAAATTCCTTTTTATAAATTCCACCATTTTCTGTAGCCCACTCAGATCCTTTTGGCATTATCAACCAAAGCCCAGTTCTTTTTCAATTAATAACCAAAGATTATTCAATTAAAGAATAATTCCTTCTTTCACAAATAATTCAATTCAACATGAAATATGGCTCAATTAAATAAACGGACTGCAGTACGACAATCAGCATAAAATTTTGGTCGCTGGCCATCCAAGTTGAATTTTCAGAAAATAAATGATTAATTAATTTAATTCCGAAAAATAAATAAATAAACACAATAATTCCAATTTAGCACAATATGAAGCTCAATTAAATAAACGGGGCGCCACCATCATCAACATAAAATCCCGGTCACTGGCCATCCCAGTTGAATTTCCGGAAAATAAATAATTAAATAATTAATTTCGAAAATTAAATAAATAAATACAATAAATTCAATTTAGCACAATATAAAACTCACTTCAATAAACGGACTACGCCATGATCATCAGCATAAAATCCCGGTCACTGGCCATCCCAGTTGAATTTCCGAGAAATAAATAATTAAATAATTAATTTCGAAAATTAATATTTAATTCCTAAAAATACCACCTAGGCCCAAATTGCTTAATTAACACCCGATAAGGGACGGGAAAAATCCCAAGAAGCATCCGATAAATACTACAGGCAATTCTCTATCTAATTACACTAATCACACAACTAATATGCAAAGCACTTAACTAATAATCACTAATCAATTCTAATCTAACAACCTAATTACACGTAATTAACACTAATCAACCTTTAAGTATAATTAGCGCACTAAGAAGGCATTAGTGAGTAAAACTCACTTGGCAAAGCGAAGATCGGAAACCGCGATGGCGGCACAACGGCGGCCGAACTTGGGCTTTCGACAACACCGGCGGGCTTGGATCAGGCCTTAAACTTGGCCCAACAAATCTCAGCCCACTGAGATTTGTTTCCAACTTGGGCTGGCTTCACTGGACTGAGCTGACTTCAAGATGGGCTGCTGGACTTGGGCTCAATGGAGCTGCTGGAGAGATGGGCTGAGTCAATTGCAAGCTGGAAGCTGGACTGGGCTGCGATTGGTCTCGGGGAAATGAAGTCCGACACTCCTGGGCCGTTGCAAAATGCTGGGCTGAGCTGCTGCAAACCGAAGTAGCAACGAAGGAGCTGGCGTCTTCGGCTTTGCTGGCGTTGCAGGTTTGACGGAGCCGACAAAACTCGGTGGAATCTCTCGCGAATGCAGACGCAGGCTTCCTCGGTTGAATCAGTGGCAGTGAGCTAGGCCAAAGACACGCGGCTGAAGACTTCGCTGGGGACGTGCGGAGTCGTCAACAAACCGAAGCCGAGATGGGACACGCTCGCTGACAGAAGCTGGAACATCTGGCAGCAGCAACGTGGGCTAGCGCGGCCCGCGAAGGAAACATCAAGGAGGAAAGGAAGCAGCTGAGTTGGTGGTGTCTCGAACGCGTGGAGGAGCGGAAAGCTTCGGTCAACACTTGGGAACCATTTGAAGTGTGTTGACAAAGTGGGGAGAGGGCGAGCTGGCAGGAGGGAAGACACGGCTTCGCTGGCTTCGGTCTTCGTGGGCTTCAATTCGGTGGAGGCTGTGTGCGCAGGTGAAACAACAAGGAGGCAGAGAGGGTTTTCGGTGGTTTTGCAAAACAGCCCCAAAATGAAAGGAGCCAATGTGCCCAAGAGGAGGTCGGCGGCCTTGACTTGTTGAAGAAGCTGCCGAAGGAGGGAGCCCACCAATTCTATCCTTTCCATTGATTGCTTTGTCCCCTCAAACCCCCCAAACATATCCTAATGTCCCCACATACTTTTTAACAAGTAAATTCCACCATTAAATCAAGTTTGAAGCCAAAATTTGCTGCCTCATGCCTTATTCCGAAATTCACCAAATTAGCTTCTATTCTTCACTTAAATCTCCAAGTCAAGATCCAATCTCAATGAAGATAAATCCTATAAAATTTTCTGTACGTCCTTGACCTCTAAAAGTCCGATAAAGAGGCCAAAAATCCAATCAATTTGGCTAATCCAATTTTTCGCTAATTTCCGCAACGTCCGAACCGATTTTCCTTAAAAATCTCGGAATCTCCGAAAAATCTTCTGAGACTGAGTCGACGCTCCTAGAATAGCTCGTGACACTAAAGAATCTTCAATTTCTGAAATCGGATTCAATTGACGGTTAATTTCACTCCGACGTGTTTTTAGTGTGACCTAGGCTACCGGGTAGTTTTCAGAACTTTTTACGACAAATGACCTGTGGTCGATTTTTTTCGAGCCACGATGAACCCACTCGACACATTGGCGACTTTCGATTATCGTGAAAATCTCGAGGATTCAAATACGGACACAGGGTACCAAAATGACAGTAAAATCAAATTAGTGCCGGTCGACGAGAGTTTTCCAATTTAGTGGAGTCACCCACGATCGGTTATTTATCTCAATCGAACCGACCTATCTCTGACCTTAATTCGATTTTTAACCGTGCCGTAATGATATCTAAAGATGAGCACGTTCGAGAAGTCGATTTATGGTCGAATTCTCAGTCTATCTGCCTTAAAGTCCTTAATAGCCTATCCAGCTAGTCTAGTTATCTCGTGAGTGGCCAACTCAAAGAAAAACACTGTAGTCGCGTCGATAAAATGCCCAACTTATCTAATCGAAATCCGAACCCGAAAATCTGGATGTCACATTCATGACTTGAAGTTCACATTCCAGAGCACAGATTTGACCATGCATTTCCAGAAGAACATCAAGGATACGACGAGAATCTGTGGTATTGTCCGTCTGTGTGCTCGCATTTGCTCTTCGGATGGAGTGAAGGCAGACAATGGAACTTCGGTGTAATCGAGCAGATTTGGTGTTGACGTATCATGTCCTTCCTCAGGCATTTGAGAAGCCTGAAAATCTTATTGATTTGCTGGTGAGCGATTCACACCTTCACTGTTGATAGCATGTGGAGTAGTCCTTCCTTGCTCGCCATCTCCCCCTGTCTCTAGCACCTCAATTGGGGAAGAGTGATGGTCATGCTCTTCAACATCTTGATTCCCTTTCTCTGCGGCTTCATCTGCAAACTTTTCTTTTACTGCTTCTCCTTCTTCTTCAGCTTCTTTCTCTTCGTCTTCTTTCTCTTTCTCTTGTTGCTCCTCTGCTTCTCTGTTCTTTGCTTGTCCCTCTTCCTCTCTCTGTTTTTTTTCTTCTGCTTCTTTTCCTTTCTTCTGTCATTCTGTTGATTCAGGTACAGAATGTCTGGTCCTTTTCAATGCAGAGATAGTGAGATCTTCCTCCTCATCTTCATCCTCCAAGATAAAAGTTCTCATCTTTTTGGATGGAGCACCCATGGGCTCATTCCCTTTTCTCTTTGATGCAGAAGATACTGGAGTCTTCACTTTGAACTTCTCCATTGCCTTATTAAGCTCTTTCAAACACATTTTTGTCAGCATTTTCAAACCCACCACCATTTTGTCGCATGGTCGAATACAAAGAGTATGTGGAGGTTCAATGTTCAAGTGTCTGAAGATCTTGGTCACAAGACCTGGACAAGGCAATTGGCCCTTGTCCTTCACCATTGCTCTGTACATGTGAAAGAGAATGGTGTGAGGGAGAGAGAACCTTTTCCCTGAATTGATCGCGTACATCAATTTCGCATCGGAGTTAGACACGTCAGTCTTGGATGTAGACTTTGGCCTGATACAGTTGATCACAATTTTGTGAAGCAAGATGTTGATAGCATGCATTCTTGAGTAGGTAACTCTTTCTTCTGTACTCCTGTCTTTGACAAGTTCCAGTGTGGTACGAGCGATTGAAACCTTGATTGGTTTATATCGTCCCCTTTCAACTCTAATTATGTCTGCCAACATGTCCACATCTACCACATAGACTTGATCTCGAACACTAAAGGATATTCTATTCGCATCTAAAAAGTTAAGATTCGAATAGAAGTATGCTGTCAATTGCGCATAACCGTCTGTGGTATCGGAGCAAAATTGCTCAAGTTGAAGCATATTGAACTTCTCCCTTAAGTTCACATTAATGGCATCCAAGAAATCGAAATCAACACTCCTAGGGTTTATCACCCCTCGTTTCAACAGTCTGAAGAACAGATTCTCCTATTCCTTCGATTTAAACAAATCCATCCTTTTTCCCTTCACCTTCGCAGCAACATCCATTCTAGGTTGAAATTCATTGAACATTTTATCATCATCGTTCCCATCAGTCGGATTCAGTCCCGATATACGAGGGTCACTTGGAATGTTCGCAAGTGCTTCCTTAGCCTTTCCTTTGGGAGCAATTCCAAAATCCTCCATTCGTCGCAAAAATATATACTCATTCCCATAATTCTCATCTTTAAGGAAATCATCTATATAGTTCAGCGGAGTCCTAATGCTCTTCAACGCACGATAGAGCTTGTAAATAAAAGAGGGTTTTTGGACTCTTACAGGGTCTGCGTCCTCGATTATTTCTTCCTCCGGTTGTTGACCCGCACCTTATGGGGTAGATGATGAAGAGTGACGTGTTGGAGAGTGAATAGGGCTTTGTTGCTGACTCGGTAATTCTTCCTCTTCGATGAGATCGAAATGGGTAGGCCCCTTCCTCATTCTCTGTGGTCCCCTGTTCGCAATTCTTGAAGACTTTCTCGAAGAAGACATCCTTCCTTGTCGTTGATAGATTCCTTTACTCGCTTTCCCAAGAAAAGATGACAACTTTCTCGAAGATGAACATGAAGTAGAGACGGGATTGGGAGGAGAATGCCTTTTTAGGGTTTTGAAGTTTAAGCGAGGAAAACTGTATATCTATAACTCAGTTTAAAAAGGAAAAACCAATCGGCACAAAGGAAAATGAACCGATGCCTCTTTTAAAATCAATAACTACCAAATAGAAGTTAATCTTTTTGAAAAGACAAGATTCAGTTTTTCACAGAAATTATAAATTAACTGAACTAATGATTGTACCTTTTCGAGATTGAATATAATAATAACTTACAGTCTATAGCCATGAATGCCTGAGTCTGAGGGTTGGAGAGTTTCTAGACTTTAACTTCCTCAAGCTTCAAAATGTTGAGTCTGGAACGGATAAAATCGAATTGATTTTTCTCCAAAGGCTTCATGAATATATCCGCTAGTTGATTTTTTGAATCAACAAATTGAATCGAAATTTCTCCATTTTGAACATGATCTCTAATGAAATAATGTCGAATCTCTATATGCTTTGCTCTTGAGTGAAGGATTGGATTTTTAGTGAGATTGATTGCGCTGGTGTTGTCACATCTAATCTCTGTGCATGAGTCTTCAATTCCAAAGTCTTGTAGCTATTGTTTTATCCATAGAATTTGCGAACAGCAACTTCCAAGAGCTACATACTCTGCTTCTGTTGTTGAGAGAGCCACAGTGCTTTGTTTCCTTGAAAACCAAGACACTGTCTTGCTTCCAAGAACCTGGCAAGTTCCCGAAGTGCTTTTTCTATCAACTCTGCAACCGAACAGATCTGCGTCTGAATATCCCATAAGATTAAAGTCTCCCTTTTTAGGATACCAAAGATCGATGCTTGAAGATGAAGCAACGTATTTAATAATACGTTTCGCAGCACTGAGATCGGATTCTCTAGGATCTGATTGAAACCTAGCACAGATGCAAACACTCAACAAAATGTCAGGTCTAGAAGCAGTAAGATAAAGAAGTGAACCAATGATGCTCCTGTACAGCTTTTGATCAACTTTCTTTCCTTCTTCATCTTTGTCTATCTTCAAAGAACTTGACATCGGTATGTCGGTCTTTTTGCACTTTTCCAGTCCAAACATTTTGACAAGATCATTAGCATATTTTTCTTGATAAATAAAAGTTCCTTCTTTCAATTGTTTTACTTGAAGACCAAGAAAGAATGTTAACTCTCCCATCATACTCATTTCAAACTCGTCCTGCATAGACTTAGAAAATTTCTTGCACAGACTTTCATTAGAGGATTCAAAAATAATATCATCCACATATATTTGAACAAGTAAAAAACTTTTGTTTTCCTTTTTGATAAATAAAATAGTATCTACTTTACCTTTGATAAAACCATTATGTATTAAGAACTTACTTAGCCTGTCGTACCGAGCTCGAGGTGCTTGCTTTAAACCATACAAGGCCTTTTTCAGTCTGAAGACTGAGTCTGGCTTCTTTGGGTCTTCAAACCCTGGTGGTTGTTCCACATAAACTTGCTACTGGTGCGTAAGTCTCATCATAGTCTATTCCTTCTTCTTGCGTATATCCCTTGGCCACGAGTCTTGCTTTGTTTCGTACAACTCTTCCTTTCTCATTCATTTTGTTCCTGAACACCCATTTAGCTCCAATAACAGTTTTACCTTTTGGTTTAGATGTCAATTCCCAGACATCATTAATGTTGAACTGTCTGAGCTCTTCTTGCATAGCTTCAATCCAGCTTTCATCAGATAAAGCTTCTTCTATGCTCTTTGGTTCAATTTCAGAAATGAGAGCCACAGCACTAGACTCTTCACACCTTTTGGATCTGGTGCGAATTCCTTCATTAATTTCGCCGATAATTAGATCTTTGGGATGACTGGACTTATGCTTCCAGTTACTGGTTGATTTGTCTGGTTGATGATCTCTTTCTTTATTTGAATCTTCACGAACAGCTTGATGCTGGTCTTCCAGAGTCTGAGATGCTTCTTGAGTTGTAAGCTTTGGAGGGTCTGGAGCAGGTTCAGATTCTTCATGATGAGTCTAACTGGATTCATCTTGCGTAGAGTCTTGAAATTTGACATTCATTGACTCCTCCACAGACTGGCTCTTCTTATTATGGACTCTGTAGGCTTTGCTTGATGTAGAATATCCAAGGAAGATGCCTTTATGTGATCTTTCTTCAAACTTACCAACTCGATCTTTTGCATTTTTTAATATAAAGCATTTGCAACCGAATACATGAAAGTATGAAACGATAGGCTTCTTATCTTTTAATAACTCATAAGGGGTTTTCTCTAGAATAGGTCTTAAGAAGACTCTATTGAGGATATAGCATGCCGTTGAAACAGCTTCAGCCCAAAACCGTGAAGAAATCTTACTTTCAATTAAAAGAGTTCTAGCCATTTCTTGAAGAGATCTATTTTTTCTTTCCATAACTCCATTTTGCTGAGGAGTATATGGAGAGGTGAACACATGCTTAAAGCCAGACTCATCACAAAATTTTGTAAAATCTTGATTTTCAAATTCACCTCCATGATTTGTTCTTATACTTGAGATAACACATCCTTTTTCATTTTGAACCTTTTTAGCAAATTTTTCAAAATACGAGAAGGTTTCGAACTTACTTGCAAGGAAATATACCCAAGTAAAGCGGGAGTAATCGTCCACAATTACTAAGCAATATTTCTTACCTCCAATGCTCTGGGTTCTGGTTGGTCCGAAGAGATCCATATGTAAATGATTTTTCTCGATAATTGCACAATAACAGACAGTTGATAGATTTGAGACAAACAATAATCAAAGTAAGACTGAGAGAAGGGAAGAGAAAATTGAACACGCGGTTTATTTCAAGCCTACGTCCACTCTTCTGCACTGACAGCCTATTGGCTGGATTCCACTATGAACAAAGAGATGTTACAGCGATGTTCTCCCTTGATTTCTCGGTGTAGATGATCTACCACACTCGCTCAAGATATCACTAAGTATAGACACTCTTGTGTATACAATTTCGCTCAAAATGTATCGACTAATAATCAAGATGCTTCAGACTCTGGAATTTCTCTATCTGTCATGCATTAAAGCAACTAGAATGTCTTCCTTTTATACTCCTTTATGCCATCATACCCGTTGGCACTTACCAAAGGAATTCCTCCAATCTACCTATTAGACGGAATCAATCAAGAAGATCATTCGAGCTATTAAAGGAACCTAACGATAGCCCATCAATCATGTTCGCCCATACAATCAGGATCTTGATTTCCAAGAATAGAACCTTCCAAGAATATTTCGTCGACCATCGGATCTTCAAACGATCTTGATTACGAATAAAAGAATCCATTATTTATCCAGCCAAGAGATCTTCTCCAGAGGATAGGACTAAATCCTCAACCAAATACTTTGGCTCTGGATTGCCTTCGTCACTGGATTAGAAAAAATTGTCAATGAGAATAGTCTTGAGTATTGAGTCTTGAGTGTTGAGTATGGTGATCTGAAAGTCTTCAGACTCTAAACAGAAGGTCTGTATTTATCCAGACTAGACAGATAAAAACGTTTTGTCAACTTCAAAATATTCTGGAAAGATTTCTCCAACAGTTTTCACATGAGACTCAATAATAACAAAGGTTCTGATTTATTAAGGTCATATGCACTCTGGTCCTCTAGGAAATTTTCATATTTGCTCCAATCATGTCTTTGATAAGTGGTTTAATGTAAGCATCTATTTGAAAGTACAAGCATATACGTTGATCTCTACCTTCATCAAAGTGCTGATTATTGATATTCATAAAATCTAATATCAAATCTTCATAATCAATTGAAAATGAAACAATTTAAAGGAAATAGTAATCAAATTTGTGAGTCATTAAATAAGATGTTGTCATTTATAAATTAGAAAAGTGAAGAGCCAAAATAGGCAAACTCTTTCTCTCTAAGCATTTTTGTTCGGTCAAATCTCAATGAGAGTTAGCTTTTGACCCAACCAAAAAAAATAAAAATAAATAAATAAATAAATGAGAGTGAGCTCTCCCCCAGCAATGGTAGGCCTTCCTGAACCATTGCTAAATGGGTCATCCATGTCCATATCCTCGCCCTCATTACTAATAGTTTTTTTTTTCCATTTTTCTTATTTTCTTCATTTCCCTAACCTTCACTGATTAAGTTATCAACTTTCTCAGCAGTATATATTCCCAATGTCCTCCTGAGTTTTCTCCTTGTTTAGTTCTTCTCCTGCCACATCCAAAATGTCTGACACTATGGGTGGATTTAATGAGGGGCTAAGGGTGCCCTGCCCCAGCCAACTCTCGGAAATTATGCTTAAACACAATTATTAAAAAAAAAAAAAAAAACATATTCATCCATAGGTCTTGACCCCACCAAAATATTTTTACCAAGCAAGAACAAATTAACATGAAATCTTTAATTAAATTTGTAATTGATTGAACAGAAGCAGTTGCAGATGCTTTTAGTCCTTGCCTTATCTTCATTTGTATCTCACCCTCTAGTCAAGTCAAAAGATGTTGGCTTGGTCCGCTCACGATGATAAATTCTTACTTGAGCTATAAAAAAACTAGAATCTGTGTACAAGCAAGTTGCAATCATTAAAATAAATAAGCAAAGGTTTTGTTCTTGTTTGATTATTAAAAATCATAATTTGATAAATCATTTAAAAGCTGATAAATGAGTTCAAACGAAATTGGAAATGTGTGGAAGATATGAAGAAAGGGCCTAGTTAGTGATTAGGAATGTGATCTTACATTTTAATTTCAAATTGTCATATTCTAAATGAATTTGGAAATGAGATAGAGATGAACAAAAGGTCTTTGCTATTTCTCTTTTATTTGTTCCATGCTGACCTTATGTATTAGTAATGTCACACAAAATGAATCCACTTTAACTTGATATGCTATGACATCACTAAAGTATTCTCTTCAAACTTTGAAATTTAAATAATCGATCGACATTTTATCACTGAACTATTCTCTTCATTACTCATTCAACCTTTTTTTACCCCTTTTTCAAGATTTTCGAAACTTCGAAGGAAGAAAATGAGTTAGAGGTGAAAGGCAATATACTTTTTAGGATTATCTTGTCCAATAATTCCAGGAAGACAACAAATTATTCGTCTAGAATGTCCTATAATTGTCAAAGGCAAAATTGTGAATAAAATCTGATTAGGAGAGTACTTGCTTTTATGGGTGATTGATTGATTCCAGACCAAAACCCTGAAACCTACCTATCAGATACTCAATTTTCAGAATTGAAAATCGAACCCCCCTGATCTTGGAGCTTGCCGCGAACTGGCCTACTACTTTTTCTTTTGTATTTCATGTTCTCAAAGAAACCTCACAATCCGTAAAAAGACGGCCCTTGGCTTGAGGCGAATATTGGCAATTTTGCGCACAATAGAATCTAGCGCGCCTCGCATTCCAACTCATTCTAGCTCGACAGAGGATCGACACTAAGTTACGATGCAAACGAACGATGAGACAAAGGCCACATGATTAGTCACACCTAAGGTCTGAAAGCAAAGGCTTCCCTTTTCTACGGAAGTCAATTATGAGCTGGTGACACACCAAGTTAACAGCAACCCACATCAGACAAAAAGAGCCCAAACCACGCTAGTTGAGCCGCAACAAATCAACAGAAATGACGCGCTAATAAGAGATGAAAAAGCGATTACCTTCTGCGCGCTGAGATGCGAAGAGAGGTGCGAGTTCGGAGAGAGAAGACCCTAATGGCTTTATGTGATGGGCTTAAGGCCCGTCTGCCCATGTTGGGCCTGAAAGCCCGACCCACAAGATTAGGGCCCGTGGATGGAGGGATACGATGAAGGGGTACGTTTTTATTTTTGAGGGAACGTATATAAGGGAGGAAAGAAAGGGACGAAGACACCTTTTGGGATTTTCAACGTACGTTCGTCCCTCCTCTCTCCCTCCAAAAGAAAAACAAGCACTTAAGGCGACGCCATCTTCCCTTCAAGGCCAATCGACGTCATCGGATCGAATAGGATCGGTTTTCTCTTCCTCTTATCGACATTGGTGTTTAATCTGTGGCTAACAAGGTACGCTCGATTCCGTGGTGTGCTTTAGGATCGATGATACATGTTTTTCCCAGGCTTATCTTCCGCATTGGTTTTAGGGGTTCAATTTAATGTCGAATCCGGTTTTTGAGAATCTGACATTCCCCACAGACCCTAAACAAGCCTCGCCGAGAACTTTTATGAGGGAAATGAACAAAGAAAGTGAGCGAGGACTGTAGATGATAGCCTTGAATCGTTCTGCAAGAGAGAGGTCAGATGTAAACGATACAGAAAGTGAGAAATATGAGAGAGAGAGAACTATCAAATTCCACCAGGTTTAACCAGTCCAACCGCTCATACTGATCAGTTTAGATAAGGGGAACGTAGTAAGAAAAATCTGCAATAAATGTGACGACCGTGATTTTGAAAAAGTAGATGGAACTTCACATGTTATATTCTGCATGCTTTTAAGGATGTTAGATGTGATGCAATGGGTAATAATCAAATGTTTTTATTTTCTTCTATCAAAATGTAATAGACTATCCGACTCATCTGGAGGAGTGATGCAGAGACGGAATTACTCTGATGGGCTTTAATGTCTAAAAAGGAGTTACCTTAAAGCACATCCAAGTCGTGTCCGAGTCTCAAAGCAGCACAATTCTGAGACCACCTCCACGCCTCAATCTAGAACTATCAAAGCCAGATATCTCAGAGCGAAAGACGAGCGTCCCAATTGATTTATGGTGATTGGTGTTTCTGCTCCTGGGTCACAAGCACTCGGACTTTAAATAAAGCTTTACTTCGAACCTCTTGCCCCGAAGGAGACGCACAATCCTGTGGAGAGGATTGCGCGACAAGATTGCGCGTCTTTTCAAGCGGCAATTGTATTGCTTTTTTACCCTCACCTTCTTGACCAAAACCACCGAAACAAACCTTCCTTCCTCGAAATTGGTAAGACTAGCACACTGTAGACTTCGAAGATATTTTCATTGCTTCTCCGCAAGGAGAAAATATTGGTTCGCCAGTCACGCGCTGGTTCGCCGTCGAAGAGAGGGAGGGCAGACAGAGACGCGAGGGGAGAGAAAGAGCAAGGGACGGACGAGTCGGGGCCGGATCTCGAGCCGGAGGGGCGGCGCGGTGATGATGCAGCCTGCATTGAAACAAAGAGAGTTGTTCTTCAATGCGGGCTGCATCATCCTCCCCATCTTTAAAAGAATTCGTCCTCGAATTCTCGCCACCATCATCAGAAGAATCGCCCACATAAGGTGTTAAATGTCGAACGTTGAAGACGTCGTGAATCTTCATATGAGAAGGAAGATTTAATCGATACGCATTAGGATTAATGCGCTCAAGAACTTCAAGAGGTCCAAGCTTTCAATCACTAAGCTTGTTATAAGTTCCGACGGGATGCCGTTCCGGTGGCAAATAAGCCCAAACAAAATCTCTAGGTTCAAAGATAACTTCTCGCCGCCGCTTGTCGATGTCCGTTTTATAGGATTCAGTTTTGCTCTCTAGTCTTTGGCGCACATCTTCATGAATTGTCTTCATTTGAGAAACAATATCGCCGACTTTGCTGCTCGACTTCTCAGCAAAAGGAATTGGTGCAAAATCAAGAGCAGTGTGTGGTTGTCGACCATATACGATCATAAATGGACTATATCCAGTGCTACGGTTCTCAGCACAATTATATGCAAATTCTCCAAGTGACAACCGTGTCTCCCAAGAACGGGGATTATTATCGATCAAAGTCCTTAATAGATTTCCCAATGTTCGATTGACAACCTCAGTTTGTCCATCCGTTTGGGGATGAAACACAATACTATATTGCAGTTTAGTACCGACATCCTTCCACAGTTGTCGCCAAAAATGACTAAGAAATTTCGTATCTGAATCCGAAGTAATGGTCTTCGGAATGCCATGCAACTTATGGACTTCCTTGAAAAATAAGTCGGCAATACGCGAAGCATCCATAGTTTTTCGACATGGAATAAAATGTGCCATTTTTTTAAAATCGATCGACAACAACAAAGATCGAATCCATACCTTTGTTTGTGCGTGGTAGTCCAAGGACAAAGTCCATAGAGATATCCTCCCATGGGGCATGTGGAATCAGCAAGGGCAAATAAAGGCCAGCATTAGTAGCTTGTCCCTTTCCAATTTGGCAATGTCGACACCTCATCACATGTCGATGTACATCACGTTTCAAATGAGGCCAAAAATATTTGGCTGAGACGAGTTATATAGTTTTGTCACACCCAAAATGTCCTTCACGGTGAACTTCATCGATCACCTGTTGCCGAAGAGAACAGTCTGGCACACATAAACGATTTCCTTTGAAAAGAAAGCCATCACATACAGTAAAATCAGCAAGCTTCTTTTCATGTACATCGGGAATGATCTTGGAAAAGTAGGGATCTTCTTGATATAACTCCTGAAAAGAATCAAATCCAAGAACAGGAGAATGCATTGTAGAGAGCAAACTCTTCTTTCGACTAAGGGCATCAACAACTTGATTCTGAGCTCCAACCTTATGCTTAATAATGAAAGTGAACTCCTGGATGTATTCAGCCCATTTTGCACGCCTGGAGTTAAGCTTTTGTTGTCCGGAAATATACTTCAGAGCTTCATGATCAATATATAAAATAAACTCTCGATGAATAAGATATGGCCGCCAATACTCAAGTGTGCGAAATAATGCGTAGAATTCCAGATCATAGGTGCTGTAACGAAGTTTGGCACCATTCAATTTTTCACTAAAGAAGGCAATGGGTCGACCTCCTTGACTTAGAACTCCTCCTATGCCAGTACCTGATGCATCACAATGCACTTCAAAAACAAGATCAAAATTAGGCAATGCAAGTACCGGGGCTGTGCTCAATTTTTCTTTGAGCTGTTCAAAACTTTTTAGAGCTGCATTCGTCCATTCGAAAACTCCCTTCTTCATGCAAGAAGTGAGTAGGGCCGCAATGGTGCTAAAATACGCAATAAATCGTCGATAGAACGAAGTGAGGCCATGAAACTTCGCACTTCATGCACATTTGTTGGAGTTGGCCATTCTCGAATCACCTTGATCTTAGAATCATCCACCGAAATGCCATTCTTCGAAATATGAAACCCCAAGAAAAGGATTTGTGGTACCATAAAATAGCACTTGTCGAGAGCCGCATACAATTGTTTCTGCCTCAACACACATAATACTTCTTAAAGATGCTGCAGGTGTTCATCAGTAGACTTGCTATAAATCAAGATATCATCAAAATAAACAACAACAAACCTTCCCAAAAAAGGCTTCAACACCTGAGTCATAAACCTCATGAATGTTGATGGTGCATTCGACAATCTGAATGGCATGACTAGCCACTCATATAGCCCATCTTTCGTTTTGAATGCTGTCTTCCTGTCACGCTCCGATCCTCGGGCACGCACACATCCTTCTACACTTGGTCGATTTTGTAATGCGATATCCCAGGACTATGTATCGCCGACCCTTTCATTTATTAAGCACATGCGGAAGCAGTTAAAATCCCCAGACAATAAAACGATGGGATAGAAAAGCAGGGCCATATTTTTCATATTGAAACTTATAACCAAACTTTTATGCAAAACACAAACCAGAGCACTTCACAACTTTTTACTCTAACTCTATTCACATCAAAATGGAGGTCTCAAAAGAAGATAGAATCTCAGTCCATCTAGGCCGTACTCAAGTCTCCTCTCGGGATTATCTCCTTCTTCCAAAAATCCTTCTCAGACTCCTCCTCCTCAGCTCCTCATCGGGTTCCTGAAATGTTTTCCACAAACTGGGATGAGACTACGTCTCAACGAGTTCTACCTCACTAAGCCCGATTAGTAAACCATTATACTATAGGCTGCCTATACACGCACAGGGCAGAAGGCGTACCTTGGAATCAGATTCCACCTGCAAGTCAGTACAATTTATAATAGGCACCCAAGCAATCATATCACCGATCGAAGCATCGATCAAATCGACCTAGTCGATTAAATGCCAACAAGACCACTCACGGTCATTTCCATTCAGTCAATCAATTCACAACATCAAATCAAAGCAATGATCAATCGACCTCGTCGATTACATGTCAGACAGACCATTCTAGGTCAATTCGATTATTCTATCTCAATCATCAATTACAAACTACGATCCTCAGATCACATCTTAAGCAAAGGTGGAAGACACAGTCCACCACTCAACCACTTTCGATACTCAATGGCTTTATGGTCCCACTCGACCACTTTCGATAATCAATGGCTTTACAGTCCCACTCGACCACTTTCGATAATCGATGGCTTTATGATCCCACTCGACCACTTTCGATACTCAATGGCTTTACGGTCCCACTCGACCACTCATGGTCAATTCCATTTGATCAATCAATTCACACAGTAGATCAAGGCAATGAATCACATCAAATCACACTCAGATCGAATCATCGATCAATCGACCTAATCGATTTCAAGTTAGTTGGACCATTTCTAGGTCATCTCACTCCACACCATATAATTCCCAGCAGTACACTCAGTCACCGAGCTACAGTAATGCTCTCGGCGTCTATTTGCCAAGGTGATATACAATAAACACTTTATGTGCATGCTCTTACGCATTCCAATCACTTTCAACCACACGGGCACGATACTCAACACACATAAGTACGAACACACAGGCACGATCTACGCCACACATGCACAATCTACGCCACACAGGCACGATACTCGACACACAGAAATACGGCCACGCAGGCACAATCTACGCCACACAGGCATGATCAATTATCGCCACGTAGGCATGATCAACTATCGCCACACAGGCATGTGATCAACTATCGCCACACAAGCATGATCAATTATCGCCACACAGGCACGATCAATATTCAACAATTTATGTGCATTCTTTTAAGCATCCTACATGCCAAAGCGACGCAATAATCGCTGAACCACATCACACAGCATTTCTTCTTATCTTTTATCATCATTGATAAAATATCATGCGTAGGTACACAATTGGCCTTAGCCAAAATACAATAATCTTGTTTCCACAATTCCCACCATTATTTGCGTCCACCAAAACACTTTTGGTGCTGTCAACCGACACCCGATTATTTTCCAATTAATTATCCAAATTAATTAATCCAGGAAAATAATCGTATAATCCCAATTAATTCAATTCCATGCAACATAGAGCTCAATTAAATAAACGGACTACGCCACGATAGTCAGCACGAGATTTCGATCGTCGGCCATCTCAATCTTAATTTTCGAAAAATAAATAATTAATTAATAAATATTAAAAATTCAATTTAGCACAAAATAAAGCCCAATTAAATAAACGAACTTCACCACGGTCATCAGCATAATTTTCTGGTCCCGAGCCATCTCAGTTGAATTTTCGGAAAATAAATAATTATTTAATTTAATTCCGAAAATTATTATTTAAATACTAAAAATCCACTTAGGCCCGAAAAGCCTAGTTGAAGCCCACTAAGGGTCGGGAAAAATCCCGAGGCACTTTCAATAAATAGTAGACCACATCTACTTGCTAATTACACAATCAATTTATCTAAATCGCATCACAATTGACTAATAATTGCTAATTTATTCTAATCTAACAACCTAAACATAATTAATTAAAAATAAACCAACCTTAAGCATAATTAGCCAACTAATCCTGGATTAGTGAGATTACTCACCAAATCGCGCGCAAATCGGATTAATCCGAGGGGGGCGACGCGAGGAACAAAACTTCCCAAAGCATGGTTCGGGTTCAGGGCCCGGAAACAGCTCAAAAGCGGGCGTAAAGCCGCTGGAAACCCATTTCATGGGTTGCTGGTCGGGGCTGGCTGGGGCTGCTTTGGCGGCTACAGCGGCGAGGGAAGGCCGGCAGAGGGTGAGGGGGACGCCGGGGGGTCAGGACGGCGGCGAGCAGCGGCTGGAGGCGACTGGACGACGGCGGAATGAGGGCTGGCAGAGGCGAACAGGGCTGGGTCGCATGAGGAACGGGGCTAGCGGCACACGGGGATGAGCGGCGGGCGCGCGGGCGGTTTGGCTCCGGTGCGGCGGCGGGACGGGCGACGGCGAGCTGCTTCAACCTCCAGACAACGATGGCCGCTGCTTCTGTCTTCTTCGGTTTCTGGTTCGCACGAACCAGAGAGAAAAGAGAGAGAAGAGTCGGTCACGTGGGGTTGGGGGGAGAAGAAGGAGGAGAGAGAAGAAGAGATAAGTGAGAAAGAAGAGGTTTGAAAAGTCAAAGTGAAAAAGAAAGAGAGAGAAGCCAAATTGAATTTGGCAAGGGGATTCGGTCAGTGGGGGCTGGCTACGCACGAAGGAGAGGGGAGAGGAGAGAGAGAAAAGAGAGAAAAGGAAGAGAGAGGGAGAGAAAAGAAATATACTAAAATAATACCATAGTCTTATTTTCTTTTCTTTTCTTTTCTTTTCTCTTCCCCTTTCCCTTTTTATTTTCTTTTAATCTTCAATTTTCCTCCAATAATTTCTTTATTGAAATTTCGGACTCGGCAATAAATTGATAGATGATAAGACGGTCCTAAAAATGAATTGTGACACGCCCGAATATTCGATTCCCAAAACCAAATTAAATTTCATGGTTAGAATCAATCAAACGCGATTTTAGTCCAATCCAACCAATTGAGTAGCTTTTAGGGATTTTACTGCAGATACATTCCTTAACAGCTTTACCCAATAGGTTAGTTAACTCGTAAGTGATCAGCTCAAAGAAAAATGACCGTAAACACGTTGACGAAATGCCCATTTCACTTTATCAAAACGGGGTCGAATTTCAGGATGTCACACTTCCATTCATCTCCGGGTTTGATTCTAATTTGATGATGATATCCACTCTTCAAATCCAGCTTCGAAAATATATTTGCACCAGAAAGTTGATCTAAGAGATCATCAAGGCGAGTAATAGGAAATCGATACTTGATGGTGATCTTGTTGATCGCTCTACTGTCGACACACATCCTCCAAGTACCATTTTTCTTAGGCACTAAAAGAGCTGGAACGGCACACAGACTAAGGCTCTCCCTTCTAAAACCCTTATTCAATAGCTCCATAACTTGTCGATGCAATTCCTCATGTTCGGTCGAACTCATCCGGTAATGAGCGAGATTCGGCAAAGTGGCTCCGGGCAACAAGTCAATTTGATGCTGAATATCTCTCATAGGAGGGAGACCATTGGGTAAGTCCATTGGGAAGACATCCTTGAACTCTTCCAAAAGAGGTTGAACTCAATGAGCTACGATAGAGCCAACTTCATTCTTCTCACCTGTTTTATTGAGCAAAATATACAAGATACGAACTCCTTTCAAAGCATCCTGAGAAGGAATTCTCAACTACAGGAGTTTTCAAAGGTTCCCTACTAGGTGCCAAAGTAATTTTCTTGCCTCCAAATTCAAAAGAATATGTATTTCGATAACCGTCATGCGTAGTCCTCCTATCAAATTGCCGTGGTCGACCAAGAATAATGTGACTAGCATCCATCGTCAGAACATCACACCATACCTTGTCATTATAAATAGAACCAATGGACAAATTAACAAGGCATCATTTCGAAACAGTTACCTCCGCGCCTTTCTTCAACCACGACATTTTATAAGGCGTAGGGTGCATTTTTAATTCCAACTTCAACTTGTTTGCCGCTTCTTCAGAAATTATATTCTCACAACAACCAGAGTCAATAATTAATTGACACACCTTTCCCATGATTGTGCAAGCAAAATGGAAAATATTGGTACGCAACCACCTATCTCCAGTGTCATCTCGAGGAGTAAGAAAAATTTTCCTCACCATAAGAAGTTCACCAGTGTCAGCATGCACTATTTGTTCATCATCCGCGGCTTCTTCATCATTGTTCAACTCCTCTTCAAGTGGATCCTCAGCATTCTCATCAGAATTATTATCCACCAAGAAGGCTTTACCGGTTGGTCGATTCTTATTGATTCGACAATTGCTAGCACGATGACCAAACTCCCCACAAGAATAGCAATGTATTTCGGATGTAGCAGGTTGCTTTGAAACATGGGGCTGAGTAGAAAAGTTACTAGCAGATTGCGTTGTAGCCTTAGCAACTTTAGCAGTGCTAGTGGTGCTCTTAGTGGCTCGACTCGCCATGGTAGTTGATTGCTGTCTCCGAGAATGAGAGCGCTCCATTTTGAGTGCTCGTTGGTGTGCATCTCCTAAGTCCCAAATGTCGAGGACTTCTAAGGCGTCTTGAATGTAAAATTGAAGACCGTTCTAATCCATAAGTCTTTGTTCATTTGGCTTTGGAATCAGGTCGATCCGAGCTGTATCGACAAAGATACGACTGTTCTCCTGAGCTCGCGCAGTGCTGGAATTCCTATTTGTCTTGTTTTCCGTGTGCAAGTCACTCTCCCGATCCTACTATTTGAGAAAGCCTACCCTAGGCTTGCATCATTTGGTATCAGAGCTTTGGAGGAGAGGACAATGCCTCCAAGACAAGCTAGGCGTCATGGCGGCAGAACCGTTCCCCTCAATGAATTGCACACACTCGCTGAGAATATGCAACAACAAATTGATGAATTGACGCAAGAAGTTCAGCGTTTGAGGGCTTAAGCAAATAATTCTCCACCCCGTTCCATCCTTGAATTGCAGTGCTTTGGAGGAGAGGACAATGCCTCCAAGACAAGCTAGGCGTCATGGCGGCAGAACCGTTCCCCTCAATGAATTGCACACACTCGCTGAGAATATGCAACAACAAATTGATGAATTGACGCAAGAAGTTCAGCGTTTGAGGGCTTAAGCAAATAATTCTCCACCCCGTTCCATCCTTGAAGAGTTGCAGTCATCGATCTAGAAGAATCGGTGCCCCCTCAACTTCCTTGGAGGCCTAGAAGAGCAACCAACGGAGTCTCTATCTTTTCCTATTCTATTCGTTATTTCCAGCCCAATTTCGACCATCCTACAGTGCTTATTTCAGAAAACCCAAAACAGAGAAATTGTAGATCCAGAAGTCTTTGTTCATTTGGCTTTGGAATCCAGTCGATTCGATTTGTATCGACAAAGATACGACTGTTCTCCTGAGCTCGCGCAATGCTGGAATTCGACCGTTCAAGTATTTGTTCACAAGCACCTCCTCCGGATCTTGGATATTGTTACGAATTACCAACTCATTGAATTCATTGGTGTATTGGTCCACCGTACGCGTACCTTGTTTTAGATTTTGGTACTGTTGGTAGAGCTCTCTCTTATATCCTTTGGGAAGAAAATATTTTTGAATCTTGCCCTCCATCTTTCTCCACAAAGTGATTGGTGCTTTGCCAACGGCTTGGCGAGTTTGTTTTTCACGTCTCCACCAAGCAATTGCCTTGCCTCAGAATCGCATAGCAATGATCCCAATGCAATGATTCTCCGGAACATTTCGATGCTCAAACACCTCATTCACAAGTGTTAGCCAATCAACAATTTCATCAGGAGACTCATTACCTGTAAATTCTGGAACATCTTTCTTGACTTCCTTTTCCTAATCTAGCTCACGAATATGTTGTAAATGATGTCGAACATGCCTCCGATCGTGAATAGATTGAACACTCTCCGAAGAGGAAGAGTCACCATGGGAATCTTCAGTCCTGGAACAGAGAAATAAAGACAAAGCGTTGAAACTAGGAGAAATAAAAACAGAGCATTGAAAATAGGAGAAATAGTAAAGAGCTTGGAAACTATAAGCTAGTAAAAGTCATGCGAGCTCCCAATCGACGAAACTGTGAAGCCGTATCAACATCTCAAGTCCATTCCGGAAGCCGTGAAAGACACCTTGGGAGCTCGCATGACTTTTACTAGCTTATAGTTTCCAAGCTCTTTACTATTTCTCCTATTTTCAATGCTCCGTTTTTATTTCTCCTAGTTTCAACGCATTGTCTTTATTTCACATGAAAATAGGAGAAATAGTAAAGAGCTTGGAAACTATAAGCTAGTAAAATTCATGCGAGCTCCCAAGGTGTCTTTCACGGCTTCCAGAATGGACTCGAGATGTCGATACGGCTTCACGGTTTCGTTGAGCTTGAATGCGGGCCGATTATCTCGATCCGAAGTAATGGTCTTCGGAATGCCATGCAACTTATAGACTTCCTTGAAAAATAAGTCGGCAATACGCGAAGCATCCATAGTTTTTCGACATGGAATAAAATGTGCCATTTTTGAAAATCGATCAACAACAACAAAGAGTTCGTCCTGTTTTCCGTGTGCAAGTCACTCTCTCGATCCTACTGTTTGAGAAAGCCTACCCTAGGCTTGCATCAGGTGGTTCGCCGGTCGGAAAGAGGGAGGCCAGAGAGAGAGAGACGGAGGTCGGGGTCCTCTCGCCGGTCCCGTGCGGTGGTTCGTCGGTTGCTCGTGGTCCTCTTGCCGATCTCGCATGGTGGTCCATCGGTTGCTCGCGGTGGTTCGCCGGTCAGAAAGAGGGAGGGCAAAGAGAGAGGGAGGCCACAGTCCTCTCGCCGATCCCGTGCGGTGGTTCGTCGATTGCTCGCGGTCCTCTTGCCGATCCCGCGCGGTGGTTCGTCGCTTGCGCACAGTGGGTCACAGGTTGGAAAGAGGGAGGGCGGAGAGAGAGGGAGGTCGCGATCTTGTTCGTCGGAGAGAGAGAGGGAGGGTAGAGAGAGAGAGAGAGAGAGGCGCAAAGAGAGAGATCTCGCAGAGAAAAGCCTATAATGTCAATTCATGCATTTCCCGGTGATATATAAAGCGCCCGTATAGTCCTAGCTCCGTTACCTTCTAATGTCAATAAGTTTATTTTAGAACATTATTGGATTGTCCTACATTGATAGGAACATTAATGGATTGCCACTACTTGTATCGGCAAGCTTATTGGCTGGGATATTCCCTGTATATCCCGTAAAAATAATAGACAACGCACACAAATGATCAACTATTTTAAATAAATTATTTTTTATTAAAAAATAATAAAATAAAATGAGAGAAGAAAATTTTCAAATTTGGCGTACGAACGCACATAATAAAGTCACAAGTGGGCTGAAAAACAAATATTATTCACTAATTCAGATCTTTGACAAAACAACAGGAACATGGGCATGCTTCCAAATATCATTCTTAAGTAAAAGATGGGCTACTTATAATCGTAACAACCAAATAATTGAAGGTGTCTCTTTCCTTCTTCTTTTTTCTAATGTAAAGTATTCCAGCCATGCTAGCCTTTTCTGGTGGCTCAAGAAAAAAGTGACTCTTTTATCATCTGTTTATGAACCGACGACCAAAACTCGACTCTCCATATAGATATGATACAGTATTAAATACATCTACATCCATATAAATGTAGACATATATGTACACTTTGATCCTTAATTAAATCAAAACCAAAATTATCAAGTCATTTAAGTTTAATAGTTTTTTGTTCACAGTTAACTTATGGTAAAAGCAAACACATGGATGGTGCTGAAAAATTGAAGAACGTACATATGGTCAACCATTTTAGGTATATCCCTTTTTTTATTAAAAAAATTATAAAGCAAAAAGAGAGGAGAAAATTTACAAATCTAACATGTGAATGCACATTATCGATGCAACTCATGTCAGAGACAGCTGGAATGACCAAATGTTTTTTATTAAAAATAATGCATTCTCCCCAATATCATTCTTAAACAAAAGATGATTACTTGTCTTTTGCTAAAGGCACATGCTCCCGATACCATTCTTAAATAAAAGATGGGCTGGCTGCTTAAAATCATTGCAAGCGGGGTCACCAGCCAGCGAGAAGTTAATACACGAGTTAATAAATATTGAAGTCATGGCCACTTGGCAGGTGATAAACATCGCTAAATATATATATATATATATATATATATATATATATATATATCTCGCATTTGTACAAAATAAAACAAGAGAGAAAATAAATCTTAATTATTTATGCCAAAAAAATTATCTAAAGCCTATTTGTGCAAAAAAAATATATATATGTTGCCATTGTACGAAATAAAAGCCCTTGGAAGAGAATATATATTACATACACGGTCAATGTACGTTTTTTTTTTCTTTAACTAGTCCAGTCCGGTCAATCCACTGGACCGATTGGCCACCGATTCCAAAAGTGAGAACTGGGAACCAGACCACGCTCTTTGGAAACCACCCAAAACTAGCCGATCTGATTCAGTCTGGTTCGGGTGGTTCCTGATTTAGGCGGTTTTCGTTGCACACCCTTAATGCCAAGCATGTCATAGAGAAATGAATTTAACATCTCCAACGAGGATTGAGAAACTCTCCAATGTCAAAAAAATTTCTCGAAGCACTAGTGCTGTCTGAAATTATTTTACTAAAATTGCAAACATCCCAACGTGTGCATAAATGATCAGCTGACGATTCGATAGGATGCCCAATTATCAGCTGGAAGATGGTAATAACGATTCAACAAATTAGGGACCAGATGGGTAGTGAGAGTCTACTGCAGTCCTAACTGTATGACAACAGCAATTACAACCTCCACGAACTGCTTCAATGTGAATAGCTGCTTCAAAAACTAATCAACCCTAACTACAACGGGCAATTAAATAGCTCATATAAAGAAGAGACTGAGGCAAAGTATTTGTGAGGGATGGCATTAAATTTCCTCAGAATTTTTTGGAAAAGCACGGAAGAACCTTCCATGGAAATATACGTTCAAGAATTACGCAAATTAGTGGACATTCATTGATTAGCACCGAGTTGAATAGCCCTAGATCATGCTGCAAAGTGCCACCAAACTACTCCATGTTAAAGACAGTTGTATCATCCAATCAGCATGGAATCTAGAGAGTTCGATATACTGCTAACACACAACGACAGCTCTAACTAAGAAGAAATAATCTCCGGCTACGCTTCAATTTCAATGCCATAATAGACATCTAGGTAGAACTAGAGCAATGAGGACTCTGTCATCCCTCTCAATCAGCTGAGTCAGAAAACTGATGGACATTTCTAGCTGAGACGTTATAAGTCAATCTACTGTCAAATTTTCTTATCAATAATAAGTTTAATATGCAATTCAGTTTTAATGCCGACTATGGCATTTTGACAAAGCAGAAAAAGATTCGACAATTTATTGGTATAGACCCCTGAAAAGTAAAAAAGAAAAAAGAATACACTAAATTTCCTTTCCTTGGGAATTGGAAGAGAAGACCTTGTGATGCTGCTGATATGAGAGTAAGAAAAAAGAACTTTGTGCTAGCTTATACTATTGAGTAAATAGAGTGGACTTGGAAATGAGCAATATTGACGGCTCGCTGTTTATAGAAACTTTGGCATTGATCAAATATTCGAGGCACAAGTCATCATACCACAGAGGAAGGGACAGTTTAGTTCACATGAGAAGTCCCGGGTAGCAGCATTAGCAACAATCCTCATCATTCCGTTTAGTTATGTTCTTTCATCTTCTGAGATTTTCAGCGCATTTTGTTGTCAACTCAATTCAGGCAAATGGCAGATTGCATTATTAACTAGGAAATAAGGAAAATGATGCGAATACCACCTTCTTTATCTTCCAATTTATTTCCTTCTTCCATGGTCATCACCAATGTAAGTCTATAGAGATAATTAAAGACCTATAGTAAACAGTGCTGTTTGGCCAGAAAGTGAGAAAGGACTGTAAAATTATTGAGCAAAGACTTTTAAACACGACCAGAAAGTCGTAAAAACTGGTGACAAAATGATGGCACAGAATGCTTCTTCTTCTTCCTCTTTCAGTTTCTATCATTGCTTGGTGAGATTTTGTTGCCTTCTCCTTGTTGTGTCCTTGGAGGCAAGTCATGCAGAAGTTCTGGACGACCTGGAGGTGTGTGCGCACTCTTATAGTTTTAAACCGCATCATCACATACGAACCTTGTAATTCGGTCTCATACTCATTGGCTTTTCCAATTAGCTGTTGTCACATGAGATTTTGAAAATAATTAATAATTGTGCTAGCTACATATGTACTTTGTCATAGATTCAGGAAAAGATTGCATGATAAATTCAGTTACTTCATCAAAAGTTCTGAACACTAGCATATTCAATCTCGTGAGACTTGTTAAAGATGGTCAGAACATAAGGGCAATGGATGTATTACACGAGATGGCCGGGACTAAACTGTGTTACACTCTCCAATCGTCTCAGAAAGAGATGTGAGCGCGGCTGCATTGATCCTTAGTTAGTTCTGTCTTTTTTTTCAGATGTATTTGTTATGAGGAGTCTAAAATTAGCTGAAAGTTGAGAGCATAGACTTAAGAGTCCAACACTCTCCAAGTTGTGCCGGCTGGGAGCAGCGGACAGCAGTGGTCGTGATTGGAGAATCACGGCAAGGTGGAGGAGGTCGGGGAGGTGGGAGGAGGGGCTGACTCGGTGGGCGAGTGGAAGGGAGTGGAATCGGGAGTGAAGGCGGGGAAGTGGTGAGGAGGTTCTTGCTTGCGCATTTTGGTGGTATTGAAATATCGTTGGTGGTGGCCGTGGTGCTTTGATGGTGGCTGCAGCATGGCTCGTGGCGGAGCACGGGCGCAATGGGTGATTTGGTGGTGGCCGGTGGCAGTGGGCAGTTGGTGCGGTAGTTGAGCTAATGGCATCCTCACAGTGGTGGTGTGTAGGGGTATGCAACAGGAACCACTTGAACTGAAAAGTGGACCAGCCAGTTTTAGGTAATTCCCACTATTGGCGGTCCAGTTCTCGCGATCAGGTTCCCAATTCCAAGGTGGGAACTGGACCGACCAAACCGAATTTAATATATATAAAGTTTATATACATATAATATATATTTATTACATATATTATATTTAAAACTTACTACAACCGGAATTGTAATCATTATGGCCAACACCAAAACTCTTCTTGTTCCTCTTTATTTAAAGAGAAAGCCTACTTGTTAATTTTTTCTTCCACCCGATGTGAGACTAAGACTCCAAAAGACCCTCATTCCTCAGGTACACTCCGTCTCTCTCTCTCTTGCTCCCCTCACTTGCAAAACACAAGGTATTCATAACCTCCAAGAGTCCCACATCAACCAAATACTCAAAGAGCATAAGAGAGATTGTCTATAAAATCCAAGCCAAACACGATCTTTAGCCATATTGTTCATAGTCTTTATAATTAAGATTGAGTGTAAAATACATGAAATGTGATTGATGTTCACATGAGTTTAAATTTTTTGCATGTGGGAACATGTGCAATGAGTTTTTTGGACCGCTCAAGAACCGAATTGGATTGATTGGTGAAGCACGGTCACTCTCTAGTGAAAAAAAAAAAAAAAAGTGCTCGGTTTTGTTTGACCGAATCGGACTGGGCCGAAACTAATTGTGATATCCCGATTGTCCAATTCTATTTTCAATAAATTGAGACGGGCATTTCGTTAGCACGCATATAGTTCTTTTCCCTGAACTGATCACTCATGGGATAACTAGTCTATCATGTGAAGCCATTAAGAAATTCTAATGCATCGGACTCGAGAATTTGACCAAGAAACGACCTTTCGACCGAGTTAATCTGCAAGGGTTATTACGGCACGGTTAAAAATCGATTAGAAACCAGAGATAGGTCGACTCGACAGAGGCATGTGATCGAGTGTAGGTGATTCCACCAGGTCGCACAATTTTGTCGATCGACACTGGACCAACTTTTCTGTCGATTGGGTACCCTGTGTCCGTATTTGAAACCTTGAGATTACCTCGACAACCGAAAGTCGCAAATGTGTCAAAGATGTACATTGTGGCTTGAATTGATCGACCACAAGTCAAATGCATGAAAATTTCTAAAAGCTACCCGGTAGATCAGGACGCCTTAGTATCATGCCAAAGTGAAATTGACCGTGAAATTAAGATCGAATTCTGAAATTAGAAGTTAGGGTGTGTCACAAATCTTATTAGGAACATTGGATTAATTTATGGACTTTAATTGGACTCAATTGGAAGAGAATTGATTGGAATTGAAAGAATTAATGTACAAGATTTTATGCCCCGGCGGAAAATGAAATTGAACCTATTGGAATAAGGTTGTGGGAGGTTGGAGTTAGTGGATTGTGACATCACAAGTGATGTCATGGGGTGGGGCAAGAGTGGCTAGGATGTTGACAAGTGGAGGGTGAGGATTTGCTCTTGGAAATGGGGGGCTATCACCATCATCTTCTTCCTTGAATTAAGGGAGCTTGTTGGATTTTGAAAAGGGGAGAGAGAGAGAAGCTCGACGCCCAGCCCGCACGCACGCCCCCTCCGCCCGCTCGACGCCGTCGCACGTCGCTGAAGCCGACGCCATTGCCGTCCATCCGTGCGCGAAGCCTCGCGTGTGCGCTCGTCATTCCACCGTCGCGCCATCTTCCCTTCATCCGCGCGTCCCAGCCGTCGTCCTTCGTCATCCTGAGCTGTCCGCCATCTCCAAGACCACCGAAAAGCCGTTGAAGCCACCGCCAGCAACCGTTCGAGCATCCGCCGTCCTCCTTCGTCGATTTCATGCCCGAACCGCCGCTGATCGGCCCTCCTCCGAGCTTGGACAGCAGCTGGTTTTAGTGGGTATGGCAGCCCAGTTTTGGCCCGTTTTGGCCGGCTTCCCAACCTCGGATGCTTGGCCCGCTTCGAGGAAAGGTGTTCCTCGGCGTCGCCGTCATTTTGGTCCGATCGGTTCGCTAATCCAGTGAGTTTAGCTCACTAAATTTTGATTAGAGAGTTAATTATGCTTTAGGTGTGTTTAGTTTATGTTAAGTGTTATTAGGTGGTTAATTTAATTTATTTAAGTGTAGATTATATTAATGTGCTTGATTAACTTAAAGTGGGTTTAATTTAAGGCTAAATGAATGTTTATATTAATATAAGCTTTGATGTGACTTAAATGAATTTGTTTTTGATTTATTTAAGTATTCCGAAATTATTAAATAATTTAATAATATATATTTATTCGAAATTATTAAAATATTATTATTTAAATAAATTTCTGAATAAAATTAATTATTTAATAAATTCCAAAAATTTATCGCAGGACCTTATTTGCTCAGAATTTCGTGCTGATCGCTGCTGTGTAGTCAGATTTTGAAATTAATGATTGGATATTATAAATTGGGTATGGATCGTGAAAGATATGGATATTATTATTTAATTAATTTTTGGAATAAATTTAATTATTTAATAAATTCTAAAAATTATTTTGGAACCTTATTTTCTCAGAATTTCATGTTGATCGCTGCTGTGCATTTAGAATTTGAATTTGATGAATGGATGTGGCAAATTGAGTGTTGATTGTGGTAAATAGGAATTTTATTCATAAAAACCCAAGTGTCGGGTTTTGATACAAAAATTGGATTTTAATGATTATATTAAATAGTGGGGTTTGAAAAAGCGAGATATTGACTTTTTGATTCGAAATTAGCGTGTCCCCACACACGTGAGTAATTTCTGGAATATTTTTAATAAGAAGAAAAATGGTCGGGATCACTGTTTTAAGTGGAAGCATCGAGTGAAATATAAAGTGTCCTGGGGCATTGTCCTGGGGCCGAGTATGCTTTGGCTGTGTGATAACTAAGAGGAATCGTCCTGGGCTGTTGAGCCGGACTTGCCCCTATATGGGATGCCCACGCAGTGGATGCCGATCGCAGTAGAGGCTGGCCCGACTGGATTGATGCTCCTTTGGGAATGCCGTCAACGTAGTCACGAAGCCGTGCTCCAAGGGGGGAGACGATGCTCCTTCGAGAATGCCGTCGACGTAGTGACGAAGCCGCGCTCCAAGGGGGGAGGCGATGCCTGGCATTAATGTCAGTAGATAGCCGAACTGCGAGTAGGCTGTGCCCCTGTGTGGCAATGAATAATAATTGGAATGCGTGCTAAGTGCGACTGCGATTTATATGAAAGTGATGGCGTTCCAATTGTTTGAATTATTATTACTACCTGAGATTGTGTGATACAAATTGTGCTAACCTGCAGGAAGGAATTAAGGAGAGGTAAGTTCTCTGTGTGACGTGACTAGGCCACCCTGGGGCGTATTTTCTTTCTAATAGGGGTTTAGGGGGTTGAACTTGTTGAGACATTATCTCATCCCGGTTTGGGGATTACAATTTCAGGTCCCTGGTGGACGGAGCGGCTAGATAGCTTTGGTTGGCCTTGAGGAGTTGCAGAGGTGAAGTCATAAGGATTGGAGAACATGTCCGACTTGTAGGTCGTAGGACAGTTCCTTTTTAAGAGCCGGTCTTTTGTAGACTTTTGGCTGTAAGCTTCTGTTTGTAATTCTGTTGAATTATAAAAGTGTTATATTGTGGTTTTGCTTCTTGCTTTTCTATCCCGTATTTCATTGTCAGGGGTTTTATAATACGTTCCGCTTGCACAATAATAAATGAATGGGTCGGCGACATATCCTGGGATGTCGCATATTTGCATGACCATGGTGGGATGTTGGCACGCTCGAGGCTCGGGGCGTGACACTAATAGTTTGGTCTGGTTCTTGGTCTTATGACTTAACGGTCGAGTCCACGGTTCTCAATTTTGGGAACCAGTTCTTCCAGTCCGGTTCTCGGTTCCACTTTGGAACCAGATCGAACTAGGAACTGATCACCTCGAGAGGTGTGCATTTGAGGTGGCGAGGAGGTGGCGAAAAGGTGGGCAGACGGTGGTGGTGTGTTTGTGGTAGCAGCTTAAGTTAGTTCACGGCAATCATTAAATCTTCAAACATTAAAAATGAAATTCCGCATTAAAGTTAAATCAATAGTTAAAGAAAGAAAAATAATGAAATGTAACTTCAAGGAACGAGAGTTCACTCATTAATTCTTATTAATTAAACCAAACAAGACCCAATAATCTCCGCACCCTATTTTCACTAATCTCTATGTATCTAGAAATGCTAAATGTAGTAGAAACTATACACACGTTATTGACTTTTTAAGAAAGTGACCAATAGAAAACACGTCTAAATTTTTATTGCATCTGACGTGGATAGGAACAAAAAGGTATTGATTAGTACCTTCATTCAAGGCCCATTCTATTCCATCCTCGAGGACGGACGGTTGGATTCATAACTTCACCCTATTGCATTGCACTTCTTCGATCTGCCCTCATAGAATCTCTAGTACAAGGATGTACCCAAAAAAATTAGAAGATGCATGTGTGAAAGCTAGTACGAGCACCTAGAGGGGGTGAATAGGTGCGAAAACAAATTTTGCACAATAAAGAGAATAATTTTACTTTTAAACCAACTCTATTTAGCAATAGATTATGAAAAGGAAATTAGACTTTAATAATCAAACAGAATTACGATCAAAGTAAAAGAGCTTAGGGAAGAGAATAATAACACAAGGTTTATAGTAGTTCGGCTTAATCCAAGCCTACGTCCACTCTTCCGCACTAACAGCCCGCCGACTGGATTTTACTAAGAATCAAAAGAGTTGTTACAGTATACCTCTTCCTTAATTCTGTAGTGTAGAGACTCTGCAACATTTCCTCAAGGTCTCACAGAAATATAAACTCTCTTTTGAGTACAAGTTTTCGCTCAACAATTAAATTGACAAAGAACAAGGAGCTTCAAACTTTGGAATTCTTCTATCGCGCACACACTTGAATAACTAGAACGTCTTCCTTATATACTCCTTCATGCTATCATACCCGTTGGCACTTACCAAAGGAGTTCTTCCAATCTACCCGTTGGACAGAATCAATTAAGAAGATTTCGAGTTATTTAAGGAATATGACGATAGCCCACCAATTCTACTCACCCATACAATCAGGATCTAGGTTTCCATAAGTAGAACCTTCCAAGTATGATTTCACCAATCAACGGATCTAAATTAACCGAATTGAAATCAAACCGAATAACAGATTCCAATATACTATCTCCAGCCGAGAGATCTTCTTCAGTTGATAGAATCAAATCCTTAACAAAATACTCAGTTCTGGATAAGACTTTTTCGACGGTCTAAAAACTGTCAATGAGGATAGATTTTGAATCTTAAGTCTGGCAATTCGATAATCTTCAAACTTTGATTAAAGAGTCTGCAAGTCTTCAGACTAGACTGATGAAAACGTTTTGTCAGTTTCAAAACACGCAAGGAAGTTTTCTCCAACAATCTCCCCATTTTTTATTGTGACAAAACTTTCCTGCAGATTTGGATATTTTTGACCTGCAAAACAGTACTCAAGCAAACATGGATATCTCATAAAGATAATTGATTTAGTAAAAGCAGCATTAAATCTGCATCCACAAGAAATAAGTTAGTCCTGTATATAAACTTCTATTTTTTCCATGAAATACCATGAAATACCAGTAGTGCTTAAAATAAACAAACGATCAAACAATCCAAATCAAGTCACAACCAAACAACCAAACAAAAGTAAAAAGTCATTCAAAAAGTAAAGTCAAATGAGTCAAATCTCAAATCTGCACCATCTCTCCCCCTTTTTGTCAGCATTAAAAGGGTAGAGATAAAAATTAATGGAATCATGGTTGCCTAGGAACACGAATGAGTTGGAAATCTCCCATTGACTGGACAATCCCTTCCAGCTTCTTCAAATCCTCCTTCAGTTGAGCCACATCTTCACCCTTGGCATTTGTTTGAACTTGAAGAGCAAGGGCATGAATTTGATCATGCAAGGAAACTGAAGAGGCTTGACCTGCATTCTGCAAGTTCTTAACTTCGCATCCCAGGACATAAATCTGGGCTCGCATCTCCATAAGAACATCAAGAACTCTGCAAAAGTCTGCCGAATTTTCAGTCTGAGCACTGGCTTTTGCATGATCAGTAGGAGTATTTGCAGATGATGGCAAGCCAGCATGATCACTCAGATTTGGCAATGAAACCTCATGACCTTCCTTTGGGAATTGAGAATCATAGATGTCTTCTGGATCTGCAGGTGAGCGACTAACACCTTCATTAGTAACAACAATTGAAGATGTACCTTTTTTCTTAACAACTCCCCCTGTTTCAATGCCCTCAAGAGGTGAGAAGTACGCTTCATGCTCTGTTTCTGCCTGTTCACCTCTGCCTTCTTCTTCTTCTGCAATTCTTTCTTCCTCTGCTTCTTTTCGCATTAATTCTCTCTCTCCACTCCTTTCCTCTTCTTCATCTCTATCTTGATCCTCTCTCTCCTCAGTCTCTGGAACAGCACTTTGAAGATTTCTCAGTGCAAGAGCAAAAATGGTAATATCGTCCTCATCCTCTTCATCTTCCAAAACGAGTGCTCTTCTTTCCTTGGATGGAGCTGTCATGGGCTCCTTCCCTTTTCGCTTTGCCACTGAAGAACCTTGGTGTGACTTGACAGGGGTTTTCTCTTTCAATCGCTCCAAAGTTTTGTCTAGCTCTTTTAAACGCATTTTGGAAACCATTTTCAATCCCACTACCATTTGATCACATGATCGAACACATAAAATCCTAGGAGGCTGAATATTGAAACGTTTGAAAAGCTTTGTAACAAGCCTTGAGTAAGGAAGTTGCCCTCTGTCTTTCGCCATCGTTCTGTACATGTGAAACATGATTGTGTCAGGTAGAGAGAATTTCTTGCCAGCGTTGATGGTATACATCAACTTTGCTTCTGAGTTAGAGACGTCTGTTTTCGAGGTTGACTTGGGTCGGAGGCAATTGATCACAATCTTGTGAAGCAAAATGTTAGAGGCATTCATCCTCAAGTATGAAATTCTTCCTTCAGCCATTCCATCCCAAACAAGCTCTATTGTCGCACGACCAACAGACACACTAATCGATTGGAATGCCCCTCACTCTACTCCAATCACAGCCGCCAATGTGTCCATGTCAACAACATAGTCCTAGTCTCGAACACTAAACGAAAATCTATTCGCATCCAAGAAACTGAGATTAGAATAGAAGTAAGCAGTAAGTTCTGGATATGCCTCAATCGTCTCAGAACAAAATTGCTCAAGCTGAAGTTGAGTGAATTTCTCTCGAGGCTTCACATTCACAGAATCAAGAAAATCAAAATCTACACTTCTCGAATTGATCACCCCCTTTTTAGCAACTTAGAGTAAAGTTGCATGTGTTCATCCGAGTGAAACAAATTTGTCATTTTGCTTCGAATATTCGCCCCAACACCAATTCTAGGCTTGAAATGAGTGTACATTTTTTCATCATCATTCCCATCAGGTTGACTAAGACCTCCAACACGTGGATCACTAGAAATATTCGCAAATGCTTGATCTACCGACCCCGCAGGAGCAATCTCCAATCATTCCATTGTTCGCAAAAAGTGGGTTTCATTTCAATACTCTTTCTCTTTCAAAAATTCATCGATATATTTCAAGGGAGTCCCTTCCCTTTTCAAAGCAGAGTAAAGCTTATAGATAAAAGTGGGCTTTTGAGTTCTTACGGGTTATGCGCCTTCAATGATTTCTTCCTCTGCTCTACGATCACTGCCTTGAGGTCTAGCTTGAGGAGATTGACGCTGTTGAGAATGTTATGGGCTCTGCTCCTGTCTCAGAGATTCTTCTTCCTCGGTGAGGTCAAAATGTGTAGGACCCTCACGCATGTGTTGTGGTCCCTTGTTCGCGATCCTTGAAGACTTTCTTTGGGATGCCATTCTCACAGTTTTTGAGAAATTCCTAACTCGATTCGCAAAAAAAGGCGAGAACTTTGAAGATTAAACTAGAGAGTAAAAGTAAGAAAATGAAAGTCTGTGCTTTTAGGGTTTGTGAAGAAGACGATCAATATAAAAAGCAATCGAAAAGAGGCATACGGAACGACGTAAAAAGGAAAAAATAGAAAATGCCTTTTCAAAAAAAAATAACTGCCTTTTTGAAAAGATAGATAACCGTCTTTTAAAAAATAACTCCTTTTTTGAAAAGGAATGATTGCAATAATCACGAAAACTAGGGAGATGTCATACATTTTCGAGATCAATCAATTACAGATTAATAGATAATTGTACCTTTTCGAGATTTTATCCGAAATATAAATTAAAAAAAAACGAAAATAACTTACAGTCGTTGATCTTCATCTTCTGAGTCTAAATATCATTAGACTTTTATCCCTGAGTCTGAACTTCTTTAGACTTTAAGATATTGAGTCTGGAACGAATAAGCTCAAATTGACTTTTCTTCAAATGCTTTGTGAAGATGTCCGCTAGTTGATTCTTTGAGTCAAGGAATTGAATTGAGATTTCTCCATTTTGAACATGATCTCTAATGAAATGATGTCGAATCTCTATATGCTTTGCTCTTGAATGAAGAATTGGATTCTTAGTAAGATTGATTGCGCTGTTGTTGTCACATTTGATCTCAATGCATGAATCTTCAATTCCAAAGTCTCTTAGTTGTTGTTTTATCCACAGTATTTGTGAACAATAACTTCCAAGAGCCACAGTAAGATTGATTGCGCTGTTGTTGTCACATTTGATCTCAATGTATGAATCTTCAATTCCAAAGTCTCTTAGTTGTTGTTTTATCCACAGTATTCTGCTTCTGTTATAGAAAGAGTTACGGTACTTTGCTTCCTCGAAAACCAAGATATTGTCCTATTATCAAGTAATTGACAAGTGCCCGAGGTGCTCTTCCTATCAACTCTGCATCCTGCTAGATCTGCGTCTGAATATCCAAGAAGAGTAAAGTCTCCTTCTTTAGGATACCAGAGACCGAGATTAGAAGTAGATGCAACATATTTGATGATGTGTTTTGCAGCATTTAAGTGAGATTCTTTGGGATCTTATTGAAATCTGGCACAAATACAAACACTAAACAGAATGTCAGGTCTAAAAGCAGTAAGATAAATAAGTGAACCAATGATACTCCTGTATAGCTTTTGGTCAACTTTATTTCCTCTTTCATCTTTGTCCAGCTTCAAGGAACTTGACATTGGTATACCAGTCTTTTTGCAATTCTCCAGTCCAAACTTTTTGACAAGTTCTTTAGCATATTTTTCTTGGTGAATGAAAGTTCCCTCCTTTAGTTGTTTCACTTGAAGCCAAAGAAAGAAGGGTAGTTCACCCATCATGCTCATTTCAAATTCATCCTGCATAGATTTAGAGAATTTCTTGCACAGATTTTCATTAGGAGATCCAAAAATAATATCATCAACATAAATTTGAACAAATAAAAAGCTTTTGCTTTCTCTTTTGATAAACAGTGTAGTATCAACTTTACCTTTAACAAAGCCATTTTGGATTAAAAACTTACTTAATCTATTGTACCAAGCTCGAGGTGCTTGCTTTAAACCATATAGAGCCTTTTTTTAGTCTAAATACAAAGTCCAGTTTCCTTGGATCTTCAAAACCGGGAGGTTGTTCCACATAAACTTCCTCTTGGATAAATCTATTTAGGAAAGCGCTCTTGATGTCCATTTGCAATAACCTGAAATTCTTATAACAAGCGAAAACAAGTAATAATCTAATTACTTCTAACCTTACTACTAGTGCGTAGGTCTCATCATAGTCCATCCATTCTTCTTGCATATATCCTTTGGCCACGACTCTTGATTTGTTCCTTACGACTTTTCATTTCTTGTTCATCTTATTCCTGAAAACCCATTTAGCTCCAATGATGGATTTATCTTTCGGTTTAGGAGTCAATTCCCAAACATCATTGATACCGAATTGCCTGAGTTCTTCTTGCATAGCTTCAATCCAGCTTTCATCAGTTAAAGCTTCTTCTATGCTTTTAGATTCTATTTCAGAAATAAGAGCCACAGCACTAGACTCTTCATGCCTTTTGGATCTTGTACGAATTCCCTCATTAATGTCACCAATAATGAGATCTTTAGGATGACTAGACTTGTGTTTCCTGTTGCTTGTTAATTTGTCAGATTGTTGGTCTTTTTCTTCATTTGATTCTTCAACGATCATTTGTTGCTGGTCTTTTAAAGTTTGAGCTGCTTCTAAAGATTTAAACTTTGTAGAGTTTGGAGCAGGTTTGGATTCTTCAGGTTGAGTCTGAATCGATTGATTTTGCATAAAGTCTTGAAATTTGACATTCATCGATTCCTCCACAGATTGAGTCTTTTTGTTGTATACTCTGTAGGCTTTGCTTGTGATTGAATATCCAAGGAAGATGCCTTCGTCTGATTTTTCTTCAAACTTACCAATTCAATCATTTGCATTTTTCAATATAAAACATTTGTAATCAAACACATGAAAATAGGAAACTATTGGCTTCTTTCTTTGAACAACTCATAGGAATTTTTCTCCAAAATAGGCCTTAAGAAGACTCTATTAATAATATAGCATGCTGTAGAAACTGCTTCAGCGCAAAAAAGAGAAGAAATGTTACTTTCAATTAAAAGAGTTTTAGCCATTTCTTGCAACGATCTATTCTTCCTTTCCACAACTACATTCTGTTCTGGAGTATAAGGTGAGGAAAATACATGCTGAAAGCTAGATTCATCACAGAATTTAGCAAAGTCTTGATTTTCAAATTCACCTCCATGGGAAATAGTATACCATTTCTCATTTTGAACTTTCTTAGCAAATTTTGTAAAATAATAAAATGTTTCAGACTTACTTGCTAGGAAATATATCCAAGTGAATCTTGAATAATCATCCACAATTACTAGGCAATATTTCTTACCTCCAATGCTCTGAGTTTTGGTCGGTCCAAAGAGATCCATATGCAAGAGCTGTAATACACGATTAGTGGACACTTGATTTATTGGTTTGAATGAATTTCTTACATGTTTTCCCAATACGCATGGTGTACATAGGTCAGACTTTTGGTATGTCAGATTGGATAGTCCACGAACAACCTTCTTTGTAGAGATCTTGGCTATTTGCTTCATGTTGATGTGCCCTAGTTTTCTATGCCATAGATTCGCTTCCTCTTGAATTGAGATTAGATATTGGGATTTTTCTGCTTTGATATTCAAGAGATAGATATTCCAATGTCTTCGCCTCGTGAAATTCATAGAGGTGTCTTTACTGGTTCATGAACATATTCTTTCTTGAAAGTTGATTTTGAATCCGGTGTCGCACAACTAGCTAATACTTAGCAAGTTATAGTTGAGTCATTCTACTAAGGAAACGTAATTGATCGTGAGACTTCCAATCTTTACAGTTTCGTATCCCACAATTCTTCCTTTGTTATTTTCTCCAAAAGAAACTTTTCCACCATTAACTTGCAAAAGCTTTATAAAGTATTTTGAGTCTCTTATCATATGTCTCGAACATCCACTATCCAAGTACCATTTGACATTTTTCTTGATAGTGACCTGCATTTAAAAAAGAAACTCAAGCTTTCTTTGGTACCCATATTTTCTTGGATCCAATGGAGTTAGTGTGATATACAGTCTTTGCCTAAACCTTCCTCACAGGTTTCCAAACCATAGAACATTCTTTCTCAAAGTGTTCTGAGCTGTTACACTTAGAACTTTTAAGAGCACTGTGGCCTACATGTTTTACAAAAACTTTTTGGAAATGATTTTTGTAAGAATCTTTTGTAGGTCTTTATTTAATTATTTCATTTACCTTAGGAAAATCAATTAGAGGAATGGTTTCAGCAGTCATTCCCAAACCTGATTTGTTCAAGTAAGGTCTTTGTACTGAAAGAATGTTTTCCAATTTCTCAGATCCTATAGAAAACTTTTTAGAAATGATTGAGATATCATTTTTCAAGAATGCATTTTCTTTTGAAAGATTGTCTGCATTTTCTTTCAAAGTAATAACACTTTTGTCTAAACTTTCGACATTTTTCTTTCCAAACAATTTCCTATTGCTTCAATGCAGAATTTTCCCTTTTAAGTTCGGAAATCCTCTTGAGAGAAGTTTTGAGACTAAAACACAATTCATCAATATATTTAGAGACTTTAGTAGGAATTTTTAAATTACTTACCTCGATTTCACTATCTGAGTTTGAGTCTATCTCAAAATCTGAATCTGATTGTGAATGTGCCATGAGACAAATATTGACATAATCATCATCACTTTCTTCACACTTGGTATCACTCCAAGTTTCTACTTTAAGTGACTTTCGATATTTTTCAGCTTTTCCTTTCTTTCTCTTTAGCAGGGAACAGTTGGGTCTAATGTATCCCTTTTTCTTGCATTCAAAACAGACTACATTCTTGTTGGATTCATCATCCTCAGCTAATTTATTTTGTAACTTTCGAGAACTTTGTTTCTTCGGATTGAATCTTCTTCCCTTTCTGTTTAGTTTTCTGAACCTTCTTATCATGAGAGCAAGTTCTTCATCGTCCATATCGTCTTCAGAATCTGTGACATCAGAATCATCATTAGATTTTAATGCAATGGATTTCTTACCTTTGGGATCTTCATCTTCGTTGATTTGCTCCACTTCATAAGACTGAAGAGTGCTAACCAATTCGTCAACAAAGAGTGGCATGATTCTTTGTGTCTCCCTTATTGAGGTCTTTATGTGATTCCAATCTTTAGAAAGTCCTCACAATAACTTGTTAACCTTCATGTGTCCAGAGATTGGTTGACCTTAATACTCAAGACCATTCACGATTTCTGTAAAACGACTAAACATGTCAGTGATAGATTCTCCTGGTTTCATCTTGAATGATTCATATTGACCGAGCAGAATATTGATTCTGGTTTCTTTCACTCGATCAGTTCCTTCATAAGTGATGTGCAATCTATCCCAAACTTCTTTAGTTGTTTCATAAGAAGATATTCGGTTATATTCAGTATGAGATAATGCAGAATATAAGGAATAAATTTCTTTTGCATCAAGAGCTTGTCTCTTGATTATCTTTTCTTGAGTCATTTCACTGGATTTGACAGCCTCTTTTCCTCTCTCTGAGACTGTTACAGCTTTAGGAATGATTCCTTTGTCTACCACGTCCCATTCCAGAGGATCCTTTGATCTTAAGAATGCATTCATCTTGTTTTTCCATATGTTGTATTCCTTTCCATCAAAATAAAGCGGTCTAGTATTGCTCTGCCCTTCAACCAGACCTAGAGCCAACATACTAGCTATGGATCGTTAACTCTGAAGTAAAAGCACTTCAACTTAAGTGAGTACACAGACTCTGATACCAATTGTAAAAGATAGTACAAGCACCTATAGGGGGTGAATAGGTGCGAAAACAAATTTTGCACAATAAAGAAAATAATTTTACTTTTAAATCAACTCTATTTAGCAATAAATTATGAAAATGAAATTAGACTCTAATAATCAAATAGAATTATGATCAAAGTAAAAGAGCTTAGGGAAGAGAATAAGAACACAAGGTTTATAGCGGTTCGGCTTAATCCAAACCTACGTCCACTCTTCCGCACTGACAGCCCGCCCATCGGCTGGATTTCACTAGGAATCAAAAGAGTTGTTACAGTATACCGCTTCCTTGATTCCACAGTGTAGAGACTCTGCTACACTTCCTCAAGGTCTCACAAAAATATAAACTCTATTTTGAGTACAAGTTTTCGCTCAACAATTGAATTGACAAAGAACAAGGAGCTTCAGACTTTGAAATTCTTCTATCGCGCACACACTTGAATAACTAGAACATCTTCCTTATATACTCATTCATGCCATCATACCCGTTGGCACTTACCAAAGGAGTTCTTCCAATCTACCCGTTGGACAGAATCAATTAAGGATATTTCGAGTTATTTAAGGAATATGATGATAGCCTACCAATTTTGCTCGCCCATACAATTAGGATCTAGGTTTTCATAAGTAAAACCTTCCAAGTATGTTTTCACCAATCAACAGATCTAAATTACTCGAATTGAAATCAAACCGAATAACAGATTCCGATATGCTATCTCCAGCCGAGAGATCTTCTTCAGTCGATAGAATCAAATCATTAACAAAATACTTAGTTCTGGATAAGACTTCTTCGACAGTCTAGAAACTGTCAATGAGGATAGACTTTGAATCTTGAGTCTGGCGATTCGGCAATCTTCAAAATTTGATTAAAGAGTCTGCAAGTCTTCAAACTAGACTGATGGAAACGTTTTGTCAGTTTCAAAACACGCAAGGAAGTTTTCTCCAACAGCATGCACTCTCTGAAAAAAAAAAATTAATAAGTTGAGCGAAAAAGTTGTCGATATACATCTTCCAGATGTGAGTAAGTTTCGGTAGGTAAATCTATAAAAAAAAAAAAAAAATCAACTGTTATTCTACCGCATCAATCCGTGAGATTTTTTGAGTTCCTGCGCTACTGGTATGTAGTCTAGATGCATTTTCCATCATAATATCTACTAATTTATTATGAGATATATCGGCAATTAGATAGCTTTGTCTATTATGCACCTATCGTCGTATACTTTCACTTAATGATGGGAAGGGTTGTTTTTGCATCAAGTGCGGTTTGTTTTATGATCTAAATAAGACTCTTACATGGCACAACTAGTCTTTACCTGCACTCCCCGATCCGGCAAAACCTAGAAGAAAAAAAAAATTGATGTACTAGGAAAACGTTCATGCGTAATCATCAAGCTACCAGGTATTACAAATTCTATGTGGTCTCATTTGTACAAATACGTAATAACAAAGTATTGCTAAAGCATCACTTCCCATGATAACTAGAGAAGTCTTATTCATATTGCAAAACTTGGATTTACTGTATTCGCCACCATAAATGCTCCACCTAAGCATATATTTACATTTCGTTGGACAATTGGTTTTGGTCTCTTCACCTCAAAGGCTTGCCTTTTATTGTCATTAATTACATTTGAGTACTCATTTTTTTCATGAATTGCTCCTTTATGTTATAGAGCAAATGAATAAAAGAATCTTTTACAATACTTATTCCCACTTTGATAATTATTCGTTTCCTTTATTAGTCATTTATTTCGGCGTGACGTTGGGGTTCATGTCTAGTTAAATTGTAAATTATTATATTTCTGTGTTCTCATAGAGTGGAATTGCTAATTAGGCGTGTGTTTTACTCCAATTGAATGACACAATGATAAGATAAACATAAAAGAAGAAGTTATTGATCAAACCTCAACGTCTGTTTTGCGCTATATGCACAATTGGTATCCTCAAGATGAGAACCGAATTGTAAACCATACTCCTTGTGAAAATGGGGGACAATTTGAAGTTGGGAAAAAGAATTCTTCATTTTCGTTCATTCGAATGTCATAATTAATGATTCTTTTTCCCAACACTACTCATGCGAGTGGTTTTGTGATTCATGAAAAACTTGCGCACATGGATTAAGCGCGTGTTATGGAATCGATCTTCGCAGTACCACATTATCAAAGACAGATAATGGATTTCGCAATCCAGACTTGCAGCTTACAATTTTTCTTAATCCATTAGCTTTTCTTTTTTTTCTTTTTAATTTAGCAATCAGTTGGTGTACGAGCCATCTCTCACTCACCTCTACTGACTTCAACTAGGTGAATTAACACGATCTTTACATGTTTAGAGTTTATTCACTAAATAAGCAATCCTATGCCATCGGGGAAAAGAGGACCGAAATATTATGTTCTTTTGCAAAGTTACGTGCTTCAAATATAAACCATCAAAATTTCCCTGTGACGTCATTTTGCGACATATGAGCTAGGATGATTGCCTCATTCGATACGTAAGAAAGTGTCGAATAGAACAAAATCAAAATTTTAAATTGGTATAATGTAGTATGTTATGTGCACACAATGACAATAGTAGAAACATTTGTATTAAGTTCTCATTTTTTCGGCCGACAGTAGTAAAACTAGAAACGTTCATTTCTATAGGCGATACTTCAACCCAACTGGTGTTGGCCATCATTGTTTGAGATATCTATCCTTTCAGATTTGGTTTCAAACGTGGATTTCATAGTTGTTTTCACAACAGTATAAGAGCATGATTTTGCATACTGATCTCTCTTCAACTGCCGAGTATGGGAATGAATGAATCAGAGTATTTCTTGAAATGTTCAGTTTGGCAAACAATTAGTTTTCAATAAATGAACCGAAAACTATTTTGTTATCAGACATCTAAAGTTTCAGCGATTAAAATGCCTAACAATCATCCTCTCCATACACCATCGCGTCAATTTGTGGATTGTCGGAACTCGGAAGGAGAAAATTTGGCAAACTGATGAGAATAAATCCATCCATCTGCACTTCTGCTCTTCACCGTCTTGTTCGAGAATCTGGCGATCTCGTTAAACCTCTCACTTCTCATCCCATCTTTGCATCGAACCATTATCTTTCACGTCGCTCCCACGGTTGCCCATCCACTGCTGGAGTGAGTGATTCAAATGGATCAATCTGAACTTGTGACCTTTCTGGTGAACAAATGCAGAAATGGCGGATTGGTGGAAGCTGACAATGCTTTATTCTTCTTGGAGGGGACGATTCGAGTGAACCCTCTTGACTTTACTCCCTGTTTCGCCCAACTCTTGGGGGTCGGGGCCAAGATGAAGCATTATCCCGTCACCATTGACGTGATCGAGCGGATGGGTTCGAAAGGAACGACTCCCAACAGTTCTACTCGCAACATTTTGATGAATTACCTCTGCCAATTGAAAAGATCCGATCTCGGGTCCTCAATTTTGTGTAAAATGGTCAAACTTGGACTAGAACCCACAACTGCGAGCTTTTAACACTAGAATCGCCAAAGCCATGAGCTTGGCGGATGAAATGTTGGCCAGACAATCGAGGTAGATTTAACCACGTGCCAAGCCATGATGAGGGATTGTGCAGAACCGGCAATACTGGAAAAGCCGTTCGATTGCTGAAGAATTTGGAAGTCACAGGCTGAGAGCTAGATGTGACCATGTACACCACGATCGTCGGCGGTTATTGCAGGAAGTATCAACAATTTATCGGTATAAACCCCTGCAAAGAATTTAAAAAAAAAAAAAAAAGAAGCATTTCCTTGGGAATTGGAAGACCTGACTTTGTGATGCTGCTGCTAATACGAGAGCAAGGAAATTGAACTTGTGCAAGCTTATACTACTGAATAAATGAAGGGGACTTGGAATTAGCACTTTGGCATTATATCAAATATTTCATGAATTAGTCATCATACCAGTTAAACCACAGAGGAGGTGGCACCGGAGTCCACTATGAGAAGGTCCCGGTAGCAGTAGTAGCTGCAATTTTGTTGTCAACTCAGTTGAGGCAATCTTCTTCTTCTCCTTCCCCTTCTCCTTCTCCTTCTTCATTCCTTGGTGAGATTTTGTTCCCTTCTCTTGGTTGTCCTTTGAGGCAAGTCGTTAAGAATTTTTGGACGACCCGAAGGTGTGTCTCTTATAGTTTGAACCGCATCATCAAATGTAAACCCTGTACTTGGGTCTTACACTCATGGGCGTTTCCGATCAGCTGTTGTCACATGAGATTTTGAAAATAATTATAATTCTCCTAGCTATATATGTACTTCGTGATAGATTCAGGAAAAGAATGAATGATAAATTCAGGTTGTTTATGATATTTCATCAAAAGTTACAAACACTAACAAATTCAACCTTAGAAGACTTATAACTAGTCTCCATCCGGGCACTTGCTAAAGATGGTCAGAAAATGAGGGCGATGCATGTGTTACACAAGATGGTTGAGAGTAAAAATGTGTCACTCTCCAACCATCTCGAAGAGAGATGATGGCGCGGCTGCATGGTTCCTTAGTTGTGTCTATTTTTAGATGTATTTGGAATGAAGAATCTAAAATTTGAGAGTCCATCAATATAAACAAGGTTATTTTGACCTGGTCCAAATTCTGGCGATCTACAAGTGATCTCTTCAACGAATCTCGTCTATCCACACCAAAATTTGGGGACATTAGTTTTGCCACACATTCCAGGGGTCTCTGATTAATTCGCAGTTGGATCGCAATCAACAGATTTCATTATCAGCCAAAGCAATAGAAAACAACAGACTTAAGAGAAGTCACCAATTAGCACCAACATCCTTGTTTGTGTTTATGAACAGAACGGATGCTGAAAAGGCAAAGTGCCCAAACTACACAACAGAAAGGCGTACTTGTTACTTGGTTATTTTGCAATATCCAAGTAGCGAAATCAGCAATACGGAATTGTTTGCTAGGAGGCTATATTTAACTTTACAAATTTAATGCTGCATACATGAGATTTAAGCTCGTCGTATGAGAGACCTTTATCACAACATTCAAAAGATATTATGAACTGACAGAAAAAGAGGAGATTGTCATCATGCATCCTAGTTCACGGATTTCTGGTGAAATTCCACAGCTCACATAGTATAAGCACACAAGTTGCTCTATTATGGTACAACTGGTAGTACATACCTCCATCTACAAAGCCTCATTGGGTTTGAAAGTGATATCATTAGAACAAGACCACATCAAACAACTCCGCATTAGGGTAACATGCAGAAAAATCAGCACGTACATATTTGATTAACAGAGAGGTAGAACCTAACAAGCGCATAGCACATTCAATTAAATATAAGTACACAAGTCACTCTTTCACAGTTATGGTAGGACTGGCAATGCATACCTCTATCTGCAGAGCCGACTAAGTTTGGGAATGATACCATTAGAGCGCATTGCATCAAAGAACTCTGCATTTGTATTTGCTCAATAGAGGTAGAACCTAATGAGCATACAAAAAGTAGATTCAACTGAAAAGTAATACATTCACGATCATTCAGTTTTGAGCTGATGAAACCATATCAATTGCTTTGATCTTCACCGGCATAAAAAACTTCCTTAGGACGCTCCAGTTGGCCCGTGAGCCTGTTCAAGGTCGCACAAAAGCTAGCCTTCAGCTGTTGCTGATGACACCTCAGCAAAATCCCCCTTCTTCATTTGATCGTTCTCTGGTATGGACCATGAATTGCCTCAGCCAAGTTAGCCAGACCCAGATCAATCATTTGATAAAATGAATCCACGACAACATCAGGATCAAACGTGATGCAAAATCTTAAGCTCCTCACCTAGCTTGTTTTATAGAGCAGGCAAAAAATTGTCCCAATCATGCAAAAGGTCATCTATACAGCTCTTTGAATTGAAGTCCAAAAGTAAGCCTTGATCATTATATAGACCAACCGGACTTGTCACAAAAGTAGCACCAATTTATCTCTCTCGATAATCTTTCAACAGTCTCACAATTGTTTGTGGAAAGCCTGCCTACAATCATAGATGAAAAAGGCTAGCCAAAACTAATTTTTACATTTTTAAATCACGCACCAGAAAAAAATTGAACCTTGATTTTTATTTAAGCTCAGTTTCTCTTCCTTACTGGGAATTCATGCTCGAATGAACAATGGATAGGCTTTCCCATCATCATGAAAAATCGAGAGCTGTTTGTCCTAAACAGGATATCTACCAATAGTCAAATCTGACACATAAAATTGCTCATAAAAGGAGTTCAAAATGGCGAAGGATTTTTTAAAGAAAAATACTAGTTTGAGACAGAAAAAAGGGATAGCACGCAGTTCATAAATTGAGTTGCAGAAGATCAACCTCTTGATGAAAAATTCTCATCTTGGGTTTACCAAGAGGGAAACTGTAAATCACTAAGTAATTCTTGTTTACCTATGTCGTTAATTTTCATTTGTTGCCTCACAAGCCGAAAGTCTATCCGCAAAAGTTGCCGATTGAAGATTAGCTGAAAAAACATTGCCGTGATGCAATCAACAGCAAATATATTTAGGCAAATCCAAATCAAATAGATACCGAGTGTTGAGCAAATAATTCTTAAAAGATATATCTGTTAGAAAAGTTTACACTTTTTGCTCATTCTAGTTGTTAAAGGACAAAGAATCTTACCAGATGATCAACACCTTCTAACATATGAAGAGCCACAATCATGTTAGCTTCTAGGACCAACTTCCCCACTCTTGCAATTATGTAAGACTGGGAATTGAGTCTCCAAACCATGTAGATTATGACAACCATCGATATTCAACTCTTTCAAGTTCCAAAAGCATCATAGGTCAGGTAATCTTTCAATGGAACCACGATTACAGACATTGAACATCTCCAATAGCTCCACCTTATCAAGACCTTGTATTCCGACTAGATTGTTGCAATAGCAAGTATTTAATCGCTTCAAGCCCTCATAATTTCGGATGGATCAGCCTTCTAATGGACTTGCAGCTATATGTACGTATTGTCTCCAAGAACTCCAATTTGCCTTGGCCCTAAATTTCAACTAGATTATTGCGATCCTCAATGTCCAATCCTTTCAGAAGATTCGATTGTGAGAGGTCCATTCTTTCAATGGAATTGTAGTGTTTTATTGACAACTCTTCCAAGTACTTGAATCCGTCAAGCTCAAGCAATATCAACTTAGGATAGGAGTCAACACAGTTTCAAGAGTCTAGAGGTAAGCTTTAGGAAGTACTCAAAGTTGATCGTATCCATAAAAATGAAGTTCTTCCAAGTGGAATAGGTAAGAAAGCTCTGGCAACCTAGGAATCAAGGAATTGACTTGAAGATATGTTAAGCCGGAAGAAAGCTCTAGCAATGATCGAGCTCCTTACAGCCCTCTTGGTCAAGGCATTAGAAAGAAGAAAGATTCCAGATGCTTTCTGGTGGGTCAAATATCAATGTACCCATGATATGGAGAATCATGAGCGAAGACAAGTCAACGATTTCTGTTGGAATTCCCCCTTTTAGACTATCACAAGATGCAAGAAATAGCCTTTGGCAGTTTATTCAACCTTCCAATAGCAATGGGTAACTATTCAAGGTCAAAAATCCCCCATTCTTTGCAAATTCGGTAAATCCCCAATTGAGGTAACAATTTCTTTTAGTGAACAACACCCGTAAAGGTTAAGGTATTTGAGAGAAGAAAGATTCCCTATTGAGTTAGGGATTTCTCTCAATGACTTGCAAGCCTCGAGTCCAAGTACTTTGAGAGAAGAAAGATTCCCAATTGAGCTAGGGATTGCTCTCAATGACACACAATCCCCTAGCTGAAGTTGTTCGAGAGAAGAGATATTCCCAATTGAGCTAGGGATTTCTGTCAATAACTTGCAACCCCATAGATCAAGTTGTTTGAGAGAAGAAAGATTCCCAATTGAGTTAGGGATTTCTCTCAATGACACACAACACCCTAGCTGAAGTTGTTCAAGAGAAGAAAGATTCCCAATTGAGTTAGGAATTTCTGTCAATAACTCACAACTCTTTAGATCAAGTATTTTTAGAGAAGAAATATTCCCAATTGAGCTAGGGATTTCTGTCAATAACTTGCAACCCCATAGATCAAGTTGTTTAAGAGAAGAAAGATTTCCAATTGAGTTAGGGATTTCTGTCAATAACACGCAACCTCCTAGATCAAGTTGTTCGAGAGAAGAAATATTCCCAATTGAGTTAGGGATTTCTCTCAATGACACACAACCCCCTAGTTGAAGTTGTTCGACACAACAAAGATTCCCAATTGAGCTAGGAATTTCTGTCAATAACTTGCAACCCCTTAGATTAAGTTGATCGAGAAAAGAAAGATTCCCAACTGAGCTAGGGATTTCTGTCAATGACTTGCAACCCCCTAGATTAAGTTGATTAAGTTGGTCGAGAGAAGAAAGATTCCCAATTGAGCTAGGGATTTCTGTCAATGACTTGCAACCCTCTAAATCAAGTTGTATGAGAGAAGAAAGATTCCCAATTGAGCTAGGGATTTCTGTCAATGACTCACAACCCTCTAGATTAAGTTGTTCGAGAGAAAAAAAATTTCCAATTGAGCTAGGGATTTTTGTCAATGAGGAGCAAAACCCTAGATTAAGTTGTTCGAGAGAATGAGATTTCCAATTGAGCTAGGGATTTCTGTCAATGACTTGCAACCCTTTAGATTAAGTTGTTCAAGAGAAGAAAGATTCCGAATTGAGCTAGGGATTTCTCTCAATGACTTGCAAGCCTCTAGTCCAAGTTTTTTGAGAGAAGAAAGATTTCTAATTGAGCTCGGGATTTCTGTCAATAACTCCCAACTCTCTAAATCAAGTTCTTTGATAAAAGAAAGATTCCCAATTGAGCTAGGAATTTTTGTCAATAACTTGCAACCCCATAAATCAAGTTGTTTGAGAGAAGAAAGATTCCCAATTGAGCTAGGGATTTCTGTCAATGACTCGCAACCATTTAGATTAAGTTGTTCGAGAGAAGAAAGATTCAAAATTGAGCTAGGGATTTCTCTCAATGACACACAATCCCCTAGCTGAAGTTGTTGGAGAGAAGAAAGATTCCCAATTGAGCTAGGGATTTCTGTCAATAACTTGCAACTCATAAGATCAAAGTTTTTTAGAAAAGAAAGATTTCCAATTGAGCTAGGGATTTTTGTCAATGACACGCAATCTCCTAAATCAAGTTGTTCAAGAGAAGAGAGATTCCCAATTGAGCTAGGGATTTCTCTTAATAACACACAACCCGTTAGTTGAAGTTGTTTGAGAGAAAAAAGATTCTCAATTGAGCTAGGGATTTCTGTCAATAACTTGCACCACCGTAGATCAAGTTGTTTGAGAGAAGAAAGATTCTCAATTGAGCTAGGGATTTCTGTCAACACATAGCAGCTATGTAAATTAAGTTGTTCGAGAGAAGAAAGATTCCCAATTGAGCTAGGGATTTTTGTCAATGATGAGCAAGACCATAGCTGAAGTTCTTTGAGAAGAGAAAGATCCCCAATTGAGCTAGGAATTTCTATCAATGATGAGCAATACCCTAGGTTAAGTTGTTTGAGAGAAGAAAGATTCTCGATCGAATGAGGGATTTCCCTCAATGATGAAGAGTGATTCAGGTCAAGGTATTGGAGAGATGAAAGATTCCCAATTGCGGGAGGGATTTCAACCAATGAAAGACAAGATATGATAGCTAGTTTCTCTAGCTTCCTCAGAGAATAGACTGACATAGGAATATTTGTAATGCCAATATGAGTTAAAATGAGTTCTTTTAGTTCTTGCAATTCCCCCACTTCCTTCGGTATCTCTTTCAGATTATCACATCCACCCAAGTACAAGGAAATGAGGGTCTTGAGTTCGCCAATAGAAGGGTCGACTTGCTTCAGTTTGTTACAATTGGACAAGATGAGAATCTCCAACTTCGTGAAAGCCGAGAGATTAGGAGTATTTCTTAACTCCCAGCTAAATGAAAGGTCGAGAACTTTTAGCTGCTTTGCCGCCTGTACAAAAGAGAAAAAGCTATCAAAAAGGAGTTTAATCAATAAAACAAAACAAAGCAAAGATCATAGAATGTCTTTTTTTCCATCTTACCATGATTGAACTCCATCCTCCCCAATCATCTGTAAACTTGTTTTGCGACAATTCCAGCACCACTAATTTAGATAGATCCAAATTGATTGCTGAAGAAAATATATCGGGAACACTGTATAACCATTGAAACCATCTTAATTCAGGAAATAATTCATTGAAGTCTTCACTTATGGTTGTCCATGTCCAGTTAATTGGAAGGAACCTTATGATTGGTAAGTTTTTAGCCAATTCACTTGTGCATGTAGAGGGATCGCCTTTTAACCAATCATTGTAGTCACTTCCGTATCTCTGCATATTAAATCAATCAATTGAGTGTCTAAATCGACTTCTGATATTTTACTTTTGCTTTTCTAAATCTCATACTTTCACAATTTGTCATCTTTTTACCTCTCGCCAAACATAAATGTCAGACAAATAAACACACACATAGTATTTTGATAATTTTTTTTTAAAATTCAAACAATATTCTAAATAAAAATAACACTTTTTCTTGCTTTAAAAAATTCAAGACGAAACACCTCAATTCTTACCTCTCGCTTTTTTGGAATTTTGTAGTGCATGTACTTTGATTTTTATTAAAGTAGAAATACATGAAACCTTATAAAACATATGAATGTTAAAGAGTACCCATGGGTCACTTGTTAAGTAGCTAAGTAAGCACCTAATTTTCAATTTGTTAACTATTGTTATTGAGTGTTTAATCATTCTTTAGCAATACACCTTTAGCATTTGAATAATATTTTAGATTTTGACGGAAATTGGAAGAGAGCTGGCTTTAGACCAACTAAAAATGAACTAATTAACTTCCTTACATGGTGTTATAGTTAGATTAAGGTCTTAACAAATGGAACAGTAGGTTTGTTGATGCTGGGCAACATCTTTTGGCAAACTCTGCCACACGAAACTTTCTGGAAAAATCTACTTATGTTACCTAAACAGAAAAGTGAAGATACGTATGTCCATTTCCCAAGACTGGCACCATTTCTTTTTGCATATTATAAGTCAAAAGTACCGCTTAAACTTTGTTGCTAAAGGAGATCATATAATTGGAAGAAGATGGTGACAAAATCCCAGACGGCTTGATTGACATTAACAACAGTACTTTATTATTTTTCCCCCGAAAGCTTAGCTGATCAGTGACAGTATTGGATAATGTTCCAATATCGAAATTTTAAATCTTAAATTTTCTGGCCCCGTTTGGTTCAACTTTGAGGAAATGGCTTTACATTTTACCCAAGATACATCTTTGATTGAATTGGCATTTTGTGAAAGCAAGAGTGTTTGGACACTAAAAAATGTGTATATTGTGCAAAGCAACTTTGGTTGAAAAGAAAAAAGAAAAAAAAAAGAGAAGGAAAGAAAAAAGGGAGGAGGTGCAGCTAGGTGGAGAAGGGAAAATCGTGGGGGGAGGTGGCTGGACAATGGTGTTGGTGGAGGTGGGGAGGCAGCTGGTGGTGGTGGGGAGGCGGCTGGTGGCAGCGACGGCAGTTGGGGTAGGGGGGGTGGTGTCACGTTGACCTTAAGCGAGCCTGGGTCGCGCGACCCAGGCAACGCTTGAGGGTCGCGTGGCCTCTGGCGATGTCGCCTGAGGTCGAGCGAGGGTCGCGTGGCCTCCGGCGATGCCGCCTGAGGTTGAGCGATTCAGGCAGCCATATCTGGTCGCTCGTGACTAAGCGCCACCCACCGTGCCCACTGGCTGAGCTTCGCGGTGGAGTAGCAAGGCTGAAGAAGACAATGAATAGTGTCTTTTGAGGGGAAAAGAGGAAAATAAAATTATAATGAGAGTAATATTGGAAAGAAAAAAAACTCATTAAACCTTATATCAGCATTTCCAATGCCAACATTTGGCCAATGTGATCTCAGAATGCTGAACCAAATACCTCATGTTTTTTTCCAAGGGGCTTTGGGGGATCAAAGCCCTTTGGGAATGCTGAACCAAACAGGGCCTCTATTGAATTAGCATCTTAAGATTGACCACAAAAAACAAAAACAAAAAAAAAGCCGCCACCCAATCTACACATTGACATGGCGTAAACGTTCAGAGGAACAGACTGAGATGCCCATAACAGAGATCACAAGTAGCTAAAGCTACTGGTCGGTGGCTGGGCCTCCAGCAAGACTCAATCACTTGAATAGCGTAGAGATATGATTCTGTATCAAAGTGGGCACCTAGTCACGCTCGGTTGGGCGTGCAATTCTGGATCACAGCGGGCACCTGGCCACGCTCAGTTAGGCACTAAGGAGACATGTCTAGTGAGTTTTTTTTTTATTCTTTGCAATTGATTCTATGGTCAAGTTCTTTAGGATTTACCAAAAGCAATATAAGGAACAGTTGATAGTTTTCTGAAAGATTTGGCTAAAATATTTGAGAGGCAACCCCACGCAGCTCATTTAGTGGTTAAGGAATGTGCTTTTGTGTATCATGATATGAGTTTGATTCCTGGCACTATTAAGTGTAAATAATTTCCTGTTTGAACCGTCCAGTCGAACTTAATTAAGCTGGTGTCCCACCTGGCAATGAGTTAATGGAGTATTTCACCATTATGGAACTTAGGTAGCCGTTAGTACCCACTTTTGTCAGATAGGTTTTCTAGATGTATGTTCATGTAAATTATTGACAATCGTTTTTAGCATGGGCATGCTTCTCAAGAGGTGAATGAGAAATTAGAAATTAGTACTCATCTATTAACATGCACTTCTAGAGCAAAGTAATTTCAAGCCAATAGTGCCCCTCACTCGACCTGTTCAAGAAAATGCATTTGTAACATGTAAAAAGCAAAATTCGACCTAGAAATGGTATTATTTTTGTAAATGGACTTTGCTTAATGTCCACAATACTCTATACACATGCTACGCGTTAACATTATGCTTATTTTTATTTGAACTTTGTAACTTAAACTCTTAAAAATAAGAAGAGAATGGTGATAAAAATTGGGGATGGTACAACATGATGAAGAGAATATTATATAACCGTTAAAGGTGGGGGATGTGTTGGTTAGAGAATGAGTACTCTACCAAAGTGAGACTTCACTCCTCTGCCATATTTTTTATTAGTAGGAGAATCCTTAAATAATAGTACAATTCGAAGGGACCTAAAGTGACACCGATCTCATTTCTATAATTATAGTATCATGTTATATTAGATATAGACTAGACATGACCCACGCTATGCACACCATGTATATTGGATTGAGCAGGTGACACCGATTGATGTTTCAAATGATAAGCAATTCCCTCTTAAAAGAGAAGCAAAACACACACACACATATAATTAACTATGTTTAGACAATGGGAAATTGCAATTAATGATGGTGGTTTCCCCTTTTAAGAGCTAAATGATGAAAATAGCCCATGGATTCATTTAAATAATACGATTCATAATAAACTTGATTTTGAGAAAATTTAGGTTGAGAGATTAATAGAGAAATCTCTCCCTTGAAAGGAACAGTATAGGACTAGGTATCATAGGATGTATGTGGCAAGTAACGCAGGAGACAATTCATGCATGTCACATATGATGCATGTGGAAGTTACATGTGAATGGCCTAGAAACAGAATGGTCAACACGAGGCATTGGTATAAAAGGGGTATTCAGAGGTAAGATCAGACAGGCACGACACAACAAAGTTCATCTTTTACTTTCCTCGTAATTTTCCTTTGATCGCACTTCCGTTTCATGCAATTTCATTTAATATCTTTTTAAATTCCTTATAATTCGATTTTTAGCGCATTTAACTTTTTCTTGTGCACTCCATCCAAGAGAAGTATGTCCATCATTATTAGGGGAAAAAAAAAAAAAAAAGAGGAATGTCTTTCGAATGCGGTTTCCCGCCTGAATTTTTACTAAAATGAGAGTTTTTTTTTTTTTCGGTTGATTATTAGTTATTATAATCAGCTTATGTTGTACATTACCGTTTTGAATGAAAATTCAAAACATCTTCATTTTTCTTATCTATGACGTATATGCTTCATCTTAATTAAATTATTGTAGTCTTTTAGATTATCAATACTTTCAAGTAGATATAAAACTACATGCTTTTAGTGAACGAGATTTTCAGTGTAGAATCGTAATTAAAGAATCTTAAATTGATTGCAAAATTAAGTTTTTGATGCATGTAATTTATATCAATGAATTTGGATCAAATAATGTAACTTTTTCATCCTTTGGACACTTAAAATCCAATTATTATCACAATTCATCTACAGGGGACATAAATGGGTGTATGAATAGATTTTTTCCTAAAGAGTAGGGGCATCTGCTTATACTAGATAAAAGACTAAAATGGATCACATTAAATTTATGGAATTATGAGAGAGAGAAAGAGAGAGAGAGAGAGAGAGCCATATGTTACCACTGTTTGCATAAGACTTCTAAAGGCTTTATCTTTGAGCCATGGCTTCAGACATCTCTCGGGCGGTTGTCCTTGGCAAAAGATGCTCCTTCCAAGATCTCTCAATTGGTCATGCATCCTAAACTCACCACGATCTCCAATTTTTATTAAGCACCTCAGCTTCAACTCTTCAATTCCAAGATATGGAAGAAGCTTACAGTCCTCCCACATGTAAACGGCATATTTGCTGTTTTCACCAATAAAAAAGCAAGCAATATCCAGAAAAATCTCCTTTTGTGTAGGTACCAATGCATCATAACTTATCTTCAATATCTTTTGGACATCTCTACCCGGCTCGATTCTTAATTTCTCCAATATATCTTGCTATATCTTTTTATCTACTTTTCTATGTAAGTATGAACCTATGACCTCGATAGCTAGGGGAAGCCCACCCATGGTAGATAAGATTTCATTAGAGATACCCTCAAAATCCTCCGGAAAATGGTCCATGCGAAATGCATGTCTATTAAATAAAAGCAAAGAATGCACCCCATCTAATTCGTTTAATTCATACTTGCAGTCCACCTCAAACTCAGACTGATCAAGTACAGATTTGTATCTAGTTGTAACAATGATGATACTTCCTGCAGCAAACCAATCACGTTCTCTAGCCAAAGCATCTAGCTGATTTTGGTGATCAATATCATCCAAAAGAATAAGAACCTTTTTTCCTTTAAATCTAGATTTGATCAAATTAATTCCATCGTCAACTCTACAAACAGCTTCTTCATTTGGCAGTATTTCCTTAATTAGTAGACTTTGTAGATAAGGAATACCACTATTGCTGTTAGCTGTTTCCCGTATATCTGGAAGGAAACTACGATCCACAAAGATATTCGATAGCTCGTTATAGATGACCTTCGCAAGAGTCGTTTTACCGATCCCACCCATGCCATATATTCCTATCATTCGAGCATGACTAGTAGGATTGTTTACCCAATTCCTAATTTTTTTGACATGATCGTCAACTCCAACTAGGTGCTTTGAAACATTCAGCTGATACTGACATCTCAACTTGCTTAGAATCATTTTGGTAACTTCTTCCACTAATTTTCCTTCCTGCCTGTTAAACAAAAAAAAAAAAAAACTCATCATAACTTCATTCATACTTACGCGTAATCTCATCAAAAGACACCCACATATATGTGAACGATGGATGCAACCAACTAACATGCAAAATGTTTTGGTTTTATGAATGACAATATAGGATGATGGTGTAGTGGTCATTTCATTGTTCCCCTTCTTTTTCTTCTTATATATAGATCTTATTGAAATAAGATAAGATGGTGCACCGAGCAAATTAAGATTCTTTAGAAGTAAAGTGTTTGTTATGAGGCTTATGGTCACTGCTAGTTTGAAGGATAGGAGGTCAATAATTTTTTGTTACAAAAAGTCTAGAAGAAGATGTTCTCCCTCTAAGGCCAGCGTATCCCACGGGCCTAAATGGAGGACTTATAATTAACTCACAGATCACCTATCAATGAAAGTTACTGGCAACAGCAAGTATTGAACCTAGACATGATCTGTGTGAAGCAAGAGGAGGTCGATTTATCCGGCAGTTACCAAGCTTTGGAAGACTGAGTAAGGGATCCTAAGGTTTTAGACGTTGTTAGTGTACTTTTCAGGGGAAATCTTAGGGAGTACAAGTATTTGTAGTCCGTGGGCCATTATGGTTATTCACTGGGACATTTTGGGATGTTTTGTAAGCTTGTAGTGGAAGCAGTTCATCCATATGACATTGGTTTCGCTAAATAACAATACTTAAGGGAATATTAAAAAAAAAAAAAAAAGTGCAGGCAGAAGGTACGTACCCATTAGCAAATTTATCAGATTCCCATCCATGCAAGTTACTCACTTCTCTAAGGGCTCGTTGACCTACCTGAATGTCCTCCTCATCAAAACGCTTCTTACTCAAACGGAAGGCCTTCCCAAAATTTCCATTTAGATACCGCACATCCGATGGGAGCACTTTGTAAAAAATGGGCAACACTATGTGCGACATGCTCTTTTGGCAGTCCATGATGTGTACTAGCTCACGGAGGCACCATTTGCTCGAAGCATAATTTTCAGAGATGATGGGGATCAAAATCTTAGATCGCGCGATGGCATCGAGAATCTCTGAATTAAAATCCTTGCCAATTTCAAGGCTCTTATCGTCCTTGAACACAGAAACTGGTATAGTCCCTACACTGATCAAACTATTGTAGAGGTGATCAGTGAATCCGAGGCGAGTGTCAGAGCCTCTAAAGCTCAAGAACACATCATATTGATTGCTACCTCCTCTCATGGGTATGGAAGGTAAGGACGAAGAAGCAGATGCTCCATTAATGATCTCTTTCTCAGCAATCCTTCTCTTTTTCTCCCTCAAACTTTGCCCTTGCCCCGTAAAAATCTTATAGAGATCAATACCTCCTCCCATGAGTATGGAAGGTAAGGACAAAGAAGCAGATGCTCCATCAGTGATCTCTTTCTCAGCAATCCTTCTCTTTTTCTCCCTCAGACTTTGCCCTTGCCCCATAGAAATCTTATAGACAAAAATGAAGAGAGGATGCCAACCTGCTGCACAAAAAGTAGTAGATAAGCAAATGAAAAGGCAGAACACGTGCTTTTTGGGAGGAGAGCATATGATTTCTGAACGATTTCAAAGCCGAAATGTTTAATGATCAAGTCAGTCTGTTGACTAATTAAATAGTAGAAGTTATTGACTTAGGCGTGCATCTTTTCTTTCCAATGGACCGCGCCCTCTCGTCAAGGCAACATCATTGGGTTGTGTCCACTCATGGACAAGAAGACAATGGCTAATGTTCATCTCTACATGCGTGCTTTATAGTCAAGGCTCCTAATCTTAGGTGGAGAGCACATGCATTATGAACGATTACTAACACTAAAATGTTTAATGAAAAGAAGATGCCTTCCTGCTCCACTAAAAGATGTCGATAAACAAGTGAAAAGGCTAGATAGAAAGCACCTGATTTCCGAATGTACACAATATATACTGAATGAGTTTTCTTAGGGGGGTGTCTATTGGTTAATCCAAAATTACAAGTTGTTGTTTTGAAGCAGTGTAATGTACATCTTCTCTTTCCCATGGACCTCATCCTCTTGATGCATGGACTTTCCTAATCAAGGAGATTTTCATTAATCGTGTCTCTTATTGGTTGGTTACAAATTAAACATGTCGCCCACATGTAAAATTAACTAAAACTAACATGTTGATGCCCATATTTCATTAGGTATTCTCAAATGCATATGCCCCTAATGAATCTCAACTCTTATATTATGCGGTTTTCATATGAGACTCAATAATAACAAAGGTTTAGATTTATTAAGGTCATATGCACTTGGGTCCTCTAGGAAATTTTCATATTTGCTCCAATTATGCCTTTGATCAATGTTTAATGCAAGCATCTATTTGAAAGCACATGCATATATGTTGATCTCTGCCTTCATCAAAGTGCTGATTATTGATATTCAGAAAATCTAATATCAAATCTTTGTAATCAATTGAAAAGGAAAAAATTTAAAGGAAATAGCAATCAAATTTGTAAGTCGTTAAATAAGAAATTGTCATTTAAAAATTAGAAAAGTGAAGAGCCAAAATAGGCAAACTCTTTCTCTCTAAGCGCAATTTCGAACCAAAAAAAAATGAGAGTGAGCTCTCCCCTAGCAATGGTAGGCCTTCCCGAACCATTCTTGCTAAATGGGTCATCCATGTCCATATCCTCGCCCTCATTACTAATGGTTTTTTTCTATTTTTCTTATATTCTTTATTTCCCTAACCTCCACTGATTAAGTTATCAACTCTCTCAGCAGTATATATTCCCAATGCCCTCCTGAGTTTTCTCCTTGTTTAGTTCTTCTCCTGCTACATCCAAAATGTCTGACAATATGGGTGAATTTAATGAGGGGCTAAGGGTGCCCTGCCCCAGCCAACTCTCCGAAATTATGCTTAAACACAATTATTTAAAAAAAATTACATATTCATCCATAAGTCTTGGCCCCGCCAAATTTTTTTTACGAAGCAAGAACAGATTAACACAAAATCTTTAATTAAATTTGTAATTGATTGAACAGAAGCAGTTGCAGATGCTTTTAGTCCTTGTCTTATCTTCTTTTGTATCTCACCCTCTAGTCAAGCCAAAAGATGTTCGCTTGGTCCGCTCACGATGTTAAATTCTTGCTTGGGCTATAAAAAGCTAGAATCTGTGTACAAGCAAGTTGCATTCATTAAAATAAATAAGCAAAGGTTCTGTTCTTGTTTGATTATTAACAATCATAATTTGACAAATCATTTAAAAGCTGATAAATGAGTTCAAATGAAATTGGAAATGTGTGGAAGATATGAAGAAAAGGCCTAGTTAGTGATTAGGAATGTGATCTTACATTTTAATTTCAAATTGTCATATTCTAAATGAATTTGGAAATGAGATAGAGATGAACAAAAGTTCTTTGCTATTTCTCTTTTATTTGTTCCCCGCTGACCTTACGTATTAGCAATGTCACGCAAAATGAATCCACTTTAACCTGATATGACATCACTGAAGTATTCTCTTCAAACTTTGAAATTTAAATAATCGATCAACATTTTATCACTGAACTATTCTCTTCGTTACTCATTCAACCTTCTTTTTCCCTTTTTTTCAGGATTTTCGAAACTTTGAAGGAAGAAAATGAGTTAGAGGTGAAAGGCAATATACTTTTTAGGATTATCTTGTCCAATAATTCAAGGAAGACAACAAATTATTCGTCTAGAATGTCCCATAATCGTCAAAGGCAAAATTGTGAATAAAATCTGATTAAGAGAGTACTTGCTTTTATGGGTGATCGATTGATTCCAGACCAAAACCCTGAAACCTACCTATCAGATTCTCAAATTTCAGAATTGAAAATCGAACCCCCCTGATCTTGGAACTTGCCGCAAACTGGCCTACTACTTTTTCTTTTGTATTTCATGTTCTCAAAGAAACCTCACAATCCGTAAAAAGACGGTCCTTGGCTTGAGGCGAATACTTGCAATTTTGCGCACAATAGAATCTAGCGCGCCTCGCATTCCAACTCATTCTAGCTCGACAAAGGATCGACACTAAGTTACGATGCAAACGAACGATGAGACAAAGGCCACATGATTAGTCACATCTAAGGTCTGAAAGCAAAGGCTTCCCTTTTCTACGGAAGTCAATTATGAGCTGGTGACACACCAAGTTAACAGCTACCCACATCAGACAAAAAGAGCCCAAACCACGCTAGTTGAGCCGCAACAAATCAACAGAAATGACGCGCTAATATGAGATGAAAAAGCGATTACCTTCTGCGCGCTGAGATGCGAAGAGAGGTGCGAGTTCGGAGAGAGAAGACCCTAAACAAGCCTCGCCGAGAACTTTTATGAGGGAAATGAACAAAGAAAGTGAGCGAGGACTGTAGATGATAGCCTTGAATCGTTCTGCGAGAGAGAGGTAAGATGTAAACGATACAGAAAGTGAGAAATATGAGGGAGAGAGAACTATCAAATTCCACTAGGTTTAACCAGTCCAACCGCTCATACTGATCAGTTTAGATAAGGGGAGCGTAGTAAGAAAAATCTGCAATAAATGTGACGATCATGATTTTGAAAAAGTAGATGGAACTTCACATGTTATATCGTGCATACTTTTAAGGATGTTAGATGTGATGCAATGGGTAATAATCAAATGTTTTTATTTTCTTCTATCAAAATGTAATAGACTATCCGACTCATCTGGAGGAGTGATGCAGAGACGGAATTACTCGGATGGGCTTTAATGTCTAAAAAGGAGTTACCTTAAAGCACATCCAAGTCGTGTCCGAGTCTCAAAGCAGCACAATTCTGAGACCACCTCCACGCCTCAATCTAGAACTATCAAAGCCAGATATCTCAGAGCGAAAGACGAGCGTCTCAATTGATTTATGGTGATTGGCGTTTCTGCTCCTGGGTCACAAGCACTCGAGACTTTAAATAAAGCTTTACTTCAAACCTCTTGCCTCGAAGGAGAGGCGCAATCCTGTGGAGAGGATTGCGCAACAAGATTGCGCGTCTTTTCAAGCGGCAATTGTATTGCTTTTTTACCCTCACCTTCTTAACCAAAACCACCGAAACAAACCTTCCTTCCTCGAAATTGGTAAAGACTACCTCACTGTAGACTTCGAAGATATTTTCGTTGCTTCTCCGCAAGGAGAAAATATTGGTTCGCTGGTCACGCGCTGGTTCGCCTTTGAACAGAGGGAGGGCAGACAGAGACGCGAGGGGAGAGAAAGAGCAAGGGACGGACGAGTCGGGGCCGGATCTGGAGCCGGAGGGGCGGCGCGGTGGTTCGCCGGTCGGAAAGAGGGAGGCCAGAGAGAGAGATGGAGGTCGGGGTCCTCTCGCCGGTCCCGTGCGGTGGTTCGTCGGTTGCTCGCGGTCCTCTCGCCGATCCCGCGCGGTGGTCCGTCGGTTGCTCGCGGTGGTTCGCCGGTCGGAAAGAAGGAGGGCAGAGAGAGAGGGAGGCCGCGGTCCTCTCGCCGATCCCGTGCGGTGGTTCGTCAGTTGCTCGTGGTCCTCTCACCAATCCTGCGCAGTGGTTCGTCGGTTGCACGCGGTGGGTCGCAGGTCGGAAAGAGGGAGGGCAGAGAGAGAGGGAGGTCGGGATCCTGTTCGTCGGAGAGAGAGAGAGGGAGGGTAGAGAGAGAGAGAGGCGCAAAGAGAGATCTCGCAGAGAAAAGCCTATAATGTCAATTCATGCGTTTCCCGGTGATATACAAGAAAATATTCAGTGGTTCGTGCGCGCCACGTCATATGCTGACGTGGCGCGCACGTTCCATTCAGATATCGACAAGTGTCCTGTAGGACCCGCCAGAAAATGGGAGGGCTGGCTCGGCTCAGCTCGGGTCGCTGGCAGAAGAAAAGACGTCACGCTCCCGCCCAAAACATTTCTCCCTCCTCAATTGAACTTTCTGCAATTTTTTTTTTCTCTCTTTTACTTTCTCTCTCGAGACCTGCGTTTCCTTCTCCACGCATCCCACCTCCTCCGCTTCCGCCTTCGGCTCCGACTCCGACTGTTCCCGTGGAGATCGAGCACAAGGTTTGTGCTCGCGTTGTTCTCCGCCTCCGCGCATCCCCCTCCTCCGCCTCCTTCGCCTCCGCCTGTCCAAAAGCCTTGCCGGTCATCTGCCTCTAGCGTCCTCCGTCTCCGGCATTTGCTCGTCCTCCCCGTCCCGCCGGCCTCCGCCGCGAAGCCATCGGCCTCCGGCAGGAGGGAGGCGGCCTCGGTCTCGTTCCCGAGCGGCACTAGGCTCCCCGCTGCTGACTGGGCGTTGTTCCTGACGCTGGGCCGCTCGGTCGCGAGTGAGATCTCAGTGGACCTGGGCGGGGTCGACGGCGCGGAGAAAAAGGAGAGGCGCGGACTGGAGAAGGATTCCCGCTTGCTGTGGAGGAGGTACGTGAACCGGCTGTACCAGCACCGGGAGCTAGGGATTTTCCTGGACGTGAGCCGGATCGGCTTTACGAGCGAGTTCATGGAGGAGATGGAGCCCCAGTTCCAAGCCGCGTTCAAGGCGATGGAGGAGCTAGAGATGGGTGCGATGGCGAACTGGACGAGGGCCGCATGGTTGGGCACCACTGGTTGTGGAAGTCGGAGCTCTCGCCGACCCGATTCTGAAGGCGCAAATTGAGAGCACGCTCGACCCCGTCTGCAATTTCGCTGCCGACGTGGTCAGCGGTAAGGTCAGTTCTGGAATTCCGTTCGTTGTTACTCTTCCTGTGGTAAAAGAGGCTGTAGTTCCTTGCGTTGTTTTTTCTTTTATCGGTTTGCTATCGTAGTTGCTTGCGTCAGATTTCTGGTAAATGTGAACATTGTCTTAGCCGCTCCTGAAAGCGTGAGCTGAGGATAAATTGAAGTGGTTTCTGGTGGAATAGATGGAGAACTCATTTACGAATCAGTCACTTGAAATGACCGTGTGTGGAAATCTCTTACTCTGAGACGTAATAGTTTCAAAATGACAACTCAGAAGATTCCGATTAATGAATGTGTATGAAAAATATCTTTTTCCGTTTGATCTCCATGGGCAATACCTGGGCTGTGTACTCTGAGACGCAGTCAGGTATTAGCTCTTCTAGTATGCATTATTGTGAATGAAAAATATCTTTTTACGTTTGATCTCTCTGTTCTATCGATATGCTTTTGTTCTTTAGGAAGCAATAGTCTTGCCTCCATGGATTGCCCTTGCTGTGCGTCCCAGGCCCGGTGTGTGGGAGTACATTAGGGTAAATATCCATGCCCTTGTTGTTGAGGAGTTGCAAGTGACCGAGTTCCTTCATTTCAAGGAAGAACTTGTCGATGGAAAGTAAGTCTTTCTTTTTTCATTTTTGGCTTTTACCACCACATGGATGCTAGCATGCTTTGCTTTTGGCGGAAGGACTGTAGGTTACTCGAATTTGTGGATTGTTGGCAGTCACGGCATTACATCATGAGATCTATAATATGCAAATGAATGCCGCTTACTCTGTTGCAGTTTGAATGGAAACTTTGTGCTTGAATTGGACTTTGAGCCATTCACCGCCCAATTTCCCTGCCCAACTCTTTCGAAGTCCATTGGAAATGGAGTGGAGTTCCTCAACCGCCACCTTTCGGCAAAGCTCTTCCATGACAAGGAGAGCTTGCACCCTCTGCTTGAGTTCCTTCAAGTTCATTGCTACAAAGGAAAGGTAAGCCCATGGGCAGATAACACTCATCTCACTCTCTTGGATCTACTTCTTATGTGCCGCGCGTATCACTCAATTGTATTAACAAGATTGTGTAATGACAACTCAAAGGAAACATTGCGACATTCACATAACTTCATGACTGTTGAAAGGACAGTTCAGAGTTGCTCATATTTTAGATGGATGGACTGAATCCTTTTTTTTTTTCACAAAAAAAAAAACTTGAGACTCATTTATGCTGATCTGTGATGCAGAACATGATGGTCAACACAAGAATTCAAAATATCTTCTCGCTCCAACATGTCCTGAGGAAGGCAGAGGAGTACCTCTCTGCCCTCAAACCTGAGACACCTTACTCAGTTCAAGCACAAGTTTCAGGAAATTGGGCTAGAGTGGGGCTGGGGCGACACCACTAAGCGTGTGCTTGAAATGATTCGGCTTCTTCTGGATCTACTTGAGGCTCCCGATCCATGCACCCTCGAGAATTTCTTGGGAAGAATCCCCATGGTCTTTAACGTTGTTATCATGTCGCCTCACAGTTACTTTGCCCAAGAGGATGTCCTCGGACATCCCGATACCGGTGGCCAGGTCATTGATTGTCTCAAATATTGATTTAGCATCTCTTGCCAGTATTTCTACATGCAATTCCATCATCACGCGTTGTTCACATTTTGTAGGTTGTGTACATCTTGGACCAAGTTCGTGCATTGGAGAGTGAGATGCTTCACCGTATCAAACAACAAGGGCTGGATATTACTCCTCGGATCCTCATCGTAGGTTCTTGCTTTTTCACTGATATTGGAATAGTTTTTTGCTGGCCAATCCAACTAACTCGTTATGTTTGTTTTGTGTCCTGCCCCTTTTGGCTGCAGGTCACTCGTCTTCTTCCTGATGCAGTAGGAACCACGTGCAACTAGCGTCTTGAAAAGGTTTTTGGAACATAATACTCCCACATTCTTCGAGTTCCCTTTAGAACAGAGAAAGGGATGGTGCGAAAGTGGATTTCACAATTTGAAGAGTGGCCTCACTTGGAAACATACATTGAGGTATATTAGATCATAAGATTATACTTTGCGAGGATTTCTTGTTGACATTCCAATCTTTCGTAATATGAAGACTAACCTTATCTTCTCTCATCAGGATGTCGCCAATGAAATTGCTGGAGAACTACAAGGCAAGCCTGATCTGATCATCAGCAATTACAGTGATGGTAACATTGTTGCTTCTTTGCTGGCCCATAAGCTGGGCGTTACGCAGGTTTGTCCCTTCCTAGTTTTACTCTCTATAGTGGCACTATGATTAATCAAAGACCAAACGCTAACTATTAGTTTCTTCTGATTTATTATGCAGTGCATGATAGCTCATGCCCTTGAGAAGACCAAATACCCGGAATCTGACATCTACTGGAAAAAGTTCGAGGAAAAATATCATTTCTCTTGCCAGTTTACAGCAGATCTCATAGCTATGAACCACACTGACTTTATAATCACCAGTACCTTCCAGGAGATTGCCGGAAGGTAACTGATCTTGCTTTCAGATGTGGATTCATGCTAAAATGCTCCTCCATCCACCGCAATGTGCTAAACTGCTCATATAATTATATGTTTTCAGCAAGGACATGGTTGGGCAATATGAAAGTCACACCGCGTTTACACTTCCTGGACTGTACCGAGTCGTCCATGGCATTGATGTTTTCGATCCCAAATTCAACATTGTGTCGCCAGGAGCTGATATGAGCATTTATTTCTCCTACACGGAGGAGAAGCGGAGGTTGAAATCTTTCCATGTTGAGATCGAAGAACTTCTGTTCAGCGATGTGGAGAACAAGGAACACCTGTGAGTTTTTGGAGTTTTTTTCCCCTCCCATACTAGACTTGGACCTACATTAGCATCCTGTGTTTTGAATGATAATGTTCAAGCTCAAACAAATGCTGACATGGATGTGTTGGTTAATGTCAAAACAGATGCGTATTGAAGGACCGGAACAAGCCAATCTTGTTCACCATGGCAAAGACTGGACTGTGTCAAGAACTTAACTGGGCTGGTCGAGTGGTACGGAAAGAACACCCGCCTGAGAGAGCTGGTCAACTTGGTTGTGGTCGGTGGTGACCGGAGGAAGGAATCTAAGGACTTGGAAGAGCAAGCCGAGATGAAAAAGATGTACGGGCTGATTGAGATGTACAATTTGAATGGCCAGTTCAGGTGGATCTCCTCCCAGATGAACCGGGTGAGGAACGGAGAGCTTTACTGGTACATCTACGACATGAGGGGAGCATTTGTGCAGCCCGCTCTCTACAAGACTTTTGGACTGACCATGGTGGAGGCCATGACATGTGGATTGCCGACCTTTGCAACTTGCAAAGGCAGTCCTGCTGAGATCATTGTGCACGACAAGTCTGAATTCCAGATTGATCCTTATCACGGGGATCAGGCAGTGGAGATCCTTGCGGACTTCTTCGAGAAGTGCAAAGTGGACCTGAGCCACTGGGACAAGATATCACAGGGGCCGATGCAGAGAATCGAGGAGAAGTACGGAGCAGGATTCTTGTTAGGTTCAATCTTTGATAGGGAAAAAGAGCACATTCAACTTGTTCAAGAAACACGTGGGTAACATGTGTTGCTTTGCCTGGCAGGTATACATGGCAAATTTACTCCAAGAGGCTGCTCAACTTGACGGCGGTGTATGGCTTCTGGAAGCACGTCTCGAATCTCGACTGTCTCCAGAGCTGCCGCTACCTGGAAATGTTCTATGTCTTCAAGTATCGGAAATTGGTGAGAGACTCGGCATCTCATCAGATCATGAGCGTGACAATCTGCACGCATATTTTGACTCCTTGTTCGGATATTCACACACTGCTCCTTTGTCTTGACAAGCCGAGTCGGTTCCCCTTGCCGTTGAGTGAGTTAGAGGTGAACAAAAGGGCAGATCTCAAGAGGCAGACAGCTCCAAATTCTCTCGAGAGTTGAGGAATAATTGCCATTGCATTGGATTGGAAGAGAGCCTTTTCTTTTGCTTTTCTTTTTGCAACTGCTTTCGTCAATCTTTCTTTTGCTTCTTTCTGCTGTGAATGTATGTTGGGTTAGGTTCTTCAAAAAGTCAATTCAATGAAATTTCTTTCTTCTTTTCCCCAGTGTCCCCTCAATTTACCTGTCGTCTTCCACTTGTAAGTTCACGTTCAACCATTTTTCCTTCGCTTTTAAGCTAGCAATGTGCATCCAAATGTGTTACTTGGATCAGCGACGGTAGCGAGTCCCTTGGATATGGATATAGCACAAGACTATCCAAAAAAAAAAAAAAAAAATTGCAGAGGCAAAACAAGTCTTTTAAAATAAATCACAAGGAAAACTTGTATATTGGAATTGACTGTTCCAGTCAGCTGTACACATCTGATGTATGGAGAGAGGACAATCAATACAAAAGAACAGGAGATGGAGAGAGCTCATACTGTACAATTTAATATTGATTCCGTTATTGATACACGCATCGACACAACACGCTCTGTCAAAATTGCCTTCTATTTCTGAGGTATTCTATTTCTATCTACACCTTCATGAGTAAAAGAAGAAAAAAAAACCAGCGGAGGCTAAAACCATCTCCCATTACCGATGCGCCTACCCAGAAATAGAATGCAGAGAGTTCCATACCCTCCAAATCGTGCGTCAATCCACTAGTCATGTAGCTACTCCCGTATGGGTCTTGTAAGTTCCTTTTTCATGGCGGCTTCTCTCGGATAGAACATAATTGCCAGCACCAAAGAGAATGTAAGGCCAACTATCCCACCGAATGGTTGGAAAGGATAAGTCCCCGTTATCCAAAGGGGGAAGTTGGGGTTGTAGATCAAAAAGCCACCTGATTGGAGAGTGCAACTTGAGACTAATATCCCCGCGCAGAGCCCAATTGGAACACAGAGGCTACCTTCACCGATTTGTCGAAGCCTGGACAAGCTTAGTGATAAGAGCCACAGCCCAGGTATTGCCCATGGAGACCTGAAATGCAGCAGATAAGTCAAGTATCTTTGATGTTGACTCAAAGGGAAGATCAGGTCAGAAGCAAATTGATCAAGTGCATGACAGAAACATGAACCAGGTTTGAAGCAGACGCTTTAACTTAAAAGAGAAAGGATGAAAGATCAAGCTAAGAAGAAAGAACGCTGTCCTCATTGTAGCTGCTAAAGAATGTGACATGACACTAACAGATCTAAGCCTTTCAAGAAGGCAAGTTTGGCAAGTCATAAGTTTGCCTTCATCATCAGAATGTTTATTGTGTAAACTTCTCTCGATAAAAAAACAACAAATTTGCAAGCATGTTCAATCTAGAACCAAGATTTCAGTAAGAACAGGTTAGCAGTGTTGCATGATTACTTTAAAATAGAAAAGGGTGGTCACCAAGTTACAACCTGATTTCCAGGAGTGCTGATTTACTTGTCATATTTTGAGTAACATGCTTTTCCTGGCCGCAATAGACATTTTCCCGCAACAAATGAAGAACAGAAAACTGAAGGAGAAAATCCAAGGACAAAAAGGAGTCAAAAATTTGTAAGGAACATGACTTAATTAAAGCAATATACCTCCGGAACAGGGAGAATGCAAGCCCTGACAAAATAATTCATAGGTGGTAGCCAAGATCAACAGCAGTGTCTTCAGTTAACCATGATCTGAAAAGCAACTCTTCCACAAGGGCAACAGAAGTTGCTGTAACAGCACCTCGACCGACCAAGATGAGAATTTGCCCATATGACTTGAGCCTTGTCATGGCATCTAAAGACGATGAATGAAGACTTGGAGGCCAAGAAAAACTCACGCAGCCTAATAATGAATTAACATACTGTATGGACAAAACAAGCATAATTCCCCCAACCAAACTGCTCAAAAAAGCTTGGATCTGCAAGCAAAAAGCTGAAATGAGCTCATTAAGAAGAAATCCCTAGGAAACATCTCATGCATTGCAACTCTGATGAAGTAAAGCCAGTGCAGCACCACAGAAGAATTTTTAAAAGGAGAACAAACTGCAATGAATTTTAGGTCAGTAGCAAAGGCATATAAGAAGAAACGAAACAGCTGGATTTGTTTGAACCACATTATCCAAGCTCGTGATGTTCAACTCGCTGCATTAGCTTTTCAAATGGAACTTGAGTTTACTAAAATTTGCTTTGAATGGTATGCAAGCCAAATCTAGTATTTAGTGACTGTTATAATATGTCTAATGGTTTTTATTATGGCATTTACACAATGTCCATGGTCTCTCTCCCGCCTACCCCCCCAAAGCACATACTATTTTTTGGATTGGGTTCCTTCACTAATCATCTTTTCATCAAAGTTTTGTTCTTGTTCAACTCTGCTCTAGTTAGTATCTTAAAAGAGAACATGAAACTCAATGACTTGTCAGTGAAACTTCTATAGGCAGGGGGAAAAAACCTGGGACCAAAACCTGTTTTGCAAATTCTAATCCCGTTTCACGAAAGGCCTTATGTACTTCCAATAAGCCATTTTTGGTTTCAGGATTGCCACCACTCTGTAGGACAGGAAATAACAATGATATATTATTCTAATCTGCATAAAGGAGAGATCACAAAGCAAAATACATGCAAGCACCTTTGATATCACAATAACTGGGGTAGAAGAAAGCTTAGGACCAAGGTACGCACTTTGATGGTCAATTCCAGCCGGATCTGTGTTGTCAATGAATGTAATCTGCCAAAAGTAAAATTGAGATATCATCCAGACCGTCAAAAATCAAAAAATCGCTAACACAGGGTATTCACCCATTGTGCCAAGACTCATAACTGAACATTCATCCATAGCTTGTAACTTTACTTAAATCTGATGCGCAAAATCTAAAATTTACTAATGCTTTTTGAATATCGAATCAAAGGACGAAGACAAAAGACCTAAGTACAGTTTAATCAACCAAAGTAGATCTTTTTTCATTGCGCATAAGTGAATCAAGCAGCATATACACTTGCTCCAAATAATGGAGGAGAAATGTGAGCGGGAAGAATACAGGGAAGGGAGTTGGATCATTCTCATATCTATAGCGATGAACTTGCAACAAAGAGCCCGAAGTGGAATGACATCACGACTAATCCAAGTAGGAAGTATAGCATTAAGAGAACTGCTCACTTGAGGGAATAGTTGCCAAGACTTGAGAAATAATTTTAACTAGTAGAAACGGCAAGAAAGGACAAAGACAAACAAGCCACCACCAACTCATCTACAATGTCTGAAGACACCTTCAATGGAGGATTATCGGGAGCCAATGCCTCTGCAACAAACTGTGGCCCAAGAGTTGAACCCCCAATTCCAACCGAAAGTACTTGAGTAAGCGATCCGCGGGAGAAGTAGGAGGAGGCTTAACTTGCAAATTAAGCATCAAACATAATCAAGTCAATCATTGTGTCCATGTCCAATGCTCAGCTAAGCACCCTAAAAGAAAACCAACGATCAAAAACTAAATTTCATGCTAACATTAATCGGAATCTTCTGAGTTGTCATTTTGAAACTACTACGTCTCAGAGTAAGAGATTTCCACACACGGTCATTTCAAGTGACTGATTCGTAAATGAGCTCTCCATCTATTCCACCAGAAACCACTTCAATTTATCCTCAGCTCACGCTTTCAGGAGCGACTAAGACAATGTTCACATTTACCAGAAATCTGACACAGGCAACTACGATAGCAAACCGATAAAAGAAAAAAAAAAACGCAAGGAACTACAGCCTCTTTTACCACAGGGAGAGTAACAACGAACGAAATTCCAGAACTGACCTTACCGCTGACGGGGTCGAGCGTGCTCTCAATTTGCGCCTTCAGGATCGGGTCGGCGAGAGCTCCGACTTCCACAACCAGTGGTGCCCGACCATGCGGCCCTCGTCCGGTTCGCCATCGCACCCATCTCTAGCTCCTCCATCGCCTTGAACGCGGCTTGGAACTGGGGCTCCATCTCCTCCATGAACTCGCTCGTAAAGCCGATCTGGCTCACGTCCAGGAAAATCCCTAGCTCCCGGTGCTGGTACAGCCGGTTCACGTACCTCCTCCACAGCAAGCGGGAATCCTTCTCCAGCTCGCGCCTCTCCTTCTTCTCCGCGCTGTGGACCCCGCCCAGGTCCGCCGAGATCTCCCTCGTGACCGAGCGGCCCAGCGTCAGGAACAACGCCCAGTCAGCAGCGGGGAGCCTGGTGCCGCTCGGGAACGAGACCGAGGCCGCCTCCCCCCTGCCGGAGGCCGATGGCTTCGCGGCGGAGGCCGGCGGGACAGGGAGGACGAGCAGATGCCGGAGACGGAGGACGCTAGAGGCAGATGACCGGCAAGGCTTTTGGACAGGCGGAGGCGAAGTAGGCGGAGGAGGGGGATGCGCGGAGGCGGAGAACAACGCGAGCACAAACCTTGTGCTCGATCTCCACGGGAATAGTCGGAGTCGGAGCCGAAGGTGGAAGCGGAGGAGGTGGGATGCGTGCAGAAGGAAACGCAGGTCTCGAGAGAGAAAGTAAGAGAGAGAAAAAAAAATTGCAGAAAGTTCAATTGAGGAGGGAGAAATGTTTTGGGCGGGAGCGTGACGTCTTTTCTTCTGCCAGCGACCGAGCCGAGCCGCGCCAGCCCTCCCATCTTCTGGCGGGTCCCACAGAACACCTGTCGACATTTGAATGGAACGTGCACGCCATGTCAGCAGATGACGTGGCGCGCACGAACCACTGAATATTTTCTCGTGATATACATATAAGGCGCCCGTTTAGTCCTAGCTCCGTTACCTTATAATGTCAATAAGTTTATTTTAAAATATTAGTGGATTGTCCTACATTGATAGGAACATTAATGGATTGCCGCTACCTGTATTGGCAAGCTTATTGGGATATTCCCTGTATATCCCGTAAAAATAATAAACAACGCACAAATGATCAACTATTTTAAATATATTATGTTTTGTTAAAAAATAATAAAATAAAATGAGAGAAGAAAATTTTCAAATTTAGCGTGTGAACACACATAATAAAGTCACAAGTGGGCTAAAAAATAAATATTATTCACTGATTCAGATCTTTGACAAAACAATGGGAACATGCACATGCTCCCAAATATCATTCTTAAGTAAAAGATGGGTTACTTATAATCGTAACAACCAAATAATTAAAGGGGTCTCTTTCATTCTTTTTTTTTCTAATGTAAAGTATTCAAGCCATGCTAGCCTTTTCTGGTGGCTCAAGAAAAAAGTGACTCTTTCATCATCTATTTATGAACCGACGACCAAAACTCGACTCTCCATATAGGCATGATACAGTATTAAATACATCTACATCCATATAAACATAGACATATGTGTACACTTTGATCCTTAATTAAATCAAGACTAGAATTATCAAGTCATTTAAGCTTAATAGTTTTTTGTTCACAGTTAACTTATGGTAAAAGCAAACACATGGATGGTGCTGAAAAATTGAAGAACTTACAAATGGTCAATCACTTTAGGTATATCCCTTTTTTTATTTAAAAAATTATAAAGCAAAAAGAGAGGAGAAAATTTACAAATCTAACATGTGAATGCACATGATCGATGCAACTCATGTCAGAGACAGCTGGAATGACCAAATGTTTTTTATTAAAAAATAATAAAAATGTGCATTCTCCCCAATATCATTCTTAAACAAAAGATGATTACTTGTCTTTTGCTAAAGGCACATGCTCCCAATACCATTCTTAAATAAAAGATGGGTTGGCTGCTTAAAATCATTGCAAGTGGGGTCACCGACTAGCGAGAAGTCAATACACGAGTTAATAAATATCGAAGTCATGGCCACTTGGCAGGTGATAAACATCGCCAAAAAAAAATATCGCATTTGTACAAAATAAAATAAGAGAGAAAATAAATCTTAATTATTTATGCCAAAAAAAATTATCTAAAGCCTATTTGTGCAAAAAAAAAATATTTTGCCATTGTACGAAATAAAAGCCCTTGGAAGATAATATATATTACATACACAGTCAATGTACGTTTTTTTTTCTTTAACATAGATAATCTCAAAATGGGAGCATAAACTATTTATGAAATATATCTACATGCTAAAAATAAAAATTGAATACGTGTCATTCTATAAAAACCAGCTTATATAAAGAAACTGCGACAATGTTAATGCACTGATTAAAAATTTTATTAACGTATGTTGTTTGGAAAGAAGGGAACGGTGGAAGAAAAATTGAAGTAGGCGATAAACAAAGGAAGGGCAATGCCGTGATTTGGCACCTTTGAGTGGGCAATTCCACGAGTTTTCCACCAACGGGAGTGATCCAGAAAAGCTGACAACACATATTAATCGAACGGCTGATATTAAACCACTTGAATCCAACGGCTAAGGAGAAACATGACGAAGTTGTCATGCGCAAAAGCACGGGATCGCAGAAATGGCCCTCGTTCCACCTTTTCTTCTTGGCTTCGACATATTAAATCAAATTAGCAAATCACCAACTTCTTCGAAATTTTACAAGTACTTAAAAGATTACCAATGATATAATGAATATATTCGATTTTCCATTTAAGTTTAGCAATTTACTTTTTTTATCATGCTTTTGTAAGCTTATGTGGAATATAACATTTGAAACTTTTTAATTCATATTGACCAAACTTTTCAAAAACTATTCTATTCATGTTATTCAAAAAGTAAAAAAGAATATATATTTTTCCACCAAAAGCTAAATATAATCAAACTTATAAAAATGTCATGAAAATTTTTACATGTGATCTAAGTTAGTTTAAGGTTAGGTACATCGCACTGACACCTCAACCTCCTCAAAATTCGCAAAAAAAAAAATTAATTTAAAATATATATATATATATATATATATATATATATATATCTGTCCTTCTCTCTTCGGAGTCGACAAGAAAAAGAAAAAAAGGGAGATCTTTTTTGGGCGCTCCTTGACTTTCGTGCCCCGGAAGCTCATCTGGGTTTCCGCCACGTGTGCAGCCTCCGCCTCGGAAGCGTAGTATTCCGAATCTCTTCCTCCTCCTCCTGCGGTTCCAATCCGTTGACCAACAACGAGGCGAAGACCGAGCACGAACCGGGAAGGGACAGCGCGACGTCTACCCCCCGGCATTCCGTCAATCCCCCCGTTCCAAAACGATCTCCTTCTGACATGTGTCCCCTCGTGACACGGGAAATCATGCTTCGCCTGTTTTATTCCAACTAATTTAGTTTATGGAATTGTATCAAATTCCGTTGACCGATGGTTTCTATGACTTTGTTTGGGTCGTGGAAAATTTAAGATTTATGAAAGAAAATTGTATGGAAAGTCATTTACAAATGACATGCTTTGGCGCTGCATTTTCAATAAAGATTCACTTTCAACTGATTCCGAAAAACAGATGGATTGCAATTTCATCTAAAAGTTAGCTAAAGTGGCGTGTACGGCTACAGCTTTAGAAACTTTACGAAGAAGGTTTCTTGGCAGTATCCTTCTGATGTTTTGGAATTTATGTATGTTTGTTCTGCATGTGGTCATGTGTAGCCAGGGTTAGACGTGGGTGGGTCCGTTTGAGTGACGTGGACGGAAACTGGGAGCCTTATTGTGAATTAATTTATGGTGGGTTTGCTTTTCTGATGGCTTGGAATCCATCTGGTTTTCTTCTCCAGCATAGATTGTCTATTTGGTTATTCATTGGCGCTGGGAGGATGGGTGGGGATGGGTTAGGTGCTTTTCATAATATACGAATTTGTGATCCTGAGTTTTATTGCTAAAATGGGGGATCTCGAAGAATGCTGAGGACTTGATGGTTGAGGAATATTGTATAGCTATCGACAATTATCAGGTCTTTGCAGAGGCTTTTCTCCTTGAAGAAGCATTCTGTCATTCCTCCATTATAACAGCCAAAGTTGGATAGCTCTGTTGATTGGTGGAGGATTGTCTAAGTACATAGTTTTGTTCAATTGCGGGCATGGCTCTTTTATAACTCCATTCGATTGGGTTCTGGCCTCTTTGATAAAAGGTTAGCTTGGGGAATTTACTAGGGGAAGAAAAATGTTGACAAGATGCTACACAGTGTACATATCATTTGATGATGTTCATAGCTTCTTTGTGCAGGCTGGCGGTTGAATGACTTCAATGTTAATGACAGATTTATCCCATTGAGTGGGGTTAGTTATAATTTTACGCTGTGGCTCTATATTGTATCAAATAGGTGGTAGGATAGATGCTCAATGGAATTTACTACTGCAAATCTTATAGATTTATTCCCATTGACATGCAAATTTTGTAATTTTGGAGTGACTTCATCTTTTAGTGAAGCCTAAAATATAAAGAAGGAAAAGGAAACGGTTACACTTGGAAGGTTGGGGCTTGGAAAAAAATGTTATGTCTTAGGGAGCATAGGGTCCTCTTCATGTAAAACATTATGAAATCTCTTCATGTGGTAAAAAAGTTTTCTTAAGTTTGCCAAGCGAGAAGCATCTCCGGTTACTAATAGCAAAAAGATATGCTTGATTGACGACTATATATTGATTATCTTAATAGATAATCACAATCTTTTAGTTGCCAGAACACACGAGGCTAAATGATGCTCAGATTTTGCAAGTAATCAGTGTGAAATGATGGGCAATGCACTTTGTGATCCTCATGATAGTTCCTCTGACTTAATAACATTGACATAAAAATAGTAGATGATTCTGCAGTGGTGGTATTGATTCATTGAAATGGTTGAACGTGAACCTCAAATTCTGAGAGCAGAACTTAAATTGTTTGTGCAACTAGGAAATGAATATGTCTTTATATGGAAATTTTCCATGGTTGTAGTCATAATAATCCCTGAAGTGTCAATAATGATGTCATGTAGTTAGATCTCTCTGGGTTCAATGTTTTGATAACTGTTGGCAGAGACTTACTTTTAGAATGGCTTTCCTGAAATTTTTTTCTTCCCTGCTTCAATGTTTCTGTCAAGCATATCCTTTTTGTGCCTGTCTATACCGCTTGTCACATGCTTGAAGAACTTATTTTGTGCTGTCAGGTCATGGACATAAAGCGCTTGAACAACATGATGAGTGATCATGGTATATATTCGAGGGAGAGATTGTTAATCCCCATAAGCAACCCTGACATTCTTATCGATTCCACATGCTACATAGAGCGTGATAACCATGCAAAGAGGGAAGTCGCCGTGCGTTACCCAGAAGGCGTCCGGGACATAGAGATAAGTTCTTTGCTAAAGAGGACAACCTCTGAACGAGGGAAGAAGAGAATACTCGACTCGCTTAGGAGGAGCATGCAGGTTGATGATGGGACTGCTCAGTACTACTTGTCTATCTCTGATGGTGACCCAAGGGCTGCACTCTCGAAATTCTCCGAAGACCTTAGGTGGGAGAGACAGGTGGGATTGGCCTAAATGAAATGGTTAGGCAACGTTATGGCTGCTTTAATAAGATGAAATGAATGGTGATGGCAGCTTGAAGCACGGGACTGGAATTGAACCTATTTCTCCATGTGTGAATCTTCAATTCCACCAAGCCGCATCTATTGCTTTGCATTCTTGGGGCAACTCCAAGCGTCGATTAGTTTGTTTCCCCTTCACTCTTTGGATAGAACCTTGTATAATGCATTTGTAATTTGCATTTCATAGTAAATATAGGGCCTGCATGTTTGTGTTTCTTTTTTCTGTTCATGAACATATTTTATGTTTTTTTGTTTCCGAGAACAAAAAAAAAAAAAAAAGAACAGAAATGCGTTTGTTTACATTTTTATTCAAAATCTGTTTTTTTTGTTCCGAGAACAAAATTAGAACAGAAATAAGAAACAAAAAAAAATTATTATTTTGTTCCATAAACACTTTTGAAGAATTGAAAGAACAAAAACACAAAAAACAATTTTTTTTCTTCTTTTTTCTTTGGCCGGTCGCTGACCTCGGCCATGGTCGGCGATCGGCCGTCGAGGGCCGACGACCCTTCGGCGGTGAGGTTGAGCCTTGCCGGTGCGGGGCGAGGCTGAGCAAGCTCGGGCTCGCCTAGATCCGGTGAGGCCGATTCTCGCCGGTGGCTAGGCGAGCTCGGCCTAGTCGGGGGTCGACGAGCCTCGTCGTGGCTAGGTGAGGCCGTTTGTCCTCGTTAGCCGGTCGCCGGCCATGGCCGAGGCCGGTGATCGGCCAAAAGAAGAAAAAATGAAAAATGAAAAAAGAAAGAAAAAAAAGGAAAAAAAAAGTAAAAACATTAAAAATTAAAAGAAATAAAAAATAATATAAATTTATCAAACGTATTTCTATTCATTTTTTATTTCCGGAACAAGATTACAAAATGCGTTTCTCTGGTCAAAAATTTTTTCCCGAAATAAAAATAATTTTTTTTATTTTTGTTCCCCAGAACAATTTTTGAACAGAAACGCAAACAAAAATACACCCATAATGTCCAAAAGGAAAAGGGTGGTGGCTATCGTATGATTCTCTGATTAGGTGATCAACGTACATGTATTTTTAGCCTTTTGCAAAGGAATGGAGCATATGATTTATTTATGCGTGGACTGACTAATATATTTATGGAGTAATTTGTGTGTGGATCAACTAATGTTTTAGCGAATGGTCCGAGGTGTTGATAAACTTTCAGCTGGGCTTGTAGATGTAGCTATGGGTGGACATCTTTGAACTTGTTGACTATTGTTGTTGAACAAACCTCTTGAAGGTCTGTAATTCGGTAGCATCACCAATGATTAGGATTGTTCTTGTTGTTCCGTATGAGTAAGTTCATAAATATTGTTTAGTAACAGTTCGAAAAAAAAGATATCGGCGACGTATTTGGCTTGTGACATGTTTGCACCCAAACTTTCATAAAAAAATACTGGGGTTTGTTTGATTGTTCCAAAATTATTGTTCATTTTAATAATTTATAAATATTTAGTCGTACAAGTTGTCAACATGTCAAAGTCATTAATTCTTTTTTGGAGTTACAGATCCTAATTCAAGCGATACACAAATTTCTCTTTAATTAAGTTATGAACTAGTTTTGATTCGACCGATGCACAAATCTTAATTCATATTAAAGTCATTAATCCATTTTAAGACTTGATTGTATTTTTTAAAAAATTTAGAATTCAATTGTACATTTATGTGCACATTTGGAAAGTTTTAATATTTCCAATACTCTTATTTCTTTAATCTTTTTGAAAGTTATAAAATTGTAATTTGGTTGCTGAGTTATTAATAGCTAATATCTCTAATTGAACATTGTTGTCAACATTTACTTAGTATATAAAACTAATTAATAAGATGGATTAAAGCCAATTTTTAATCTATCATTAAATATTTTTTTGACCGAATCCATCATTAAATTTTGTTTTGGTCGGAATCTATCATTATATTTTACAGTAGTAAAATAATCGTTTCGGAGGTAACTTATAATAATCAAATCGGCCCGAAGAGTTTTCTCGGAGTCAATTTTCCTGTTCCGGCCTTCCGTTACTGCACTGCACGAGAACAAGCTTGGAGAAGACGCTCTTGACTTTCGCGCGGTCGGTTACCACCGGCCAGCGCCTCCGAGCTCTCGCCGGCGATCGACTTCCGGGCTAACGGCGCACTGGGTTCCGGCGCTTTTCGCGAGCGAGGGTCGGTGGGAAGGTTTCCGCAGATGGAGGAGCCGCCACTCCCGATGGAGGAGGAAGGTTCGCAGCCCAGTACAGCGGCGTCGGGTCCGGAGAAGGACCCGCGATTTTCATCGTCCGGATCGTGTCCATCGACTACTACATGGCGCGCCCGATCCCGGGCGTCGATGTTTGTTACAGCAGCTTTCAAGGTACCGGCAGTTCGGACGGTTGGGAATTTGGGCAGTAGGGGAAATATGAAACTGAATGGAAAAGACTCGTTTTTTAACTGTGCCCGTAACGGTTATGTATAGTCGCGGCGTGGGAACGTTGTTGGGTCTTGCTGTTTCATGGAGCTGTGGCTGAATTGGTGTCTTAGAATGGGTCTCGATATTGTCTTCTCCCAGAGGGGAAGCAGGAAAACAGATGGAAGAGACTCGTTTTTTTACTGTGCCCGCGACGGTTATAGGTAGCCGCGGCGTGGGAACGTTGTTGGGTCTTGCCGTTTCATGGAGCTGTGGCTGAATTGGTGTCTTAGAATGGGTCTTGACGTTGTCTTCTCCTAGGAACGGCGGTGCTTTTGAAGTTATTCTATGTTTTCATAGTAATAATTTGTATCTAACGTGTCTTTAGTAAAAAAGAATGAGACTGTGGGAATATGCGCATTAGGGGAAGCACGAAAACAGATGGAAAGACTCGCTTTTTTACTGTGCCCGTGATGGTAATAGGTAGTTGCCACGTGGTAATGTTGTTGGGTCTTGCTGCTTTCTGGAGCTGTTGCTGAATTGGAGTCTTAGAATGGGTCTTGATGTTGTCTTCTCCTAGGAACAGCGATGCTTTTGAAGTTATTCTATGTTTTTATCCTAATAAAATGTATGTAAAGCGTCTTGGGTAAAAAAAGAATGAGAGTCTGCTCTCATCTTTCGAAGCATAATTTTTGTGTTCGCTTCTTTGGTTATGGAATCTAGTGGTAAGTAGGAAATGCCAGAGAAGCCTGTGGTTTGAATCTGGAAGCTGTTAGTTTTGTTTGCTAGAGTAGGATTCAATCAGTTACTGCATTGCAGACAAAAGTTTGTTTGCTTTCTTATGAGTGCAAGGAATATGCTTGGCTTAGTGTTCTGTTATGAAGAACTTATCAGTTTGTCCATGGATGTCTTATTCGGACTTCTTGTTGGGGCTGCTGGATTGATGTTAAGTAATTGCCTGGCATGGATATACGCAAGGATTGATTAAAATTGTAGCACAGAGTCATGGAATCAGCACATTGGTGTCTTGATAATTTATTACATGATTGGTTTGGTTGCTTAGAAAATCCAGATAGTATTGAATATTTTTCTTAATATTTGGTGGGCATTGTTCAACTCATCGTCTTCTTCCGTAGACTGATGATTACTTTTCGTTTGGAGAGTGTAGTTGTCTTGATGATGACATATTTCAAATTCGCTTTTTTGTTGCTGATGCAAAGAGAAGAAGGTGCGCTTACAGTTTTCATGTGGCGTGGTCCCATGTCAATCTTTAAAATTCTGTGTGAGGATTTCACCTTTAACCTGCAAAAATAACAGTTACATTTACTATACAGTAGCTAGAAATTTAGCTACAAATATTTACTTTTGTATGTTCATAATCTTGTTCATGATTGATTGATGAAGGTGAAAAAGTGAAAGAGGTTCCTGTAATAAGAGTATATGGTTCAACTCCTGCTGGTCAAAAAACTTGCATAAGGTGAGTGTAGTCCTTGTTTATTTGTAGTTTTTTAATTGTTCCAAGTACTTGCTTTACCCCCCTTGAGCTGTGGAGCAATGAAAGTAACTTCCTTTCTGCCGATGAAGAATTTAAACCAGCATGGGTTTACAGATTTGAGTTGAGGTATATGCTACAAGATAAAAGGCAATTTCAGGATGCAGAAAGTTTCTTCCACTTTCTGCTCGCAAGAGGCACCCTATTTGCAACAGTCTACGTTCTTTGACTGGCTGGACACTAGTTGAATGTCTAAATAACAAATGAGGAGCTTACATGGCTCCAAGCAATCTATCGTGAAAAGTACATGATGCTTGTCCATGGCATAGCTTATGAGACAGCAATATCTTGTACATTTTTTTCGTACTGGTTCTAAATTATGTTTTTTTTTTTTTTTTTCTTGTAGGCTTTACCCTATTTGTATGTACCATGTACAGATATTCCTATCCATCCAACGTCTGAAGGTACTTGTGCGTGTTACAGATGCATAGGCTGCTTTGTGCATATACTGGTTTGAAGAAATTAATCAACGTTTCTCTCAGTTCACAATACCTCTAGCATGTAGCTTGTGTGTTTTCAGGGTGATATGTTCTTTTGGCAACATGGCTGTGGTTTTACTTGACCAGTTTTTGTCAATGTCCTCGTAATATAATGTTGCTGTAGACTTTATCTCAATTTGTTTAAATTATTCGTGCTTTTATATATTTCGAATTCATGTCCCTTTTTAAACTAGTCTCTTACTGTTCTGCTACTAGAGTGGAATTACTTGGTCACTGTGGAATTGCACAGGGGATGCATTTACAAATGCTGTCTCTCTAGCCATGGAGAAAGCCTTGCAGGTATAATTTGTCATTCTTCGAAAATATTAAGTCCTGGCTTTAACTTATTGTGCGAGTCACTTGCTAGTTTGTATCTGAAAGGATTGTTTTGTGAATTACTGCAGCTCAAAGGCAATGCTGGCGTAAAACGGCAACACGTGCATGGTTGCAGCCTTGTACGAGCAAGGAGATTTTATGGTTATCATGCATCTGAAGAGCTGTTTGTCAAGATATACCTGTATCCATAAATGACAGCTTGTATATCTATATTTTTCTGCCTGAATATTTCATAGCAACATCTTTGTGGCACCTTGACTGAAACTTTAGCTATCATCCACATGATGTCTCACGTGCTGCCAAGCTTCTTTTAGTACTTTCTTTCTCTATCAATAGTACCTTATTGGAATTGGTCTTGCTTTGGAATACTAAAGAGTTTTCACCATTTTGCTCTAGATTTGGTACTTGTCATCTTTGGCTTCTTCAATTGCATGCCGTCAAGTGTATTCATTGTTTCGATCTGGAGTGTGCATGCCTGATAACTAAATTTTTGTTTTATCATAAAAAGAAAGCATTTGCTATTCATATTTTATTTGGGGCATCCCAGAAATATATGGGCCAAAATTTGGCAATTAAGTTTTGATTTTTTGAGAGGCCTGAGAAAATTAGCATATATTTTGTTCTTTGACAGAGTAATATAAATGTATCAGTGGAAGTCCACTAGTCATTTAACGTGGCCATTGGAGTATGTTCTGTTGAACATTTTTTGAGATGCAGGGAAGTTTTCTTGAAAGAAAACCTTGTAAATGGAGATATTAGTTTTGGTAAAAAAAAAGGCAAACTTCTGAATACCAGGCTAAGATTTCACGCAAAAATCTCTTTACATACTTGAATTTTGAAATTTGCAAATTGCATCTTAGGCCCAAACTGCATAGTCCAAAGACCAAATTGCCCTTCCTTCAACAAACTTTAGAAAAGATTATCCCAAAATCATTTCCAAATTCTAAACCCAAACCTAATCATCTCCACCAATCACACCACTCAAAGGCCTCAAAGCCACCAGTTGCCATCTTTGGCTGCGCTCTAGCTGTCTTAAACCTCTATTGCCAGTCTCTCTCTCTCTCTCTCTCTCTCTCCCCTCCCCTCCCCCTCCCCCATCTCAATATTAACAACACTCTCGAATTGGTGGTTTTAAAAGTAGTGGATGAAAATTGGTATGTGCGTGAAAGTTGGGATGGTATTTGGATTTGTTCCAAAAGGTTATCTTCTATGAGGAAGGTTTTCTTGTAAGAAAAGCTTGTAATCAATATATTAGTTTAGACAAAAAAAAATGCGTCATGCAATACGTGTGCCTATAGTCTCATCTTGTTTGCCTATTTCTTTTTTATTCCTGGTCCAACATCATTTTCCAGGGAGGGGCAGTATTTGACAGAAGTTTGCAGCCGCATGAATCGCATATTCCCTATCTGCTTCAGTTTCTGGTATTATCTTGCGACATCAGTTTATCTTTCTATCTTATCCAAATTTGCCTTTCTCTGGTTCTATAGTGGGTGAGTCTGCAAGGATGGGTCATTAATGCCCTCATGCCCAGACTTGCTATCTTTCATATGTGTGTTTCTTGATGCACTTGAGGTTAATTAATGGCAGGTTGACTATAACTTATTTGGGATGGGTCTTCTTCATCTAATGAGAATAAGGTTTCGACATCCAATACCAGATATTTTGCTCCAAAGATATGTAGTGATATTGATCAAGGAAGACAGGTGATGGCAAAGTCATATTGCATGTTTGCTGCTTTTAAGTCATATTTATCTTCTCTTATATGGCGGATGCCATACGAGACCGTCTTTCTTTTTATGCTTCATCTTGTATATGGTTTTTCATAATATACAGGTACGTATGTTTGTGGATAGTCAATGATACTTGGAAGTTCCTCATCAGGTTGACTCGGGTAGGGATGCCCACCCGGAGACTCCTGTTTGGATATCATCTACGATCCCAGGAAGTTGGAGGTGGCAGCCTCTGGGGTTAGCTTAGATGCTTCGTCTGGAGACGTGGCTAAACGTCAGAGCACATGTGAACTGGAGACGTGGCTAAACGTGAGATATCCAATGTTCAGGAGAGAATCATGGCCGGACCAGAGAAGAAAAATGCCGTTGTCTCATCTGAAAAGGAGAAGTTGGTTGCTTATCATGCATGGTATATACGTCCGGTGTAATGTAGCTATGGCTGTTGACCGTATGATGAGAATATTGCAAGTGGCTGAGCATGCTTTAGTAGGTGCACTGATGCCTGAATAATGAATATGACCCTGCGGCCAAGATATCCATCATCTGCTGTGGCCAGGCCAGAGGACTTACACCTTTTTCGCTCGAAGCGAAGAGAGACTCGAGTCTAGGCTATATACAGTAGAAGCTACCCCGAGAATCAGATGGCCATTGCATGTGGTAGAAAAGTTAGTTCTGAATACCCGATCTTACGATTGACCAATAATTGAATGAGCCTAATTAAAAAATCAAGATAGGATTGTGTAATGTATCATATTCAGTGTATCAAGATAAAATAAAGTTGGATATATAGAAACATAGTCTAGATGAAATTTTCCAATAGAAAGTACGAGAAAGGTGGATAGAATTTCTTATACTTAGGGTATAAAAGCTATTTTTCTCAAATAACAAACTTCTTAAATTAATGAAAAATTAAATATAAATAATATTTGTATTCTAATATAAAATGAAAATTTTAAAATAACAATATATATTGAAGTTTATTCTATCCCATAATATATATTTCGTATATAATATATATGTATGTGTGTGTGTGTGTGTATATATATATATTTAGTATCAATATTTCTTACATATCTAGGTTATATATATATATATATATATATATATATATATATATATATATTAGTATCAATATTTCTTACATATCTAGGTTTTGGGTCCTATGCAAGGCTAGGCAGGATGGCCCTGCAGTGTTCGCAAGTCTGAAGTTTGAAGCTAACTAGCCCGTGCAATGTGTACAATATGCTTTTCTGACTTCGGTATCCTTTCCTTTCGCTGCGACCATTTGCTTTCTTATGTGGGACTCGTCCCCGAATGTCATTATCTGTCTCGCTCGTAATTGCGAAACTTGCCACAGAAAATGTGCGCAAATGCGTGTATTCGGCTCGGATCGTGGCACTCAAAAATCGAAACTTGATCGAGTATCGTTTTCTTGACTCGAGTTCGGCTCGCTAGCAAAATGCTTGGGGACAACCCAAAGCCACCTAAAGAATGGCAAGAATTAGTCGAATGATCGACAGTGACCAGCTGAGGAGGGAAGATGGGACCGAATCCTGTCTAATAATGGTGATTTTGCTATGGGTCGTATGGTTTGTCTATTTTCAGTTTGTTAGTAAATTACGTTACGGATCCTAATCTTCCTTTGGTGTACATAATTATCCATTTTCTTTCTGGCCAGAGGATAAAGTAGTGTTTGAAATGCTATTTTTTCAATTTTTTTTGGAGATCGTCAGATAAAAACGAATATAAAAGTAGAAAGGTAAATTAGGAAAAAAAAAAGTAGTATTTTGTCAATTTCAAACAAATACTTAGGCACTAGTTAAGCAACAAAGGAAATAAATTGACAGTCCATACATCGACTTAGTACTTGTAGATTTGAGCTTGGCTCAAAACTTGGACTTGTCTTGAGCTTCAGAGAAATTGAATCCAAGTCCATGTAGACAGCCAGTGAATCAACCTCACGAGTATTAACTATTAAGGCACTATTTGGTAACTATTTAAACAGTATTTGATTCTGATTTTTTGTTTCTAGGATCGTTTGGAAACAGAATCCCGCTTGATAAAATTTTTGCTCCTGGAAACAGATTTAGAGTAAAATTAAGAATAAAAAAAAAATTGATTCTTATTTCAGGAATTAAAAAAAGTAGAACTCTTCTGTCCTTTGCTCGATGTTTTCTCCCATATGTTAACTCCTCTTCTCTGCTCAGACCCTTTCTTTTTCTTCTTACATCACAAAAGTCATTCTCTCCTCAAGAACTGCGACCGACAGCGACTGCTGCTTCTTCATCGTTGAAGCTGCTCGTTCAAGGTGAGTTCCCTTCACTCGCAGCTATGAGTGGTTGTCGGCTGATCTGGGTGATGGCTCGCTCACCATTGCGGTCGTTCGTCGTCTGCGACAGCTGGCGGGAGCGCCGCCGGGCTCGAGTCGGCGGGCGCCCGCGCCGATCTGGCTGGCTATCAGGTGCCGCTGTAAGACCTCTCTCTCTCTCTCTCTCTCTCTCTCTCAAGCTCACACACACTCTTCTGTGATCTAAAGGATAATTCTCGCATTGGATTTATAATTTTGGCAGGGTGCTTGGGAGACAATTGTTTGTTCTTTCGAGAAAGATCATATATTTTAAGGCGAAGCTGCTCAGATAATGATCCAAAATGTCAATTATGAAATGTAAGTCTATTCCTTGATATGTTTTTCCGAGAGGATAGGATGTGTAGAGTACATTGCAATATGTTTTTCTGTGATAAGCATAATCATATCATTGATAATTAATACGATGTGAACCCCCTATCAGAGGAAACAAGTTCAGAAGATTCAGCAGCAACTAGCAGAGCTAGAGCATAGAGAAGTTGATGTGAAAAGAAATGCAGCTCTGTCAGCAGCTAAATATGTGGAGGCTTGTCAAGAGCTTGGTTTACAAGTTAAACTTTTGAATCTAGTCTATTAAGATATTGGGTGTGTGCTTCTACCAAGCTAAAGAATAGCAACCTTTCCTTTAGATAGGATTAAAGGGCATCCATGTCTGCTTTTCAGGGAACAAATGTGAAATTTGAACTTTTGGAAACTGCAAAATCACTTCCGAGCACATTTAGCAGAATTCTGGAAGTGATCAACAGCGACTCAGTGTCTCAAGCTATTGAGTATTACTCAAATTTTGTGAAAGATGCTAACACAGAGAAGGATGTAAGGCAGTAAATTAGAAATTATTTAAGATCCATTTATTGGTTTTCGGTTTGATTGTAAAGATTAATTTCTTGAAACATGTTTGCAGATATGTCCTAAGAGTGTTGTACCAAACTTGATAGACATTCGTAAAAATCCACCATCTTTGAATGTTTCTGCTGTCTCTGATACCACAGACTCTGCAAATACTCAATCAGGCTTCAATGAGATAGGAGGTGATGTGGCTGCTGCTGCAGATAATATTGACTGGGATATCTCGGTAGACAATGCTGCAGTTGATTGGGATATTGGGACTGGAAGAAACTGATGACAGCAGTAATGGCTTTGGTACTTATGAAATCATCACGGCAAGTGAGGTCAATGAAGCTGTTGAACATAATCAAATTCAACCGAACAATGCTGGACAGGACGCATTGGTGTCAGAGATATCTTGGGATGTTAGTGTTGAAACACCTCAAGTTGATGTCATTGATGATGTTAGCTTGCCCAATGTAGGTGCGGTTAATTCACCAACTATTGCACAAGCTGCAGAAACAAAGGAAGGTCGAAGCCAGCTTCTAGATACAGAGTATAGAAATAAGATTCTCGATGATCTCTATGAGATAGTGTTTATTTTGTTGCGTCATTCAATTGTTCTTTCCCAATTTATGGTTCATCTCATGGTCACCTCCCAGATTTATTGTATTTTGCAAAGATTGTACTGACATTGTTTTGGACGACATCTCTTGTTCTTGCCTAATTTGGTACTTTCATCAGATCAAAGCCTTTCTCCATCAGCGATTAGCAGAGTTGAGGAATCAAGATACATCATCTTTGCAGCATCAAGTCCAGTCAGTTGCTCCCTTTGTTCTACAGCAGTTTGCGGCTGATGCCATCGAGACAATAGTTTCAGACGTTTCACTGGCCATTTCTCTGCTGACAAACAGGAAAACTCAAGACTTAATCATGATATTGAACTCCAAAAGGTGCTTTCAGATATTCTTTCAGATTGATGGTCTGTTCATTGCAATTTCTATTCAGTTTTTCAAAGTGTAATGAAATTCGTCACTATAACTATAGGAAGTTGGAGAATTGCCAGTCTACTTTCTATTTCCTATATACAAAGAACATACTTTAATAACTCCTTTGTTTCTCCGAATTGTAGATTTCTGGACAGATTGGTGAGTTCGCTTGACAAAAAAAAGCGCCATGAAGTTAGTTGAAAGAGGGGTTAAAGGACGTTGCTGCTAGACACATGGAGCTGCAGAACTCGTTATCTTCATCCTGGCCAAAGCAAGTAAGTACCTTTTCTTGATAGCTCCTTTGCCGCATGTCCTAAATTGTCTCAAGAGCAGAGATCTACTGTATCCTCTATATATATATATATGAAAACAGCTCTGACCCCCGTTCAAAACCTCTATATATATATATATATATATATATATATATATATATATATATATATATACTTATAAGGAAACAGCTCTGACCCCCGTTCAAAACCTCTATATATATATATATATATACTTATAAGGAAACAGCTCTGACCCCCGTTAAAAAACCTCTTGTTTTCTCAAAATTAGATTTTCCCAGTAATTCTGTGTGGTTTTGGTGTTGGCTACGGGAAGCTGCTCTTCGGAAAACCAGGGAGCTTAAGAAGCTTTGCGAGACCACACTTTCATCCATGTTCGACAGAAGACCGGTCAACATCATCGGAGAGATCAATACCTTGTTGAATACCGGAATTGGCGCATAGGCTTTAGACATCGCGCGAGTGAAAAAAGAGAGAAGGAAGGAAGGAAGGAAGGAAGGGGGGTTTGCGGGGGGGGGGGGGGGGGGGGGGGGGGGGGGGGGGGTGCAATTCCTGAAATGATCCCAATTTAATCTACCCTGTGGTGATAGAGAACTGTTCAGTTAGGTTTTAGGAAGCTCTTTCTTTTAGAACGCAGCATTCTTTGTGGTACCCTTTTCACAGAGGTTCTACTACATGCTACACCATTGACCTTTGCAGCTGACGCATTTTCTCCCTTTGCCCGTGTGCCTATATGCTCGACTGGTTGCTCGAAAGGAAGAAGCTTGTCCCTTTCTATTCCTTTGCGCGATGGCTGTCTTAACCTGCGAAAGAGTTCTCAAGTCGGGATTCTCTCGACATACGGTGGAAGCGACGATCGTTCTCGCGTGGATCTTGTGTGGATTGGTTCCGAAACGATTCTGTTCAAGCGGCACATGAAAGAAAGAATAGAGTATGGCTTTCCATCTGCGGGCATTGGTGGCCGTAGCCGAGTGTTGGTGTAGCTGGTGCTGCTTCAATCCCCACCCACAAGTGCCAAGTCTGGATAGTTTATAATTAGTATAGTTTATACTATGGTTTATTATTTACTATTTAATAAAAAATTGATTAGTTAATATTTTTATTACTTAGTATAAATATAATCAATCAATAGAATGTCTATGATTTGGTAGAATTTTAAAATATAATAGAATTCTAAATTCGAATTATTTTGAAATTGAAAATATAATAAAATATAATATAATTTCTTCACTCATAAAAGAAGACAATTATATTAGTGAGTGGTTTATGAGAATTCAATATCAAAGTTACACTCATCTAAAAAGGTAATTAAAAAAGAATAAAATTGAAATTTTATGCAGTTACCAAACGCATTTATGTTTTTTTTCTATTCCAGAACCAGAAATTTTGTATAATTATCAAACATATTTTTTTGCTCAGAATCTGTTCCCGGGAACAAAATAAAAAAAAAAAATCATTTCTGATCATAATTTGTTTTCGGGAACAGAATCGTTACCAAACGCGCCTTAAAATGACAGACAAAATCAAGATCTCTAGCATCTTATGTCATATGAAGGAATGATGCCTCTTGACCCCACAAACAACCTGACCAAGACTTGTTATCTATATTCTCCGTTTCTCTTCTCTTTTTCCTTTTGGTACGATAATTGCTTCTGGATCAGTATCATTTTTGGTTTTAATGCTAAGTCCAAAACACTGTAGGTTCCTAAAACATTTTTCTCTAAGCATGTTAGCTTACAGTTTGCTAAAATAAAGCATATTTTCATGAACAAAAAGCCACCGTAGGATACGAACAAAAGAAGTTTGGACACAAAGTGACAAAACACAGCACCAGAGGCAACTTTTGATAACAATTTCTACTGAATTACTGGGGAAGACCTTCGAAGAGACCATACGAAGCTCTATGCCCACTATAAGGCCACATAGAAAATGCGTATTCTATTTAGGATTATAATTACCAAATACGTACTGGGGTGCAGTGGAGGAAAAAAAAAACGTTTATAAATGACCTTAATCAAGTGCTAACAGCTTGTTAATTTCTATGTCCCATCAGGAGTAAAGCTGACGTCATTTTTTCATTTATTCACTAGAATTGTTCAATTAATTAAACAAAACTATAACCTAATAAGTGATTTTCAATGTACTTTGATGTAATATCTACCCACAAAAAAGGTTCTTACAGTAAAACTAGACTAGTTAAAGTTTAGCTTTAGCTCAACCTCAAGCTCAACTATATAATCTCTTGTGCTTACGAGTGAACCTTAGTCTTCTTTTCATTAACTTCGGAGTTGGCCATGCCCCCAAACTCATGGGCACTACGTAAAGAACATAAAAGAGGAGAAAGAAAAAGAAAAGAAGAAAAAATGATTTGTTTCAAAAATTATTTTCGAAAATAAATAGATAACTTTTTTTTACTTTTTATTTTTGTTTCAAATCTATTCTCTATTTCAAGAAATCAAAAAATTAACTAACATCACTTAATAAATTTCCATTCTTTTTCTATTTTCGAAAATAAAAAGAATAGAAATTTTGAGAATTAGAAACATTACCAAACATGTCATAAATAAAGCTTTACTTCAGTCTCTTGCCCCAAAGGAGACGCACAATCTTGCAGAGGATGGCGCTTCTTTTTACGAGGCACTTCTACTTAGGGGTGAGCGGTTCCCGGTTCCTTACAGGTTCCAAGCGGAACCTGGAACCTACCCTCGGGTACAGGTTCCTCATTTTTTGGAACCGGGAACCTACCCGTCAGAATCGAGAACCTGGAACCTATCCTGTCACAGGTTCCGGGGTCGGTTCCGGTTCCAACAGGTTCTTTTTTTAAAAAATTTTAGTTAAAAAAAAATGAAAATGAATGCAGCAATAATCATCAAACTTGTCATTCATCGAAGATAATATAACATAAACAACAAACAGCATTTTAGAAGTAATAAACAAACTGTTTTTACACTCAAACAAACTGTTTTTACACAAAAGAGCTCAATCACCTCAGTTTCAGCTTCTTGCTGCACATTTTTATCCTGGTATGCTTCATGAGTGGACTCATTTCCTTCATAAACTGTTAAATCAGGATTAGAAGAGCCGGCTGAAGAACAGAAGCAGCTACACCCTCAGCAACATTTCGAAGATCTTGCTTGATGAGATCCTCTGCTGAACCTTCAGAAGAGAAATTAAACAACCAAAAGAAGCCACTTGACAGTATCAATTTGGTAACAGAAGATGCACATGATTCAGAGGATACATTGCATGTGAAAATGAAGGAATAGGCAATCAAAGCACCATTCATGGGAACAAAAGTACAATCGACCTCATCAAGGATATACTGCATACATTCAAATTAGAAACTTTATTTATAAACCCATAAGAAGTCAGTAAGGGAGATGGTGGATTTATCAGAGTTTTCAATCACACACATGGCACAAAGATCATCAGAGTCATGAGACTGCTAGCTTTCCAGAATTAGTCAGAAAGAAAATACATAGACAATTAAAATCTGAAATGCATGCCTTTAAGCAGAACCAAAATAATCAGACCCTATAGACCTTCATAAATGCTATCTCATGTATCTAAGTCTCGACAATACATACAGAAATTCCAGGTGGTTTTATTAAGAAAATCTTGAAGCATTTCAATGACTTACTTCATGTTCAATGCTATCTCTCTCCCGTTCTATGGTGCGGACTGCGGAGTGGGTCCACATAGTCCTTCCGATGCTTCCTCATAAATTGTTCCAAAGTTTGGATGCTTTCAAGCTGCATAGAGAATAAGTTGGGACAAAAATATACTTAGCAAGACGTACAATTTGTTCCCGCCTCCTCTCAGAGTAAAACAAAACAGTCAATTACTAAACCAAATTGCCTCAGAGCTACATTATGTAGAATGAATCAGCAATAGCGATCATATTTGCATATCTTTCCTTCTCTTTCTTTGAAAACCTTTGCATATCTTTCAACTTCCTCCTCTGTTTTACCTTCCATCTCAGAAGCAATACTCTTGAGTCTTGATGTCATTCCGGCCATACTTTTCACAAGCTCTGATGAAGGTATTAAAGTCTCTTCTACTCCATGTCGAAAATCCCTAAGAATTACCAATTATAAGACATTAGGAAAGGCTCAACAGGAACATTATCCCACTAAACAAATATACACACTCAGGGAAGTACCTCTTCCAATAACTTCTCCTTTTCTTCCAGCTCTTCAGCTGTCAATGGATCTCCTACATCTGAAATTTAAATGCTCGGTTAGCATAGAATGACAAGATCCTTACTCAGAGAAACAAATGTGCAGCAGAAGTACCTTCAGTCTCATCCACGTCTATTGCATCTTTCATTTGATTCTTCTGATGTGTTTGCTGCAAAATCGAATACAAATAAATGTGTCAAGATCCAAGAACAGTTTCAAGCTAGAGGGGTAAATGGTAACAGAAAATGTTAAATCAACCATATCCACCATCAGATAGCGTACTTCTTTTTCATATAGCTCACTCAACCTTTGAGTGTTAAAAAACTGGAAGTCATGCCTGCAACAGAAAGTAAATCAAAAGATTATTACAGAATGTCAGAACTGTTAGAACACAGTCCTCGTTCAAAGAGATGGCAGCTCAATAAACTCGTACAGTTGAGGCATGCGAGGAATTCGAGGCTCTTTGGGTTTTGCAGGTCCACCTTGCCGCATTGTTTGCTTAAAGTACTCAGATTCTGAGTAGCTAATTCAAAAAAAGAAGCCATCATATGATATAGTAAGGTGTGAAGGGAAAAAAAATTTGATGCGCAGAAACTTTAAAAAGAAAAAAACAGTACTTGCGCTTCCGCTCTCTTTTTGGAGGTTCAATCCAGTTCTCGCTGACGATTTTCTTAAAGTCAAACTTACTATCCTCCTGCATTAAGAAGCACCCAATTTAAGCCACCTAAACTACATGAATATGTTAGAACTGGAAGGGGAAAAAAAAATTAGGCCAGATGCAGATGCCATATATATTACTCAGTTATAGACTAAGGGTCAATTATACCTTTTCATCATCAAAATCATAGAGCTCAGCAGCTGCAACAAAACAGGTTAGATGTAAGCAACTCTGAGATTGGACTGATAAAATGTTTTAAAGTACCAGTATACTCACTGTCGTCCATCTTGAATTTGATAGCATCCTCTGTAAACTTCTTCATCTTGGCATCGAGCTCAGCTGTCGCTTCTTCTCCCTTGGCTATAATTCTATCAATGTCCTTGTCCGTAATGGTGCTATCCTTAGAACTGAAAACCATTTCTGCACCGGATCTAACCATTTGAAGAAGCTCATTTTTATTGACAGCTGCATGGAGCAAGGTACCAAAAGATCAGCGGCACAATTTAGAAATCAGCAGTATACTGAATGTACTAATTAAGCAACAGCTCACTTTTCTGCTCAGCCAATCGTCCTTGCTGAATCACCAAGGCATCAAGGGCAAGCTTTTTGTAGGCCCTCTCAATCACTTTCTCCTCAATAGTATACTATTTCACAAATCGTCACCATGTAATTAATACCAGAACAAGTAGAAATAACTTCATTCAGAGTAATAGGGACAAGCAACACAAACCTCTGTGCAAAATCTAAACACTTGAACTTCCTTTTTCTGACCAATTCTATGTGCACGATCCTATGCTTGCAAATCGACATGTGGATTCCTGAAAGAATGAAAAGTCATAATAACATTAGCCAAAGAGGGGAAAAAAAATAAGAGGACATGATAGCTCAGGTAAAACTCAGAGGTAAGACCAACCAGTCACTGTCATAGAGAATGACAACATCTGCGGTAGCAAGATTAATGCCAAGACCACCAGCTCTTTTGGACAACAAAAATACAAACTTCTCACTTCCTGGCTTATTGAAGGCATCAATGGAAGCATCACGTTCTTCTCCACCTGTATTACCATCAATTCGACAATACAGGTACCCACGAAACATCAAGTAATCCTCAAGAATGTCCAGCAACCTTGTCATCTGAATATGGAACCAAGCCATCCACCAGAGTAACCTGTACCCGAGCGTCAAGCAAAGCTTACACTCGTAACTGCAACCACCGAAACAAGCCAGTGTCGCCGTCAGCCCCGTAAAAACATCAAATTGACACGAAAGCCCAGTTCTGGGGGATCGATTACTGAGGGGGGAAAGGAAGGGGGAAGTCTGAACCTGCCGAGGTGGTTGTGTATGAAGTAGGGGTCCTTGGCGAGATCGATGGTCTCGAGGGCACGGCGGCGGAGGCGCTCGCGGCGGTCAATGGCTTCGTTCTAGGCGGAGGCGGCGCCCCCGCTCCGGCTTCGAACCTCACTCCCGATCCATTCTCTCGCCGTTGTTGCGGCATCGCGGGCTTTGGGGCACGGCGTCGGGCGCGACTTCGAGTCACGGCGAAGGCAGAGCAGTGGCGTCGCGGGATGCAGGCGAGGTGCGGCGAAGGCAGCAGTGGGCCGAGCAGGAGCGACGTCGGGGCATGGTGAAGGCACGGTAGAGCAGCGGCGTCGCAGGTTGCAGGCGAGGCGCGGCGAAGGCAGCAGCGGGCGGAGCAGGAGCGACGTCGGTGCGGGCTGCAGGCGAGGCACGGCGGGGATGCTATTTGGTGGCGTCGAGCAGAGGGCGAAGAGAGAACAGACTCGTGGGTGAAGCAGCAACCAGAAAGAGGAAGAAGAAGAAGAAGAAGAAGAATGGGGGGTTTCGGCCGAGAGAGGGGGTAAGAGGAGAGAGAGAAGAAAAGAAAAAGTAGGGGTAGGGGGGCAGGAAGTGACGTGTGAGAAGGAAAAAGAAGAGAAAAGAAAGAGAGAGAAAAAAAAAGAAAGGGGAAGGAGGGAAAATCGAGAGGGAAATCACGCGGGGGAAGGGGGAAGGGGAGATTCAGGGTATTTTTTTTTTGAATTTGACCGGTTCCGGTTCCGGTTCCGGTTCTTGTTCCAGGAACTGGAACCGGAACCGAGAACCGCCGGTTCCTAGGAAAAAGGAACCGAGAACCGGAACCGGGCACTTCAGAACCGGGAACCGAACCGGACCCTCCTCCGGTTCGGTTCCGGTTCCCGGTTCTACCCGGAACCACGCTCACCCCTACTTCTACTCCTTTTAACCCTCTGACCAAGACCACCATAACAAACCTTCCTCCCCCGAAATAGGCAAGACTACCCGCTGTGATATTTTTGTTAGTTCTCTTTGTAATTGGAGCCCATCGCCACACCAATCCCGGTGGAGATTAACTTTTTTACGGGATACCATCTTTAAGAGGTACGGAATTATCTCCTTGTACTTGGCAACTTTTCCATTTGTAAGGCGTTGATATTGGAAATTTCTTCTTCTATTATTGCCCTAGAAGATGAGCCGGATGTGCGTGGGATACACACGATCCTGCCGTGACTGCTCATCTTTGACCAGAAAATTTACTTCTTTACTCAATGAACCCTCCTCACCTTTTGCTAGTTCTCTTTGCAACGGGATCAGGTGGCTGCGCAATCCCATAGAAAATACGTCGAAATTGTTTTTGCGTCTTGACGTGCATGGGAACAAAAGGATCTTGATTAGTAGCTTCATTCAAGACCCGCGTTATCCCATCCTCGAGGAAGGACTACTGGACGCACAACTCATAACTTCCCCCAATAATTTGAAATTATGGCATAGCACTTCTATTATTTGCCAATATAGAATTTCTACCACATGGATGCACAAAAAAAAAACCAAAACAAAAAAAACAAAAACAAAAAACAAAAAACAAAGAAAAAGAAAAGGGTGGTAGATGCACACACTCTCCGAAGAAAAACAAATACCTCGGGCGAAATAGCTGTTGACATACATATTCAGAACGCAAAGTCAGATACCTTTCTTCGACAAGTTTCCACAGGAAAATCTATCAAAGATTTTCTGAGTTCCTATACCACTACTCTACGGTCTAGATGCATTTTCATCAAAATTCACGTTGACAATTACATCATGTCTCCGATGTGAAACTTCCTTCCATAACACACCACACAAGCACCTCAATACACCCAAATCGCAAGATGGAGAAAACTCTACTCGGTCACCATTAATTCCAAGAAGCAAAAATATCTTAGAAGAAAACAAACTACCGATGCCTACACTAGAAAACCGTAAGGGCATGTTTGGTGTACAAGAACGAAGCAACTGAAATGACGTAAAAGAGATCAGGATGAAGAATGAGAGGAATCACAATATGAATTAAATCTAGAATTACCGAATCTGATGGCACATTGAAATAGAAATGTAAAACAGAAAACTCTATCCTCCCAAATATTGCATATCTAGTGGTAATTACCTGTTATGAATGTCATATGGATGACTTTCTCATTTTCTCTTTATCAATTATTTCCACGTAACGTTCGGGTTCCTATCTACTTCGTAAACTATTGTCTTTCTATGTCCTCGTAGAGCGGCACTTCTAATCAGTTGCATGCTTTGTTCAGTTGAACGACAAGATGATAACCTAAGCATGAAAAGGCTAGTCACAAAAAGAAGACACTTTCAATTTCAAAGAGAAATTATTGATTTAGCTTCGTCATCCGTTTCACATGTTTAGAGTTTTAGCCACTGGATGAGTAATCCTATGTTATCAGGGCCAAAAAAATAATTATTATTTTCCTTCTTGAAGTACATACTTCATATGCGAAACACAAAGTATGTAAACCATCCAGCCCAAAAATTCATATAAGAAAGTTTCGTTTTGCAACATGTGAGCCAGGATGCCTGCCTCATTCGATGAGTAAGAAAGCATCGAATAAACCAAAACAAATTGTTAAGTTGGTATAATGTCAAAAGTATGTTCTATACACAATAGTAGAAAACGTTAGTATTGTTTTCTCATTTTTTTGGGCCTATAGTAGTAAGACTTGAAACGTTCATGTCGACAGGCGATACCTTAACTCTGCTAGTGTTCACCGTTTTTGTCGTGTGAGATTTCAATCCATTCGGATTTGGTCCCACATGTGGATTTCATAGTTGTTTTTACAACAGTATAAGAGCATGATTATGCATCCTGAGCATGATTATGCATCCTGACCTCTCTTCAATTGCCGAGTAGGGAAATGAATTGATCAGAGCATTTCTAGAAATGTTTAGTTTGCCAATCAAGTAGTTTTCAATGATTGAACCGAAAACTATGTTGTTATCAGACATCTAAAATTTCAGTGATTAAACTGCCTAATAATCATCCTCTCCATACGTCATTGCGTCAATTTGTGGATTGTTGGAACTCAGAAGGAGAGAATTTGGCAAAACTAATGAGAATGAATCGATGCATTTTCACTTCCACTCTTCACTGTCTTGTTCGAGAATCTGGCGATCTTGCTAAACCTTTCACTTCTCATCCGTCATCCCATCTTTGCATCGAACCATTTTCTTTCACGTTGCTCCCACGGTTGCCCATCCACTGCTGGAGTGAGTGATTCAATGGATCAATCTGAACTTGTGACCTTTGTGGTGAACAAATGAAGAAATGGTGGATTGGTGGAAGCTGCTGATGCTTTATTCTTCTTGGAGAGGACAATTCGAGTGAACCCTCTTGACTTTACCTCCCTGTTTCGCCCAACTCTTGGGGTTGGCGCCAAGATGAAGCATTACCCCGTCGCCATTGACATGATCGAGCGGATGGGTTCGAAAGGAACGACTCTCAACAGTTCTACTCCCAACATTTTGATAAATTACCTCTGCCAATTGAAAAGATCCGATCTCGGGTCCTCAGTTTTGTGTAAAATGGTCAAACTTGGACTTGAACCCACAACTGCGAGCTTTTAACACTTTGATCAATGGGCTCGTTGGAGAGGGGAGAATCGCCAAAGCCATGAGCTTGGCGGATGAAATGTTGGTTAGACAATTCGAGGTAGATATAACCACGTGCCAAGCCATGATGAGGGATTGTGCAGAACCGGCAATACTGGAAAAGTCGTTCGATTGCTGAAGAATTTGGAAGACACAGGCTGAGAGCTAGATGTGACCATGTACACCACGATCGTCGGAGCTTATTGCAGGGAGTATCAACAATTTATCGGTATAAAACCCTGCAAAGAATAAAAAAGAACATTTCATTGGGAATTGGAAGACCGGACTTTGTGATGCTGCTGCTGATACGAGCGCAAGGAAATTGAACTTGTGCAAGCTTATACTACTCAATAAATGAAGGGGACTTGGAAATTAGCACTTTGGCATTATATCAAATATTTCATGAATTAGTCATCATACCAGTATACCACAGAAGAGGTGGCACCGGAGTCCACATGAGAAGGTCCCGGTAGCAGTGGTAGCTGCAATTTTGTTCTCAACTCAGTTGAGGCAATCTTCTTCTTCTTCTTCTCCTTCCCCTTCTCCTTCTCCTTCTTCATTCCTTGGTGAGATTTTGTTCCCTTCTCTTGGTGGTGTCCTTCGAGGCAAGTTGTTAAGAAGTTTTGGACGACCCGAAGGTGTGTCTCTTATAGTTTGAACCGCATCATCAAATGTAAACCCTGTATTTGGGTCTCACACTCATTGGCTTTTCCAATCAGCTGTTGTCACATGAGATTTTCAAAATAATTATAATTTTACTAGCTACATATGTACTTCGTGATAGATTTAGGAAAATTCAGGTTGTTTATGATATTTCATCAAAAGTTACGAACACTAACAAATTCAACCTTAGAAGACTTATAACTAGTCTCCACCCGGGCACTTGCCAAAGATGGTCAGAAAATGAGGGCGATGCATGTGTTACACGAGATGGTTGAGAGTAAAACTGTGTCACACTTTCCAATCATCTCGAAGAGAGATAGAGGCACGGCTGCATGGATCCTTAGTTCTGTCTATTTTTAGATGTATTTGGAATGAAGAACCTAAAATTAGCCGAAAGTAATAAGCATAGACTTGAGAGTCCATCAATATAAACAAGGTTATTTTGACCTGGTCCAGATTCTGGCGATCTACGAGTGACCTCTTCAATGAATCCTACCTATCAACACCAAAATCTGGGGACATTAGTTTTGCCACACATTCCAAGGGTCTCTGCTTAATTCGCAATTGGATCGCAATCAACAGAATTCATTATCAGCCAAAGAAATAGAAAACAACGGACTTTAAGAGAAGTCAGCAATTAGCACCATTATCCTTGTTTGTGTTTATGAACAAACGGATGCTGAAAAGGCAAAGTGCCCAAACTACATAGCAGAAAGGCGAACTTGTTACTTGGTTATTTTGCAATATCCAATTAGCGAAATTAGCAATATGGAATTGTTTGCTAGGAGGCTATATTAACTTTACAAATTTAATGCTACATACATGAGATTTAAGCTCGTCGTATCAGAGACCTTTATCACAACATTCAAAAGATATTATGAACTGACAGAAAAAGAGGAGATTGTCATCATGCATCCTAGTTCACGGATTTCTGGTGAAACTCCACAGCTCACATAGTATAAGCACACAAGTTACTCTATTATGGTACAACTGGTAGTACATACCTCCATCTGCAGAGCCTCATTGGGTTTGAAAGTGATATCATTAGAATGAGACCGCATCAAACAACTCCGCATCAGGGTAACATGCAGAAAAATCAGCACACACATATTCGATAAACAGAGAGGTAGAACCTAACAAGCATACAGCACATTCAATTAAATACAAGTACACGAGTCACTCTTTCACAGTTATGGTAGGACTGGCAGTGCATACCTCTATCTGCAGAGCCTGCTTTGAGTTTGGGAATGATACCATTAGAGCGCATTGCATCAAAGAACTCAGCATCTGGTTAACATGTAGAAAAATCAGCACGTGTGTATTTGCTTAATAGAGGTAGAACCTAATGAGAATACAAAATGTAGATTCAACTGAAAAATAATACATTCACAATCATTCAGTTTTGTGCTGATGAAACCATATCAAGTGCTTTGATCTTCACAGGCATAAAAAACTTCCTTAGGACACTCCAGTTGGCCCATGAGCCTGTTCAAGGTCGCACAAAAGCTAGCCTTCAGCTGTTGCTAATGACACCTCAGCAAAATCCCTCTTCTTCATTTGATCACTCTCTGGGGTATGGACTATAAATTGCCTCAGCCGAGTTAACCAGACCCAGATCAATCATTTGATAAAATGATTCCATGACAACATCAGGATCAAACGGGATGCACAATAATAAGCAAAATCTTAAGCTCCTCGCCTAGCTTGTTTTATAGAGCAGGCAAAAAATTGTCCCAATTATGCAAAAGGTCATCCATACAGCTCTTTGAATTAAAGTCCAAACGTAAGCCTTGATCATTACATAGACCAACCCAACCTGTCACAAAAGTAGCACCAATTTATCTCGCTCGATAATCTTTCAACAGTCTCACAATTGTTTATGGAAAGCCTGCCTACAATCATAGATGAAAAAGGCTAGCCAAAACTAATTTTTACTTTTTTAAATCACGCACCAAAAAAAAAAAAAATTGAACCTTGATGTTTATTTTAGCTCAGTTTCTCTTCCTTAATGAGAATTCATGCTCGAATGAACAATGGATAGGCTTTCCCATCATCACGAAAAATCGAGAGCTGTTTGTCCTAAACAGGATATCTACCGATAGTCAAATTTGACATATAAAATTGCTCACAAAAAGGAGTTCAAAAAGGCGAAGGATTTTTTAAAGGAAAATACTAGTTTGAGACAGAGAAAAAAGGGATCTGGGTGGAGTTTATAAATTGAGTTGCAGAAGATCAACCTCTTGATGAAAAATTCTCATCTTGGGTTTACCAAGAGGGAAACTGTAAATCACTAAGTAATTCTTGTTTACCTATGTTGTTAGTTTTCATTTGTTGCCTCACAAGCCGCCAATCTATCTGCAAAAGTTGCCGATTGAAGATTAACTGAAAAAGCATTGCTGTGATGCAATCAACAGCGAATATACTTAGGCAAATCCAGATCAAATAGATACCAAGCGTCGAGCAAATAATTCTTAAAAGATATATCTGTTAGAAAAGTATTACACTTTTGGCTCGTTCTAGTTGTTAAAGGACAAAGAATCTTACCAGATGACCAACGCCTTCTAACGTATGAAGAACCACAATTGGATCGAAATTTTGATCTTGGCTGAAGCATCATGTTAGCTTTTAGGATTGACTTCCCCACTCTTGCACTTATATAAGACTGGGAATTGAGTCTCGACACCACGTAGATTATGACAACCTTTGATATTCAACTCTTTCAAGTTCCAAAAGCATCATACGTCAAGTAATCTTTGGATAGAATCACGATTACATACATTCAACATCTCTAACAACTCCACCTTATCAAGACCTTGTATTTTGACTAGATTGTCGCAATAGCAAGTATTTAATTGCTTCAAGCCCTCGTAGTTTCGGATGGATCGGCCTTCTAATGAACTTGTAGCTATATGTATATATTGTCTCCAAGAACTCCAATTTACCTTGGCCCTAAATTTCAACTAGATTATCGCAATCCTCCATTCTTTCAGAAGATTCGATTGTGAGAGGTCCATTCTTTCAATGGAATTATAGTGCTTTATTGACAACTCTTCCAAGTACTTGAATCCATTGGGACAGAAGTCAACACAAAGTTTCAAGAGTCTTGAGGTAAGCTAGGGGAAGTACTCAAGTTGATCGTATCCATAAAAATGAAGTTCTTCCAAGTGGAATAAGTAAGAAAGCTCTGGCAACCTAGGAATTTGAAGATATGTTAAGCCGGAAGGAAGCTCTAGCAACGATCAAGCTCCCTATAGCCCTCTTGGTCAAGGCAATAGAGAGAAGAAATATTCCAGATGCTTTCTGGCGGGTCAAATATCAATGTGCCACTGATATGGAGAATCACAAACGAAGACAAGTCATCGTTTTCTCTTGGAATTCCCCCTTTTAGACTATCACAAGATTCAAGAAATAGCCTTCGGCGGTTTGTTCAACCATCCGATAGCAATAGGTAACTATTTAAGGTCAAAAATCCCCAATGCTTTGCAAATTCGGTAAATCCCCAATTGAGATAGGAATTTCTTTTAGTGAACAACACCCGTAAAGGTTAAGGTATTCGAGAGAAGAAAGATTCCTAATTGAGATAGGGATTTCTCTCAAAGACTTTCAAGCCTCTAGTCCAAGTACTTTAAGAGAAGAAAGATTCTCAATTGAGCTAGGGATTTCTCCCAATGACACACAACCCCCTAACTGAAGTTGTTCAAGAGAAGAAAGATCCCCAATGGAGCTAGGGATTTCTGTTAATAACTCGCAACTCTTTAGATCAAGTTTTTTTAAAGAAGAAAGATTCCCAATTGAACTAGGGATTTTTGTCAATAACTTGCAACCCCATAGATCAAGTTGTTTGAGAGAAGAAATATTCCTAATTGAGATAGGGATTTCTCTCAATAACACACAACCCCCTAGCTGAAGTTGTTCGAGAGAAGAAAGATTCCCAATTAAGTTAGGGATTTCTCTTAGTAACACACAACCCCATAGATCAAGTTGTTTGAGAGAAGAAAGATTCCCAATTAAGTTAGGAATTTCTGTCAGTAACACGAAATCTTGTAGATCAAGTTCCTCGAAAGAAGAAAGATCAAGTTGTTTGAAAGAAAAAAAGATTCCCAATTGAGTTAGGGATTTTTTGTCAATGACACACAACCCCATAGATCAAGTTGTTCGAGAGAAGAAAGATTCCCAATTGAGCTAGGGATTTCTTCTAATAACACACAACCCCATAACTTAAGTTGTTCAAGAGAAGAAAGATTCCCAATTGAGCTAGGGATTCTTGTCAATGACACGCAACCCCCTAGATCAAGTTGTTTAAGAGAAGAAAGATTCCCAATTGAGATAGGGATTTCTGTCAATGACCCACAACCTCCTAGATCAAGTTGTTCGAGAGAAAAAAGATTCCCAATTGAATTAGGGATTTCTATTAATGACTCGCAACTCCGTAGATCAAGTTGTTTGAGAGAAGAAAGATTCCCAATTGAATTAGGGATTTCTGTCAATAACTTGCAATACCCTAGATCAAGTTGTTTGAGAGAATAAAGATTCTCAATTGAGCTAGGGATTTCTGTCAAGGACACGCAACCCCATAGCTTAAGTTGTTCAAGAGAAAAAAGATTCCCAATTGAGCTAGGGATTCCTGTCAATGACACGCAACCCCCTAAATCAAGTTGTTCGAGAGAAGAATAATTCCGTATTGAGCTAGGGATTTCTGTCAATGACACACAACCATGTAGATCAAGTACTCCGAGAGAAGAAAGATCAAGTTGTTTAAGAGAAAAAAGATTCTCAATTGAGATAGGAATTTCTGTCAATGACCCACAACCTAGAGAAAAAATATTCCCAATTGAGTTAGGGATTTCTATTAATGACTCGCAACTCTGTAGATCAAGTTGTTTAAGAGAAGAAAGATTCACAATTGAGCTAGGGATTTCTGTCAATGACTTGCAACTCCGTAGATCAAGTTGTTTGAGAGATAAAAGATTCCCAATTGAGTTAGGAATTTTTTCCAATAACACACAACCCCATAACTTAAGTTGTTCGAGAGAAGAAAGATTCCCAATTGAGCTAGGGATTCCTGTTAATGACACGCAACACCCTAGATCAAGTTGTTCGAGAGAAGAAAGATTCCCAATTGAGTTAGGGAAATCTTCCAATAACACACAACCCCATAACTTAAGTTGTTTGAGAGAAGAAAGATTCCCAATTGAGCTAGGGATTTCTGTCAATGACTCACAACCCTCTAGATGAAGTTGTTCAAGAGAAGAAAGATTTCCAATTGAGCTAGGGATTTCTGTCAATGACTCGCAACCCTTTAGACGAAGTTCTTTTAGAGAAGAAAGATTCCCAATTGAGCTAGGGATTTTTGTCAAGGACACGCAACCCCATAGCTTAAGTTGTTCAAGAGAAGAAAGATTCCCAATTGAGCTAGGGATTCCTGTTAACGACACGCAACACCCTAGATCAAGTTGTTTGAGAGAAGAAAGATTCCCAATTGAGTTAGGGATTTCTTCCAATAACACACAACCCCATAGCTTAAGTTGTTTGAGAGAAGAAAGATTCCCAATTGAGCTAGGGATTTCTGTCAATGACTCACAACCTTCTAGATGAAGTTGTTCAAGAGAAGAAAGATTTCCAATTGAGCTAGGGATTTCTGTCAATAACTCGCAACCCTTTAGACGAAGTTCTTTTAGAGAAGAAAGATTCCCAATTGAGCTAGGGATTTTTGTCAAGGACACGCAACCCCATAGCTTAAGTTGTTCAAGAAAAGAAAGATTCCCAATTGAGCTAGGGATTCTTGTCAATGACACGCAACCCCCTAGATCAAGTTGTTCGAGAGAAAAATAATTCCAAATTGAGCTAGGGATTTCTGTCAATGACATACAATCATGTAGATCAAGTACTTCGAGAGAAGAAAGATCAAGTTGTTTGAGAGAAAAAAGATTCTCAATTGAGATAGGGATTTCTGTCAATAACCCAAAATCTAGAAAAAAATGATTCCTAATTGAGTTAGGGATTTCTATTAATAACTTGCAACCCCATAGCTTAAGTTGTTTGAGAGAAGAAAGATTCCCAATTGAGCTAGGGATTTTTGTCAATGACTCACAACCCTCTAGATGAAGTTGTTCAAGATAAGAAAGATTTCCAATTGAGCTAGGGATTTCTGTCAATGACTCACAACCCTTTAGACGAAGTTCTTTTAGAGAAGAAAGATTCCCAATTGAGCTAGGGATTTTTGTCAAGGACACGCAACCCCATAGCTTAAGTTGTTCAAGAGAAGAAAGATTCCCAATTGAGCTAGGAATTTCTGTCAATGACTCGCAACCCTTTAGACAAAGTTCTTTTAGAGAAGAAAGATTCCCAACTGAGCTAGGGATTTTTGTCAAGGACACGCAACCCCATAGCTTAAGTTGTTCAAGAGAAGAAAGATTCCCAATTGAGCTAGGGATTTCTGTCAATGACTCGCAACCCTTTAGACGAAGTTCTTTTAGAGAAGAAAGATTCCCAACTGAGCTAGGGATTTTTGTCAAGGACACGTAACCCTGTAGCTTAAGTTGTTCAAGAGAAGAAAGATTCCCAATTGAGCTAGGGATTCCTGTCAATGACACACGACCCCTTGGATCAAGTTCTTTGAAAGAAGAATAATTCGGGATTCTTGTCAATGACATGCGACCCCCTAGATCAAGTTCTTTGAAAGAAGAATAATTCGGAATTAAGCTAGGGATTTCTGTCAATGACATACAACCATGTAGATCAAGTACTTCGAGAGAAGAAAGATCAATTTGTTTGAGAGAAAAAAGATTCTCGATTGAGATAGGGATTTCTGTCAATAACCCAAAATCTCGAAAAAAATGATTCCTAATTGAGTTAGGGATTTCTATTAATGACTTGCAACTCCGTAGATCAAGTTGTTTGAGAGAAGAAATATTCCCAATTGAGCTAGGGATTTCTGTCAATGACTCGCAACCCCATAGATCAAGTTGTTCGAGGGAAGAAAGATTCCCAATTGAGCTAGGGATTTCTGTCAAGGACACACAACTATTTAGATTAAGTCGTTTGAGAGAAGAAATATTCCCAATTGAGTTAGGGATTTGTGTCAATGACTTGCAACTCCATAGATTAAGTTGTTCGAGGGAAGAAAGATTCCCAATTGAGCTAGGGATTTCTGTCAAGGACACACAACTATTTAGATCAAGTCGTTTGAGAGAAGAAATATTCCCAATTGAGTTAGGGATTTCTGTCAATGACTTGCAACTCCCTAGATCAAGTTGTTTGAGGGAAGAAAGATTCCCAATTGAGCTAGGGATTTCTGTCAATGACTCACAATCCTCTAGATCAAGTAGTTTGAGAGAAGAAAGATTCCCAATTGTGAGAGGGATTTCAACCAATGAACAACAAAATGTGATATCCAGACACTCTAGCTTCCTTAGAGAGTAGATCGACATAGGAATCTTTGTAATGCCACTATCACTTAAAAGGAGTTCTTTTAGTTCTTGCAATTCCCCCACTTCCTCTTGTAGCTCTTTTAAATTATGACATCCACACAAGTCCAAGGAAATGAGGCTCTTGAGTTTGCCAATAGAAGGTTTGACTTGCTTCAGTTTGTAACATTTAGACAAGATGAGAATCTCCAACTTCGTGAAAGCCGAGAGATTAGGAGTATATCTTAACTCATGGCTATATGAAAGGTTGAGAACTTTTAGCTGCTTTGCCGCCTATACAAAAGAGAAAAAGTTGTGAAAAAGGAGTTTAATCGATAAAACAAAACAAAGCAAAGATCATAGAAGATTTATTTTTTTTCCATCTTACCATGATTGAACTCCATCCTCCCCAATCATCTGTAAGCTTGTTTTGTGACAATTCTAGCACCACTAATTTAGATAGATGCAAATTGATTGCTGAAGAAAATATATTAGGTTCAATGTAGAACCATTGAAGCCATATTAATTCAGGAAACAATTCATTAAAGTCTCCACTTATGGTCCTCCAGCATAATGAAAGGAACCTTGAGCTCGGTAAGTTTTTAAACAGTTCACTTGTGCATGTAGAGGAACAGCTAGGGGGCCAATAATTGAAGCTGCTCCAAAGATCCTGCATATCAAATCAATCAATTGAGTGTCCGAATCGACTTCTAATTTTTTACTTTCGCTTTTCTAAAGCCCATACTTTCACAATTTGTCATTTTTTTACCCCTCACCAAACATAAATGTTGACAAATAAACACACAGATAGTATTTTGATATTTTTTTTTATATTCAAACAATATTTTAAATAAAAAGAACACTTTTTCTTGCTTTAAAAAAATTCAAGACGAAACACCTAAATTCTTACCTCTCTTTTTTGGAATTTTGTAGTGCATGTACTTTGATTTTTATTAAAGTGGAAATACATGAAACCTTTTAAAACATACGAATGTTAAAGAGTACCCATGGGTCACTTGTTAAGTAGCTAAGTAACCACCTGATTTTCAATTTGTTAACTATTGTTATTAAGTGTTTAATCATTCTTTAGCAATACACTTTTAGCATTTGAATAATATTTTAGATTTTGACAGAAATTGAAAGAGAGCTGGCTTTAGACCAACTAAAAATGAACTAATTAACTTCCTTACATGGTGTTAGAGTTAGATTAAGGTCTTAACATATGGAACAGTAACTAAACAGAAAAGTGAAGATACGTACGTCCATTTCCCAAGACTGGCACCATTTCTTTTCGCATCTTATAAGTCAAAAGTACCGCTTAAACTTTGTTGCTAAAGGAGATCATTTAATTGGAAGAAGATGGTGACAAAATCCCAGACAGCTTGATTGACATCAACAACAATACTTTATTATTTTTCCCCCGAAAGCTTAGCTGATCAGTGACAGCATTGGATAACGTTCGAGTATCGAAATTTTAAATCTTAAACTTTCTATTGGATTAGCATCTCGAGATCGACCACAAATAAATCAAGCCGCCACTCAATCTACACATTGACATGGCGCAAACGTTCAGAGGAACAGACTGAGATGCCCATAACAGAGATCGCAAGTAGCCAAAGCTAATGGTCGGTGGTTGGGCCTCCAGCAAGACTCGATCGCTTGAATAGCGTAGAGATGCGATTCTGGATCAAAGTGGGCACCTAGTCACGCTCCGTTGGGCGTGCGATTCTGGATCACAGTGGGCACCTGGCCACGCTCAGTTAGGCACTAAGGAGACATGTCTAGTGAGTTATTTTTTCTTTGCAATTTATTCTATGGTCATGTTCTTTAGGATTTACCAAAAGCAATATAAGGTACAGTTGATAGTTTTCTGAAAGATTTGGCTGAAATGTTTGAGAGGCAAACCCACGCTGCTCATTTAGTGGTCAAGGAATGTACTTTTGTGCATCATGATATGTGCCTAATTCCTTGCACTATTAATTGCAAATAATTTCCTGTTTGAACCGTCAAGTTGGACTTAATTAAGCTGGTGTCCCACCTGGCAATGAGTTAATGGAGTATTTCACCATTATGGAACTTAGGTAGCCGTTAGTGCCCACTTTTGTCGGATAGGTTTTCTAGAGGTACGTTGATGTAAATTATTGACATTCGTTTTTAGCATGGGCATGCTTCTCAAGAGGTGAATTAGAAATTAGAAATTAGTACTCATCTGTTAACATGCACTTCTAGAGCAAAGTAATTTCAAGCTAGTTGTGCCCCTCACTCGACCTATTCAAGAAAATGCATTTGTAACACGTAAAAGCAAAATTCGACCTAGTAATGGTATTATTTTTGTAAATGGACTTTGCTTAATGTCCACAATACTCTATACACATGCCACACGCATGTTATCTTAACATTATGCTTATTTTTATGTGAACTTTGTAACTTAAACTCTTAAAAATAAGAAGAATGGTGATAAAAATTGGGGATGGTACAACATGTTGATGAAGAGAATACTATATAACCGTTAAAGGTGGGGGATGTGTTGGTTAGAGAAGGAGTACTCTACCAAAGTGAGACTTCACTCCTCTGCCACACTTTTCATTAGTAGGAGAATCCTTAAATAATAGTAAAATTGGAAAGGACCTAAAGTGACACCAATCTCATTTCTATAATTATAGTATCATGTTATATTAGATATAGACTAGACATGACCCACGCTATGCACACCATTTATATTGGATTGAGCAGGTGACACCAATTAATGTTTCAAATGATGAGCAATTCCCTCTTAAAAGAGAAGCAAAGCACATGGATTCATTTAAATAATACGATTCATAATGAACTTGATTTTGGGAAAATTTAGGTTGAGAGTATAATAGAGAAATCTCTCCCTTGAAAAGAGTAGTATAGGACTAGGTGTCATAGGATGTATGTAGCAAGTAACGCAGGAGACAATTGATGCATGTGACATATGATGCATGTGGAATTTACATGTGAATGGCCTAGAAACAAAATGGTCGACACGAGGCATTGGTATAAAAGGGGTATTCGGAGGTAAGATTAGACAGGCACGGCACAACAAAGTTCATCTTTTACTTTCCTCGTAATTTTCCTTTGATCGCACTTCCGTTTCATGCAATTTCATTTAATATCTTTTTAAATTCCTTATAATTGGATTTTTAGCGCATTTAACTTTTTCTTGTGCACTCCATCCAAGAGAAGTATGTCCATTGTTATTGGGGAAAAAAAGGAATGTCTTTCGAATGGAGTTTCCGCCTGAATTTTTACTATGATGAGAGATGTTATTTTTTTTTTCCAGTTGAATTACTATAATGAAAGATTAAGAACTGTCAACTTATAAATTATAACTGTCTTTCCAAAGAACATGATTTGTCCATCTATATGTGCTTTTCCAATAGAGATAAGGATACTACAGTTATATCTTTATGATAAATTTATTCATGTCAGTTTTGTGCATATGCATGGTATGGGCTCACGACTAGTTGATCCATATTTCACAACACTCAAAACACCTTTCTTCTTTCACATGAACTTTTGTGACAATGGTATCTGCTCCAAATCGAATGTAGTACCTTGTTTTTTTTTTTTTTTTGGAATGCTATATATAGGCCGAGTGCAAAGATACAATAGGGTAGGAGATATAAGTAAACATTAAAAAAAAAAATTATCAACTGATCAACATCACTTGAAAGTGCATTTTTTTCGTTAGTTTCTTGGAAATATTATGAATAAACTGAACTGCCAAAAGACAAATTTATTTTGTGAAGTATGAACTTCCACGAACACTATCAAACCAAAGTTAGTAGGGCAGGAGATATAAGTAAACATTAAAATATATATATATATATATATATATTAACTAATAAACATAACTTGAAAGTGCATTTTTTTTTTTTGTTAGTTTCTTGGAAATATTATGAATAAATTGAACTGCCAAAAGACAAATTTGTTTTGTGAAATATGAACTTCCACGAACACTATCAAACCAAAGTTAGAATTCTTTTTTCTCTTTTTTTAGGTTGGGCTTAATTTTATGGTTTGACTCGTTTGTCATTATAGTACTTTATATATTAACTAGTGAAAAACTCGTGGTCAATATTATTTCTCTTAAGAATAGTTATTGAATCAGCAAAAGAATGTGCTCTTTATAATGGTATGAGCAAACTAATTCAAATTAAATCGAGAAAATAAAACTTTTTCCTTTCCCAACATCTCTTGGTTAATTGCACAGGTTGATTCCCCCCCCCCCTCCCCCCTGCCCCCGCCCCCCCACTGATGAGTCATTAACCCACTACGCTTCTCTAAATGGAAAGTATAAAATAATGAAACGACATGAACATTGACAATCTAAGTAAAAATTAAACTTACTTTCAAAATTGATTGCATGCTGAAAATGTTATTTAGTAAAGAAAAAGGGATCGATATAATAACAAGCATGACATTTCCTCTAAATTGTCGAGTTTATCGAGGTTTTTTTGGCACAAAAGGGCATTGTACCAGAAAATATAAATAATATAAAACAAGTTGGAGAGGAAAGAAATGCTTATTAATAAAGGCGAAGGAACAGACAACAAGAAATGAAAGAAGCAAAGAAAGGAAAATAAGAAAATCAATTAGATGAATGTCGGCCAAAAAAAAAAGAAAAATCCATCAGATGAACAAGGTCAACGTGATCCGACCTTAAAAACATTGTAAGGATTTTCCCTATAAGATTCTTAAGGTGATTTCTGCCATCATAGCTATCAAGACACAAGAAGAATGAAAAGAGATAGACATACCTCGTGGGGGGAAGAGGTATCTTCAAAATTAAAATGGAAAAATAAAAATAAAAGTGTATCAAACATTGATTTCCTAATTCATAGGAGCACCACAATACATTCGACCGTACTAGAAAGCAAGCACATGTGATAAGTGTGAAAATTTTTCTTTAGCACAACTGATTTGGTTAATTATTAGTTGTTATAATCAGCTTATGTTGTACATTACCGTTTTGAATTTAAAATTCAAAACATCTTCATTTATCTAATCTATGATGTATATGCTTCATCTTAATTAAATTATGGTAGTCTTTTAGATTATCAATAGTTTCAAGTAGATATAAAATTACATGCTTTTAGTAAATAGGATTTTCAGTGTAGAATCGTAGTTAAAGAATCTTAAATTGATTGCAAAATTAAGTTTTTGATGGATGTAATTTATATCAATGAATTTGGATAAATAATGTAACTTTTTCATCCTTGGGACACTTATAATCCAATTATTATCAAAATTTATCTAAGGGGGACATAAATGGGTGTATGAATAGATTTTTCCCTAAAGAGTAGGGGTATCTGCTTATACTAGATAAAAGACTAAAATGGATCACATTAAATTTATGGAGTTATGAGAGAGAGAGAGAGAGAGAGAGAGAGAGAGAGAGAGAGAGAGAGAGTCATATGTTACCTCAATTTCCATATTACTTCTCAAGGCTTTATCTTCAATCCATGGCTTCAGATATATCTCAGGCGATTTTCCTTGGCAAAAGATGCTCCTTCCAAGATCTCTCAATTGGTCATGCATCATAAACTCACCGCAATCTCCAATTTTTATTAAGCACCTCAACTTCAACTCTTCAATTCCAAGATATGGAAAAAGCTTACAATCCTCCCACATGTAAACGGCATATTTGCTATTTTCGCCGATTAAAAAGCAAGCAATATCCAGAAAAATCTCCTTTTGTGTAGGTTCCAATGCATCATAACTTATCTTCAATGTCTTTTGAACATCTCTATTTGGTTCAATTCTTAATTTCTCCAATATATCTTGCCATACCTTTTTATCTACTTTTCCATATAAGTATGAACCTATGACCTTGATAGCTAGGGGAAGCCCACCCATGGTAGATAAGATTTCATAAGAGATACCCTCAAAATCTTTCGGACAATGGCCCATGCGAAATGCATGTCTTCTAAATAAAAGCAAGGAATGCACCTCATCTAATTCGTTCAATTCATACTTGTAGTCCACCTCAAACTTAGACTGATCAAGTATAAATTTGCATCTAGTTGTAACGATGATGATACTTTCTGCAGTAAACCATTCACGTTCTCTAGCTAAAGCATCTAGCTGATTTTGGTGATCAATATCATCCAAAAGAATGAGAACCTTTTTTCCTTTAAATCTAGATTTGACCAAATTAATTCCATCATCAACTTTACAAACAGCATTTTCAATTTGCAATATTTCCTTAATTAGCAGATTTTGTAGATAAGGAATACCATTGTTGTTAGCTGTTTCCCGTATATCTGGAAGGAAACTGCGATCCACAAAAATATTCGATAGCTCGTTATAGATGACCTTGGCAAGAGTCGTTTTACCAATCCCACCCATGCCATATATTCCTATCATTCGAGCATGACTAGTAGGAATGTCTACCCATTTCCTAATTTTGTTGACATGATTGTCAACTCCAACTAGGTGCTTCGGAACATCAAGCCGAGATTGACATCCCAACTTGCTTAGAATCGTTTTGGTAACTTCTTCCACTAATTTTCCTTCATGCCTGTCAAACGAAAAAACTCATCATAACTTCATATTTTTGCGTAATATCATCAAAAGACACCCCATATATGTGAAGGATGGATGCAACCATTTAACATGCAAAATGTTTTGGTTTTACGAATGACAATATAGGATGATGGTGGAGCAGTCATTTCATTTTTCCCCTTCTTTTTCTTCTTATAGATAGATCTTATTGAAATAAGATAAGGTGACGCACCTAGCAAATTAAGATTCTTTAGAAGTAAAGTGTTTTTTATGAGGCTTATGGTCACTGCCAGTTGAAGGATAGGAGGTCAATAATTTTGGCTACAAAAAGTTTAGGAGAAGAAGATGTTCTCCCTTTAAGGCCAGCGTATCCCACGGGCCTAAATGGAGGACTTATAATTAACTTACAGATCGCCTATCAATGAAAGTTAGTGGCAACAGCAGGTCTTGAACCTAGACATGATCTGTGTGAAGCAAGAGGAGGTTAATTTATCCGACAGTTACCAAGCTTTGGAAGACGGAGTAAGGGATCCTAATGTTTTAGACGTTGTTAGTGTAGTTTTTAGGGGAAATCTTAGGGAGTACAAGTATTTGTAGCCCATGGGCTATTATGGTTATTCACTAGGACATTTTGGGATGTTTTGTAAGCTTGTAATGGAAGCAGTTCATCCATATGACATTGGTTTCGCTAAATAATAATACTTAGGGGAATAAAAAAAAAAAAAAAAGGTGCAGGCGAAAGGTAAGTACCCATTAGCAAATTTCTCAGATTCCCATCCATTCAAGTTACTCACTTCTGTGAGGGCTCGTTGACCTTCCCGAATGTCCTCCTTATCAAAACGCTTCTTACGTGAACGGAAGGCCTCCCCAAAATTTCCATTTAGATACCGCACATCTGATGGGAGCACTTTGTAAAAAATCGGCAACACTGTGTGTGACATGCTCTTCTTGCAATCCATGATGCGTACTAGCTCACGAAGGCACCATTTGCTCGAAGCATAATTTTCAGAGATGATGGGGATCGAAATCTTAGATCTCGTGATGGCATTGAGAATCTCTGAATTAAAATCCTTGCCAATTTCAAGGCTGTTATCGTCCCTGAACACAGAAATTGGCATAGTCCCTACACTGATCAGACTGCGGTAAAGGTGATCAGTGAATCCGTTGCGAGTGTTAGAGCCTCTAAAGCTCAAGAACACATCGTATTGATTGCTACCTCCTCCCATGGGTATGGAAGGTAAGGACGAAGAAGCAAATGCTCCATTAGTGATCTCTTTCTCAGCAATCCTTCTCTTTTTTTCTCTCAGTGCTCCTTTTTTTTGCGCTCTTTTTCTTTTTCTTTTTATTTTGCTCAGACTTTGCCCTTTCCCCATAGAAATCTTATAGACAAAAATGAAGAGAGGATGCAAACCTGCTGCACAAGAAGAAGTAGATAAGCAAATGAAAAGGCAGCACCCGTGCTTTTTGGGAGGAGAGCATATGATTTCTGAACGATTTCGAATCCAAAATGTTTAATGATCAAGTCAATCTGTTGGCTAATTGAATAGTAAAAGCTATTGACTTAGGCGTGCATCTTTTCTTTCCAATGGACCGCGCCCTCTCGTCAAGGCAACATCATTGGGTTGTGTCCACTCATGGACAAGAAGAGAATGGCTAATCTTCATCTCTACATGCGTGCTCTATAGTCAAGGCTCCTAATCTTTGGTGGAGAGCACATGCATTATGAACGATTACTAACACTAAAATGTTTAATGAAGAGAAGATGCCTTCTGCTCCACTAAAAGATGTAGATAAACAAGTGAAAAGGCTAGATAGAAAGCACCTGATTTCCGTATGTACACAATATTTACCGAATGAGTTTTCTTAGGGGGGTGTCTATTGATTATCCAATACTACAAGTTGTTTTGGAGCAGTGTAATGCACATCTTCTCTTTCCCATGGACCTCATCCTCTTGATGCATGGACTTTCCTAATCGAGGAGATATTCATTAATTGTTTCTCTTATTGGTTGGTTACAAATTAAACATGTTGCCCACATGTAAAATTAACTAAAGCTAACATGTTCATGCCTATATTTCATTAGGCATTCTCAAATGCATATGCCCCCAATGAATCTCAACTCTTATGTTATGTGATTTTCACATGAGACTCAATAATAACAAAGGTTCGGATTTATTAAGGTCATATGCACTTGGGTCCTCCAAGAAATTTTCATATTTGCTCCAATCATTTCTTTGATCAATGGTTTAATGTAAGCATCTATTTGAAAGCACATGCATCTACGTTGATCTATGCCTTCATCAAAGTGCTGATTATTGATATTCATAAAATCTAATATCAAATCTCTGTAATCAATTGAAAAGGAAACAATTTAAAGAAAACAGCAATCAAATTTGTGAGTCGTTAACTAAGAAATTGTCATTTAAAAATTAGAAAAGTGGAGCCAAAATAGGCAAGCTCTTTCTCTCTAAGCATATTTTCGTTCGCGCAATCTCAATGAGAGTTAGCTTTTGACCCAACTCAAAAAAAAAAAGAGAGTGAGCTCTCCCCCAGCAATGGTAGGGCTTCCCGAACCATTCTTGCTAAATGGGTCATCCATGTCCATATCCTCGCCCTCATTACTAATGGTTTTTTCTATTTTTCTTATTTTCTTCATTTCCCTAACTTCCACTGATTAAGTTATCAACTCTCTCAGCAGTATATATTCCCAATGCCCTCCTGAGTTTTCTCCTTGTTTAGTTCTTCTCCTGCCACATCCAAAATGTCTGACAATATGGGTGGATTTAATGAGGGGCTAGGGTTGCCCTGCCCCAGCCAACTCTCGGAAATTATGCTTAAACACAATTATTTAAAAAAAATACATATTCATCCATAAGTTTTGACCCCACCAAAATATTTTTACCAAGCAAGAACAGATTAACACGAAATCTTTAATTAAATTTGTAATTGATTGAACAGAAGCAGTTGCAGATGCTTTTAGTCCTTGCCTTATCTTCTTTTGTATCTCACCCTTTAATCAAGTCAAAAGATGTTGGCTTGGTCCGCTCACGATGTTAAATTTTTACTTGGGCTCTAAAAAGCTAGAATCTGTGTACAAGCAAGTTGCGTTCATTAAAATAAATAAGCAAAGGTTCTGTTTTTGTTTGATTATTAAAAATCATAATTTGATAAATCATTTAAAAGCTGATAAATGAGTCCAAACGAAATTGGAAATGTGTGGAAGATATGAAGAAAGGGCCTAGTTAGTGATTAGGAATGTGATTTTACATTTTAATTTCAAATTGTCATATTCTAAATGAATTTGGTAATGAGACAGAGATGAACAAAAGGTCTTTGCACTCATCATGGCATCCTTCCACTCATTATGTTCTTCTCATCTTGGTGCCCTAATCTTTTGTACATTTGGCTTTCCTCACTATATTTATTACCTATTACCAGAAAAAACAAAAGGTCTTTGCTATTTCTCTTATATTTGTTCCCCGTTGACCTTAAGTATTAGCAATGTCACGCAAAACAAATCCACTTTAACCTGATATAACATCACTGAGTTATTCTCTTCAAACTTTGAAATTTAAATAATCGATCAACATTTTATCTGTAGAATAGAACTGTCATTTATTAGATGACACCAAAGAAGAAGCGAATGCTCCTTAGTGCTCTCTTTTTCTGCACTCACATTCTTCCTCTTGAGATGATAGAATGCAAGCATAGAGAAAAGAATCAGTGCAACGAGCATAGCAAAGGAACGACCGGAAGCGATACGGTGCATCCCTTTGTTTGCCTTGCTCTGACTTTGCCCTAGTCTGAACAACTTGAAATTAGGTCACGATTTGATCGAAGGAGGAGCAGAAGAGAAGAAAATAAAGGGAAACTGCTGAGGAAAATTCCGAGAGGACCAAGGTTTGAAAAGAATGGCCTTCAGTGCGTGCCCCCTTTTTCCTCGAGGGCCCACCTTGAGAATATCATTGCAAAGTTGTTTTAGTCCAATTAAATGGACGTAGAATAGGATTATAGGCTAAATTCGTGATAAGTCAGATTAAATTGATTAATTACATTTTAAGGGATGAACTTATAGTTTGTAGCAAAAAGGTGAAAGATATGAGAGATATAAAGCTAAGTGAGTGTCCTAATAAACATGTATAGTTCAATTTCTTCAAATGTTTTCATGTGCATACATTAAAGATCAATTACTTTATTTTTCTCTAACACAAAAGATCTTAAGAAGCATCATACCATGGATTATGGTATGTCTTGTATTGTGATGATGACTGAAGCTATCACTGATTTGAGAGCGGGTAAAAAGTAGCAATGGAGATTTTTCGTTTGAGAAAGTGGCAATAGAGATAAAAATGCTCCGACCTTCGCATAATAGCTATTGTCATTTATGCGTGTGAACTATACTTTTTCGTTACTCAATTCAACCTCTTTTTACCCTTTTTTTGGGTAATTAACTTCATCAATTTTCAAAACTTTGAAGGAAGAAGATGAGTTAGAGGCTAAAGGCAATATACTTTTTAGGATTATATAGTCCAATAATTCGAGGAAGACAACATATTATTTGTCTAGAATGTCCTATAATTGTCTAAGGCAAAATTGTGAATAAAATCTAATTAAGAGAGTACTTGCTTTTATGGGTGATTGGCTACAGAATGTGTAGATTCTAGACCAAAACCCTAAAACCCACCTATCAGAGCATGTTCTCAATTTTCGGAATTGAAAATTGAACCCGCTTGATCTTGGAACTTGCCGTGAACCGCCCTATTACTTTTTCTTCTCTATTTCATTTTATATTTAATTGATCTCACACCATCAGAGACAAAGAAACCGCACGATCCATGAAAAGACAGTCCCTGGCTGGAGGTGAATAGTGGCAATTTTGCGTGCAATAGAATTTAGCGCACCTGCATTCCAACTCTTTCTATCTTAGCAAAGGATCGACGCTGAATTACGATGCAAACGAACAATGAGACAGAGACGCCACATGATTAGTCACATCTACAGTCGAAAGCAAAGGCTTCTCTTTTCTACGTAAGTCCACTATGAGCTGGTGACACACCACGTTAGCAGCCACCCAGATTAGACAAAAAGAGCCCAAAACACACTAATTCAGCGGCAACAAATCAACAGAAACGACACGCTAATAAGAGATGAAAAAACGATTACCTTCCGCAAGCTGAGATACGAAAAGAGGTGCGTGATCGGAGAGAAAAGACCCTAAACAAGCCTTGGCGAGAACTTTCAAGAGGGAAATGAACAAAGAAAGCGAGTGTGGACTGTAGATGATAGCCTTGAATTGTTCTGCAAGAGAGAGGCCAGATGTAAAAGATACAAAAAGTGAGAAATATGAGAGAAAGAGAGAGAGAACTATCAAATTCCAGCAGGTTTAACCAGTCCAACCGCTCATACTGATCAGTTTGAATAAGGGGCACGTAGTAAGAAAAATCCGCAAAAACTATGACGACGGTGATTTTGAATAAGTCGATGGAATTTCACATATTATATTGTATACGCTTTTAAGGATGTTAGATGTCATGCAATGAGTAATAACCAAATGTCTTTATTTTCTTCTATCATAATGTAATAGACTATCTGGCTCATCTGGAAATGTAATGCAGAGACAGATACTCGGATGAGCTTTAGAAAGGGGTTTTCCGAAACGTTATTAATCTCAAATAGCGTTGAAAATAATTTTAACATAAATACCGCTGGAAAAAACTGACGTTTGTAATAGGCTTTTGTTATTTCTTTCTTAGTCTGAAAATCAAATCGAGCGGCCTGCAGCCGAATGGCTAGATCTGGCCACCTAGAGGTGCCGAGCTGCCTGGGGGCTCAACCTTAGGCGACACCATCGTCTAAGGTCGCAGAGGCCAAATCTGGCCTCCGGATCGCCAGATCTAGATCTAGCAGCCTGAGGTTGAGGTTGCACGGACCCAGGTGGCATCGCCCCTCCCCAGGTGGTGGTCACAGGGGACGCGACCCCCAGGCAGCAATGGTGGCTGCAGGAGACGGAATTACTCGAATGGGCTTTGATGTCTAAAAGGGAGTTACCTTAAAGCACATCAAGTCGTGTCCGAGCCTCAAAAGCAGCACAATTATGAGATCACCTTCACGCCTCAATCTAGAGCTATCAAAGCCAGATATCTCAAAGCGAAATACGAGCGTCTCAAGTGATTTATGGTGATTGGCGTTTTTGCTTCTGGGGCACAAGATCTCGGGACTTTAAATAAAGCTTTACTTCGAACCTCTTAACCCGAAGGAAACGCGCAATCCCGCGGAGAGGATTGCGCGACAAGATCGCGCGTCTCTTCACGCGGCAATTGTGCTGCTTTTTTGCCCTCGCCTTTTTGACCAAGACCACCGAAACAAACCTTTCTTCCTCGAAATTGGTAAGATTACCTCGCTCTAGACTTCAAAGATATTTTCGTTGCTTCTACCGCAGGGAGAAAATATTGGTTCGCCGGTCACGCGCTGGTTCGTCGTCGAAGAGAGGGAGGGCAGACAGAGACGCGAGGGGAGAGAAAGAGCAAGGGGCGGACGAGTCGGGGCCGGATCTGGAGCCGGAGGGGCGGCGCGGTGAGGGAGGCCAGAGAGAGAGAGGGAGGTCGGGGTCCTCTCGCCGGTCCCGTGCGGTGGTTCGTCGGTTGCTCGCGGTCCTCTCGCCGATCCCGCGCGGTGGTCCGTCGGTGGTCCGTCGGTTGCTCGCGGTGGTTCGCCGGTCGGAAAGAGGGAGGTCGCGGTCCTCTCGCCGGTCCCGTGCGGTGGTTCGTCGGTTGCTCGCAGTCCTCTCGCCGATCCCGCGCGGTGGTTCGTCGGTTGCGCGCGGTGGGTCGCCGGTCGGAAAGAGAGAGGGAAGAGAGAGAGGGAGGTCGCGATACTATTCGTCCGAGAGAGAGAGAGGGAGGGCAGAGAGGCGCAGAGAGAGAGAGATCGCAGAGAAAACCCTACCGCCCCTTCTGCTGTAGCTAAATGACGCCTCATTTTCTCCTCAATGATTGTGGGCCCCGCGATGACACGTGTCGCCTCCTTACCACCTTCTTTTACCGCCTTCTTGTTTGCCACAAGGCAGACTTTTGGAATGGAACAAGGATGTCAGACTGGATTCCCTACTCCGTCTTTACGATCCATGTCATTTTCCATTAATGTATTTTGAAGAAGAAAATCCTTTTTTTTTTTTTAATAGCCTTATAGGGGCCTTGTCACAAGTTGGACTCGAACCAAGGGCAGGAGAATCACTTCAATCCCCGCAAATTCCCGTTATTCTGAACGTGACTTTTATTTACGCAGTTCACCATGCAGCAAATGGCTAGTCCGGAGTTGATCTTGATCTTGATCTTGGTCTTGATCAACTCTAGCTCCCTTCCAATAGAAAAAGAGGCCATTGATAACCATGAACTAAGACAAGAAAGCGTTTCACTATATATTAATAGCTTGAATCAAGCCATTACGGTCGACGAAGATAGATCATATCCCCTGAGTAGTCAATTCATGCGTTTCTCGGTGGTATACATATAAGGCGCTTGTATAGTCCTAGCTCCATTACCTTACAATGTCAATAAGTTTATTTTAGAACATTAGTGGATTGTCCTACATTGATAGGAACGAAATATCTAATGATAATAACAAATGAGTGAATGGAATGATGGAAAGCGGGCTTTGAAGACCCTATTGAATTCATCCAGTAAAGAATTTAATAAGACCGGAATCAGAGTTATTACATAAGGTGGAATTCCTACTTTGTTTGATCCAACATATAGTCCTTCCTTGGTTAAGCTTTCCCGTTGATCAACCCGTGCCAACCAAGGCCTTATACACCCAGACATTGATACCTATTGAAGTTCAGACCTATCGATGTTCTAAATTGGTTAAAATCATCAGGAATGGAATGAATGAAATGAAATGTGAATCAAAGAGTCCGAGTTCAACCTTAAGGCCAGGGGAAGAAAAAGAAGGCTAAGGAGAAAGAAATGCTTTACATTCCATTCTCGTATTCTCCATAGCTTGCATAAGCTATGGAGAATCAATCATATATGAAGTGTCGATATGCTTTTTGTCACTTTAATGTAACACTACTTGTATTGGCAAGCTTATTGGCTGGGATATTCCTTGTATATCCCGTAAAAATAATAGACAATGCACAAATGATCAACTATTTTAAATATCTTTTTTTTTGTTAAAAAAAATAATAAAATAAAATGAGAGAAGAAAATTTTCAAATCTGATATGTGAACGCACATAATAAAGTCACAAGTGGGCTGAAAAACAAATACCATTCACTGTCAATGAACTTTTATTCAGATCTTTGACAAAACAACGGGATCATGCGCATGCTCCCAAATATCATTCTTAAATAAAAGATGGGCTACTCTTTTTGCTTTTTTTTTGCTAAAGGCAAAAGATGGGCTACTTATAATCGTAACAACCAAATAATTGAAGGGGTCTCTTTCCTTCTTTTTCTTTTTTCTTTTTCTAATGTAAAGTATTCAAGCCATGCTAGCCTTTTCTGGTGGCTCAAGAAAAAAGTGACTCTTTTATCATCTGTTTATGAACCGACGACCAACACTTGACTCTCCATATAGACATGGTATAATATTAAATACATACATCCATATAAACATAGACATATATGTACACTTCAATTATTAATTAAATCATAACTAGAATTATCAAGTCACTTAAGTTTAATAGTTTTTTTGTTCACAGTTAACTTATGGTAAAAGCAAACACATGGATGGTGCCGAAAAATTGAAAAACGTACAGATGGTCAACCACTTTAGGTATATCCCTTTTTATTTAAAAAATTATAAATCAAAAAGGGAGGAGAAAATTTACAAATCTAACATGTGAATGCACATGATCGATGCAACTCATGTCAGAGACCGCTGGAACGAACAAATGTTTTTTATTAAAAAATAATAAAAGTGTGCATTCACTTTTAGGTATATCCCTTTTTTTATTTAAAAAAATTATAAAGCAAAAAGGGAGGAGAAAATTTGCAAATCTAACATGTGAATGCACATGATCGATGCAACTCATATCAAAGACCACTGGAACAAACAAATTTTTTCTATTAAAAAATAATAAAAATGTGCATTCACTTTAGGTATATCCCTTTTTTTATTTAAAAAATTATAAATCAAAAAGAGAGGAGAAAATTTACAAATCTAACATGTGAATGCACATGATCGATGCAACTCATGTCAAAGACCGCTAGAACAAACAAATTTTTTTATTAAAAAATAATAAAAATTTGCATTCACTTTAGGTATATCCCTTTTTTTTATTTAAAAAACTATAAAGCAAAAAGAGAGGAGAAAATTTACAAATCTAACATGTGAATGCACATGATCGATGCAACTCATGTTAGAGACCGCTGGAACAAACAAATGTTTTTTATTAAAAAATAATAAAAGTGTGCATTCTCCCCAATATTATTCTTAAACAAAAGATGATTACTTGTCTCTTGCTAAAGGCACTAGCTCCCAATACCATTCTTAAATAAAAGATGGGTTGGCTGCTTAAAATCATTGCAAGCGAGGTCACCGGCCATCGAGAAGTCAATACACAAGTCAATAAATATTGAAGTCACGGCCACTCGGCAGGTGATAAACATCGCTGAAAAAAAAATTATATCGCCATTGTACAAAATAAAACGAGAGAGAAAATAAATCTTAATTATTTGTGCCAAAAAATTTATCTAAAGCCTATTTGTGCAAAAAAAAATTATTTTGCCATTGTATAAAATAAAAGCCCTTGGAAGAGAATATATATTACATACATGATCGATGTACGTTTTTTTTTTTTTAACATAGATAATCTCAGAATGGGAGCATAAACTATTTATGAAATATATCTACATGCTAAAAATAAAAATTGAATATGTGTCATTCTATAAAAACCAGCTTATATAAAGAAACTGCGACAATGTTAATGCACTGATTAAAATTTTTATTAACGTATGTTTTTTGGAAAGAACGGAACGGTGGAAGAAAAATTGAAGCAGGCGATAAACAAAGGAAGGGCAGCGCCGTGATTTGGCACCTTTGAGTGGGCAATTCCACGAGTTTTCCACCAACGGGAGTGATCCAGAAACGCTGACAACACATATTAAACGAACGGCTGATATTAAACCACTCGAATCCAACGGCTAAGGAGAAACATGACAAAGTTGTCGTGCGCAAAAGCACGGGATCGCAGAAATGGCGGCAGAAGTACACCACAAGTGCCATAACTTGGCACGCCGGGACACTTAAGTGCCATAACTTCAAAACGGTACACTTAAGTGCCACTTTTTTTTTTCGAGTGGGACACTTAAGTGCCACCTCCGGCGACCCTTGCCGGAAATCCTACGTGGCAATATTTTATTATTATTTTTTGCCTACGTGGCTCGCCGGAGCTCCAAATCAGCATAAAAATTAAAAAAAAATTTAAAATTTTTTTAAAAAAGTAAATTTTAAAAATTTAATTTTAAAAAATTTTAAAATTAAAAAAAAAAGAAATTTAAAAATTTTAATTTTAAAAAATTAAAAAAAATTAAAAAAATAAGAAAATTTAAAAAAAAATTAATTTTAAAAAATTTAAAAAAAAATTTATAAAAAAAGAAAATTTTAAAAATTTTAAAAATTTTAAAAAATTTTAAAAAATTTTAAAAATTTAAAAAATTTTAAAAATTTAAAAAATTTTAAAAAATTTAGAAAAAATTTAAAAATTTTAAAAAATTTAAAAAATTTAAAAAATTTTAAAAAATTTTAAAATTTTAAAAATTTTAAAAATTTTAAAAAATTTAAAAAAATTTTAAAAATTTTAAAAATTTTAAAAAATAAAAAATTTTAAAAAATTTTAAAAAATTTTAAAAAATTTTAAAAATTAAAAAAATTAAAATAAGAAAATTTTAAAATTTTAATTTTAAAAAATTTCAAAAATTAAAAAAAATAAGAAAATTTTAAAAAATTAAAAAAAAGGGGGGGTGGGGGAGGCGACAGCGGCGGAGGTGGCGGCGGTGAGGGAGCCGCCCCGTTCGGCCTCCCACCCCCCCGCCCCCCCTTTTTTACAATTTTTTTAATTTTTCTTAATTTTTAAAAAATTTTAAAATTTTCTTAATTTTTAAAAAATTTTAAAATTTTCTTAATTTAAAAAAAAAATTAAATTTTCTTAATTTTTTTAAAATTTTTGAAAATTTTCTTAATTTTTAAAATTTTTTAAAATTTTTTAAAATTTTTAAAATTTTCTTAATTTTTTAATTTTTTTTAATTTTTTAATTTTTTAAAATTTTTAAAATTTTTTAATTTTTCTTAATTTTTAAAATTTTTAAAATTTTCTTAATTTTTAAAATTTTTCTTAATTTTTTAAAATTTTTTGAATATTTTTAATCTAATTTAATTAATTTATATACTATTATTTACACGTGGACGTGAAACGGCGTCGTTTTTGCATTTTCTCCGCCACGTCAGCGTGCAAAACGACGCCGTTTTGGACCGAGCTCGCCGGAAAGTCGCCACGTCAGCCATTTGGCCGGATTTTCGCCGGAGTGGCACTTAAGTGTCCCATTTTACTCCGATGATGGCACTTAAGTGTACCATTTTAAAGTTATGGCACTTAAGTGTCCCGGCGTGCCAAGTTATGGCACTCCAGGTGTCCCGCACTCCAGAAATGGCCCTCGCTCCACCGTTTTTTCTTGGCTTCGACATATCAAATCAAATTAGCAAATCACCAACTTCTTCGAAATTTTAAGATTACCAATGTTATAATGAATATATTCGATTTTCCATTTAAGTGATAGCAATTTATTTTTTTATCATGCCTTCGTAAGCCTCTACGGAATGTAGCATTTGAAACTCTTTAATTCATATTGACCTAAAATTTTCAAAAGCTGTTCTGTTCGTGTTATTCAAAAGGTAAAATATATATATATATATATATATATATATATATATATATTTCCACCAGAAGCTAAATATAATCAAACTTATAAAAACGTCATCAAAAATTTTACATATGATCTAAGTAGGTCCGTTTGACATTTGCAAATGACATGCTTTGGTGCTGCATTTTCGATAGAGATTCACTTTCAGCTGATTCTGAAGAACAAATGGATTGCGATTTCATTTAAAAGTTAGCTAAAGTAGTGTGTACGGCTACAGCTTTTGAAACTTTACGAAGAAGGTTTCTTGGTAGTATCCTTCTGATGTTTCGGAAGTCATGTACGTTTGTTCTGCGTGTGGTCATGTGTAGCCAGGGTTAGACGTGGGTCGGTCCGTTTGAGTGAAGTGGACGGAACTTGGGAGCCTTATTGTGAATTTTCATGGAATTTCTGGTGGGTTTGCTTTGCTGATGGCTTGGAATCCATCTGGTTTTCTTCTCCAGCATAGATTGTCTCTTTGGTTATTCATTGGGGCTGAGAGGATGGTTGGGGATGGGTTAGGTGCTTTTCATAATATACGAATTTGTGATCCTGAGTTTGATTGCTAAAGTGGCGAATCCCGAAGAATGCTGAGGACTTGTTGGTTGAGGAATGCTGTACAGCTAGCGACAATTATCAGGTCTTTGCAGAGGCTTTTCTCCTTGAAGAAGCATTCTGTCATTCCTCCATTATAACAGCCAAAGTTGGATAGCTCTGTTGATTGGTGCAGGATTTTCTAAGTACATAGTTTTGTTCAATTTCGGGCATGGCTCTTTTATACCTCCATTCGATTGGGTTCTGGCCTCTTTGATAAAGGTTAGCTTGGGGAATCTACTAGGAGAAGAAAAATGTTGACAAGATGCTACACAGTGTACATATCATTTGATGATGTTCATAGCTTCTTTGTGCAGGCTGGCGGTTGAATGACTTCAATGTTAATGACAGATTTATCCCATTGAGTGGGGTTAGTTATAATTTTACGCTGTTGCAACATATTGTATCAAATTGGTGGTAGGATAGATGCTCAATGGAATTTACTACTGCAAATCTTATAGATTTATTCCCATTGGAGAAGGCCAAACTAACTGACATACCAATTTTGTAATTTTGGAGTGACTTCATGTTTTAGTGAAGCCTAAAATATAAAGAAGGAAAAGGAACAGTTACACTTGGAAGTCACTATCGCAGTTTCTTCTGGAGGTATGGAGGAAGGTTGGGGCTTGGACAAAAATGTTATGTCTTAGGGAGCATGGGGTCCTCTTCATGTAAAACAATTATCAGGTCTTTGCAGAGACTTTTCAAGAAAGATCTTGTTGCCTAAGCCAATAATTCTCCTTTTCAAGTTTGGAGATCCTTTTAAAAGAAGATTTGAGATTTAAGCAAAAATCATTTATATACTTAAGAACTTTGATAGGAATTTCCCTATCGGATTCTAAGTCTGTGTCTGAGTCAGACTTTGATTCTAAATCTATGTCTGAGTCAGACTCTGATTATGAATGTGCCATCAAGCATAGATTTCCTTACTCATCATATTCTTTTATTGTTCTTTTTTGGCCATTCTGCATGTATTGTCTTCTTTCACTGAATTTCCTTCATTTTCTATTCAGCTTTTTGAATTTATTGATCATAAAAGCAAGTTCTATGTCGTCCATGTCATTTTCTAAGTATGTATCATCAGAATCATCGTTAGATATTAAAGCAATGGACTTCTTACCTTCCAAATTTTCTTCGTTGATTTGTTCTAGATTAAAGAGTGACAATCAATTCATCAAAGGAGAGTGGCATAATTCTTTATGTTTCCCTTATTGAAGTCTTTACGTGATTTCAGTCTTTGAAGAGTCCACGTAGCAATTTGTTAACCATCATGGGTCATGAGATTGGTTGTCCCTAATACTCTAGACCATTTACAATTTCTGTAAAACGATTAAATATGTTAGTGATAGATTCTCCTAGTTTCATCCTGAAGGCTTCATACTGTCCGAGTAGAATATTGATCCTTGTTTCTTTCACTCGATCAGTTCCTTCATAGGTAATGTGCAGCCTATCACAGACCTCTTTGGCTGTTTCACAAGAAAATATTTTGTTATACTCAATAAGAGATAATGCACAATATAAGGAGTAAATTGCTTTAGCATCAAGAGTTTATCTCTTGATTATTTCTTCTTAAGTCATCTCGCTAGCTTCTGCAACTTCTTTTCCTCTTTCTGAAACTGATGCAACTTTAGGAATAATTCATTTTTCTATTACATCTCATTCCAGAGGATCTTTTGATCTTAGGAATGCCTTCATTTTGTTTTTCCATATGCTATATTCATTTACATCGAAATAAGGTAGTCTGATGTTGCTTTGCCCTTTAACCAAACCTAGAGCCAACATATTAGCTATAGATTTTTAACTCAGAAGTAAAAACACTTTAATTAAATGAGCACACAGGCTTTGATACCAATTGATAAGGTTAGTAAAAGCACCTAGAAGAGGGTGAACAGGTGATCAAAGAAGTTTTTGCGGAACTTAACAGAATAAATTAACTTCTGAGAATAATAGACTGAATGTGTGAAAGACTATAAACAGTTATATAAAGCCACAAATTAAAGTAAAGAGATTAGGGAAAGAGAATCAAAATACAAAGTTTATAGTAGTTCAGCTTAGACCAAGCCTACGTTCACTCTCCCATGCTAACAGCCTTCTAGTTGGATTCCACTATGCAATCAACAAGTGATTACAACTTTAAGTGCAAATACTTAGTAGTAGATCACACTATCTCACTAAGTCACTCTTTTGGTATTTTTCTTATGATCAAAAACGTTTGAACTCACCAAAGACAAGTGTATGATCGAAGGTCGCTCAGACTTTGGAATTATAAATTTTACGCTTCGTCTCTTACTTGCTTCACTCCTTGATCTTCTTAAATACTCATCCACTTCCAAACTAGCCATTGGACATTATCTTAGAGGATCGTCTTTGAATCTACCTATTGGATAGATTTGTATATAGAAGATTTGGTAGCCATTAAGTGATAGAAGTAAATCCCAAATTGATTCTGATCGCCCATATAAACAGAATCTTGGTTTCCATAAGTAGAGCTTCTTCATATAGAAGATTCTTGTCTTCAAGATCTAATTATCAATCAATTAGATTGAGTCAATCAAATCAATCTTGATGTAGAATCCAAACCAAATCACTAGCCGTTATACATTTAAGGCTTGTGTTACGATCTGTCTCGTTCTAGATGTAAAGTTTGAGTGTCTTCCATCTAAAGTAGAGTTTGTGTGCAATAGACTTTACAATCTAAGTCTGAACATTTTATGCTTCTGAACAAATTTAGTTTTAAGGTCTGGATACGGTCTGAATAAGTTTAGCTTTAGTATAGATTATGTCTTATAGTTCTTCATTCATGTTCAGTCTGGAATTTGTTAGAGTTGGTAGACTTTTGATGTAGAACAGACTTTGATACTAAAGTATAGCAATCTTCACACTTTGATACAGAAGTCTGGAAATCTTTAGAATAGACTTTGGACAATATCCTTTGCATATTCTATCATCTACATAGTCTATTACTCAACCATTAAACACGTTAGTAGCCTTTGATTTATTTTATCATCTTCAAAATATCATAAGGGATTTCCCTAACAGGGCAAACCCAGGCAGGCATCACTTGGGTCACTTGCCTGGGTTGTGCGACCTCAGGCGTCGCCGCTTGGTCCTAATGCTACCTAGGTCGTGCGTCCTCAAGTAACGCTCTTGGATTCGCAAGACCAAAGCGGCATCGCCTGGGGTCGCGACCCCAAGTGCTACTGCTTAGGTTCATCACCTGAGTTCAAACGACCCATGCAACACTACCCTTAGGTGCTACTGCTTGGGTTCATCGCCTGAGTTCAAACGACGCAAGCAACATTTCCTAGGGTCACAACCACAAGCAACACCGCCTAGGTCACGCGAACCCAAGCGGCGGTCGTCGAGGATGCCCCACCCCTTAGGTGGCCATTCCCGACGCTTGGTAGCTATTAGAATAGAAGACAAATGGTCAACCCAAAAAAAAAAATTCAATGGGTAAATAATAGAAGTGGACTTGCATTTTCAAGATGCCAAATGCTCAAAGTAGGTCCCCACCTACTTTGGACTTTTAGCATTTCCAATGCTAACATTTGGTTGATGGGCTTCCGTAAATGCTTGCCAAATGCCTAATATTTTTCTCAAAGGGTTTTGGGAGCTCAAAACCTGGTGGGAAAGCTAAACCAAACGGGGCCATTGTCATAAAAGCCATTAACCTATTGCATGCAAATTGATATAGGTATGAACTACTAGCTTATAGGTCAAAGGTCTAGATTTAATCAGTCCATGGAGGCTTTTCAGATGTTTTATAGGCCTCTAGCATAGCTATGATTATAAAAAGAAAAAAAAATGATGATGAAAGAGGGTTAGATCTATTATACACTTAAATTGTCCACGTAATTATATATCTTATGAGTCCTGAGTAGGACTTTAAAATGCTCCCTTGATAATGAAGACAAGAGGGGAAAGAACCCCTCTTGAGCCGAATCAAGGCTTGGGACCATAGGGTGGGTGGGGCCTAGGTAATCCTAGTAACCCTCAGCATGGCGTTAAACTGCTCAACCCCTTAACCAAAGGGACACTTGGGACAGGGCTTATGAGCCCGAAGCCCGTAAAATTGGTAGGTCCTGAGCAAGACCTTAAAAGGCTCAAGGGAGGAACTGGCGGGAACACCGCCCTGGGGTGGGAGTCCCTGTTTCAAACTCCCATAAAGGCTCGGGTTAGGGCCTTGAAAAATGTTCCTAACCCCACTGCTAGACCGGCCACAGTCCCCTCTATGGGGAACGGCCAGCACGCCTGATTCCCGCGACGCCTTCTCCCTTGAAACACAGGGGCATGGTACAGGAGTATGATGATGCTCGTCCGAAAGGGCCAGCCATGTAATTATATATCTTATGAGTAGTCGTGTGTTAGATTGTTACTGAGCAAAGAGAAAACAACCACTCCAATTCGTGGAAGCCAGCAAAGTTTGTCTTTTTAGTGAGCCTATAACAAAAGCTAACCTAAAGCGAATACTTCAAATTCCAGATAAGAAAAAGAAAAATGAAGACTGGAAAGCCATTTCCTCAATCCGGCACATAATTAAAAATGATCTTATCTTGAACGCCATACTCATCTAAACTCTAACAATAAATTTAAAAATAGACAAAGAAACAGTTGTCAATAAGACAATCCGAATAATGCCGTGGAATGCCGTCTTCAGTGGATACAAGTCCATGCGTTCACACCTATTAGGTATCTTGGTCCATCCTTAGGCACAATAATTCAATGCTGCACATAATAAGAATCATTCCATAATCTATATGGTAGGTAGCAAATGTCAATATCAAGCACTCACGTTAAGAACTATTGTCACATTTCGCCAAGTGACAAGATATGATATTTATATAAATTATTATAATTTTCTCAAGCCTATTGTTGTAAAAGTCATTGAGCTATTACATGCAAATTACTTTAGATTAGGAACACTAGTATAAGTCAAAGGTCTATAATTAATTTATCCATGGGGCTTACACGATGTTTTATAGGCCTCCAGAGTAATTGACCTTTTGTGCTCGTGCCCCTTGGTTATAAAAAAGAAGAAGAAGATTATAATAGCGCTAGACCTATTATATACTTAATTGTCTTTGTAATTATATGTCTTTTGAGTAGTCATGTATGAAATTGCCACAGATCATTTCGAAAAAGGAAAATAAAGAAAAAATTGCTAGGATGTTGGGAATGCCATTCCAAGTAAGCCGATCAAGTTTAGTTGTTAGTAAGCCTATGACAAAAGCTAGCCTAATGACACGAAACACTTCATTTTCAAGAAGAAAAACGAAGACTAACAGATGAAAGCCATTCCCCCGAACCGGTAAATTAAATATATATATATATATATATATATATTGACCGGTCAAATTAATCAACAATTTAGTAATAAATTCATCATTAGACAAAGAAATTTGTGTTAATGTGACAATCCAAAAACACTGTGGCATGAGGTCTTGAGTGAAAAAAAGTCCATGCGTTCATATCTATTTGAAAATCGCAGTCCATACGTAAGCACCCTGATTTTCCAGAGTTCTAATATTATTAATAGATTTAACGTTATTCTTTGCTAATATACTTACTTGTGCTTATAATTATCTCTTTTGAGTAGTCATGTGTTAAATAATTAGTTAGCGAAATAAAAGCAACTATTCGAAGGTTGGGAATTCCGTTTTGAGGAAGCCAGGAATTTTTTGTTTCATTTACTTAATTATTAGTGAGTCTGTCTTCAGTGAATATAAGCCAATATGTTCATACCTATTACGTATCTTGGTCCACCCTCAAGCACCATGTGTTTCCAAAGTTCTACTATTATTAATAATTCTAATATTATTTTTTGCTGGTGCACTTGATTGTACATATAGAGAAATATCTCTTAAGTGGTCATGTGTTAAATTAATTTCGGGGAAGCTAGCAAAGTTGTTTTTATTAGTGAGCTTATGATTTAGATCACTAGGATCAAACACACCCTCCACCCCCCCCCCCCCCCCTCTCCTCTCCAGAGCCGTTTCGTCGGTTTGTGCAATAATTGAGTCCTCTGGACTAGTAGTAATCTATAACAGTCACTATTTTTGTTATCCCCAGTGAAGCTTGTGTCAATCGGACAATCCATCGATGGGGCCATCTTAGGTGAAAGTAAGTCCATGTGTTCACACTCTCAGATGTCTTAATCCATCCTTGAGCACCATCATTTTCCAATATATTAAAAAAAAATCACGCATCCCTATCCTCTAGTATAAGAATAAATCAACCAAAAGATTAAGTGATGAACCAACTACCTGAAAACACAGTATCAAATCTAGCTAATAGTCATTGCTAATCATTGAACTCCTTCATCCAATGGCTTCTTCATCAAATCCCGAAAAGATTTACGATGTCTTCTTGAATTTTAGAGCCATAGACCTACGTAACAATTTTGTCGGCCATCTCTACCAAGCTTTACACCGGATTGGGATATACATTTTCCTGGATAGTGAGGAACTACAAAAGGGAGAACAAATATTGATGCTTATGAAGGCCATCGAAGAATCATGCATCGCAATTGTTGTTTTCTCTAAGAACTACGCTTCCTCAAGGTGGTGCTTGAAAGAGTTGGTGAAGATTATGGAGTGCAAGAAGCAAAAGAACCTCACTGTACTACCAATGTTTTATAAAGTTGACCCCAAAGAAGTGAGGGGGGCAGAAAGAGTTATCAAAGAGCTTTGGCTAAGCACGAGTTCAACTTCAGGAAGGATTTGGAGAAAGTGAAGAGATGGAGGAAAGCTCTTTTCGACGCTGGTAACTTGTCTGGGTGGCATTTGAATGATGGGTAAGTAGAGTGGAGTTCATATTTTGTGTAAGAAAAGTAATCTTTACAAGTAAGTATAAAGATTACTTTTAAAAAATAAATAGATAAATAAATAAATTGATGCACACATGATTGTAAGTATATGAATAGATGTTCCGCCTTATGATTCCTGAAAATTCTTAAGTCGCTTAAGTTTAAGTTAGTTATTTCATAGAAATATTGGTGAACCTAAGTGAAGTTAAGAAAAATAAAATTTGGCAAAAGATAAGAAATATTGACAAGTAACTCAAACAAGAATTGTTCATTTATAATTAGTTGGTAACTTAATTGAAGAAAAATTGGTATGTCACTCTAATTAATGTTGACAATTTTAAAAATGAGTTAGTAAGTAACCAAATAAGGGCCAGTAACTCAATAAAGTTGGCAAATTAATAGATCAAGTAAACTTTTTTTTTTTTTGGTCAGTGATCAAGTAAACTTTGATAAGTAGTTTAAGGGAGAGTTGGGGCAGAAGTACAGCCCAAATGCCATAACTTGGCATGGAGGGACACTTAAGTACCATAACTTTAAAATGGTACACTTGAGTGCCAGTTTTAAAGTTAAATGGGACACTTAAGTGCCACTCCGGCGAAAATCCGGCCAAACGGCTGATGTGGCGATTTTCCGGTGAGTTTGGTCCAAAACGACGTCATTTTGCACGCTGACGTGGCGGATAAAATGCAAAAACGACGCCGTTTCATGTCTACGTGTAAATAATAATATAATAATAAATTAAATTAGATTTAAAATTAATTTTATTTAAAATATTCAAAAAATTTAAAAATTTTAAAAAATTAAGAAATTTTTTAAAATTTTTAAAATTTTAAAATTTTAAAAAAATTAAGAAAATTTTAAAAAAATTAAGAATTTTTTTTAAAAAAAAAGGGTTGGGGGGGGGGGGGGGGGGGGAGGTCGAAGGGGCGACTGAGGGCTGAGCCCTCACCGCCGTCGCCTCCCCGCCGTCGCTGGGAAGGACCGGTGATGGAGGGGGGAGGGTCGGCCGGGGTCGCCGGCCCCCGGCCGATCGACGGCGAGGGCCCGTGAGCCCTCGCCGGATCGCGGCGAGGGCCACGACCCTCGCCCCATATCTGGGTGAGGGTTCATAGCCCTCCCCGTCGGTCGGCCGGGGGTCGGCGACCCCGGCCGGCCCTCCCCCCCTCCATCGCCGGCCCTTCCCGGCGATGGCCGGGAGGTGGCGGCGGTGAGAGCTTAGCCCTCAGCCGCCCCTTCGAGCTCCCCCTCCCTTTTTTTTTTAAATTTTCTTAATTTTTTAAAATTTTAAAATTTTTCTTAATTTTTCTTAATTTTTCTTAATTTTTTAAATAAAATTAATTTTAAATATAATTTAATTAATTTTTGTATTATTATTTACACGTAGACACGAAACGGCATCGTTTTTGCATTTTCTCCGCCACGTCAGCGTGCAAAACGACGCCGTTTTGAACCAAACTCGCCGGAAAATGGCCATGTCAGCCATTTAACCGGATTTTCGCCGGAGTGGCACTTAAGTGTCCCATTTTACTCCGATATTGGCACTCAAGTGTACCATTTTAAAGTTATGGCACTTAAGTGTCCCTTCGTGCCAAGTTATGGCACTTCAGGTGTCCCAACCTCGAGAGTTGGTGATCTAAAACTACTAAGTAATTGTTTAGTATGTGAGTTACAATAATTTGTGTTAGCAATTGCAAATAAAAGTTAGTAAATTTGAGGCCTTAAGTTATACAAATCAAATTTGGTCAGTGCCAAAACCGGTGATGAACAAATTATGAGAAGAAGTTGGCAATTTCAATAACTATTGGTAAGTTACTAACAAGTTATGCGAAAAAAAATTAGATCAGTAATTTTTTTTTCACTAACAGTTTTTTGAAATTTACCAATATCTATTAAAATTTATTAGCACGAAAAGAAACCTGTTTTCGGGCATCGAACAATAGAATTCTGCCTTTAGCTTTTGCTAAGCACTGTTTCATTCCGGTAAGGCTTGTAGCTCTTTCTTTTGGATCCTCGTTGCCCTCCTCTAAGTGTAGTTGCCCTCCATTAAGTGTAATAAAAGTTCTAAACAATTTATCCGTAGACTATTTGAGGTCTTCACGTTTCATTTTGGTCGATTAGTTTGATAGACCCTGAACTTGTCACATGTGGCATTTTAAGTTCGGAAAAATCACAGGCAGCTATCCATAGAGCAGACACGTGGCTTTTCTAGAATGAAAAATTGACATTAGCACTTCATCGGCCGGCAAATTTACTCTCATTTGATCAAAATAAAATGTCAAAACTTGATTGACAAATGGACAAAATGTTAAGCGGTGTTATTGCACTTACTCCTTTTTTTTGGAAGGAATAAGAAAGTTCGCAACGCTTGATATAGGATAATTAGTGTGTATAGATCACGTGAAGCAATGACATCATGCTTCAGAGAATTTAATAGTTGTGGAATCAAAAACTTAACCACCGTTCAAAGTCCTAATTGGCTCTTTTTGACTAGAAATAAATCACATTCGACAGTCAAAAAGAAAAATAAGTGGATCATCCTGTCAAAATCTAAAGGACATGAATCACTTAAGTAGATAGATACATGTTTCAATTGGTGTTGAGCTTTTAGAGTTCTAATTTGACTCGAACAGAATACATTTTGTTTCGGTAGTGATTATCTGAAGTATGACGCACTGCTTTGTCATTATTGGCTGATAATTGCCCATTAATTGCTCATTCAAATTGCTAAAAAAATGACGGTACAACTTCATTTTTTGCTTTTATCAGAGACGAGTTGGAGCTTATACAAAATATTGTGAAGAAAATCTCCACTGACTTAGACCGAATTCCTTTGCATGTTGATGAGCATCTGGTTGGGATAGAGTCCCGAGTAATTAAGTTGAAATCGATGTTAAAGCTTGAGTCTCAAGGTGATTTTCTAATGGTGGGATTATGGGGACAAGGAGGCATAGGAAAAACAACTTTAGCTAAAGCCATTTATAATCATATTTTTAGATAATTTGAAGGTTCCTGTTTTTTGGAACATGTTCGAGAAACTTCAGAAGCTTGTAGGGGTTTAGTCACTTTGCAAGAGTCATTACTAAACGATATATTACTACCGCAACAAAGATTGGAAGTGTCCAATGTGGATGGAGGTATTAATCTAATACAACATAGACTTCGGCGCAAGAGAGTTCTCCCCATTCTTGATGATGTTGATGACTTGCACCGGTTACATGCTTTAGCAGGAGAAGGCAAGTGATTTGGTAATGGGAGTAGAGTCATTGTTACTACAAGAGATATTCATTTGCTAACTTATCTTGGGATAGATCAGGATCATGTGTATGAAGTTAGAGCATTGAATTATAGTGAAGCTTATGAGCTGCTTAGTAAGCATGCTTTTTCGACACCAAAAATAAAAAATCAAGACAAATCTAGTGGATAGTGTTTTGAATCATGCTAAAGGCCTTCCTTTAGCACTTGAGGTGCTAGGCTCCTTCTTATGCGGTAGAATAAAAAGTGAATGGCAAAGTACATTGGATAAAATTTCTACGGCTCCTAACAAATACATCAATGCTGTGCTCAAAATAAGTTATGAAGGACTAGAGGCAAATGAGAAAGAGATTTTTCTCCACATTGCATGCTTCTTTAAGGGGTGGAAAATTGAGTACATAAAGAAAGTTCTCAACAATTGCAATCTCAAGGCCATAATAGGATTACAAATTCTCATTGAGAAGTCCTTGATAAGAATTGAGTTTGGAAACGTAAATATGCATGACTTGATTCAATTGATGGGTATGGATATTGTGAACCAAGAAAACAATGACCCCGGAAGATGCAACAGACTATGGCAGTATGCTGATGTTCTTGATGTTTTGTCAAGCAACATGGTAAGACTTGCAAATATGATTCAATCTTCTGCTCCTAATCTTTGACTCTAATTACTGAACATGCATAACCTAGATAAGTCTTGTATAAATAGGGAGATTGTGTCGTAAAAGCCATAGTGTTGGAGCCAGCTGAGATGAAAGAGATATGTATCGATGCTAATGCTTTTACAAAAATGAGAAGGTTGAGATTGCTCATCATGCGCAATCTTACTTTCTAGGGTCCCATTTATCTTCCAAATTGGCTAAGATGGTTTGAATGGCCTAATGCTCTCTCGATTCCAGAATTTTTCTCTGGTCCTAAGAAATTAGTGGGACTTAATCTGCGTGAAGGCAACATGACAATAGTGCCAAAACAACTTAAGGTGAGCATTTACCTACATAGACCTTCACATTATTCACTTCATTCATATATGTCTATGCGTATAATAAGTAGTAGTACACAAAAGGAAGCAGCGTTCTTCTGTTTTGGAAACCGCTTCTTGTTTTTCTTTTCAAAATGACCCTAGCTAATTGTTGTTAGAAATATTGACGTACAGCAAAAATGGCATTCGCAGAATTTAAATTTTACGTATTCATCCTTGGTATAATATTTGTAAAGTAAGAAATTTCAGATCCCTTTCTGAATGTAAATGAAAGTTGATTTTGTTGTTTTTGCACGACTTCCAAAATTCGACCTATGTTAATTTCAGTAGATGTGAGTCCTTGGCTCTTATGCCTGACCTCTCATGTACTCCAAATCTCCAAGAATTGGATCTCCATGGTTGCAAAAACTTGGTAGAAACCCACGAGTTGATTGCATATCATGATAAGTTACAAGTGTTGAATTTATATGGGTGCTCTGAACTTAGTTTTTTTTCCAAATGTGCTCAAGTCAAAAAATCTCAAAGACCTTGATCTTGGTAATTGCACAAAATTTGAAAGGTTCCCTGATATTCCATATAAGCTTGAAGGCCTCAAAGAGCTCAATTTACTAGGGACCACTATTAAAGAACTTCCTGCATCAATAGAAAATCTTATCTCTTTGGAGAGAATGTGTTTAGATTTTTGCAAGAACCTGATAAGTCTTCCTTCGATCATCTACAAATTACAAAACATTGAGAACTTGGAACTTCACAATTGCACAAACTTAATTGAGTTTCCGAAGTACGAGGATTCCGCTGATCCGTGCATGAAGATCAGACTTTCAAATTTACGCTTGTTAAGCCTTTCGGAATGTAATATGTCTGAAGTCGAGTTTCTTGAGAATCTTTATTGTTTTCCCCACTTGAGTAAGTTATATCTATCGGGGAACAGTATTACTAATCTTCCTACATCCATCAATAAACGTGATCATTTGTCCATATTGAGAGTTTCAAATTGCCATCAATTACAAGAGATTCCTGAACTTCCACCATCTCTGATTAGTCGTTGGGCAGATAATTGTGAATCCGTGTCAAACAAATGAGGATTTAACTTTCAATTCATGATTTTGTCCGTAGACGGTTGACCATGGCTCAGATTTCCGCAAGCAGACAGGTTAGACTCTCTCTCTCTCTCTCTCTCTCTCTCTCTCTCTCTCTCTCTCTCTCATATCAATGTGGAGTATATGTTGGATCCAGTGTGTGCTTATTGCAGAAGAAGAAAATGCAAGAGTCGACGCTTAAGGAAAGCAAACAAATATTAATTGTTTTTCCAATGAATATACCTGTAATGGAGGTGGCTAACTTTCTTTTATGGAAATGATTTCTATCTCATGAGACTTTTATATCAGTGCAAGGCAAATATTAACGGATCTCCACTCAATTATAGGACTCTAGTCCAAAGTGAAATTCGCTAGGATTACTTACTAAGTTATAATTAAATTCTTCTATTTGGGCACTAATAACAAATTTGGATACTTTCTAACTATCTCTCCCTATAACAGTATGATGATGATTCCAATATTTGTATCCCTAGACAAGAGATGCCAAAGTGGATCATCCCTGTTGAAGAGGATTCCATATCTTTCATGGTTTCAAAGGACTTGTTTGACAAATTTCTTGGATTGGCTCTCTGTCTAGTTGTCATTAATGACAAACAAAAAGAGAGAGCCTTATATTTTACGGATTCACATGTTAACGGCATAAGCCTAGGCTACCCTAGACGACTGTATTCGGTGGACTCGGATCATATTTGGCTTGAGTATATTATACCAAGTAAGCTGTGGGAAATAATTGATTTTCTTCAATTCGATGGGAGTTATGTACAACTTGGCCTTAGAGTACAGGGTGTGAAAAGATGGGGATTCCAAATCATATGCAAGCAATTAGAGGATGATTTAAAGGTTAAGATTCGAGACAATTCGCTAATTGATCTACCTTTTCTCTACAAGGTTGTTCTTGAATCAACAAATCCAGAAGCCGAGAGTTCACTTATGCATGAAGGTAGTTCAATCGAAACAGATCTACAGGAGGACTTGCAAGATTGTCAAATGAGCGCTGAGGAACAAAGTCAAATAGTAATAAAGAGAAATCATGAGCTTTTCTCCCACGAGGCATGCGAACCCAGACCATGTGAACTTCTAATTCGGTTGGCAGAGATGAGTATGGCTGTATTTGCTCGCTGCCTTTGTTGTTTGAATGATCGAGAACCTAGCTGAGGAAGCAATTCGTAGGTGTGTGAGCTTAGCTGATCTTGATTACAATGCCTTCTTTCTCCTTGTTCTTTTCGTTTTCTTTTCTCAGGAAAACCTTTTAACGCCCTGTTAACTGCATATCCGAAATAAAATTCTGTTATTCTTTTTTCTCTTTAATCTATTTTTGCTTTTGCTTTTAGTTTTTCTTTGTATATTATACCTAAATTATATATATATATATATACATATATATCTGTTCTTTTTGTCAAATCCTCTTTTCCCCGCCATAGGCAAAGTTCGAACTCCACCGACGCTACTTTCCGCATCACGACTGCTCATCTTCCACTAGACACGAGCGGACAGAAGAAGTCCGTTTTCCTGAAACGGAGTCCCTAGCGAACCGATGGCGATGGAGACCAGCGATTTGAGGCGACAGACTACAACTGCTGACCGAAGCAATGGAAGATGATGACGTAGCTTCGCGTGAAGGATCTCTCTGCTGAGGTTCCGGGCTTCGTTCGGATTGCTATAGATCAGGTAACGCCTGACACATCCGCAATATGATACTTGAGATGGATTTTGAATTCGATTCGTATGGCGCTGCAATTGAGCGGGAACTTGACGAATGTGTCGTTGAATTTGTTCGAGAGACGGTGGATAAGATGTTTCTTCGTAAGTTTAGTCTGTGGTTGCTTGGTAGTGAATTCATTGGTAATCCACGTCACACGCTGCAAAATTAGCGATAATCTCGTATAACTTTTATTTTTTTCTTTCGGTGAAGTCTAGGTTCAAAGGAAAAAACAAGCAAAGAAGGGTGACCAGTGGGAAGGAGGGTGTGCATGGGTTGGTGCAGTCCCCTTTTCAGGCAAAAAATTGAGCGAATCCAGGTGCTATAGATGTGGAACCAGGCGGACAACTAGCCACACTGTGGGGAGAGAGAGAGACTAGTATGTACCTATCATGAAGATGTGCAGCTGGTGACATAGGTTGGCCCAGACGATTGAATTTTGGTATAGGACTCTGTCGCTAAGTTCTATGAGGCACCTGAAGAGTTAAAAAAAATAGTATTATGAAGAAGATGCAGTGAAATGGCAAGCCACCACAAAAGGTTGCTCGACAGTCAATCCTTTTATCAAATTTTCAAGGAGCATGGAATTTAATATGAACATTGGTTTGTGACCATGGATATCTAGTTAGTTGGTCAATTTCTTTCACCCTGTGGACTGTGTGAGCAAGAAAAAATCACGAGAAACGCGAAATAGAGAAATGTTATTTAGTAGAATAGAAACAAAAGCACAAGAAGCTGATTGTCAATTCTGATTTGTGAGGCCATTGCGATAGATTAGGATTCTGTTTTTAATCCTTTTGTGCCATAGCATTTATGAAGGAGAATGATCTAGAAGTCTTGGAAGCTTCTTGAATGTTTGAGTGGAACCTGATTAATTTAAGATAAGCTTCTGAGGAACCATTTGATTGAACACATTGGAAAGAGCAACATGTAGTCTCTCAAACTTGTTGCTGTTTTTGCTTTAGTGTTGTTAGAGCCATATCAATTTAGCAGTTTGGTTAGATTGGCATCTGAATTACAGGATGAGTGTGGGGTGATAATCATTGCTTGGAAGTTTTAACCAATACATTATACAGGATCTGCAAGATTTTGATCGTATAGCTCCAAGACATGCATTCATTCCCTTAATAGATGCATATTGATACTGAAATATTTCTGCTGTGCTGCAACTTGATGCTGATTTCCTCTTGAGTTGCCTAAATGCAGGTGTGCATGCATGAGAGAACTTTCTCTGAACAAGTAACAAACCCTATTTGCCTTCCTTGTATAAGGCAAAGCTTGCTCTGGACAGCCTTGAAGTTCCAGTTGGGTAAAATGCTGATTTTCAGTAATCACATGCATTTCAGACATATTACTTTATTTTATAATTAAGATGATTTGTAGTTCAGTCTCAATTATTGAATGATTTCAGATTTTACTCTTTAATTGAACAGCTTTGTAATTGTTGAGGATGGGCACGTGTTATTATGTTAGGAAGAAACCAGAACAATGCGACACAAATCGTGTGGTTTATCATTTTGTCTCCACCACCTTGTATAAATTTGGCCAACAGCACTTTGTTATTGTTCTGAATTGATACCCTCAAATCCACTCGTAGTTATTGTTTATCTTTTTATGTTTCTCCCACGATTATTTCTTTAACAGATGATAAAAGAATTATCTGAACAAATCTGCTGATAAGTGGAATTTGCCATGCATTATTAGGCTGTAAATGGTTTTGTTCCCATTATTCTTTCATAAAATATGACTATGGCCAACACTAGCAATGATCTGGCTTTATTACGCACAATGTTTTATGTATTTCATTTACCATTGTGCTCTGTCTAGATCCATATTTTGGTCTTTATCAGCTTTTGTGAAGTTACGTTAGCTAGACTTTGGTATACTTATTTAGTATAAAAAAGAATTGTGAAGATGGTACCTGCTTCTTGGGCACATTTTTTCCACCCAATGGCCACATCTACAAAAATAGTTTAAGCCTGGTTTCTGGTAGAGATAATCTCTTATCTAATATTCTATTCCTATAATCATTTATAGTTATGTGGTGACAAAACACTACGAATGACTTTGTAGACAGTAATAAATAGTTGATGAGAAAAATATTTGGCCCTTTTAGTACCTTTTGGAGCATAAGGAAAAAACAAAGGCACCTTGCTATAGGGGTATATAAAAAATTCTGTTAGAAAAGGTGGAGGTGGCCAATCCAATAAGAAGCCTCTTTTTCGTGTGAGATTCTCAGCAGCTTTAATTGAGCAGAATTTGTCAATATCATGTAGTATATGCCTTGACCACTCTTTTATATACTTAATTGGATAACTCATCAGAGAAAACATTTACCATGAAATGTATTTCCTAAATTTATGTTGAAACTACACTAAGAGCAACTTTCTCTCTGGCAAAGCTCCTAACTCTGATATGCTTCCTTTATTTTTCTCCTTGCGCTTTCACAGCCAACAGGAATTGCAGAGATGAATGCTCTTGCAGGGGACAGGATTTTAGGTTGCAGAAGTTGCAGAAAAGTTTTCGGCATACTCCCTTTATGTGACATGTGAACCATGGATTATGAATGGAGCAGCATCATCGATCATTGGTACATCTGTTGATCATGCTGAAATAAAACTAAACTTTCCTAAAATTTGTTTGCTTATAAATGATTAGATGACACTTGGCCACTTTTAGGTAAAGAAGTATATTATGGCCATGCAAATGATAGATTTGGAGGCTGTGGCTCGATACTGTTGTTGCATTCAAGTACCCCCGAGGCATGTATTAGGGCAGGTTCTGAACTTGCTTTTGTTGCTGATTTTGTATCTACTTAGCTCCACTTTAGAAATTGTGACATGTGACAATTGACAACTCAAGCTTACTGGAGGCTTGTTATTCCTTATCTTGATTACCGATGGATGTGGTATCACAGTGATTCTGTCTGCAGTCGCACCTTGAATATTGCAATGCAAAACCATGGAAATAGAAAAAGTTTATGGAACTAAATTTCCATCTTTTCTGTCCTTTTCCTAGTCTAAATGGAAAAAAAGTGAAGTTTCCCAAAGCCTCTAGAAGTCGAGTTTATATCAATTCTTTCTGTCCTCACTTTATTTCCTTTTTCTTAAATTCTTCATGACTGGTTAAACATTTTCCTTTTTTTTTTTTTAATTTCCACTAAGAGTTCTGGGAAGTGCTACAAGTTAACATTAGTTTGTTTTTTCCTTTTCCTTTTGCCCCTTGTTTCTTCATCTCTTCTTCCTCACTTGCTTTCACTGCAGTGAGATTCTTTGATGTCTTAATGTTATCAAGTTTAAATCAGGAAATATAGTATCTTCAAAGAAATATGATTTTGTAACTATGAGCAAATTGTGCTTTCTGATATTCTGTGGGCAATGTACTTGATCCTTGCATACGTCCGGCCACGGAGTGGATATACAAAGCTTCGAGGATGGCTGAGCGGAGATGGTGGCTGATAAAAACGGCTTCCCGAATCTTGAAAAACTGGAACAGAAAACAGGCGTTTCGGCCAAGCTCACCGGAGATGATTCCGACACTACCAACTGTCGCGGAGGGGTTGTTAGAGGTCGGGGCGCGGAGTCAGATGTGTTGAATATATTGTTAATATAGTCCAAAAATAAATATGTCCACATACAAGCGAATGCACGGTTATTCGAGTCCATATAGGCCAAAGCCCAATAACTTGCATATATAAACTCTAGGGTTTCCTTATATTGGAGGTAATACTATTGAGCATTTCAAACTTGACGCTTTTGGTGTAATCCTTCAAGCAACCGCTTCTTCTCTCTCAAACCTATAACCTCCAACAAAATGTTTAGACGGCGATGGGTGAGAGGTGGTACAGCTGTGCCTGAGTGAGTCCTTGCGAAGAAGACGATGAACAGTGACGAGGAGAAGCTCAAAGCTCTTGTTTGGTAACTGACCTGCATGAAAGGCTTTTTACCGGTCAAGCTACTTTCATTTTTCTTTTTTTTTTGGGTCCGAAGCTACTTCCGTTGATGTGTCATTGTTTGCAGTAATTCTTTGCTGAATAGAATAAACATGGGTGTGGGTTGCTTTGTTTTGAGCTCCAGCACCTCCCTTCATGGAGGTTGCGAGCAAAGACGAAGAATATAGAGAAAAAAGAAAATGTTTTTTAGAATTATTTATCTAGTTGAGAAGAAAAGGAGAAATACATGCATTTACAGGAAATGTCAGACTTTAACGGTAATATTGGACGGATAAATAATGAGGGCCGAATTTGTAAAAATTAAGAGTTGGTGATTTTTTATAGGATTAAAAAAAAAAAAGAGTTTGGGTTAGATTTAGGTATAACATGAAAATTTATGCTTTTTAAGGGAATTGAGCTTTACATTGAGTGTAGCATTAACAACGATGTGGTTGGGCAATTAGTGTAGATTAGTATTTCAATAGTGTCGTGTGATGGGCGGTTTATTTATCACCGTCTAAGCATAGAGAAGGTGAGCAAGACTTAGCCTGAGATTCGTACGGCTTCGTCTTGTATTGATTGGTACCAGGTACGTGATTTCCATTCAAGGCTAGGTATTCAAAATTCTTTATATAAACTTTTAGATAACTAAATTCTTTATAGGTAGCATCGGATCAAATACATTTGAGTTCAAAATTTGAATGATAGATAATTTTGACGTAATTATGCGTAGCATGGATTTCAAAATTCGAGGGTGAGTTTGAAAATTTTGACTCTTTTGATTGCTTATTTTCGGTATTAATACAGGACTTTCGGGGTTGAGGGTGAGTTTGAAAATTTTGACTCTTTTGATTGCTTATTTAATTTTGACTCTTTTGATTGCTTATTTTCGGTATTAATACAGGATTTTCGTTTACCCCATTCTGTGGGAAATATGCTGGCAAATCTTCTTACTCATATTTCGCGTTGATTAACAGTAAAAAAGAGACAAAAGCGAATATAGAACCTGAGTTTCGACTTGGAGGACTCATTTCGTGTCTTGACTTCCTGGCCTTGACCCACTTCCAGTGCCCACTGCCACGACACAAACATGCAGCAGATGCAAGACGGAGGAGGGCAAACCAGAGGGTTGAGAACTGCGGACGCGTACACGCTTTGTGGATAACCCACGCTTCAGCGCCAAAGCCTGCCACGTCTTTGTGTGCGTTGCCGTCGCCGACCGAATAGCAAACATGCCGGCGGAACAATGCATTGCAGAGGGACTTCTCACGTGTCCCGACGTTTCCTCTGTCCTTGGAAACACCGCATGTTTTTGCAGTCTAACAACATATATTTGGGAATGTTATGGGCATGTTAGAAGTTACAAGCTTTTATAAAATATAGACTGCTCTACTTTGAGTGCACTTGTCAGTATTTATTAACTTGTAATGTTCGTATGCCGGAAAGCTTCCCAACGAAATGTGGTAGAATTAATGAAACAAATGCTGGTATTAACAAGACAAGCTCGAAGAGGTTAAATAGGTAGTATGTGGATAACGAAAAACTTTTTCTGGTATCAAGTTAATTCAAATTCAAAGAAACCCCTATATTGTCTCAAGACAATATGTCCATCTCGTGTGATCTTTCGGAACTCCATAGTGTATGCTTTTTTTTTTAAAAAAAAAATTCCCCTGAAAGGATAATCAATTATAAGTTTAGTGGAATCAGGATATCACGAATGCTATAATTTTTGTATGAGGCTTACTTGGGTGGCATACTTTTTTTTTCTAATATTTGAATGTCATAACTTCTAAAAAACGATCACTTGAATGACATAACTTTTAATTAGTCACTTGGATGTCAAATTTTTTAAAAACGTTCGCTCAAGTGTTGGAAATCCAGTGTTGCGTAGCACTTGTCGTGAATGTTTTCAAAAAAAAATGGCACAAAAAAAAATGATTGATTGAAAAGTCATACAGTACTCAAATGATAAAAAAAAGTTATAGTACCAAAAAAAGTGATTCATTGAAAAGTTATATAGCACTCAAATTATAAATAAAAAAAAAAAGATATGACATGTAAAAAATAGTATTGATTAAAAAAGTCATATGGCACTCAAGTGATTAAAAACAAAAGTTATAACACTTAAGTGAACTTCATACAAAACTTGTGGCACTTATAGCGTTCTTTTCCCTAAATTTACCATTTTTGGAAGCTCTTTTGTGGTTTAGTAAAGTTCAGTCACTTCAAGCATATTGCAAAGATCAAACCGGCTTCACTGATACTTTTGGATGACATTTCCACAATCCAGTATCGACAATGGTCTTCTCCAGTATGACTGCATCCTCCGGAAGGAACTTAACCAAAGCAACCAAAAGTTCTGAGCTAAAAGAATGAGAATTGAATAGAAACATTTTGACATGCCTAAGATAACTTGCAATTTTAAAAATTCATCGTCATCGAAGTTAAGTATAGAAAGTTCCTCTGAAACCGACGCTATAGATAAACACCAACATCATGTAACTCACCAAATCAAAATGATGAGTTAGGGATAAAAAGAAGCAACTTACCCAGCAAAAGAAAAGGTCAAAGTTATTTATTTACCCCTTTTGCAGAATAAAAGATACACTTGCAAGTCAAATAACTTAATGCTCTCATCATCTGCATCAACAAGATTATTTTCTCTTCTTCTCTGGTAATTCAATATATGATATTTTCAGGCTACAGTCAGTTGGAAATGTTTGTAAAGCCGACAATGCAATAGAAGAGACTCTATGACACTGCTGCAGGTTTCTTGTTGATAACACAAAACAGAAACTTTAAAGCTTCCTGCGCAGATACAAAATGGACCAGATGTTCAAGTAGATCAATACCCCTCGACACAGAGTGAGAGGAATCGGGCCTCTGTATGACTAATTTTCGAGGCCCAGCAAACTCTCCAGCAACATTGCTGTCCGAGGGACGTCTAATCTACTAATTCCTATATAGACCTGTCATATGGGATGGTCGGCTTGGGTTTGAGTCGAATCATAGATGGTCTTATCCAAATAGACTAGTTTAACTCGTTTTGACCCATATTCATGCAATACAAATCTAATAACTAATATCCGACCCACCCTATATCCAACCCATTCCATACCTAACCCAAATTACTAATATATTTTCATATTTAAATCAATTTATGAAAACTCATAACAAAAATGAGGTGAGAGTATAGAGTGAAGGCAGTGGAGACTGAAGAAAGAGTCATAAAAACTATTTATGACCCATTTATAATATATGATGATCCATTTAATACTTATAATGTGTTTAAATCCGATTATGACTCATTTACTTGATGTTGTGACCTCTTTTTTTTTTTTTTTGATCCAGCGCCTGCATTCGGGTACGAGCGCCTAAGGAGGCTAATGACTCGACTGAATTTAGTTATGCCCGAACTCTCCCAAGTCCACCAATTCACGACTTTAATAGTCTAAATTTTTAGCCTGTAAATCGATTTTTAAAATGGAGTCGCTACTAATCGATTTGGGGTAGGTTGATTAGAAACCCAAGTGAAGTATCAAGAGAAATACTCACTCCAGCGCAACAAGAGAAATTATGATCGAGGACTTGATTACATTAGTTAATCACTAATGCCCTTTCGGTACCTAATCTTGTTTAAACCCTGAGGTTTTTTGGATGTTCGAGGGATTTTTCATGCATTTTTGGGAGGAAAAACATTTTTTGAGTCATTTTCTAATTTTTTGGACACAAAAGGGATTTTTTGGGATTTTTTGATTTTTTCTTTTGGAAAAATACAAGTCTCTTTGGCTTTTTCTGAATTTTTTGGCTTTTTCAGATTTTTGACATTTTTTGGAAAATATGGAATATTTTTGATTTTTTTATTTTTCGAAAAATAAAATATTTTTAAATATTTTTGGAAAATAAAATATTTTTACTGTTTTTAAATATTTTTCGAAAATAAAGCATTTTTTATTTTTTTTGAAAATAAATTATTTATTTATTTAAAATATTATTTTATATTAAAATAATATAAAAACTAAACGGGGTCGGATCCGCGGGTTGGGTCCGTCCTAGGTTGGCGACACGAACGATGCGGGCCTCGACTCAAGTTTTTTTCTCCATTTCTCTTTTAATCGCAGCCCACAAATAAGGGACACCCACCCGTAGGCCCACACGAGACAAGCCCGCACGCAATCAGCCCAAGATGGCCGGAGCCCTACCTGGTTGAGACCCACGCCCGACCCGCTTTCGGCCAAAACCCTACCCGGTGGAAGCTTTCGTTCGACCCGGTGCTAACCCGCTTTCGGGGCTCTCTTTCTCCTTACCTCTTGACGGCACCGATGAAGGATGGCCGGGACGTCGCAGAACGGTGACACGGTGACGGAGCTGACGCAGTAGGCGACGGCACGGTGGCAATGTGAGGTGCGACGGCGACCCAACACGGCAGGGGGTCTCGGCGAGTCGTTGAGGACGGCGTCGGGGGATTGCGGTAGGACGTCTGGGAACGGCAGCAACGGTGTCAAGGGAAAGGCAGCGGCGAGGTGTCGAACCAGAGGGCTTCACGGCGGCAGCACAGCGGGATCTGGGGCAGTAGCGGCGTCGGGGCACGGCTTGACTCGGCTACAGGGATTCGCTCGCTAGGTCGTGGTGACACAACGGGAGTTCGGCACGACAACCGCGAGCCTTCTCCCTTCCAGATCCGACGTCCAGACGGCCTCTCCTTCTCTCAGAGTTCCAGATCTGACCTCCTTCTCCGCTATCTCTCTCTCTCTCGACCAGATCTCTCCCCCTCTGGCTAGATTCGAGCCTCCACCGGCCGGATCTGACCTCCTCGGACTCGCTCGCCGGCGGCCTCCCTCGAAGTCTCTTAGTGGGAGGTCGGCCGAGCTCGCGACTCGATTTCTCTCTCACTCGCTCTTCGATTCCTCCTCCAAAGTCTCTCAGTGGGAAGATCTCAGAGCTCGCTCCTCTTGGTGTCGACGGAGGTGCTCCGCTATTTATAGGCGAGGGGGGTCCGGTCGACAGAGGAGCTCGGCCGCCGATCTTTGGCTTGCCGACCGGACTCTCGCGGCCCAACCGGCGTCTCATCTCAGCATTAAAGGCGCGCATTGAAGGCGCATGCGCGTTGTCCTCTCCTTCAACGGCCTACCTCCGTGCCTCTTTGCCATAGGCTGCCCTTGAGCGCGTCGCCGGCCACCGCGCGTGAGGTGCAGAGGCGAATGAAGAAAAAGAAGATAGGAAGAAGAAGGGGGGGGGGGAGGTCGTGCGAAGGGAGAAAGAAAAAGGGGCTGGCTGCTTTTTTTTGCTTTTTACTTTTCTTGTTTTTATTTGTTTTTTTTCTTGTCTTCTTTTTGTTTTTATTGAATTTATATGAAAAAGAGGCAAAATACAAAAATAAAGAAACTTAAGCCTAATTAAAAACCTAATCAAAATTTAGGTGTTAACACTTGATATAACTAGTCCATTTATAATCCATTTAATACATATATAGGTTATGGGTTAAGAAATGGATTTACAATCCATTTTGACGGGCTACTTCTATGTGCTTGGACAGGGCCTCTTCTCCGAATTGGCCCAGCCCAACACGGTCCTTGGAGTGGCCACTGCCAGTTCGGAGACGTAGGTTGAAGGAGGCAAAGGATGCTGTTGAAGAGGCAACACGTCAATATAGTTAAATCTAATAAGAGAATGAAAATAAACACAATCCGAACGGAAATTTTGAAAAATTGTCAAACAGACATAGAAAAATTAAAAATCTTCAAAGGATATATTGCTATATATGGCGATCATCCATCTCCATATTCTGCAAACTCACAAACGTTTATCTTGTTCACAAACCGTCGCTCTGTACTTATGTGAATGTTTGGTTTTGCACACTCTTATCTTGAGTAGCATAAAAGTTTGATGGGCATAACCATCATTATGTTGATCATGTTAATGAGGAAATACCTAGAATTTGTCAATTAAGTAATCTCTTCATCAAAACTAAATTGATATGATTGCTCTCTCAATCAGTTTATTTTTTTAAAGAAGCAAAATTGGATTAAATAGGACAAAACAGTCATTATAATTTTATGTGAAAGATAACTCGATGACGACTAGTATGTGTGTGAGTGTAATAAATATACAAAAAACATGTATTTGGTGTTTGCATGTCTCCTTTTTCTTTGGGACGGTGGACTTATTTTACATATGTATCATATGTAATTGCTAATCCTGTTTGGATTTATATGGGTCATTCCTTAATTTTGTTCCATGTGTTGGCACTTAGTTACTAGTAATATAGAATGGAACGACATCATAAGTATGGTATTCAAAAGAGAAAGAGGAATAAAATTGGAAGGCATGATTATCGTCGATCATCGAGGACCAAACTTTAACTTTTCAAATGCCGGTCAATGTGATGCCTCCATTAGAGTCATGGACAGAAAATGTTGGCAGATGTGGAATCAACTGAACTCGGGCTAGAATAATGTCACCTAGAATTCTCAAGTGACCTAAATGGCCAATGTCCCTTAAGGAACGACTTTATTGTGCAGTGAAATTAGAGATATAATGCAAGGTAGAAATAATTGGGTTTGCTTTGTCATACGAAAAGATTATCGATACAATATCAATATGTAATCACGGGCTTGTCCCACGCTGAGGACAGTGTCTAGTGTTTTCATAAGCAGGGGCACAGCCCACTTTCTGACTCTGTTGTTCCTCTAGATGCCGAAAATTAGGATGCAGATTTTTTTTTTTTCAAGAAATATGAGAATCCCATTGCTATGTAATGACAAGATATACATAGGTCAAAACAGGAACTTGATTTGATAATTCAAAAATAAATGGAGAAAAAAAAATAGGACCTGTATTCCCCACATGGGTGAGTTTAATCCTAGCCCCCCAATTTCTTGAAATTGCAATTAAGCCCTTAGTAGGGAAAAAAGTTTACGTATAGATCCATAAAGCTCGGCTGCCACATAATTAATAAAATTTATTTAAATTCCAATGTTTAAGGAAATAAGGAAATTCTCGTAAAAAAAAATTCTGAATTAAGATCCATTTTCCTCTAGCGATATTGATTATAGGGTAAATTACTAGGACACCCCCTCAATTTCATTAAAGTTAATTGAAAAACCCCCTCATTTTCAAAATGTACTACAGCCCCTTGTTAGAAACTTTTTCCGGATTTAATAGATTAATAAAAAAAATTATGTGGTCACAATTTAGTTCTCAATATATTGCTGGAATATGAACATTGACATGGAATTTACAAAGTTCCATGTTACCATTAAGAGAGAACTTTGTTCATAACATAAGTTTTTGGATATGCGGTTTGACATAATACTATCCTCCTTTGTATTCATTGAATCGTAATTCGAAATGCGCAATATAACTCAGCATGTCAAAAGATATTAGACAAATTTAAATAGAAACCAGAATAGCAGGACAACAAAAGATTTCTGAGTTCGACACAAAGAGTAACATATACTTTCATATTGATTGCTATCTCAGGTCAAATAGCCTTGCAACTGTACATGAACACTGTTCAGGAAGAGGGGTTCACATGCCCGCGCAAGTTATGATATAAAATATTCCAACAAAATGCCCAATATCAAAAGCTAATTTGGGTATTGTTCAGCTTCTTCGTGAGGGGTTTGAAGATTGAACTCGGTACTTCTAGACCAATCAAAGATTGAATCACGTGCAATCGTGACTAGAACGTGAAAGAAGGTGCTTAAGATTGAATTGAAACTGATAATGCAATTTTCCAGTCAATTTTTTCTAGTAGAACTCATCTAATTATGAAAGAAAAAATACTAAACCTATAGTTTTGCACTCCCATAAGCATCAAACTTTGGATTATAGCCTCATCGTATATATCATCAATCTGTCGCATAAAGTATCTGAAATCCTTCAATTAGTCACGTTTCCTCTTATTCCATATACATGAAACCGACATATTGATTAAACATATGACATAATCACTATAGCATGTACCTCGTAGATTTTTAAAAAATGTATATAATTTTGAGAGTACGGGCGCGTTTGGTAACGTTTCTGTTCAAAAACTGTTCCAAGGAACATAAATAAAAAAAAAAATGTTTCTGTTCCGGGGAACAATTTTTGAACAAAAAGATGCGTTTGGTAAATTTGTTCCGGGAATAAAAAATGACTAAAAACGCGTTTGATAAATTTATGTTCTTTTTTTGTTTCTTTTAATTTTTTAATATTTCTATTTTACTTTTCATTTTTTCCTTTCTTTTTTATTTTTCTTCTTTCGGCCGATCGCCGGTCTCCGGTGACCGACCGACGGGACCGGCAGCCTTGCCCAGCCACGGTGAGGCTCGCCGGCCCCCGGTGAGGCCGAGCCTCGCCATCATTGGGTGAGGTGAGGCGAGGCATCGCCGACGCGGGCGAGGCCGAGCCTCGCCTTGGCTGGGCGAGCTTGGCCTCGCCCAGATCCGGTGAGGCCGCGCCTCGCCTGCGCCAACGATGCCGAGCCTCGGCCTCGCTAGGGGCCGGCGACGCTCCGGCGAGGTCGCCGACCCTTGACGGCCGGTCGCCGGCCATGGCCAAGGCCGAGGCTGGCGATCGGCCAAAGAGAAAAGAAGAAGAAAAGAGGAAGAAAAGAGAAGAGAGAGAAGAACAAACAAGAACAAAAAATCGTTTCTTCAAAATTGTTTCTGGAACGAGAAACAATTTTTTTTTTGTTTCTCGTTTTTGTTCTTTTTGAGTTCCGGGAACAGAAAAACAAAAAAAGAACAGAAACGCAACCAAACGCGTTTCTGTTCTTTTTTTGTTCCCGAGAACAAAAAAACAGAATTTCTGTTTATAAACAAAAAAAAAAAGAGTGAAAACATGCAGGGCCTAAATGTCCGAAAGTTCCACCCAAACTCTAGGCCAGGGTAAGCCACTTTGATCCAAATTATTAAATTGGTTTAGGAGTTGACATCAATCAATATTTGCAAGTTGATTGCGGATAAAAAAATCAACTAGACTGTAAAGCGACAATCAAAAGTGTAAGGCTCGAGAATTCGGTTATGCATGAGAAAAAGTTAGCATATTCCGCATCACCCTTTTGGTACCACATTACTTGGTTAAATCTTCATATCATGAGATTTCCTAAAGTAAATACATATATAGTTTTCTTTTTATATTTCAAGCACAAAAAAACTCAGTTAATCTCTCTCAGGTGAAATTGCTGCATCATAAAGGCAAATAAGGGCTCGACTGATCATGGTGTGTGATCCGTGCTCTTTCAAAAAAAAAATGTGGTGAATGAGTCCAATGCATCAAATGAGCATGGATGAGTCTGTATCAAAGTAACAAGCAAAGAGGGACACGAACTTAATGCAATGTCAAATAAACGAAAGTAGATTCAAAGAAAATGTTTGAACGTCGATTGTGAATCCAACATACATAACTCAAATAACAAAGATGAATTATTTCTATTAAATTATGTCTCGAATTTGATTTTATGCGAAGAATTTGAAAAAATCAAGTTCCTACTCGGAGTAGAACTTCTCCAATTATATAACCAAGGGGGCACATGTATTTTGGGATCTTTGGTTTCTTGGGAGAAGAGCAATAAAAGTACTATAAGTTATGTACAATGCTCACTTTAATATCAAAAGTTTTCACCATATCACTTTAAGTGTTAGATTTTTTCAAAAACAGTCTTTTAAGTTCTAACTCCAATTTGTTTAGTTGAAAATCTAACGCGGCATTTTTTTTAATAAATATCTTAAGCTAACATGGCTCACCTAAAGCTTGAATAAGCATAAAAAGCCTAAAACAACATCGTGCAACAGTTTACAAAGTGATCATTTTAGTACTAGTCGTCGTAAAAAATAATCACTTTAGTGTCAATTGTTGTTAAAAAGTTATCACTTTAATGCCAATCTTAATGAGAAAGCAATAACTTCAATGCCAAAAAAATGCCACCTTAGATAAAAATTTTAATTATAAAAGTCACATAATTTTTTAGCCAAAATTTTTTGCCAAAGACACTTGAGTGAGCCGGCGAAAACATTTGGCACTAAAGTGAGTGTTGCACATAATTTATGATACTTTTAATATCCTTCATCCTCAGTTTCTCTAGTAAGAGAAAATTGCATTTTATTATTTCTTGTTGGAGATATTTATCCAAGCTTGATCGAGATAGTGGCTTCTGCAAGAAGCCACAGGCTTTCTTTTTGGCCGTGCAAAAGAAAAACGTGTAGAGAAAAGAGCCGCACTGTGACTTCCGTGAAGGACGAACAGCGATTATCGAAAGGGCACGCTTGGTGACACCCTCTTTGATCGCACGGAGGAGGTCGACCGTTTTACTTTTTGATTTTTTGCGTGAAATGAATAAGAAATTACTTATCAAAGCTAAGCCAACAAACAGAATTGAAATCGACATTTTTTTTTTGTCCAAAAAAGAGCTCCGTTGCAACCGGAAATCCCAAATTTGATTTTTTTTTTCTTATATCAACGCATCGACTAAAAATCAAATGTTAATAAATATGCTTTGGAATGATCTGAGTGTAGAAGGTGAACACATTAAACCAAAAGGAATTACAAAATGTTTATCACATTGTCGTGAGGTAGACAGTATTCCAAATACTTGGAAACTACTGTAAAATTAATGCAAACACTAATCAAGATTTACGATTAAATCAATATGAAATCGTCAAAGAAATAAACAAAAAATGATAAAGGACATCAAATAATTTCATGATTCAGTTTGAGTGTTGGTATCTACGTTCACGAAAAGAGTTAATAGCAAATAATTCATTTCCCACAGCCAAGATCCCACCTATGCCTAAAAATTTCATAAATGAATGACTCAATTTGATGTAAAACTCATAGCATAAGTCAACCCCAGTTAAATTGTGGCTTTGTACATAGAAAGATTCCTTTCAAGTTTAATTTTGCTTTAGAAGTAAAAATTTTGAAAAAAAATCAAATATTTGACCACAAAATCAAACTTCTAATGAAAGGTAAATTAGGGTTTGACTTTTGATTAAACATTAACCAAAAAATCGAAAAATACAACAATCAAGAAATCATTTCATTTTAGCTTCAATTTATTTAGCATAAATTTTTTGGCAAAAATAGATTATTTTTAGCTTGAAATTGATAAAAAAAAAATAAAATTACTTTTGCTCTAGTCATAATTAGGTTTAGGTCCTTTTGCAACATTTGATTTAGAGAAAATTATCTATTCACTCGTTTGATTAATTTCAAGATCGGGTAAGTCAGAATGTACATTGTTACCCCTAAGGGGTTCGGATTGGTTTAACATGATTTACGAGCGAACACTTTCATTCTACTCAATTTTGTGAGCTAAGTTCAAATTTGAAGTCAATTTTGGGGAATTCACCAACCTATCGATTTGGGAAATTTAGTTCACTTGGCTTTAGAAAAATGGGGTTGTTAAGCTTTGATTCATGAAAATTCAAGTTGACGCATTCATGATTAAGGTTTAATTTGATGAATTGAGATTCAATTTCGACATTGGCCCTCAATTTAATTTTAATGTAAAGGTCTTGATATCAATTCAAGATCAATTTGAACACAATAGGTCCCTCTAGGCATGGCAATTAGACTAATAGATGTTTTGCAATTTTAATTGAATCCCATTTCAATTAATTTACAAATTTTGTCAAACGATTAAAGGAAATTGCTCATTTAAGCATAGAAAGTCCAATTAGGTGCACTCATGACATAGGTTTAACATTTTCCATGTTAATTAGATAATTAAGCCAATATAAATTGCTGAAGTGCATTTATATGGCTTAATTACCGAATTTAATCTAAATTGAACCTTTTCTTTTCAATTGGACCATTTTCCCTTGAGATTAATAAAATTTCTTTGCAATTTAATCCTAGGACTAAATTGTAAAAAAATTAGGGGAAATGAAGACCAAACCGCCCCATGAGGACTACAATTGATCGAACTAGGTTGAACCAATCCGACCGGTTTGACTGGTCACCAATTCCTTATTGCCAGCGACCACCATGAGGTGGCCTGCCTCATGGTTAGGCCTGTCATGCCTTTAACTTTCGAAATTGTAATTGTGCCCCAAGATTTTCGAATTTTTGCAAACTCACACCTCAAATTTAAGAAATGTGCAAAAGGGTCATAATCTCATAATTAAATCTTGCCCATTCATTAGGAATGCATCTTGACCCTTAAAAAATTGCAACATGTGAATAATTCAATGGTTGAGAGTAGATCTAGGGATAGGATTAGATCCTAACCCTTGGTATTTGATCTTAAAGGGTAATATATAAGGAAATTTCCCTCTAAAATTTTGAAGGGAGCGTTTGTGCAGAAAATCTCTCTCTAATCTACATTTTCTCTCTCCTTCTCTCTCTCCCCTCTCTCTTTTCCCACCTCCTCTCTGTCCTCCTAACTACCCCCATGCGGTTCCTCCAACCGTTGACTCAATCACCGCTGGTGAGCCCTTGTCGGCGATGCCAGCATCTCTGCCACCTCCTTTGGAGATCCTCCCTCTCAGCCCGACGTCCTGGGGACCAGCAACTTTCCTGAAGCTACTTCGATCGGCCCACTCTCCTCCACTTCTTCATGGCGGCGCAAACCAGTCCAAATTGGACTAGTTCTGTTCAACGGCTGATTGGCACCATTCCGGCATTGATTCAACCCATTCCGGTGACCTCAACACTCCTTGGAGGCTCCTTGACGTTCCTTAGTGCAGCCGCGCTTCGATTTTGCTCTAATTGAGTTCAAATCGTCAAGAAATCGCATAAAAGGTAATATTCTTGTTCTTGAGCTCGATGATGCGAGATTGTGTTAGGCAATCGAGGCTAGAGCTCACATCCAAATCTAGTTTGATGATGATCCAACCTACTATGGGATGCTATAGAATGGATTTGGATGATTGACAATGGATTGAGCTTGTTTGATTTAGTGTTTGAAATTGATATGCAATTTTCGTGTACCTGGATGACAGATCTAAGAAATGACTTGATATGAGCTTGCAAATGTTCTTTTTTGTGTTCGATGTCTCGATGTTCAAAGTTGACCCGAAGAGCTTTCCAACGATATATAGAACGTCCTGATCTGATGTCATTTACTACTTGAAAACCTCTATGAAAATCAGTAGGCACGTTCTGCAAAGTTGATCCGTATTTTGCATATTCTGTGATTCTCTGACCTTTGTGGATTGTCGATTATTTGTCGATTTTTGCGATTCAATTTTAAGTTTGTTTCTCATGAAAATCAATCACAATACATGTCTCTATGTCATATAATTTTTCTATAATTTTTGGAGTTCATTTAAGCATGTCGATCATCCTCTAAACGTCCGTGATTGTTATTGTAATTTGTGATTTCTGATCAACTGATGCTGCTTTTCAAAATTTTCTGACTTTTGTGCTTAGATTCAGTCTTCAGAGTCTTCATAAAAATTGCTCGTATGGATGTTGGTCATATCGTATCTTTTTTTCATATTTTTTGGACAACATTCACTTGGTAAAAACCCCATAAAATCGTCCATACGTCTGGGCTACCCCTATTGTAACCCGAATTGCAATCGTGTGAAATTGATTGTGCAATTGTGACTTTTTGTCTTTAGTGTTTTTATGAAAGTCATAGTGCATCACATTACCTTTCTAATGATGCATAAATCATCCAATTAGACATCGTTTGCTCACATAATCGCTTGTCTTAAATGTGATTTTGATTTTGCCATTATCCATGCTGAACATGTTTGACTTACTTTTGTTAATTTTGCATTATACATTGTGACCATATTCGGGTATAAGTCCCTTCATGAAAATTGTTCGCGGTTTTGTTTACAATCTATATGATTTTTATCCTATTTTTGCCACGTCATGTAGATGTTGTAGGCCATGCATTTTTTTAATGTGCTTGCTGCCATTTGTTTTTCCATGCTGCATGCTTTTGCAAATGACACAAATCGAGCATGAAATTATCCTTATTTGAGTTCGATATCTCTTAGTAAGCCCTAGAGCACTCCATAAGCTTTCTAAAAATGCCAATTTTTCTTAATTTGCATGCTTCAGATTGGGGGCGTTCAAAACGTGAGATGTTTTCCTGGATCCTGGCCAAAATGAACGCAAAATTAGCTGGTTGGAAGGAAAACTTCTTATCAAAAGGAGGCAAGGAAATTTTATTAAAAGCAGTAATCCAAGCATTACCTCAGTATGCGATGTCCATCTTTAAGCTCCCCTATCTCTCTGCAGAGTAATGGAAAAGAAGATATCGGCATTCCGGTGGAGTAAAAATCATAGTGATTCAGGTATACATTGGATGAAATGGTCAGAGGTAAACCACTCGAAAACAGTTGGGGGCATGGGATTCAAAGATCTAATTATTTTTAATCTAGCGATGCTCGGTAAACAAGCTTGGCGTCTTCTACAACAACCTACTACTATTTGGAGTCAACTGTTCAAAGGTCTATATTTTAAACAGTCTTCTTTTCAGAACGCTACGTTAGGCTATAGACCTTCATGGGGGTGGCAGAGTATCTTAAAGGGCTGGGATGCTATTCTTCCAAAAATTCGATGGCTGGTGAAAGATGGATCAAAGATTGACATCCGAACAGATACTTGGCTTTCAATTTGTAAATTAGGAGGTCAAGCAGCACCGGGGGAACCCATTAAAGTTGCAGATATATTAGACTCATCTTCGGCAACATGGAAACAGGAGCTTATTTCTAACTTCTTCAATGAACAAGTAAGTGTAGCAATCCTAAACACCCCTGTAAATCCTTCACTTAGTTCTGATCAATTAGTCTGGACAGCCACCTCTTCAGGAATATTCACAGTTAAAAGTTGCTATCATTACTTATTTTCGAGTCAAAAAAACCCCCCCACCATTGCTTCATCTTCCTATCAGCCTCCTGATCAATTATGGAAAAAGATATGGCATATGGAAACGGCTCCTAAAATCCGTGTTTTCTTGTGGTTAGCTTGTAAAAATGCCATTGCGACCAAAGCCAACCTCTACCACAGACATATCTCCCTCAATCCCTACTGCAACCAATGTGATCAAAATACTCCAGAGACTATAGAACATTTGTTCTTCTACTGTAACTGGACACACGATATATGGACAAATGCCAAGATCAAGATACATATCTCACTCACCTCAGTGCATAGATTGGAGGCATGGTTGGCGACTCGAGCCACTCATCCTTGCTCCTCCCCAACTTTTGAAGTGATTGCCAATTTGTTGTGGGAGATATGGCGTCAGCGTAACAACGCCATCTTCAGGAAGATAAATCCGAATCCGATCCAAGCGGTGGAGAATGCCCTAGCCCAGCATAGAATTTTCCAGATTCTTCAACCCCCAAAACCTAGGGTTAAGCAGACAAGCGTCAGTATTGATCAACGATGGAAACCACCTGATAAAGGCACAATCAAATGCAATATTGATGGGGCTTTTGTACTAGGAAATCAGCAAGGTGTGATAGCCTGTATTTACAGGAATTTCAACGGAGAACTCATTGATATGTTCACAAGTACTGTACCTGCTCAATCGGCGTTTCAAGCAGAGATATTTGCTCTGATTCGGGCTCTCCAGCATCTGATTAAACAGGGACTTCATCTCCATCGTGTCACGTTTGAATCAGATTGCCTATTATTGGTGGAAATCCTTCGACAGAAGCAGCCGCAGCCATGGCAGGAGTGACATCTCTTCGCCTGCCCTTCACGATCTGCTCTTCCAATGCCCTAATTTTTCACTACACCATGTTTGTCGAGAAGCCAATCTAGCTGCTGATTGGGCTGCCAAAGCCCACAGGGCCCACGGCTCAGTCGGTAACTGGCTTGTCTTCCCACCTCCTCTTTTCCAGAATATTGTACTAAGTGATGCGCTACTAGCCGATTGTATTTCTCTCTTCATATAAAATATCAGTTATTTCAACCCAAAAAAAAAAAAGACCCCTTTTCCTTTTTTGTGAAATTGCCCTGAAATCTGTTTTTTTTTCAGAAACATTTTTTCTTTTTTTTTTCCGAAACAATTTATGAGCATTTGAATACATTTGGTAATTTTACAGAATTTCTATTCCCAGAAGAGAAATGCTTATATTTTTATGATTTAGAATTTCTTTTAATTTATTAACAATTTTATTACATTTTTCTGTTTTTTCTTTTTCTTCTCATTCCTCCAGCCGATTGCCAATCTCAGGAGAGCCTTGCTGGCCATTGACGAGGTCACCCCAAGCCTCGCTTAGCCATGGTGAGGCTCGGGGGAGCCTCCCAAGTGGCAGACAAGGCTTGGGGGGGGGGGGGGCATCGCTGGTGGTTGGTGAGCTCAAGGTGACATTGCCAAGGGCTGGCAAGGCTCTAGCAAGGTTGCCAGGCCTCGTCTAGCTGGTCATCAGTCATTGTGGAGGCTGGCGATTGGTTAGGGCAAGAAGAGAGGAAGAGAAAGGGGAAAAAAAAGAAATGAAGAATTAAAAAAAAAAAAAAAGCTTATTTCTTATTTCTTGAGTTGTTCTTGAGAACAAGAAGCAACATTTTTTCTTTATTTTTTTTGTTTCTGTTCCATATCTGTCCCCAAGAACAAATTTTTTCCCAAGAACAAAGAACTTACCAAATGCATTTATGTTCTATTTTTACTCCCAGGAACAAAAAGAACGGAAATAACTATTCCTGAGAGCATTACCAAACGCAACTTAACTCATTAGACTAAAAGTTTCCAGCGAAATTGGAATATTAGTTTTCTTGAATGATTTAACTTGCTCACATCAAAACCACGAGCACATATGGTATAGATGAGATTAACTTTGCCAAGTTGGAATGTCCAGGACAAGCATTAAGGGAACAAATCCGCCTTGCGTAGCATACAATTCCAATGCTTCGGGATCATAATGAAAAATCGTAGAGCTGATTGTTTAGGAAAATGTTCTTGGCAAAAAGTTAGTACGAATCAAAAGAAGAACGACAATTTACTTGCTCTTTTTCCTTAGTTTAGGGAAGCATCAATCGTCTCACAATTGTAATACATAATTTATCACATCATTACCTTCGAAATTCAATCATTGGTAAGCCATAATCATATGGAGCGCTTGATCCATAGTTCTAACTCATTGGCACGCATCTCGAGGACTCTGCACATTGTCTAAGGCCATCCAGCTTAGTCGACTTCGTGCGACCTGCTATGGCCAACATCATTGGGGATATTACAACTTGTCGGCGTTCGCTTTGCATCATTTTGGGGCATTCACAGGGCTCAAATCCTGGCAAGCATTTCGACTTGCCACATCTTGTGACATGAAGCTTCAATAGTCTTGGAGGAAGGTCTGGGAGATTTTCCAGCGACATGCAATCATAAACAGTGACTTCTCTTAGATGAATTAGGTAAAAATGTGGAGGCAAAAGCCCTTAGTGACTTGCACAAAGTTTAACCCAGAAGGAAGCACGGCAGTTTTGGTAATCTTTCCAGGGACTTGCACGACTAGAGATCCAACTTGTCCAAGAACTTCAACCTATCAAAGCCTCAAATCTCAATTAGACTTTTGCAATTTGTGGCCTTTAATTTCTTTAGACGCTCTGATTTTGCGAGGTTCAATCTCAAAATGGACATGCAATTAGTGATATGCAGTGCTTCCAAGAACTCCGAACTATGAAGGCCTCAAATTTCAACTAGAATTTCGCAATATCTCAATCGTTCAGATGGTTTGGTTTTGGAAGGTCCAGTCTTCCAGTAAAACGGCAAAAATCTACATCCAATTCTTCCAAGTACTTCAACCTATCAAGACCTTGAACTTCAACTAGATTGTCTTCCATATCTGACGGAGCGCTCGATCCATAGTTCTAACTCATTGGCAAGCATCTCAAGGACTCTGCACATTGTCGAAGGCCATCCAGCTTAGTCAACTTTGTGCAACCTACTATGGCCAATGTTGTTAGGGATATTGATACTTGTCGGCATTCACTTTGCATCAGTATGGAGCATTCACGGAGCTCTAATCCTGGCAAGCATTTCAACTTGCCATATACTGCAACATGAAGCTTCAATAGTCTTGGAGGAGACTCTGGCAGAGATTCCAGCGATATGCATCATAAATAGTGAGTTCTCTTAGATGGAATAGGTAAAAAGAGGAGGCAAAGCGCAACTCTACCTAGTGACCGCCAGAAAGGTTCTTCAAAATTTTCCCGAACCTTCCAATAGTACCCAACAACTTTTGGATCCTAGTAGGAAAAAGGATTTCCAAATTATGCAAATCCCCATATGGAAGATGGTAGTTACGTTATGCTTGTGTTGGACAGGTTGAGTTTAGTTAGTGACTCCATCTTCCCAATGGAGTTTGGGATCTGTGTCGATGGGCAAGAAAGTGTAGAAGTCGCACCAAATAGCAAGCTCTACAGCTTCTTAAGGTACCCCCATGTTGCCTAGAAGTTCAGCCACTCCCGGACAGTTGCATAAATTCGAGGGTCAACAAATTCACTAGATGGCTTATGGAGTTCGAAAATTGAACTAGACCATAACAATGCTTGGCACTAAGCTTCTCCGGTTTTCTCAGTGAACCAATAGCAGATCTCTCTTTTAGCAGTCGAATCCAAAACAAGTTCCTTCAATTCTCCTAATTCATTAATAGAAGGGTGAATTTGCTCCACATATTCACATTAAGGATGAGAATTTCTAAATTTTGGAGAGCCGAGAAGTCGGGAGTACATTGTAAATGATCACACCTAATAAGGTCTAGAACTTTGAGCCACTTCGTCTATAAGAATGAAAAGTATAATGGGAATTAGTCGTCAAGGAGTAATCAGTATTAGAAAATCGACATCGAGATGTGTCATTCCGGATTACTTGATTAAGCTCCATCCATTCCAATGTTCTGTAATTGCCCTTTGTGTCAATCCTAGCATGACTAGTTTCTCTAGACACAAGTTGGTCACCTCAAAAGATGAGGGACATCCCATCCACTGAATCCATCTTAATTCAGGAAATAGTTTCTCAAAATCTCCGCTAAAATTCGCATCGCTCACCTGGAGGAACCTTAAGCTCAGGTAACTTCTCAAATTATTCATTTTTATATGTTCGGTTGTCACGGTCGAGATACGTATCCAAAGTGGAAAACAGAAATCGGGACAGAGAATGAAGTTGGTGGGGCCAAAATTAAAAGGAGGATGATTTTTGGGATGGAAACAAAAATCAAGGGAAGCTTAAAATGGAATTTGGGACAGATAATCAGACCAAAATTGATGGGATGATGACTTATCGGGATGGAAGCAAGAATCAAGGAAAGTTTAAAATGGAAGAGAATTAGAAGCTGAATCAATTATCATTACAGCTGGATCAATTTGCATTATTAGTATTTCCATTTCCTTTTATAATAAAATTCCTAGGTTGTATAAAAACTATAAATTATACCTCCTATAAGGAATTATGCATTCAAGAAATAAAACAAAATCAAAGCGTTTGAGATTTCGCTTAAAGAGTGGGTCTTGATGTTGTCTTCTCCTAGAGGGGAAGAAGGAAAACAGATGGAAAAGACTCGTTTTTTTACTGTGCCCGCGATGGTAATAGGTAGCCGCGGTGTGGGAACGTTGTTGGGTCTCGCCGTTTCATGGAGCTGTGGTTGAATTGGTGTCTTAGAATGGGTCTTGACGTTGTCTTCTCCTAGGAACAGCGGTGCTTTTGAAGTGATTCTATGTTTTCATAGTAATAATTTCTATCTAACGTGTCTTTAGTAAAAAAGAAAGAGACTGGGAATATGGGCATTAGGGGAAGCACGAAAACAATGGAAAGACTCGTTTTTTAACTGTGCCCGTGATGGTAGTAGGTAGTTGTCACGCAGTAATGTTGTTGGGTCAAAAGAAGCGACTCCAAGTGTGTCAACAGTATTTGATCTTTTAAATCTCGCAGAACATATTGATCTGCGGCAAAAGAAGCGACTCCAAGTGTGTTGGCCTTCGAAGGCTCAACTTTTCCAAGGCATGTACAAAAGCAAAGATTGTATTCGATTATCATTGATGGATATAGAGACTGAAAATCCAAAACAATTACAGGATCTGCATAAAAAACCAGATTCTGGTTCCATCACCAGTGGTAAGCACTCCATTGCAGGCTGTGAAGCAACCTAACAAACCAGAAGGTGAGGTCACTGTTTCATTAAGTGAATATAAGAATCCCCGTAGAAACATAAAATATAATACATATAGGACCATCTACCAGAAACAAGGAAAACAACCAAATGAACAGAAACAATATTATCAAAGAATTAAAAGTCGCTTGATAGATAAATTTTAGAAGAGCTGGAAAGCACCATAAAAAAGCAATTGAACCACTCATTTCATACTTTTAAATAAGCATTACAATCTAACATACTTCTACATTGTCACAGGGCCTCTCATTTACGAAGCAGAAAGGCAGACATGTCAAGAAAGAAAAAAGTGGTTATAGTGGTGCCCATATACTGCTTACGTATAAACTCGTGACATCTCCTCTTACAGATTGTCATTAAAAGATTTTGGGGATGAGAATCTGCAGTAAGTATCATAAAGCATAAGCCAGTGTGATTTTTGGTGTAAAGCGTGTTATTCAAACATTATGCAGTACTTTTCTAACATCTATAATGATATAGGGAAAGAAGATGAATAATACCTAAAGAAGTAAATCACTAATGCTCTGATACAAAGTACATAACATAGACATTAAAGGTGCTGCAAACGTGCTGATTACAATTTCGTATTCATTGTTCAAAAGCCAGATGAATCCAAATAATGAGAAGGAGCTTCACATAATCCATTGAAAAGAAGAGGGAAAAGCCCAAGTGAAGGCATTGAATAGAAAGCAAACATCTATTCTGTCCCAAAATCTGACAATTCCTCCCTCATTCTTCTGTCAGTATTAAAGGTTTTAGAAAGAGTAAGGTGGACTAGTACCTGTTGATTCCCAGGCGAAATGGCAATGTAGTTTTGAGTTTGAGCCAACCTGAGGAACATAGATTCAACACGGTATTGTGAACCTTGAGAAAGAACAGAGAAAAAGTCAATACCAAAGACGCAAGCAAGTTCTGCAGTTCGGTTGACCTGCAAATAGTTCACACATTAGGCAGATGTACTTAAGCCCATGAAAACCGACAAGAAATGAAATTACAGAAAGCACACATAAAAAGGGAAAGTTCACTTGATGTTCTGCTACGAAGACAAATGATGGACCAGTAAAAATTTGCCACCCCACAAAAGGTACAAAAGGGGAAGTTCACTCAATTTAACTCATAAGTGATGGTTTAGCACTTGAGTTCATTAATTAAGATTCTAAGACTGAAAAGTAATTTGCACATGACGTATGGCTCCCTCAAGCTTCTTCATCAATTACCCCCATTGACTTCCTATGAACTATGAAAATACCAACAGCCTTCCACTAGGTTTGATGCACAGCACTAATTAAAAGCTTGAACCACAGAACAACAAATGTTGATGCAATAAGATAAAGAAAATATATTAAAAAGGGAATGTTTCATCTAAAATCCTAAAACTTGTTTACAAAATCCTATCATGTCATGATCCTTCCAATCGATGCAATCATGTCTTAACAGAACTTTCTTTAAAAGTGCAATCAAATCCTTTCAATCATAGCATAAGGAATTGCCCACTTGGAAGTCAAAAAAAGCCTACTTGGTGACTTCATATTGCATTTGTCAGTAAAATTTGAGGACTTGATGCATGTTTTAATAAAGATTTAGGATTTGAAAAAGCCAATTGCAATGTTCAGAACTTCATTGAACTTTTCAGTAAAGGTTTAGCACTTGATTGCACCAACTAAAATTCTAAGACTGGAATGCCATCAGCTTATAAGGTTTCCCATCCTCAAACTTCTTTATCAGCAATTACCCCCATTGATTTCATATGGATTATTTAAACACAAATTACCTTCCACTAGGCTTGATGCACAACATAGATTCAAAAAAAAAAAAAAAAAAGAGGATAATTAATCCAAGAGTATGAAACACACATGTCGCACGAAATACAGCACGTACAAAGGGCTCAACAAATTAGCCTCATTCCTAACATAAGTGCTATACAGGTATTTCTTTTTTTAACTCTTAGAATTGATGTGCTAGTTTGATTCTTTTGGACTTCCAACACCTGACACTACCAACCTATTAAGTTTCATTATGCCTCACCTCATCACTAACACTGCTCTTAAATCAGAGTAAAGCAATAATCAGGGAAAAGGACATTAAAAGTGCCATAACTTCCATATGGTGCTCATTTTAGAACCAAAACTTTTTGCTATATCTCTTAATGCCAAATCAGAGAAAAAACAATCACTTAAGTGTCTCTAGCTATAAATTCTGGCAATTCGTCCCGTGTGGCTTTCTTATTAAAAAGGAAGTCCAACGTAGACGATGGCCTGGCCTTAAAACTCATTCTCTCTCTCGTTCTCTTTTCTCTCTCTCATCCCAGTACATAGTTTGCTTGGCTTGAAGCTCAAGCTCTTAGGAAGACAGGATTAATCTTCAATGGCAACCAACCCGCTCCAAATGGACCCCAGAAGTTGTTTCTACAGCTCCAACTCCACCTTCTACAGCAAGCGCAACCTATTCCCCTTCCCCAATCTATACCAGGAGGGAAGCTGTAAATCACTAAGTAATTCTTGTTTACCTATGTTGAAATTTTCATTTGTTGCCTCACAAGCTGCCAATGGCTGCAAAAATTGCCAATGGAAGGACAGCCGAAAATACAATAGCATGTACATTTAGGCAAAGCCAGATCAAATTGATACCTAATGTTGAGCAAAAATTCTTAAATTATATATCCTTGAGAAAATTATTACTCTATTTGCCCATGCTAATTGTTAAAGGATGAAGAATCTTACCAGATGACCAACGCCTTCTAATGTACGAAGCACCACACTTGGATCTACATTTTTATCCTGGCCGAAGCGTCATGTCAGCTTCTACGACCAACTACCCGCTCTTGCAATTATGTAAGACTTGGAATTGAGGAAAGTACGAAGCCCTGTCAAGGAAGACCTTGTTAAAAGAAGATAGTGATCGCAAGTATGTTATGTGTATCTCACAAAAAAATGCTAGTGTACTTGCTTACCTCTATTAAGGAAACATGGCTTGTCTCATTGTTGTAGCTTAAGAATTATCACATCATTATAATCGCAAAATAATCCAATCAACATCAATATACCATGGATCACAACTGCAACCCACATTTGTTTCGGGTAATTTTGGTTGCGTTTCCAATGAGTCACACTCGCGAATTTCCAAATACACTAAATCCAACACTTCAAGTCCCCGAATCTGAGTTAGTTTCTTGCAATCTTTTACCACTAGATCATGTAACTTCTCACATCCCGACAAATCTGGCATAGTCTCAATTTCTTTGCATTTTATGATCGTTATATGTTTTAGAGATCTTGATTCCTCAAGCCCGGGAATCTCTGTAACAGAGCAACCTATCAATGTGAAAAACTCTAAGTTTTCAAACTTCGATAGATTTGGTAATTTTTCTAGGGATTTGCACCCTTTTATATATCTACTTCGACAAGACAAGAATCCCTCGAGGCTCTCAACATCACGTAGATTGCGACAACCATTGATATTCAACTCTTTCAGGGTTGTGAAGCATGATAGGTCAGGTAATCTTTCAATGGACTTACAAGAAGAGATATCTAATTCCTCCAACAACTCCGCCTTATCAAGACCTCTTATTTCGACTAGATTGTAGCAAGAGTCAACCTTTAATTGCTTCAAACATACCAATTCTGGAAGGATCAGGTTCTTGATGGACCTGCAGCTAGATAAAACTAGCTTTTCCAACTTTTTCAGGGTCGCGAAGCTTGGTAAGTCAGGAATTCTTTCAAATGACTCACAATAAGAGATATCTAATTCCTCCAAAAACTGTGCCTTATCAAGACCTTGTATTTCAACTAGATTGTTGCAAGAGTGAACCTTTAATTGCTTCAAACACAAGCCAGATAAAACTATCTTTTCCAACTTTTTCGGGGTCACGAAGCTTGGGAAGTCAGCATTTCTTCCGATGGACCGATAATCAGAGATATCCAACACCTCTAACAACTCTGCCTTATCAAGACCTCGAATTTCAACAAGATTGTTGCAAGAGAGAGCATGTAGTTGCTTCAAACACTGTAATTTCGGAAGGATCAGCCTTTCAATGGACTTGCACCTACATATATTTATTGTCTCCAAGAACTCTAATTTACCTTGGCCCTGAATTTCAACTAGATTATCGCAATCTTCAATGTCCAATCCTTTCAGACGATTCAATTTTGAGATGTCGATTCTTTCAATGGAATTATAGCGTTTTATTGACAACTCTTCCAAGTACTTGAACTCGTCAAACTCATGCAACATCAGCTTAGGACAGGAGTCAACACAAAGTTTCAAGAGGTTTGAGGGAAGCTCCGGGATGTACTCAAGTTCATTGCATCCATAAAGATGAAGTTCTTCTAGGTGTTTTAGGCAAGAAAGCTGAGGCAATCTGCGAATCGGGTAGTAGACATGAATATATGTTAAGCCGGAAAAAAGCCCTAGCAACAATCGGAGCTCCTTATAGTATCCGTGAAGGATATTGAGAAGAGAATGTTTCTGCATGCTATTTGGCAGTTCAGATTTGAATGTGCAAATGATATTGAAAAGCGAAGGAAAATTTTCACGGATTTTTTCTTGAAATATTCCTCTTGCATTATCGCAGGATTTAAAAATTAGCCTCCGCAGTTTTTCAAGACTTCCAATAGCACTGGGGAAGTCTTCAATCACAGAATGACTAATGTCCAAATACTGCAAATTCGGTAATTTCCCAATTGAGATAGGGATTTCTCTCAAAAACTTGCTATGGCTTAGATCAACTTCTCTGCGAAAACTGTTCCCCTGGAAAGTAGTGAGTACTCCCAATTGTAAAGGACTTGAGCGATAATGTCGACGATGAAGATGCCAACCGAAATAATCAGAGAGGTCAAGGTATTCTAGAGAAGAAAGATTCTCAATTGAGTAAGGGAGTTTCTCCAGTGACCAACATTCGGAGAGGTTAAGATGTTGGAGAGAAGAAAGATTCTCTAAGTTAGGGATATCTCTCAATGACCAACACCCACCTAGGTCGAGGTGTTGGAGAGAAGTAAGTTTCCCAATTGAAGGGATTCCAACCAACAAGCAACATTTCAAGGCACTTAGTTTCTTTAGCATCGTCAGAGAACTGATTGACAAAGGAATCTCTCTAATAGTGGTGTGATCTAAAAGAAGTTCTCTTAGGTTTTGCAATTCACCCACTTCCTTTGGTAGCTCTCTGATAGAGTAACAGTCTCTCAAGTCCAAGGAACCGAGGCTCTTGACTTTGCCAATAGAAGGGCAGACTTTCTCCAGTTTACGACATTCCCTCAAGATAAGAATCTCCAACTTTGTGGAAGCTGAGAAATTAGGAGTACCTTTTAAATGATCACTACATGAAAGGTCGAGAACTCTTACTCCCGTTGCCTCCTGTACAAAGGAGAATAAGTTGTCAAAAAAGGAGTTTAATGGACAAGACAATATAAAGCAAAGATCACATAGAATGGTTTTTTTTCAATCTTACCATGATTAAACTCCATCCGTTCCAATCCTCTGTGAGCTTGTTTCGTGACAAATCTAGCATCACTAGTTTAGGTAGATGTGAAATAACTGCCAAAGAAGACATGTTGGGTTCAACGCCTAACCACCAAAGCCATCTTAATTCGGAAAACAATTCATTGAAGTCTCCACTTAAAGCCTTCCGATGCAATTGACGGAACCTTGAGCTTGGTAAGGTTTTAAACAGTTCACTTGTGTATGTAGAGGGACAGCCATGGAGGCAATAATGTCCGATAATGTGGACACCTGAAGGAGACCCCTGCATATCAAATCAATCAATTGAGTGTCTAAATTGACTTTTTATTTTTTATTTTTGGTTTTCAAAATCCTAGACTTACACAATTTGTCATCTTTTTACCTCTCGCTATGCATAAATGTTGACATTTTAACTCACATATAATATATTGATAATCTTTTGAAATTTAAACAATATTTTAAACAAAAAGAACAATGCTTCTTGCTTTAAAAAATTGAAGACGAAACATGTTTTACCTTCTGCTTTTTCTGAATCTTGTAATGTATGAACTTTGACTTTTATCCAAGGTGAAATACGGGAAACTTTTAAAACATACAAATGTTAAAGAGTGCCCATGGATAACTTAAGTAGCTAAGGAAGAAGCCGATTCTCTCAATTAGTGTTTAATCATTGCTTTTAAAAATGAAACTTTTCTTGTCATGTATGTTCAGAAGGTGATAGTATCTAAATAATATTTTAGATTTAGATGGGAATTGGAAAAGAGTTGGTTTTAGGCCAACTAAAAATAAAATAATTGACTTCCTTTCTTGGTGTTATTGTTAGATTAAGATTTCTAACATTTGGAACAATAGGTTGTTGTTGCAGGGCAGTATCTTTTGGCAAACTCTGCCAGAGGAGAGTTTCTGGAGGAATCTACTCGTGTATTTTACCAAAACAGAAGAGTGAAGATACGTATGTCCGTTTCCTGAGACTGGCACCGTTTCTTTTTGCATAAGTCAAAAAGTACCGCTTCACTTCGTTGCTCAAAGAGATCATTTATTTAGTAGAAGATGGTGATCATTTAATTACTAAAAGATGGTGACAAAATCCCAGACGGCTAATACTTTTTATTTTTCCCCCGAAAGTTTAGCTGATCAGTGACAGTATTCGATAACGTTCAAGCACCAAAATTTTCAAAGAGCATTTACTCCAAACACACAAAACTCTACTTAAACTTTTTTATTGGATTAGCGTCCCGAGCTTGATACCAAGGCTGAGATGTCCATGACAGAGGTCGCAAGTAGCCAAAGCTACTGGTCAGTGACGGGGCCTCCAGCAAGACTCAACCAATCACACGAACGGCTTAGCAGTGCGATTCTCGATCAAAGCGGGCACCCAGCCATGCTCGGTTAAGCACCAAGGAGCCATATCTAGTGAGTTGTTTTTTCTTGGGAGTTCATTCTATGGTAAAGTTCTTTAGGATTCACCCAAAGCAAAATAAGGTGCGGTTGATCGTTTTTTGAAAGATTTGGCTGAAATTTCTGAGAGGCAAGCCTACGCAGCCGGTTTAGTGATTAAGGAACGTGCTAGTGCATGTAGATTATCCTCATTATATTTAATTCCTTGCTCCATTAAGTACAGATAATTCCCTGTTTGAACTGTCCAGTCGGACTTAATTAAGCCTGTGTCTCACCTGGCAAAGAGAGTGAGTGGAGTATTCCACCGTTATGGAACTTATATAGCTGTCAGTACCTACTTTTGTCAGATAGGTTTTCTAGACGTATGTTAATGTAAATTATTGGCGTTCGATTTTAGCATGGGCATGCTTCTTAAGAGGTGAATTAGATATTACAAATTAGTATTCACTTTAATAACATGCATTTCTAGAGCAAAGTAATTTCGAGCCAGTGATGCCCCCACTTGAACTATTCAAGAAAATGCATTTGTGACACGTAAAAGCAAAATTTGACCCAGAAATGGTATTATTTTTGTAATTGGAGTTTGCTTGATGTCCACAATACTCTAGACACGTGCTATTTGCGTGTTCTGTTGACATTATGCTTAGTTTTATGACACTTTGTAACTTAAATCTTAAAAATAAGAAGAGAATGGTGATAAGGATTGGGGATGATACTAAGGATTGGGGATGATACGAAGTGTTGATGAAGAGAATATTATTTAACTGTTAAAGATGTGGGACGTGTTGGTTAGAGAACAAGGACGTGTTGGTTGGAGAACAAGTACCGTACAAGAGTGAGAGTTCACTCTTTTGCCACACTTTTTATTTGTAGGAGAATCCTTATATAATAGTAAAATTGGATGGGACCTAATCTGAGACAAATCTCATTTTTTTTTATAATTATGGTATTATGTTATATTAGATATTGACTAAACATGACAGGTGTGATTCACACCATTTATGTTGGATTGAGTCGATGACACCAATTTAAGTTTCAAATGAAGAACTATTCTTTCTTTAAAAAGAAGCAAAGCACATGTTACATAAATATATAAATATATAAATATATATATATATATATATATATATAGATGGTTAATATAAATATATATTTATATTAACCATCTTTAGATATGGGCAGTGGTGATTAATAATGGTTTTCAATTTTAAGAGGTGAATGACGAAAATAACCCATGGATTCAATACAGATTAGGATACTACAATTATATATCTTCACGCTAAATTTATTCACGTTAGTTTTTGCGCCTTTGCATGGCATGGGTTCATGACTAGTTGACTTTTATAATTTCACGTGAACTTTTGTTAGAACGGTATTTGCTCCAAATTGAAAGCATTATCTTGTTTTTATTTTTATTTTATTGGAATGCTATGTATTGGCCAAGTACAATCATAGAAGAGAAGATACAATAGTGCAAGAGATATATAGTACATCAAAAAAATTAAAATTATCAACCCATCAACATAACTTGAAAGTGCAATTTTTTTGTTAGTTTCTTCGAAATATTAAGAATAAACCGAACCATCAAGACACAAGTTTGTTTTGTGAAATAAGAACTTTCACAAACTCGATGAAACCAAAGATAGACTTTTTTTTTTTTCGGTTAGGTTCAATTTTATAGTTTGACTCGTTTGTCATCGTTTGTACTTTGTATAGTAACTAGTGAAAAACCAACTATGAATATAATTTCTCTTAAGTTTGTTTGCGGGAAAAATCACTAAATCTTGTTGTAATCATCATCTCACGCCATCTTTCATAAATTGCAATCGTACATTAATTCTACTGAATATTACATAGAAAAAAGATCAACAGATATTTTACCAAAATGAATCGTAGAAACAGGATATAAATAACTTAAATGGTCAAGATAAGTGGGAATGAGTCCCATAAATATTTCATTTTCCAAATTACTTTAACGTCCCTCACATCTTCCATTTTTCTTTAAATTTTTTCCTGAACTAATTAGATCTTTCAAAATTTATCTCTGTTCAAACAAATTCTGACTTTTTTTTGGTTCATTTTTTAGGCACCCATATGGTGTGCTCTTTGTGCTAATGTTAAGAACAGATATTGAATCAACAAAAGAGTGTGCTCTGTATAATGGTATGTGTGAACTATTTCATTTTAGATCAAGAAAATAAAGCTTTTTCCTTTGCCCAACATCTCTTATTGCTAAGGCTAATTCCCCGCCATTGACCAGTCATGAACCTACTAGGCTTCCCCAAATGGACAATATATAATAATGAATGACATGAACATTGACAATCTAAGTAAAAGCTAAAATTAGTTTCAAAATTGACTTCACGCTGACAATTGAATACAGTTTTAAAAAAAAAAAAAAAGGTACCGATATAATAATAAACGCGACATTTCTTCTAAATAGTCAAGTTTATCTAGTGGTTTTCGGCAAAAAAAAGGGTGCTGTCCCAAAAATATAAACAATATAAAAAAAAAAATATGGAGAGGAAAGAAATATTTATTAAGAAAAGCTAAGGAGCGGACAACAGAATTGAATGAAGCAAGGAAAGGAAAATATGAAAATCCACTCATTGTCAAACACCTAACCTAATCCATAACCACTGAGGGTTCGCCCCAGTGGCCACCCTTCTAACTTGGAAGGAAGAGGTAGAGGGTTCAAATCCCCACCTTCTCAAGGGGGATTAGGGTGGGGACAATTTCATTTCAAAAATGAGTTTCGACTCCCACACCCGTAAGGAGGCAAGACAAAAGTCTGAGAGTGAGTGTTAGAGTAAAATTAGAGTAGGACTGACCAAAAAAAAAAAAAAAACCTAATCCATGAGATGAACAAAGTCAACGTGACACAACCTTAAAAGCACAGTAAGGATTTTCCTTATATAATTCTTAAGGAGATTTTTGCCATTATATGTATTAAGGGGAAAGAAGAATGAAAAGAGATAGATATAACTAGTAGAGGAACAAGTATTTTCATAATCAAAATGGAAAAAAAAAATGTATAAAACATTGATTTCCTAATTCATAGGAGCACCAAAATACAATCGACCGTACAAGAAAGCAAGCACATATGATAAGTGTGAATTTTTTTTTTTAAATGAAACTTATTTGCTTAATAGTTAGTTATTACAATTGGCACATATTGTTCAATATTGTTTTGAACCAAAAAATATTCACTTCTTTTTATCTATGATGTATATGCTTTATCTTTATTAATTATTATAGTCTTTCAGATTACCAATAATTTCAACAAGATATAATATTACATGCTTTTAGTGAACAAGATTTTTTATGTAGAATCATCGTTAAGAATCTTAAATTGAGTGTAAATTAAGTTTTTGACAAATCTGATTTATATCAATAAATTTGAATTGAATAATGTAACTTTTTCATCCTTGGGACACTTATAATTCAATTACCGTCACAATTCATCTACGATGGACATGAATGGATATATAAATAGAAATTTTTCAAAAAGATGAGGACCGTATGCTCACACTAGATAAAAGATTAGAATAGATCAGACTAAATATATGAAATTATGAGAAAGAGGGAAAGAAAAAAGGAGTGCCATATGTTACCTTTAATATCAGTTCCTTTGGGGAGACTTCTTGATCGACCCATAGTTTCAAACATCTCTCAGGCAGTTGTCCTTGGTAAAAAATTCTCCTTCCAAGGTCTCTTAGTTGATCGTGCATCACAAACTCACCCCAGTATCCAATTTTTATCAAGCACCTCAACGTCAACTCTTCAATTCCTAGATATGGATAAAAGTCATAGCCCTCCCACATGTACATGGCATATTCTCTGTCTTTGCCGTCTTTGCCGATGAAAAAGCAAGCAATATCGAGAAAAATCTGCTTATGTCCTTCTTCTAATGCATCATAACTTATCTTCAATATCGCTTGGACATCTTCATGTGGTCGTTCTTTCAATTGCTTCAACATATCTTTCCATACATTTTGATTTGTTTTCTTAAACAAGTATGAACCAACCACCTCAAGAGCTAAGGGTAGCCCACCCATGGTGGATATGATTTCACGAGAGATATCCTCAAAATCGGCTGGAGAATGGTCCATATGAAATGCATGTCTCTTAAATAAAAGCAAAGAATTCACCTCATCCAATCTTTTCAATTCATATGGGTAGTCTACCTTGAATTCAGATTGATCAAGAATAGCTTTGTTTCTAGTTGTAACAATGATAATACTTCCACTCATAAACCAGTTATGCTCTCTGGCCAAAGCATCTAGTTGCTTTTTGTTATCTATATCATCCAGAAGAATGATAACCTTTTTTCCTTTGAAATTAGATCTGATCAAACTAATTCCATGGTCAACATTCCGAATTTCACATTCGATTTGAAGTACTTCCTCAATTAGTTGATTTTGTAGATAAGGAATACCATTGTATTGAGCTGTTTCTTGAATATTAGCAAGGAAGCTATGATGTACAAATTCATCTAACAACTGGTTGTAGATTGATTTGGCTAGAGTTGTTTTTCCGATCCCACCCATGCCATAGATTCCAATCATTCGAGCAGCATTGGTAGGAGTGGCTACCCAATTCCTAATTTTGCTCACATGATCCCCAAATCCAACTAAGTACTTAGTAACATCAAGCTGAAAGTCTTGTTGCAATTTGCTTAGAACCTTTTTGACCACTTCTTCCACTAATTCTCCTTCACGCCTGTCAAACAACAAAATTCATTGATAACTACCTGATTATACTTAATCTCATCCAAAGACCAGCATATATTTGAGGATGCACGGGGCCAATTAACGTGCAAGCTGTTTTGGATTTACGCATAACAATGGGGGGGAGATGGAGTAGCGGTCATTCCAATTTTTTTTACCCTATCCTTTTATGCCAATAAATCGATCTTGTTGAAATAAAATAAGGTGGTGTACCTGGGTCAAGAAGAGTCTTTCAAACTATAATGTTCATTATAACGATTGAGGTTGTTGCCCGTTCAAAGATAGGTCCAAATTTTTTTTTTTTTTTTGGTTAAAAAATTCTAGGAGGAGTGGAGGCTATCCCAAGATTGCCTACCAATGAGGGTTACTGGCATTGGAAATCAAGCCTAAACATGGTAAATGGGAATTTTCCAACCCTTCTCAGCCGAGCCAACCCGTTGGCATAATGAGGTCTAATTTATCTGGTAGCGATCAAGACCCAGCATTGGAGTCCATTATAGGCATATTATTTGGTGATTGATGCTATTGCCTGAAGGGGTTGTTTCTTTCTTTTTTGGCTTTGTGTTGGAGACAAATGTAAAATTCTTGGGCACTACGGGATCTTTGGTTTAAGTTGTCGTTCGTTTACTTTCACGAGATCTTGGGAAATACTAGTGTTTGCTAGTCTTCGACCCATTAGGGTTGTTTATAGGGACATTTTGGGGATCTTTTCTGAGCTTGCAATGCAAGTAATACATCTGCATTTCATTGGTTTTGCGTGAAGAGAACATATCAAAGAAAAAGGAAAAGTTTCCCAGCCAAAAAAAAAAAAAAAAGGAAGAAAAGTTCTGTGACATACCCGTTAGCAAATTTCTCAGACTCCCACACTTGTAAGTCACTCACTTCTTTAAGTGCTTGTGGCCCTTTCTGGATAACCTTCTCATCAAAATACTTCTGACTCGAACGGAAAGCATCCCCAAAATTTCCTTTTAGATACCGCACATCTGATGGTTTAACTTTGTAAAAAATTGGCAACACTATGTGTGACCTACTATTCTTGCAGTCCATCATATGGATGAGCTCAAGAAGGCACCATTTGCTAGTAGCATAATTTTCAGAGATGATGGGGATCGAAATCTTAGATCGTGAGATGGCACCAAGAATTTGTGAACTAAAATTCTCACCAATTGGTATGCTCTTATTGTCCTTGAACACAAGAATAGGCACAGTCCCTGTATTGACCAGTCTATTGTAGAGATGGTCGGTGAATTCCTTATGAGTATCTAAGCCTCTAAAGCTCAAGAATACGTCGTATGCATCGTGACCTTGTCCTGTGAGTTTTGGAGAGATGAACGAAGAAGTGGATGCTCCCTCGGTGCTCTCTTTCTGTGCTGTCTTTCTCTTTGTCTGACTTTGCCCTTTGTCCATGGCGATCTGAGAGGGAAATGCTGAAAGAAGTTCGTGCTCCTGAGAGAGAGAGAGAGAGGGAGGACACGGCCTTCAGTTGGGGTGACCAATGTGGCTTGACTGCAGAAGATTAGGTGATGGCCCCTAAAAAGTAATTAAACAAAAAAGTCGAATGCCAGTGCTCCTAGCTACCACGCCTAATCGACTTCCTCAAAACACATGGTATAACGACATAAATTTGTCTATGATATTTCAAGACAGATTCTTTTAGTTCACACCTAAAACATTGAAATTATGTAGGAGATACCATGGAACCATCTTCCACCAAATATAAACTCCTACGACATCTTACCCTTATAATAGTCTTCGACCTTACTCTTACTATTTTTAGCCTAATATACAAACAAACCTCATTATCTTCACCACCTCATTTTCCCAACCCTTTCTACTAACCCCATTTTGGTTGGCCAAACTAATATGGTGTCATGTAATTGTTGCCCAGTGGACATCATTCTCCAGATGCGTGCACTTTCCTAATTTGAGAAAATTTCCATCAATCATGATTTAATTGGCAGGATTCAAGTTTTAGGCATTGCTCATATGTAAAATTAACTAAAACTAAAATATTAATTGAGGAAAAAATTTCATTTGTTTGGCTGTTTAAATTATGAAGGAAGTTGATGAAAATGATTTTAAATTGAGGGGAAATATTTCCTTTTGGGCCGACATTTTATTTCTTTCTAAAAGTGCATAGAAATGAAAGAAGATACTGACTAGGGCTTTTCTAAGAGTATTTCCCTGAAAATGTGGGTCCAAAAATTTTTCAATTAACCTGTACGTTAATTTTAGGGCCTTTAGTGTGATAAAAGAAATATTTTTAAATTTCTATGCTTTTAAATATCCTCTTTTGGACCTCATCCTCTAGTCAAGTCAACCTCGTTGGCTTGATCCAATCACGAACAACGTGTACATTAATTTTTCAATTAGGCTATAAAGAACCGGAATCTGTGTACAAGTATATTGCATTCGACTAAAAACATAAGCATACGTTTGGTTTTTATTTGGTTATAGAAAATCAGAATTTGATAAATCATTTAAATGTTAATAATTGAGTTGAAACAGAATTAGATATGCTTGAAAGAAGTCAAGAAAGGACTGAGCTAGTAATTATGGATGTGATTTTATATTTAAATTATGTTTAAAATTGTCATATATTTAATGAAGTTGGAAATGTGAGGTAGGGATAAACAAATGCTCATGGTTATTTATCTTTTACTTATTACACTTATTACACGCCAACACCACATGCTATAATTCCATGTATAAATACTTTATTTTGAACTGGTATACCACGACCGAGCTTTTCATTTTAAATCTTCAAATCTTAAACATTGATTGATATCTTATCTGTAAAACTAAAGCTATAAATTTGTTAGATAGCATCAAACGGAGGAGCAGATTCCCTCAGTGCACTCTTTTTTATGCACTCTTTTTCTTCTTAGTGAGATGTTTGAATGCAAGCATATAGACGCAAGAAGCACCGCAAAGGAACCGATCTGAAACGAAACGGTGCAGCCCTCTGTTTGCCTTGCTCTGACTTTGCCCCTTCTCCACGTTAGTCTAACCGATTAGAAATGACACAGAATTGTACGGATTCGGTGGAAGCAGGAGGAGAGAAGAAAGGAAGTAAAAGGAAGCTGCTGAAGAAAATTAAGAGACGACCAAGGTTTGAAACAATGACGTTGAGTGCTTGTCCCCATTTTTGTTGGAGGGCCCACCTTGAAAATATCACCGCAAAGCTTTTTTTTCTTCATCTAAATGGAAGAAGATTAGGATTATTGACTAAATTCATGATAAACCAGGTTAAATTGATTAATCACATTTTGAAGAACGAATTTATTGTTTGTAATAAGAAGTGTAAGAAATGAGTGTTATAAAGTTAGGTGAATCTCTTAATATGCACGTATGGCTCAATTTATGTGATCATTTTCACGTGTGTGTTATAAGATATTTTTCTTCCTATTGAATATCATGTAAAAGGTATCAAGTTAAAGAAAAGATCATAGATAGATATATGTGAATATGGATATTGATTGACACGGGTATATAAGTCATATTATACTGTTGAATAACAAGCCCTCGATTATCTACTCTATTCTATTTTAAAAGAATTCATGTATTTGGGAGTTCCTACAATTAAGTAAATCAAGATTTTACCATGACTGCAATTTTAGAGAGACGTAAAAGTGAAAGAAGTCATCATAATATGGATTTTGGTATGTTTTGTATTGTGATGATTGAAACTATCATGAGTGGAGAGCAGGTAGAAAGTAGCAATATAGATTTCATTCTTTGTTCAAAAAAAGCAGCAATAGAGTAAAAAATGCTCAAACCTTGGCATATTAACTCATTCAACTTTTCAGTTAACTGACTCCGTCAATTTTCAAAACTCTGAAGGAAGAATGAGTTAGAGGCGAAGCAAATGTACCTCTTAGGATTATCTTGTCCAATAATTCAAGGAAGACAGCATATTATTTGTCTAGAATGTTCTATAGGGAGCCAAAATTGTCGAATAAAATCCAATTAAGAGAATAATTACTTTTATGGGTGATTGGTTATAGTGTGTAGATTCCGAAAAAAGACCTAAAACCTACCCTCTTAAAGCCTGTTTCCAATTTTCGAAATTGAAAATCAAACCCCTTGATCCCCGAATTGGCTGCAAACTGGCCTGCTACTTTTTCTTTTTCTGTTTCGTTTTTTGTTTAATTTATCTTAGACCTTCATAGACAAAGAAACCTCACGACCCATCAAAAGACGGTCCCTGGTTTGAGGTGAATACTGGCAATTTTGCGCGCAATAGAATCTAGCGTGCTGGCATTCCAACTCATTCTAGCTTAATAAAGGATGGACAATGAATTGTGATGTAAACGAACAATGAGACAGAGAGGCCACATGATTAGTCACATCTAAAGTCGAAAGCAAAGGCTTCCCTTTTCTACAGAAGTCGATTATGAGCTGGAGCTGCTGACACACCACATTAGCAGCCTCCCACATTAGACAAAAAAAAAAAAAAAGGCCCAATACACGTTACACACTAGTTCGGCCACAACAAATCAACAAAAATGACACGCTAATAAGAGATGAAAAAGCGGTTACCTTCCACGAGCAGAGAAGCGAAGAGAGGTGCAAGGTCGGAGAGAAAAGACCCTAAACAAGCCTCAGCGAGAACTTTTAAGAGGGAAATGAACAAAGAGAGCGAGCGAGGACTGTAGATGGTAGCGTTGAACCGTTCTGCAAGAGAGAGGACGGATGTAAAAGGTTCAGAAAGATCTGCAATAAATGTGATGACCGTGATTTTGAAAAAGTCGATGGAATTTCACATGTTATATTGTGCATGCTTTTAAGGATGTTAGATGTCATGCAATGAGTAATAATCAAATATTTTTATTTTCTTCTATCAAAATGTAATAAACCATCCGGCTCATCTGGAAAAGTAATGCAGAGAGATAGAATTACTTGGATGGGCTTTAATGTCTAAAAAGGAGTTACCTTAAAGCACGTCAAGCCGTGTCCGAGCCTCAAAAGCAGCACAATTATGAGATCTCACCTTCACGCCTCAATCAAGAGCTATCAAAGCCAGATATCTCAGAGCGAAAGACCAGCGTCTCAAGTGACTTACGGTGATTGGCGTTTCTGCTCCTGGGTCACGAGCACACACGTGGTTCGCCGGTCCCGTGCGGTGGTTTGCCGGTCGGAAAGAGGGAGGGCAGAGAGAGGGAGGGAGGTCGCGATCCTGTTCATCGGAGAGAGAGAGGGAGGCGCAAAAAAAGAGAACTCAGCAAGCAATTCAGAAGCAGAGATATCCAAATTATATTCATTAGAGTAAAGAAAGACCGATCCTTTGCCGCTAATTGGCAGCCTCAGCAAGCAATTCAGAAGCAGATCAGCAAGATCAGAGAGCAAACCGAGAGAACAAGGAGAAAGGAGGCATCAGAACATTGCACAGAAGCCTAATCAGCTCAGTGCGAGAATCAAACAACTAGACCCCGAAGCTCCCAAAAAAGGCCAAAAAAAAAAAAATCTAAAATTGAGCTGCCGATAGCACAGTCCCCCGCCGCAGGTGCTGCCAAATCGGGAACGAAATCCACGTTCTCGAGCCCAAAATGGTACCGACCGAAGCACCAAAGCACGCACACGGCACACATCACCAAATCAAGCGTTCAAAACAGCAACAGCCGAACGCCAAAACACGGACGCCGAGCACGCACCTCAGCTCGAAACGGGAGACCGAATTGCGAGAACCAGGGGACGAGCGAGAACGATTTATAAGCGCAGCAAGAGAGGAAAGAGAAAGAGAGAGAGAGAGGCAGAGAATGAGGAAAAGGAATAAATTACGGCAGAAGGCAAAGGGAGAGAGAGAGCTGATGGGATCACCTCTCGGGCATCTTTGCCGTGCAAGATCCTCCAAAGCCTAACCCGCCTCCCCTCCCGAATATCTCCTCCCCCATTCCTCTCCTCTTCCCCGCATTGCACGTCAGCATCGGCATCTCGCTGCCATCGAGCACATGATCTCCTCCACCGGAGGAAGCAAACCCATCCAAATTCCCCCCCCGCCGTGGGACCGTCGCCTCCCCCCTCCGCGCCCCTCCTCGTCGCGATCCTGTTCGTCGGTGGTTCGTCGGTTGCTCGCAGTGGTTCGCCGGTCGGAAAGAGGGAGGGCAGAGCGAGTTTTCTCCTCCTTTAGAGAGAGATGAGTGCACCAAAGGCGAAGTAGGCTAACTCAGAAACAGAAAAAAATTTGAAAATTTGAAGTGCTTGCGCATGCGGTTGCTTCCAACTGCTTTTATGGATTACGCGTTAGATTACAAAATAGTTTTCCATTGAAATCAGTACACAAAACAGTACAGATGTGAATTTTTTACTGGAAATATTTAAATTTTCTATCATTTTCCAGAAATTACAAAATTGCCAATTTTATGGAAAATAGTTTGATGAACATCAGAAAATTCTCTAAATGATCTGCTCTGTTCAAATAAATATTCGCTGTTGACAATTCGGTTCATAACCTTTGAATGGCTCTGAGCAATCACCGAAGAGAATAGACTAAAATGATTGATATTTGGGAAATTTAATTTCTATCTGTTTTCTGGAAATGAATTATCTTCTGCGAATATTGAGTATTTTGAATGTTTCACGGCCTAAAGTAATTTTGGACATAGACCCCCCCCCCCCCCCCCGGGAAAAAAAAAAGAAAAAAAGGGTAATTTTGGACCATTTGGATACGAATTGGGCCATGGACTTTAAATCAGGTCTAGAAGGGCATTTTCGTAATTTTGTTGAAATTGTTTTTCGACCCAAGTTAGTTTAGTCGCTAATTTCAAGAGTGCAATTTCAGATAACTGGCTGTAAATTATGTTTAGGGGCCGAGGAAATGTGTGGTTAGCCTATGTTTTCGTGGCAAAGTGCATAGCATGGTTTATCAAAAGGAAAATCCGATGTTATGGTATGGTACGTAATTTGCGAATTAAGAGAAAAATTAAACAATTTACACTTTCATTATAAAAATTTACATTTTCAGTACAATTTACATTTTCTCTTGCGATCTTTTATTTTTCTCGAAATATAGTTTCACTTAAATTTGCACTCCATCGAAGTCCCACTTCGTGCACTTTGTGCGCGAGGTATAATTGGCACAATTTTTGTTTTCTTTGACCCTTTGTATGGTTGATTTAACAGATTTGGAGATAACAATTTAAATTTGTCTTTTGTTGAAACGATTTGTCCTCTTTAATTTTGTCTCAAATGTCCATCAATATAAAGAGATCAACTTTACAAACATATCATTTATTTTCTCCATGTTTTTGAAAGTGCTAAGAAATTAGTTTCTCACAAAATAACAAGGGGAGGCGTTTGCAATCATGCACATTCCTTGTTCCATGATGGACATGATAGGTGTGGCTGCTACTTATCGATAGAAATAACTTGAGGTTATCGACAAGCTGCCCCCACACTTACATTTTTCAATTGCAGCATGCCAAATTCGAAAGAGAAAAAGAAGTAAACTCATATGTAAAGACAAATTAGAATAGTCAGTGGTTATAGTAAAAGAGAAAAATGCATATGGTTTGAAATAAGAGTCGTAATTCAATTGCGAAATCGGCAACAATGAAGAGGAATCAACCACGGCCTTGTCCAATGATGACAGCAACTTTGCTCACTTTCAAGTTTTCCATTGAAACTAGAACAGAACATAGTACAATTGTGAATTTTTCATAATGTCTGGAAAACATTTGAATTTTTTGTCATTTTCCCGAAATTATGAAAATTGAAAAATATAATGGAATAATTTTCTGGACATCCAAAAATTCTCTAGTTGATATGATTTGTTCAAATAAATATTTGTTGTTGACAATTCTGATTAGTAGCCTTTGAAAGGGTCTGTGCAATTATTGAAAAGAACAAACTAGCATGATCGATATTCAGAAAAAAAAAAAAATTAGCTTTTAACTTTTTTAAAAAAAAAAGGAATTATTCCTGCAAAAATAAAGTATTTTGGATGTTTCATCGCTTTATGTAATTTTATACAATTGAGATACGAAAGGACCGATGGACCCAAAATTGGGTTTAGAAGGGTATTTTCATAATTTTATCCAACGAGCTTTTTGGCCCAAGAGTTCAATCAATCATTATGGTCTCTAGTCAAAGGTAATGTTTTGAAACATTATCGAGGTAAAAGGGCCAGCATGCGATTCCATCAGGTTTAACCGATCCAACCATTCATACCGATTAGTTTGAACAAGAAAAAGTAAAAAAAAAAAAAAATTAGCAATATACATGATGATGATTTTGGAAAAGTTGAGGGAACCTCACATGCAAAATTTTGTATGCTTTAAAGGATGTTAGGTGTTATGCATTGAGTAAAAATTAAATGTTTTTTCTTCAACCTATCAATTGTCATAGATTGGAGAATGAAGGTCGAGCTTGCCTAGAGGATGCAAAGATGAAATTATTGTGATGGGTTTTTTTAGTGTTTGAGAATAAATCACCTTGAAGCAGATCAAGATGTGTCTGAGTCTTGAAAGACAATACAATTCGAGGATCAGCTTCACGCCTCACACTGGAGCTGTCAAAATCAGATCTCTCATAACAAAAGACGAGCGTCTCAAGTGATTTATGGTGATTGGCGTTTCTGCTCTTTCGGCACAAGCACTTCGGACTTTAAATAAAGTTTGACTTCTCACTCTTCCCCCAAAGGAGACGCGCAATCTTGTCTCGTGGAGGATTGCGTTTCTTTCACGCGGCAATTCGACTTCTTTTCAACCCTGACCTCTTTTTTACCAAGACCACCGAAACAAACCTTCCTTCCTCGAAATTGGCAAGACTTCCTCATTGTAGACTTTAAAGATATTTTCGTAGCTTCTCTGCAAGAGCCATGCAATCATTCCTCTCTCTCTTTTTTTTTTGGTCATAACGGGATCATCACTTTCGCTTGGCGACTTCCGCGAGGTGCTCATATTGGAAATTATTTCTTCTCTCGCCCCAAAAGATGAGCCAAAGATGCTTGGGATTCACGCAATCTTGTCTTGGATTGAAATCGAAAATGAAATCGAATTGAAAATTCATCTTTTTTTTCAATTTGGCTCGATTTTTTATTTAATTAATGAAAAAAATTTCTTTTTTTTTTTCGATTGAGGTTATTTTGATTTGATTAATTGAACTAAACAATTCTCAACAAAAACGAAACGCGCAATTTAAAATCTCTCTTCTTCTCACTCTAGTAAGCATGGCAGAAAAAGGAAATCCGAAACAATCAAACCGGGTTTTGATTCAGGTCACGATTCGATTCAATTTAGCTACTCACCTTCTCAATTCGATTTAGTTTGAATTTCTTGAAAATCCAATTTGAACCGAACCCAATCGAATATTTGACGCCCCTATTAAATTACATGACTAGCCCTTACCTTTAGTTAGTTCACCTTATAATTGGACCACGTGGTTGTGCAAATCAAATTGAAGACGGGCAATTTTTCACTTTCCCTGCCCATTGAAACGAAAGTCTCTTTCTGCTATAGGAATTAAAATTAATCAAAAATCTATTTTGTAACTCATATATAATAAACTGGATGATAAAAAGTTAGCTAAGAGTTTAAATTTAGGTTTTTATAAATTTAAAGCTACAAAATCTAATTCAATATAAGTTTTTGAATGAGTCTGAACTACGTTTACATAATCCATATGGTCACAATATTCCAACTTTTTGTCTGAAAAGCATTTCATTTAAGGCTCCATTCGTTTCGCAAAAAATGTGAAAATATTTTCTAAAAAGCCACTTTCCTGAAAAATACCATATTACGATGTTCGGTTGAAATTTGAAAATAAACTACAAAGTATTTTTTTTTATCATTTGGTATGAAAAATTTGATTTAATTTTCCTCCGTGTATTCCTTTTAGTTTGTTTTTTTTTTAAATTGAATTTTTAATTTTTTTAATTTATTTATTTCCTTTCTATTTTTCTCTTTTTTCTTTTTATATTATATTTTTTCCACCTTCTTCTTCTTCAGCCGATCAATGGCTGGTGACTAGCCAAAGGTGAGTTCAAGCTCACTAGCCTCGGTCCTCACCAAATTGGCGAGCTAGAGGCTCTTGTTCCCCCCTCACTCACCAATCTAGTGAGCAACGAGCTCGAGCTTGCCAAATTCACGCTTGCCAATCTGACGAGGCCTAAGGCTCGCTTATGGCTAGTTGCCAACTATAGTTGTGGTTGACGATCTGCCAAAGAAGGTGGAAAAAAAAAGGAAAAAAAAGAAAAAAGAAAACTAATTAAGCAATTCGAATTTTTGAAAAAGAAAAAAAAAGAGAGGGGCTAGTAGGGTATGAGATAAGAAAGAGTGAGTGAGAAAAATGTAAGTTTATTTTCCATGAAATGAATATTAAAAAATTTGGAAAATATTTTCAAATTTATTTTCCATGAAGTGAACGTTACAAAATTTGGAAAATATTTTCCTGAACTCTACTGCGCCTCTTTCTAGGCTAACCTATGAACATTTGATCATGTTATCATATAGAAGCTATGGTGTGAGGAAGTCAAATTCGATTGAAAGTACCGTGATCTCCCAACCTCTTTAATCTTGCAATAACTTACAAATGGTCCCAAATTGACGATTTTGTATGAATATTGATTCTGACCAAAAGGAGAATATAACGCAATTGATATCGCTAAAGAGATACAGTAAGAGCAACATACCAGGAGAAATTTATCTTCACCCAATGGATGTTTGTTTAATAATAATAATAATAATAATAATAATAATAATAATAATAATAATAATAATAATAATAATAATAATAATAATAATAATAATAATAATAATAATAATAGCAGCAGCAGCAGCAAGAAAAAATCATAATAATTACAAAAACAACAACAGTGCATCCGAGAAATTTGAGAAAAAGCAGACAAAGAATCCAGAGGATAACTCTGAAGTGGAAGACAAAATCAAGATCTCTAGCATCTTATGTCGTCTGAAGGAATGATGCCTCTCGAACCCACAAACAGCCCGACCAAGACTTGTTATCTATGTTCTCCGTTTCTCTTCTCTTTTTCCTTTTGGTACGATAATTGCTTCCGGACCAGTGTCACTTTTGGTTTGAATATAAAATCCAAAACACTGTCGGTTCCTAAAGCATTTTTCTCTAAGCATGTTAGCTTACAGTTTGTTAAATAAAGCATATTTTCATGGACAAAAAGCCACCGTAGTATACGAACAAAAGAAGTTTGGACACGAAGTGACAAAACACAGCACCAGAGGCAACTTTTGATAACAATTTCTACTGAATTACTGGGGAAGACCTTTGAAGAGACCATACGAAGCTCTATGCCCACTATAAGGCCACATAGAAAATGCGTATTCTATTTAGGATTATAATTACCAAATACGTACTTGGGAGCAGTGGAGGAAAAAAAACGTTTATAAATGACCTTAATTAAGTGCTAACAGCATGTTAATTTCTATGTCCCTTCAGGAGTAAAGCTGACGTCGTTTTTTTTTTTTTTTATATTTATTCACTAGAATTGTTCAATTAATTAAACAAAACTATAACCTAATAAGTGATTTTCAATGTACTTTGATGTAATATCTACCCACAAAAAAGGTTCTTATACTAAAACTAGACTAGTGAAAGCTTAGCTTTTAGCTCAACCTCAAGCTCAACTGTATAATCTCTTGTGCTTACGAGTGGACCTTAGCCTTCTTTTCATTAACTTGGGAGTTGGTTATGCGCCCAAACTCATGGGCACTATGTAAAGAACATTAAAAAGGAAAACAAAATTCAAGGAAAAGAATTAAACGATAAAGAAAAAGGACAGGACTATTTCTAGTCCTAGTCACCGGCGAGGCTTGACCTCACCCAATTACTGGCGGGGTTGCCGGACCTCGTTTCTGATTGATCGCGAGCCATCAATGAGGCCCGACAACTGACTAGAGGAGAAAGAAGAAGAAAAGAAGAAAAATGATTTGTTTCAAAAATTGTTCTTACGAATAAATAAATAACTCTTTTCTATTTTTTATTTTCGTTCCAAATCTATTCTCTATTTCAAGAAATCGAAAAATTAACAGACTTCACTTAATAAATTTCCATTTTTTTTTTCTATTTTCAAGAATAAAAAAATAGAATTTTTGAGAATTGGAAGCATTATCAAACATGTCATAAATAAAGCTTTACTTCAGTCTCTTGCCCCCAAAGGAGACGCACAATCTTACAGAGGATGACGCTTCTTTTTACGAGGCACTTCTACTTCTTTTCAACCCTCTGACCAAGACCACCATTACAAACCTTCCTCCCCCGAAATTGCCAAGACTACCCGCTGTGATATTTTTGTTAGTTCTCTTTGTAATTGGAGCCCATCGCCACACCAATCCCGGTGGAGATTAACTTTTTTACAGGATACCATCTTTAAGAGGTACGGAATTATCTCCTTGTACTTGGCAACTTTTCTATTTGCAAGGTGTTGATATTGGAAATTACTTCTTCTATTATTGCCTTGGACGATGAGCCGGATGGGCTTGGGATACACGCGACCCTGCCGTGACTGCTCATCTTTGACCAGAAAATTTACTCCTTTACTCAATGAACCCTCCTCACCTTTTGCTAGTTCTCTTTGCATCGGGATCAGGTGGCTGCGCAATCCCATAGAAAATAGGTCGAAATTGTTTTTGCGTCTTGACGGGCGTGGGAACAAAAGGATCTTGATTAGTAGCCATCCTCGAGGAAGGACTATTGGACGCCCAACTCATAACTTCCCCCAATAATTTGAAATTATGGCATAGCACTTCTATTATTTGCCAATGCAGAATTTCTACCACATGGATGCACAAAAAAAAACAAAAAAACAAAGAAAAAGAAAAGGGCCGAAGATGCATACACTCTCCGAAGAAAAACAAATACATCGGGCGAAATAGCTTTCGACATACATATTCACAATGCAAAGTCAGATACCTTTCTTCGACAAGTTTCCACAGGAAAATCTATCAAAGAAATCATATATTGTGCGGCCACGGAGAGTTTTCTGAGTTCCTATACCAGTACTCTATGGTCTAGATGCATTTTCATATGGACGACTTTCTCATTTTCTTTTTTTTTTTTTTATCAATTATTTCCTCATAACGTTCGGGTTCCTGTCTACTTAAATCGTAAATTATTGTCTATGTCCTCGTAAAGCGGCACTTCTAATCAGTTGCATGCTTTGTTCAATTGAACGATAAGATGATAAGCTAAGCATGAAAAGGCTAGTCACAAAAAGAAGACACTTTCAATTTCAAGGAGAAATTATTGATTTAGCTTCGTCAGCCGATTCACATGTTTAGAGTTTTATCCACTGGCTGAGTACGTAGTTCATATGCAAAACACAAAGAAAAACGCACTTCATATGTAAACCATCCAGCCCAAAAATTCATATAAGAAAAATTCGTTTTGCAACATGTGAGCCGAGATGCCTGCCTCATTCGATAAGTAAGAAAGCATCGAATAGACCAAAACAAATTGTTAAATTGGTATAATGTCAAAAGTATGTTCTATACACATAATGACAATAGTAGAAAAAGTTAGTATTATTTTCTCATTTTTTTGGGCCGATAGTAGTAAAACTAGAAACGTTCATGTCGACAGGTGATACTTCGACTCCACTAGTGTTCACCGTTCTGGTCGAGTGAGATTTCAATCCATTCGAATTTGGTCTCACGTGTGGATTTTATAGTTGTTTTCACGACAGTATAAGAGCATGATTATGCATCCTGACCTCTCTTCAATTGCTGAGTACAAGAATGAATCGACTAGAGTATTTCTAGAAATGTTCAGTTTGCCATTCAAGTAGTTTTCAATGATTGAACCGAAAACTATGTTGTTATCAAACATCTAAAGTTTCAGTGATTGAATTGCCTAATAATCGTCCTCTCCATATGCCATCGCGTGAATTTATGGATTCTTGAACTCGGAAGGAGAAAATTTGGCAAAACTAATGAGAATAAATCGATCCATTTTCACTTCTGCTCTTCACCGTCTTGTTCGAGAATTTGGCGATCTCGCTAAACCTCACTTCTCATCCCATCTTTGCATTGAACCATTTTCTTTCACGTCGCTCCCACGGTTGCCCATCCACTGCTGGAGTGAGTGATACAATGGATCAATCTGAACTTGTGACCTTTGTGGTGAACAAATGCAGAAATGGCGGATTGGTGGAAGCTGACAATGCTTTATTCTTCTTGGAGAGGACGATTCGAGTGAACCCTCTTGACTTTACCTCCCTGTTTCGCCCAACTCTTGGGGGTTGGGGCCAAGATGAAGCATTACCCGTCACCATTGACATGATTGAGTGGATGGGTTCGAAAGGAACGACTCCCAACAGTTCTATTCCCAACATTTTTGAGGAATTACCTCTGCCAATTGAAAAGATCCGACCTCGGGTCCTCAGTTTTGTGTAAAATGGTCAAACATGGACTTGAACCCACAACTACGAGCTTATAACACTTTGATCAATGGGCTCGTTGGAGAGGGTAGAATCGCCAAAGCCATGAGCTTGGCGGATGAAATGTTGGCCAGACAATCGAGGTAGATATAACCACGTGCCAAGCCATGATGAGTGATTGTGCAGAACCGGCAATACTGGAAAGACCGTTCGATTGCTGAAGAATTTGGAAGACACAGGCTGAGAGCTAGATGTGACCATGTACACCACGATCGTCGGCGGTTATTGCAGGGAGTATCAACAATTTATCGGTATAAAGCCCTGCAAAGAATTAGAAAAAGAACATTTCCTTGGGAATTAGAAGACCGGACTTTGTGATGCTGCTGCTGATACGAGAGCAAGGAAATTGAACTTGTGCAAGGGGACTTGGAAATTAGCACTTTGGCATTATATCAAATATTTCATGAATTAGTCATCATACCAGTTAAACCATAGAGGAGGTGGCACCGGAGTCCACATGAGAAGGTCCCGGTAGCAGTGGTAGCTGCAATTTTGTTGTCAACTCAGTTGAGGCAATCTTCTTCTTCTCCTTCCCCTTCTCCTTCTCCTTCTTCATTCCTTGGTGAGATTTTGTTCCCTTCTCTTGGTTGTCCTTCGAGGCAAGTCGTTAAGAAGTTTTGGACAACCTGAAGGTGTGTCTCTTATAGTTTGAACCGCATCATCAAATGTAAACCTTGTATTTGGGTCTCACACTCATTGGCTTTTCCAATCAGCTGTTTCTTTTTTTTTTTTTTATTCTTTTGTTTTTGGAGACCGAAGGAACCACCTCACAGCGAGCGCTCGGCATAAACCCCTAGGGAGCACTGGCACGGGGACCCACCTCCCACGGTGCTCCGCTTAAATCCCGCTGTAATGCGCACGCAGTAACTCGAACCTCTCCCCTTCCGCAATTAGAGGGGGAAAGGCCCAAACCAACGTGCCCATAGCGAGGCAGGTTTCCAATCAACTGTTGTCACATGAGATTTTGGAAATAATTATAATTCTACCAGCTACATATGTACTTCGTGATAGATTCGGGAAAAGAATGAATGATAAATTCAGGTTGTTTAAGATATTTCATCAAAAGTTACGACCACTAACAAATTCAACCTTAGAAGACTTATAACTAGTCTCCACCCAGGTACTGGCTAAAGATGGTCAGAAAATGAGGGCAATGCACGTGTTACACGAGATGGTTGAGAGTAAAAATGTGTCACACTTTCCAATCATCTCAAAGAGAGATAAAGGGGCGGCTGCATGGATCCTTAGATCTGTCTATTTTTAAATGTATTTGGAACGAAGAACCTAAAATTAGCTGAAAGTAGTAAGCATAGACTTGAGAGTCCATCAATATAAACAAGATTATTTTGACCTGGTCCAGATTCTGGCAATCTACGAGTGATCTCTTCAATGAATCTCATCTATCAACACCAAAATCTGGGGACATTAGTTTTGCCACACATTCCAGGGGTCTCTGATTAATTCGCAGTTGGATCCCAATTAACAGACTTCATTATCAGCCAAAGAAATAGAAAACAACGGACTTAAGAGAAGAGAAGTTAGCAATTAGCACCATCATCCTTGTTTGTGTTTATGAACAGAACGGATGCTGAAAAGGCAAAGTGCCCAAACTACACAACAGAAAGGCGTACTTGTTACTTGGTTATTTTGATATCCAATTAGCAAAATTAGCAATATGGAATTGTTTGCTAGGAGGCTATATTTAACTTTACAAATTTAATGCTGCATACATGAGATTTAAGCTCGTCGTATCAGAGACCTTTATCACAACATTCAAAAGATATTATGAACTGACAGAAAAAGAGGAGATTGTCTTCATGCATCCTAGTTCACGGATTTCTGGTGAAATTCCACAGCTCACATAGTATAAGCACACAAGTTGCTCTATTATGGTACAACTGGTAGTACATACCTCCATTTGCAGAGCCTCATTGGGTTTGAAAGTGATATCATTAGAACGAGACCGCATCAAACAACTCCGCATCAGGGTAACATGTAGAAAAATCAGCACGTACATATTCGATTAACAGAGAGGTAGAACCTAACAAGCACACAGCACATTCAATTAAATATAAGTATACAAGTCACTCTTTCACTGTTATGGTAGGATTGGCAGTGCATACCTCTATCTGCAGAGCCAAACTGAGTTTGGGAATGATACCATTAGAGCGCATTGCATCAAAGAACTCTGCATCTGGTTAACTTGTAGAAAAATTAGCACGTATGTATTTGCTTAATAGAGGTAGTACCTAATGAGCATACAAAAAGTAGATTCAACTGAAAAATAATACATTCACAATCATTCAGTTTTGTGTTGATGAAACCATATCAAGTGCTTTGATCTTCACAAGCATAAAAAACTTCCTTAGGACACTTCAGTTGGCCCGTGAGCCTGTTCAAGGTCGCACAAAAGCTAGCCTTCAGCTGTTGCTAATGACACCTTAGCAAAATCCCTCTTCTACATTTGATCATTCTCTGGTATGGACTATGAATTGCCTCAGCCAAGTTAGCTAGACCCAAATCAATCATTTGATAAAATGATTCCACGACAACATCAGGATCAACGGGATGCAAAATAATAAGCAAAATGTTAAGCTCCTCACCTAGCTTGTTTTACAGAGCAGGCAAAAAATTGTCTCAATTATGCAAAAGGTCATCTATATAGCTCTTTGAATTGAAGTCCAATAGTAAGCCTTGATCATTACATGAACCAACCGGACCTGTCACAAAAGTAGCACCAATTTATCTTGCTTGATAATCTTTCAACAGTCTCACAATTGTTTATGGAAAGCCTGCCCACAATCATAGATGAAAAAGGCTAGCGAAAACTAATTTTTACCCTTTTAAATCACGCACCAGAAAAAATTGAACCTTGATTTTTATTTTAGCTCAGTTTCTCTTCCTTACTGGGAATTCATGCTCGAATGAACAATGGACGGGCTTTCCCATCATGACGAAAAATCGAGAGTTGTTTGTCCTAAACAGGATATCTACCAATAGTCAAATCTAACACATAAAATTGCTCACAAAAGGAGTTCAAAATGGCGAAGGATTTTTTAAAGGAAAACACTAGTTTGAGACGTAGAGAAAAAAGGGATCTGGCGTGCAGTTTATAAATTGAGTTGCAGAAGATCAACCTCTTGATGAAAAATTCTCATCTTGGGTTTACCAAGAGGGAAACTGTAAATCACTAAGTAATTCTTGTTTACCTATGTCGTTAATTTTCATTTGTCCCACAAGCCGCCAATCTATCTGCAAAAGTTGCCGATTGAAGATTAGCTGAAAAAACATTGCCGTGATGCAATCAACAGCAAATATATTTAGGCAAATCCAGATCAAATAGATACCAAGCGTCAAGCAAATAATTCTTAAAAGCTTTATTTGTTAGAAAAGTATTACACTTTTCGCTCATGCTAGTTGCTAAAGGACGAAGAATCTTACCAGATGACCAACGCCTTCTAACGTATGAAGAACCACAATCGGATCTAAATTTTGATCTTGGCTGAAGCATCATGTTAGGTTCTAGAACCGACTTCCCCACTCTTGCAATTATGTAAGACTGGGAATTGAGTCTCAACACCACGTAGATTACGACAACCATTGATATTCAACTCTTTCAAGTTCCAAAAGCATCATACGTCAAGTAATCTTCCGATGGAACCACGATTACAGACATTGAACATCTCTAACAACTCCACCTTATCAAGACCTTGTATTTCAACTAGATTGTCACAACAGCAAGTATTTAATCGCTTCAAGCCCTCATAATTTCAGATGGATCGGCCTTCTAATGGACTTGTAGCTATATGTATGTATTGTCTCCAAGAACTCCAATTTACCTTGGCCCTAAATTTCAACTAGATTATCGCAATCCTCAATGTCCAATCCTTTCAGAAGATTCGATTGTGAGAGGTCCATTCTTTCAATGGAATTGTAGTGTTTTATTGACAACTCTTCCAAGTACTTGAATCCGTGAAGCTCAGGCAATATCAACTTAAGACAGGAGTCAACACAAAGTTTCAAGAGTCTTGAGGTAAGCTCTGGGAAGTACTCAAGTTGATTGTATCCATAAAAATTAAGTTCTTCCAGGTGGAATAGGTAAGAAAGCTCTGGCAACCTGGGAATCAGGAAATTGACCTGAAGATATGTTAAGCCGGAAAAAGTCAATATGTTAAGCCGGAAGAAAGCTCTAGCAACGATCGAGCTCCTTACAACCCTCTTGGTTAGGGCATTAGAGAGAAGAAAGATTCCAGATGCTTTCTGGCGGGTCAAATATCAATGTGCCAGTGATATGGAGAATCACAAGCAAAGACAAGTCATCATTTTCTCTTGGAATTCCCCCTTTTAGACTATCACAAGATACAAGAAATAGCCTTTGGCGATTTGTTCAACCATCCAAACTATTCAAGTTCAAAAATCCCCAATGCTTTGCAAATTCGGTAAATCCCCAATTGAGGTAGGAATTTCTCTTAGCGAACAACACCCGTAAAGGTTAAGGTATTTGAGAGAAGAAAGATTCCCAATTAAGATAGGGATTTCTCTATATAACTTGCAAGCCTCTAGGGATTTCTCTCAATGACTTACAAGCCTCTAGTCCAAGTACTTTGAGAGAAAGATTCCCAATTGAGCTAGGGATTTCTGTTAATAACTTGCAACCATAAAGATCAAGTTGTTCGAGAGAAGAAAGATTCCCGATTGAGTTAGGGATTTTTGTCAATGATACGCAACTCCGTAGATCAAGTTGTTTGAGAGAAGAAAGATTCTCAATTGAGCTAGGGATTTCTGTCAATGATGCACAACCCTCTAAATCAAATTGTTCGAGAGAAGAAAGATTCCCAATTGAGCTAGGGATTTCTGTCAATGACACGCAACACCCTAGATCAAGTTGTTGGATAGAAGAAAGATTTCTAATTGAGTTAGGGATTTTTATTAAGGACTCGCAACTCCGTAGATCAAGTTGTTGGAGAGAAGAAAGATTCCCAATTGCGCTAGGGATTTCTATCAATGACACACAACTCCGTAGATCAAGTTGTTTGAGAAAAGAAAGATTCCCAATTGAGCTAGGGATTTTTGTCAATGACGCACAACCCTCTAGATTAAGTTGTTCAAGAGAAGAAAGATTCCCAATTGATCTAGGAATTTTTGTCAATGACGTGCAACACCATAGATCAAGTTGTTTGAGAGAAGAAAGATCCCCAATTGAGCTAGGGATTTCTCTCAATAACACACAACCCCCTAGCTTAAGTTGTTCGAGAGAAGAAAGATCCCCAATTGAGCTAGGGATTTCTGTGAATAACACGCAACCTTGTAGATCAAGTTCTTCGAGAGAAAAAAGATCGAGTTGTTGGAGAGAAGATTCTCAATTGAGTTAGGGATTTCTGTCAATGACTCACAATTCCGTAGATCAAGTTGTTCGAGAGAAGAAAGATTCCCAATTGAGCTAGGGATTTCTCTCAATAACTTGCAAGCCCATAGATCAAGTTGTTTGAGATAATAAAGATTCCCAATTGAGCTAGGGATTTCTGTCAATGACACGAAATTCCATAGATCAAGTTGTTCGAGAGAAGAAAGATTTCCAATTGTGCTAGAGATTTCTGTCAATGACACGCAACACCCTAGATCAAGTTTTTTGAGAGAAGAAAGATTTCCAATTGAGTTAGGGATTTTTGTCAAGGACTTGCAACTTCGTAGATCAAGTTGTTCAAGAGAAGAAAGATTCCCAATTGAGCTAGGGATTTTTGTCAATAACTCGCAACTCTTTAAATCAAGTTTTTTTAGAGAAGAAAGATTCCCAATTGAGCTAGGGATTTCTCTCAATAACTTGCAACCCCATAGATTAAGTTTTTTGAGAGAAGAAAGATTCCCAATTGAGCTAGGTATTTCTGTCAATGACGCACAACCCTCTAGATCAAGTTGTTCGAGAGAAGAAAGATTCCCAATTGAGTTAGGAATTTCTATTAATGACACGCAATGCCCTAGATTAAGTTGTTGGAGAGAAGAAAGATTCCCCATTGTGCTAGGGATTTCTATCAATGACACGCAACTCCGTAGATCAAGTTGTTGGAGAGAAGAAAGATTCCCCATTGTGTTAGGGATTTCTATCAATGACACGCAACTCCGTAGATCAAGTTGTTGGAGAGAAGAAAGATTCCGCATTGTGCTAGGGATTTCTATCAATGACACGCAACTCCGTAGATCAAGTCGTTTGAGAAAAGAAAGATTCCCAATTGAGCTAGGGATTTCTGTCAATAACTTGCAACCCCATAGATTAAGTTGCTCGAGAGAAAAAAGATTCCCAATTGAGCTAGGGATTTCTCTCAATGACACAGAACTTTGTAGATCAAGTTGTTCAAGAGAAGAAAGATTCCCAATTGAGCTAGGGATTTCTATCAATGACCTGCAACTTTGTAGATCAAGTTGTTTGAGAGAAGAAAGATTCCCAATTGAGCTAGGGATTTCTCTCAATGACACACAACTCTGTAGATCAAGTTGTTCGAGAGAAGAAAGATTCCCAATTGAGCTAGGGATTTCTATCAATGACCTGCAACTTTGAGGATCAAGTTGTTTGAGAGAAGAAAGATTCCCAATTGAGCTAGGGATTTCTCTCAATGACACGCAATACCGTAGATCAAGTTGTTCGAGGGAAGAAAGACTCCTAATTGAGCTAGGGATTTCTGTCAATGACACGCAACGCCGTAGATCAAGTTGTTCGAGAGAAGAAAGACTCCCAATTGAGCTAGGGATTTCTATCAATAACCTGCAACTCTGTAGATCAAGTTGTTTGAGAGAAAAAAGATTTCCAATTGAGCTAGGGATTTCTATCAATGACCTGCAATTTCGTAGATCAAGTTGTTCGAGAGAAGAAAGATTCCCAATTGAGCTAGGGATTTCTGTCAATAACACACAACCTTGTAAATCAAGTCCTTCGAGAGAAGAAAGATTGCCAATTGAACTAGGGATTTTTGTCAATGACTCATAACTCCGTAGATCAAGTCGTTTGAGAGAAGAAAGATTCCCAATTGAGTTAGAGATTTCTGTCAATGACACGAAACCCCCTAGATCAAGTTGTTCGAGAGAAGAAAGATTCCCAATTGAGCTAGGGATTTCTATCAATGACACGCAACCATGTAGATCAAGTTTTTCGAGAGAAAAAAGATCGAGTTGTTGGAGAGAAGAAAGATTCCCAATTGAGCTAGGAATTTCTGTCAATGACTCACAATTCCGTAGATCAAGTTGTTCGAGAGAAGAAAGATTCCCAATTGAGCTAGGGATTTCTCTCAATAACTTGCAACCCCATAGATCAAGTTGTTTGAGAGAACAAAGATTCCCAATTGAGCTAGGAATTTCTGTCAATGACACGCAATTATGTAGATCAAGTTGTTCAAGAGAAGAAAGATTCCCAATTGTGCTAGCGATTTCTGTCAATGACACGCAACACCCTAGATCAAGTTGTTGGAGAGAAGAAAGATTTCCAATTGAGTTAGGGATTTTTGTCAAGGACTCGCAACTTCGTAGATCAAGTTGTTGGAGAGAAGAAAGATTCCCAATTGCGAGAGGGATTTCAACCAATGAATGATGATTTGCAATATCTAGATGCTCTAGCTTCCTCAGAGAATAGACTGACATAGGAATCTTTGTAATGCCAGTAGAATTTAAAAGGAGTCTTTTTAGTTCTTGCAATTCCCCCACTTCCTCAGGTAATCTTATAGAAAAAAATGAAGAGAGGATGCCAACTTGCTGCACAAGAAGAAGTAGATAAGCAAATGAAAAGGCAGAGCACGTGGTTTTTGGGAGGAGAGCATATGATTTCTGAACGATTTCGAATCCAAAATGTTTAATGATCAAGTCAGTCTGTTGACTAATTGAATAGTAAAAGTTATTGACTTAGGCGTGCATCTTTTCCTTCCAATGGACTGCTCTTTCTTGTCAAGGCAACATCATTGGGTTGTGTCCACTCATGGACAAGAAAACAATGGCTAGTCTTCATCTCTACATGCGTGCTCTATAGTTAAGGCTCCTGATCTTTGGTGGAGAGCACATGCATTTTGAACGATTACTAACACTAAAATGTTTAATAAAGAGAAGATGCCTTCCTGCTCCACCAAAAGATGTAGATAAACAAGTGAAAAGGCTAGATAGAAAGCACCTGGTTTCCGAATGTACACAATATTTAATGAATGAGTTTTCTTTGGGGGGGGGGGGTTCTTGATTAATCCAATATTACAAGTTGTTTTGGAGCAGTGTAATGCACATCTTCTCTTTCCCATGGACCTCATCCTCTTGATGCATGGACTTTCTTAATCGAGGAGATTTTCATTAACCGCATCTCTTATTGTTTGGTTACAAATTAAACATGTCGCCCATATGTAAAATTAACTAAAGCTAACATGCTGATGCCTATATTTCATTAGGCATTCTCAAATGCATATGCCCCTAATGAATCTCAACTCTTATATTATGTGGTTTTTGATATAGCTAGTATACATACCTAGAGGGGGGTAAATAGGTATATAAAGGATTTTTCTCGATAATTGCACAATAATAGACAATTGATAGATTTGAGACAAACAATAATCAAAGTAAGACTGAGAGAAGGGAAGAGAAAATTGAACACGCGGTTTATAGTGGTTCGGCTTATTTCAAGCCTACGTCCACTCTTCTGCACTAACAGCCTATTGGCTGGATTCCACTATGAACAAAGAGATGTTACAGCGATGTTCTCCCTTGATTTCTCGGTGTAGATGATCTACCACACTCGCTCAAGATATCACTAAGTATAGACACTCTTGTGTATACAATTTCGCTCAAAATGTATCGACTAATAATCAAGGTGCTTCAAACTCTGGAATTTCTCTATATGTCATGCACTAAAGCAACTAGAATGTCTTCCTTTTATACTCCTTTATGCCATCATACCCATTGGCACTTACCAAAGAAATTCCTCCAATCTACCTGTTGGACGGAATCAATCAAGAAGATCATTCGAGCTATTAAAGGAACCTGACGATAGTCCATCAATCCTGTTCGCCCATACAATCAGGATCTTGGTTTCCAAGAATAGAACCTTCCAAGAATATTTCGTCGACCATCGGATCTTCAAATGATCTTGATTACGAATAAAAGAATCCGTTATTCTTATCTAGCCAAGAGATCTTCTCCAGAGGATAGGACTAAATCCTCAACCAAATACTTCGGCTCTGGATTGCCTTCATCACTGGATTAGAAAAAACTGTCAATGAGAATAGTCTTGAGTTTTGAGTTTTGAGTGCTGAGTCTGGTGATCTGAAAGTCTTCAGACTCTAAAGAGAAGGTCTGTATTTATCCAGACTAGACTGATAGAAACGTTTTGTCAGCTTCAAAATATTCTGGAAAGATTTCTCCAGCAATCTCCCCCTTTTTGATGGTGACAAAACTTTCCTGTATATTTGAACAACTTTGATCTGCAAAACATTACTCAAACAAAATGGCTATCTCATAAAGATTAATAAATCAACCAGACTCTGCATCCACAGAAAATCGATTAGTCTTTCATGAGTAAGACCATACAACAACACTTGATATAAATGCAAACAGTTAAACATCAAAATCCACACACAAGTCAGTCAAATTCAAGTTCACACCCAAATCATACTCAAATATTCAAACACGTCAAAGTTTAAAGAGTTCAAAAGAGTTTTAAAGAGTTCAAATTGCAATTCTCCCCCTTTTTGTCATCATTAAAAAGGTGAGAGAAGAGTCAAGTCTGCTTGGGAACGTGCACAATCTGGAAATCTCCCATCGACTGGATGATGCCTTCCAGCCTCTTCAAATCTTCCCGTAGATGAGCCACCTCTTCTCCTTTGGCATTGGCTTGAATTTGAAAAGCGAGGTCTTTCATTTGATCTACCAGGGTAACAGAAGATGTTTGTCTAGCATTCTTCATTGTCACGCCCCGATCCTCAGGCACGCACACATCCCTTACTTCTGGTCGATTTTAAAATGCGATATCCCAGGACTATGTATCGCCGACCCTTTCATTTATATATGCACATGCGGAAGCAGTTATAAATCCCCAGACAATAAAGCAATGGGATAGAAAAGCAGGCCATACATTTTTCATACTGAAAATTCACAACTACATCTTATTACATTCAAACAAAGTATGACAAGACAGGATAGAATCTCGGTCCTCATCTAGGTCATACTCGACGTCATACTCGGGGTCCTCCTCCACGTACTCCTCTTTGGGTTCCTCAACAGGGATCTCCTCATCAGATTCATGCTCCTTAGGCTCCTCATCTAGGTCCTGAAATGGTTATTCAATAACCACTGAGACCACGTCTCAGCAAGTTCTACCTCCTAAGACTCGATTAGTAAACTAATACACCTTAGGGCTGCCTATGCACAACATGAGTCAGAAGACTTACCTTGGCCTTAGATTCTACCTGCATATTAGCACAAATCAAATAGGCACACATCGATCTAATCGACTTAGTCGATTTCATATCAGGAAGACCACTCACGGTCATCTCCATTCAATCGTTCAATTCACAACCTCAACCCAAGGCAATAAATCACATCAAGTCACACTCAGATCGAATCATCAATCAATCAACCTAGTCGATTACATGTCATCCAAATTAAGTCTTGATCAACCCTTTATCATACCGTACTGTCTCAAGATGATCTATAGGATTATCGAGCCGGTATATCATACCGTATTGTCTCAAGATAATCTGTAGAGTCACCGAGCCGGTAGATCATACCGTCCTATCTCAAGATGCTCCGTGGAGTCATCGAGCCGGTATACACACAATTTATCATACCGTCCTGTCTCCAAATGCTCCGTAGAGTCATCGAGCCGGTATACACACAATTTATCATACCATACTGTCTCCAGATGCTCCGTAGAGTCATCGAGCCGGTATACATACAATTTATCATATCGTACTGTCTCCAGATGCTCCGTAGAGTCATCGAACCAGTATATCATATCATTCCAAGCAAATAATCAAATAACCAGTTTTATCAATCCCGATAAAAAGCCATGAGTGGGTACTCGATTGGCCTTAGCCAAAACATAATAAATTCCTTTTTATAAATTCCACCATTTTCTGTAGCCCACTCAGATCCTTTTGGCATTATCAACCAAAGCCCAGTTCTTTTTCAATTAATAACCAAAGATTATTCAATTAAAGAATAATTCCTTCTTTCACAAATAATTCAATTCAACATGAAATATGGCTCAATTAAATAAACGGACTGCAGTACGACAATCAGCATAAAATTTTGGTCGCTGGCCATCCAAGTTGAATTTTCAGAAAATAAATGATTAATTAATTTAATTCCGAAAAATAAATAAATAAACACAATAATTCCAATTTAGCACAATATGAAGCTCAATTAAATAAACGGGGCGCCACCATCATCAACATAAAATCCCGGTCACTGGCCATCCCAGTTGAATTTCCGGAAAATAAATAATTAAATAATTAATTTCGAAAATTAAATAAATAAATACAATAAATTCAATTTAGCACAATATAAAACTCACTTCAATAAACGGACTGCGCCATGATCATCAGCATAAAATCCCGGTCACTGGCCATCCCAGTTGAATTTCCGAGAAATAAATAATTAAATAATTAATTTCGAAAATTAATATTTAATTCCTAAAAATACCACCTAGGCCCAAATTGCTTAATTAACACCCGATAAGGGACGGGAAAAATCCCAAGAAGCATCCGATAAATACTACAGGCAATTCTCTATCTAATTACACTAATCACACAACTAATATGCAAAGCACTTAACTAATAATCACTAATCAATTCTAATCTAACAACCTAATTACACGTAATTAACACTAATCAACCTTTAAGTATAATTAGCGCACTAAGAAGGCATTAGTGAGTAAAACTCACTTGGCAAAGCGAAGATCGGAAACCGCGATGGCGGCACAACGGCGGCCGAACTTGGGCTTTCGACAACACCGGCGGGCTTGGATCAGGCCTTAAACTTGGCCCAACAAATCTCAGCCCACTGAGATTTGTTTCCAACTTGGGCTGGCTTCACTGGACTGAGCTGACTTCAAGATGGGCTGCTGGACTTGGGCTCAATGGAGCTGCTGGAGAGATGGGCTGAGTCAATTGCAAGCTGGAAGCTGGACTGGGCTGCGATTGGTCTCGGGGAAATGAAGTCCGACACTCCTGGGCCGTTGCAAAATGCTGGGCTGAGCTGCTGCAAACCGAAGTAGCAACGAAGGAGCTGGCGTCTTCGGCTTTGCTGGCGTTGCAGGTTTGACGGAGCCGACAAAACTCGGTGGAATCTCTCGCGAATGCAGACGCAGGCTTCCTCGGTTGAATCAGTGGCAGTGAGCTAGGCCAAAGACACGCGGCTGAAGACTTCGCTGGGGACGTGCGGAGTCGTCAACAAACCGAAGCCGAGATGGGACACGCTCGCTGACAGAAGCTGGAACATCTGGCAGCAGCAACGTGGGCTAGCGCGGCCCGCGAAGGAAACATCAAGGAGGAAAGGAAGCAGCTGAGTTGGTGGTGTCTCGAACGCGTGGAGGAGCGGAAAGCTTCGGTCAACACTTGGGAACCATTTGAAGTGTGTTGACAAAGTGGGGAGAGGGCGAGCTGGCAGGAGGGAAGACACGGCTTCGCTGGCTTCGGTCTTCGTGGGCTTCAATTCGGTGGAGGCTGTGTGCGCAGGTGAAACAACAAGGAGGCAGAGAGGGTTTTCGGTGGTTTTGCAAAACAGCCCCAAAATGAAAGGAGCCAATGTGCCCAAGAGGAGGTCGGCGGCCTTGACTTGTTGAAGAAGCTGCCGAAGGAGGGAGCCCACCAATTCTATCCTTTCCATTGATTGCTTTGTCCCCTCAAACCCCCCAAACATATCCTAATGTCCCCACATACTTTTTAACAAGTAAATTCCACCATTAAATCAAGTTTGAAGCCAAAATTTGCTGCCTCATGCCTTATTCCGAAATTCACCAAATTAGCTTCTATTCTTCACTTAAATCTCCAAGTCAAGATCCAATCTCAATGAAGATAAATCCTATAAAATTTTCTGTACGTCCTTGACCTCTAAAAGTCCGATAAAGAGGCCAAAAATCCAATCAATTTGGCTAATCCAATTTTTCGCTAATTTCCGCAACGTCCGAACCGATTTTCCTTAAAAATCTCGGAATCTCCGAAAAATCTTCTGAGACTGAGTCGACGCTCCTAGAATAGCTCGTGACACTAAAGAATCTTCAATTTCTGAAATCGGATTCAATTGACGGTTAATTTCACTCCGACGTGTTTTTAGTGTGACCTAGGCTACCGGGTAGTTTTCAGAACTTTTTACGACAAATGACCTGTGGTCGATTTTTTTCGAGCCACGATGAACCCACTCGACACATTGGCGACTTTCGATTATCGTGAAAATCTCGAGGATTCAAATACGGACACAGGGTACCAAAATGACAGTAAAATCAAATTAGTGCCGGTCGACGAGAGTTTTCCAATTTAGTGGAGTCACCCACGATCGGTTATTTATCTCAATCGAACCGACCTATCTCTGACCTTAATTCGATTTTTAACCGTGCCGTAATGATATCTAAAGATGAGCACGTTCGAGAAGTCGATTTATGGTCGAATTCTCAGTCTATCTGCCTTAAAGTCCTTAATAGCCTATCCAGCTAGTCTAGTTATCTCGTGAGTGGCCAACTCAAAGAAAAACACTGTAGTCGCGTCGATAAAATGCCCAACTTATCTAATCGAAATCCGAACCCGAAAATCTGGATGTCACATTCATGACTTGAAGTTCACATTCCAGAGCACAGATTTGACCATGCATTTCCAGAAGAACATCAAGGATACGACGAGAATCTGTGGTATTGTCCGTCTGTGTGCTCGCATTTGCTCTTCGGATGGAGTGAAGGCAGACAATGGAACTTCGGTGTAATCGAGCAGATTTGGTGTTGACGTATCATGTCCTTCCTCAGGCATTTGAGAAGCCTGAAAATCTTATTGATTTGCTGGTGAGCGATTCACACCTTCACTGTTGATAGCATGTGGAGTAGTCCTTCCTTGCTCGCCATCTCCCCCTGTCTCTAGCACCTCAATTGGGGAAGAGTGATGGTCATGCTCTTCAACATCTTGATTCCCTTTCTCTGCGGCTTCATCTGCAAACTTTTCTTTTACTGCTTCTCCTTCTTCTTCAGCTTCTTTCTCTTCGTCTTCTTTCTCTTTCTCTTGTTGCTCCTCTGCTTCTCTGTTCTTTGCTTGTCCCTCTTCCTCTCTCTGTTTTTTTTCTTCTGCTTCTTTTCCTTTCTTCTGTCATTCTGTTGATTCAGGTACAGAATGTCTGGTCCTTTTCAATGCAGAGATAGTGAGATCTTCCTCCTCATCTTCATCCTCCAAGATAAAAGTTCTCATCTTTTTGGATGGAGCACCCATGGGCTCATTCCCTTTTCTCTTTGATGCAGAAGATACTGGAGTCTTCACTTTGAACTTCTCCATTGCCTTATTAAGCTCTTTCAAACACATTTTTGTCAGCATTTTCAAACCCACCACCATTTTGTCGCATGGTCGAATACAAAGAGTATGTGGAGGTTCAATGTTCAAGTGTCTGAAGATCTTGGTCACAAGACCTGGACAAGGCAATTGGCCCTTGTCCTTCACCATTGCTCTGTACATGTGAAAGAGAATGGTGTGAGGGAGAGAGAACCTTTTCCCTGAATTGATCGCGTACATCAATTTCGCATCGGAGTTAGACACGTCAGTCTTGGATGTAGACTTTGGCCTGATACAGTTGATCACAATTTTGTGAAGCAAGATGTTGATAGCATGCATTCTTGAGTAGGTAACTCTTTCTTCTGTACTCCTGTCTTTGACAAGTTCCAGTGTGGTACGAGCGATTGAAACCTTGATTGGTTTATATCGTCCCCTTTCAACTCTAATTATGTCTGCCAACATGTCCACATCTACCACATAGACTTGATCTCGAACACTAAAGGATATTCTATTCGCATCTAAAAAGTTAAGATTCGAATAGAAGTATGCTGTCAATTGCGCATAACCGTCTGTGGTATCGGAGCAAAATTGCTCAAGTTGAAGCATATTGAACTTCTCCCTTAAGTTCACATTAATGGCATCCAAGAAATCGAAATCAACACTCCTAGGGTTTATCACCCCTCGTTTCAACAGTCTGAAGAACAGATTCTCCTATTCCTTCGATTTAAACAAATCCATCCTTTTTCCCTTCACCTTCGCAGCAACATCCATTCTAGGTTGAAATTCATTGAACATTTTATCATCATCGTTCCCATCAGTCGGATTCAGTCCCGATATACGAGGGTCACTTGGAATGTTCGCAAGTGCTTCCTTAGCCTTTCCTTTGGGAGCAATTCCAAAATCCTCCATTCGTCGCAAAAATATATACTCATTCCCATAATTCTCATCTTTAAGGAAATCATCTATATAGTTCAGCGGAGTCCTAATGCTCTTCAACGCACGATAGAGCTTGTAAATAAAAGAGGGTTTTTGGACTCTTACAGGGTCTGCGTCCTCGATTATTTCTTCCTCCGGTTGTTGACCCGCACCTTATGGGGTAGATGATGAAGAGTGACGTGTTGGAGAGTGAATAGGGCTTTGTTGCTGACTCGGTAATTCTTCCTCTTCGATGAGATCGAAATGGGTAGGCCCCTTCCTCATTCTCTGTGGTCCCCTGTTCGCAATTCTTGAAGACTTTCTCGAAGAAGACATCCTTCCTTGTCGTTGATAGATTCCTTTACTCGCTTTCCCAAGAAAAGATGACAACTTTCTCGAAGATGAACATGAAGTAGAGACGGGATTGGGAGGAGAATGCCTTTTTAGGGTTTTGAAGTTTAAGCGAGGAAAACTGTATATCTATAACTCAGTTTAAAAAGGAAAAACCAATCGGCACAAAGGAAAATGAACCGATGCCTCTTTTAAAATCAATAACTACCAAATAGAAGTTAATCTTTTTGAAAAGACAAGATTCAGTTTTTCACAGAAATTATAAATTAACTGAACTAATGATTGTACCTTTTCGAGATTGAATATAATAATAACTTACAGTCTATAGCCATGAATGCCTGAGTCTGAGGGTTGGAGAGTTTCTAGACTTTAACTTCCTCAAGCTTCAAAATGTTGAGTCTGGAACGGATAAAATCGAATTGATTTTTCTCCAAAGGCTTCATGAATATATCCGCTAGTTGATTTTTTGAATCAACAAATTGAATCGAAATTTCTCCATTTTGAACATGATCTCTAATGAAATAATGTCGAATCTCTATATGCTTTGCTCTTGAGTGAAGGATTGGATTTTTAGTGAGATTGATTGCGCTGGTGTTGTCACATCTAATCTCTGTGCATGAGTCTTCAATTCCAAAGTCTTGTAGCTATTGTTTTATCCATAGAATTTGCGAACAGCAACTTCCAAGAGCTACATACTCTGCTTCTGTTGTTGAGAGAGCCACAGTGCTTTGTTTCCTTGAAAACCAAGACACTGTCTTGCTTCCAAGAACCTGGCAAGTTCCCGAAGTGCTTTTTCTATCAACTCTGCAACCGAACAGATCTGCGTCTGAATATCCCATAAGATTAAAGTCTCCCTTTTTAGGATACCAAAGATCGATGCTTGAAGATGAAGCAACGTATTTAATAATACGTTTCGCAGCACTGAGATCGGATTCTCTAGGATCTGATTGAAACCTAGCACAGATGCAAACACTCAACAAAATGTCAGGTCTAGAAGCAGTAAGATAAAGAAGTGAACCAATGATGCTCCTGTACAGCTTTTGATCAACTTTCTTTCCTTCTTCATCTTTGTCTATCTTCAAAGAACTTGACATCGGTATGTCGGTCTTTTTGCACTTTTCCAGTCCAAACATTTTGACAAGATCATTAGCATATTTTTCTTGATAAATAAAAGTTCCTTCTTTCAATTGTTTTACTTGAAGACCAAGAAAGAATGTTAACTCTCCCATCATACTCATTTCAAACTCGTCCTGCATAGACTTAGAAAATTTCTTGCACAGACTTTCATTAGAGGATTCAAAAATAATATCATCCACATATATTTGAACAAGTAAAAAACTTTTGTTTTCCTTTTTGATAAATAAAATAGTATCTACTTTACCTTTGATAAAACCATTATGTATTAAGAACTTACTTAGCCTGTCGTACCGAGCTCGAGGTGCTTGCTTTAAACCATACAAGGCCTTTTTCAGTCTGAAGACTGAGTCTGGCTTCTTTGGGTCTTCAAACCCTGGTGGTTGTTCCACATAAACTTGCTACTGGTGCGTAAGTCTCATCATAGTCTATTCCTTCTTCTTGCGTATATCCCTTGGCCACGAGTCTTGCTTTGTTTCGTACAACTCTTCCTTTCTCATTCATTTTGTTCCTGAACACCCATTTAGCTCCAATAACAGTTTTACCTTTTGGTTTAGATGTCAATTCCCAGACATCATTAATGTTGAACTGTCTGAGCTCTTCTTGCATAGCTTCAATCCAGCTTTCATCAGATAAAGCTTCTTCTATGCTCTTTGGTTCAATTTCAGAAATGAGAGCCACAGCACTAGACTCTTCACACCTTTTGGATCTGGTGCGAATTCCTTCATTAATTTCGCCGATAATTAGATCTTTGGGATGACTGGACTTATGCTTCCAGTTACTGGTTGATTTGTCTGGTTGATGATCTCTTTCTTTATTTGAATCTTCACGAACAGCTTGATGCTGGTCTTCCAGAGTCTGAGATGCTTCTTGAGTTGTAAGCTTTGGAGGGTCTGGAGCAGGTTCAGATTCTTCATGATGAGTCTAACTGGATTCATCTTGCGTAGAGTCTTGAAATTTGACATTCATTGACTCCTCCACAGACTGGCTCTTCTTATTATGGACTCTGTAGGCTTTGCTTGATGTAGAATATCCAAGGAAGATGCCTTTATGTGATCTTTCTTCAAACTTACCAACTCGATCTTTTGCATTTTTCAATATAAAGCATTTGCAACCGAATACATGAAAGTATGAAACGATAGGCTTCTTATCTTTTAATAACTCATAAGGGGTTTTCTCTAGAATAGGTCTTAAGAAGACTCTATTGAGGATATAGCATGCCGTTGAAACAGCTTCAGCCCAAAACCGTGAAGAAATCTTACTTTCAATTAAAAGAGTTCTAGCCATTTCTTGAAGAGATCTATTTTTTCTTTCCATAACTCCATTTTGCTGAGGAGTATATGGAGAGGTGAACACATGCTTAAAGCCAGACTCATCACAAAATTTTGTAAAATCTTGATTTTCAAATTCACCTCCATGATTTGTTCTTATACTTGAGATAACACATCCTTTTTCATTTTGAACCTTTTTAGCAAATTTTTCAAAATACGAGAAGGTTTCGAACTTACTTGCAAGGAAATATACCCAAGTAAAGCGGGAGTAATCGTCCACAATTACTAAGCAATATTTCTTACCTCCAATGCTCTGGGTTCTGGTTGGTCCGAAGAGATCCATATGTAAATGATTTTTCTCGATAATTGCACAATAACAGACAGTTGATAGATTTGAGACAAACAATAATCAAAGTAAGACTGAGAGAAGGGAAGAGAAAATTGAACACGCGGTTTATTTCAAGCCTACGTCCACTCTTCTGCACTGACAGCCTATTGGCTGGATTCCACTATGAACAAAGAGATGTTACAGCGATGTTCTCCCTTGATTTCTCGGTGTAGATGATCTACCACACTCGCTCAAGATATCACTAAGTATAGACACTCTTGTGTATACAATTTCGCTCAAAATGTATCGACTAATAATCAAGATGCTTCAGACTCTGGAATTTCTCTATCTGTCATGCATTAAAGCAACTAGAATGTCTTCCTTTTATACTCCTTTATGCCATCATACCCGTTGGCACTTACCAAAGGAATTCCTCCAATCTACCTATTAGACGGAATCAATCAAGAAGATCATTCAAGCTATTAAAGGAACCTAACGATAGCCCATCAATCATGTTCGCCCATACAATCAGGATCTTGATTTCCAAGAATAGAACCTTCCAAGAATATTTCGTCGACCATCGGATCTTCAAACGATCTTGATTACGAATAAAAGAATCCATTATTTATCCAGCCAAGAGATCTTCTCCAGAGGATAGGACTAAATCCTCAACCAAATACTTTGGCTCTGGATTGCCTTCGTCACTGGATTAGAAAAAATTGTCAATGAGAATAGTCTTGAGTATTGAGTCTTGAGTGTTGAGTATGGTGATCTGAAAGTCTTCAGACTCTAAACAGAAGGTCTGTATTTATCCAGACTAGACAGATAAAAACGTTTTGTCAACTTCAAAATATTCTGGAAAGATTTCTCCAACAGTTTTCACATGAGACTCAATAATAACAAAGGTTCTGATTTATTAAGGTCATATGCACTCTGGTCCTCTAGGAAATTTTCATATTTGCTCCAATCATGTCTTTGATAAGTGGTTTAATGTAAGCATCTATTTGAAAGTACAAGCATATACGTTGATCTCTACCTTCATCAAAGTGCTGATTATTGATATTCATAAAATCTAATATCAAATCTTCATAATCAATTGAAAATGAAACAATTTAAAGGAAATAGTAATCAAATTTGTGAGTCATTAAATAAGATGTTGTCATTTATAAATTAGAAAAGTGAAGAGCCAAAATAGGCAAACTCTTTCTCTCTAAGCATTTTTGTTCGGTCAAATCTCAATGAGAGTTAGCTTTTGACCCAACCAAAAAAAATAAAAATAAATAAATAAATAAATGAGAGTGAGCTCTCCCCCAGCAATGGTAGGCCTTCCTGAACCATTGCTAAATGGGTCATCCATGTCCATATCCTCGCCCTCATTACTAATAGTTTTTTTTTTTCCATTTTTCTTATTTTCTTCATTTCCCTAACCTTCACTGATTAAGTTATCAACTTTCTCAGCAGTATATATTCCCAATGTCCTCCTGAGTTTTCTCCTTGTTTAGTTCTTCTCCTGCCACATCCAAAATGTCTGACACTATGGGTGGATTTAATGAGGGGCTAAGGGTGCCCTGCCCCAGCCAACTCTCGGAAATTATGCTTAAACACAATTATTAAAAAAAAAAAAAAACATATTCATCCATAGGTCTTGACCCCACCAAAATATTTTTACCAAGCAAGAACAAATTAACATGAAATCTTTAATTAAATTTGTAATTGATTGAACAGAAGCAGTTGCAGATGCTTTTAGTCCTTGCCTTATCTTCATTTGTATCTCACCCTCTAGTCAAGTCAAAAGATGTTGGCTTGGTCCGCTCACGATGATAAATTCTTACTTGAGCTATAAAAAAACTAGAATCTGTGTACAAGCAAGTTGCAATCATTAAAATAAATAAGCAAAGGTTTTGTTCTTGTTTGATTATTAAAAATCATAATTTGATAAATCATTTAAAAGCTGATAAATGAGTTCAAACGAAATTGGAAATGTGTGGAAGATATGAAGAAAGGGCCTAGTTAGTGATTAGGAATGTGATCTTACATTTTAATTTCAAATTGTCATATTCTAAATGAATTTGGAAATGAGATAGAGATGAACAAAAGGTCTTTGCTATTTCTCTTTTATTTGTTCCATGCTGACCTTATGTATTAGTAATGTCACACAAAATGAATCCACTTTAACTTGATATGCTATGACATCACTAAAGTATTCTCTTCAAACTTTGAAATTTAAATAATCGATCGACATTTTATCACTGAACTATTCTCTTCATTACTCATTCAACCTTTTTTTACCCCTTTTTCAAGATTTTCGAAACTTCGAAGGAAGAAAATGAGTTAGAGGTGAAAGGCAATATACTTTTTAGGATTATCTTGTCCAATAATTCCAGGAAGACAACAAATTATTCGTCTAGAATGTCCTATAATTGTCAAAGGCAAAATTGTGAATAAAATCTGATTAGGAGAGTACTTGCTTTTATGGGTGATTGATTGATTCCAGACCAAAACCCTGAAACCTACCTATCAGATACTCAATTTTCAGAATTGAAAATCGAACCCCCCTGATCTTGGAGCTTGCCGCGAACTGGCCTACTACTTTTTCTTTTGTATTTCATGTTCTCAAAGAAACCTCACAATCCGTAAAAAGACGGCCCTTGGCTTGAGGCGAATATTGGCAATTTTGCGCACAAGAGAATCTAGCGCGCCTCGCATTCCAACTCATTCTAGCTCGACAGAGGATCGACACTAAGTTACGATGCAAACGAACGATGAGACAAAGGCCACATGATTAGTCACACCTAAGGTCTGAAAGCAAAGGCTTCCCTTTTCTACGGAAGTCAATTATGAGCTGGTGACACACCAAGTTAACAGCAACCCACATCAGACAAAAAGAGCCCAAACCACGCTAGTTGAGCCGCAACAAATCAACAGAAATGACGCGCTAATAAGAGATGAAAAAGCGATTACCTTCTGCGCGCTGAGATGCGAAGAGAGGTGCGAGTTCGGAGAGAGAAGACCCTAATGGCTTTATGTGATGGGCTTAAGGCCCGTCTGCCCATGTTGGGCCTGAAAGCCCGACCCACAAGATTAGGGCCCGTGGATGGAGGGATACGATGAAGGGGTACGTTTTTATTTTTGAGGGAACGTATATAAGGGAGGAAAGAAAGGGACGAAGACACCTTTTGGGATTTTCAACGTACGTTCGTCCCTCCTCTCTCCCTCCAAAAGAAAAACAAGCACTTAAGGCGACGCCATCTTCCCTTCAAGGCCAATCGACGTCATCGGATCGAATAGGATCGGTTTTCTCTTCCTCTTATCGACATTGGTGTTTAATCTGTGGCTAACAAGGTACGCTCGATTCCGTGGTGTGCTTTAGGATCGATGATACATGTTTTTCCCAGGCTTATCTTCCGCATTGGTTTTAGGGGTTCAATTTAATGTCGAATCCGGTTTTTGAGAATCTGACATTCCCCACAGACCCTAAACAAGCCTCGCCGAGAACTTTTATGAGGGAAATGAACAAAGAAAGTGAGCGAGGACTGTAGATGATAGCCTTGAATCGTTCTGCAAGAGAGAGGTCAGATGTAAACGATACAGAAAGTGAGAAATATGAGAGAGAGAGAACTATCAAATTCCACCAGGTTTAACCAGTCCAACCGCTCATACTGATCAGTTTAGATAAGGGGAACGTAGTAAGAAAAATCTGCAATAAATGTGACGACCGTGATTTTGAAAAAGTAGATGGAACTTCACATGTTATATTCTGCATGCTTTTAAGGATGTTAGATGTGATGCAATGGGTAATAATCAAATGTTTTTATTTTCTTCTATCAAAATGTAATAGACTATCCGACTCATCTGGAGGAGTGATGCAGAGACGGAATTACTCTGATGGGCTTTAATGTCTAAAAAGGAGTTACCTTAAAGCACATCCAAGTCGTGTCCGAGTCTCAAAGCAGCACAATTCTGAGACCACCTCCACGCCTCAATCTAGAACTATCAAAGCCAGATATCTCAGAGCGAAAGACGAGCGTCCCAATTGATTTATGGTGATTGGTGTTTCTGCTCCTGGGTCACAAGCACTCGGACTTTAAATAAAGCTTTACTTCGAACCTCTTGCCCCGAAGGAGACGCACAATCCTGTGGAGAGGATTGCGCGACAAGATTGCGCGTCTTTTCAAGCGGCAATTGTATTGCTTTTTTACCCTCACCTTCTTGACCAAAACCACCGAAACAAACCTTCCTTCCTCGAAATTGGTAAGACTAGCACACTGTAGACTTCGAAGATATTTTCATTGCTTCTCCGCAAGGAGAAAATATTGGTTCGCCAGTCACGCGCTGGTTCGCCGTCGAAGAGAGGGAGGGCAGACAGAGACGCGAGGGGAGAGAAAGAGCAAGGGACGGACGAGTCGGGGCCGGATCTCGAGCCGGAGGGGCGGCGCGGTGATGATGCAGCCTGCATTGAAACAAAGAGAGTTGTTCTTCAATGCAGGCTGCATCATCCTCCCCATCTTTAAAAGAATTCGTCCTCGAATTCTCGCCACCATCATCAGAAGAATCGCCCACATAAGGTGTTAAATGTCGAACGTTGAAGACGTCGTGAATCTTCATATGAGAAGGAAGATTTAATCGATACGCATTAGGATTAATGCGCTCAAGAACTTCAAGAGGTCCAAGCTTTCAATCACTAAGCTTGTTATAAGTTCCGACGGGATGCCGTTCCGGTGGCAAATAAGCCCAAACAAAATCTCTAGGTTCAAAGATAACTTCTCGCCGCCGCTTGTCGATGTCCGTTTTATAGGATTCAGTTTTGCTCTCTAGTCTTTGGCGCACATCTTCATGAATTGTCTTCATTTGAGAAACAATATCGCCGACTTTGCTGCTCGACTTCTCAGCAAAAGGAATTGGTGCAAAATCAAGAGCAGTGTGTGGTTGTCGACCATATACGATCATAAATGGACTATATCCAGTGCTACGGTTCTCAACACAATTATATGCAAATTCTCCAAGTGACAACCGTGTCTCCCAAGAACGGGGATTATTATCGATCAAAGTCCTTAATAGATTTCCCAATGTTCGATTGACAACCTCAGTTTGTCCATCCGTTTGGGGATGAAACACAATACTATATTGCAGTTTAGTACCGACATCCTTCCACAGTTGTCGCCAAAAATGACTAAGAAATTTCGTATCTGAATCCGAAGTAATGGTCTTCGGAATGCCATGCAACTTATGGACTTCCTTGAAAAATAAGTCGGCAATACGCGAAGCATCCATAGTTTTTCGACATGGAATAAAATGTGCCATTTTTTTAAAATCGATCGACAACAACAAAGATCGAATCCATACCTTTGTTTGTGCGTGGTAGTCCAAGGACAAAGTCCATAGAGATATCCTCCCATGGGGCATGTGGAATCAGCAAGGGCAAATAAAGGCCAGCATTAGTAGCTTGTCCCTTTCCAATTTGGCAATGTCGACACCTCATCACATGTCGATGTACATCACGTTTCAAATGAGGCCAAAAATATTTGGCTGAGACGAGTTATATAGTTTTGTCACACCCAAAATGTCCTTCACGGTGAACTTCATCGATCACCTGTTGCCGAAGAGAACAGTCTGGCACACATAAACGATTTCCTTTGAAAAGAAAGCCATCACATACAGTAAAATCAGCAAGCTTCTTTTCATGTACATCGGGAATGATCTTGGAAAAGTAGGGATCTTCTTGATATAACTCCTGAAAAGAATCAAATCCAAGAACAGGAGAATGCATTGTAGAGAGCAAACTCTTCTTTCGACTAAGGGCATCAACAACTTGATTCTGAGCTCCAACCTTATGCTTAATAATGAAAGTGAACTCCTGGATGTATTCAGCCCATTTTGCACGCCTGGAGTTAAGCTTTTGTTGTCCGGAAATATACTTCAGAGCTTCATGATCAATATATAAAATAAACTCTCGATGAATAAGATATGGCCGCCAATACTCAAGTGTGCGAAATAATGCGTAGAATTCCAGATCATAGGTGCTGTAACGAAGTTTGGCACCATTCAATTTTTCACTAAAGAAGGCAATGGGTCGACCTCCTTGACTTAGAACTCCTCCTATGCCAGTACCTGATGCATCACAATGCACTTCAAAAACAAGATCAAAATTAGGCAATGCAAGTACCGGGGCTGTGCTCAATTTTTCTTTGAGCTGTTCAAAACTTTTTAGAGCTGCATTCGTCCATTCGAAAACTCCCTTCTTCATGCAAGAAGTGAGTAGGGCCGCAATGGTGCTAAAATACGCAATAAATCGTCGATAGAACGAAGTGAGGCCATGAAACTTCGCACTTCATGCACATTTGTTGGAGTTGGCCATTCTCGAATCACCTTGATCTTAGAATCATCCACCGAAATGCCATTCTTCGAAATATGAAACCCCAAGAAAAGGATTTGTGGTACCATAAAATAGCACTTGTCGAGAGCCGCATACAATTGTTTCTGCCTCAACACACATAATACTTCTTAAAGATGCTGCAGGTGTTCATCAGTAGACTTGCTATAAATCAAGATATCATCAAAATAAACAACAACAAACCTTCCCAAAAAAGGCTTCAACACCTGAGTCATAAACCTCATGAATGTTGATGGTGCATTCGACAATCTGAATGGCATGACTAGCCACTCATATAGCCCATCTTTCGTTTTGAATGCTGTCTTCCTGTCACGCTCCGATCCTCGGGCACGCACACATCCTTCTACACTTGGTCGATTTTGTAATGCGATATCCCAGGACTATGTATCGCCGACCCTTTCATTTATTAAGCACATGCGGAAGCAGTTAAAATCCCCAGACAATAAAACGATGGGATAGAAAAGCAGGGCCATATTTTTCATATTGAAACTTATAACCAAACTTTTATGCAAAACACAAACCAGAGCACTTCACAACTTTTTACTCTAACTCTATTCACATCAAAATGGAGGTCTCAAAAGAAGATAGAATCTCAGTCCATCTAGGCCGTACTCAAGTCTCCTCTCGGGATTATCTCCTTCTTCCAAAAATCCTTCTCAGACTCCTCCTCCTCAGCTCCTCATCGGGTTCCTGAAATGTTTTCCACAAACTGGGATGAGACTACGTCTCAACGAGTTCTACCTCACTAAGCCCGATTAGTAAACCATTATACTATAGGCTGCCTATACACGCACAGGGCAGAAGGCGTACCTTGGAATCAGATTCCACCTGCAAGTCAGTACAATTTATAATAGGCACCCAAGCAATCATATCACCGATCGAAGCATCGATCAAATCGACCTAGTCGATTAAATGCCAACAAGACCACTCACGGTCATTTCCATTCAGTCAATCAATTCACAACATCAAATCAAAGCAATGATCAATCGACCTCGTCGATTACATGTCAGACAGACCATTCTAGGTCAATTCGATTATTCTATCTCAATCATCAATTACAAACTACGATCCTCAGATCACATCTTAAGCAAAGGTGGAAGACACAGTCCACCACTCAACCACTTTCGATACTCAATGGCTTTACGGTCCCACTCGACCACTTTCGATAATCAATGGCTTTACAGTCCCACTCGACCACTTTCGATAATCGATGGCTTTATGATCCCACTCGACCACTTTCGATACTCAATGGCTTTACGGTCCCACTCGACCACTCATGGTCAATTCCATTTGATCAATCAATTCACACAGTAGATCAAGGCAATGAATCACATCAAATCACACTCAGATCGAATCATCGATCAATCGACCTAATCGATTTCAAGTTAGTTGGACCATTTCTAGGTCATCTCACTCCACACCATATAATTCCCAGCAGTACACTCAGTCACCGAGCTACAGTAATGCTCTCGGCGTCTATTTGCCAAGGTGATATACAATAAACACTTTATGTGCATGCTCTTACGCATTCCAATCACTTTCAACCACACGGGCACGATACTCAACACACATAAGTACGAACACACAGGCACGATCTACGCCACACATGCACAATCTACGCCACACAGGCACGATACTCGACACACAGAAATACGGCCACGCAGGCACAATCTACGCCACACAGGCATGATCAATTATCGCCACGTAGGCATGATCAACTATCGCCACACAGGCATGTGATCAACTATCGCCACACAAGCATGATCAATTATCGCCACACAGGCACGATCAATATTCAACAATTTATGTGCATTCTTTTAAGCATCCTACATGCCAAAGCGACGCAATAATCGCTGAACCACATCACACAGCATTTCTTCTTATCTTTTATCATCATTGATAAAATATCATGCGTAGGTACACAATTGGCCTTAGCCAAAATACAATAATCTTGTTTCCACAATTCCCACCATTATTTGCGTCCACCAAAACACTTTTGGTGCTGTCAACCGACACCCGATTATTTTCCAATTAATTATCCAAATTAATTAATCCAGGAAAATAATCGTATAATCCCAATTAATTCAATTCCATGCAACGTAGAGCTCAATTAAATAAACGGACTACGCCACGATAGTCAGCACGAGATTTCGATCGTCGGCCATCTCAATCTTAATTTTCGAAAAATAAATAATTAATTAATAAATATTAAAAATTCAATTTAGCACAAAATAAAGCCCAATTAAATAAACGAACTTCACCACGGTCATCAGCATAATTTTCTGGTCCCGAGCCATCTCAGTTGAATTTTCGGAAAATAAATAATTATTTAATTTAATTCCGAAAATTATTATTTAAATACTAAAAATCCACTTAGGCCCGAAAAGCCTAGTTGAAGCCCACTAAGGGTCGGGAAAAATCCCGAGGCACTTTCAATAAATAGTAGACCACATCTACTTGCTAATTACACAATCAATTTATCTAAATCGCATCACAATTGACTAATAATTGCTAATTTATTCTAATCTAACAACCTAAACATAATTAATTAAAAATAAACCAACCTTAAGCATAATTAGCCAACTAATCCTGGATTAGTGAGATTACTCACCAAATCGCGCGCAAATCGGATTAATCCGAGGGGGGCGACGCGAGGAACAAAACTTCCCAAAGCATGGTTCGGGTTCAGGGCCCGGAAACAGCTCAAAAGCGGGCGTAAAGCCGCTGGAAACCCATTTCATGGGTTGCTGGTCGGGGCTGGCTGGGGCTGCTTTGGCGGCTACAGCGGCGAGGGAAGGCCGGCAGAGGGTGAGGGGGACGCCGGGGGGTCAGGACGGCGGCGAGCAGCGGCTGGAGGCGACTGGACGACGGCGGAATGAGGGCTGGCAGAGGCGAACAGGGCTGGGTCGCATGAGGAACGGGGCTAGCGGCACACGGGGATGAGCGGCGGGCGCGCGGGCGGTTTGGCTCCGGTGCGGCGGCGGGACGGGCGACGGCGAGCTGCTTCAACCTCCAGACAACGATGGCCGCTGCTTCTGTCTTCTTCGGTTTCTGGTTCGCACGAACCAGAGAGAAAAGAGAGAGAAGAGTCGGTCACGTGGGGTTGGGGGGAGAAGAAGGAGGAGAGAGAAGAAGAGATAAGTGAGAAAGAAGAGGTTTGAAAAGTCAAAGTGAAAAAGAAAGAGAGAGAAGCCAAATTGAATTTGGCAAGGGGATTCGGTCAGTGGGGGCTGGCTACGCACGAAGGAGAGGGGAGAGGAGAGAGAGAAAAGAGAGAAAAGGAAGACAGAGGGAGAGAAAAGAAATATACTAAAATAATACCATAGTCTTATTTTCTTTTCTTTTCTTTTCTTTTCTCTTCCCCTTTCCCTTTTTATTTTCTTTTAATCTTCAATTTTCCTCCAATAATTTCTTTATTGAAATTTCGGACTCGGCAATAAATTGATAGATGATAAGACGGTCCTAAAAATGAATTGTGACACGCCCGAATATTCGATTCCCAAAACCAAATTAAATTTCATGGTTAGAATCAATCAAACGCGATTTTAGTCCAATCCAACCAATTGAGTAGCTTTTAGGGATTTTACTGCAGATACATTCCTTAACAGCTTTACCCAATAGGTTAGTTAACTCGTAAGTGATCAGCTCAAAGAAAAATGACCGTAAACACGTTGACGAAATGCCCATTTCACTTTATCAAAACGGGGTCGAATTTCAGGATGTCACACTTCCATTCATCTCCGGGTTTGATTCTAATTTGATGATGATATCCACTCTTCAAATCCAGCTTCGAAAATATATTTGCACCAGAAAGTTGATCTAAGAGATCATCAAGGCGAGTAATAGGAAATCGATACTTGATGGTGATCTTGTTGATCGCTCTACTGTCGACACACATCCTCCAAGTACCATTTTTCTTAGGCACTAAAAGAGCTGGAACGGCACACAGACTAAGGCTCTCCCTTCTAAAACCCTTATTCAATAGCTCCATAACTTGTCGATGCAATTCCTCATGTTCGGTCGAACTCATCCGGTAATGAGCGAGATTCGGCAAAGTGGCTCCGGGCAACAAGTCAATTTGATGCTGAATATCTCTCATAGGAGGGAGACCATTGGGTAAGTCCATTGGGAAGACATCCTTGAACTCTTCCAAAAGAGGTTGAACTCAATGAGCTACGATAGAGCCAACTTCATTCTTCTCACCTGTTTTATTGAGCAAAATATACAAGATACGAACTCCTTTCAAAGCATCCTGAGAAGGAATTCTCAACTACAGGAGTTTTCAAAGGTTCCCTACTAGGTGCCAAAGTAATTTTCTTGCCTCCAAATTCAAAAGAATATGTATTTCGATAACCGTCATGCGTAGTCCTCCTATCAAATTGCCGTGGTCGACCAAGAATAATGTGACTAGCATCCATCGTCAGAACATCACACCATACCTTGTCATTATAAATAGAACCAATGGACAAATTAACAAGGCATCATTTCGAAACAGTTACCTCCGCGCCTTTCTTCAACCACGACATTTTATAAGGCGTAGGGTGCATTTTTAATTCCAACTTCAACTTGTTTGCCGCTTCTTCAGAAATTATATTCTCACAACAACCAGAGTCAATAATTAATTGACACACCTTTCCCATGATTGTGCAAGCAAAATGGAAAATATTGGTACGCAACCACCTATCTCCAGTGTCATCTCGAGGAGTAAGAAAAATTTTCCTCACCATAAGAAGTTCACCAGTGTCAGCATGCACTATTTGTTCATCATCCGCGGCTTCTTCATCATTGTTCAACTCCTCTTCAAGTGGATCCTCAGCATTCTCATCAGAATTATTATCCACCAAGAAGGCTTTACCGGTTGGTCGATTCTTATTGATTCGACAATTGCTAGCACGATGACCAAACTCCCCACAAGAATAGCAATGTATTTCGGATGTAGCAGGTTGCTTTGAAACATGGGGCTGAGTAGAAAAGTTACTAGCAGATTGCGTTGTAGCCTTAGCAACTTTAGCAGTGCTAGTGGTGCTCTTAGTGGCTCGACTCGCCATGGTAGTTGATTGCTGTCTCCGAGAATGAGAGCGCTCCATTTTGAGTGCTCGTTGGTGTGCATCTCCTAAGTCCCAAATGTCGAGGACTTCTAAGGCGTCTTGAATGTAAAATTGAAGACCGTTCTAATCCATAAGTCTTTGTTCATTTGGCTTTGGAATCAGGTCGATCCGAGCTGTATCGACAAAGATACGACTGTTCTCCTGAGCTCGCGCAGTGCTGGAATTCCTATTTGTCTTGTTTTCCGTGTGCAAGTCACTCTCCCGATCCTACTATTTGAGAAAGCCTACCCTAGGCTTGCATCATTTGGTATCAGAGCTTTGGAGGAGAGGACAATGCCTCCAAGACAAGCTAGGCGTCATGGCGGCAGAACCGTTCCCCTCAATGAATTGCACACACTCGCTGAGAATATGCAACAACAAATTGATGAATTGACGCAAGAAGTTCAGCGTTTGAGGGCTTAAGCAAATAATTCTCCACCCCGTTCCATCCTTGAATTGCAGTGCTTTGGAGGAGAGGACAATGCCTCCAAGACAAGCTAGGCGTCATGGCGGCAGAACCGTTCCCCTCAATGAATTGCACACACTCGCTGAGAATATGCAACAACAAATTGATGAATTGACGCAAGAAGTTCAGCGTTTGAGGGCTTAAGCAAATAATTCTCCACCCCGTTCCATCCTTGAAGAGTTGCAGTCATCGATCTAGAAGAATCGGTGCCCCCTCAACTTCCTTGGAGGCCTAGAAGAGCAACCAACGGAGTCTCTATCTTTTCCTATTCTATTCGTTATTTCCAGCCCAATTTCGACCATCCTACAGTGCTTATTTCAGAAAACCCAAAACAGAGAAATTGTAGATCCAGAAGTCTTTGTTCATTTGGCTTTGGAATCCAGTCGATTCGATCTGTATCGACAAAGATACGACTGTTCTCCTGAGCTCGCGCAATGCTGGAATTCGACCGTTCAAGTATTTGTTCACAAGCACCTCCTCCGGATCTTGGATATTGTTACGAATTACCAACTCATTGAATTCATTGGTGTATTGGTCCACCGTACGCGTACCTTGTTTTAGATTTTGGTACTGTTGGTAGAGCTCTCTCTTATATCCTTTGGGAAGAAAATATTTTTGAATCTTGCCCTCCATCTTTCTCCACAAAGTGATTGGTGCTTTGCCAACGGCTTGGCGAGTTTGTTTTTCACGTCTCCACCAAGCAATTGCCTTGCCTCAGAATCGCATAGCAATGATCCCAATGCAATGATTCTCCGGAACATTTCGATGCTCAAACACCTCATTCACAAGTGTTAGCCAATCAACAATTTCATCAGGAGACTCATTACCTGTAAATTCTGGAACATCTTTCTTGACTTCCTTTTCCTAATCTAGCTCACGAATATGTTGTAAATGATGTCGAACATGCCTCCGATCGTGAATAGATTGAACACTCTCCGAAGAGGAAGAGTCACCATGGGAATCTTCAGTCCTGGAACAGAGAAATAAAGACAAAGCGTTGAAACTAGGAGAAATAAAAACAGAGCATTGAAAATAGGAGAAATAGTAAAGAGCTTGGAAACTATAAGCTAGTAAAAGTCATGCGAGCTCCCAAGGTGTCTTTCACGGCTTCCAGAATGGACTCGAGATGTCGATACGGCTTCACGGTTTCGTTGAGCTTGAATGCGGGCCGATTATCTCGATCCGAAGTAATGGTCTTCGGAATGCCATGCAACTTATAGACTTCCTTGAAAAATAAGTCGGCAATACGCGAAGCATCCATAGTTTTTCGACATGGAATAAAATGTGCCATTTTTGAAAATCGATCAACAACAACAAAGAGTTCGTCCTGTTTTCCGTGTGCAAGTCACTCTCTCGATCCTACTGTTTGAGAAAGCCTACCCTAGGCTTGCATCAGGTGGTTCGCCGGTCGGAAAGAGGGAGGCCAGAGAGAGAGAGACGGAGGTCGGGGTCCTCTCGCCGGTCCCGTGCGGTGGTTCGTCGGTTGCTCGTGGTCCTCTTGGCGATCTCGCATGGTGGTCCATCGGTTGCTCGCGGTGGTTCGCCGGTCAGAAAGAGGGAGGGCAAAGAGAGAGGGAGGCCACAGTCCTCTCGCCGATCCCGTGCGGTGGTTCGTCGATTGCTCGCGGTCCTCTTGCCGATCCCGCGCGGTGGTTCGTCGCTTGCGCACAGTGGGTCACAGGTTGGAAAGAGGGAGGGCGGAGAGAGAGGGAGGTCGCGATCTTGTTCGTCGGAGAGAGAGAGGGAGGGTAGAGAGAGAGAGAGAGAGAGGCGCAAAGAGAGAGATCTCGCAGAGAAAAGCCTATAATGTCAATTCATGCATTTCCCGGTGATATATAAAGCGCCCGTATAGTCCTAGCTCCGTTACCTTCTAATGTCAATAAGTTTATTTTAGAACATTATTGGATTGTCCTACATTGATAGGAACATTAATGGATTGCCACTACTTGTATCGGCAAGCTTATTGGCTGGGATATTCCCTGTATATCCCGTAAAAATAATAGACAACGCACACAAATGATCAACTATTTTAAATAAATTATTTTTTATTAAAAAATAATAAAATAAAATGAGAGAAGAAAATTTTCAAATTTGGCGTACGAACGCACATAATAAAGTCACAAGTGGGCTGAAAAACAAATATTATTCACTAATTCAGATCTTTGACAAAACAACAGGAACATGGGCATGCTTCCAAATATCATTCTTAAGTAAAAGATGGGCTACTTATAATCGTAACAACCAAATAATTGAAGGTGTCTCTTTCCTTCTTCTTTTTTCTAATGTAAAGTATTCCAGCCATGCTAGCCTTTTCTGGTGGCTCAAGAAAAAAGTGACTCTTTTATCATCTGTTTATGAACCGACGACCAAAACTCGACTCTCCATATAGATATGATACAGTATTAAATACATCTACATCCATATAAATGTAGACATATATGTACACTTTGATCCTTAATTAAATCAAAACCAAAATTATCAAGTCATTTAAGTTTAATAGTTTTTTGTTCACAGTTAACTTATGGTAAAAGCAAACACATGGATGGTGCTGAAAAATTGAAGAACGTACATATGGTCAACCATTTTAGGTATATCCCTTTTTTTATTAAAAAAATTATAAAGCAAAAAGAGAGGAGAAAATTTACAAATCTAACATGTGAATGCACATTATCGATGCAACTCATGTCAGAGACAGCTGGAATGACCAAATGTTTTTTATTAAAAATAATGCATTCTCCCCAATATCATTCTTAAACAAAAGATGATTACTTGTCTTTTGCTAAAGGCACATGCTCCCGATACCATTCTTAAATAAAAGATGGGCTGGCTGCTTAAAATCATTGCAAGCGGGGTCACCAGCCAGCGAGAAGTTAATACACGAGTTAATAAATATTGAAGTCATGGCCACTTGGCAGGTGATAAACATCGCTAAATATATATATATATATATATATATATATCTCGCATTTGTACAAAATAAAACAAGAGAGAAAATAAATCTTAATTATTTATGCCAAAAAAATTATCTAAAGCCTATTTGTGCAAAAAAAATATATATATGTTGCCATTGTACGAAATAAAAGCCCTTGGAAGAGAATATATATTACATACACGGTCAATGTACGTTTTTTTTTTCTTTAACTAGTCCAGTCCGGTCAATCCACTGGACCGATTGGCCACCGATTCCAAAAGTGAGAACTGGGAACCAGACCACGCTCTTTGGAAACCACCCAAAACTAGCCGATCTGATTCAGTCTGGTTCGGGTGGTTCCTGATTTAGGCGGTTTTCGTTGCACACCCTTAATGCCAAGCATGTCATAGAGAAATGAATTTAACATCTCCAACGAGGATTGAGAAACTCTCCAATGTCAAAAAAATTTCTCGAAGCACTAGTGCTGTCTGAAATTATTTTACTAAAATTGCAAACATCCCAACGTGTGCATAAATGATCAGCTGACGATTCGATAGGATGCCCAATTATCAGCTGGAAGATGGTAATAACGATTCAACAAATTAGGGACCAGATGGGTAGTGAGAGTCTACTGCAGTCCTAACTGTATGACAACAGCAATTACAACCTCCACGAACTGCTTCAATGTGAATAGCTGCTTCAAAAACTAATCAACCCTAACTACAACGGGCAATTAAATAGCTCATATAAAGAAGAGACTGAGGCAAAGTATTTGTGAGGGATGGCATTAAATTTCCTCAGAATTTTTTGGAAAAGCACGGAAGAACCTTCCATGGAAATATACGTTCAAGAATTACGCAAATTAGTGGACATTCATTGATTAGCACCGAGTTGAATAGCCCTAGATCATGCTGCAAAGTGCCACCAAACTACTCCATGTTAAAGACAGTTGTATCATCCAATCAGCATGGAATCTAGAGAGTTCGATATACTGCTAACACACAACGACAGCTCTAACTAAGAAGAAATAATCTCCGGCTACGCTTCAATTTCAATGCCATAATAGACATCTAGGTAGAACTAGAGCAATGAGGACTCTGTCATCCCTCTCAATCAGCTGAGTCAGAAAACTGATGGACATTTCTAGCTGAGACGTTATAAGTCAATCTACTGTCAAATTTTCTTATCAATAATAAGTTTAATATGCAATTCAGTTTTAATGCCGACTATGGCATTTTGACAAAGCAGAAAAAGATTCGACAATTTATTGGTATAGACCCCTGAAAAGTAAAAAAGAAAAAAGAATACACTAAATTTCCTTTCCTTGGGAATTGGAAGAGAAGACCTTGTGATGCTGCTGATATGAGAGTAAGAAAAAAGAACTTTGTGCTAGCTTATACTATTGAGTAAATAGAGTGGACTTGGAAATGAGCAATATTGACGGCTCGCTGTTTATAGAAACTTTGGCATTGATCAAATATTCGAGGCACAAGTCATCATACCACAGAGGAAGGGACAGTTTAGTTCACATGAGAAGTCCCGGGTAGCAGCATTAGCAACAATCCTCATCATTCCGTTTAGTTATGTTCTTTCATCTTCTGAGATTTTCAGCGCATTTTGTTGTCAACTCAATTCAGGCAAATGGCAGATTGCATTATTAACTAGGAAATAAGGAAAATGATGCGAATACCACCTTCTTTATCTTCCAATTTATTTCCTTCTTCCATGGTCATCACCAATGTAAGTCTATAGAGATAATTAAAGACCTATAGTAAACAGTGCTGTTTGGCCAGAAAGTGAGAAAGGACTGTAAAATTATTGAGCAAAGACTTTTAAACACGACCAGAAAGTCGTAAAAACTGGTGACAAAATGATGGCACAGAATGCTTCTTCTTCTTCCTCTTTCAGTTTCTATCATTGCTTGGTGAGATTTTGTTGCCTTCTCCTTGTTGTGTCCTTGGAGGCAAGTCATGCAGAAGTTCTGGACGACCTGGAGGTGTGTGCGCACTCTTATAGTTTTAAACCGCATCATCACATACGAACCTTGTAATTCGGTCTCATACTCATTGGCTTTTCCAATTAGCTGTTGTCACATGAGATTTTGAAAATAATTAATAATTGTGCTAGCTACATATGTACTTTGTCATAGATTCAGGAAAAGATTGCATGATAAATTCAGTTACTTCATCAAAAGTTCTGAACACTAGCATATTCAATCTCGTGAGACTTGTTAAAGATGGTCAGAACATAAGGGCAATGGATGTATTACACGAGATGGCCGGGACTAAACTGTGTTACACTCTCCAATCGTCTCAGAAAGAGATGTGAGCGCGGCTGCATTGATCCTTAGTTAGTTCTGTCTTTTTTTTCAGATGTATTTGTTATGAGGAGTCTAAAATTAGCTGAAAGTTGAGAGCATAGACTTAAGAGTCCAACACTCTCCAAGTCGTGCCGGCTGGGAGCAGCGGACAGCAGTGGTCGTGATTGGAGAATCACGGCAAGGTGGAGGAGGTCGGGGAGGTGGGAGGAGGGGCTGACTCGGTGGGCGAGTGGAAGGGAGTGGAATCGGGAGTGAAGGCGGGGAAGTGGTGAGGAGGTTCTTGCTTGCGCATTTTGGTGGTATTGAAATATCGTTGGTGGTGGCCGTGGTGCTTTGATGGTGGCTGCAGCATGGCTCGTGGCGGAGCACGGGCGCAATGGGTGATTTGGTGGTGGCCGGTGGCAGTGGGCAGTTGGTGCGGTAGTTGAGCTAATGGCATCCTCACAGTGGTGGTGTGTAGGGGTATGCAACAGGAACCACTTGAACTGAAAAGTGGACCAGCCAGTTTTAGGTAATTCCCACTATTGGCGGTCCAGTTCTCGCGATCAGGTTCCCAATTCCAAGGTGGGAACTGGACCGACCAAACCGAATTTAATATATATAAAGTTTATATACATATAATATATATTTATTACATATATTATATTTAAAACTTACTACAACCGGAATTGTAATCATTATGGCCAACACCAAAACTCTTCTTGTTCCTCTTTATTTAAAGAGAAAGCCTACTTGTTAATTTTTTCTTCCACCCGATGTGAGACTAAGACTCCAAAAGACCCTCATTCCTCAGGTACACTCCGTCTCTCTCTCTCTTGCTCCCCTCACTTGCAAAACACAAGGTATTCATAACCTCCAAGAGTCCCACATCAACCAAATACTCAAAGAGCATAAGAGAGATTGTCTATAAAATCCAAGCCAAACACGATCTTTAGCCATATTGTTCATAGTCTTTATAATTAAGATTGAGTGTAAAATACATGAAATGTGATTGATGTTCACATGAGTTTAAATTTTTTGCATGTGGGAACATGTGCAATGAGTTTTTTGGACCGCTCAAGAACCGAATTGGATTGATTGGTGAAGCACGGTCACTCTCTAGTGAAAAAAAAAAAAAAAAAGTGCTCGGTTTTGTTTGACCGAATCGGACTGGGCCGAAACTAATTGTGATATCCCGATTGTCCAATTCTATTTTCAATAAATTGAGACGGGCATTTCGTTAGCACGCATATAGTTCTTTTCCCTGAACTGATCACTCATGGGATAACTAGTCTATCATGTGAAGCCATTAAGAAATTCTAATGCATCGGACTCGAGAATTTGACCAAGAAACGACCTTTCGACCGAGTTAATCTGCAAGGGTTATTACGGCACGGTTAAAAATCGATTAGAAACCAGAGATAGGTCGACTCGACAGAGGCATGTGATCGAGTGTAGGTGATTCCACCAGGTCGCACAATTTTGTCGATCGACACTGGACCAACTTTTCTGTCGATTGGGTACCCTGTGTCCGTATTTGAAACCTTGAGATTACCTCGACAACCGAAAGTCGCAAATGTGTCAAAGATGTACATTGTGGCTTGAATTGATCGACCACAAGTCAAATGCATGAAAATTTCTAAAAGCTACCCGGTAGATCAGGACGCCTTAGTATCATGCCAAAGTGAAATTGACCGTGAAATTAAGATCGAATTCTGAAATTAGAAGTTAGGGTGTGTCACAAATCTTATTAGGAACATTGGATTAATTTATGGACTTTAATTGGACTCAATTGGAAGAGAATTGATTGGAATTGAAAGAATTAATGTACAAGATTTTATGCCCCGGCGGAAAATGAAATTGAACCTATTGGAATAAGGTTGTGGGAGGTTGGAGTTAGTGGATTGTGACATCACAAGTGATGTCATGGGGTGGGGCAAGAGTGGCTAGGATGTTGACAAGTGGAGGGTGAGGATTTGCTCTTGGAAATGGGGGGCTATCACCATCATCTTCTTCCTTGAATTAAGGGAGCTTGTTGGATTTTGAAAAGGGGAGAGAGAGAGAAGCTCGACGCCCAGCCCGCACGCACGCCCCCTCCGCCCGCTCGACACCGTCGCACGTCGCCGAAGCCGACGCCATTGCCGTCCATCCGTGCGCGAAGCCTCGCGTGTGCGCTCGTCATTCCACCGTCGCGCCATCTTCCCTTCATCCGCGCGTCCCAGCCGTCGTCCTTCGTCATCCTGAGCTGTCCGCCGTCTCCAAGACCACCGAAAAGCCGTTGAAGCCACCGCCAGCAACCGTTCGAGCATCCGCCGTCCTCCTTCGTCGATTTCATGCCCGAACCGCCGCTGATCGGCCCTCCTCCGAGCTTGGACAGCAGCTGGTTTTAGTGGGTATGGCAGCCCAGTTTTGGCCCGTTTTGGCCGGCTTCCCAACCTCGGATGCTTGGCCCGCTTCGAGGAAAGGTGTTCCTCGGCGTCGCCGTCATTTTGGTCCGATCGGTTCGCTAATCCAGTGAGTTTAGCTCACTAAATTTTGATTAGAGAGTTAATTATGCTTTAGGTGTGTTTAGTTTATGTTAAGTGTTATTAGGTGGTTAATTTAATTTATTTAAGTGTAGATTATATTAATGTGCTTGATTAACTTAAAGTGGGTTTAATTTAAGGCTAAATGAATGTTTATATTAATATAAGCTTTGATGTGACTTAAATGAATTTGTTTTTGATTTATTTAAGTATTCCGAAATTATTAAATAATTTAATAATATATATTTATTCGAAATTATTAAAATATTATTATTTAAATAAATTTCTGAATAAAATTAATTATTTAATAAATTCCAAAAATTTATCGCAGGACCTTATTTGCTCAGAATTTCGTGCTGATCGCTGCTGTGTAGTCAGATTTTGAAATTAATGATTGGATATTATAAATTGGGTATGGATCGTGAAAGATATGGATATTATTATTTAATTAATTTTTGGAATAAATTTAATTATTTAATAAATTCTAAAAATTATTTTGGAACCTTATTTTCTCAGAATTTCATGTTGATCGCTGCTGTGCATTTAGAATTTGAATTTGATGAATGGATGTGGCAAATTGAGTGTTGATTGTGGTAAATAGGAATTTTATTCATAAAAACCCAAGTGTCGGGTTTTGATACAAAAATTGGATTTTAATGATTATATTAAATAGTGGGGTTTGAAAAAGCGAGATATTGACTTTTTGATTCGAAATTAGCGTGTCCCCACACACGTGAGTAATTTCTGGAATATTTTTAATAAGAAGAAAAATGGTCGGGATCACTGTTTTAAGTGGAAGCATCGAGTGAAATATAAAGTGTCCTGGGGCATTGTCCTGGGGCCGAGTATGCTTTGGCTGTGTGATAACTAAGAGGAATCGTCCTGGGCTGTTGAGCCGGACTTGCCCCTATATGGGATGCCCACGCAGTGGATGCCGATCGCAGTAGAGGCTGGCCCGACTGGATTGATGCTCCTTTGGGAATGCCGTCAACGTAGTCACGAAGCCGTGCTCCAAGGGGGGAGACGATGCTCCTTCGAGAATGCCGTCGACGTAGTGACGAAGCCGCGCTCCAAGGGGGGAGGCGATGCCTGGCATTAATGTCAGTAGATAGCCGAACTGCGAGTAGGCTGTGCCCCTGTGTGGCAATGAATAATAATTGGAATGCGTGCTAAGTGCGACTGCGATTTATATGAAAGTGATGGCGTTCCAATTGTTTGAATTATTATTACTACCTGAGATTGTGTGATACAAATTGTGCTAACCTGCAGGAAGGAATTAAGGAGAGGTAAGTTCTCTGTGTGACGTGACTAGGCCACCCTGGGGCGTATTTTCTTTCTAATAGGGGTTTAGGGGGTTGAACTTGTTGAGACATTATCTCATCCCGGTTTGGGGATTACAATTTCAGGTCCCTGGTGGACGGAGCGGCTAGATAGCTTTGGTTGGCCTTGAGGAGTTGCAGAGGTGAAGTCATAAGGATTGGAGAACATGTCCGACTTGTAGGTCGTAGGACAGTTCCTTTTTAAGAGCCGGTCTTTTGTAGACTTTTGGCTGTAAGCTTCTGTTTGTAATTCTGTTGAATTATAAAAGTGTTATATTGTGGTTTTGCTTCTTGCTTTTCTATCCCGTATTTCATTGTCAGGGGTTTTATAATACGTTCCGCTTGCACAATAATAAATGAATGGGTCGGCGACATATCCTGGGATGTCGCATATTTGCATGACCATGGTGGGATGTTGGCACGCTCGAGGCTCGGGGCGTGACACTAATAGTTTGGTCTGGTTCTTGGTCTTATGACTTAACGGTCGAGTCCACGGTTCTCAATTTTGGGAACCAGTTCTTCCAGTCCGGTTCTCGGTTCCACTTTGGAACCAGATCGAACTAGGAACTGATCACCTCGAGAGGTGTGCATTTGAGGTGGCGAGGAGGTGGCGAAAAGGTGGGCAGACGGTGGTGGTGTGTTTGTGGTAGCAGCTTAAGTTAGTTCACGGCAATCATTAAATCTTCAAACATTAAAAATGAAATTCCGCATTAAAGTTAAATCAATAGTTAAAGAAAGAAAAATAATGAAATGTAACTTCAAGGAACGAGAGTTCACTCATTAATTCTTATTAATTAAACCAAACAAGACCCAATAATCTCCGCACCCTATTTTCACTAATCTCTATGTATCTAGAAATGCTAAATGTAGTAGAAACTATACACACGTTATTGACTTTTTAAGAAAGTGACCAATAGAAAACACGTCTAAATTTTTATTGCATCTGACGTGGATAGGAACAAAAAGGTATTGATTAGTACCTTCATTCAAGGCCCATTCTATTCCATCCTCGAGGACGGACGGTTGGATTCATAACTTCACCCTATTGCATTGCACTTCTTCGATCTGCCCTCATAGAATCTCTAGTACAAGGATGTACCCAAAAAAATTAGAAGATGCATGTGTGAAAGCTAGTACGAGCACCTAGAGGGGGTGAATAGGTGCGAAAACAAATTTTGCACAATAAAGAGAATAATTTTACTTTTAAACCAACTCTATTTAGCAATAGATTATGAAAAGGAAATTAGACTTTAATAATCAAACAGAATTACGATCAAAGTAAAAGAGCTTAGGGAAGAGAATAATAACACAAGGTTTATAGTAGTTCGGCTTAATCCAAGCCTACGTCCACTCTTCCGCACTAACAGCCCGCCGACTGGATTTTACTAAGAATCAAAAGAGTTGTTACAGTATACCTCTTCCTTAATTCTGTAGTGTAGAGACTCTGCAACATTTCCTCAAGGTCTCACAGAAATATAAACTCTCTTTTGAGTACAAGTTTTCGCTCAACAATTAAATTGACAAAGAACAAGGAGCTTCAAACTTTGGAATTCTTCTATCGCGCACACACTTGAATAACTAGAACGTCTTCCTTATATACTCCTTCATGCTATCATACCCGTTGGCACTTACCAAAGGAGTTCTTCCAATCTACCCGTTGGACAGAATCAATTAAGAAGATTTCGAGTTATTTAAGGAATATGACGATAGCCCACCAATTCTACTCACCCATACAATCAGGATCTAGGTTTCCATAAGTAGAACCTTCCAAGTATGATTTCACCAATCAACGGATCTAAATTAACCGAATTGAAATCAAACCGAATAACAGATTCCAATATACTATCTCTAGCCGAGAGATCTTCTTCAGTTGATAGAATCAAATCCTTAACAAAATACTCAGTTCTGGATAAGACTTTTTCGACGGTCTAAAAACTGTCAATGAGGATAGATTTTGAATCTTAAGTCTGGCAATTCGATAATCTTCAAACTTTGATTAAAGAGTCTGCAAGTCTTCAGACTAGACTGATGAAAACGTTTTGTCAGTTTCAAAACACGCAAGGAAGTTTTCTCCAACAATCTCCCCATTTTTTATTGTGACAAAACTTTCCTGCAGATTTGGATATTTTTGACCTGCAAAACAGTACTCAAGCAAACATGGATATCTCATAAAGATAATTGATTTAGTAAAAGCAGCATTAAATCTGCATCCACAAGAAATAAGTTAGTCCTGTATATAAACTTCTATTTTTTCCATGAAATACCATGAAATACCAGTAGTGCTTAAAATAAACAAACGATCAAACAATCCAAATCAAGTCACAACCAAACAACCAAACAAAAGTAAAAAGTCATTCAAAAAGTAAAGTCAAATGAGTCAAATCTCAAATCTGCACCATCTCTCCCCCTTTTTGTCAGCATTAAAAGGGTAGAGATAAAAATTAATGGAATCATGGTTGCCTAGGAACACGAATGAGTTGGAAATCTCCCATTGACTGGACAATCCCTTCCAGCTTCTTCAAATCCTCCTTCAGTTGAGCCACATCTTCACCCTTGGCATTTGTTTGAACTTGAAGAGCAAGGGCATGAATTTGATCATGCAAGGAAACTGAAGAGGCTTGACCTGCATTCTGCAAGTTCTGAACTTCGCATCCCAGGACATAAATCTGGGCTCGCATCTCCATAAGAACATCAAGAACTCTGCAAAAGTCTGCCGAATTTTCAGTCTGAGCACTGGCTTTTGCATGATCAGTAGGAGTATTTGCAGATGATGGCAAGCCAGCATGATCACTCAGATTTGGCAATGAAACCTCATGACCTTCCTTTGGGAATTGAGAATCATAGATGTCTTCTGGATCTGCAGGTGAGCGACTAACACCTTCATTAGTAACAACAATTGAAGATGTACCTTTTTTCTTAACAACTCCCCCTGTTTCAATGCCCTCAAGAGGTGAGAAGTACGCTTCATGCTCTGTTTCTGCCTGTTCACCTCTGCCTTCTTCTTCTTCTGCAATTCTTTCTTCCTCTGCTTCTTTTCGCATTAATTCTCTCTCTCCACTCCTTTCCTCTTCTTCATCTCTATCTTGATCCTCTCTCTCCTCAGTCTCTGGAACAGCACTTTGAAGATTTCTCAGTGCAAGAGCAAAAATGGTAATATCGTCCTCATCCTCTTCATCTTCCAAAACGAGTGCTCTTCTTTCCTTGGATGGAGCTGTCATGGGCTCCTTCCCTTTTTGCTTTGCCACTGAAGAACCTTGGTGTGACTTGACAGGGGTTTTCTCTTTCAATCGCTCCAAAGTTTTGTCTAGCTCTTTTAAACGCATTTTGGAAACCATTTTCAATCCCACTACCATTTGATCACATGATCGAACACATAAAATCCTAGGAGGCTGAATATTGAAACGTTTGAAAAGCTTTGTAACAAGCCTTGAGTAAGGAAGTTGCCCTCTGTCTTTCGCCATCGTTCTGTACATGTGAAACATGATTGTGTCAGGTAGAGAGAATTTCTTGCCAGCGTTGATGGTATACATCAACTTTGCTTCTGAGTTAGAGACGTCTGTTTTCGAGGTTGACTTGGGTCGGAGGCAATTGATCACAATCTTGTGAAGCAAAATGTTAGAGGCATTCATCCTCAAGTATGAAATTCTTCCTTCAGCCATTCCATCCCAAACAAGCTCTATTGTCGCACGACCAACAGACACACTAATCGATTGGAATGCCCCTCACTCTACTCCAATCACAGCCGCCAATGTGTCCATGTCAACAACATAGTCCTAGTCTCGAACACTAAACGAAAATCTATTCGCATCCAAGAAACTGAGATTAGAATAGAAGTAAGCAGTAAGTTCTGGATATGCCTCAATCGTCTCAGAACAAAATTGCTCAAGCTGAAGTTGAGTGAATTTCTCTCGAGGCTTCACATTCACAGAATCAAGAAAATCAAAATCTACACTTCTCGAATTGATCACCCCCTTTTTAGCAACTTAGAGTAAAGTTGCATGTGTTCATCCGAGTGAAACAAATTTGTCATTTTGCTTCGAATATTCGCCCCAACACCAATTCTAGGCTTGAAATGAGTGTACATTTTTTCATCATCATTCCCATCAGGTTGACTAAGACCTCCAACACGTGGATCACTAGAAATATTCGCAAATGCTTGATCTACCGACCCCGCAGGAGCAATCTCCAATCATTCCATTGTTCGCAAAAAGTGGGTTTCATTTCAATACTCTTTCTCTTTCAAAAATTCATCGATATATTTCAAGGGAGTCCCTTCCCTTTTCAAAGCAGAGTAAAGCTTATAGATAAAAGTGGGCTTTTGAGTTCTTACGGGTTATGCGCCTTCAATGATTTCTTCCTCTGCTCTACGATCACTGCCTTGAGGTCTAGCTTGAGGAGATTGACGCTGTTGAGAATGTTATGGGCTCTGCTCCTGTCTCAGAGATTCTTCTTCCTCGGTGAGGTCAAAATGTGTAGGACCCTCACGCATGTGTTGTGGTCCCTTGTTCGCGATCCTTGAAGACTTTCTTTGGGATGCCATTCTCACAGTTTTTGAGAAATTCCTAACTCGATTCGCAAAAAAAGGCGAGAACTTTGAAGATTAAACTAGAGAGTAAAAGTAAGAAAATGAAAGTCTGTGCTTTTAGGGTTTGTGAAGAAGACGATCAATATAAAAAGCAATCGAAAAGAGGCATACGGAACGACGTAAAAAGGAAAAAATAGAAAATGCCTTTTCAAAAAAAAATAACTGCCTTTTTGAAAAGATAGATAACCGTCTTTTAAAAAATAACTCCTTTTTTGAAAAGGAATGATTGCAATAATCACGAAAACTAGGGAGATGTCATACATTTTCGAGATCAATCAATTACAGATTAATAGATAATTGTACCTTTTCGAGATTTTATCCGAAATATAAATTAAAAAAAAACGAAAATAACTTACAGTCGTTGATCTTCATCTTCTGAGTCTAAATATCATTAGACTTTTATCCCTGAGTCTGAACTTCTTTAGACTTTAAGATATTGAGTCTGGAACGAATAAGCTCAAATTGACTTTTCTTCAAATGCTTTGTGAAGATGTCCGCTAGTTGATTCTTTGAGTCAAGGAATTGAATTGAGATTTCTCCATTTTGAACATGATCTCTAATGAAATGATGTCGAATCTCTATATGCTTTGCTCTTGAATGAAGAATTGGATTCTTAGTAAGATTGATTGCGCTGTTGTTGTCACATTTGATCTCAATGCATGAATCTTCAATTCCAAAGTCTCTTAGTTGTTGTTTTATCCACAGTATTTGTGAACAATAACTTCCAAGAGCCACAGTAAGATTGATTGCGCTGTTGTTGTCACATTTGATCTCAATGTATGAATCTTCAATTCCAAAGTCTCTTAGTTGTTGTTTTATCCACAGTATTCTGCTTCTGTTATAGAAAGAGTTACGGTACTTTGCTTCCTCGAAAACCAAGATATTGTCCTATTATCAAGTAATTGACAAGTGCCCGAGGTGCTCTTCCTATCAACTCTGCATCCTGCTAGATCTGCGTCTGAATATCCAAGAAGAGTAAAGTCTCCTTCTTTAGGATACCAGAGACCGAGATTAGAAGTAGATGCAACATATTTGATGATGTGTTTTGCAGCATTTAAGTGAGATTCTTTGGGATCTTATTGAAATCTGGCACAAATACAAACACTAAACAGAATGTCAGGTCTAAAAGCAGTAAGATAAATAAGTGAACCAATGATACTCCTGTATAGCTTTTGGTCAACTTTATTTCCTCTTTCATCTTTGTCCAGCTTCAAGGAACTTGACATTGGTATACCAGTCTTTTTGCAATTCTCCAGTCCAAACTTTTTGACAAGTTCTTTAGCATATTTTTCTTGGTGAATGAAAGTTCCCTCCTTTAGTTGTTTCACTTGAAGCCAAAGAAAGAAGGGTAGTTCACCCATCATGCTCATTTCAAATTCATCCTGCATAGATTTAGAGAATTTCTTGCATAGATTTTCATTAGGAGATCCAAAAATAATATCATCAACATAAATTTGAACAAATAAAAAGCTTTTGCTTTCTCTTTTGATAAACAGTGTAGTATCAACTTTACCTTTAACAAAGCCATTTTGGATTAAAAACTTACTTAATCTATTGTACCAAGCTCGAGGTGCTTGCTTTAAACCATATAGAGCCTTTTTTTAGTCTAAATACAAAGTCCAGTTTCCTTGGATCTTCAAAACCGGGAGGTTGTTCCACATAAACTTCCTCTTGGATAAATCTATTTAGGAAAGCGCTCTTGATGTCCATTTGCAATAACCTGAAATTCTTATAACAAGCGAAAACAAGTAATAATCTAATTACTTCTAACCTTACTACTAGTGCGTAGGTCTCATCATAGTCCATCCATTCTTCTTGCATATATCCTTTGGCCACGACTCTTGATTTGTTCCTTACGACTTTTCATTTCTTGTTCATCTTATTCCTGAAAACCCATTTAGCTCCAATGATGGATTTATCTTTCGGTTTAGGAGTCAATTCCCAAACATCATTGATACCGAATTGCCTGAGTTCTTCTTGCATAGCTTCAATCCAGCTTTCATCAGTTAAAGCTTCTTCTATGCTTTTAGATTCTATTTCAGAAATAAGAGCCACAGCACTAGACTCTTCATGCCTTTTGGATCTTGTACGAATTCCCTCATTAATGTCACCAATAATGAGATCTTTAGGATGACTAGACTTGTGTTTCCTGTTGCTTGTTAATTTGTCAGATTGTTGGTCTTTTTCTTCATTTGATTCTTCAACGATCATTTGTTGCTGGTCTTTTAAAGTTTGAGCTGCTTCTAAAGATTTAAACTTTGTAGAGTTTGGAGCAGGTTTGGATTCTTCAGGTTGAGTCTGAATCGATTGATTTTGCATAAAGTCTTGAAATTTGACATTCATCGATTCCTCCACAGATTGAGTCTTTTTGTTGTATACTCTGTAGGCTTTGCTTGTGATTGAATATCCAAGGAAGATGCCTTCGTCTGATTTTTCTTCAAACTTACCAATTCAATCATTTGCATTTTTCAATATAAAACATTTTTAATCAAACACATGAAAATAGGAAACTATTGGCTTCTTTCTTTGAACAACTCATAGGAATTTTTCTCCAAAATAGGCCTTAAGAAGACTCTATTAATAATATAGCATGCTGTAGAAACTGCTTCAGCGCAAAAAAGAGAAGAAATGTTACTTTCAATTAAAAGAGTTTTAGCCATTTCTTGCAACGATCTATTCTTCCTTTCCACAACTACATTCTGTTCTGGAGTATAAGGTGAGGAAAATACATGCTGAAAGCTAGATTCATCACAGAATTTAGCAAAGTCTTGATTTTCAAATTCACCTCCATGGGAAATAGTATACCATTTCTCATTTTGAACTTTCTTAGCAAATTTTGTAAAATAATAAAATGTTTCAGACTTACTTGCTAGGAAATATATCCAAGTGAATCTTGAATAATCATCCACAATTACTAGGCAATATTTCTTACCTCCAATGCTCTGAGTTTTGGTCGGTCCAAAGAGATCCATATGCAAGAGCTGTAATACACGATTAGTGGACACTTGATTTATTGGTTTGAATGAATTTCTTACATGTTTTCCCAATACGCATGGTGTACATAGGTCAGACTTTTGGTATGTCAGATTGGATAGTCCACGAACAACCTTCTTTGTAGAGATCTTGGCTATTTGCTTCATGTTGATGTGCCCTAGTTTTCTATGCCATAGATTCGCTTCCTCTTGAATTGAGATTAGATATTGGGATTTTTCTGCTTTGATATTCAAGAGATAGATATTCCAATGTCTTCGCCTCGTGAAATTCATAGAGGTGTCTTTACTGGTTCATGAACATATTCTTTCTTGAAAGTTGATTTTGAATCCGGTGTCGCACAACTAGCTAATACTTAGCAAGTTATAGTTGAGTCATTCTACTAAGGAAACGTAATTGATCGTGAGACTTCCAATCTTTACAGTTTCGTATCCCACAATTCTTCCTTTGTTATTTTCTCCAAAAGAAACTTTTCCACCATTAACTTGCAAAAGCTTTATAAAGTATTTTGAGTCTCTTATCATATGTCTCGAACATCCACTATCCAAGTACCATTTGACATTTTTCTTGATAGTGACCTGCATTTAAAAAAGAAACTCAAGCTTTCTTTGGTACCCATATTTTCTTGGATCCAATGGAGTTAGTGTGATATACAGTCTTTGCCTAAACCTTCCTCACAGGTTTCCAAACCATAGAACATTCTTTCTCAAAGTGTTCTGAGCTGTTACACTTAGAACTTTTAAGAGCACTGTGGCCTACATGTTTTACAAAAACTTTTTGGAAATGATTTTTGTAAGAATCTTTTGTAGGTCTTTATTTAATTATTTCATTTACCTTAGGAAAATCAATTAGAGGAATGGTTTCAGCAGTCATTCCCAAACCTGATTTGTTCAAGTAAGGTCTTTGTACTGAAAGAATGTTTTCCAATTTCTCAGATCCTATAGAAAACTTTTTAGAAATGATTGAGATATCATTTTTCAAGAATGCATTTTCTTTTGAAAGATTGTCTGCATTTTCTTTCAAAGTAATAACACTTTTGTCTAAACTTTCGACATTTTTCTTTCCAAACAATTTCCTATTGCTTCAATGCAGAATTTTCCCTTTTAAGTTCGGAAATCCTCTTGAGAGAAGTTTTGAGACTAAAACACAATTCATCAATATATTTAGAGACTTTAGTAGGAATTTTTAAATTACTTACCTCGATTTCACTATCTGAGTTTGAGTCTATCTCAAAATCTGAATCTGATTGTGAATGTGCCATGAGACAAATATTGACATAATCATCATCACTTTCTTCACACTTGGTATCACTCCAAGTTTCTACTTTAAGTGACTTTCGATATTTTTCAGCTTTTCCTTTCTTTCTCTTTAGCAGGGAACAGTTGGGTCTAATGTATCCCTTTTTCTTGCATTCAAAACAGACTACATTCTTGTTGGATTCATCATCCTCAGCTAATTTATTTTGTAACTTTCGAGAACTTTGTTTCTTCGGATTGAATCTTCTTCCCTTTCTGTTTAGTTTTCTGAACCTTCTTATCATGAGAGCAAGTTCTTCATCGTCCATATCGTCTTCAGAATCTGTGACATCAGAATCATCATTAGATTTTAATGCAATGGATTTCTTACCTTTGGGATCTTCATCTTCGTTGATTTGCTCCACTTCATAAGACTGAAGAGTGCTAACCAATTCGTCAACAAAGAGTGGCATGATTCTTTGTGTCTCCCTTATTGAGGTCTTTATGTGATTCCAATCTTTAGAAAGTCCTCACAATAACTTGTTAACCTTCATGTGTCCAGAGATTGGTTGACCTTAATACTCAAGACCATTCACGATTTCTGTAAAACGACTAAACATGTCAGTGATAGATTCTCCTGGTTTCATCTTGAATGATTCATATTGACCGAGCAGAATATTGATTCTGGTTTCTTTCACTCGATCAGTTCCTTCATAAGTGATGTGCAATCTATCCCAAACTTCTTTAGTTGTTTCATAAGAAGATATTCGGTTATATTCAGTATGAGATAATGCAGAATATAAGGAATAAATTTCTTTTGCATCAAGAGCTTGTCTCTTGATTATCTTTTCTTGAGTCATTTCACTGGATTTGACAGCCTCTTTTCCTCTCTCTGAGACTGTTACAGCTTTAGGAATGATTCCTTTGTCTACCACGTCCCATTCCAGAGGATCCTTTGATCTTAAGAATGCATTCATCTTGTTTTTCCATATGTTGTATTCCTTTCCATCAAAATAAAGCGGTCTAGTATTGCTCTGCCCTTCAACCAGACCTAGAGCCAACATACTAGCTATGGATCGTTAACTCTGAAGTAAAAGCACTTCAACTTAAGTGAGTACACAGACTCTGATACCAATTGTAAAAGATAGTACAAGCACCTATAGGGGGTGAATAGGTGCGAAAACAAATTTTGCACAATAAAGAAAATAATTTTACTTTTAAATCAACTCTATTTAGCAATAAATTATGAAAATGAAATTAGACTCTAATAATCAAATAGAATTATGATCAAAGTAAAAGAGCTTAGGGAAGAGAATAAGAACACAAGGTTTATAGCGGTTCGGCTTAATCCAAACCTACGTCCACTCTTCCGCACTGACAGCCCGCCCATCGGCTGGATTTCACTAGGAATCAAAAGAGTTGTTACAGTATACCGCTTCCTTGATTCCACAGTGTAGAGACTCTGCTACACTTCCTCAAGGTCTCACAAAAATATAAACTCTATTTTGAGTACAAGTTTTCGCTCAACAATTGAATTGACAAAGAACAAGGAGCTTCAGACTTTGAAATTCTTCTATCGCGCACACACTTGAATAACTAGAACATCTTCCTTATATACTCATTCATGCCATCATACCCGTTGGCACTTACCAAAGGAGTTCTTCCAATCTACCCGTTGGACAGAATCAATTAAGGATATTTCGAGTTATTTAAGGAATATGACGATAGCCTACCAATTTTGCTCGCCCATACAATTAGGATCTAGGTTTTCATAAGTAAAACCTTCCAAGTATGTTTTCACCAATCAACAGATCTAAATTACTCGAATTGAAATCAAACCGAATAACAGATTCCGATATGCTATCTCCAGCCGAGAGATCTTCTTCAGTCGATAGAATCAAATCATTAACAAAATACTTAGTTCTGGATAAGACTTCTTCGACAGTCTAGAAACTGTCAATGAGGATAGACTTTGAATCTTGAGTCTGGCGATTCGGCAATCTTCAAAATTTGATTAAAGAGTCTGCAAGTCTTCAAACTAGACTGATGGAAACGTTTTGTCAGTTTCAAAACACGCAAGGAAGTTTTCTCCAACAGCATGCACTCTCTGAAAAAAAAAAATTAATAAGTTGAGCGAAAAAGTTGTCGATATACATCTTCCAGATGTGAGTAAGTTTCGGTAGGTAAATCTATAAAAAAAAAAAAAAAATCAACTGTTATTCTACCGCATCAATCCGTGAGATTTTTTGAGTTCCTGCGCTACTGGTATGTAGTCTAGATGCATTTTCCATCATAATATCTACTAATTTATTATGAGATATATCGGCAATTAGATAGCTTTGTCTATTATGCACCTATCGTCGTATACTTTCACTTAATGATGGGAAGGGTTGTTTTTGCATCAAGTGCGGTTTGTTTTATGATCTAAATAAGACTCTTACATGGCACAACTAGTCTTTACCTGCACTCCCCGATCCGGCAAAACCTAGAAGAAAAAAAAAATTGATGTACTAGGAAAACGTTCATGCGTAATCATCAAGCTACCAGGTATTACAAATTCTATGTGGTCTCATTTGTACAAATACGTAATAACAAAGTATTGCTAAAGCATCACTTCCCATGATAACTAGAGAAGTCTTATTCATATTGCAAAACTTGGATTTACTGTATTCGCCACCATAAATGCTCCACCTAAGCATATATTTACATTTCGTTGGACAATTGGTTTTGGTCTCTTCACCTCAAAGGCTTGCCTTTTATTGTCATTAATTACATTTGAGTACTCATTTTTTTCATGAATTGCTCCTTTATGTTATAGAGCAAATGAATAAAAGAATCTTTTACAATACTTATTCCCACTTTGATAATTATTCGTTTCCTTTATTAGTCATTTATTTCGGCGTGACGTTGGGGTTCATGTCTAGTTAAATTGTAAATTATTATATTTCTGTGTTCTCATAGAGTGGAATTGCTAATTAGGCGTGTGTTTTACTCCAATTGAATGACACAATGATAAGATAAACATAAAAGAAGAAGTTATTGATCAAACCTCAACGTCTGTTTTGCGCTATATGCACAATTGGTATCCTCAAGATGAGAACCGAATTGTAAACCATACTCCTTGTGAAAATGGGGGACAATTTGAAGTTGGGAAAAAGAATTCTTCATTTTCGTTCATTCGAATGTCATAATTAATGATTCTTTTTCCCAACACTACTCATGCGAGTGGTTTTGTGATTCATGAAAAACTTGCGCACATGGATTAAGCGCGTGTTATGGAATCGATCTTCGCAGTACCACATTATCAAAGACAGATAATGGATTTCGCAATCCAGACTTGCAGCTTACAATTTTTCTTAATCCATTAGCTTTTCTTTTTTTTCTTTTTAATTTAGCAATCAGTTGGTGTACGAGCCATCTCTCACTCACCTCTACTGACTTCAACTAGGTGAATTAACACGATCTTTACATGTTTAGAGTTTATTCACTAAATAAGCAATCCTATGCCATCGGGGAAAAGAGGACCGAAATATTATGTTCTTTTGCAAAGTTACGTGCTTCAAATATAAACCATCAAAATTTCCCTGTGACGTCATTTTGCGACATATGAGCTAGGATGATTGCCTCATTCGATACGTAAGAAAGTGTCGAATAGAACAAAATCAAAATTTTAAATTGGTATAATGTAGTATGTTATGTGCACACAATGACAATAGTAGAAACATTTGTATTAAGTTCTCATTTTTTCGGCCGACAGTAGTAAAACTAGAAACGTTCATTTCTATAGGCGATACTTCAACCCAACTGGTGTTGGCCATCATTGTTTGAGATATCTATCCTTTCAGATTTGGTTTCAAACGTGGATTTCATAGTTGTTTTCACAACAGTATAAGAGCATGATTTTGCATACTGATCTCTCTTCAACTGCCGAGTATGGGAATGAATGAATCAGAGTATTTCTTGAAATGTTCAGTTTGGCAAACAATTAGTTTTCAATAAATGAACCGAAAACTATTTTGTTATCAGACATCTAAAGTTTCAGCGATTAAAATGCCTAACAATCATCCTCTCCATACACCATCGCGTCAATTTGTGGATTGTCGGAACTCGGAAGGAGAAAATTTGGCAAACTGATGAGAATAAATCCATCCATCTGCACTTCTGCTCTTCACCGTCTTGTTCGAGAATCTGGCGATCTCGTTAAACCTCTCACTTCTCATCCCATCTTTGCATCGAACCATTATCTTTCACGTCGCTCCCACGGTTGCCCATCCACTGCTGGAGTGAGTGATTCAAATGGATCAATCTGAACTTGTGACCTTTCTGGTGAACAAATGCAGAAATGGCGGATTGGTGGAAGCTGACAATGCTTTATTCTTCTTGGAGGGGACGATTCGAGTGAACCCTCTTGACTTTACTCCCTGTTTCGCCCAACTCTTGGGGGTCGGGGCCAAGATGAAGCATTATCCCGTCACCATTGACGTGATCGAGCGGATGGGTTCGAAAGGAACGACTCCCAACAGTTCTACTCGCAACATTTTGATGAATTACCTCTGCCAATTGAAAAGATCCGATCTCGGGTCCTCAATTTTGTGTAAAATGGTCAAACTTGGACTAGAACCCACAACTGCGAGCTTTTAACACTAGAATCGCCAAAGCCATGAGCTTGGCGGATGAAATGTTGGCCAGACAATCGAGGTAGATTTAACCACGTGCCAAGCCATGATGAGGGATTGTGCAGAACCGGCAATACTGGAAAAGCCGTTCGATTGCTGAAGAATTTGGAAGTCACAGGCTGAGAGCTAGATGTGACCATGTACACCACGATCGTCGGCGGTTATTGCAGGAAGTATCAACAATTTATCGGTATAAACCCCTGCAAAGAATTTAAAAAAAAAAAAAAAGAAGCATTTCCTTGGGAATTGGAAGACCTGACTTTGTGATGCTGCTGCTAATACGAGAGCAAGGAAATTGAACTTGTGCAAGCTTATACTACTGAATAAATGAAGGGGACTTGGAATTAGCACTTTGGCATTATATCAAATATTTCATGAATTAGTCATCATACCAGTTAAACCACAGAGGAGGTGGCACCGGAGTCCACTATGAGAAGGTCCCGGTAGCAGTAGTAGCTGCAATTTTGTTGTCAACTCAGTTGAGGCAATCTTCTTCTTCTCCTTCCCCTTCTCCTTCTCCTTCTTCATTCCTTGGTGAGATTTTGTTCCCTTCTCTTGGTTGTCCTTTGAGGCAAGTCGTTAAGAATTTTTGGACGACCCGAAGGTGTGTCTCTTATAGTTTGAACCGCATCATCAAATGTAAACCCTGTACTTGGGTCTTACACTCATGGGCGTTTCCGATCAGCTGTTGTCACATGAGATTTTGAAAATAATTATAATTCTCCTAGCTATATATGTACTTCGTGATAGATTCAGGAAAAGAATGAATGATAAATTCAGGTTGTTTATGATATTTCATCAAAAGTTACGAACACTAACAAATTCAACCTTAGAAGACTTATAACTAGTCTCCATCCGGGCACTTGCTAAAGATGGTCAGAAAATGAGGGCGATGCATGTGTTACACAAGATGGTTGAGAGTAAAAATGTGTCACTCTCCAACCATCTCGAAGAGAGATGATGGCGCGGCTGCATGGTTCCTTAGTTGTGTCTATTTTTAGATGTATTTGGAATGAAGAATCTAAAATTTGAGAGTCCATCAATATAAACAAGGTTATTTTGACCTGGTCCAAATTCTGGCGATCTACAAGTGATCTCTTCAACGAATCTCGTCTATCCACACCAAAATTTGGGGACATTAGTTTTGCCACACATTCCAGGGGTCTCTGATTAATTCGCAGTTGGATCGCAATCAACAGATTTCATTATCAGCCAAAGCAATAGAAAACAACAGACTTAAGAGAAGTCACCAATTAGCACCAACATCCTTGTTTGTGTTTATGAACAGAACGGATGCTGAAAAGGCAAAGTGCCCAAACTACACAACAGAAAGGCGTACTTGTTACTTGGTTATTTTGCAATATCCAAGTAGCGAAATCAGCAATACGGAATTGTTTGCTAGGAGGCTATATTTAACTTTACAAATTTAATGCTGCATACATGAGATTTAAGCTCGTCGTATGAGAGACCTTTATCACAACATTCAAAAGATATTATGAACTGACAGAAAAAGAGGAGATTGTCATCATGCATCCTAGTTCACGGATTTCTGGTGAAATTCCACAGCTCACATAGTATAAGCACACAAGTTGCTCTATTATGGTACAACTGGTAGTACATACCTCCATCTACAAAGCCTCATTGGGTTTGAAAGTGATATCATTAGAACAAGACCACATCAAACAACTCCGCATTAGGGTAACATGCAGAAAAATCAGCACGTACATATTTGATTAACAGAGAGGTAGAACCTAACAAGCGCATAGCACATTCAATTAAATATAAGTACACAAGTCACTCTTTCACAGTTATGGTAGGACTGGCAATGCATACCTCTATCTGCAGAGCCGACTAAGTTTGGGAATGATACCATTAGAGCGCATTGCATCAAAGAACTCTGCATTTGTATTTGCTCAATAGAGGTAGAACCTAATGAGCATACAAAAAGTAGATTCAACTGAAAAGTAATACATTCACGATCATTCAGTTTTGAGCTGATGAAACCATATCAATTGCTTTGATCTTCACCGGCATAAAAAACTTCCTTAGGACGCTCCAGTTGGCCCGTGAGCCTGTTCAAGGTCGCACAAAAGCTAGCCTTCAGCTGTTGCTGATGACACCTCAGCAAAATCCCCCTTCTTCATTTGATCGTTCTCTGGTATGGACCATGAATTGCCTCAGCCAAGTTAGCCAGACCCAGATCAATCATTTGATAAAATGAATCCACGACAACATCAGGATCAAACGTGATGCAAAATCTTAAGCTCCTCACCTAGCTTGTTTTATAGAGCAGGCAAAAAATTGTCCCAATCATGCAAAAGGTCATCTATACAGCTCTTTGAATTGAAGTCCAAAAGTAAGCCTTGATCATTATATAGACCAACCGGACTTGTCACAAAAGTAGCACCAATTTATCTCTCTCGATAATCTTTCAACAGTCTCACAATTGTTTGTGGAAAGCCTGCCTACAATCATAGATGAAAAAGGCTAGCCAAAACTAATTTTTACATTTTTAAATCACGCACCAGAAAAAAATTGAACCTTGATTTTTATTTAAGCTCAGTTTCTCTTCCTTACTGGGAATTCATGCTCGAATGAACAATGGATAGGCTTTCCCATCATCATGAAAAATCGAGAGCTGTTTGTCCTAAACAGGATATCTACCAATAGTCAAATCTGACACATAAAATTGCTCATAAAAGGAGTTCAAAATGGCGAAGGATTTTTTAAAGAAAAATACTAGTTTGAGACAGAAAAAAGGGATAGCACGCAGTTCATAAATTGAGTTGCAGAAGATCAACCTCTTGATGAAAAATTCTCATCTTGGGTTTACCAAGAGGGAAACTGTAAATCACTAAGTAATTCTTGTTTACCTATGTCGTTAATTTTCATTTGTTGCCTCACAAGCCGAAAGTCTATCCGCAAAAGTTGCCGATTGAAGATTAGCTGAAAAAACATTGCCGTGATGCAATCAACAGCAAATATATTTAGGCAAATCCAAATCAAATAGATACCGAGTGTTGAGCAAATAATTCTTAAAAGATATATCTGTTAGAAAAGTTTACACTTTTTGCTCATTCTAGTTGTTAAAGGACAAAGAATCTTACCAGATGATCAACACCTTCTAACATATGAAGAGCCACAATCATGTTAGCTTCTAGGACCAACTTCCCCACTCTTGCAATTATGTAAGACTGGGAATTGAGTCTCCAAACCATGTAGATTATGACAACCATCGATATTCAACTCTTTCAAGTTCCAAAAGCATCATAGGTCAGGTAATCTTTCAATGGAACCACGATTACAGACATTGAACATCTCCAATAGCTCCACCTTATCAAGACCTTGTATTCCGACTAGATTGTTGCAATAGCAAGTATTTAATCGCTTCAAGCCCTCATAATTTCGGATGGATCAGCCTTCTAATGGACTTGCAGCTATATGTACGTATTGTCTCCAAGAACTCCAATTTGCCTTGGCCCTAAATTTCAACTAGATTATTGCGATCCTCAATGTCCAATCCTTTCAGAAGATTCGATTGTGAGAGGTCCATTCTTTCAATGGAATTGTAGTGTTTTATTGACAACTCTTCCAAGTACTTGAATCCGTCAAGCTCAAGCAATATCAACTTAGGATAGGAGTCAACACAGTTTCAAGAGTCTAGAGGTAAGCTTTAGGAAGTACTCAAAGTTGATCGTATCCATAAAAATGAAGTTCTTCCAAGTGGAATAGGTAAGAAAGCTCTGGCAACCTAGGAATCAAGGAATTGACTTGAAGATATGTTAAGCCGGAAGAAAGCTCTAGCAATGATCGAGCTCCTTACAGCCCTCTTGGTCAAGGCATTAGAAAGAAGAAAGATTCCAGATGCTTTCTGGTGGGTCAAATATCAATGTACCCATGATATGGAGAATCATGAGCGAAGACAAGTCAACGATTTCTGTTGGAATTCCCCCTTTTAGACTATCACAAGATGCAAGAAATAGCCTTTGGCAGTTTATTCAACCTTCCAATAGCAATGGGTAACTATTCAAGGTCAAAAATCCCCCATTCTTTGCAAATTCGGTAAATCCCCAATTGAGGTAACAATTTCTTTTAGTGAACAACACCCGTAAAGGTTAAGGTATTTGAGAGAAGAAAGATTCCCTATTGAGTTAGGGATTTCTCTCAATGACTTGCAAGCCTCGAGTCCAAGTACTTTGAGAGAAGAAAGATTCCCAATTGAGCTAGGGATTGCTCTCAATGACACACAATCCCCTAGCTGAAGTTGTTCGAGAGAAGAGATATTCCCAATTGAGCTAGGGATTTCTGTCAATAACTTGCAACCCCATAGATCAAGTTGTTTGAGAGAAGAAAGATTCCCAATTGAGTTAGGGATTTCTCTCAATGACACACAACACCCTAGCTGAAGTTGTTCAAGAGAAGAAAGATTCCCAATTGAGTTAGGAATTTCTGTCAATAACTCACAACTCTTTAGATCAAGTATTTTTAGAGAAGAAATATTCCCAATTGAGCTAGGGATTTCTGTCAATAACTTGCAACCCCATAGATCAAGTTGTTTAAGAGAAGAAAGATTTCCAATTGAGTTAGGGATTTCTGTCAATAACACGCAACCTCCTAGATCAAGTTGTTCGAGAGAAGAAATATTCCCAATTGAGTTAGGGATTTCTCTCAATGACACACAACCCCCTAGTTGAAGTTGTTCGACACAACAAAGATTCCCAATTGAGCTAGGAATTTCTGTCAATAACTTGCAACCCCTTAGATTAAGTTGATCGAGAAAAGAAAGATTCCCAACTGAGCTAGGGATTTCTGTCAATGACTTGCAACCCCCTAGATTAAGTTGATTAAGTTGGTCGAGAGAAGAAAGATTCCCAATTGAGCTAGGGATTTCTGTCAATGACTTGCAACCCTCTAAATCAAGTTGTATGAGAGAAGAAAGATTCCCAATTGAGCTAGGGATTTCTGTCAATGACTCACAACCCTCTAGATTAAGTTGTTCGAGAGAAAAAAAATTTCCAATTGAGCTAGGGATTTTTGTCAATGAGGAGCAAAACCCTAGATTAAGTTGTTCGAGAGAATGAGATTTCCAATTGAGCTAGGGATTTCTGTCAATGACTTGCAACCCTTTAGATTAAGTTGTTCAAGAGAAGAAAGATTCCGAATTGAGCTAGGGATTTCTCTCAATGACTTGCAAGCCTCTAGTCCAAGTTTTTTGAGAGAAGAAAGATTTCTAATTGAGCTCGGGATTTCTGTCAATAACTCCCAACTCTCTAAATCAAGTTCTTTGATAAAAGAAAGATTCCCAATTGAGCTAGGAATTTTTGTCAATAACTTGCAACCCCATAAATCAAGTTGTTTGAGAGAAGAAAGATTCCCAATTGAGCTAGGGATTTCTGTCAATGACTCGCAACCATTTAGATTAAGTTGTTCGAGAGAAGAAAGATTCAAAATTGAGCTAGGGATTTCTCTCAATGACACACAATCCCCTAGCTGAAGTTGTTGGAGAGAAGAAAGATTCCCAATTGAGCTAGGGATTTCTGTCAATAACTTGCAACTCATAAGATCAAAGTTTTTTAGAAAAGAAAGATTTCCAATTGAGCTAGGGATTTTTGTCAATGACACGCAATCTCCTAAATCAAGTTGTTCAAGAGAAGAGAGATTCCCAATTGAGCTAGGGATTTCTCTTAATAACACACAACCCGTTAGTTGAAGTTGTTTGAGAGAAAAAAGATTCTCAATTGAGCTAGGGATTTCTGTCAATAACTTGCACCACCGTAGATCAAGTTGTTTGAGAGAAGAAAGATTCTCAATTGAGCTAGGGATTTCTGTCAACACATAGCAGCTATGTAAATTAAGTTGTTCGAGAGAAGAAAGATTCCCAATTGAGCTAGGGATTTTTGTCAATGATGAGCAAGACCATAGCTGAAGTTCTTTGAGAAGAGAAAGATCCCCAATTGAGCTAGGAATTTCTATCAATGATGAGCAATACCCTAGGTTAAGTTGTTTGAGAGAAGAAAGATTCTCGATCGAATGAGGGATTTCCCTCAATGATGAAGAGTGATTCAGGTCAAGGTATTGGAGAGATGAAAGATTCCCAATTGCGGGAGGGATTTCAACCAATGAAAGACAAGATATGATAGCTAGTTTCTCTAGCTTCCTCAGAGAATAGACTGACATAGGAATATTTGTAATGCCAATATGAGTTAAAATGAGTTCTTTTAGTTCTTGCAATTCCCCCACTTCCTTCGGTATCTCTTTCAGATTATCACATCCACCCAAGTACAAGGAAATGAGGGTCTTGAGTTCGCCAATAGAAGGGTCGACTTGCTTCAGTTTGTTACAATTGGACAAGATGAGAATCTCCAACTTCGTGAAAGCCGAGAGATTAGGAGTATTTCTTAACTCCCAGCTAAATGAAAGGTCGAGAACTTTTAGCTGCTTTGCCGCCTGTACAAAAGAGAAAAAGCTATCAAAAAGGAGTTTAATCAATAAAACAAAACAAAGCAAAGATCATAGAATGTCTTTTTTTCCATCTTACCATGATTGAACTCCATCCTCCCCAATCATCTGTAAACTTGTTTTGCGACAATTCCAGCACCACTAATTTAGATAGATCCAAATTGATTGCTGAAGAAAATATATCGGGAACACTGTATAACCATTGAAACCATCTTAATTCAGGAAATAATTCATTGAAGTCTTCACTTATGGTTGTCCATGTCCAGTTAATTGGAAGGAACCTTATGATTGGTAAGTTTTTAGCCAATTCACTTGTGCATGTAGAGGGATCGCCTTTTAACCAATCATTGTAGTCACTTCCGTATCTCTGCATATTAAATCAATCAATTGAGTGTCTAAATCGACTTCTGATATTTTACTTTTGCTTTTCTAAATCTCATACTTTCACAATTTGTCATCTTTTTACCTCTCGCCAAACATAAATGTCAGACAAATAAACACACACATAGTATTTTGATAATTTTTTTTTTAAATTCAAACAATATTCTAAATAAAAATAACACTTTTTCTTGCTTTAAAAAATTCAAGACGAAACACCTCAATTCTTACCTCTCGCTTTTTTGGAATTTTGTAGTGCATGTACTTTGATTTTTATTAAAGTAGAAATACATGAAACCTTATAAAACATATGAATGTTAAAGAGTACCCATGGGTCACTTGTTAAGTAGCTAAGTAAGCACCTAATTTTCAATTTGTTAACTATTGTTATTGAGTGTTTAATCATTCTTTAGCAATACACCTTTAGCATTTGAATAATATTTTAGATTTTGACGGAAATTGGAAGAGAGCTGGCTTTAGACCAACTAAAAATGAACTAATTAACTTCCTTACATGGTGTTATAGTTAGATTAAGGTCTTAACAAATGGAACAGTAGGTTTGTTGATGCTGGGCAACATCTTTTGGCAAACTCTGCCACACGAAACTTTCTGGAAAAATCTACTTATGTTACCTAAACAGAAAAGTGAAGATACGTATGTCCATTTCCCAAGACTGGCACCATTTCTTTTTGCATATTATAAGTCAAAAGTACCGCTTAAACTTTGTTGCTAAAGGAGATCATATAATTGGAAGAAGATGGTGACAAAATCCCAGACGGCTTGATTGACATTAACAACAGTACTTTATTATTTTTCCCCCGAAAGCTTAGCTGATCAGTGACAGTATTGGATAATGTTCCAATATCGAAATTTTAAATCTTAAATTTTCTGGCCCCGTTTGGTTCAACTTTGAGGAAATGGCTTTACATTTTACCCAAGATACATCTTTGATTGAATTGGCATTTTGTGAAAGCAAGAGTGTTTGGACACTAAAAAATGTGTATATTGTGCAAAGCAACTTTGGTTGAAAAGAAAAAAGAAAAAAAAAAGAGAAGGAAAGAAAAAAGGGAGGAGGTGCAGCTAGGTGGAGAAGGGAAAATCATGGGGGGAGGTGGCTGGACAATGGTGTTGGTGGAGGTGGGGAGGCAGCTGGTGGTGGTGGGGAGGCGGCTGGTGGCAGCGACGGCAGTTGGGGTAGGGGGGGTGGTGTCACGTTGACCTTAAGCGAGCCTGGGTCGCGCGACCCAGGCAACGCTTGAGGGTCGCGTGGCCTCTGGCGATGTCGCCTGAGGTCGAGCGAGGGTCGCGTGGCCTCCGGCGATGCCGCCTGAGGTTGAGCGATTCAGGCAGCCATATCTGGTCGCTCGTGACTAAGCGCCACCCACCGTGCCCACTGGCTGAGCTTCGCGGTGGAGTAGCAAGGCTGAAGAAGACAATGAATAGTGTCTTTTGAGGGGAAAAGAGGAAAATAAAATTATAATGAGAGTAATATTGGAAAGAAAAAAAACTCATTAAACCTTATATCAGCATTTCCAATGCCAACATTTGGCCAATGTGATCTCAGAATGCTGAACCAAATACCTCATGTTTTTTTCCAAGGGGCTTTGGGGGATCAAAGCCCTTTGGGAATGCTGAACCAAACAGGGCCTCTATTGAATTAGCATCTTAAGATTGACCACAAAAAACAAAAACAAAAAAAAAGCCGCCACCCAATCTACACATTGACATGGCGTAAACGTTCAGAGGAACAGACTGAGATGCCCATAACAGAGATCACAAGTAGCTAAAGCTACTGGTCGGTGGCTGGGCCTCCAGCAAGACTCAATCACTTGAATAGCGTAGAGATATGATTCTGTATCAAAGTGGGCACCTAGTCACGCTCGGTTGGGCGTGCAATTCTGGATCACAGCGGGCACCTGGCCACGCTCAGTTAGGCACTAAGGAGACATGTCTAGTGAGTTTTTTTTTTATTCTTTGCAATTGATTCTATGGTCAAGTTCTTTAGGATTTACCAAAAGCAATATAAGGAACAGTTGATAGTTTTCTGAAAGATTTGGCTGAAATATTTGAGAGGCAACCCCACGCAGCTCATTTAGTGGTTAAGGAATGTGCTTTTGTGTATCATGATATGAGTTTGATTCCTGGCACTATTAAGTGTAAATAATTTCCTGTTTGAACCGTCCAGTCGAACTTAATTAAGCTGGTGTCCCACCTGGCAATGAGTTAATGGAGTATTTCACCATTATGGAACTTAGGTAGCCGTTAGTACCCACTTTTGTCAGATAGGTTTTCTAGATGTATGTTCATGTAAATTATTGACAATCGTTTTTAGCATGGGCATGCTTCTCAAGAGGTGAATGAGAAATTAGAAATTAGTACTCATCTATTAACATGCACTTCTAGAGCAAAGTAATTTCAAGCCAATAGTGCCCCTCACTCGACCTGTTCAAGAAAATGCATTTGTAACATGTAAAAAGCAAAATTCGACCTAGAAATGGTATTATTTTTGTAAATGGACTTTGCTTAATGTCCACAATACTCTATACACATGCTACGCGTTAACATTATGCTTATTTTTATTTGAACTTTGTAACTTAAACTCTTAAAAATAAGAAGAGAATGGTGATAAAAATTGGGGATGGTACAACATGATGAAGAGAATATTATATAACCGTTAAAGGTGGGGGATGTGTTGGTTAGAGAATGAGTACTCTACCAAAGTGAGACTTCACTCCTCTGCCATATTTTTTATTAGTAGGAGAATCCTTAAATAATAGTACAATTCGAAGGGACCTAAAGTGACACCGATCTCATTTCTATAATTATAGTATCATGTTATATTAGATATAGACTAGACATGACCCACGCTATGCACACCATGTATATTGGATTGAGCAGGTGACACCGATTGATGTTTCAAATGATAAGCAATTCCCTCTTAAAAGAGAAGCAAAACACACACACACATATAATTAACTATGTTTAGACAATGGGAAATTGCAATTAATGATGGTGGTTTCCCCTTTTAAGAGCTAAATGATGAAAATAGCCCATGGATTCATTTAAATAATACGATTCATAATAAACTTGATTTTGAGAAAATTTAGGTTGAGAGATTAATAGAGAAATCTCTCCCTTGAAAGGAACAGTATAGGACTAGGTATCATAGGATGTATGTGGCAAGTAACGCAGGAGACAATTCATGCATGTCACATATGATGCATGTGGAAGTTACATGTGAATGGCCTAGAAACAGAATGGTCAACACGAGGCATTGGTATAAAAGGGGTATTCAGAGGTAAGATCAGACAGGCACGACACAACAAAGTTCATCTTTTACTTTCCTCGTAATTTTCCTTTGATCGCACTTCCGTTTCATGCAATTTCATTTAATATCTTTTTAAATTCCTTATAATTCGATTTTTAGCGCATTTAACTTTTTCTTGTGCACTCCATCCAAGAGAAGTATGTCCATCATTATTAGGGGAAAAAAAAAAAAAAAGAGGAATGTCTTTCGAATGCGGTTTCCCGCCTGAATTTTTACTAAAATGAGAGTTTTTTTTTTTCGGTTGATTATTAGTTATTATAATCAGCTTATGTTGTACATTACCGTTTTGAATGAAAATTCAAAACATCTTCATTTTTCTTATCTATGACGTATATGCTTCATCTTAATTAAATTATTGTAGTCTTTTAGATTATCAATACTTTCAAGTAGATATAAAACTACATGCTTTTAGTGAACGAGATTTTCAGTGTAGAATCGTAATTAAAGAATCTTAAATTGATTGCAAAATTAAGTTTTTGATGCATGTAATTTATATCAATGAATTTGGATCAAATAATGTAACTTTTTCATCCTTTGGACACTTAAAATCCAATTATTATCACAATTCATCTACAGGGGACATAAATGGGTGTATGAATAGATTTTTTCCTAAAGAGTAGGGGCATCTGCTTATACTAGATAAAAGACTAAAATGGATCACATTAAATTTATGGAATTATGAGAGAGAGAAAGAGAGAGAGAGAGAGAGAGCCATATGTTACCACTGTTTGCATAAGACTTCTAAAGGCTTTATCTTTGAGCCATGGCTTCAGACATCTCTCGGGCGGTTGTCCTTGGCAAAAGATGCTCCTTCCAAGATCTCTCAATTGGTCATGCATCCTAAACTCACCACGATCTCCAATTTTTATTAAGCACCTCAGCTTCAACTCTTCAATTCCAAGATATGGAAGAAGCTTACAGTCCTCCCACATGTAAACGGCATATTTGCTGTTTTCACCAATAAAAAAGCAAGCAATATCCAGAAAAATCTCCTTTTGTGTAGGTACCAATGCATCATAACTTATCTTCAATATCTTTTGGACATCTCTACCCGGCTCGATTCTTAATTTCTCCAATATATCTTGCTATATCTTTTTATCTACTTTTCTATGTAAGTATGAACCTATGACCTCGATAGCTAGGGGAAGCCCACCCATGGTAGATAAGATTTCATTAGAGATACCCTCAAAATCCTCCGGAAAATGGTCCATGCGAAATGCATGTCTATTAAATAAAAGCAAAGAATGCACCCCATCTAATTCGTTTAATTCATACTTGCAGTCCACCTCAAACTCAGACTGATCAAGTACAGATTTGTATCTAGTTGTAACAATGATGATACTTCCTGCAGCAAACCAATCACGTTCTCTAGCCAAAGCATCTAGCTGATTTTGGTGATCAATATCATCCAAAAGAATAAGAACCTTTTTTCCTTTAAATCTAGATTTGATCAAATTAATTCCATCGTCAACTCTACAAACAGCTTCTTCATTTGGCAGTATTTCCTTAATTAGTAGACTTTGTAGATAAGGAATACCACTATTGCTGTTAGCTGTTTCCCGTATATCTGGAAGGAAACTACGATCCACAAAGATATTCGATAGCTCGTTATAGATGACCTTCGCAAGAGTCGTTTTACCGATCCCACCCATGCCATATATTCCTATCATTCGAGCATGACTAGTAGGATTGTTTACCCAATTCCTAATTTTTTTGACATGATCGTCAACTCCAACTAGGTGCTTTGAAACATTCAGCTGATACTGACATCTCAACTTGCTTAGAATCATTTTGGTAACTTCTTCCACTAATTTTCCTTCCTGCCTGTTAAACAAAAAAAAAAAAAAACTCATCATAACTTCATTCATACTTACGCGTAATCTCATCAAAAGACACCCACATATATGTGAACGATGGATGCAACCAACTAACATGCAAAATGTTTTGGTTTTATGAATGACAATATAGGATGATGGTGTAGTGGTCATTTCATTGTTCCCCTTCTTTTTCTTCTTATATATAGATCTTATTGAAATAAGATAAGATGGTGCACCGAGCAAATTAAGATTCTTTAGAAGTAAAGTGTTTGTTATGAGGCTTATGGTCACTGCTAGTTTGAAGGATAGGAGGTCAATAATTTTTTGTTACAAAAAGTCTAGAAGAAGATGTTCTCCCTCTAAGGCCAGCGTATCCCACGGGCCTAAATGGAGGACTTATAATTAACTCACAGATCACCTATCAATGAAAGTTACTGGCAACAGCAAGTATTGAACCTAGACATGATCTGTGTGAAGCAAGAGGAGGTCGATTTATCCGGCAGTTACCAAGCTTTGGAAGACTGAGTAAGGGATCCTAAGGTTTTAGACGTTGTTAGTGTACTTTTCAGGGGAAATCTTAGGGAGTACAAGTATTTGTAGTCCGTGGGCCATTATGGTTATTCACTGGGACATTTTGGGATGTTTTGTAAGCTTGTAGTGGAAGCAGTTCATCCATATGACATTGGTTTCGCTAAATAACAATACTTAAGGGAATATTAAAAAAAAAAAAAAAAAGTGCAGGCAGAAGGTACGTACCCATTAGCAAATTTATCAGATTCCCATCCATGCAAGTTACTCACTTCTCTAAGGGCTCGTTGACCTACCTGAATGTCCTCCTCATCAAAACGCTTCTTACTCAAACGGAAGGCCTTCCCAAAATTTCCATTTAGATACCGCACATCCGATGGGAGCACTTTGTAAAAAATGGGCAACACTATGTGCGACATGCTCTTTTGGCAGTCCATGATGTGTACTAGCTCATGGAGGCACCATTTGCTCGAAGCATAATTTTCAGAGATGATGGGGATCAAAATCTTAGATCGCGCGATGGCATCGAGAATCTCTGAATTAAAATCCTTGCCAATTTCAAGGCTCTTATCGTCCTTGAACACAGAAACTGGTATAGTCCCTACACTGATCAAACTATTGTAGAGGTGATCAGTGAATCCGAGGCGAGTGTCAGAGCCTCTAAAGCTCAAGAACACATCATATTGATTGCTACCTCCTCTCATGGGTATGGAAGGTAAGGACGAAGAAGCAGATGCTCCATTAATGATCTCTTTCTCAGCAATCCTTCTCTTTTTCTCCCTCAAACTTTGCCCTTGCCCCGTAAAAATCTTATAGAGATCAATACCTCCTCCCATGAGTATGGAAGGTAAGGACAAAGAAGCAGATGCTCCATCAGTGATCTCTTTCTCAGCAATCCTTCTCTTTTTCTCCCTCAGACTTTGCCCTTGCCCCATAGAAATCTTATAGACAAAAATGAAGAGAGGATGCCAACCTGCTGCACAAAAAGTAGTAGATAAGCAAATGAAAAGGCAGAACACGTGCTTTTTGGGAGGAGAGCATATGATTTCTGAACGATTTCAAAGCCGAAATGTTTAATGATCAAGTCAGTCTGTTGACTAATTAAATAGTAGAAGTTATTGACTTAGGCGTGCATCTTTTCTTTCCAATGGACCGCGCCCTCTCGTCAAGGCAACATCATTGGGTTGTGTCCACTCATGGACAAGAAGACAATGGCTAATGTTCATCTCTACATGCGTGCTTTATAGTCAAGGCTCCTAATCTTAGGTGGAGAGCACATGCATTATGAACGATTACTAACACTAAAATGTTTAATGAAAAGAAGATGCCTTCCTGCTCCACTAAAAGATGTCGATAAACAAGTGAAAAGGCTAGATAGAAAGCACCTGATTTCCGAATGTACACAATATATACTGAATGAGTTTTCTTAGGGGGGTGTCTATTGGTTAATCCAAAATTACAAGTTGTTGTTTTGAAGCAGTGTAATGTACATCTTCTCTTTCCCATGGACCTCATCCTCTTGATGCATGGACTTTCCTAATCAAGGAGATTTTCATTAATCGTGTCTCTTATTGGTTGGTTACAAATTAAACATGTCGCCCACATGTAAAATTAACTAAAACTAACATGTTGATGCCCATATTTCATTAGGTATTCTCAAATGCATATGCCCCTAATGAATCTCAACTCTTATATTATGCGGTTTTCATATGAGACTCAATAATAACAAAGGTTTAGATTTATTAAGGTCATATGCACTTGGGTCCTCTAGGAAATTTTCATATTTGCTCCAATTATGCCTTTGATCAATGTTTAATGCAAGCATCTATTTGAAAGCACATGCATATATGTTGATCTCTGCCTTCATCAAAGTGCTGATTATTGATATTCAGAAAATCTAATATCAAATCTTTGTAATCAATTGAAAAGGAAAAAATTTAAAGGAAATAGCAATCAAATTTGTAAGTCGTTAAATAAGAAATTGTCATTTAAAAATTAGAAAAGTGAAGAGCCAAAATAGGCAAACTCTTTCTCTCTAAGCGCAATTTCGAACCAAAAAAAAATGAGAGTGAGCTCTCCCCTAGCAATGGTAGGCCTTCCCGAACCATTCTTGCTAAATGGGTCATCCATGTCCATATCCTCGCCCTCATTACTAATGGTTTTTTTCTATTTTTCTTATATTCTTTATTTCCCTAACCTCCACTGATTAAGTTATCAACTCTCTCAGCAGTATATATTCCCAATGCCCTCCTGAGTTTTCTCCTTGTTTAGTTCTTCTCCTGCTACATCCAAAATGTCTGACAATATGGGTGAATTTAATGAGGGGCTAAGGGTGCCCTGCCCCAGCCAACTCTCCGAAATTATGCTTAAACACAATTATTTAAAAAAAATTACATATTCATCCATAAGTCTTGGCCCCGCCAAATTTTTTTTACGAAGCAAGAACAGATTAACACAAAATCTTTAATTAAATTTGTAATTGATTGAACAGAAGCAGTTGCAGATGCTTTTAGTCCTTGTCTTATCTTCTTTTGTATCTCACCCTCTAGTCAAGCCAAAAGATGTTCGCTTGGTCCGCTCACGATGTTAAATTCTTGCTTGGGCTATAAAAAGCTAGAATCTGTGTACAAGCAAGTTGCATTCATTAAAATAAATAAGCAAAGGTTCTGTTCTTGTTTGATTATTAACAATCATAATTTGACAAATCATTTAAAAGCTGATAAATGAGTTCAAATGAAATTGGAAATGTGTGGAAGATATGAAGAAAAGGCCTAGTTAGTGATTAGGAATGTGATCTTACATTTTAATTTCAAATTGTCATATTCTAAATGAATTTGGAAATGAGATAGAGATGAACAAAAGTTCTTTGCTATTTCTCTTTTATTTGTTCCCCGCTGACCTTACGTATTAGCAATGTCACGCAAAATGAATCCACTTTAACCTGATATGACATCACTGAAGTATTCTCTTCAAACTTTGAAATTTAAATAATCGATCAACATTTTATCACTGAACTATTCTCTTCGTTACTCATTCAACCTTCTTTTTCCCTTTTTTTCAGGATTTTCGAAACTTTGAAGGAAGAAAATGAGTTAGAGGTGAAAGGCAATATACTTTTTAGGATTATCTTGTCCAATAATTCAAGGAAGACAACAAATTATTCGTCTAGAATGTCCCATAATCGTCAAAGGCAAAATTGTGAATAAAATCTGATTAAGAGAGTACTTGCTTTTATGGGTGATCGATTGATTCCAGACCAAAACCCTGAAACCTACCTATCAGATTCTCAAATTTCAGAATTGAAAATCGAACCCCCCTGATCTTGGAACTTGCCGCAAACTGGCCTACTACTTTTTCTTTTGTATTTCATGTTCTCAAAGAAACCTCACAATCCGTAAAAAGACGGTCCTTGGCTTGAGGCGAATACTTGCAATTTTGCGCACAATAGAATCTAGCGCGCCTCGCATTCCAACTCATTCTAGCTCGACAAAGGATCGACACTAAGTTACGATGCAAACGAACGATGAGACAAAGGCCACATGATTAGTCACATCTAAGGTCTGAAAGCAAAGGCTTCCCTTTTCTACGGAAGTCAATTATGAGCTGGTGACACACCAAGTTAACAGCTACCCACATCAGACAAAAAGAGCCCAAACCACGCTAGTTGAGCCGCAACAAATCAACAGAAATGACGCGCTAATATGAGATGAAAAAGCGATTACCTTCTGCGCGCTGAGATGCGAAGAGAGGTGCGAGTTCGGAGAGAGAAGACCCTAAACAAGCCTCGCCGAGAACTTTTATGAGGGAAATGAACAAAGAAAGTGAGCGAGGACTGTAGATGATAGCCTTGAATCGTTCTGCGAGAGAGAGGTAAGATGTAAACGATACAGAAAGTGAGAAATATGAGGGAGAGAGAACTATCAAATTCCACTAGGTTTAACCAGTCCAACCGCTCATACTGATCAGTTTAGATAAGGGGAGCGTAGTAAGAAAAATCTGCAATAAATGTGACGATCATGATTTTGAAAAAGTAGATGGAACTTCACATGTTATATCGTGCATACTTTTAAGGATGTTAGATGTGATGCAATGGGTAATAATCAAATGTTTTTATTTTCTTCTATCAAAATGTAATAGACTATCCGACTCATCTGGAGGAGTGATGCAGAGACGGAATTACTCGGATGGGCTTTAATGTCTAAAAAGGAGTTACCTTAAAGCACATCCAAGTCGTGTCCGAGTCTCAAAGCAGCACAATTCTGAGACCACCTCCACGCCTCAATCTAGAACTATCAAAGCCAGATATCTCAGAGCGAAAGACGAGCGTCTCAATTGATTTATGGTGATTGGCGTTTCTGCTCCTGGGTCACAAGCACTCGAGACTTTAAATAAAGCTTTACTTCAAACCTCTTGCCTCGAAGGAGAGGCGCAATCCTGTGGAGAGGATTGCGCAACAAGATTGCGCGTCTTTTCAAGCGGCAATTGTATTGCTTTTTTACCCTCACCTTCTTAACCAAAACCACCGAAACAAACCTTCCTTCCTCGAAATTGGTAAAGACTACCTCACTGTAGACTTCGAAGATATTTTCGTTGCTTCTCCGCAAGGAGAAAATATTGGTTCGCTGGTCACGCGCTGGTTCGCCTTTGAACAGAGGGAGGGCAGACAGAGACGCGAGGGGAGAGAAAGAGCAAGGGACGGACGAGTCGGGGCCGGATCTGGAGCCGGAGGGGCGGCGCGGTGGTTCGCCGGTCGGAAAGAGGGAGGCCAGAGAGAGAGATGGAGGTCGGGGTCCTCTCGCCGGTCCCGTGCGGTGGTTCGTCGGTTGCTCGCGGTCCTCTCGCCGATCCCGCGCGGTGGTCCGTCGGTTGCTCGCGGTGGTTCGCCGGTCGGAAAGAAGGAGGGCAGAGAGAGAGGGAGGCCGCGGTCCTCTCGCCGATCCCGTGCGGTGGTTCGTCAATTGCTCGTGGTCCTCTCACCAATCCTGCGCAGTGGTTCGTCGGTTGCACGCGGTGGGTCGCAGGTCGGAAAGAGGGAGGGCAGAGAGAGAGGGAGGTCGGGATCCTGTTCGTCGGAGAGAGAGAGAGGGAGGGTAGAGAGAGAGAGAGGCGCAAAGAGAGATCTCGCAGAGAAAAGCCTATAATGTCAATTCATGCGTTTCCCGGTGATATACGAGAAAATATTCAGTGGTTCGTGCGCGCCACGTCATATGCTGACGTGGCGCGCACGTTCCATTCAGATATCGACAAGTGTCCTGTAGGACCCGCCAGAAAATGGGAGGGCTGGCTCGGCTCAGCTCGGGTCGCTGGCAGAAGAAAAGACGTCACGCTCCCGCCCAAAACATTTCTCCCTCCTCAATTGAACTTTCTGCAATTTTTTTTTCTCTCTTTTACTTTCTCTCTCGAGACCTGCGTTTCCTTCTCCACGCATCCCACCTCCTCCGCTTCCGCCTTCGGCTCCGACTCCGACTGTTCCCGTGGAGATCGAGCACAAGGTTTGTGCTCGCGTTGTTCTCCGCCTCCGCGCATCCCCCTCCTCCGCCTCCTTCGCCTCCGCCTGTCCAAAAGCCTTGCCGGTCATCTGCCTCTAGCGTCCTCCGTCTCCGGCATTTGCTCGTCCTCCCCGTCCCGCCGGCCTCCGCCGCGAAGCCATCGGCCTCCGGCAGGAGGGAGGCGGCCTCGGTCTCGTTCCCGAGCGGCACTAGGCTCCCCGCTGCTGACTGGGCGTTGTTCCTGACGCTGGGCCGCTCGGTCGCGAGTGAGATCTCAGTGGACCTGGGCGGGGTCGACGGCGCGGAGAAAAAGGAGAGGCGCGGACTGGAGAAGGATTCCCGCTTGCTGTGGAGGAGGTACGTGAACCGGCTGTACCAGCACCGGGAGCTAGGGATTTTCCTGGACGTGAGCCGGATCGGCTTTACGAGCGAGTTCATGGAGGAGATGGAGCCCCAGTTCCAAGCCGCGTTCAAGGCGATGGAGGAGCTAGAGATGGGTGCGATGGCGAACTGGACGAGGGCCGCATGGTTGGGCACCACTGGTTGTGGAAGTCGGAGCTCTCGCCGACCCGATTCTGAAGGCGCAAATTGAGAGCACGCTCGACCCCGTCTGCAATTTCGCTGCCGACGTGGTCAGCGGTAAGGTCAGTTCTGGAATTCCGTTCGTTGTTACTCTTCCTGTGGTAAAAGAGGCTGTAGTTCCTTGCGTTGTTTTTTCTTTTATCGGTTTGCTATCGTAGTTGCTTGCGTCAGATTTCTGGTAAATGTGAACATTGTCTTAGCCGCTCCTGAAAGCGTGAGCTGAGGATAAATTGAAGTGGTTTCTGGTGGAATAGATGGAGAACTCATTTACGAATCAGTCACTTGAAATGACCGTGTGTGGAAATCTCTTACTCTGAGACGTAATAGTTTCAAAATGACAACTCAGAAGATTCCGATTAATGAATGTGTATGAAAAATATCTTTTTCCGTTTGATCTCCATGGGCAATACCTGGGCTGTGTACTCTGAGACGCAGTCAGGTATTAGCTCTTCTAGTATGCATTATTGTGAATGAAAAATATCTTTTTACGTTTGATCTCTCTGTTCTATCGATATGCTTTTGTTCTTTAGGAAGCAATAGTCTTGCCTCCATGGATTGCCCTTGCTGTGCGTCCCAGGCCCGGTGTGTGGGAGTACATTAGGGTAAATATCCATGCCCTTGTTGTTGAGGAGTTGCAAGTGACCGAGTTCCTTCATTTCAAGGAAGAACTTGTCGATGGAAAGTAAGTCTTTCTTTTTTCATTTTTGGCTTTTACCACCACATGGATGCTAGCATGCTTTGCTTTTGGCGGAAGGACTGTAGGTTACTCGAATTTGTGGATTGTTGGCAGTCACGGCATTACATCATGAGATCTATAATATGCAAATGAATGCCGCTTACTCTGTTGCAGTTTGAATGGAAACTTTGTGCTTGAATTGGACTTTGAGCCATTCACCGCCCAATTTCCCTGCCCAACTCTTTCGAAGTCCATTGGAAATGGAGTGGAGTTCCTCAACCGCCACCTTTCGGCAAAGCTCTTCCATGACAAGGAGAGCTTGCACCCTCTGCTTGAGTTCCTTCAAGTTCATTGCTACAAAGGAAAGGTAAGCCCATGGGCAGATAACACTCATCTCACTCTCTTGGATCTACTTCTTATGTGCCGCGCGTATCACTCAATTGTATTAACAAGATTGTGTAATGACAACTCAAAGGAAACATTGCGACATTCACATAACTTCATGACTGTTGAAAGGACAGTTCAGAGTTGCTCATATTTTAGATGGATGGACTGAATCCTTTTTTTTTTTCACAAAAAAAAAAACTTGAGACTCATTTATGCTGATCTGTGATGCAGAACATGATGGTCAACACAAGAATTCAAAATATCTTCTCGCTCCAACATGTCCTGAGGAAGGCAGAGGAGTACCTCTCTGCCCTCAAACCTGAGACACCTTACTCAGTTCAAGCACAAGTTTCAGGAAATTGGGCTAGAGTGGGGCTGGGGCGACACCACTAAGCGTGTGCTTGAAATGATTCGGCTTCTTCTGGATCTACTTGAGGCTCCCGATCCATGCACCCTCGAGAATTTCTTGGGAAGAATCCCCATGGTCTTTAACGTTGTTATCATGTCGCCTCACAGTTACTTTGCCCAAGAGGATGTCCTCGGACATCCCGATACCGGTGGCCAGGTCATTGATTGTCTCAAATATTGATTTAGCATCTCTTGCCAGTATTTCTACATGCAATTCCATCATCACGCGTTGTTCACATTTTGTAGGTTGTGTACATCTTGGACCAAGTTCGTGCATTGGAGAGTGAGATGCTTCACCGTATCAAACAACAAGGGCTGGATATTACTCCTCGGATCCTCATCGTAGGTTCTTGCTTTTTCACTGATATTGGAATAGTTTTTTGCTGGCCAATCCAACTAACTCGTTATGTTTGTTTTGTGTCCTGCCCCTTTTGGCTGCAGGTCACTCGTCTTCTTCCTGATGCAGTAGGAACCACGTGCAACTAGCGTCTTGAAAAGGTTTTTGGAACATAATACTCCCACATTCTTCGAGTTCCCTTTAGAACAGAGAAAGGGATGGTGCGAAAGTGGATTTCACAATTTGAAGAGTGGCCTCACTTGGAAACATACATTGAGGTATATTAGATCATAAGATTATACTTTGCGAGGATTTCTTGTTGACATTCCAATCTTTCGTAATATGAAGACTAACCTTATCTTCTCTCATCAGGATGTCGCCAATGAAATTGCTGGAGAACTACAAGGCAAGCCTGATCTGATCATCAGCAATTACAGTGATGGTAACATTGTTGCTTCTTTGCTGGCCCATAAGCTGGGCGTTACGCAGGTTTGTCCCTTCCTAGTTTTACTCTCTATAGTGGCACTATGATTAATCAAAGACCAAACGCTAACTATTAGTTTCTTCTGATTTATTATGCAGTGCATGATAGCTCATGCCCTTGAGAAGACCAAATACCCGGAATCTGACATCTACTGGAAAAAGTTCGAGGAAAAATATCATTTCTCTTGCCAGTTTACAGCAGATCTCATAGCTATGAACCACACTGACTTTATAATCACCAGTACCTTCCAGGAGATTGCCGGAAGGTAACTGATCTTGCTTTCAGATGTGGATTCATGCTAAAATGCTCCTCCATCCACCGCAATGTGCTAAACTGCTCATATAATTATATGTTTTCAGCAAGGACATGGTTGGGCAATATGAAAGTCACACCGCGTTTACACTTCCTGGACTGTACCGAGTCGTCCATGGCATTGATGTTTTCGATCCCAAATTCAACATTGTGTCGCCAGGAGCTGATATGAGCATTTATTTCTCCTACACGGAGGAGAAGCGGAGGTTGAAATCTTTCCATGTTGAGATCGAAGAACTTCTGTTCAGCGATGTGGAGAACAAGGAACACCTGTGAGTTTTTGGAGTTTTTTTCCCCTCCCATACTAGACTTGGACCTACATTAGCATCCTGTGTTTTGAATGATAATGTTCAAGCTCAAACAAATGCTGACATGGATGTGTTGGTTAATGTCAAAACAGATGCGTATTGAAGGACCGGAACAAGCCAATCTTGTTCACCATGGCAAAGACTGGACTGTGTCAAGAACTTAACTGGGCTGGTCGAGTGGTACGGAAAGAACACCCGCCTGAGAGAGCTGGTCAACTTGGTTGTGGTCGGTGGTGACCGGAGGAAGGAATCTAAGGACTTGGAAGAGCAAGCCGAGATGAAAAAGATGTACGGGCTGATTGAGATGTACAATTTGAATGGCCAGTTCAGGTGGATCTCCTCCCAGATGAACCGGGTGAGGAACGGAGAGCTTTACTGGTACATCTACGACATGAGGGGAGCATTTGTGCAGCCCGCTCTCTACAAGACTTTTGGACTGACCATGGTGGAGGCCATGACATGTGGATTGCCGACCTTTGCAACTTGCAAAGGCAGTCCTGCTGAGATCATTGTGCACGACAAGTCTGAATTCCAGATTGATCCTTATCACGGGGATCAGGCAGTGGAGATCCTTGCGGACTTCTTCGAGAAGTGCAAAGTGGACCTGAGCCACTGGGACAAGATATCACAGGGGCCGATGCAGAGAATCGAGGAGAAGTACGGAGCAGGATTCTTGTTAGGTTCAATCTTTGATAGGGATAAAGAGCACATTCAACTTGTTCAAGAAACACGTGGGTAACATGTGTTGCTTTGCCTGGCAGGTATACATGGCAAATTTACTCCAAGAGGCTGCTCAACTTGACGGCGGTGTATGGCTTCTGGAAGCACGTCTCGAATCTCGACTGTCTCCAGAGCTGCCGCTACCTGGAAATGTTCTATGTCTTCAAGTATCGGAAATTGGTGAGAGACTCGGCATCTCATCAGATCATGAGCGTGACAATCTGCACGCATATTTTGACTCCTTGTTCGGATATTCACACACTGCTCCTTTGTCTTGACAAGCCGAGTCGGTTCCCCTTGCCGTTGAGTGAGTTAGAGGTGAACAAAAGGGCAGATCTCAAGAGGCAGACAGCTCCAAATTCTCTCGAGAGTTGAGGAATAATTGCCATTGCATTGGATTGGAAGAGAGCCTTTTCTTTTGCTTTTCTTTTTGCAACTGCTTTCGTCAATCTTTCTTTTGCTTCTTTCTGCTGTGAATGTATGTTGGGTTAGGTTCTTCAAAAAGTCAATTCAATGAAATTTCTTTCTTCTTTTCCCCAGTGTCCCCTCAATTTACCTGTCGTCTTCCACTTGTAAGTTCACGTTCAACCATTTTTCCTTCGCTTTTAAGCTAGCAATGTGCATCCAAATGTGTTACTTGGATCAGCGACGGTAGCGAGTCCCTTGGATATGGATATAGCACAAGACTATCCAAAAAAAAAAAAAAAAAAAATTGCAGAGGCAAAACAAGTCTTTTAAAATAAATCACAAGGAAAACTTGTATATTGGAATTGACTGTTCCAGTCAGCTGTACACATCTGATGTATGGAGAGAGGACAATCAATACAAAAGAACAGGAGATGGAGAGAGCTCATACTGTACAATTTAATATTGATTCCGTTATTGATACACGCATCGACACAACACGCTCTGTCAAAATTGCCTTCTATTTCTGAGGTATTCTATTTCTATCTACACCTTCATGAGTAAAAGAAGAAAAAAAAACCAGCGGAGGCTAAAACCATCTCCCATTACCGATGCGCCTACCCAGAAATAGAATGCAGAGAGTTCCATACCCTCCAAATCGTGCGTCAATCCACTAGTCATGTAGCTACTCCCGTATGGGTCTTGTAAGTTCCTTTTTCATGGCGGCTTCTCTCGGATAGAACATAATTGCCAGCACCAAAGAGAATGTAAGGCCAACTATCCCACCGAATGGTTGGAAAGGATAAGTCCCCGTTATCCAAAGGGGGAAGTTGGGGTTGTAGATCAAAAAGCCACCTGATTGGAGAGTGCAACTTGAGACTAATATCCCCGCGCAGAGCCCAATTGGAACACAGAGGCTACCTTCACCGATTTGTCGAAGCCTGGACAAGCTTAGTGATAAGAGCCACAGCCCAGGTATTGCCCATGGAGACCTGAAATGCAGCAGATAAGTCAAGTATCTTTGATGTTGACTCAAAGGGAAGATCAGGTCAGAAGCAAATTGATCAAGTGCATGACAGAAACATGAACCAGGTTTGAAGCAGACGCTTTAACTTAAAAGAGAAAGGATGAAAGATCAAGCTAAGAAGAAAGAACGCTGTCCTCATTGTAGCTGCTAAAGAATGTGACATGACACTAACAGATCTAAGCCTTTCAAGAAGGCAAGTTTGGCAAGTCATAAGTTTGCCTTCATCATCAGAATGTTTATTGTGTAAACTTCTCTCGATAAAAAAACAACAAATTTGCAAGCATGTTCAATCTAGAACCAAGATTTCAGTAAGAACAGGTTAGCAGTGTTGCATGATTACTTTAAAATAGAAAAGGGTGGTCACCAAGTTACAACCTGATTTCCAGGAGTGCTGATTTACTTGTCATATTTTGAGTAACATGCTTTTCCTGGCCGCAATAGACATTTTCCCGCAACAAATGAAGAACAGAAAACTGAAGGAGAAAATCCAAGGACAAAAAGGAGTCAAAAATTTGTAAGGAACATGACTTAATTAAAGCAATATACCTCCGGAACAGGGAGAATGCAAGCCCTGACAAAATAATTCATAGGTGGTAGCCAAGATCAACAGCAGTGTCTTCAGTTAACCATGATCTGAAAAGCAACTCTTCCACAAGGGCAACAGAAGTTGCTGTAACAGCACCTCGACCGACCAAGATGAGAATTTGCCCATATGACTTGAGCCTTGTCATGGCATCTAAAGACGATGAATGAAGACTTGGAGGCCAAGAAAAACTCACGCAGCCTAATAATGAATTAACATACTGTATGGACAAAACAAGCATAATTCCCCCAACCAAACTGCTCAAAAAAGCTTGGATCTGCAAGCAAAAAGCTGAAATGAGCTCATTAAGAAGAAATCCCTAGGAAACATCTCATGCATTGCAACTCTGATGAAGTAAAGCCAGTGCAGCACCACAGAAGAATTTTTAAAAGGAGAACAAACTGCAATGAATTTTAGGTCAGTAGCAAAGGCATATAAGAAGAAACGAAACAGCTGGATTTGTTTGAACCACATTATCCAAGCTCGTGATGTTCAACTCGCTGCATTAGCTTTTCAAATGGAACTTGAGTTTACTAAAATTTGCTTTGAATGGTATGCAAGCCAAATCTAGTATTTAGTGACTGTTATAATATGTCTAATGGTTTTTATTATGGCATTTACACAATGTCCATGGTCTCTCTCCCGCCTACCCCCCCAAAGCACATACTATTTTTTGGATTGGGTTCCTTCACTAATCATCTTTTCATCAAAGTTTTGTTCTTGTTCAACTCTGCTCTAGTTAGTATCTTAAAAGAGAACATGAAACTCAATGACTTGTCAGTGAAACTTCTATAGGCAGGGGGAAAAAACCTGGGACCAAAACCTGTTTTGCAAATTCTAATCCCGTTTCACGAAAGGCCTTATGTACTTCCAATAAGCCATTTTTGGTTTCAGGATTGCCACCACTCTGTAGGACAGGAAATAACAATGATATATTATTCTAATCTGCATAAAGGAGAGATCACAAAGCAAAATACATGCAAGCACCTTTGATATCACAATAACTGGGGTAGAAGAAAGCTTAGGACCAAGGTACGCACTTTGATGGTCAATTCCAGCCGGATCTGTGTTGTCAATGAATGTAATCTGCCAAAAGTAAAATTGAGATATCATCCAGACCGTCAAAAATCAAAAAATCGCTAACACAGGGTATTCACCCATTGTGCCAAGACTCATAACTGAACATTCATCCATAGCTTGTAACTTTACTTAAATCTGATGCGCAAAATCTAAAATTTACTAATGCTTTTTGAATATCGAATCAAAGGACGAAGACAAAAGACCTAAGTACAGTTTAATCAACCAAAGTAGATCTTTTTTCATTGCGCATAAGTGAATCAAGCAGCATATACACTTGCTCCAAATAATGGAGGAGAAATGTGAGCGGGAAGAATACAGGGAAGGGAGTTGGATCATTCTCATATCTATAGCGATGAACTTGCAACAAAGAGCCCGAAGTGGAATGACATCACGACTAATCCAAGTAGGAAGTATAGCATTAAGAGAACTGCTCACTTGAGGGAATAGTTGCCAAGACTTGAGAAATAATTTTAACTAGTAGAAACGGCAAGAAAGGACGAAGACAAACAAGCCACCACCAACTCATCTACAATGTCTGAAGACACCTTCAATGGAGGATTATCGGGAGCCAATGCCTCTGCAACAAACTGTGGCCCAAGAGTTGAACCCCCAATTCCAACCGAAAGTACTTGAGTAAGCGATCCGCGGGAGAAGTAGGAGGAGGCTTAACTTGCAAATTAAGCATCAAACATAATCAAGTCAATCATTGTGTCCATGTCCAATGCTCAGCTAAGCACCCTAAAAGAAAACCAACGATCAAAAACTAAATTTCATGCTAACATTAATCGGAATCTTCTGAGTTGTCATTTTGAAACTACTACGTCTCAGAGTAAGAGATTTCCACACACGGTCATTTCAAGTGACTGATTCGTAAATGAGCTCTCCATCTATTCCACCAGAAACCACTTCAATTTATCCTCAGCTCACGCTTTCAGGAGCGACTAAGACAATGTTCACATTTACCAGAAATCTGACACAGGCAACTACGATAGCAAACCGATAAAAGAAAAAAAAAAACGCAAGGAACTACAGCCTCTTTTACCACAGGGAGAGTAACAACGAACGAAATTCCAGAACTGACCTTACCGCTGACGGGGTCGAGCGTGCTCTCAATTTGCGCCTTCAGGATCGGGTCGGCGAGAGCTCCGACTTCCACAACCAGTGGTGCCCGACCATGCGGCCCTCGTCCGGTTCGCCATCGCACCCATCTCTAGCTCCTCCATCGCCTTGAACGCGGCTTGGAACTGGGGCTCCATCTCCTCCATGAACTCGCTCGTAAAGCCGATCTGGCTCACGTCCAGGAAAATCCCTAGCTCCCGGTGCTGGTACAGCCGGTTCACGTACCTCCTCCACAGCAAGCGGGAATCCTTCTCCAGCTCGCGCCTCTCCTTCTTCTCCGCGCTGTGGACCCCGCCCAGGTCCGCCGAGATCTCCCTCGTGACCGAGCGGCCCAGCGTCAGGAACAACGCCCAGTCAGCAGCGGGGAGCCTGGTGCCGCTCGGGAACGAGACCGAGGCCGCCTCCCCCCTGCCGGAGGCCGATGGCTTCGCGGCCGAGGCCGGCGGGACAGGGAGGACGAGCAGATGCCGGAGACGGAGGACGCTAGAGGCAGATGACCGGCAAGGCTTTTGGACAGGCGGAGGCGAAGTAGGCGGAGGAGGGGGATGCGCGGAGGCGGAGAACAACGCGAGCACAAACCTTGTGCTCGATCTCCACGGGAATAGTCGGAGTCGGAGCCGAAGGTGGAAGCGGAGGAGGTGGGATGCGTGCAGAAGGAAACGCAGGTCTCGAGAGAGAAAGTAAGAGAGAGAAAAAAAAATTGCAGAAAGTTCAATTGAGGAGGGAGAAATGTTTTGGGCGGGAGCGTGACGTCTTTTCTTCTGCCAGCGACCGAGCCGAGCCGCGCCAGCCCTCCCATCTTCTGGCGGGTCCCACAGAACACCTGTCGACATTTGAATGGAACGTGCACGCCATGTCAGCAGATGACGTGGCGCGCACGAACCACTGAATATTTTCTCGTGATATACATATAAGGCGCCCGTTTAGTCCTAGCTCCGTTACCTTATAATGTCAATAAGTTTATTTTAAAATATTAGTGGATTGTCCTACATTGATAGGAACATTAATGGATTGCCGCTACCTGTATTGGCAAGCTTATTGGGATATTCCCTGTATATCCCGTAAAAATAATAAACAACGCACAAATGATCAACTATTTTAAATATATTATGTTTTGTTAAAAAATAATAAAATAAAATGAGAGAAGAAAATTTTCAAATTTAGCGTGTGAACACACATAATAAAGTCACAAGTGGGCTAAAAAATAAATATTATTCACTGATTCAGATCTTTGACAAAACAATGGGAACATGCACATGCTCCCAAATATCATTCTTAAGTAAAAGATGGGTTACTTATAATCGTAACAACCAAATAATTAAAGGGGTCTCTTTCATTCTTTTTTTTTCTAATGTAAAGTATTCAAGCCATGCTAGCCTTTTCTGGTGGCTCAAGAAAAAAGTGACTCTTTCATCATCTATTTATGAACCGACGACCAAAACTCGACTCTCCATATAGGCATGATATAGTATTAAATACATCTACATCCATATAAACATAGACATATGTGTACACTTTGATCCTTAATTAAATCAAGACTAGAATTATCAAGTCATTTAAGCTTAATAGTTTTTTGTTCACAGTTAACTTATGGTAAAAGCAAACACATGGATGGTGCTGAAAAATTGAAGAACTTACAAATGGTCAATCACTTTAGGTATATCCCTTTTTTTATTTAAAAAATTATAAAGCAAAAAGAGAGGAGAAAATTTACAAATCTAACATGTGAATGCACATGATCGATGCAACTCATGTCAGAGACAGCTGGAATGACCAAATGTTTTTTATTAAAAAATAATAAAAATGTGCATTCTCCCCAATATCATTCTTAAACAAAAGATGATTACTTGTCTTTTGCTAAAGGCACATGCTCCCAATACCATTCTTAAATAAAAGATGGGTTGGCTGCTTAAAATCATTGCAAGTGGGGTCACCGACTAGCGAGAAGTCAATACACGAGTTAATAAATATCGAAGTCATGGCCACTTGGCAGGTGATAAACATCGCAAAAAAAAAATATCGCATTTGTACAAAATAAAATAAGAGAGAAAATAAATCTTAATTATTTATGCCAAAAAAAATTATCTAAAGCCTATTTGTGCAAAAAAAAAATATTTTGCCATTGTACGAAATAAAAGCCCTTGGAAGATAATATATATTACATACACAGTCAATGTACGTTTTTTTTTTCTTTAACATAGATAATCTCAAAATGGGAGCATAAACTATTTATGAAATATATCTACATGCTAAAAATAAAAATTGAATACGTGTCATTCTATAAAAACCAGCTTATATAAAGAAACTGCGACAATGTTAATGCACTGATTAAAAATTTTATTAACGTATGTTGTTTGGAAAGAAGGGAACGGTGGAAGAAAAATTGAAGTAGGCGATAAACAAAGGAAGGGCAATGCCGTGATTTGGCACCTTTGAGTGGGCAATTCCACGAGTTTTCCACCAACGGGAGTGATCCAGAAAAGCTGACAACACATATTAATCGAACGGCTGATATTAAACCACTTGAATCCAACGGCTAAGGAGAAACATGACGAAGTTGTCATGCGCAAAAGCACGGGATCGCAGAAATGGCCCTCGTTCCACCTTTTCTTCTTGGCTTCGACATATTAAATCAAATTAGCAAATCACCAACTTCTTCGAAATTTTACAAGTACTTAAAAGATTACCAATGATATAATGAATATATTCGATTTTCCATTTAAGTTTAGCAATTTACTTTTTTTATCATGCTTTTGTAAGCTTATGTGGAATATAACATTTGAAACTTTTTAATTCATATTGACCAAACTTTTCAAAAACTATTCTATTCATGTTATTCAAAAAGTAAAAAAGAATATATATTTTTCCACCAAAAGCTAAATATAATCAAACTTATAAAAATGTCATGAAAATTTTTACATGTGATCTAAGTTAGTTTAAGGTTAGGTACATCGCACTGACACCTCAACCTCCTCAAAATTCGCAAAAAAAAAAATTAATTTAAAAAAAAAAATATATATATATATATATATATATATATATATATATCTGTCCTTCTCTCTTCGGAGTCGACAAGAAAAAGAAAAAAAGGGAGATCTTTTTTGGGCGCTCCTTGACTTTCGTGCCCCGGAAGCTCATCTGGGTTTCCGCCACGTGTGCAGCCTCCGCCTCGGAAGCGTAGTATTCCGAATCTCTTCCTCCTCCTCCTGCGGTTCCAATCCGTTGACCAACAACGAGGCGAAGACCGAGCACGAACCGGGAAGGGACAGCGCGACGTCTACCCCCCGGCATTCCGTCAATCCCCCCGTTCCAAAACGATCTCCTTCTGACATGTGTCCCCTCGTGACACGGGAAATCATGCTTCGCCTGTTTTATTCCAACTAATTTAGTTTATGGAATTGTATCAAATTCCGTTGACCGATGGTTTCTATGACTTTGTTTGGGTCGTGGAAAATTTAAGATTTATGAAAGAAAATTGTATGGAAAGTCATTTACAAATGACATGCTTTGGCGCTGCATTTTCAATAAAGATTCACTTTCAACTGATTCCGAAAAACAGATGGATTGCAATTTCATCTAAAAGTTAGCTAAAGTGGCGTGTACGGCTACAGCTTTAGAAACTTTACGAAGAAGGTTTCTTGGCAGTATCCTTCTGATGTTTTGGAATTTATGTATGTTTGTTCTGCATGTGGTCATGTGTAGCCAGGGTTAGACGTGGGTGGGTCCGTTTGAGTGACGTGGACGGAAACTGGGAGCCTTATTGTGAATTAATTTATGGTGGGTTTGCTTTTCTGATGGCTTGGAATCCATCTGGTTTTCTTCTCCAGCATAGATTGTCTATTTGGTTATTCATTGGCGCTGGGAGGATGGGTGGGGATGGGTTAGGTGCTTTTCATAATATACGAATTTGTGATCCTGAGTTTTATTGCTAAAATGGGGGATCTCGAAGAATGCTGAGGACTTGATGGTTGAGGAATATTGTACAGCTATCGACAATTATCAGGTCTTTGCAGAGGCTTTTCTCCTTGAAGAAGCATTCTGTCATTCCTCCATTATAACAGCCAAAGTTGGATAGCTCTGTTGATTGGTGGAGGATTGTCTAAGTACATAGTTTTGTTCAATTGCGGGCATGGCTCTTTTATAACTCCATTCGATTGGGTTCTGGCCTCTTTGATAAAAGGTTAGCTTGGGGAATTTACTAGGGGAAGAAAAATGTTGACAAGATGCTACACAGTGTACATATCATTTGATGATGTTCATAGCTTCTTTGTGCAGGCTGGCGGTTGAATGACTTCAATGTTAATGACAGATTTATCCCATTGAGTGGGGTTAGTTATAATTTTACGCTGTGGCTCTATATTGTATCAAATAGGTGGTAGGATAGATGCTCAATGGAATTTACTACTGCAAATCTTATAGATTTATTCCCATTGACATGCAAATTTTGTAATTTTGGAGTGACTTCATCTTTTAGTGAAGCCTAAAATATAAAGAAGGAAAAGGAAACGGTTACACTTGGAAGGTTGGGGCTTGGAAAAAAATGTTATGTCTTAGGGAGCATAGGGTCCTCTTCATGTAAAACATTATGAAATCTCTTCATGTGGTAAAAAAGTTTTCTTAAGTTTGCCAAGCGAGAAGCATCTCCGGTTACTAATAGCAAAAAGATATGCTTGATTGACGACTATATATTGATTATCTTAATAGATAATCACAATCTTTTAGTTGCCAGAACACACGAGGCTAAATGATGCTCAGATTTTGCAAGTAATCAGTGTGAAATGATGGGCAATGCACTTTGTGATCCTCATGATAGTTCCTCTGACTTAATAACATTGACATAAAAATAGTAGATGATTCTGCAGTGGTGGTATTGATTCATTGAAATGGTTGAACGTGAACCTCAAATTCTGAGAGCAGAACTTAAATTGTTTGTGCAACTAGGAAATGAATATGTCTTTATATGGAAATTTTCCATGGTTGTAGTCATAATAATCCCTGAAGTGTCAATAATGATGTCATGTAGTTAGATCTCTCTGGGTTCAATGTTTTGATAACTGTTGGCAGAGACTTACTTTTAGAATGGCTTTCCTGAAATTTTTTTCTTCCCTGCTTCAATGTTTCTGTCAAGCATATCCTTTTTGTGCCTGTCTATACCGCTTGTCACATGCTTGAAGAACTTATTTTGTGCTGTCAGGTCATGGACATAAAGCGCTTGAACAACATGATGAGTGATCATGGTATATATTCGAGGGAGAGATTGTTAATCCCCATAAGCAACCCTGACATTCTTATCGATTCCACATGCTACATAGAGCGTGATAACCATGCAAAGAGGGAAGTCGCCGTGCGTTACCCAGAAGGCGTCCGGGACATAGAGATAAGTTCTTTGCTAAAGAGGACAACCTCTGAACGAGGGAAGAAGAGAATACTCGACTCGCTTAGGAGGAGCATGCAGGTTGATGATGGGACTGCTCAGTACTACTTGTCTATCTCTGATGGTGACCCAAGGGCTGCACTCTCGAAATTCTCCGAAGACCTTAGGTGGGAGAGACAGGTGGGATTGGCCTAAATGAAATGGTTAGGCAACGTTATGGCTGCTTTAATAAGATGAAATGAATGGTGATGGCAGCTTGAAGCACGGGACTGGAATTGAACCTATTTCTCCATGTGTGAATCTTCAATTCCACCAAGCCGCATCTATTGCTTTGCATTCTTGGGGCAACTCCAAGCGTCGATTAGTTTGTTTCCCCTTCACTCTTTGGATAGAACCTTGTATAATGCATTTGTAATTTGCATTTCATAGTAAATATAGGGCCTGCATGTTTGTGTTTCTTTTTTCTGTTCATGAACATATTTTATGTTTTTTTGTTTCCGAGAACAAAAAAAAAAAAAAAAGAACAGAAATGCGTTTGTTTACATTTTTATTCAAAATCTGTTTTTTTTGTTCCGAGAACAAAATTAGAACAGAAATAAGAAACAAAAAAAAATTATTATTTTGTTCCATAAACACTTTTGAAGAATTGAAAGAACAAAAACACAAAAAACAATTTTTTTTCTTCTTTTTTCTTTGGCCGGTCGCTGACCTCGGCCATGGTCGGCGATCGGCCGTCGAGGGCCGACGACCCTTCGGCGGTGAGGTTGAGCCTTGCCGGTGCGGGGCGAGGCTGAGCAAGCTCGGGCTCGCCTAGATCCGGTGAGGCCGATTCTCGCCGGTGGCTAGGCGAGCTCGGCCTAGTCGGGGGTCGACGAGCCTCGTCGTGGCTGGGTGAGGCCGTTTGTCCTCGTTAGCCGGTCGCCGGCCATGGCCGAGGCCGGTGATCGGCCAAAAGAAGAAAAAATGAAAAATGAAAAAAGAAAGAAAAAAAAGGAAAAAAAAAGTAAAAACATTAAAAATTAAAAGAAATAAAAAATAATATAAATTTATCAAACGTATTTCTATTCATTTTTTATTTCCGGAACAAGATTACAAAATGCGTTTCTCTGGTCAAAAATTTTTTCCCGAAATAAAAATAATTTTTTTTATTTTTGTTCCCCAGAACAATTTTTGAACAGAAACGCAAACAAAAATACACCCATAATGTCCAAAAGGAAAAGGGTGGTGGCTATCGTATGATTCTCTGATTAGGTGATCAACGTACATATATTTTTAGCCTTTTGCAAAGGAATGGAGCATATGATTTATTTATGCGTGGACTGACTAATATATTTATGGAGTAATTTGTGTGTGGATCAACTAATGTTTTAGCGAATGGTCCGAGGTGTTGATAAACTTTCAGCTGGGCTTGTAGATGTAGCTATGGGTGGACATCTTTGAACTTGTTGACTATTGTTGTTGAACAAACCTCTTGAAGGTCTGTAATTCGGTAGCATCACCAATGATTAGGATTGTTCTTGTTGTTCCGTATGAGTAAGTTCATAAATATTGTTTAGTAACAGTTCGAAAAAAAAGATATCGGCGACGTATTTGGCTTGTGACATGTTTGCACCCAAACTTTCATAAAAAAATACTGGGGTTTGTTTGATTGTTCCAAAATTATTGTTCATTTTAATAATTTATAAATATTTAGTCGTACAAGTTGTCAACATGTCAAAGTCATTAATTCTTTTTTGGAGTTACAGATCCTAATTCAAGCGATACACAAATTTCTCTTTAATTAAGTTATGAACTAGTTTTGATTCGACCGATGCACAAATCTTAATTCATATTAAAGTCATTAATCCATTTTAAGACTTGATTGTATTTTTTAAAAAATTTAGAATTCAATTGTACATTTATGTGCACATTTGGAAAGTTTTAATATTTCCAATACTCTTATTTCTTTAATCTTTTTGAAAGTTATAAAATTGTAATTTGGTTGCTGAGTTATTAATAGCTAATATCTCTAATTGAACATTGTTGTCAACATTTACTTAGTATATAAAACTAATTAATAAGATGGATTAAAGCCAATTTTTAATCTATCATTAAATATTTTTTTGACCGAATCCATCATTAAATTTTGTTTTGGTCGGAATCTATCATTATATTTTACAGTAGTAAAATAATCGTTTCGGAGGTAACTTATAATAATCAAATCGGCCCGAAGAGTTTTCTCGGAGTCAATTTTCCTGTTCCGGCCTTCCGTTACTGCACTGCACGAGAACAAGCTTGGAGAAGACGCTCTTGACTTTCGCGCGGTCGGTTACCACCGGCCAGCGCCTCCGAGCTCTCGCCGGCGATCGACTTCCGGGCTAACGGCGCACTGGGTTCCGGCGCTTTTCGCGAGCGAGGGTCGGTGGGAAGGTTTCCGCAGATGGAGGAGCCGCCACTCCCGATGGAGGAGGAAGGTTCGCAGCCCAGTACAGCGGCGTCGGGTCCGGAGAAGGACCCGCGATTTTCATCGTCCGGATCGTGTCCATCGACTACTACATGGCGCGCCCGATCCCGGGCGTCGATGTTTGTTACAGCAGCTTTCAAGGTACCGGCAGTTCGGACGGTTGGGAATTTGGGCAGTAGGGGAAATATGAAACTGAATGGAAAAGACTCGTTTTTTAACTGTGCCCGTAACGGTTATGTATAGTCGCGGCGTGGGAACGTTGTTGGGTCTTGCTGTTTCATGGAGCTGTGGCTGAATTGGTGTCTTAGAATGGGTCTCGATATTGTCTTCTCCCAGAGGGGAAGCAGGAAAACAGATGGAAGAGACTCGTTTTTTTACTGTGCCCGCGACGGTTATAGGTAGCCGCGGCGTGGGAACGTTGTTGGGTCTTGCCGTTTCATGGAGCTGTGGCTGAATTGGTGTCTTAGAATGGGTCTTGACGTTGTCTTCTCCTAGGAACGGCGGTGCTTTTGAAGTTATTCTATGTTTTCATAGTAATAATTTGTATCTAACGTGTCTTTAGTAAAAAAGAATGAGACTGTGGGAATATGCGCATTAGGGGAAGCACGAAAACAGATGGAAAGACTCGCTTTTTTACTGTGCCCGTGATGGTAATAGGTAGTTGCCACGTGGTAATGTTGTTGGGTCTTGCTGCTTTCTGGAGCTGTTGCTGAATTGGAGTCTTAGAATGGGTCTTGATGTTGTCTTCTCCTAGGAACAGCGATGCTTTTGAAGTTATTCTATGTTTTTATCCTAATAAAATGTATGTAAAGCGTCTTGGGTAAAAAAAGAATGAGAGTCTGCTCTCATCTTTCGAAGCATAATTTTTGTGTTCGCTTCTTTGGTTATGGAATCTAGTGGTAAGTAGGAAATGCCAGAGAAGCCTGTGGTTTGAATCTGGAAGCTGTTAGTTTTGTTTGCTAGAGTAGGATTCAATCAGTTACTGCATTGCAGACAAAAGTTTGTTTGCTTTCTTATGAGTGCAAGGAATATGCTTGGCTTAGTGTTCTGTTATGAAGAACTTATCAGTTTGTCCATGGATGTCTTATTCGGACTTCTTGTTGGGGCTGCTGGATTGATGTTAAGTAATTGCCTGGCATGGATATACGCAAGGATTGATTAAAATTGTAGCACAGAGTCATGGAATCAGCACATTGGTGTCTTGATAATTTATTACATGATTGGTTTGGTTGCTTAGAAAATCCAGATAGTATTGAATATTTTTCTTAATATTTGGTGGGCATTGTTCAACTCATCGTCTTCTTCCGTAGACTGATGATTACTTTTCGTTTGGAGAGTGTAGTTGTCTTGATGATGACATATTTCAAATTCGCTTTTTTGTTGCTGATGCAAAGAGAAGAAGGTGCGCTTACAGTTTTCATGTGGCGTGGTCCCATGTCAATCTTTAAAATTCTGTGTGAGGATTTCACCTTTAACCTGCAAAAATAACAGTTACATTTACTATACAGTAGCTAGAAATTTAGCTACAAATATTTACTTTTGTATGTTCATAATCTTGTTCATGATTGATTGATGAAGGTGAAAAAGTGAAAGAGGTTCCTGTAATAAGAGTATATGGTTCAACTCCTGCTGGTCAAAAAACTTGCATAAGGTGAGTGTAGTCCTTGTTTATTTGTAGTTTTTTAATTGTTCCAAGTACTTGCTTTACCCCCCTTGAGCTGTGGAGCAATGAAAGTAACTTCCTTTCTGCCGATGAAGAATTTAAACCAGCATGGGTTTACAGATTTGAGTTGAGGTATATGCTACAAGATAAAAGGCAATTTCAGGATGCAGAAAGTTTCTTCCACTTTCTGCTCGCAAGAGGCACCCTATTTGCAACAGTCTACGTTCTTTGACTGGCTGGACACTAGTTGAATGTCTAAATAACAAATGAGGAGCTTACATGGCTCCAAGCAATCTATCGTGAAAAGTACATGATGCTTGTCCATGGCATAGCTTATGAGACAGCAATATCTTGTACATTTTTTTCGTACTGGTTCTAAATTATGTTTTTTTTTTTTTTTTTTCTTGTAGGCTTTACCCTATTTGTATGTACCATGTACAGATATTCCTATCCATCCAACGTCTGAAGGTACTTGTGCGTGTTACAGATGCATAGGCTGCTTTGTGCATATACTGGTTTGAAGAAATTAATCAACGTTTCTCTCAGTTCACAATACCTCTAGCATGTAGCTTGTGTGTTTTCAGGGTGATATGTTCTTTTGGCAACATGGCTGTGGTTTTACTTGACCAGTTTTTGTCAATGTCCTCGTAATATAATGTTGCTGTAGACTTTATCTCAATTTGTTTAAATTATTCGTGCTTTTATATATTTCGAATTCATGTCCCTTTTTAAACTAGTCTCTTACTGTTCTGCTACTAGAGTGGAATTACTTGGTCACTGTGGAATTGCACAGGGGATGCATTTACAAATGCTGTCTCTCTAGCCATGGAGAAAGCCTTGCAGGTATAATTTGTCATTCTTCGAAAATATTAAGTCCTGGCTTTAACTTATTGTGCGAGTCACTTGCTAGTTTGTATCTGAAAGGATTGTTTTGTGAATTACTGCAGCTCAAAGGCAATGCTGGCGTAAAACGGCAACACGTGCATGGTTGCAGCCTTGTACGAGCAAGGAGATTTTATGGTTATCATGCATCTGAAGAGCTGTTTGTCAAGATATACCTGTATCCATAAATGACAGCTTGTATATCTATATTTTTCTGCCTGAATATTTCATAGCAACATCTTTGTGGCACCTTGACTGAAACTTTAGCTATCATCCACATGATGTCTCACGTGCTGCCAAGCTTCTTTTAGTACTTTCTTTCTCTATCAATAGTACCTTATTGGAATTGGTCTTGCTTTGGAATACTAAAGAGTTTTCACCATTTTGCTCTAGATTTGGTACTTGTCATCTTTGGCTTCTTCAATTGCATGCCGTCAAGTGTATTCATTGTTTCGATCTGGAGTGTGCATGCCTGATAACTAAATTTTTGTTTTATCATAAAAAGAAAGCATTTGCTATTCATATTTTATTTGGGGCATCCCAGAAATATATGGGCCAAAATTTGGCAATTAAGTTTTGATTTTTTGAGAGGCCTGAGAAAATTAGCATATATTTTGTTCTTTGACAGAGTAATATAAATGTATCAGTGGAAGTCCACTAGTCATTTAACGTGGCCATTGGAGTATGTTCTGTTGAACATTTTTTGAGATGCAGGGAAGTTTTCTTGAAAGAAAACCTTGTAAATGGAGATATTAGTTTTGGTAAAAAAAAAGGCAAACTTCTGAATACCAGGCTAAGATTTCACGCAAAAATCTCTTTACATACTTGAATTTTGAAATTTGCAAATTGCATCTTAGGCCCAAACTGCATAGTCCAAAGACCAAATTGCCCTTCCTTCAACAAACTTTAGAAAAGATTATCCCAAAATCATTTCCAAATTCTAAACCCAAACCTAATCATCTCCACCAATCACACCACTCAAAGGCCTCAAAGCCACCAGTTGCCATCTTTGGCTGCGCTCTAGCTGTCTTAAACCTCTATTGCCAGTCTCTCTCTCTCTCTCTCTCTCTCCCCTCCCCTCCCCCTCCCCCATCTCAATATTAACAACACTCTCGAATTGGTGGTTTTAAAAGTAGTGGATGAAAATTGGTATGTGCGTGAAAGTTGGGATGGTATTTGGATTTGTTCCAAAAGGTTATCTTCTATGAGGAAGGTTTTCTTGTAAGAAAAGCTTGTAATCAATATATTAGTTTAGACAAAAAAAAATGCGTCATGCAATACGTGTGCCTATAGTCTCATCTTGTTTGCCTATTTCTTTTTTATTCCTGGTCCAACATCATTTTCCAGGGAGGGGCAGTATTTGACAGAAGTTTGCAGCCGCATGAATCGCATATTCCCTATCTGCTTCAGTTTCTGGTATTATCTTGCGACATCAGTTTATCTTTCTATCTTATCCAAATTTGCCTTTCTCTGGTTCTATAGTGGGTGAGTCTGCAAGGATGGGTCATTAATGCCCTCATGCCCAGACTTGCTATCTTTCATATGTGTGTTTCTTGATGCACTTGAGGTTAATTAATGGCAGGTTGACTATAACTTATTTGGGATGGGTCTTCTTCATCTAATGAGAATAAGGTTTCGACATCCAATACCAGATATTTTGCTCCAAAGATATGTAGTGATATTGATCAAGGAAGACAGGTGATGGCAAAGTCATATTGCATGTTTGCTGCTTTTAAGTCATATTTATCTTCTCTTATATGGCGGATGCCATACGAGACCGTCTTTCTTTTTATGCTTCATCTTGTATATGGTTTTTCATAATATACAGGTACGTATGTTTGTGGATAGTCAATGATACTTGGAAGTTCCTCATCAGGTTGACTCGGGTAGGGATGCCCACCCGGAGACTCCTGTTTGGATATCATCTACGATCCCAGGAAGTTGGAGGTGGCAGCCTCTGGGGTTAGCTTAGATGCTTCGTCTGGAGACGTGGCTAAACGTCAGAGCACATGTGAACTGGAGACGTGGCTAAACGTGAGATATCCAATGTTCAGGAGAGAATCATGGCCGGACCAGAGAAGAAAAATGCCGTTGTCTCATCTGAAAAGGAGAAGTTGGTTGCTTATCATGCATGGTATATACGTCCGGTGTAATGTAGCTATGGCTGTTGACCGTATGATGAGAATATTGCAAGTGGCTGAGCATGCTTTAGTAGGTGCACTGATGCCTGAATAATGAATATGACCCTGCGGCCAAGATATCCATCATCTGCTGTGGCCAGGCCAGAGGACTTACACCTTTTTCGCTCGAAGCGAAGAGAGACTCGAGTCTAGGCTATATACAGTAGAAGCTACCCCGAGAATCAGATGGCCATTGCATGTGGTAGAAAAGTTAGTTCTGAATACCCGATCTTACGATTGACCAATAATTGAATGAGCCTAATTAAAAAATCAAGATAGGATTGTGTAATGTATCATATTCAGTGTATCAAGATAAAATAAAGTTGGATATATAGAAACATAGTCTAGATGAAATTTTCCAATAGAAAGTACGAGAAAGGTGGATAGAATTTCTTATACTTAGGGTATAAAAGCTATTTTTCTCAAATAACAAACTTCTTAAATTAATGAAAAATTAAATATAAATAATATTTGTATTCTAATATAAAATGAAAATTTTAAAATAACAATATATATTGAAGTTTATTCTATCCCATAATATATATTTCGTATATAATATATATGTATGTGTGTGTGTGTGTGTATATATATATATTTAGTATCAATATTTCTTACATATCTAGGTTATATATATATATATATATATATATATATATATATATATATATTTAGTATCAATATTTCTTACATATCTAGGTTTTGGGTCCTATGCAAGGCTAGGCAGGATGGCCCTGCAGTGTTCGCAAGTCTGAAGTTTGAAGCTAACTAGCCCGTGCAATGTGTACAATATGCTTTTCTGACTTCGGTATCCTTTCCTTTCGCTGCGACCATTTGCTTTCTTATGTGGGACTCGTCCCCGAATGTCATTATCTGTCTCGCTCGTAATTGCGAAACTTGCCACAGAAAATGTGCGCAAATGCGTGTATTCGGCTCGGATCGTGGCACTCAAAAATCGAAACTTGATCGAGTATCGTTTTCTTGACTCGAGTTCGGCTCGCTAGCAAAATGCTTGGGGACAACCCAAAGCCACCTAAAGAATGGCAAGAATTAGTCGAATGATCGACAGTGACCAGCTGAGGAGGGAAGATGGGACCGAATCCTGTCTAATAATGGTGATTTTGCTATGGGTCGTATGGTTTGTCTATTTTCAGTTTGTTAGTAAATTACGTTACGGATCCTAATCTTCCTTTGGTGTACATAATTATCCATTTTCTTTCTGGCCAGAGGATAAAGTAGTGTTTGAAATGCTATTTTTTCAATTTTTTTTGGAGATCGTCAGATAAAAACGAATATAAAAGTAGAAAGGTAAATTAGGAAAAAAAAAAGTAGTATTTTGTCAATTTCAAACAAATACTTAGGCACTAGTTAAGCAACAAAGGAAATAAATTGACAGTCCATACATCGACTTAGTACTTGTAGATTTGAGCTTGGCTCAAAACTTGGACTTGTCTTGAGCTTCAGAGAAATTGAATCCAAGTCCATGTAGACAGCCAGTGAATCAACCTCACGAGTATTAACTATTAAGGCACTATTTGGTAACTATTTAAACAGTATTTGATTCTGATTTTTTGTTTCTAGGATCGTTTGGAAACAGAATCCCGCTTGATAAAATTTTTGCTCCTGGAAACAGATTTAGAGTAAAATTAAGAATAAAAAAAAAATTGATTCTTATTTCAGGAATTAAAAAAAGTAGAACTCTTCTGTCCTTTGCTCGATGTTTTCTCCCATATGTTAACTCCTCTTCTCTGCTCAGACCCTTTCTTTTTCTTCTTACATCACAAAAGTCATTCTCTCCTCAAGAACTGCGACCGACAGCGACTGCTGCTTCTTCATCGTTGAAGCTGCTCGTTCAAGGTGAGTTCCCTTCACTCGCAGCTATGAGTGGTTGTCGGCTGATCTGGGTGATGGCTCGCTCACCATTGCGGTCGTTCGTCGTCTGCGACAGCTGGCGGGAGCGCCGCCGGGCTCGAGTCGGCGGGCGCCCGCGCCGATCTGGCTGGCTATCAGGTGCCGCTGTAAGACCTCTCTCTCTCTCTCTCTCTCTCTCTCTCTCTCTCTCTCAAGCTCACACACACTCTTCTGTGATCTAAAGGATAATTCTCGCATTGGATTTATAATTTTGGCAGGGTGCTTGGGAGACAATTGTTTGTTCTTTCGAGAAAGATCATATATTTTAAGGCGAAGCTGCTCAGATAATGATCCAAAATGTCAATTATGAAATGTAAGTCTATTCCTTGATATGTTTTTCCGAGAGGATAGGATGTGTAGAGTACATTGCAATATGTTTTTCTGTGATAAGCATAATCATATCATTGATAATTAATACGATGTGAACCCCCTATCAGAGGAAACAAGTTCAGAAGATTCAGCAGCAACTAGCAGAGCTAGAGCATAGAGAAGTTGATGTGAAAAGAAATGCAGCTCTGTCAGCAGCTAAATATGTGGAGGCTTGTCAAGAGCTTGGTTTACAAGTTAAACTTTTGAATCTAGTCTATTAAGATATTGGGTGTGTGCTTCTACCAAGCTAAAGAATAGCAACCTTTCCTTTAGATAGGATTAAAGGGCATCCATGTCTGCTTTTCAGGGAACAAATGTGAAATTTGAACTTTTGGAAACTGCAAAATCACTTCCGAGCACATTTAGCAGAATTCTGGAAGTGATCAACAGCGACTCAGTGTCTCAAGCTATTGAGTATTACTCAAATTTTGTGAAAGATGCTAACACAGAGAAGGATGTAAGGCAGTAAATTAGAAATTATTTAAGATCCATTTATTGGTTTTCGGTTTGATTGTAAAGATTAATTTCTTGAAACATGTTTGCAGATATGTCCTAAGAGTGTTGTACCAAACTTGATAGACATTCGTAAAAATCCACCATCTTTGAATGTTTCTGCTGTCTCTGATACCACAGACTCTGCAAATACTCAATCAGGCTTCAATGAGATAGGAGGTGATGTGGCTGCTGCTGCAGATAATATTGACTGGGATATCTCGGTAGACAATGCTGCAGTTGATTGGGATATTGGGACTGGAAGAAACTGATGACAGCAGTAATGGCTTTGGTACTTATGAAATCGTCACGGCAAGTGAGGTCAATGAAGCTGTTGAACATAATCAAATTCAACCGAACAATGCTGGACAGGACGCATTGGTGTCAGAGATATCTTGGGATGTTAGTGTTGAAACACCTCAAGTTGATGTCATTGATGATGTTAGCTTGCCCAATGTAGGTGCGGTTAATTCACCAACTATTGCACAAGCTGCAGAAACAAAGGAAGGTCGAAGCCAGCTTCTAGATACAGAGTATAGAAATAAGATTCTCGATGATCTCTATGAGATAGTGTTTATTTTGTTGCGTCATTCAATTGTTCTTTCCCAATTTATGGTTCATCTCATGGTCACCTCCCAGATTTATTGTATTTTGCAAAGATTGTACTGACATTGTTTTGGACGACATCTCTTGTTCTTGCCTAATTTGGTACTTTCATCAGATCAAAGCCTTTCTCCATCAGCGATTAGCAGAGTTGAGGAATCAAGATACATCATCTTTGCAGCATCAAGTCCAGTCAGTTGCTCCCTTTGTTCTACAGCAGTTTGCGGCTGATGCCATCGAGACAATAGTTTCAGACGTTTCACTGGCCATTTCTCTGCTGACAAACAGGAAAACTCAAGACTTAATCATGATATTGAACTCCAAAAGGTGCTTTCAGATATTCTTTCAGATTGATGGTCTGTTCATTGCAATTTCTATTCAGTTTTTCAAAGTGTAATGAAATTCGTCACTATAACTATAGGAAGTTGGAGAATTGCCAGTCTACTTTCTATTTCCTATATACAAAGAACATACTTTAATAACTCCTTTGTTTCTCCGAATTGTAGATTTCTGGACAGATTGGTGAGTTCGCTTGACGAAAAAAAGCGCCATGAAGTTAGTTGAAAGAGGGGTTAAAGGACGTTGCTGCTAGACACATGGAGCTGCAGAACTCGTTATCTTCATCCTGGCCAAAGCAAGTAAGTACCTTTTCTTGATAGCTCCTTTGCCGCATGTCCTAAATTGTCTCAAGAGCAGAGATCTACTGTATCCTCTATATATATATATATGAAAACAGCTCTGACCCCCGTTCAAAACCTCTATATATATATATATATATATATATATATATATATATATATATACTTATAAGGAAACAGCTCTGACCCCCGTTCAAAACCTCTATATATATATATATATACTTATAAGGAAACAGCTCTGACCCCCGTTAAAAAACCTCTTGTTTTCTCAAAATTAGATTTTCCCAGTAATTCTGTGTGGTTTTGGTGTTGGCTACGGGAAGCTGCTCTTCGGAAAACCAGGGAGCTTAAGAAGCTTTGCGAGACCACACTTTCATCCATGTTCGACAGAAGACCGGTCAACATCATCGGAGAGATCAATACCTTGTTGAATACCGGAATTGGCGCATAGGCTTTAGACATCGCGCGAGTGAAAAAAGAGAGAAGGAAGGAAGGAAGGAAGGAAGGGGGGTTTGCGGGGGGGGGGGGGGGGGGGGGGGGGGGGGGGGGTGCAATTCCTGAAATGATCCCAATTTAATCTACCCTGTGGTGATAGAGAACTGTTCAGTTAGGTTTTAGGAAGCTCTTTCTTTTAGAACGCAGCATTCTTTGTGGTACCCTTTTCACAGAGGTTCTACTACATGCTACACCATTGACCTTTGCAGCTGACGCATTTTCTCCCTTTGCCCGTGTGCCTATATGCTCGACTGGTTGCTCGAAAGGAAGAAGCTTGTCCCTTTCTATTCCTTTGCGCGATGGCTGTCTTAACCTGCGAAAGAGTTCTCAAGTCGGGATTCTCTCGACATACGGTGGAAGCGACGATCGTTCTCGCGTGGATCTTGTGTGGATTGGTTCCGAAACGATTCTGTTCAAGCGGCACATGAAAGAAAGAATAGAGTATGGCTTTCCATCTGCGGGCATTGGTGGCCGTAGCCGAGTGTTGGTGTAGCTGGTGCTGCTTCAATCCCCACCCACAAGTGCCAAGTCTGGATAGTTTATAATTAGTATAGTTTATACTATGGTTTATTATTTACTATTTAATAAAAAATTGATTAGTTAATATTTTTATTACTTAGTATAAATATAATCAATCAATAGAATGTCTATGATTTGGTAGAATTTTAAAATATAATAGAATTCTAAATTCGAATTATTTTGAAATTGAAAATATAATAAAATATAATATAATTTCTTCACTCATAAAAGAAGACAATTATATTAGTGAGTGGTTTATGAGAATTCAATATCAAAGTTACACTCATCTAAAAAGGTAATTAAAAAAGAATAAAATTGAAATTTTATGCAGTTACCAAACGCATTTATGTTTTTTTTCTATTCCAGAACCAGAAATTTTGTATAATTATCAAACATATTTTTTTGCTCAGAATCTGTTCCCGGGAACAAAATAAAAAAAAAAAAATCATTTCTGATCATAATTTGTTTTCGGGAACAGAATCGTTACCAAACGCGCCTTAAAATGACAGACAAAATCAAGATCTCTAGCATCTTATGTCATATGAAGGAATGATGCCTCTTGACCCCACAAACAACCTGACCAAGACTTGTTATCTATATTCTCCGTTTCTCTTCTCTTTTTCCTTTTGGTACGATAATTGCTTCTGGATCAGTATCATTTTTGGTTTTAATGCTAAGTCCAAAACACTGTAGGTTCCTAAAACATTTTTCTCTAAGCATGTTAGCTTACAGTTTGCTAAAATAAAGCATATTTTCATGAACAAAAAGCCACCGTAGGATACGAACAAAAGAAGTTTGGACACAAAGTGACAAAACACAGCACCAGAGGCAACTTTTGATAACAATTTCTACTGAATTACTGGGGAAGACCTTCGAAGAGACCATACGAAGCTCTATGCCCACTATAAGGCCACATAGAAAATGCGTATTCTATTTAGGATTATAATTACCAAATACGTACTGGGGTGCAGTGGAGGAAAAAAAAAACGTTTATAAATGACCTTAATCAAGTGCTAACAGCTTGTTAATTTCTATGTCCCATCAGGAGTAAAGCTGACGTCATTTTTTCATTTATTCACTAGAATTGTTCAATTAATTAAACAAAACTATAACCTAATAAGTGATTTTCAATGTACTTTGATGTAATATCTACCCACAAAAAAGGTTCTTACAGTAAAACTAGACTAGTTAAAGTTTAGCTTTAGCTCAACCTCAAGCTCAACTATATAATCTCTTGTGCTTACGAGTGAACCTTAGTCTTCTTTTCATTAACTTCGGAGTTGGCCATGCCCCCAAACTCATGGGCACTACGTAAAGAACATAAAAGAGGAGAAAGAAAAAGAAAAGAAGAAAAAATGATTTGTTTCAAAAATTATTTTCGAAAATAAATAGATAACTTTTTTTTACTTTTTATTTTTGTTTCAAATCTATTCTCTATTTCAAGAAATCAAAAAATTAACTAACATCACTTAATAAATTTCCATTCTTTTTCTATTTTCGAAAATAAAAAGAATAGAAATTTTGAGAATTAGAAACATTACCAAACATGTCATAAATAAAGCTTTACTTCAGTCTCTTGCCCCAAAGGAGACGCACAATCTTGCAGAGGATGGCGCTTCTTTTTACGAGGCACTTCTACTCCTTTTAACCCTCTGACCAAGACCACCATAACAAACCTTCCTCCCCCGAAATAGGCAAGACTACCCGCTGTGATATTTTTGTTAGTTCTCTTTGTAATTGGAGCCCATCGCCACACCAATCCCGGTGGAGATTAACTTTTTTACGGGATACCATCTTTAAGAGGTACGGAATTATCTCCTTGTACTTGGCAACTTTTCCATTTGTAAGGCGTTGATATTGGAAATTTCTTCTTCTATTATTGCCCTAGAAGATGAGCCGGATGTGCGTGGGATACACACGATCCTGCCGTGACTGCTCATCTTTGACCAGAAAATTTACTTCTTTACTCAATGAACCCTCCTCACCTTTTGCTAGTTCTCTTTGCAACGGGATCAGGTGGCTGCGCAATCCCATAGAAAATACGTCGAAATTGTTTTTGCGTCTTGACGTGCATGGGAACAAAAGGATCTTGATTAGTAGCTTCATTCAAGACCCGCGTTATCCCATCCTCGAGGAAGGACTACTGGACGCACAACTCATAACTTCCCCCAATAATTTGAAATTATGGCATAGCACTTCTATTATTTGCCAATATAGAATTTCTACCACATGGATGCACAAAAAAAAAACCAAAACAAAAAAAACAAAAACAAAAAACAAAAAACAAAGAAAAAGAAAAGGGTGGTAGATGCACACACTCTCCGAAGAAAAACAAATACCTCGGGCGAAATAGCTGTTGACATACATATTCAGAACGCAAAGTCAGATACCTTTCTTCGACAAGTTTCCACAGGAAAATCTATCAAAGATTTTCTGAGTTCCTATACCACTACTCTACGGTCTAGATGCATTTTCATCAAAATTCACGTTGACAATTACATCATGTCTCCGATGTGAAACTTCCTTCCATAACACACCACACAAGCACCTCAATACACCCAAATCGCAAGATGGAGAAAACTCTACTCGGTCACCATTAATTCCAAGAAGCAAAAATATCTTAGAAGAAAACAAACTACCGATGCCTACACTAGAAAACCGTAAGGGCATGTTTGGTGTACAAGAACGAAGCAACTGAAATGACGTAAAAGAGATCAGGATGAAGAATGAGAGGAATCACAATATGAATTAAATCTAGAATTACCGAATCTGATGGCACATTGAAATAGAAATGTAAAACAGAAAACTCTATCCTCCCAAATATTGCATATCTAGTGGTAATTACCTGTTATGAATGTCATATGGATGACTTTCTCATTTTCTCTTTATCAATTATTTCCACGTAACGTTCGGGTTCCTATCTACTTCGTAAACTATTGTCTTTCTATGTCCTCGTAGAGCGGCACTTCTAATCAGTTGCATGCTTTGTTCAGTTGAACGACAAGATGATAACCTAAGCATGAAAAGGCTAGTCACAAAAAGAAGACACTTTCAATTTCAAAGAGAAATTATTGATTTAGCTTCGTCATCCGTTTCACATGTTTAGAGTTTTAGCCACTGGATGAGTAATCCTATGTTATCAGGGCCAAAAAAATAATTATTATTTTCCTTCTTGAAGTACATACTTCATATGCGAAACACAAAGTATGTAAACCATCCAGCCCAAAAATTCATATAAGAAAGTTTCGTTTTGCAACATGTGAGCCAGGATGCCTGCCTCATTCGATGAGTAAGAAAGCATCGAATAAACCAAAACAAATTGTTAAGTTGGTATAATGTCAAAAGTATGTTCTATACACAATAGTAGAAAACGTTAGTATTGTTTTCTCATTTTTTTGGGCCTATAGTAGTAAGACTTGAAACGTTCATGTCGACAGGCGATACCTTAACTCTGCTAGTGTTCACCGTTTTTGTCGTGTGAGATTTCAATCCATTCGGATTTGGTCCCACATGTGGATTTCATAGTTGTTTTTACAACAGTATAAGAGCATGATTATGCATCCTGAGCATGATTATGCATCCTGACCTCTCTTCAATTGCCGAGTAGGGAAATGAATTGATCAGAGCATTTCTAGAAATGTTTAGTTTGCCAATCAAGTAGTTTTCAATGATTGAACCGAAAACTATGTTGTTATCAGACATCTAAAATTTCAGTGATTAAACTGCCTAATAATCATCCTCTCCATACGTCATTGCGTCAATTTGTGGATTGTTGGAACTCAGAAGGAGAGAATTTGGCAAAACTAATGAGAATGAATCGATGCATTTTCACTTCCACTCTTCACTGTCTTGTTCGAGAATCTGGCGATCTTGCTAAACCTTTCACTTCTCATCCGTCATCCCATCTTTGCATCGAACCATTTTCTTTCACGTTGCTCCCACGGTTGCCCATCCACTGCTGGAGTGAGTGATTCAATGGATCAATCTGAACTTGTGACCTTTGTGGTGAACAAATGAAGAAATGGTGGATTGGTGGAAGCTGCTGATGCTTTATTCTTCTTGGAGAGGACAATTCGAGTGAACCCTCTTGACTTTACCTCCCTGTTTCGCCCAACTCTTGGGGTTGGCGCCAAGATGAAGCATTACCCCGTCGCCATTGACATGATCGAGCGGATGGGTTCGAAAGGAACGACTCTCAACAGTTCTACTCCCAACATTTTGATAAATTACCTCTGCCAATTGAAAAGATCCGATCTCGGGTCCTCAGTTTTGTGTAAAATGGTCAAACTTGGACTTGAACCCACAACTGCGAGCTTTTAACACTTTGATCAATGGGCTCGTTGGAGAGGGGAGAATCGCCAAAGCCATGAGCTTGGCGGATGAAATGTTGGTTAGACAATTCGAGGTAGATATAACCACGTGCCAAGCCATGATGAGGGATTGTGCAGAACCGGCAATACTGGAAAAGTCGTTCGATTGCTGAAGAATTTGGAAGACACAGGCTGAGAGCTAGATGTGACCATGTACACCACGATCGTCGGAGCTTATTGCAGGGAGTATCAACAATTTATCGGTATAAAACCCTGCAAAGAATAAAAAAGAACATTTCATTGGGAATTGGAAGACCGGACTTTGTGATGCTGCTGCTGATACGAGCGCAAGGAAATTGAACTTGTGCAAGCTTATACTACTCAATAAATGAAGGGGACTTGGAAATTAGCACTTTGGCATTATATCAAATATTTCATGAATTAGTCATCATACCAGTATACCACAGAAGAGGTGGCACCGGAGTCCACATGAGAAGGTCCCGGTAGCAGTGGTAGCTGCAATTTTGTTCTCAACTCAGTTGAGGCAATCTTCTTCTTCTTCTTCTCCTTCCCCTTCTCCTTCTCCTTCTTCATTCCTTGGTGAGATTTTGTTCCCTTCTCTTGGTGGTGTCCTTCGAGGCAAGTTGTTAAGAAGTTTTGGACGACCCGAAGGTGTGTCTCTTATAGTTTGAACCGCATCATCAAATGTAAACCCTGTATTTGGGTCTCACACTCATTGGCTTTTCCAATCAGCTGTTGTCACATGAGATTTTCAAAATAATTATAATTTTACTAGCTACATATGTACTTCGTGATAGATTTAGGAAAATTCAGGTTGTTTATGATATTTCATCAAAAGTTACGAACACTAACAAATTCAACCTTAGAAGACTTATAACTAGTCTCCACCCGGGCACTTGCCAAAGATGGTCAGAAAATGAGGGCGATGCATGTGTTACACGAGATGGTTGAGAGTAAAACTGTGTCACACTTTCCAATCATCTTGAAGAGAGATAGAGGCACGGCTGCATGGATCCTTAGTTCTGTCTATTTTTAGATGTATTTGGAATGAAGAACCTAAAATTAGCCGAAAGTAATAAGCATAGACTTGAGAGTCCATCAATATAAACAAGGTTATTTTGACCTGGTCCAGATTCTGGCGATCTACGAGTGACCTCTTCAATGAATCCTACCTATCAACACCAAAATCTGGGGACATTAGTTTTGCCACACATTCCAAGGGTCTCTGCTTAATTCGCAATTGGATCGCAATCAACAGAATTCATTATCAGCCAAAGAAATAGAAAACAACGGACTTTAAGAGAAGTCAGCAATTAGCACCATTATCCTTGTTTGTGTTTATGAACAAACGGATGCTGAAAAGGCAAAGTGCCCAAACTACATAGCAGAAAGGCGTACTTGTTACTTGGTTATTTTGCAATATCCAATTAGCGAAATTAGCAATATGGAATTGTTTGCTAGGAGGCTATATTTAACTTTACAAATTTAATGCTACATACATGAGATTTAAGCTCGTCGTATCAGAGACCTTTATCACAACATTCAAAAGATATTATGAACTGACAGAAAAAGAGGAGATTGTCATCATGCATCCTAGTTCACGGATTTCTGGTGAAACTCCACAGCTCACATAGTATAAGCACACAAGTTACTCTATTATGGTACAACTGGTAGTACATACCTCCATCTGCAGAGCCTCATTGGGTTTGAAAGTGATATCATTAGAATGAGACCGCATCAAACAACTCCGCATCAGGGTAACATGCAGAAAAATCAGCACATACATATTCGATTAACAGAGAGGTAGAACCTAACAAGCATACAGCACATTCAATTAAATATAAGTACACGAGTCACTCTTTCACAGTTATGGTAGGACTGGCAGTGCATACCTCTATCTGCAGAGCCTGCTTTGAGTTTGGGAATGATACCATTAGAGCGCATTGCATCAAAGAACTCAGCATCTGGTTAACATGTAGAAAAATCAGCACGTGTGTATTTGCTTAATAGAGGTAGAACCTAATGAGAATACAAAATGTAGATTCAACTGAAAAATAATACATTCACAATCATTCAGTTTTGTGCTGATGAAACCATATCAAGTGCTTTGATCTTCACAGGCATAAAAAACTTCCTTAGGATACTCCAGTTGGCCCATGAGCCTGTTCAAGGTCGCACAAAAGCTAGCCTTCAGCTGTTGCTAATGACACCTCAGCAAAATCCCTCTTCTTCATTTGATCATTGTCTGGGGTATGGACTATAAATTGCCTCAGCCGAGTTAACCAGACCCAGATCAATCATTTGATAAAATGATTCCATGACAACATCAGGTTCAAACGGGATGCACAATAATAAGCAAAATCTTAAGCTCCTCGCCTAGCTTGTTTTATAGAGCAGGCAAAAAATTGTCCCAATTATGCAAAAGGTCATCCATACAGCTCTTTGAATTAAAGTCCAAACGTAAGCCTTGATCATTACATAGACCAACCCAACCTGTCACAAAAGTAGCACCAATTTATCTCGCTTGATAATCTTTCAACAGTCTCACAATTGTTTATGGAAAGCCTGCCTACAATCATAGATGAAAAAGGCTAGCCAAAACTAATTTTTACTTTTTTAAATCACGCACCAAAAAAAAATTGAACCTTGATTTTTATTTTAGCTCAGTTTCTCTTCCTTAATGAGAATTCATGCTCGAATGAACAATGGATAGGCTTTCCCATCATCACGAAAAATCGAGAGCTGTTTGTCCTAAACAGGATATCTACCAATAGTCAAATTTGACACATAAAATTGCTCACAAAAAGGAGTTCAAAAAGGCGAAGGATTTTTTAAAGGAAAATACTAGTTTGAGACAGAGAAAAAAGGGATCTGGGTGGAGTTTATAAATTGAGTTCAGAAGATCAACCTCTTGATGAAAAATTCTCATCTTGGGTTTACCAAGAGGGAAACTGTAAATCACTAAGTAATTCTTGTTTACCTATGTCGTTAGTTTTCATTTGTTGCCTCACAAGCCGCCAATCTATCTGCAAAAGTTGCCGATTGAAGATTAACTGAAAAAGCATTGCTGTGATGCAATCAACAGCGAATATACTTAGGCAAATCCAGATCAAATAGATACGAAGCGTCGAGCAAATAATTCTTAAAAGATATATCTGTTAGAAAAGTATTACACTTTTGGCTCGTTCTAGTTGTTAAAGGACAAAGAATCTTACCAGATGACCAACGCCTTCTAACGTATGAAGAACCACAATTGGATCGAAATTTTGATCTTGGCTGAAGCATCATGTTAGCTTCTAGGATTGACTTCCCCACTCTTGCACTTATATAAGACTGGGAATTGAGTCTCGACACCACGTAGATTATGACAACCATTGATATTCAACTCTTTCAAGTTCCAAAAGCATCATAGGTCAGGTAATCTTTCGATAGAATCACGATTACATACATTCAACATCTCTAACAACTCCACCTTATCAAGACCTTGTATTTTGACTAGATTGTCGCAATAGCAAGTATTTAATTGCTTCAAGCCCTTGTAGTTTCGGATGGATCGGCCTTCTAATGAACTTGTAGCTATATGTATGTATTGTCTCCAAGAACTCCAATTTACCTTGGCCCTAAATTTCAACTAGATTATCGCAATCCTCCATTCTTTCAGAAGATTCGATTGTGAGAGGTCCATTCTTTCAATGGAATTATAGTGTTTTATTGACAACTCTTCCAAGTACTTGAATCCGTCAAGCTCAAGCAATATCAACTTGGGACAGAAGTCAACACAAAGTTTCAAGAGTCTTGAGGTAAGCTCTGGGAAGTACTCAAGTTGATCGTATCCATAAAAATGAAGTTCTTCCAAGTGAAATAGGTAAGAAAGCTCTGGCAACCTAGGAATTTGAAGATATGTTAAGCCGGAAGGAAGCTCTAGCAACGATCAAGCTCCCTACAGCCCTCTTGGTCAAGGCAATAGAGAGAAGAAATATTCCAGATGCTTTCTGGCGGGTCAAATATCAATGTGCCACTGATATGGAGAATCACAAACGAAGACAAGTCATCGTTTTCTCTTGGAATTCCCCCTTTTAGACTATCACAAGATTCAAGAAATAGCCTTCGGCGGTTTGTTCAACCATCCAATAGCAATAGGTAACTATTCAAGGTCAAAAATCCCCAATGCTTTGCAAATTCGATAAATCCGCAATTGAGGTAGGAATTTCTTTTGGTGAACAACACCCGTAAAGGTTAAGGTATTCGAGAGAAGAAAGATTCCTAATTGAGATAGGGATTTCTCTCAATGACTTTCAAGCCTCTAGTCCAAGTACTTTAAGAGAAGAAAGATTCTCAATTGAGCTAGGGATTTCTCCCAATGACACACAACCCCCTAACTGAAGTTGTTCAAGAGAAGAAAGATCCCCAATTGAGCTAGGGATTTCTGTTAATAACTCGCAACTCTTTTGATCAAGCTTTTTTTAGAAAAGAAAGATTCCCAATTGAACTAGGGATTTCTGTCAATAACTTGCAACCCCATAGATCAAGTTGTTTGAGAGAAGAAAAATTCCCAATTGTGCTAGGGATTTCTCTCAATAGCACACAACCCCCTAGCTAAAGTTGTTCGAGAGAAGAAAGATTCCCAATTAAGCTAGGGATTTCTCTTAGTAACACACAACCCCATAGATCAAGTTGTTTGAGAGAAGAAAGATTCCCAATTGATCTAGGGATTTCTTCTAATAACACACAACCCCATAACTTAAGTTGTTCAAGAGAAGAAAGATTCCCAATTGAGCTAGGGATTCTTGTCAATGACACGCAACCCCCTAGATCAAGTTGTTTGAGAGAAGAAAGATTCCCAATTGCGATAGGGATTTCTGTCAATGACCCACAACCTCCTAGATTAAGTTGCTCGAGAGAAAAAAGATTCCCAATTGAGTTAGGGATTTCTATTAATGACTCGCAACTCCGTAGATCAAGTTGTTTGAGAGAAGAAAGATTCCCAATTGAATTAGGGATTTCTGTCAATAACTTGCAATACCCTAGATCAAGTTGTTTGAGAGAATAAAGATTCTCAATTGAGCTAGGGATTTCTGTCAAGGACCCGCAACCCCATAGCTTAAGTTGTTCAAGAGAAAAAAGATTCCCAATTGAGCTAGGGATTCCTGTCAATGACACGCAACCCCCTAAATCAAGTTGTTCGAGAGAAGAATAATTCTGTATTGAGCTAGGGATTTCTGTCAATGACACACAACTATTTAGATCAAGTTGTTTAAGAGAAAAAAGATTCTCAATTGAGATAGGGATTTCTGTCAATGACCCACAACCTAGAGAAAAAATATTCCCAATTGAGTTAGGGATTTCTATTAATGACTCGCAACTCTGTAGATTAAGTTGTTTAAGAGAAGAAAGATTCACAATTGAGCTAGGGATTTCTGTCAATGACTTGCAACTCCGTAGATCAAGTTGTTTGAGAGAAAAAAGATTCCCAATTGAGTTAGGAATTTTTTCCAATAAAACACAACCCCATAACTTAAGTTGTTCGAGAGAAGAAAGATTCCCAATTGAGCTAGGGATTTCTGTCAATGACTCACAACCTTCTAGATGAAGTTGTTCAAGAGAAGAAAGATTTCCAATTGAGCTAGGGATTTCTATCAATGACTTGCAACCCCATAGCTTAAGTTGTTCAAGAGAAGAAAGATTCCCAATTGAGCTAGGGATTCCTGTTAATGACACGCAACACCCTAGATCAAGTTGTTCGAGAGAAGAAAGGTTCCCAATTGAGTTAGGGATTTCTTCCAATAACACACAACCCCATAGCTTAAGTTGTTTGAGAGAAGAAAGATTTCCAATTGAGCTAGGGATTTCTGTCAATGACTCGCAACCCTTTAGAAGAAGTTCTTTTAGAGAGGAAAGATTCCCAATTGAGCTAGGGATTTTTGTCAAGGACACGAAACCCGATAGCTTAAGTTGTTCAAGAGAAGAAAGATTCCCAATTGAGTTAGGGATTCCTGTCAATGACACGCAACCCCCTAGATCAAGTTTGAGAGAAGAATAATTCCGAATTGAGCTAGGGATTTCTGTCAATGACATACAACCATGTAGATCAAGTACTCCGAGAGAAGAAAGATCAAGTTGTTTGAGAGAAAAAAGATACTCAATTGAGATAGGGATTTCTGTCAATAACCCAAAATCTAGAAAAAAATGATTCCTAATTGAGTTAGGGATTTCTATTAATGACTTGCAACTCCGTAGATCAAGTTGTTTGAGAGAAGAAATATTCCCAATTGAGCTAGGGATTTCTATCAATGACATGCAACCCCATAAATCAAGCTGTTCAAGAGAAGAAAGATTCCCAATTGAGCTAGGGAGTTCTGTCAAGGACACGCAACTATGTAGATCAAGTTGTTTGAGAGAAGAAATATTCCCAATTGAGCTAGGGATTTCTGTCAATGACATGCAACCCCATAAATCAAGCTGTTCAAGAGAAGAAAGATTCCCAATTGAGCTAGGGAGTTCTGTCAAGGACACACAACTATGTAGATCAAGTTGTTTGAGAGAAGAAAGATTCCCAATTGAGCTAGGGATTTCTGTCAATGACATGTAACCCCATAAATCAAGCTGTTCAAGAGAAGAAAGATTCCCAATTGAGCTAGGGAGTTCTATCAAGGACACGCAACTATGTAGATCAAGTTGTTTGAGAGAAGAAAGATTCCCAATTGAGTTAGGGATTTCTATCAATAACTCACAACCCTCTAGATGAAGTTGTTCAAGAGAAGAAAGATTTCCAATTGAGCTAGGGATTTCTGTCAATGACTCGCAACCCTTTAGACGAAGTTCTTTTAGAGAAGAAAGATTCCCAATTGAGCTAGGGATTTTTGTCAAGGACACGAAACCCCATAGCTTAAATTGTTCAAGAGAAGAAAGATTCCCAATTGAGCTAGGGATTCCTGTCAATGACACGCAACCCTCTAGATCAAGTTGTTTGAGAGAAGGATAATTCCGAATTGAGCTAGGGATTTCTGTCAATGACATACAACCATGTAGATCAAGTACTTCGAGAGAAGAAAGATCAAGTTGTTTGAGAGAAAAAAGATACTCAATTGAGATAGGGATTTCTGTCAATAACCCAAAATCTAGAAAAAAATGATTCCTAATTGAGTTAGGGATTTCTATTAATGACTTGCAACTCCGTAGATCAAGTTGTTTGAGAGAAAAAATATTCCCAATTGAACTGGGGATTTCTGTCAATGACATGCAACCCCATAAATCAAGCTGTTTAAGAGAAGAAAGATTCCCAATTGAGCTAGGGATTTCTGTCAATGACTTGCAACCCCATAAATCAAGCCGTTCAAGAGAAGAAAGATTCCCAATTGAGCTAGGGATTTCTGTCAAGGACACACAACTATGTAGATCAAGTCGTTTGAGAGAAGAAATATTCCCAATTGAGTTAGGGATTTCTGTCAATGACTCGCAACTCCCTAGATTAAGTTGTTTGAGAGAAGAAAGATTCTCAATTGAGCTAGGGATTTCTGTCAATGACTTGCAACCCGATAGATCAAGTCGTTTGAGGGAAGAAAGATTCCCAATTGAGCTAGGGATTTCTGTCAATGACTTACAATCCTCTAGATCAAGTAGTTTGAGAGAAGAAAAATTCCCAATTGTGGGAGGGATTTCAACCAATGAACAACAAAATGTGATATCCAGACACTCTAGCTTCCTTAGAGAGTAGATCGACACAGGAATCTTTGTAATGCCACTATCACTTAAAAGGAGTTCTTTTAGTTCGTGCAATTCCCCCACTTCCTTTGGTAGCTCTTTCATATTTTTACAATGACGCAAGTTCAAAGATATGAGACTCTTGAGTTTGCCAATAGAAGGGTCGACTTGCTTCAATTTGTAACAGTTAGACAAGATAAGAATCTCCAACTTCGTGAAAGCCGAGAGATTAGGAGTATATCTTAACTCCCTGCTATTTGAAAGGTCGAGAACTTTTAGTTGCTTTGCTGCCTGTACAAAAGAGAAAAAGCTATCAAAAAGGAGTTTAATTGATAAAACAAAACAAAGCAAAGATCATAGAGGATGTCTTTTTTTCCATCTTACCATGATCAAACTCCATCCTCCCCAATCATCTGTAAGCTTGTTTTGTAACAATTCCAACACCACTAATTTAGATAGATGCAAATTGATTGCTGAAGAAAATATATCAGGTTCAATGTATAACCATCGAAGCCATCTTACTTCAGTAAACAATTCACTAAAGTCTCCACTTATGGTTGTCTCGCGAAATGAAAGGAACCTTGAGCTCAGTAAGTCTTTAAACAGTTCACTTGTCCATGTAGAGGAACAGCCAGAGGGCCAATAATTGTTGCAACAATACTGCATGCCAAATCAATCAATTGAGTGTCTGAATCGACTTCTAATTTTTTACTTTTGCTTTTCTAAACCCCATACTTTCACAATTTGTCATCTTTTTACCCCTTGCCAAACATAAATGTTGACAAATAAACACACACATGTATTTTGATAAATTTTTTAAAATTCAAATGATATTTTAAATAAAAAAAATCACTTTTTCTTGCTTTCAAAAATTCAAGACGAAACACCTCAATCTTTACCACTTGCTTTTTTGGAATTTTGTAGTGCATGTACTTTGATTTTTATTAAAGTGGAAATACATGAAACCTTTTAAAACATACGACTGTTAAAGAGTACCCATGGGTCACTTGTTAAATAGCTAAGTAAGCACCTGATTTTCAATTTGTTAACTATTGTTATTAAGTGTTTAATCATTCTTTAGCAATACACCTTTAGCATTTGAATAATATTTTAGATTTTGACGGAAATTGGAAGAGAGCTGGCTTTAGACCAACTAAAAATGAACTAATTAACTTCCTTACATGGAGTTCTAGTTAGATTAAGGTCTTAACATATGGAATAGTAGGTTTGTCGATGCTTGGCAACATCTTTTGGCAAACTCTGCCACACGAAACTTTCTGAAAAAATCTACTTATGTTACCTAAACAGAAAAGTGAAGGTACGTATGTCCATTTCCCAAGACTAGCACCATTTCTTTTCGCATCTTATAAGTCAAAAGTACCGCTTAAACTTTGTTGCTAAAGGAGATCATTTAATTGGAAGAAGATGGTGACAAAATCCCAGACGGCTTGATTGACACTAACGACAATACTTTTTATTTTTCCCCCGAAAGCTTAGCTGATCAATGACAGAATTGGATAACATTCGAGTATCGAAATTTTAATTCTTAAACTTTCTATTGGATTAGCATCTCGAGATTGACCACAAATAAATCAAGCCACCACTCAATTTACACATTGACATGGCGTAAATGTTCAGAGGAACAAACTGAGATGCCCATAACAGAGATCGCAAGTAGCCAAAGCTACCGGTCGGTGGCCGGGCCTCCAGCAAGACTAAGTCGCTTAAACAGCGTAGAGATGCGATTCTAGATCAAAGTGGGCACTTAGTCACGCTCCGTTGGGCGTGCGATTCTGGATCACAGCGGGCACTTGGCCACACTCAGTTAGGCACTAAGGAGACATGTCTAATGAGTTATTTTTTCTTTGCAATTTATTTTATGGTCAGGTTCTTTAGGAATTACCAAAAGCAATATAAGGTACAGTTAGACCTGAGCAGGTCTATAAAAGGCTCCCGCCAAGGTCTATAAAAGGCTCCCGCCAAGCCCATGTGGGGTCTATTGGAGAAAACCGGAGACCTTAAACCCGGTATTGGCAACGAACCAGGAGCCTTGTACCAAACTTAGTAGCAACTCCCGAGCCTGATCCTGGCTTTGCCACGCTGGCCTCTCAACGACTACCAGTTCGGTATCTTGGAAATGTTTGAGAGGCAACCCCACACTGCTCATTTAGTGGTTAAGGAATGCGCTTTTGTGTATTATGATATGGGTTTGATTCCTTGCACTATTAAGTGCAAATAATTTCCTGTTTGAGCCGTCCAGTCGGACTTAATTAAGCTGGTCTCCCACCTGGCAATGAGAGTTAATGGAGTATTTCACCATTATGGAACTTAGGTAGCTGTTAGTACCCACTTTTGTCAGATCGATTTTCTAGAGGTATGTTGATGTATATTGACGTTCGTTTTTAGCATGGGCATGCTTCTCAAGAGGTGAATTAGAAATTAGAAATTAGAAATTAGTACTCATCTGTTAACATGCACTTCTAGAGCAGATTAATTTCAAGCTAGTAGTGCCCCTCACTCGACCTGTTCAAGAAAATGTATTTGTAACACGTAAAAAGCAAAATTCGACCTAGAAATGGTATTATTTTTGTAAATGGACTTTGCTTAATGTCCACAATACTCTATACACATGCTATGTGCATGTAATGGTAACGTTATGCTTATTTTTATGTGAACTTTGTAACTTAAAACTCTTAAAAATAAGAAGAGAACGGTGATAAAAATTGGGGATGGTACAACATGTTGATGAAGAGAATATTATATAACCGTTAAAGGTGGGGGATGTGTTGGTTAGAGGAGTACTCTACCAAAGTGAGACTTTACTCCTCAGCCGTACTTTTTATTAGTAGGAGAATCCTTAAATAATAGTAAAATTGGAAGGGACCTAAAGTGACACCAATCTCATTGCTATAATTATAGTATCATGTTATATTAGATATAGACTAGACATGACCCACGCTATGCACACCATTTATATTGGATTGAGCAGGTAACACCAATTGATGTTTCAAATGATGAGCAATTCCCTCTTAAAAGAGAAGCAAAACACATGTTTATATATATAATTAACTATGTTTAGACAGTGGGCAATTGCGATTAATGATGGTGGTTTCCCCTTTTAGGAGCTAAGTGATGAAAATAGCCCATGGATTCATTTAAATAAATAAAATTTATAATGAACTTGATTTTGAGATAATTTACGTTGAGAGAATAATAGAAAAATCTCTCCCTTGAAAAGAATAGTATAGGACTAGGTGTCGTAGGATGCATGTGGCAAGAAACGCAGGAGACAATTGATGCATGTGGAAGTTACATGTGAATGGCCTAGAAACAAAATGGTCTACACGAGGCATTGGTATAAAAGGGGTATCCGGAGGTAAGATCAGACAGGCACGGCACAACAAAGTTCATCTTTTATTTTCCTTGTAATTTTCCTTTGATCGCACTTCCGTTTCATGCAATTTCATTTAATATCTTTTTAAATTCCCTATAATTCGATTTTTAGTGCATTTAACTATTTCTCATGCACTCCATCCAAAAGAAGTATGTCCATTGTTATTGGGAAATAAAAAAAGGAATGTCTTTCGAATTAAGTTTCTTGCCTGAATTTTTACTATAATGAGAGATGTTTTTTTTTTTTTTCCTGGTTGAATTACTATAATGAAAGATTAAGAACTGTAAACTTATAAATTATAACTGTCTTTCCAAAGAACATGATTTGTCCATCTATATGTGCTTTTCCAATAGAGATAAAGATACGATAGATATATCTTCATGATAAATTTATTCAAGTCAGTTTTGTGCATATGCATGGTATGGGCTCACGACTAGTTGATCCATATTTCACAACACCCGACACCTTTCTTCTTTTACATGAACTTCTGTGACAACAGCATCTGCTCCAAATTGAAAGCATCATCTCTTTTTTTTTTTTTTTTCTTTTTTTGGTTTTTTTGGAATGCTATTTATAGGCTGAGCGCAAAGATACAATAGGGCAGGAGATATAAGCAAGCATTAAAAAAAAATTATTAACTGATCAACATAACTTGAGTGCATTTTTTTCTGTTAGTTTCTTGGAAATATTATGAATAAACTGAACTGCCAAAAGACAAATTTGTTTTGTGAAATATGAATTTCCACGAACACTATCAAACCAAAGATAGAATTCTTTTTTCCCTTTTTTTGGTGGGGATTAATTTTATGGTTTGACTCATTTGTCATTATCCATATTTTATATATTAACTAGTGAAAAACTCACGGTCAATATTATTTCTCTTAAGAATAATTATTGAATCAACAAAAGAATGTGCTATTTATAATTGTATGAGCGAACTAATTCAAATTAAATCAAGAAAATAAAGCTTTTTCATTTCCCAACATCTCTTGGTTAATTGCAAAGGTTAATTCCCCGCCACTGATCAGTCATGAACCCACTACACTTCTCTAAGTGGAATATATAAAATAATGAAACGACATGAACATTGATAATCTAAGTAAAAATTAAACTTGCTTTCAAAATTGACAACATGCTGAAAATGTTATTTAGTAAAGAAAAAGGTATCGATATAATAAAATGACATTTCCTCTAAATTGCCGAGTTTGTCGAGGGTTTTCGGCACAAAAGGGCATTGTACTAAAAAATATAAATAATATAACTTTTTTCATTTTTGGGGCACTTATAATCCAATTATTATCACAATTTATCTAAGAGGGACATAAATGAGAGAGAGAGAGAGAGAGAGAGAGATGTTACCTCCCTTCGCATATTAAACCATGGCTTTAGACATCTCTCAGGTGGTTGTCCTTGACAAAATATGCTCCTTCCAAGATCTCTCAATTGGTCATGCATCATAAACTCACCATAAGCTCCAATTTTTATTAAGCACCTCAGCTTCAACTCTTCAATTCCAAGAAATGGAAAAAACTCACAGTCCTCCCACACGTAAACAGCATATTTGCGACCTACGCCGATTAAAGAGCAAGCAATATCCAGAAAAATCTCCTTTTGTGTAGGTTCCAATGCATCATAACTTATCTTCAATGTCCTTTGGACATCTCCATTCGGTTCATTTCTTAATTTCTTCAGCAAATCTTGCCATACTTTTACATCTGTTTTTCCATACAAGTATGAACCTATGACCTCGATAGCCAAGGGGAGCCCACCCATGGTGGATAAGATATCACGAGAGATACCCTCAAAATCCTTCGGACAATCGCCCTTGGAAAATGCATGTCTTTTAAATAAACACAAAGAATGCACCTCATCTAAATGTGTCAATTCATACTTGTAATCTACCTCGAATTTAGGTTGATGAAGAATAGCTTCATATCTAGTTGTAACTATGATGATGCTTTCTGTCGAAAACCAATCACGTTCTCTAGCCAAAGCATGTAGATGATTTCGGTGATCAACATCATCCAGAAGAATGAGAACCTTTATTCCTTTAAATCTAGATTTGATCAAACTAATTCCATCATCAACTTTACATACTCCACGTGCATTTGGTAGTATTTCCCTAATAAGTAGATTTTGTAGTTCAAGAATGCCATTGTTGTGATATGTTTCTCGTATATCTGGAAGGAAGCTACGATGCTCGAATTTATTCAACAACTGGTTATAGATGACCTTGGCGAGAGTCGTTTTACCGATCCCACCCATGCCATATATTCCTATCATTCGAGCATGCTTGGCAGGAATGTCTACCCAATTCATAATTTTGTTGACATGATCGTCAACTCCAACTAAGTGGTCCGAAATATCTAGCTCAAAATCACGTCCCAACTTGCTCAGAACAGTTTTGACAACTTCTTCCACTAATTCTCCTTCACACCTGTCAAACAACAAAACTCTATCATAACTTCATAATTTTGCGTAATCTCATCAAAAGACACCCACATATATGTGAAGGATGGATGTGACCAGTTAACATGCAAAATGTCTAGGTTTTACAAATGACAATATAGGATGATGGTGTAGCAGTCATTTCATTTTTCCCCTTCTTTTTCTTCAAATAGATAGATCTTATTGATTAAGATATGGTGGCGCACCTAGCAAATTAAGATTCTTTAGAAGTAAAGAGTTTGTTATGAGGCTAATGGTCACCGATAGTTGAAGGATAAGAGGTCAATAATTTTTGTTGCAAAAAGTTTAGGAGGACAAGATGTTATCCCGCTAAGACCAGGTCTAAATGGAGGACTTGTAATTAACTTATAGATCGCCTACAAATGAAAGTTACTGGCAACAATGGGTGTTAAACCTAGACATGATCTGTGTGAAGCAATAGGAGGTCAATTTATCCAGCGGTTACCAAGCTTTGGAAGATTGAGTAAGGGATCCTAAGGTTTTAGATGTTATTAGTGTACTTTTCTGGGGAAATCTTAGGGAGTACAAGTGTTTGTAGTATGTGGGCCACTATGGTTATTCATTGGGACATTTTGGGATGTTTTGTAAGCTTGTAGTGGAAGCAATTAATCTATATGACATTGGTTTTGCTAAATAACAAAACTTAGAAAAAAAAAGTGTAGGTAGAAGGTAAGTACCCATTAGCAAATTTCTCAGATTCCCATCCATTTAAGTTACTCACTTCTGTAAGGGCTCGTTGACCTTCCTGAATGTCCTCCTTATCAAAACGCTTCTTACGCGAATGGAAGGCCTCCCCAAAACTTCCATTTAGATACCGCACATCCGACGGGAGCACTTTGTAAAAAATGGGCAACACTATGTGCGACATGCTCTTTTGGCAGTCCATGATGCGTACTAGCTCACGGAGGCACCATTTGCTCGAAGCATAATTTTCAGAGATGATGGGGATCGAAATCTTAGATCGCGTGATGGCATCGAGAATCTCTGAATTAAAATTCTTGCCAATTTCAAGGCTGTTATCGTCCTTGAACACAGAAATTGGTACAGTCCCTACACTGATCAGACTGCGGTAGAGGTGATCAGTAAATTCTTTGCGAGTGTCAGAGCCTCTAAAGCTCAAGAACACATCGTATTGGTTGCTACCTCCTCTTGGTGGTATCGAAAAGAAGGATGAAGAAGCATATGCTTCCTCAGTGATCTCTTTCTCAACAATCCTTCTCTTTTTCTCCCTCGATGCTCCTTTTTTTTGCGCTCTTTTTCTTTTTCTTTTTATTTTGCTCAGACTTTGCCCTTTCCCCATAGAAATCTTATAGACAAAAATGAAGAGAGGATGCCAACCTGCTGCACAAGAAGAAGTAGATAAGCAAATGAAAAGGCAGAGCACGTGCTTTTTGGGAGGAGAGCATATGATTTCGGAACGATTTCGAATCCAAAATGTTTAATGATCAAGTCAGTCTGTTTGACTAATTGAATGGTAAAAGTTATTGACTTAGGCGTGCATCTTTTCTTTCCAATGGACCGCGCTTTCTCGTCAAGGCAACATCATTGGTATGTGTCCACTCATGGACAAGAAAAAAATGGCTAGTCTTCATCTCTACATGTGTGCTCTATAGTCAAGGCTCCTAATCTTTGGTGGAGAGCACATGCATTATGAACGATTACTAACACTAAAATGTTTAATGAAGAGAAGATGCCTTCCTGCTCCACTAAAAGATGTAGATAAACAAGTGAAATGGCTAGATAGAAAGCACCTGATTTCCGAATGTACACAATATTTAATGAATTGAGTTTTCTTAGAGGGGTGTCTATTGATTAATCCAATATTACAAGTTGTTGTTTTAGAGCAGTGTAATGCACATCTTCTCTTTCCCATGGACCTCATCCTCTTGATGCATGGACTTTCCTAATCGAGGAGATTTTCATTAATTGTGTCTCTTATTGGTTGGTCACAAATTAAACATGTCGCCCACATGTAAAATTAACTAAAGCTAACATGTTGATGCCTATATTTCATTAGGCATTCTCAAATCCATATGCCCCTAATGAATCTTCCCTCTTATATTATGTGGTTTTCACATGAGACTCAATAATAACAAAGGTTCAGATTTATTAAGGTCATATGCACTCGGGTCCTCTAGAAAATTTTCATATTTGCTCCAATCATGCCTTTGATCAGTGGTTTAATGTAAGCATCTATTTGAAAGTACATGCATATACATCGATCTCTGCCTTCATCAAAGTGTTGATTATTGATATTCATAGAATCTAATATCAAATCTTCGTAATCAATTAAAAAGGAAACAATTTAAAGGAAATAGCAATCAAATTTGTGAATCGTTAAATAAGAAATTGTCATGTAAAATTAGAAAAGTGAATAGTCAAAATAGGCAAACTCTTTCTCTCCAAGCATTTTTGTTCACGCAATCTCAATGAAAGTTAGCTTTTGACCCAACCAAAAAGAAAAGAAAAAAAAAATGAGAGTGAACTCTCCCCCAGCAATGGTAGGCCTTCCGGAACCATTGTTGCTAAATGGGTCATCCATGTCCATATCCTCGCCCTCATTACTAATAATTTTCTTCTATTTTTCTTATTTTCTTCATTTCCCTAACCTCCACTAATTAAGTTTTCAACTCTGTCAGCAATATCTATTCCCCATGCCCTCCTGAGTTTTCTCCTTGTTTGGTTCTTCTCCTGCCACATCCAAAATGTCTGACAATATGGGTGGATTTAATGCGGGGCTAAGGGTGAGCCGCCCGGGCCAACTCTCGGAAATTATGCTTAAACCCAATTATTTAAAAAAAAAAAAATACATATTCATCCATAAGTCTTGGCCCCACCAAAAAATTTTTACCAAGCAAGAACAGATTAACATAAAATCTTTAATCAAATTTGTAATTGATTGAACAGAAGCAGTTGCAGATGCTTTTAGTCCTTGCCTTATCTTCTTTTGCATCTCACCCTCTAGTCAAGCCAAAAGATGTTGGCTTGGTCCGCTCACGATGTTAAATTCTTGCTTGGGCTATAAAAAGCTAGAATCTGTGTACAAGCAAGTTGCGTTCATTAAAATAAATAAGCAAAGGTTCTGTTCTTGTTTGATTATTAAAAATTATAATTTGATAAATCATTTAAAAGCTGATAAAAGAGTTCAAACGAAATTGGAAATGTGTGGAAGATATGAAGAAAGGGCCTAGTTAGTGATTAGGAATGTGATCTTACATTTTAATTTCAAATTGTCATTCTAAATGAATTTGGAAATGAGATAGAGATGAACAAAAGCTCTTTGCTATTTCTCTTTTATTTGTTCCCCAATGACCTTACATATTAGCAATGTCGCGCAAAATGAATCAAGTGAGATAAAAGAGATCAAGTGAGGAGGAAATGGAAATTCCCTTTTAAAAATAATTTGAATTAAAAAAGAAAAAGAAAATTAGAAAATAATTCGAATAAAAAAAAAGAATAAAGGAGAGGAGGAAGTGGGAATTTATAGAAGTGTGAGATAAGAGAAATCAAGTAACGAAAATATTTTTTATTTTTGAAAAGTGAAATATTTTCCCCTAATTTAGAAGACTTTTTTCTTTTCATGAAAAATATTTTTCCAATGGAATTCATTTCCCATTAAATGAACGCTAGAAAATCCGAAAAATATTTTATGGGAGATTATTTTCCGCAAAATGAACGGAGGCTAAGTTACGATAAAAATGAACAATGAGACAGAGGCCATATGATTAGTCACATCTAAGGTCTAAAAGCAAAGGCTTCCCTTTTCTACGGAAGTCAATTATGAGCTGGTGACACACCAAGTTAACAGCCACCCACATCAGACAAAAAGAGCCCAAACCCCGCTAGTTCAGCCGCAACAAATCAACAGAAATGACACGCTAATAAGAGATGAAAAAGCAATTACCTTCTGCGCGCCGAGATGCAAAGAGGGGTGCAAGTTTGGAGAGAGAAGACCCCTAAACAAGCCTCGCCGAGAACTTTTATGAGGGAAATAAACAAGGAAAGTGAGCGAGGACTGTAGATGATAGCCTTGAATTGTTCTGCAAGAGAGGCCAGATGTAAAAGATACAGAAAGTGAGACATATGAGAGAGAGAGAACTATCAAATTCCACCAGGTTTAACCAGTTCAACCGCTCATACTGATCAGTTTGAATAAGGGGAACGTAGTAAGAAGAATCTGCAATAACTGTGACGACCGTGATTTTGAAAAAGTCGATGGAACTTCACATGTTATATTGTGCATGCTTTTAAGGATGTTAGATGTCATGCAATGAGTAATAATCAAATGTTTTTATATTCTTCTATCAAAATGTAATAGACTATCCGGCTCATCTGGAGGAGTGATGCAGAGACGGAATTACTCGGATGGGCTTTAATGTCTAAAAAGGAGTTACCTTAAAGCACATCCGAGTCGTGTCCGAGTCTCAAAGCAGCACAATTCTGAGACCACCTCCACGCCTCAATCTAGAACTATCAAAGCCAGATATCTCAGAGTGAAAGACGAGCGTCCCAATTGATTTATGGTGATTGGCGTTTCTGCTCCTGGGTCACAAGCACTCGGACTTTAAATAAAGCTTCACTTCGAACCTCTTGCCCCGAAGGAGACGCGCAATCCTGTGGAGAGGATTGCGCGACAAGATTGCGCGTCTTTTCAAGCGGCAATTGTACTGCTTTTTTACCTCACCTTCTTGACCAAAACCACCGAAACAAACCTTCCTTCCTCGAAATTGGTAAGACTAGCTCACTGTAGACTTCGAAGATATTTTCGTTGCTTCTCTGCACGGAGAAAAAATTGGTTCGCCGGTCACGCGCTGGTTCGCCGTCGAAGAGAGGGAGGCAGACAGAGACGCGAGGGGAGAGAAAGAGCAAGGGACGGACGAGTCGGGGCCGGATCTGGAGCCGGAGGGGCCGCGCGGTGGTTCGCCGGTTGGAAAGAGGGAGGCCAGAGAGAGAGAGAGAGAGAGAGAGGGAGCTCGGGGTCCTCTCGCCGGTCCCGTGCGGTGGTTCGTCGGTTGCTCGCGGTCCTCTCGCCGATCTCGCGCGGTGGTCCGTCGGTTGCTCGCGGTAGTTCGCCGGTCGAAAAGAGGGAGGGCAGAGACAGAGGGAGGGCAGAGACAGAGGGAGGTCGCGATCCTGTTCGTCGGAGAGAGAAGGAGGGTAGAGAGAGAGGGAGGCGCAAAGGGAGAGAACTCGCAGAGAAAACCCTAGCGTGTAAAAATAATAGACAACGCACAAATGATCAACTATTTTAAATATTTTTTTTTGTTTTTTTTTGGACAATAATATATTATTTTTTGTTAAAAAACAATAAAATAAAAAGAGAGAAGAAAATTTTCAAATTTGGCGTATGAACGCACATAATAAAGTCACAAGTCGGCTGAAAAACAAATACGAACTTTTATTCCAATCTTTGACAAAACAATGGGAACATGCGCATGCTCCCAAATATCAGTCTTAAATAAAAGATGGGCTACTCTTTTTGTTTTTTCTTTGCTAAAGGCAAAAGATGGGCAACTTATAATCGCAACAACCAAATAATTGAAAGGGTCTCTTTCCTTCTTTTTTTCTAACGTAAAGTATTTACGCCATGCTAGCCTTTTCTAGTGGCTCAAGAAAAAAGTGACTCTTTTATCATATGTTTATGAACCGACAACCAACACTTGACTCTCCATATAGACATGATGCAGTATTAAATACATCTTCATCCATATAAACATAGACATATATGTACACTTCGATCCTTAATTAAATTAAAACTAGAATTATCAAGTCACTTAAGTTTAATAGTTTTTTGTTCACAGTTAACATATGGTAAAAGCAAACGCATGGATGGTGCTGAAAAATTGAAGAACGTACATATGGTCAACCACTTTAGGTATATCCCTTTTTTTATTTAAAAAATTATAAAGCAAAAAGAGAGGAGAAAATTTACAAATCTAACATGTGAATGCACATGATCGCTGCAACTGATGTCAAAGACAGCTGGAACGAACAAATGTTTTTTATTAAAAATATAATATAAATGTGCATTCTCCCCAATATCATTCTTAAACAAAAGATGATTACTTGTCTTTTGCTAAAGGCATATGCTCCCGATACCATTCTTAAATAAAAGATGTGCTTAAATCATTGCAACAGGGGTCACCGACTAGCGAGAAGTCAATAAATATTGAAGTCACAGCCACTCGGCAGGTGATAAACATCGCCAAAAAAAAAATTATATCGTCATTGTACAAAATAAAACAAGAGAGAAAATAAATCCTAATTATTTGTGCCAAAAAAAATTATCTAAAGCCTATTTGTGCAAAAAAAAATTATTTTGCCATTGTACAAAATAAAAGCCCTTGGAAGAGAATATATATTACATACATGGTCAATATACGTTTTTTTTTTTAACATAGATAATCTCAAAATGGGAGCATAAACTATTTATGAAATATATCTACATGCTAAAAGTAAAAATAGAATATGTGTCATTCTATAAAAACCAGCTTATATAAAGAAACTGCGACAATGTTAATGCACTGATTAAAAATTTTATTAACGTATGTAGTTTGGAAAGAAGGGAACGGTGGAAGAAAAATTGAAGTAGGCGATAAACAAAGGAAGGGCAATGCCATGATTTGGCACCTTTGAGTGGGCAATTCCACGAGTTTTCCACCAACGGGAGTGATAGAAACGCTGACAACACATATTAATCGAACGGCTGATATTAAACCACTTCAATCCAACGGCTAAGGAGAAACATGACAAAGTTGTCGTGCGCAAAAGCACGGGATCGCAGAAATGGCCCTCGCTCCACACCCTTTTTTTCTTGGCTTCGACATATCAAATCAAATTAGCAAATCACCAATTTCTTCAAAATTTTACAAGTACTTAAAAGATTACCAATGTTATAATGAATATATTCAATTTTCCATTTAAGTTTAGCAATTTATTTTTTTATCATGCTTTTGTAAGCTTATGCAGAATGTAACATTTGAAACTCTTTAATTCATATTGACCAAATTTTTCAAAAACTATTATATTCGTGTTATTTAAAAAGTAAAGAAGAATATATATTTTTCCATCAAACTTATAAAAACGTCATGAAAATTTTTACATGTGATCTAAGTTAGTTTGAGGTTAGGTGCATCGCACTGACACCTCAACGTCCTCAAAATTCGCAAAAAAAATAAAAAAAATAATTTAATTTTTTAAATATATATAAATCTGCCCTTCTCTCTCTCGGAGTCGACAAGAAAAAGAAAAAAAGGGAGATCTTTTTTGGGCGCTCCTTGACTTTCGTGCCCCGGAAGCTCATCTGGGTTTCCGCCACGTGTGCAGCCTCCGCCTCGGAAGCGTAGTATTCCGGATCTCTTCCTCCTCCTCCTGCGGTTCCAATCCGTTGACCAACAACGAGGCGAAGACCGAGCACGAACCGGGAAGGGACAGCGCGACGTCCACCCCCCGGCATTCCGTCAATCCCCCCGTTCCAAAACGATCTCCTTCTGACATGTGTCCCCTCGTTACACGGGAAATCATGCTTCGCCTGTTTTATTCCAACTAATTTAGTTTATGGAATTGTATCAAATTCCGTTGACCGATGGTTCCCATGACTTTGTTTGGGTCGTGGAAAATTTAAGATTTATGAAAGAAAATTGTATGGAAAGTCATTTGCAAATGACATGCTTTGGCGCTGCATTTTTTATAGAGATTCACTTTCAGCTGATTCTGAGAACAAATGGATTGCGATTTCATTTAAAAGTTAGCTAAAGTGGTGCGTACGGCTACAGCTTTTGAAACTTTACGAAGAAGGTTCTTGGCAGTATCCTTCTGATGTTTTGGAAGTCATGTTGGCTTGCTCTGCGTGTAGTCATGGGCAGATAGGGTTAGAGGAGGGTGGGTCCGTTTGAGTGAAGTGGACGGAAGCTGGGAGCCTTATTGTGAATTTTCATGGAATTTCTGGTGGGTTTGCTTTGCTGATGGCTTGGAATCCATCTGGTTTTCTTCTCCAGCATCGATTGTCTATTTGGTTATTCATTGGCGCTGAGAGGATGGGTGGGGATGGGTTAGGTGCTTTTCATAATATACGAATTTGTGATCCTGAGTTTGATTGCTAAAGTGGCGAATCCCGAAGAATGCTGAGGACTTGTTGGTTGAGGAATGCTGTACAGCTAGCGACAATTATCAGGTCTTTGCAGGGGCTTTTCTCCTTGAAGAAGCATTCTGTCATTCCTCCATTATAACAGCCAAAGTTGGATAGCTCTGTTGATTGGTGCAGGATTGTCTAAGTACATAGTTTTGTTCAATTTCGGGCATGGCTCTTTTATTTCTCCATTCGATTGGGTTCTGGCCTCTTTGATAAAGGTTAGCTTGGGGAATTTACTAGGAGAAGAAAAATGTTGACAAGATGCTACACAGTGTACATATCATTTGATGATGTTCATAGCTTCTTTGTGCGGGCTGGCGGTTAAATGACTTCAGCGTTAATGACAGATTTATCCCATTGAGTGGGGTTAGTTATAATTTTGCGATGTTGCTCTATATTGTATCAAATAGGTGGTGGGATAGATGCTCAATGGAATTTACTACTGCAAATCTTATAGATTTATTCCCATTGGAGAAGGCCAGACAAATCGACATACGAATTTTGCAATTTTAAGTGATTTCATCTTTTAGTGAAGCCTAAAATATAAAGAAAGAAAAGGAAACGGTTACACTTGAAAGTCATTGTTGTCTTACCGATTATTAATAGGAGTGTTAATGGTTTAGTTAGTTTCGGGTGAGGTCACGATTCACTTCAATTCAGCTCTCACTTATTAATAATCTGAAATGAACCAAACCATTAACATTCCTAACAATTTACATAATTAACCCTTACCTTTCGTCAATTAACCTTGTAATTGGACCACAGTGGCTGCAAAAAATCAAAGTGAAGATGAATTAACTTTTCACTTTTCTTGTCCATTGAAACGAAAGTCTCTCTTTCCTAGAGGCATTAAAATTAATCAAAAGTCTACTTTCTAACTCATTTTCAATATTTCAAATCTTTCTAACTCATTTTCAATATTCCAAATCTTTAACACACACATATCATATTTGTGTAAAAAGCATAGAAAGCTAATCGTCACCTTGGGGCAAGATTATCTCACCGTAGACTTTTAAGGATACTTTGTTATTTTCTTTTTGTAATTGGACCGCGTTACTAGTCAAATCAAAATGAAGACAGGCAACCTTTGGCTTTCCTTGACCCCATTAGCCGAAAGAATCGATATTTTGCGTAGGAGTCGACGTATTCACATTGGAAAATTTGCCACTCCTTAAAAAGGCACGCAATCATGTGCTTGGCAACTTTTGCAAAAGTATTCATGTTGGAAATTACTTCTTCTCTTGCCTTGAAAAATGAGCCGGATGTGCTTGGCTTAGGATACACATAATCTTACTGTGGATGTCTTTGTTGAGGCATTTTGCTTCTTTAAACCCTCACCTCTTGTCAGATCTCCTTGTAATTGGACTGCCTAGCCGTGCAAATCAAAGGGAGAATGAGCAACCTTTTGCTTTCCCTGCCCGTGAAAATGAGAGTCTTTTGTTGGTGTTAAAATGGACAAAATAAAATCTACAATTTAACTCATATTCAGCGAGTTGGATTGTATATATGTTAGCAAAAATTTAAAGAATGGGTTGTTATGAATTTAAAGTAAAAAAAATTAACTACATATAAATTTAATGAGTCTAAACTACATTCACAAGTAAATCATGTTAATCAAAAAAAGAAGTAATAATTTTCCCATTTACTTTTACATGGCTCCTTCTTAGTGGGCCTCGTGCTCGAGTGTGGTACACGCCATCGTGTGAAGGCCAACTCACGTGGTACGACAACTGCATGGGCTTTTTCTCTCCTCTGCATGTTCCTTTGACCAATGTCCATTTGACACGTCATTCACTACTCATTTTTCTAGTGATCATTCAAGGTATGTCATTTTTTTTTCATTTTTCTATTCTTTTATTTTTTCAAATATAAAAAAATCCATCTGATAATATCAATTAACTTTTCTATTCATAAAAATAGGAAAGTAGTCGGTAAATAAATTTGGAACATATACAAAATGTAAAATAAATCTATTTCTTTATTTTCAAGAACAAAAATAAAAAAAATATTTCTAAATAAAATTTATTCTCCATAATATAAATATTACGAATGCATTTGGTGAATCCAACATACACTCATCTTCATTTGAATTTAAATTGTTAGATTTAACAATACTCATATAAAACTTACATAAATCTTGTCATTTTCAATGGTCTAAATCTAATTATATATAGCGCAGAAAACTAATCATCACCTTGGAGTGGGACTACCCCACTTTAGACTTTTGAGGATATTTTGTTACTTTCTCTTTGCAATTAGACCCCGTAACCAATCAAACCAAGACAAGCGACCTTTAGCTTTTCTCGACCCCATTAACTGAAAAACTCGATACTTTACATTGGAGTCAACGTGTTCACATTGAAAAATCAGTTTTCACATGGTACTACTAAAGAGCCACACAATCATCTCCCTTGCTCAGCAACTTTTGCGAAAGTGTTCATCTCGGAAATTTCTTCTTCTTCTTCTCTTTGCCTTAAAAGATGAGCCAAAGTGCTCGAGACACGCATAATCTTACCGTCTTTGACGAGGCAATTTGCTTCTTTACCCCACTAGCCCTTCCCTTTTATTAGTTCTCTTTGTAATGGGATTACATGGTCACGCAAATTAAAGTGAAAATGGACAACGTTTACTTTTCTTATTTATTAAAATATAAGCCATACACCGCTAGAAGCGTTGGCGTGGTCTAAGTCATATTTAATTAGCCAAATAGCATGGGTTAGTTAAAATTCAAAGAAAAGATTGTTGTGAATTTAAAGTAACAAGATTTGATTCAATATAAACTTTAATGAGTCCGACCCACATTCACATGTAGTTCATGTTAATAAAAAAAGAAAAAGAAAATAATGATGATTTTTTTATTTGCTTTTTATATGGCTCCTTCTTAGTGGGCCTCCCCACTTGGGTGTGGTACAACCCAACCCGACGAACGCAACTTATGTGGGACGACAACCGCGTCACCTATTCCTTACTCATTTTTCTACTATGCATTCAGGGAACCTTACCTGCCCTCACCTAAAAGATCATTGACTGTTCAACCGCTAAAGAATAAATCTCAGCCTTTCATTGCATACTGTAAAAGTATCTATGAGTTAAAACAATTCAAATGTGACGTCCGACAAAATGCCCTAGAATAATGCAGGTGGAAAATTGGTCTTTTGATGAGAGGCATTTAATCTACACTTAGGCTTTGGCCAACAATGAAGAATCGATATTATTGTAAGAGTCAATGTATTCATAGTGAAGACTAATTTTATATGATGATACTCTCTAAGAGCCATGTTAGAGAAAATAATGCATGTGGAAACGGGAAAAGACATTGAGATGTGTAGGTCATTTTCTTGAAAGTGTCATTGCCTTGATTTTGTGGAAAAAGAATAGAAAGCAATACGTTTCACTTTTAACAAACTCTCTTCACAAAACTTGTGCATGAACTTAAGAGATAATAAATCGCCAGTCTCTGTACTTCTACAATTTGTTCGATGTTGTTCTTCTACTTCTTTTTTTTTTTTGGCCAATATGATTTTCAATGTATATCCTCTTCTTTTTTTTCAAGTTAGTCATTGTGTTAAAATTGCAAATGAATTCCAAAATTTTTCATAATCTTCACTCACTACATGGTCCACTGGCATATTCTATCCCTCGTGGGTAAATTGACATGTTCTCCAACATTATGCAACTTGGAGGTGAATAATTTCCCTACAAGGTGCATTTGGCATGTCATTTACAACTCTTTTAGTCTCAACCCATTTTTGGTTCCCACAACAAATTTGGACAGCATCTCAAGACCCACAAAATTACCTATAAAAAGTGGTAGCAACATCTCAAGACCAATAGGGTTACTTATAAACAGTGGCATTGCTGTTAGGCTTAGAGTTTCTCTAACATTGAGAAATTGTAAATCAATCAATTTTTCAATATATTTAGGTGATTCGGCAAGATTTTCATTACCACACAACATTAAAGCTTCTAGGTTGTGCAGTCAAACAATTGATTTAGGAAGCCTTTGGATGTTAGTATAAGAAAAATTGAGATAATGTAGATGCCTCAATTTACCAATGCAATTCGATGCCTCGATGTTGTGATGGCTACCAATGAAAACACACACAAGAACTCCTTTTCCAGCATAAAATAATATGCCACTCTTTGGGATAATAAGGACCTCTACTTGGTTTAAAGGTTCCTTCTGCGATGATATGAAGCTTGGAAGTAGCTTGATTCCATGGTATACCTTGAATCCTTCAGGCATAATGTTTTTGCTCGAATTATATTATGCCTAATGAGACAAGATGTATTTTCCAAATCATTTATTTTTTGGAAAATATCTTTGAAGCAATTGAGATACAAGCAATCGTTTTTCAAAAATCTAAGGTATGCTAACTTTTAACTTGTTAGATATAAATTAACTTCTATCGAATCTAATTATTGTTTTTTTTTTTTAATGGAGAAAGAGGTAGAGTGGTAGACGAACAAAAGAAGTTTGGACGCGAAACACGGCACCAGAGACAACTTCTGATAACAAGTTCTACTGAATTATCAGGGAAAAACTTTGAAGAGACTATACGAAGCTGTACGCCCACTATGACGCCACAAAGAAAATGCATATTATGTACGAATTGTTGCGAAATACGTTCTGTTGGAGGAAAAAAGGTTAGCAAAAGACCTTAATCACATGCTAACTACATGTTAATGTCGAAGTTCTTTCAAGAGTAAATCGAAAGATTTTTTTTAAATCATCGGTCCATTGGAATCGTTTGTCTAATTAGGCAAAACTATAACCCGATAAGTGATTTTCAATATGTTTTGATGTAATATCTACCATAATCAATTGAAAAATAACCATAAAAAAGGTTTGGATGAGGCTGTCAGATTTCTAACAATATCAACAGAAAGAGGCTGCAGAGTGCAGATCCCAGGCTTGATGTCAACTTATGCTAAGTAAGGGCCTGTTTGGTAAAAATCATTTCTATTTCCCAGAATAATTATTTTTGCTTTTTTATTCAAAGAACAGAAAAAGAATAGAAATGTGTTTGGCAAAATTTTTGTTCTTAGGAACAAAAGACCTATTTTTTTGTTCCCGGAAATATACTTGGAACAAAAATAAGAAATAGAAAAAAAATAACTTCTTGTTTCCGAGAATAATTTTTTATTTTCTCTTCTTTTTTCTTTTTTTTTTCCTCTTTTCTCTTCTTCTCTTTTCATTCCTTCTTCTTCCTTTTGGCCGGTTGCCGACCTCAGCCATGACTGGCGATCGGCCAATGAGGGTCGGCAAGCTTGCCGAAGCGTTGCCGGCCCTCGACAACGTCGAGCCAAGGTGAGTCTCCAGTGAGCTTGTCGGCCTTCGCCTTAGGACCTCGCCCAATCGGTCGCTGCGGCCAGCAACCAGCCACAAAGGAGGAAGAAGGAGAAAAAAGAAAAAAGAAAAAAAAAGAAGAAAATAAGGAAAATATTTAGAAAATTAAAATAAATAACATAATTATATAATTTTACCAAACACATTTCTTTCACGAGAATAGAAATTTTATGCAATTATCAAGCGCATTCTTATACTTAAAAATTGTTCCTGAGAATAGAAAAAAAAAATCATTTCTAATCAAAAATCATTTCTGGGAGCAAAATCGTTACCAAACGCGCTCTAATTTGACTGAAAGATGATGTAGGCTGCAAGGGCAGATGGCTTTTGGATTGATTAGGCAATGACTTTAAGGGCAACTTGTATGTATGAAATTTAGGTTTCGACTGATACTTGGAACTGCATTTGGGTCAAATGACATTTATCTGGAATTGCACGCGATGTTTCTCTCGTTCAGTTTTTCATAGTACCATTCTGCTCTGCTTCCCCTGTTTCTTATAATGCTCCAAGAGACAATTTGTACCAGTCCCGGATTTGGATGGAGTGCGGATAGATTTCTACATGTGATGACGATTACCATGTCCTAGAAAAATGAATTTAACATTTCCAACTTCGACAAGATTTCCCCAAGCATTAGCACCATTTGAAGTTATTTTTGCTAAAATAGCAAAAATCTCACTTATGCATAAATTGTCGGCTCACAAATCGCTAAGATGTCCAATCTTCAGCGAGAAGATTGTGGTAATGATTCAGCAAATCAGGAACTAGATGAGTAATTCAAGAGTCTCCAGCAATCCTAACTGCCAAACTATGACAACAAGAATCACAACCTCCATGAACTATTTCGATGTGAATGGGTGCTTCAAAAAACCAATCAATCACCCCTAAAGCAAGCAATTAATTTACATGTAAATACCCATACGATAATTACGCAAATTAGGGGACAGCCATTTAATAGCACTTGATCATGCTGCGAAGTGCCATTAAACTACTCGATTGATGGTACAGCTATACATTCCTGTCAGCAAGGAATCTATGGGGTTCGAGATGTTGCTGATAGAAGGTGACAGCTCTGGCAAAGTAAAAATCATATCCAGCTACACTTAAATTTCAGTGCAACAATAATCACCTAGGTAGAGGTGTCAAAATGAGTCGTTAATGGATCAAGTCTTATTTTTTAAAGCATCCATAATGGATTTTAAAAATAAAGAAGCTGAGATATATGAGTCTTAAATGGGTCAGCTTTCTGATCTATTTAAGACCCATTTATTAATCCATTAAAAAGAACCTATTTAATTTTATAAACATATTTTTTTAATAAAAATCGAAATTATAATTATTTTTTATTTTAATTTAATTTTTTTTCTTTCTTCTTCCTCCGGTCGCCGGCATGGCAATAGTTGGTGACTGGCCAAGCGAGCCTTGAGCTCGCTATTGTCGGGCGAGGCTCTAGATCTGACAAGGGGTGAGCTCGAGCTCGCCCAATGCCAGCGAGCCTTGAGCTTGCCCAATTTGGCGAGGCGGAGGCCTCGTTGATGCTTGGCAAGGGGGTGAGCTTGAGCTCGCCCGACACCGGCGAGCCTCGAGCTCGCCAAATCTGGCGAGGCAGAGGCCTTGCCGATATCCGGTGAGGGGCAAGTTCGAGCTCACCGGATCTAGCGAGGCGGCGGCCTCACTGACGTCCGGCGAGGCTCGAGCCTCGCCGATCTAGTGAGACTCGAGCTCGCTGACATCGGGCAAGCTCGAGCTTGCCAGCATCGATGAGCTGGGCGAGCTCGAGGCTCGCCTGTGGCTGGCGATCGGCTAAAGAAAAAGAAGAACAAAAAAAACTATATTTAAAAATAAAAATAAAATTTAAATTAAGAATTTAATTTAAAAATAAAAAATAATTAAAATTCGATTTTTAAAAATAATTATTTTAGAAATTATAAAAAATTTCCATTAAATTTGTGTTGATACCATTTTTAATAATAATAATAATAATAATAATAATAATAATAATAATAATAATAATAATAAGTTTTCTTAAGTTTAGTTAAATGGGTTGGATATGGGTTGGATATGGGTTAAAAATTTTGCATTGTAATAAATGGATCAATTTGGATCGAATCATTTATGACCCGACCCAAACCCGACCCGACTCACCTGTTTAATGGGTCTACACCTAGAAAAAGCTCGAGCAATGAAGACAGTCATCCCTCTCAATCAGCTGAGTCAGAAAACTGATGGACATCTCTAGCTGAGACGTTATAAGTGAATCTATCGTTAATTTTCTTATCAATAATAAGCTTAATATGCAAATCAGTTTTGCTGCCAACTGTGACATTTTGACAACGTAAAGAGAGTATCGACAATTTATTGGTATAAACCCCTGCAAAGAGAAAAAGAAATCTTCATTTCCTGGGGAATTGGAAAACCAGACTTTGTGAAGCTGCTGATTTGAGAGTAAGAAAAATGACTCTGTTCTAGCTTATGCTTTCGAATAAATAGTTTGCACTTAGAAAATTAGCAATATCGACAGCTTGCTGTGTTCACATAAACTTTGGCATTATATCGAATTTTTTATGAACTTAGTCATCACATCGCAGAGAGGGCAGCACCAAAGTTTACATGAGAAGTCTCCGGTAGCAGGGGTAGCTGCAATCCTCACCGCTCCGTTTGTTATCTTCCATCTTCAAATACATTCTCTCCGAATTTTTTTCTTGAGATTTTCAGGGTATTTTGTAGTCAGCTCAGTTCAGGCAAATGGAAGATAGCACAAGCAAACGGAAGATAGCATTACTAACTCCACAAGCTTTAAGCATCGTTCCTTGTGGCTACGTTGGTCGTTCCTGACTTCTTGGAGTTGTTTGGACTCGCGGCAGCTGACTCATTAGACTGGGTTTCCAGCGAAATTGGTATGGTATTTTTCTTGATTGATTTAACTCGCTCACATCAAAACCACGAGCACATATGGTATAGATGAGGTTAACTTTGCCAAGTTGGAATGTCCAGGGCAAGCATCAAGGGAACAAATCCACCTTGTGTAGCGTAAAATTCCAATGCTTCAGGATCATAATGAAGAAACGGAGAGCTGATTGTTTTAGGAAAATGTTTTTGTCAAAAAGCTGGCACGAATCTAAGAAGAACGTCAATTTACTTGCTCTTTTTCCTTAGTTTAGGGAAGCATCAATTGTCTCCCTACTGTAATACATGATTTATCACATCGTTACCTTTGGAATTCAATCATTGGTAAGCCATAATCAAATGGACATTCTTCATAGTCCTTTACGATGTGTGTTCTAGGCAAGTTTGGTATTGCTCCAAATGAGTTGCATTAGAAAAATCCAAATAAATCAAACCCAAGTTTTCAAGTCCCCATAGTTCGTTAAAATTGTCGCAATCTTGTACCACCGGAAATTGTAACTTCTTACGTGCCGACTAATCCGGTAAAGTCTCAATTGATTAGCATCCTGTGATCTCTAGATGTGTCCAAGATCTCAATCCTCGATTCTAGGTATCTCCAAAACATCAAGCAAATCCCTGATAGTGAGTTTCTATAAATTCTCGAAATTTGACAGGTTTGGTAGTATCTTTAAGGATAGGCATGTGTCAATGTATATGCTTTGGCAGGACGAGAAACTTTCAAGGCTCTCAATATCATGAAGCTTGATGCACTAGTCGATGTCCAACTCTTTCAGGGTCTCTTAAAATGACGGTTTTGATAATCTTTCCAGGGACTCACAGGACCAGAGATCCAGCTTTTTCAAGAACTTTGACCTGTCAAGGCCTTGAATCTCAATTAGACTTTTGCAATTTGCAGCCTTTAATTCCTTTAGACACTCTGATTTTGCAAGGTTCAATCTCTCAATGGATGCGCAATCAGTGATACTTAGTGCTGCCAAGAACTCTGAACTATAAAGGCCTCAAATTTCAACTAAATTTGTATAGTATATAGCAGTCAATTGTTCAGATGATTTGGTTTTGAAAGGTCCAGTCTTCCAATGAAATGGCAAAAAACTACATCCAATTCTTCCAAGTGCTTCAACCTATCAAGACCTTGAACTTAGAATAGATTGTCTTCCACATCTGACAGATCGCTCAATCCATAGTTTTGACTAATTGGCACGCATCTTGAGGACTCTACACATTGTCTAAGGCCATCCAGCTTAGTCACCCTCATGCGACCTGCTATGGCCAATGTTGTTGGGAATATTGATACTTGCCGGCATTCACTTTGCATTATTCTAAAGCATTCACAAAGCTCTAATCCTGGCAAGCATTTCAACTTGCCATATCCTGCAACATGAAGCTTCAATAGTCTTGGAGGAAGCTCTGGGAGAGATCCCAACATTATGCAGTCATAAGCAGTGAGTTCTCTTTGATGGATTAGGTAAAAAGAGGAGGTGAAGCGCAACTCTGCTTAGGACGCATTTGGTAACGCTCCTAGAAATTAGTATTTCTATTTTTTTTGTTCCCAAGAGTAGAAATAGAACAAAAACGCGTTTGGTAAATTTTTTGTTTTAGGGAATAGATCTGGAACATAAACAAGAAAAAAAAAAGTTATTTTTTGTTTCCGGGAACAATTCAAGAAACAAGTTTTTTTCCCTTTCTTTTCTTCCTTTTCTTTTCTTTTACTCTCTTCTTCCTAATTGGTCACCGGCCTTGGCGATGGCCGACAATCGACCAAACGAGGCCTGGCAACCTCACCGAAGTCTTGCCATGGCTGGGCAAGGCCGAGCCTTGCTCGGCCACCATGAGGTTGGCGTCTCCTAGGTGCCCAAATCTGGCAAGGCTGAGCCTCACTCAACCATCGCGAGGCCGAACTCGCGGTGGCAGGGCGAGGTTGAGCCTCACCAATGGCCAGGCGAGGCTTGACCTCGCCAAATCTGGGCGACATCGCCTCACCCAGCCACAACAAGGCTCGGGGGGGTCCTCACTGGTGGCCGGTAAGGCTCCCCTAAGGCCGATGACCTTGTCAGCTAGCCATGGCCAAGGTCGGTGACTGGCTAAGAGGAAGGAGAAGAAAAAGAAAAAAGAAAAGAAAAAAGTAATAAAATTATTAATACATTAAAAGAAATTCTAAGTTATAAAAGTATTTGGGGTTGTACCATACGTATTTCTGGCATAATTTTTTTATAATTACTAAATGCCTTAAAATGCTCATAAATTGTTTTCGAGAACATAAATAAATAAATGTTTCTGAAAAGAAACTATTTCCGAAAACAAAAATATTACCATACGCACCACTAATGACTACTAGAAAGGTTTTTCTAGGATTTTCCCCAACCTTCCAATAGTACCTGGCAACTTTTGGATCTTGGTAGGAGAATTTTTCAGGACTTACAAATTATGCAGATCCCCAGTGGAAGATGGTAGTTACGTTATGCTTGTTCTGGATAGGTTGAGTTTAGTTAGTGACTCCATCTTCTTAATGGAGTTTGGGATCTGTGTTGATGGGCGAGAAAGTGCACAGGTCAAGCCAAATGGCAACCTCTGCAGCTTCTTAAGGTACCCAATGTTGCTTGGAAGTTCAGCTACTCCCGAACAGTTGCATAAATTCGAGGTTCAACAGATTCACTAGATGGCTTATGGAGTTCGAAAGTTGAACTAGACCATAACAACACTTGGCACTAAGCTTCTCCAGTTTTCTCAACGAACTGATAGCAGGAATCTCTCTTATAACAGTCGAATCCAAAACAAGTTCCTTTAATTCTCCTAATTCATTAATAGCAGGGTGAATTTGTTCTTGATGTTCACATTAAGGATGAGAATTTCTAAATTTTGGAGAGCTGAGAAGTTGGGAGTACATTGTAAATGATCACACATAGTAAGGTCCAGAACTTTGAGCCACTTCGCCGTCTATAAGAATGAAAAGTATAATAGGAATTAGTCGTGAAGGAGTAATTAATATTAGAAAATGGACATTGAGAAGTGTCATTCCGGCTTACCTTGAAGCTCCATTAATTCTAGTGTTCCGTAATTGCGCTTTGTGTCAATCCCAGCGTGACTAGTTTCTCTAGACGCAAGTTGGTTGCCTCGAAAGATGAAGGACATCCCGTCCACTGCAGCCATCTTAATTCAGGAGATAGTTTCTCAAAATCTCTGCTAAAATTCGCATCACTCACCTGGAGGAACCTTAAGCTCAGGAACTTCTCAAGTTGTTCATTTGTGTATGTCTGGTCCTCTTTGTCATCTCTTTCTTTTGAGCCCTTGTCAAGACAAATGGCCTGAATCCTTTTCGTTCCCCATAAGTGAAAAGGCAAAATCATTAGAAATTTCCGTGTCCGTTCCAATGAAAAAGCCAGCAATGTCTAGAAAAATGTCTCGAACGAGGGCGCAGATGCTCCGATGGCTATTTCAGTTTCTGCCCAGTCGCTGCTGGCCCTCTTTTTCTTCTTTGCGCGATGCATTCTGGTGCTTGCATTACTCTGAATCTGCCCTTTCTCAGTCATCTGCGTTCTTACTCATGAAAATCAATCGACTCATGGGCATTTGATAAGCAGATGCCATGTTGTTGACTTACTATAATGTAAACCATTGCCCACTCAAGGCAAGGTGGTTTGCATGAGTTCTTGCTTGCACGATCCAGATCTAAAGCATAAAATGTAGGAGTTGTCTGCCATGCAATTCTTCTTAACCAAGGGCTTACCATCTCATATCCATTAAGAACTAAAGAAAGTTGGACAGGGGTCTAAAAATTTTCCTATGATTTTGTTGTAACACATCGTATCCAAACCTTTTGGCTCAATGACTCTTCACATATGAATGCAAATCACTGCTTCCATGTGTATCAGATTTCAGGTATGGCCTCTGAGGTTACCATTTGAATTTGAAACCTGTTACATCCAAATCAAACGTTTAATCACTCAATCAATCCATCAATATTCATGAAATTCTATTAAAGATTTTGCAAATCTCTATTTTGTCATTCTCCCAAATATCTCTCTATGCAGCCCCGATGTAAATGGACAAGTATTTTACTCATCTACGGTGTAAGACTAATTTTTCAAAGGTCTCGCCAATATTCGGGATCTAATTTCAAAGTAAATTATCCATAAGAAATACACATCAGCTGATTCTGCCTTTTCTTTCATATACATTGCACATGAATCCACACTAATGTTCATATGTTGTTCATTCCATTCTAGCTGAAGTCTGATCTAGGGGTAAATAGGGATCTTAATGGAGTGAGCCGCAAGGTCTATTTTTCACGCTAATCTATGTAGAGTAAAAGTTTCGATTGGTTTCTCTTAGATTTCGATCCATTTAATTCAATGAACCTCTACTTAAACCACGGTCCATAAGATCTTTGTTGTCAAAGATAGTTTAGTTTTTGCCAGCAAGGGCGAATTTCGGTTTCTATGGAGGACACCAAATAAAGGAGCTCGGTAGTAATGTCAATTTTCCTTAAATGGTAATACCTTAATTGCACCCATGCTAGTTAATTTTATTTATTTATTTTTTAATGAAAAAGGGTAAAGTCAAATGCATAAATTGACGTTGAGAGGCTACTATCCATGTTTGATAATTAATTAAACATGAAGTTACTTTCTGGAAGGCAGGGGAAAGAACCTAATATCCTAGCACTTATTGGTCCCAAGATTAACAAGCCAGTCAGTAATACGGTTTCCTTCCATAAAGTTACATTACACACTCTATACTAAAATAGGGAGCTTGACAGTTTTACAATAGTTTAAGCAAACATGAATCATCATTATCAATCATAAGTCAACATTATATTATATTTAGTGATCATAGTGAATCTTTGTATCGGCAAAACTGTTAAAATCCGCGAAAAGTTATTCAAAATACAGTCATCATCGTCAGAAACTATTTCACGTGTGTTTTTCTTAATTATGTATAGCAAAAAAAAAAAGAAAAATTCTGATAAGTAAAAAAGAAAATTGCAAAGAAAAAGTGTTTCGCGGCATCGGCATTTGAGCAATGAATTACTCTCCGTTCTCTGGATTTTGGCACTTGTTGCAAAATGCCCCATGACTTTTCAATTTTCACAGTGTTCAGTGAAGTCTTGAAATTGGTTGCAAAGCCTCACAAGTGTTGGCACCGGCCAAATTTCACATGGGCCCTATACTTTTAATAATTTTACAAATTTAACCCATACTTTTAAAAATAGTTAGTCAATGATAAATTTTGCATTTGATTTTGATTATAGCCTCCAAACTTCGTCCAAACTTTCGAAAGTATATGTAATCAACCAAAAGATTTGTGCATCATTTCTATAAATGACATCTTAGGGCTTGCAATATAGGGTTAGACATAAAAGCAAATTAAGAAATGCAAACAAAAGTCCTAACATTGCAAGACAATACAACCTGCAAAACTTGTTTATTAGCACAAGTTAAAGTGATTACTGATTACTTGGTAAGTCAATCATTCTAATTGTTAAATAAAGGACATGATAGTTTAGCACTAACATTGATCTATAGGAACATAATCATGATACGAACATCATGTGTTCATGCGGTATGATGATGTGTCTAGTTATATTATTAAAAAAACCAAATTAATATAACTACTTCCTTTCACGAAGTTTTCACATGAGCAATAAATTTATAAAATCAAAGGAAATGATTTCTATTGCCGATAAAAAGTGGAAGAGAAATATAAGGGAGAGATAGGGTAAATTCCCGTACATGCCAAAGTCTGCGGGTTAAAATGTAATTTACAAATTATTATTCGACAAATTTACCCTCCCTCAAAGACCAACTTAGTCACGTGACAAGCACCCGGTCAGTGCTCAAACTGAAAAATGATGGATGTCACTCCTCTCCGACATCGAAACCGATATCAAATTTTAGGGGGGACATCGCAAAAATCGATAATTCAGGGGAAATTTGTAATAAATTCCATAACACAAGGGGTCAAAAGCGCAATTCACCCATATTCCAGGCACCTACTATCCACCATTCAAAACCAAAAATCCAAAACCATCAAAACCGACTCCACAGACATTCCCATCCTCTCTCTCTCTCTCTCTCTCTCTCTCTCTAAATAGGCTGCTGCGGCGACGACGACGACGACGACGACTGGGAACATCCACCCCGGACCCCCGATCTCTCTCCGCTGCCGTCCTCCGCCTCCGCCTCCGCCTCCGCCTCCTCCTCCGCCTCCGCTGCCGACGATTCCACCATCTCGCCGATGAACTCCCACTTCTCCGCCCTCGCCTGCCGCGACACCCTCCGGCTCATCTTCGAGAAGCTCCCGGTCCCGGACCTGGCCCGCGCGAGCTGCGTCTGCCGCATCTGGAGCTCCGTCGCCTCCGATCGCGACATGGTCACCCGAGCCTTCGCGGCCCCCTGGAGGTTGAAGGAGTTGGTCGGCGTCCCGAGCTCGGGCAGCTTCTGGAGGGATAACGGCGTGGGGAAGTTCGCGATCTCGCACCGGATTAAGCGCGGCGATAGCGTCGCGAGCCTCGCCGTGAAGTACTCCGTTCAGGTAATGAAGTTTCTGTCCCTTTTGCTGTATTGATTGTGAGCAAAACTGTGAATTATGTAGGCGGCGAAATGATTTTCTCACGCAGTATACTTTAAACGTTTGCAAATGACATGCTTTGGCGCTGCATTTTCGATTGAGATTCACTTTCGGCAGATTCTGAAGAACAAATGGACTGCTATTTCATTTAAAAGTTAGCTAAACTGGTGTGTACGGCTACAGCTTTTGAAACTTTACGAAGAAGGTTTCTTGGTAGTATCCTTCTGATGTTTCGGAAGTCATGTACGTTTGTTCTGCATGTGGTCATGTGTAGCCAGAGTTAGACGTGGGTGGGTCCGTTTGAGTGATGATGAAGTGGATGGAAGCTGTGAGCTTGATTGTGAATTTTCATGGAATTTCTGGTGGATTGGCTCTGCTGATGGCTTGGAATCCATTTTTTTTCCTCCTCCAGCATGGAATGTCTATTTGGTTACTTCCTTGACGCTGAGAGGATGGGTGGGGATGGGTGGGGATGGGTTAGGTGCTTTCCATAATATGTGAAGTACTTTGTGATCCTGAGTTTGATTGCTAAAATGGCAAATCCCAACGAAAGGGGGAGTAAAATGGTGAGTTTGGTGAATGAACCAACTATTTGGTGACTAAGATCATTGAATGGTCAAGGACTTGTGGGTTGAGGAATGTTTTATAGCTAGCAACATTGTCAGGTCTTTGCAGAGGCTTTCTTCCTTGAAGAAGCATTCTGGCGTACCTCCACCACCATAACAGCCAAAGTTGGATAGCTCTCTTGATTGGTGCAAGATTGTCTAAGGACATAGATTTGTAGAATTTTGAGTATGGCTCTCTTATACCTCCATTCGATAGGTTCTGGCCTCTTTGATAAAGGTTAGCTTGTGGAGTTTACTAGGAGAAGAAAAAGGTTGACAAGATGCTAGATGTTCTATATGTCATTTGATGATGTTCATAGCTTCTTTGTGCAGGCTGGCAGTTGAATGACTTCAATGTAAATGACTGATTCATCCCATTGAGTGGGGTTAGTTATATGGACCATTTTACGCTGTTGTTCTATATTGTACCAAAAAGGTGGTAGGATAGATGCTCAATGGAATCTCCTTCTGCAAATCTTATAGATTTATTCCCATTGGAGAAAGCCAGACTAATTGATATACGAATTTTGTAATTTTGGAGTAACTTCATCTTTTGGCAAATCCTAAAGAAAAGGAAAAGGAAATGGTTACACTTAGAAGTCATTGTCGTTGTTTCTTATGGAGGTATGGAGGAAGGTTGGGGCTTGAACACAAATGTTTTGTCTTAGCGAGCATAGGATCCTCTTCAAGTGAAACGTTCTGAAATCTTTTGATGTGACTGAGTTTTGTTAAGTTTGCCAAGCAAGAAGCATCTCTGGCTACTAATAGCAAAAAGATATGATTGATTGGCAAGCAGATATTGAGCATCTTTAATAGATAATCCAATCTCTTAGTTCCCAGAACACATTAGGCTAAATGATGCTTGGATTTTGCAAGGCATCAGTATGAAATGATGGGTGATGCACTTTTGTGATGGTCATGATAGTTCCTCTGACTTAATAACACCGACATAGAAATAGTAGGTGATTCTGCAATGGTGGTATTGATTTATCGAAATGGTTGAACATGACCCTCAAATTTTGAGACCAGAACATAAATTGTCTGTGCAATTAGGAAATGAACTTGTCTTTTTATGGAACTTTTCCATTTTTATGGTCATAATGATCCCTGAAGAGTCAATAATGATGTATCATGTGGTCCATGATTGTCAACTCAGATCTCTCTGAGTTCAATGTTTTGATAACTATTGGTAGGGACTTACTTTTAGAATGGCTTCCCTGAATTTTTTTCCATCCCTGCTTAAAAGTATTTTTTTTTTCGTACATGTCCTTTTTGTCCCTGTCTACACCAAATATTACATGCTTAAAAGAATATTTTTTTGGTACTCTCAGGTCATGGACATAAAGCGCTTAAACAACATGATGAGTGACCATGGTATATATTCGAGAGAGAGATTGTTAATCCCCATAAGCAACCCTGACATTCTTATCAATTCCACATGCTACATAGAGCGAGATAACCATGCAAAGAGGGAAGTCGCTGTGCTCTATCCAGAAGGCGTCCGAGACATAGAGATGAGTTCTTTGTTGAAGAGGACCACCTCTGAACAGGGGAAGAAGAGAATACTCGACTCACTTAGGAGGAGCATGCAGGTTGATGATGGGACTGCTCAGTACTACTTGTCTATCTCCGATGGTGACCCAAGGGCTGCGCTCTCAGAATTTTCGGAAGACCTTAGGTGGGAGAGACGGGTGGGCTTGGCCTAAAGAATATGGTTAGGCAACATCATGGCTGCTTTAATAAGATGAAATGTGTGGTGAAGGCACAGCTTGAAGCCTGGGACTGGAATTGAACCTATTTGTTCATGTGTGCCATTCTCTGTTTCTTTGCATTCTTGGTTCAACTCCAACTGTCCATTAACTTGTTTCCCCATCACTCTGTTGATACACCATTGTATAATGCACTTGTAATACATTTCACATGAAAATACAGTGTCCATGAGGAAAAGGGTGGGGTGGTGCTTGTATGATTCTCTGATCAAGTGATTAACCTACATGTATGTTTAGCCATTTGCAAAGAAATGGAGCATATGATTTACTTATGCGTGGACTGACTAGTGTGTTTACGGAGTAATTTGTGTGCAGATCGACTAATGCTTTAGCGAATTGTCCGAGGTGTTGATACACTTTCAGCTGAACTTGTAGTGTAACTATGGCTGGACAGAATCTTTTGTATCCGGTGACTGCGGTTGCTAAAGAAGCCTCTTGAAGAAGCCATTGGAATTTAGGAGCATCGTGGCTGACCAAGGTGTTGTTTGGCATTGCTTTGAGAACATTTGTTTCTCTAATGAACAGGAATAGAACAAAAATGCATTTGATAATTTTTTTTTTTTTGGAAATAGATTTGAAATAAGTTGTTTTTCATTTTTGAAATAACTCCAGAAACAATGGTTGGTGATCGGCCAGACCACGTCCAGCCCCCTCTCGAGCCTCGCTGTGGTTGGGCGAGGCTCCCTCAAGCCTCACTGAGTGGCCAACAAGCCTCGTGATGGCCTAGCGAGGCTCTAGGCTCCACCTTGCCTAACCACCGTGAGATTGGCCTCACCTAGGTGGGCAATGCTGACCTCGCGATGGTTGGGCGAGGTAGCCAGGGTGAGGCTGAGCCTCGCCTAGCTACAATGAGGCTCAGGAGATCTCGCCAGTGGTCGGCGAGGCTCCCCAAGGTCGGTGATTGGCTAGAGGAAGGAGAAGAAAAAAGAAAGAAAAAAATAAAATTATTAATAAATTAAAAGAAATTTTAAGTCAAAAAAATATTTGGGATTATACCAAATGCATTTTTTTTTTCAGGAATAGAAATTTTGTGTAATTATCCAATGCCTTCAAATGTTTAGCAACTGTTCTTGAGAACAAAAATAGAAAAATTATTTATAAAAAACTGTTTTAGGAAACAGAAACGTTACCATATGTTCGTTACAAAAAAAAAAAAACCGTTACCATACACACCCAAGTAACCAAGACAATTACAATATTACGTATGAATAAGATCAAATATATTTTTCAGTAACTTCTATAAAACGGTTAGTTAAAATGGTGATTTGCCACTTATTTGGCTCGTGATGTGTTTGTACCCGCACTTTTATAAAAATAAATAAAAATACTAGGGTCTTTTTGATTGTTCCAAAATTATCAATTGTTTTAATAATTTATAGATATTTATTCGTAAAGCTTATATCCACATGTTAATGTCATTAATTCTTATATGACGTCACAAATCTTAATTCGAGTGACACATATTTTTTTTTATTAAGTTATGAACTAGGTTTAATTCGAGCGACACACAAATCTTAATTCATGTTAAAATCATTAACCCGTTTTAAGACTTGATAATTTTTAGAATTTGATTACACTTTTTAAAAGTTATATAACTTAATTATATTTTTATGATAAATTTTAATTTTTTCAGTACACTTATCCCTTTGATTGATTTGAAAGGCATAAAATCGCAATTTGGTTGCTAAGTTACCAATAGCTCTAGTCGAATATTGATTTTATCAATTACTTAGTATCTAGATTAAAAATTGGTTTTCTTTAAATATTTTTTGTCCGAATCTATCCTTAAATTTTTTTTGGTCGGAATCTATCATTATATTTGACAGTAGTAAAATAACCGTTTCGGAGGTAACTTATAATAATCAAATCGGCCCGAAAGAGTTTTCTCAGAGTCAATTTTCCTGTTCCGGCGTTCCGTTGCTGCACTGCACGAGAACAAGCGAGAGGGAAAAAATATGGAAAAAGCTTGGAGAAGACGCTCTTGACTTTCGCGCGGTCTGTTAAACACCAGCAAGCGCCTCCGAGCTCTCGCCGGCGATCGACTTTCGGGCTAACCGCGCCTTGGGTTCCGGCGCTTTTCCCCAGCGAGGGTCGTGGGGAGGTTTCCGCAGATGGAGGAGCCGCTCCTCCCGACGGAGGAAGAAGGTTCGCAGCCCAGTACAGCGGCGTCGGGCCCGGAGAAGGACCACGCAATTTTCAGCGTCCGGATCGTGTCCATCGACTACTACATGGCGCGCCCGATCCCGGGCGTCGATGTTTGTTACAGCAGCTTTCAAGGTACGGGCGTAGGGGAAACATGCAAATGAATGGAAAAGACTCGTTTTTTTTACTGTGCCCGTAACGGTTATGGTTAGTCGCGGCGTGGGAACGTTGTTGGGTCTTGCTGTTTCATGGAGTTGCGGCTAAATTGGTGTCTTAGAATGGGTCTTGATATTGTCTTCTCCCAGAGGGGAAGCGGGAAAACAGATGGAAAAGACTCGTTTTTTTACTGTGCCCGCGACGGTTATAGGTAGCCGCGGCATGGGGACGTTTTTGGGTCTCGCCGTTTCATGGAGCTGTGGCTGAATTGCTGTCTTGGAATGGGTCTTGACGTTGTCTTCTCCTAGGAACAGCGGTGCTTTTGAAGTTATTCTATGTTTTCATGGTAATAATTTGTATCAACGTGTCTTTAGTAAAAAAGAATGAGACTGTGGGAATATGGGCATTAGGGGAAGCACGAAAACAGATGGGTCTTGCTGCTTCCTGGAGCTGTGGCTGAATTGGAGTCTTAGAATGGGTCTTGATGTTGTCTTCTCCTAGGAACAGCGATGCTTTTGAAGTTATTCTATGTTTTTATCCTAATAAAATGTATGTAAAGCGTCTTCGGTAAAAAAAGAATGAGAGTCTGTTCTCATCTTTTGAAGCATAATTTTTGTGTTCGCTTCTTTGGTTATGGAATGTAGTGGTAAGTGGGAAATGCCAGAGAAGCCTGTGGTTGAATCTGGAAGCTGTTAGTTTTGTTTGCTAGAGTAGGACTCAATCAATTACTGCATTGCAGACAAAAGTTTGTTTGCTTTCTTATGAGTGCAAGGAATATGCTTGGCTTAGTGTTCTGTTATGAAGAACTTATCACTTTGTCCGTGGATGTCTTATTCGGACTTCTTGTTGGGGCTGCTGGATTGATGTTAAGTAATTGCCTGGCATGGATATACGCAAGGATTGATTAAAATTGTAGCACAGAGTCATGGAATCAGCACATTGGTGTCTTGATAATTTATTACATGATTGGCTTGGTTGCTTAGAAAATCCAGAGAGTATTGAATATTTTTCTTTATATTTGGTGGGCATTGTTCAACTCATCATGTTCTTCCATAGACTGATGATTACTTTTTGTTTGGAGAGTGTAGTTGTCTTGATGATGACATAATTGAAATTCGTTTTTTTGTTGCAAAGAGAAGAAGGTGCGCTTACAGTTTTCATGTGGTGTGGTCCCATGTCAATCTTTAAAATTCTGCGTGAGGATTTGACCTTTAACCTGCAAACATAACAGTTACATTTACTATACAGTAGCTAGAAATTTAGCTAGAAATATTTACTTTTTTATGTTCATAATCTTGTTCATGATTGATTGATGAAGGTGAAAAAGTGAATGAGGTTCCTGTAATAAGAGTATATGGTTCAACTCCTGCTGGTCAAAAAACTTGCTTACATGTGCATAAGGTGAGTGCAGTCCTTGTTCATTTGTAGTTTTTAATTGTTCCAAGTACTTGCTTTACCCCCCTTGAGCTGTGGAGCAATGAAAGTAACTTCCTTTCTGCTGATGAAGAATTTAAACCAGCATGGGTTTACAGACTTGAGTTGAGGTATATGCTACAAGATGAAAGGCAAATTCACGATGCAGAAAGTTTCTTCCACTTTCTGCTCGCAAGAGGCACCATATTGGCAACAGTCTACTTTCTTTGACTGGCTGGACACTAGTTGAATGTCTAAATAACAAATGAGGAGCTTACGTGGCTCCAAGCAATCTATTGTGAAAAGTACATGATGCTTGTCCATGGCATAGCTTATGAGACAGCAATATCTTGTACATTTTTTTTCGTACTGGTTCTAAATTATGTTTTTCTTCTTCTTGTAGGCTTTACCCTATTTGTATGTACCATGTACAGATATTCCAATCCATCCAACGTCTGAAGGTACTTGTACATGTTACAGATGCATAGGTTGCTTTGTGCATATCCTGGTTTGAAGAAATTAATCAACATTTCTCTCAGTTCCAATACCTCTAGCATGTAGCTTGTGTGTTTTCAGGGTGATATGTTCTTTTGGCAACATGGCTGTGGTTTTACTTGACCAGTTTTTGTCAATGTCCTCGTAATATAATGTTGCTGTAGACTTTATCTCAATTTCTTTGAATTATTTGTGCTTTTATATATTTCAAATTCATGTCCCTTTTAAACTAGTTTCTTACTGTTCTGCTACTAGCATTGAATTAATTGGTCACTGTTGAATTGCACAGGGGATGCATTTACAAATGCTGTCTCTCTAGCCATGGAGAAAGCCTTGAAGGTATAATTTGTCATTCTTCAAAAATATTAAGTCCTGGCTTTAAGTTATTGTGCGATTCACTTGCTAGTTTGTATCTGAAAGGATTGTTTTGTGAGTTACTACAGCTCAAAGGCAATGCTGGTGTAAAACGGCAACACGTGCATGGTTGCAGCCTTGTACGAGCAAGGAGATTTTATGGTTATCATGCATCTGAAGAGCTGTTTGTCAAGATATACCTGTATCCATAAATGACAGCTTGTGTATATATATTTTTCTGCCTGAATATTCCAAAGCAACATCTTTGTGGCACCTTGACTGAAGCTTTAGCTATCATCCACATGATGTCTCACGTGCTGCCAAGCTTCTTTTGGTATTCTTCTTTCTCTATCAATAGTGCCTTATTGGAATTGGTATTGCTTTGGAATACTAAAGAGTTTTCACCATTTTGCTCTAGATTTGGTACTTGTCATCTTTGGCTTTTTCGATTGCATGCCTTCAAGTGTATTCATTATTTCGATCTGGAGTGCGCATGCCTGATAACTAAATTTTTGTTTTATCATAAAAAGAAAGCATTTGCTATTCATATTTTATTTGGGGCATCCCAGAAATATATGGGCCAAAATTTGGCAATTAAGGCACTGTTTGGTTGGGCATTTGGAAGGCACTTTGGGACTCTAAAGTCCCTTGGCCAAATGCAAAAGCATTTGGTTCGTTTTTTTGGGCGACTTTGGCAAGATACAATTGTATCTCCAAGTGACTCTTAGGGCTTTTAGCCCAATGTAGCTTCGGAGGTACTTTGAGAAGTTGCATCTTCAGAATGCAAATCTCCGGTATTGTTCATCTTCTCCAAAACCACTGCACACCACCGCACGAAGAAGCCGACCGGAGGCCGACGACCGCCCGCCAAGTGGTCGCGCGCACTGGTGAGGCGTTGGCGATTGTTGCCTGGGGTCGCGCGACCTTAGATGACCGTCTGGGGGCCTAATCCGGCCATCTAGCTGCCAGATCTGGCGGTCCGGTGGCTGGACTTCATAAAAAGAAATACAATTTTTTTTTTAATTTAATAAAAGTCATTTACAAATGCAAATTTTACCAAACGTTATCTGCATTTTGGAAAACCCCATTCTTCCAAAGGTATTTGCATTTTTGCAAGTGCATTCCCCAAAAGCCGAACCAAACGGGCCCTAAGTTTTGATTTATTGAGAGGGCTGAGAAAATTAGCATATATTTTGTTCTTCGACAGAGTAATATAAATGTATTAGTGGAAGTTCACTAGTTATTAAACGTGGCCATTGGAGTATGTTCTGTTGAACATTTTCTGAGATGCAGGGAAGTTTTCTCAAAAGAAAACCTTGTAAATGGAGATATTAGTTTTGGTAAAAAAAGACAAATTGGATCTTAGGCCCAAACTGCATAGTCCAAAGACCAAATTACCCTTCCTTCAACAAACTTTAGAAAATATTATCCCAAAATCATTTCCAAATTCTAAATCCAAACCTAATCATTTCTACCAATCATACCACTCAAAGGCTTCACAGCCACCAGTTGCCATCTTTGGCTGTGCTCTAGCTGTCTTAAACCTCTATTGCCAGTCTCTCTCTCTCTCTCTCTCTCTCTCTCCCCTCCCCTCCCCCTCCGCCTCCCCCATCTCAATATTAACAACACTATCGAATTGGTGGTTTTAAAAGTAGTGGATGAAAATTGGTATGTGCGTGAAAGCTGGGATGGTATTTGGATTTGGTCCAAAAGGTTATCTTCTATGAGGAAGGTTTTCTTGTAAGAAAAGCTTGTAATCAATATATTAGTTTTGACAAAAAAAAATGTGTCATGCAATACGTGTGCCTATAGTCTCATCTTGTTTGCCTATTTCTTTTTTATTCCTGGTCCAACATCATTTTCCAGGGAGGGGCAGTATTTGACAGAAGTTTGCAGCCGCATGAATCGCATATTCCCTATCTGCTTCAGTTTCTGGTATTATCTTGTGACATTAATTTATCTTTCTATCTTATCCAAATTTGCCTTTCTCTGGTTCTATAGTGGGTAAGTTTGCAAGGATGGATCATTAATGCCCTCATGCCCAGACTTGCTATCTTTCATATGTGTGTTTCTTGATGCACTTGAGGTTAATTAATGGCAGGTTGACTATAACTTATTTGGGATGGGTCTTCTTCATCTAATGAGAATAAGGTTTCGACATCCAATACCAGATATTTTTGCTCCAAAGATATGTAGTGATAATGATCAAGGAAGACAGGTGATGGCAAAGTCATATTGCATGTTTGCTGCTTTTAAGTCATATTTATCTTCTCTTATATGGCGGATGCCATACAAGACCGTCTTTCTTTTTATGCTTTCATATTGTATATGGTTTTCATAATATACAGGTACGTATGTTTGTGGATAGTCAATGATACTTGGAAGTTCCTCATTAGGTTGACTCGGGTAGGGATGCCCACCTGGAGACTCCTGTTTGGATATCATCTACAATCCCAGGAAGTTGGAGGTGGCAGCCTCTGGGTAGCTTAGATGCTTCGTCTGGAGACATGGCTAAACGTCAGAGCACATGTGAACTGGAGGGAGATGCTGGTGTAGATGGTTTGTTTACACTCTTATCATTTGTTGTCTTCATTTAAGATATATACATAAGGCACTTCTTTTTCTATGAAAAAATTGCTATCCCCGTTTGCTTGCAGATATTGTTAACCAGCAGTTCAAAACATATACCTCTCTTTCTCAAGCTCGTACGGATGTGAAAATGGTTCAATCTCTTGTGCCGATTTGGGAGGTTTCCTTTTGTCCATTCTGTCAGCAGTTTTACTTAGATTAATGCAATAGTATTTTCCTTATCCATCACTTGCAAAAATGTTTTGATTAGGTTTCTATTTCTACAGGAGGAATTTGAAAGGAGTGGGATGCACGAGGCAGCACTGTCACCTGATCCTGGAAAACCACCCCCAGAGGATGTTCTGAAAGATCTCTCACATGGTCTTGGCTTGGAACACAAACTATTGGAACTCTGTTCAGGAGTTGTAAGTTCAGGCACCCCAGAGCAAAGTATGAGGCCGCTGAGCTTGATAACAGCTCCCCTTGATGGTGGCAATTCCACTGAGTTAGCCCTTGCAGGTTCAAGTTGTGATGGTAGAGATCTTTTGCTGCATCTTGAGGAACATGCTCTGAATTGTTCTCCCTCATTGCCAGATTTGTTCTGTGGAGACAGAATGGTTGCCACACCTGTCAAAGAAAAAGATGCATGTTACAAGTTGTTGAATAAAAATAAATCATCTCAATTGACACAACCATTGGGTGTGAAGGTAATGTCATTGCTCCGGAGGTGTCTTTTCCCTAACATCGATGCTTGTCAGTAATTGTCATGTCATCATTCTTTTGTTTTCTTTCCTTCCTTTTTATATTGTATCCTGCTTATCCTTAGCTAGTCTATTCTACTGCCAATATTTGATATTTTAATCATTTTCAGTTCTATGAAGCCAAGACATTACCTTTCCCACTTTCCCTTGCTTCTGTCACTCTGGTGTCTCCTCAGACTGATAGGGTTCTTTTAGTAGCCTCCTGGTGTAAATCTGTTTAAAATATCATTTTACAGTTTTATTCTGTTTAACTAGGATAGAGAATACTTCATCTGCTTAACCACTGAGCTACTTTTATATCAAGTGTTTTATACTTGCTAGCTTGGTCCTTTCCTTTTCTTTTTCCCTTGATATTGTCTTTCTTTCATATGGTGTCTGTTATGTTGTTTCATTGAAAGAAAAGCCAAGCCACTTTTATAATTTTGTATTCAGTTTCCCCCGTGGATCCTTACTGATTGTGTTTTGATCACTCCTTTTGGCATCATAAGTGATTATCAACACTCATTTCCCATTTTCTAGAATGTCTTGGTGCAACTCACTGGTATTTGGAGGAGTTTTTCTTTCCAGGGATAGCTTGTAGGCAATTGGTTTGTCATGGAGCAATAAGTCTGCCTTGAGCATGTTATGGTGAATGCGAAATCCTCAAATTCACTCACCTGTTGTTATTTCTCTGTGCATATTAGGCAGTAGATGAGGAAGTCCTTGGACTTCTCAAATGGCTTGCCACATCCCAGGCTGCTGAAGACATAAACTCGGATGATGAAATTGTTAGAGATATTATTCTGACTCCCCTTTTGCCTTCAACAACTATTGATAAGGTGCTAGAAAAGGCTAATATCGAGTATGAGAGTGAGTCTCAGAAAGAGTGTCAGGACATTCTTGATTCAATTGATGATATGAATGATTTTGGCTGTTCAAAGGAAAGAGGAACTTCTTCTGCTAATTTTAGTAGCCATTCCCAAGCTTCATCAGAGAAAAGTATTCCCCAAGTTGATGGCTCCAGTGATGGTTGTGGCCATTCTCCTTCTACTGGGTTGGAAGAAGGTTTATTGAAGATGGAGAAGAAGGTTGAACTTAAGAAGTTCTCACAGCAACAAGCTCAAGATAATAACAGCAAAAGTTCTTCCAATAAGAAAAGAAAGCATAGTTCCTTATGTAGTTTACCTTTTGCCATGATCCCCAAGGTCACAAGCCACCCAGAGTTGAATAGTCTAAACACGAATGATGGATCTGCTGGGGGCTGTGAGAATCAAAATTTGGAATGTTCTAGTTCACACAGTCAGAGAAGGTTGGACTATCTTTCTGATACACCAACAGAAAAGGCAGAATCAGATGCTCATCTACAGGAAGTGAGCGTATTTGAGAGATGCTCTGTCCGAGATCTGATGAGGAAAAAGCGATGCCACCTTTTCAACCCACTAGACTGCACTCCTCACGGTGAAAAAAGGGTCAATGAGTTTGCATGTCCCGAAGAGATAGACTTGCTTGAGCACGGCAATGAGTATGACACGAGGCAGGTTGGATCATGTCCTGATTTTCAGAGAGAGTCAAAAGAGGCCTGTCAAGAAAATTTTACTGGATCTGGGATGGCAATAACTGAAGGATTCCTTCCAGTGGGCGTAGTTAAAGTACCACAGCAGTCTCCCTTTGAGATGCATGATCCTTCACTTCCATTGTTATTTAATGAAATTGACAAGACTGAAGGGCCTGTCCTCAAAAGTAAATCAGTAACTTCTGATGTCCCATCCTCCAGAGGTAATAAGCTATTAAATACTATGGAATCTCACTCCCAGGACAAATTTTTTAAGGAAAAACTGCACTCGGTGCATGTATCCAGTTCTGTCTGTGAGACAGCTAGTGCTATCAAATCTGAGACTTATCACAGAAATGTTCACTTTAATAAAAGTGACCACGAGACAGGAAATCTGATAGCACATGAGGCACTGTCGCATAAGAACCCCGAGGCCAATGAAGACACAAGTTTAACATTATTACGAGAAAGCTTGGATCGTAGTGACAGTGAATTGGGACCAGATGTGGGTTTCTCAGGAGCTGCTACCTTAATGCAGACAACTGCAGAAGCAGTAGAGAAACCTTCACCTTTAATTGCCATGACCATCCGGGAGAAGCTGCCCGTTGCTGACTGTGGTGATGAGGCTCCTGAACATCCCATTCTCCTCAATGGTAAAATTAAGCATTCTCACTCTGTGGTTGTGGAACACGATGGGCATGAAGGAACCTTAGGTGGGATGTTAGTACTTTTTGTACTTTGTGGTGACTCTAGATTATGTTTCGGTTCCTTAAATCATCAATGACTTTAAGATGGCTGAATAATATACCTTTTTTGCTGACAAACTCATGTTTCTTCCTCAAGGGAGAGCTTTGGATAAAATTCCTCCATTCTTCGTCCAAGGATTTAGAGAAGACAAAGAGGTTCAAACTGATGGCATTACAGATGGTGGCTCCAACTACAATAAAGAAGCTCACATGGGTGTCCCTACTCACTATCAAAATGATGGCTCATGCTTATACCTTTTGACACCTGTAATTTCACCTCCTTCTGCTGATATCATCAATGACTGGCTACGGTGTAGTGAGAAAGGTAATTATTGTGCGGAAAAAAAATCCATGTATCTCATTTCTCATGTTAGCTGTATATAGTATTTATGTTTTTACTTCAGGTACTTCAGGAAAGAACTGTATAGAATTAATGGATTCTTCTCCTTTGAAAGGTAATTTTTTCATAATTGCTTTGCCATACTGGGAGTCTTGCAGTTCTGTTAATTCAATTTAGTTGCTTATGCGTTCTGCAGGATCTCCAGTTACCCCAATTCATTCACAAGAAACTTCCCAAGATGATGTCAATGGGATTATGCCTGAATCTGGTTCTTTACCTCATCCTAAACCTTCTATAAAGCAAATCAATCAGGATAAACGTGGAAAGCTAGAGACAGAAGAGGACTCATCTCATAATAAGGCAGCAACAATGTTCATCAATGAAAAAAGTATTGGTAGAGTAAAATCACACAACTGTTCTCAAGATATCTCGCAGATTTCAGGACCAGATGGAAAATCAGGATCTACACCTTTCAGTCAATTAGGATATCGAGATCCTGCGAGCACTGGTGGAGGGCAACAGCTTACATTATTAAGTATAGAGGTACATTTGACAGGTTTTCTAATTTGAAATGGGCATTGATTCTGATAATTTATTAAGTGTTGGGTCATGTCATCTGGATTTTATAGCCCTAGAATTAAGGTTTTTGTCCTGGAAAATCAATAAAAGGATTACCTTGAGTAGAAATTGTTTGATGTAGTTGTGGATAAATTTTGTAAGTAATTAACATACCCAGATGCTTGCAGATAGGGATCTACAGGATTTGCAACTTGTAATGGTAAATAAGATAATTCATTTGATGATATTTGACTAGAAAAGATATTGAACGATCTATACACCATCTGAATGATTTTCTGGAAATTGATTGACGTTTCCTGATGAGGTTACGCATTACCTCTCCTTACGACAATTTCAAAATTACATTTGGGTGAAACTTGTACCTTCTACCATTTTTGCCTACTTCTGTAACTCAAACTGTAAATTCTTGAATTTATCTTTATTCTATTTGGCTTTACCTGGTGATGTTTGACTTTTCTTTCTTATCCTAACATTTGAATTAAATTTGATATTTTGTGAAAGGTTCAAGCAGAATCTAGAGGAGAACTCCGACCAGATCCTCGATTTGATGCTATCAATATTGTAGCTCTTGCTGTTATGAATGATCAGGATTCGGTTATTGATGTACATGTGCTGGTGCACTGCAAAACTGAATCTTGTCAAAGGTAAGATGCAGTTAAGAGGTGATTTGCATTTTCTGTCTTCTGATATTCTTTTCTCAGGGACTATGAATTGTGTTGTAGCTGCTTGACACAGAGTGAAGTCATGTTTTTAGCAGAGTCAATGGTTAAAATGAATGGCCTCTTTTTCTAGAGATTCTACTTTTCTTACCTTGATATCGATTTGAAAATAGATCATACTAAGTCGGCAAGCCCGATTTCTGAACTCCAGAAAATTTTAGTGGAGAATGGTAACATTGGCAACTCTATATGGTATTGAATTGTTAGGCGGTTGTGCTAACTTGCATACAAAATGAGTTTAGCATAGCTGAGAAAGCTTCAGTGGATATATGGACACCTGAGAAGATAGTTTTGAAATAGGACAAAAAATATTGTTGGCTCAGTTGAGGGTAAGATTAGAGAAACTCTTTTAAGGTTATTTGGCTGCACGAAACAATCGACTTTAAAGATGTAAGGTAAAAGTACAGGCTACTAAAATCATGTGAGTTGACTTTCGAAGGAAAGATATTAAATACTTCTATTTAGCGTGGTGTAAAAGGATCTATGAAATTGACCTCTGGTGGATAAGCTTGCTTGTTGTCATTACATAACATATACACCTATGAGAATCTTTTTAAGGCATCCTTAAATTGAAGTTCAAATAAAGCTCAGTAGGAAAACTGTCTATAAATTGAAGAAAGAGCTTTATCATTTATCATTTTTCAAAGAACCTTGAGTCATCTTGTTTAATAAAATTTAGTGCAGTTCACTTTCTCTGTTCCTTGGTTGAAATGAGGTTTTCTGCTTTTGGTTTCTCAAGCTACCTAAGTCCTTGCTTTGTCACATGCCTGGGGCAGATATACACACCACTGTGTTATCATGACATAGGCTCTCTCATTTTTAATTTATGATGTATGTTGCACTTCTTTGTGTAGTTAAAACAGCTGCATTTTATTAACTTCTTAAACCCGGGTTATTTAGACATCATTTTTGGATCATTTTTCTTCTAATTGTCCCACTTTATTATTATTATAGATTTCATATTTAAGTTATGAGGTGCAATGTAAGGACATGATAATTATTGAGGAAAAGGTCACTAGAAGTGTCATGACTTTTGTACGACACTCACTTTGGTGCCAAAACTTTTCATTGGATTACTTAAGTGTTACTTTAAAAAAAAAAAAAAATCACTGAAGTGCCAACTCCGATTTGGGAGGCTAGAAATCTGACATGACCATATTCTAACATTTTTTCCAATCAACGTGGCTCACCGGCATGCCTAGTTAGCATTAATAGCCCTCTTTCTTCAAACCCTAACGTCACAATAGACGATCTTCCTCAAACCCTAACCTTGCAACCATGGATTTGGGGCAAAATTAGTGACTGCAATTTGCAATAGAGGTCTGTTATTTCATTTGTGTTATTTTGGTTCACCGGAATTGCAATTTTAAAGTGGGATTTTGAGGATGGATGGTAACAAAGAGCCATGATGAAGCTTCAGAGGAGGATGATGTTGTGCTTGCATATGCCCATGGCTGAGAGGTGGAAGGTGAGGGAGTCGATGGAGTGCTAGAGCTCATGGAAGGGGACGTGGAGACTGGAGGAGGTGTAAATGAAGGTGGTGGAGCTGCGGTGGGAACAGGAGGAGATGAAGATGGTGATGTTGAGGGAGGGATTGGGGGGAAGGGGAATAGGTTGCGCTTGCTGTTGAAGGTGGAGTTAGAGTTGTAGAAACAACTTTTGGGGTCAATTTGGAGTGGGTTGGTTGCTATTGAAGATGAATCCTGTCTTTCTGAGAGCTTGAGCTTCAAGCCAAGCAAACTATGTTCTGGGATGAGAGAGAGAAAAGAGAACGAGAGAGAGAATGAGTTTTAAGGCCAGGTCATCGTCCACGTTGGACTTCCTTTTTATAAGAAAGCCACATGGACATGAAAATTTCATTAAAAAAAGCCACGCAGGACGAATTGCCGGAATTTATTGCTAGAGACACTTAAGTGATCCTTTTTCTCTGATTTGGCATTTAAGTGATATAGCAACAACTTTGTCTAAAGTGAGTACCATATGAAAGTTATGGCACTTTTAATGTCCTTTTCCCTAATTATTGCTTTACTCTGATTTAAGAGCAGTGTTAGTGATGATGTGGGGCATAATGAAATTAATAGGTTGATAGTGTCAGGTGTTGGAAGTCTAAAAGAATCAAACTAGCAAATCAATTCTAAGAGTTAAAAAAGGAAATACCTGTATAGCACCTGTGTTAGGAATGAGGCTAATTTGTTGAGCCCTTTGTACGTGCTGTATTTTGTGCGACATGTATGTTTCATACTCTTGGATTAATTATCCTCTTTTTTTTTTTTTTCGTTGTCATCTTGAAGGAGTCATGATGGAGTATCCAGCTGTGAGGTGTTAGTGTTTCCGCAAGAAAATCAATTGTTGGTCCATTTTGCGAAGATCATTAGCAAGTTTGATCCAGATATATTGGTGGGATGGGATGTTCAATCTGGTTCTCTTGGTTATTTGGCTGAGAGGGCTTCATATCTGGGAATTGGTTTGCTTAATATGATATCTCGAGTACCATCGGACAGCAAAGCTTTTTCTGGAGAATCAGGACTTACTGATGAAGGGATTGCAGAGAATGCACCAACTGAACCTTTGATGTTTGATTCTGTACGAACTGGAGATGCTATTATTGAAGATGAGTGGGGTAGAACCCATGCGAGCGGTCTTCATGTTGGTGGTCGAATTGTCCTAAATGTTTGGCGCTTGGTGCGTGGTGAAGTTAAGCACAGCATGTATACAGTGGAAGCTGTAGCTGGAGTTGTTTTGAGAAGGAAAATTCCCTCATTTCAGCACAGCGTACTGACAAAATGGTTCTCGAGTGGGCCTGGACGAGCAAGATATCGTTGTCTTGAATACATGGTCGAGAGAGCGAAGCTGAACATAGAGATTATCAATCAACTTGACTTGGTATTTCTACGCAATAATATAATTTTATGGTTCAACTGTATTTATCTATGCATAAACATTCTATGTTTCCATGGTTAAAGTTTTTAATCTATGTCGTGCATCAAGCCTAGTGGAAGGTTGTTTGTGTTTAAATAATCCATATGAAATCAATGGGGGTAATTGCTGATAAAGAAGTTTCGAGGAAGGGAAACCTTATATGCTGATGGCATTCCAGTCTTAGAATTTTAGTTGGTGCAATCAAGTGCTAAACCTTTACTGAAAAGTTCAATGAAGTTCTGAACATTGCAATTGGCTTTTTTAAATCCTAAATCTTTATTAAAACATGCATCAAGTCCTCAAATTTTACTGACAAATGCAATATGAAGTCACCAAGTAGGCTTTTTTCGACTTCCTAGTGGGCAATTCCTTATGCTATGGTTGAAAGGATTTGATTGGACTTTTAAAGAAAGTTCTGTTAAGACTTGATTGCATCAATTGGAAGGATCATGACATGATTGGATTTTGTACACAAGTTTTAGGATATTAGATGAAACATTCCCTTTTTAATATATTTTCTTTATCATATTGCATAAACATTTGTTGTTCTGTGGTTCAAGCTTTTAATTAGTGTTGTGCATCAAACCTAGTGGAAGGCTGTTTGTATTTTCACAGTTCATAGGAAGTCAATGGGGGTAATTGATGAAGAAGCTTGAGGGAGCCATACGTCATGTGCAGATTACTTTTCAGTCTTAGAATCTTAATTAATGAACTCAAGTGCTGAACCATCACTTATGAGTTAAATTGAGTGAACTTTCCCTTTTGTACCTTTTGTGGGGTGGCAAATTTTTACTGGTCCATCATTTGTCTTCATAGCAGACCATCAACTGAACTTTCCCTTTTTATGTGTGCTTTCTGTAATCTCATATCTTGTCGGTTTTCATGGGCTTAAGTACATCTGCCTAATGTGTGAACTATTTGCAGGTCAACCGAACTGCAGAACTTGCTCGCGTCTTTGGTATAGACTTTTTCTCTGTTCTTTCTCGAGGTTCCCAATACCGTGTTGAATCTATGTTCCTCAGGTTGGCTCATACTCAAAACTACATTGCCATTTCGCCTGGGAATCAACAGGTACTAGTCCACCTTACTCTTTCTAAAACCTTTAATACTGCAGAGAAGAATGAGAGAGGAATTGTCTGATTTTGGGACAGAACAGATGTTTGCTTTCTGTTCAATGCCTTCATTTGGGCTTTTCCCTCTTATTTTCAATGGATTATGTGAAGCTCCTTCTCATTATTTGGATTCATCTGGCTTTTGAACAATGAATACAAAATTGTAATCAGCACGTTTGCAGCACCTTAATGTCTACGTTATGTATTTTGTATCAGAGCATTAGTGATTTACTTCTTTAGGTATTATTCATCTTCTTTCTCTATATCATCATAGATGTTAGAAAAGTACTGCATAATGTTTGGATAACACGCTTTACACCAAAAATCATACTGGCTTATGCTTTATGATACTTACTGCAGATTCTCATCCCAAAAATCTTTTAATGACAATCTGTAAGAGGAGATGTCACAAGTTTATACATAAGCAGTATATGGGCACCACTATCACCACTTTTTTCTATCTTGGACATGTCTGCCTTGCTGCTTCGTAAATGAGAGACCCTGTGACAAAGTAGAAGTATGTTAGATTGTAATGCTTCTTTAAAAATATGAAATGAGTGGTTCAAATGCTTTTTTATGGTGCTTTCCAGCTCTTCTAAAATTTATCAATCAAGCGACTTTTAATTCTTTGATAATATTGTTTCTGTTCATTTGGTTGTTTTCCTTGTTTCTGGTAGATGGTCCTATATGTATTACATGTTATGTTCCAGTGGGGATTCTTATATTGACTTAACGAAACAGTGACCTCACCTTATGGTTTATTAGGTTGCTTCACAACCTGCAATGGAGTGCTTACCACTGGTGATGGAACCAGAATCTGGTTTTTATGCAGATCCCGTAATTGTTTTGGATTTTCAGTCTCTATATCCATCAATGATAATCGCATACAATCTTTGCTTTTGTACATGCCTTGGAAAAGTTGTGCCTTCGAAGGCCAACACACTTGGAGTCGCTTCTTTTACAGCAGATCAATATGTTCTGCGGGATTTAAAAGATCAAATACTGTTGACACCAAATGGCGTTATGTATGTGCCTCCAAAGGTAATTTAGGGTGTAAAGGAATTTGCTCTATTTGTATTTAAATATTTTGGAGCAATTTCTTAACGGTTTAAGATTTTGGGTAAAAGGAGGTATAACATGTATTAGAGCATAGTTCCAGAGTTTGAATTCTAATGTCATTTTTCTGCCTTTTTCTTTTTTTAAGTTCTACTGTCTCTATCCAGGTTGTCAATTAGATGTGGCTACGTCCACGTCCATCTAAGGCCTGATTTACATGGAGGAGTGTTAGGACATATGCTATATATGCTCTTTAATTCGAGGGCTTTTGCTTTTGGGGAGATAGTTATGGTTTAAATATGCACCAACTTAAGGATGTTTATTTGGTATATTCCACATACTGTTATGGGTGTACTTTAGTCATAATTATGACAATACTAAGCATCTAGGCAGACATCCATGCATGAGGATACAACGCCAGTCTGATGCTTATGCAAATTAAGTGTCCTCACTCATGAAAGGTCAGATCATTGAAAGGTACTGTGGATTAGTGGGCAGACCAATACTAGCTAAGACTTAAGATTACATACAATTTTTCATTGGCAGGCAAACTTGGTTTCAGCAATAACATAGGTGATGTGATTGGTTCTGTTTGCTAATTCCTGGGTTTTTTATATGGAGGAATTGGTCTACTGTGATGTTGAATTTCCCTGTTAAACCTCTATAGCTGCTTTTATGTGGGTTAGCACAAGAGAGCTTATATTTTTTTCTTTGGTTCTGAAGTTGAACTTGATTTTTAGTTGCATCTCCCAGCTCTAGGAGATAACTTTGTAGAAGAAAAATAGTCTAATAAACTGTCGTGAGGCAGGCACAGAAGGGCATACTGCCTCGTTTACTGGAGGAAATATTGTCAACCAGAATAATGGTAAATCAAGCAATGAAAAGATTAACATCTCCACAGCAAATTCTTTACAGGGTAAGGCCTGGGCACCTATTAATTTATTACTGGAATCAGGTATTAGCTTGGCATGACTGGTTTATTTATTTTTTTTTGCTTGAGGCAATTTCACACTCCCCCTCTAATGCAAATGTTTGCTTGAAACTATGGTTTCTTGTGCCTTGTTGACTCCTCTGCTCAATGTAGCCGGCGCGTCAATGTTTTGTATGATATAAACGTTGAAATATTGGTTTCTCTCATTTTTCAAAATATGATGTGAAATCATGAAAGGTGGTTAAGCAGCTCTTCTTTTGTTACAGATTTTTAATTCGAGGCAACTTGCTTTGAAGCTAATAGCCAATGTAACCTATGGCTATACTGCTGCGGGTTTTAGTGGCCGCATGCCCTGTGCAGAGCTTGCAGATAGTATTGTTCAGTGTGGCCGCAGAACACTAGAGAATGCAATTTCCCTTGTAAATGCACATGACAAGTGGAATGCGAAAGTTGTCTATGGGGATACTGATAGGTAAAGACTGTTTATCTCTGAGAAAGATGAAAAGCATCATTTCAATGAAAGTTTTCAGCTATGTTAGCCCATGCCTGTTCTTGTACACCAAACGCCATTTTCAAGACTTAAAAAGTTGTGACTTGTGAGATGTTACAAACACCATTTTAATGAGTTATGGAGGTTTGCTATAAGTCTTTCTAATTTATCTGCTGCAACATTAACTGGTCTAGTGCTGATTTTATTTACAAGTCTTTCTCACTCTAAATGTTTTTCACAGCAACTTAGCTGATGGTGCTTAATCTAGACGTATAAAATTTTTTTGATTATCTGTGTATTAATTGGGCAGTTGATAACTTTTTTTTTTTGGCACATAGTATGTTTGTCCTCTTGAAAGGACGAACTGTCAAGGATGCTTTTCGAATTGGTCAAGAGATAGTCTCTGCGGTAAATGAGATGAATCCAAACCCGGTTGCTTTGAAGATGGAGAAAGTCTATCACCCTTGCTTCCTCCTTACAAAGAAACGTTATGTAGGTTACAGCTATGAGAGTCCCGATCAAATAGAACCTCTTTTTGATGCCAAAGGTATTGAAACAGTACGCAGAGATACTTGTGGAGCAGTCGCCAAAACTATGGAGCAATCTTTGAGGATCTATTTTGAGCAGCAAGACATTTTCAAGGTGAAGTGTTGCCTATTCTCTTTCTTCTATGAATATGTTTTCCTTCTGTTTAACTTAATTCCCGGAGCTAACTTTAAGACTCATATGTCCAATTGTTTTTCTGATATAGTGTTGAACTTAAGCAGGTGGTCTTCTTCTTTTCCTTGGTGTTCAAATTGAAGAACTTGTAAAGTTAGACATTGTGATCTTGGATTTTTTCTTGTCTAGACATAAATGGAAGAAAATGAGATTCATACTATTTGATATTTATGCGTTTGTCCTGATATATGATCTAGACTAGATGAAATTACTGAATTCTATTCAAATTACTGAGACAACACTTACTTCTCAAGTCTACACCTGGTTCATTTGTTTACTCTTCTTTGCACCGGTTAAATGTGCCAACTTGTATCTGTCTATTTTTATACCACATGCTTGTAATGGAAAGTTTTCCTAATCATCGTGTCAGATGGATTATGTGTCTGCCTAAAACTTGGAATGGTAATTTAGATTCATTTGAAAATCTGCCTTTCAGTCTTGTAATTAGTTCCTCATTACAAAAATCTTGACTCTCGAGTACATCTGCCCATGGTTTATTTGTTCTAGGTGTCAGGCAGATGGTGTGCTCTTAGGCTAAGTACATTTTCAATTCTTCCTTTATGTTATGCCAAAGGATTAAATGTTTCGTTAGTTTATAGATAACCATGCACTGCATGGCTACATGTGGGACAGGTGCTCAAAAAGATTCAAACCATACAAATTGTAGGATTTTGACTCTTTATTGCATTCTTCATTACCTCCGTGAGTTGAAACTAGTAAATGTTCATGTCTTTACTTATTCTCATGCGATTATCATACATTAGGGATTTCAATGGTTCTGCTGAAACCCCTATCATTTCTGAAGAATGTCTTGTGATCTGTAGTTCCATAATCTTTCAAATTGGACCCAGAATTAAACATTGAAGAAGTTGGTAATCTGAGTGGTCCAATTTATTTTTTGATGTTTCTGGAATGCGTACTTGCTTATACCCTGATTTGTTCAGCTGGAACCCTTGCTTTAAAGGGTGATTTGTATAGTTTTAGAGCACTACTTCATATTGCTCTCTTTGCACAGGTAAAAGCATATTTATACCGCCAGTGGACAAGGATTCTCTCTGGAAGGGTATGTCTTCAGGATTTTGTTTTTGCAAAGGAAGTTCGATTAGGTACTTACAGTACAAGGCCCTCATCACTCCCACCTGCAGCAATCGTTGCAACAAAAGCAATGAGAATCGATTCCAGGGCAGAACCACGTTATGCAGAAAGAATACCATATGTTGTTGTCCATGGGGAGCCAGGGGCACGCCTAGTGGATATGGTTGTTGATCCCATGGAGGTTTTGGCGATTGATTCACCTTTCCGACTGAATGAACTTTATTATTTAAAGAAGCAGATAATTCCAACTTTGCAGCGAGTATTTGGACTTGTTGGTGCTGACCTAAACCAATGGTTTTCAGAGATGCCCCGTCCTATTAGGGAAAATTTTGCAAAACGTCCCATTAGTTCACCTAATCCGCAGCGAAAACGAATTGATTTCTACTATCTTTCAAAACATTGTGTACTTTGTGGTGAGCTGGTCCCGACATCAGCATATTTATGCAATAAATGTTCACACAAGAGGCCAGCTGCTGCAACAGCTTTAGTTGGAAGGACATCAAGAGTGGAGAGAGATATGCAACATCTTGCTGCAGTGAGTACTTCTATCAGTAGAATCATAACGGAGTCTGCAGTATTAAGTTTTCTGTCAGTTGGCATTTATTTTGGTGTCTCATCTGTCCATCTGAATGCATTCTAGAGATGATGTTGCTGACTTCATCATGCTATATAATTCAATGAATTGTGTTAAATCTTTTCTTTTATCATTGCTGGATCAATGGTTGACCAGTAATCTTAATTTTCGACACATGAAGCTCTTGTTCTAGGTTATTATGGTCTCATACCTGCCTTTTCTTTTTTGTCTTAAGAAGTACTTTTACCCTCTCCTATTTTGACTGCCTAACCAGTGTAAATTTTCTTGTCTCTATTGTATTCTAATCAATATTTGGAATTTATGGATTTTCCATATGCATGCAGCGAGGCAGCATTTTTCCATCTTTCAGCTTATTTAGCTATATAAATGAGCCCGCAGTCACAGCACATCATTTTCTTTGAATGATCTATGCAGATTTGTCGGCATTGTGGTGGCGGGGACTGGATTTTAGAAAGTGGAGTGAAGTGCACTTCACTCGCTTGTCCAGTGTTTTATGAGAGGCGTAAAGTTCAGAAAGAGCTACGAGGCCTTTCCACTGTGGCCACTGAGGCAGGCTTGTACCCAAAGTGTATGGTCGAGTGGTTTTGATTCTTGACCATAAAAGTTGGGTTCCCTTTTGAGCATGAACAGGGTCAAGGCAGTGCTAGCATCTTTGCCACTTTCGGCAGTTGGTGATTCACCGGGGACGGTTGCCTGCATCAGAGCTTCTCTGTTACTTGTTGAGGTTCAGTTTGTTGCTGTGAAGTCTTGGTAAATTTTCATCCCTCGAATTTGTGAGCTCATCTGATGTTGGTTCAAGGGATACAAGAACATGTAAGCCTGGGCTGGTGTTCAACCATCCAAGAGCACAACAGAGGACTCGTTTGCCTTCTTGTGGCAAGCCCTGAGCAGAGAACGAATGCTCGAAGCACACCCGGGTTCTTTCGAAGCAAATGAGTTTAACCAACCGACGGCACTTTGAGTTTATACAGGAGCTGCAAATCAAAAGGAAAAGTTAGGCGTTTTGCTGTGTAAATTTGTAATCGTGACAGTGTTATCAGCTAATGTTATACTAAAAGCAGAGCTGAATTGAACTGTGCAGTCTATGCTTCCACATTTGAAGTTTTATAAGAGGAGAGGACACTGCCATGTTTACTTGTGATTGTCGCGTAGCCTTACTGCTGCTCCCCATCGATCGCTATCCCGTCCTGGAACTTTCATATATTTGGCAAAAAAACTTCAAAGCTTCGAATTCGCAGAAAACATTTTTCTCATTTTTTTGACATTTTAGATTGTTTATGAAAATGAGTTGACAGAAAAAAGCTTTTTTAGTTGATGGAAAAATCTATGCTTAAATTTAGAAAAATAATTCTCTTTAAAAAATCGGAAATCATTTGTCAAATTATGATTAGATTTAAGTGCTTAATTAGAAACCTAGTGCTTGGCCATGGAAATCCCAATCCTCATTCTTGAGCCCTTAGTAGTGAGCCTGAGTCTTAGAGGTCCGGCGTGCCCTCGCCCGGGTCCATTGAGATAGGGCTCGAGACCCCAGCTCTCCTGCTCGAGCCCTGGGCACTTGGGCCAAGTTCATTGAGGCCTAGCTTGAGACTCCAGTTTCCAGGCCCATTGAGACTAAGGCGCTCGTGACTAGATCTTCGGCTCGGAATTGAGAGGTTGGGCCCGAGACCCCAATGATGAGGCCTAGGTCTTCAGCACCCCAAAAATGACCACAATTTCCGGTCAATTGGTACGACTGGGATTTGAGGTTTCAATCGTAAAATTTGGCGTCCAGGCTGGGGTCGATACTGGCACCTGGGGAATGCCTCCGGTTAATTTCCGATTAATTTTGACGATAGAAGCTCGGCCCACTTAAGTCCAATATGCCTACTCTTCGGTCCATTCAAGAAAAAAGCCCACTAAGGCCCTTGTGGGGTTTTGGCTTCCGTCTTCTTCTTCCTTCCCGCTCCTCCTGCTTCACGGCGAGAGATCCATGGCCGACGACGACGTCATCGCTTAAACCCTAAACTAAACCTCTCGTTTTCTCTCGCTCTAAACCCCCCCCTCTCTCTCTCTCTAGATGTCGCGAACCCCGTTCTCTCTCCTCATCCTCAAGCGCCTCTCCTATCCTTCCCCCACCCCTAGACCCTACTCCCTCTTCGCCGGCCGGCGCTACTCCTCCGCCTCCCCCTCGGCTCCCTCGCCGGGGCCGCCGCCACCGCCGCCACCGCCGCCGACGACGACGAAGCCGTCCAACCTCTCGGCTCGCCTCAGCTTCGTGTTCGACCAGATCGACGCCATCGAGAAGGAGCGCGAGCGGTCCCAGAAGGACGAGACGCTTCAGCGGATACGCGCCTGGCGCGAGGAGAAGGGCGGTCGCGAGCCGCCGCGGGGCGCGGCCGCCGAGACGGCGGGGCCGGTCGGGGCGTCGTCGACGAGCTTGGACGGCGGTGAGGGTGAGGATGAGGATGAGAGCGCAAGGGAGGAGGTCGGTTCGGCCGAGGGTGGAGTGAGTGGTTCGAGAGGAGCGCAGCCGGTGAAGGAGGTGGAGCTGGTGCATCCGTGGAGGGAGTGGATCGAGTTGATGGAGAGGCTGGTGCAGCAGAATTACTTTGATCATAGGAGGAAGGATGAGGACAAGATGGTGAGGGAATCGGGGTTGGAGGTCGGAGATATCCCGGAGGAGCATTTCGATTGGAATGCCGATCCCAAGACTGTTCAGAATGCTTGCTTGAATTTTGGGAAGGACCGGTTCGACATCTTGAGGTATGTGGTGTTGATGGTTGAAGCCATTTCGCAATTTCCATATCTAATGTGATTTCAAAATTACTCTCGAGATGTTCTAAATGTGATAACTTTGTCAATTGCGGTTTGTAATTAAGGAAGACCGTAATGAAGTTTTCTTTATGTACATGGTGGCATAGCATGTAGGTTTTCGTAGTTTTCAGTGAAAGCTCAGTGAGATGACAACTCGACCCAAATCTGGGTCATTTTGAATAGAAGTAAAACGACCGAAAGTAATTACAACATAATGTTTATGCTGGTTAGTTTTGAGTTTTTCTTCTCATGCTTTGCTTGTCGATTGACATTGTTGGGACGCATCATATTACTGTGGTTTTGTAGTGACATGTGTCCTGTGTAGACTATTTAGCTTGAGGGTGGAATTTGAGTTTGTTCGAACGTCTGTTTTTTTCTGCTGCTGTCAATGAATATGCAGCTAGAATAGATTTGTCTGGAATTTGAGTTTGTTCGAACGTCTGGATTTGTCTGCATTAGAATAGATTTTTTTTTTTGTGTAGTAGTAACCAGAATGTTTGGTAAAAATGGAGGTTACATGAGAACTTTGAAAGTGTGCAATTAAGTTTGTTGCTGGTGAGTATATCTAGAGGTTTCTTGGGTTGAGGGTTTAATGTCCAAGTAGAGTCGGTAAGGCGCTCCACTTTTCCTTTTACATGAGGAATGGTTAAGATAAGATCTAGGAAATATATTAGTATCCTTTCTAGCTAATAAAGTTTGAGATTTCTAATTTGTAAATAAGGAAGAGCCGGTGGATGTTGGTTAGTTAGACTGCTGCATGGTTGAGTTTTCCCATTAGAAATTGGAGCCCATTTCACTTGATGTATTCATAATGTGCTCCCTGAGTCCATTTAAAAAATATCATTTCGATGTGGACATGAGTGTGAATATCTAGAGAAAAGGCTTACATCAGGTCTCAGGCTTGATTTTCGTTCAAATAGTAGTACAATAGATGAATTATCATTTTCTTCTTTCAGGGATGATCCTTTTAAGTGGTTTTATGTTTAGTTTATCTTGTATAAGAGAATAAGATGAGCACAGATGAAGTTGACACTCCAGCCAATCGAAGTTGGATCTTTCATGATCTTGACTTGTATTAGCAAGTAGGGTTGAGATTATTGACTACCTTTGCACTAAAGTTTTGTATATGATAACACCTTCTTTAATATTGGCTGAGGTAAAATTGATGTCAGGTCATTGTCGAGACAGGACATTCAAATTCTTGTTGGTTATGGATGCCCTACTGCTGACAAGAAGGTGGTAATGGCTGCCAAACTGTTGAGAAAGCATGTGCACCTCGATGAAGGAGATGTAAGAGTTGCATCTTTTACTTGTTAATTCTTCTAAATTTGGGTATGATTTTTTTTCCTATTTGACAAATATTTATTTTGGGTAATATATCTTTGCTTTTAATGAACGGGCTTTATCATATCTTCTTCTTTTAGGTTGACCCTTCAAATCTAAATATTCACCATGCTGCTTCTGCTGCCTGTATATGAGAATAGTTATGCAAGAATGCATATCTGTCCTCTCTTTCTACTTTTGACTATCTATTTTCTTGTTATTTTTCAGTCAAATTACTTCTCCATCTTCAATTGCTTGCAAGCGAGTTTTTCTTTCTTTAATTTCTATGTCCTCTGGATATGACTGATTGGTTTGCAGGTTTGTAGCTCCTGCAAACTGAGGAGCTCCTGTGAAAAAGCCTATCTTTTGACCAACAAAGAGGATGAGGCACGTACAATTGATGTAATGCGAGTTCTATCTACATTTGGTCTTGATCATGCCCATGGCTTAGTGACAAATAAACCTCTTCTGAAGCAAAAATCTCTGAAAATCGTTGTCCGCAAGTTGCTTCATCAGATTGTTAAGTTGAGTGCAGTTCCTATTGATCCAAACCTTCCCCCTCCAGTTATTAAAAGGCCTCCACCGAAGGTCAAACAACCTCCACCAACTCCAAAGAGAAGAGTTGGACGGGATGATGTAGAAATGAAGAAAGGAGACTGGTTATGTCCTAAGTATGATTCTTTACTTGTTTCTTACACTCGCATTACCATTTAGGATTTCTTCTTAATTAGATCCACAATTTCAATAGACTTTGCTGAACACCTCTTTATGACACTCATATGCATGATATAAAATACTCGGACACCTGGTGTGATTTCCACTAAATTTAAATTAAAGCCATTTCTGGCACTTTATATTCATATTTTAATTTCTCATCCCGTGAGATCTTCCTATGGACTTATCTAGTCTGAGTTTGCAGTGTCTGAAGAGCTGAATGATGCGGGATATTTATCATTTAGAAAAAAAAATTAAATCTTTCTTACCTTTCTGTCTGATTATATTTCTTATATGCATAAATGTATCAAAGTTGGTCTTTCCTCAAGATGCCAAATTATTGTGATATTGTTTCAGGTGTGACTTCATGAATTTTGCAAAGAATTCAGTGTGCCTACAGTGTGATGCGAAGCGTCCAAAGAGACAGCTGCTTCCAGGAGAATGGGAATGCCCAGAGTAAGTCTTCAAAATTCTGAATTTATTTGAAAATTTTTAGTTTGTGTATTCTGCATTGATGGTGCCAGCATTCTAGGACAGTTACCTCATCTGTTATGCAATTTTAAGTTTTCACATTTACATGCCAGTTCCTTGCTAGTTGTGGAAATTTCGCGACCCTTCTAATATTGCAGTGATTATTCACTCATTATATGTTTTAAGTCGTGGTCCCAGATCCTGTCTCTCTGAGCTTGGACTTTTTTTTTTTTTTTTTTTGCATTGATGGTGCCAACATTGTTGGAGCTTTATTGTCGCATCATCTAGCATGCAATTTTAAGTTATTTACATACTAGTTCTTTATTAGTTGTGGAAATTGCCCGCCCTTTAAATATTGCAGTAATTCTTCATTACTGCAGTAACTTCTATTCAATATATTGTTGTAAATTTAATGAGCAAAGTGTTGAAGAATCTTCAGTGTGTACAGAGAGGCAGGAAGATGTGCCTCTGTACTTCTAATTTTACAACATACTGAATGAAAGGTGCATACAAATTGTGCATGTTACATAGCTCATACTGGTCCTGGTCCATGTTTTCTGGTAGGTGCAACTTCTTAAACTATCGGAGAAATACGGCCTGCTTCCATTGCGATTGCAAGCGCCCACCTGAACAGTTCATGGAAGACAAATTGCAGGAAAGACATCAGAATCCAAGGACTAGGTTGGAAAGGACTGCCAGCCGCCCAGAAGTCTCTAATGCATGGAACTTTGACTTTGATGATGATGAATCTGATGGAGCAGATGTAGCTGCTTTTGAGTATGCAGACTCGTCAATGAAGGGAGGAGATTCTCCTTTACATAACCAGGAGCAGGGAAGGAATCATCGAGGGTTTGAAGACGATTTTCACCAGAGTAACAAATTCCCGAAAGTTGATAACAGAGAATATTCTGATTCCGATCACGGTTCTCGTACCGGTTTTGATGATTTTGACGATGAGGAAGATAACGTGGACAGTTACGAGCTAGATACACGGAATAATTCATCGCTTAGGAATGGGCCATCGATAGATTTTTCTGAGGTTGAAGCGGACTCTGGGTCTGAAGACGGAATCTTAGACATTAAATCATTTGCTCGAGAGGAAGCAAAGTCGTCGAAACCTTTACGCCGCGGGCGCTCTGTTCCAGGTTCATATGATGATGAAGTTGATTTTGATTCGGAGGACGAGACTTCGGTCCGTCCTAACTGGAGATCTAGTCATGTAGCGGATTCTAGAAATGGAGGCAGAGGTAGAAGTCCTCCAGGGAAATTCAGGGGATTGAGCTATGGCTCAGATGAAGAAGCCGGGCTGTATTCAGATTCAGGTGGTGATTCGGATGAGGACTTGCGGACTCGGAGAAGTAAAGCGGGTAAATTTTCTGATAAAGTCGGCCGTCGGAGTAATTTCCACCATTCTGGCTCCGAATCAGATGATTATGCCAGTTCTCGCGGAACCAAGTTCGGAAGAAGAGGAACAGAACCAAATAGAAGAGCGGGCAAATTGGATGGGCGTGGCTCGCGTAGTAGTGGGAACAACTTTTCGGATGATGACTTCGAATCAGATGATTATGCCAGTTATCGTGAAACCAAGTTCGGAAGAAAAGAAACAGTACCAAATAGAAGAGGGGGCAAATTTGATGGGCGTGGCTCGCGTGGTAGTAGGAACAACTTCTCGGATGACGACTTCGATAGGCCGTCAAGAGGGGATAGGCCGTCGAGAGGGGCGCGCGGAGGTATCAAAAGTAGAGGACCTCGAGCGGATGAGTTCGGCGGGCGGAGGAATGATCGAAGGTCGGATGAGTTCGGCGGGCGGAGGAATGATCGAGGGTCGGATGAGTTCGGCGGGAGGAGGAATGATCGAAGGTCGGATGGTTCGAGGAGTTACAAAGGTCCCGGAGCAGGGAAATTCGAGAACAACCAGCGCGGAAGGTTTAACAAATACAAGGATGACGGGGGCGGCGGCGGTTCTGATGACTTCAAAAACCGAAGGCGTGTAATCGAGCGATGATCTCAGTTCGCTGCTTATGACAAAATTCGAGCAAATTCACGTACGCTTACCGGAACAGGGCCTTCTAATCGTCTGCCGATCTAAGGTATCATCTCTGAGAGCACGGGGGGGAAACAGTAAAAGTGATTCCATCTTGCCTCCTCTTGGGCTCGTGATTTAATTTGAGGAGAAAAGAATTAGAGTTTTTGTACCAAGATCGGGCACAACGAGGCTCGAGATCGTCGCATGTATGATTAATTTTTTTTATTTATTGCCTTTCTGAAAATTAAATGTTATACTAAATCCTCGTAATAAAATGAATGGGGTCCACGTTTTTTCCCGATGTCAATACGTGGGGCCGCATGAGGAACCGATGCCAAGTGTCATGTCATATGGCAACGCATGACACGGAGCTACTGCAGGAGCGAATATTTTCTCAGCTCAGCTTTGAACTACATATAATAGATTAAATTACGATCGAGAGGAACAAGTAAATTAGATATTCGTATTTCATAACCGTAGCTGACCAGGAGGTCGTGGGATACGAAAACTTGTGTCTTCTTTGCATACCAGACGATCTTTATGTCGAGGCCCGACCCAATTAAGCGAACTGATTTTACTTACTTTTGTCGTGCGAGTGCACGTGGCATAACTACGCCAGCTCCTACCAAAGAGCAAGCAAATTGGGCGGGTATTCACTCCTCATGGTCTGGTCATTTCTTGGATATTTTCAATTCGAGAGCGGAAAAATTGGAGGAAATTTCAGCTGTGCCCATGTAGTCCGTTTTAGTTGCCGAGAAATGCTGGTTCCACTGTGGATTGGTACGTTGCGTGAATCGATCAATTTGAAGGAGCTGAGTGAGTTTTGTACTGCAAAATTGCCGAAAAATAGTCATTTTCCAGGAAAATGACTTTCTGGAAAATGTTTTCCGGAAACATGATATTTTCCGCGAAATGAACGGATCTTTAATGTTGAAATAGCTCTTCGTTACGGCAGTAACTTTTATTCATTATATTGTCGTAAATTTAATGAGTGAAGTGTTGAAGAATCTTCAGTGTGTACAGAGAGGCAGGAAGATGTGCCTCTGTACTTCTAATTTTACAACATACTGAATGAAAGGTGCATACAAATTGTGCATGTTACATAGCTCATACTGGTCCTGGTCCATGTTCTCTGGTTGGTACATTTTCTTAAACTACCGGAGAAATACGGCCTGCTTCCATTGCGAATGCAAGCGCCCACCTGAACAGTTCATGGAAGACAAATTGCAGGAAAGACATCAGAATCCAAGGACTAGGTTGGAAAGGACTGCCAGCCGCCCAGAGGTCTCTAATGCATGGAACTTCGATTTTGATGATGATGAATCTGATAGAGCAGATGTAGCTGCTTTTGAGTATGCAGACTCGTCAATGAAGGGAGAAGATTCTCCTTTACATAGCCAGGAGGAGGGAAGGAATCATCGAGGGTTTGAAGAATTTTCACCGGAATAATAAATTCCCGAGAGTTGGTAACAGAGAATATTCTGATTCCGATCACGGAACCGGTTTTGATGATTTTGATGATGAGAAGATGACGTGGACAGTTACGAGCTAGATACACGGAATAATCAATAGGTTAGGAATGGGCCATCGATAGATTTTTCTGAGTATGAAGGGGACTCTGGGTCTGAAGATGGAAACTTGGACAATAAATCACTTGCTCAAGAAAAAGCAAGGTCACTCTCTCCCAATAGGCCATTGAAACCTTTACGTCCCGGGCGCTCTGTTCCAGGTTCATATGATGATGAAGTTGATTTTGATTCTGTGGACAAGACTTCGGTCCGTCCTAACTGGAGATCTAGTCATGTTGCGGATTCTAGAAATAGAGGCAGAGGTAGAAGTCCTCCAGGTAAATTCAGGGGATTGAGCTATGGCTCAGATGAAGAAGCCGGGCTATATTTAGATTCAGCTGATGATTCGGATGAGGACTTTCGGATGCGGAGAGGTAAAGCGGGTAAATTTTCTGATAAAGTGGGACGTCAGAGGAATTCTCACCTTTCTGGCTTCGAATCAGATGATTATACCAGTTCTCATAGAACCAAGTTCGGAAGAAAAGGCACAGAACCAAATAGAAGAGGGGGCAAATTTGATGGGCGTGGCCTGCGTAGTAATAGAAATAACTTCTCGGATGATGACTTTGATAGGCCGTCAAGAGGGGCACACGGTGGTATCAAAAGTAGAGGACCTCGAGCTGATGAGTTTAGGGGCCGCAGGAATGATCAAAGATTGGATGGCTCGAGGAATTACAAGAGTCCCAGAGCAGGGAAATTCGAGAACAACCAGCGAGGAAGGTTTGACAAATACAAGGATGACGGGGGCGGCGATTCTGATGACTTCAGAAACCGAAGGCGTGTCATTGAGCGGTGATCTCAGTTTGCGACTTATGATGGATAGTTGGCGAATTCACGCACGGATGCCATGGAAGCTGGTTTGGATGAGACTCCCCCCATTGAGCAGCATTGCGTTACTGGAAAAGGGGCTTCCAATGGTCTGATCATCTGAGGTACGGTCCCTGAGGGCATGGCGGGAACATTGAAGTGATTCGATCTTCCTCTTCGCCTCATAGTTTTAAGTTCGGAGAAGAAAAATACAGAATTATTGGACCAAAGTTGGGCAGATTGGGGCTTGTGATCGTCGGATGAAAAATAAAATTTCATACTGAATCCTTGTAATGAAATGGAGGGAGAATGCACATTTTTTGTGAACGTTGGCTTCGGCTCCTTTGTCCATCTCTCTGTTTTCTCCCAATGTATAACTCGATTGTTGGAATGCATGCTGCAATGAATTTCAAGCAGTTTGTGAAGGAAAGTGTTATTATTCTACATTAAATTGGGTAATTTAAATCAATAGTCGATTTATTTCGGTTTTCTTTTTCTTTCCATCCACTTTTACCAAACACTAAGCATAGCTGATCCATTCGGTTCTCCTTTCATCTTCTCTAGTGATTAGCCAAATGCTTTCAGTCCTTATTGAATCACTCTATTCAAAATGGTTATGGGTTTCCATATTGAACCTCATGGGGGCCAACCGATGATATAATAGATCCAGGAGAACAGAGATAGGGTAAGAGATATACGAATATTTTGGAAAATGTTAGTTGTCTCACATCTTGCATTTCAAATTGACAACACCAATTTTGTTTTTTGAGAACACCATTCTCTTTTTTATACGCTGAACCACTCTTTTACTTTTCGAGAAAATTATTGAAAAAATCCTAAACTATGGCAATTTTTCCAATTTAGTCATGGCAATTTTTCCAATTTAGTCTTAACTATATTTTTTTTTACCAATTCAATCCCAAAATTTTGTAATAGTATCGATTTATTCCATCTGGACAATTTTGGTTAGCCATCTAGCCGATGCAAATGTCGACAATTTTTTGATAATATTTTATTTTATTTTTTGAATTTTTTGAATTTTTAATTATTATTTTATTTTTTTCTCTTTTTTCACTTCCTCCTCCTTCCTACGATGGCAACCAACCTCAGGAAGCTTGGCCATAGCTGGGCAACCTTGCCTAGGCCACTTACTAGGCTGGTGGTAACCTTGTGCAGCCCTTGGCAATGGCCACTAGTGGCTAGGCGAGGCTTGTCCTCGTTGACCATGGGTAGGTTGTGGCCTCGCTAAATTTGGTAGGGCCTCATTGCCGTTGGCCAAAGCTTGCCCTTGCTAGTGGTCGGTGAGGACAAGTTGGCGCTTGCCATTGGTTAAAGGAAGGAGGAAGGAGGAAAAAAAAGAAAAGGAAAAGGAAAAAAAAGAAAAAATTAATAAAAATTTTAAAAAATAAAATATTGTTAATGAATCATCCACATCATCAGTTGGCATTCACATCAGTGCCAGTTAGCTAAAATTAACTGGATAGACTGAATTGATATAATTACAAAAGATTTAGAATTGAATTGATTTAAAAAAAAAAAGGTTTAGGTCCCAATTGAAAAAATTGTAATATATTTAGGACTCTTTTGGTATTTTCTTTTTACTTTATGCCATTATATAGGTTTTTAATTTATTCGCTCCAAGTAAAACGGTCATCATCTTATCCTTAAAACGATACACCAAAGTGAATTCGAAAAAGAATAATTCACAATATTATCTCAAAAGTAATTGGGTACTTGCGTGGCACTTGGGTGGGAAATTTTTAACTAGTTACTTCACCCGTGCAAAGTACTTAAAATATGATCACTGTCATAGTAATGTCAACTATTTTTTAAACATGTACAGTACTTTGTGTTGTCACCCATGATGCGTAGAAATTACCAAGTAAAAGCAATTGCCAAATCACTTACGGAATGCGTTTCGAAAGTTCAAACTTAAACTTAACTAAATAAACGTATCACAGAAAATGAGAAAAGAAAATTAAGTATTGTTAGATTCTTCACAAAAAAGATTCTATTTTCAGCTTATAGCACGTGGATTTCTTTATTTAGTACCATATTTTCTGAATGACATTTTAATCAATCATAATGGCTAAGTTAGAACTCGTGGCTATCCTCTTCGTATCCCTTGTTTTATCTTTATTTGACATGTAAGATGGAAATCAAAACTTGTTTGTTTCACGTGGATATAAAACTAAATGCAATACACATACGTGAAGTTTTGCTGAATTAAATAAACTATACCATTTACTTCATTCTTAGTTATATATATTTTATTTGAGTTAAATAAACTACACCATTTCTATTAAAATAATTATCATATAAAAATATATTTAAGATATTATATCTATTTCTTTTTTTTTTTGGAAATTTAAAATAAATAAGAGATGAAGTTTAGGGATTACATCCTCGAAGGGTGATCTCCAACGATTCCTCGGTCACGAAAAAAAAAAATTAGGGATTACAGATCAATAAACCAATAATTATTGGACAAATGCAAGACATGTGATAAATCTGTTCCAAATGCCTTGCCATGTGGTAAGAAAAGAGGCAAAGTGAAATGTCATTTAGGGACTACATTATAACATTTCTATTTCTCCCGATTTTTGTTCTTTTGTTCCCCAAAACAAAAAAAGAATATAAATCCATTTAGTAAAGTCAACTAATTTTTCTATTCCCTAGAATAGAAAAATGATGGTTAGGGAATATATTTGGAACAAGAGCAAGAAGTAGAAAAAAAGTAATTTGTTCCTAGAAACAATTTCTAGAAATAATCCATTTTTTTCTTTTCTATTTTTTTATTTTTCTTCTTCCTTGCTGCGGCCGTTGTCCTTGGATTTGACGTCGATTGTGGACACCGCCGATTGCCGTTAGACCGTCGGCCGTTGGACACCGTTCACCTCCTGCTACCATCTGTTAGAGCCGGTCGATCACTGCCACTCGTTGCCTGCCGACTACCAACACTGGATTGTCGGCGACCACCAGCCGCCGGCTGACCGTTGCCGTTCACCACTGGCTGACTGTTGCCTGCCTCCTACTGCCTATTGGTACTTTCGTCTCATATTGTTCCCGTGCAATAGGCCAAACTTAATTCTACCATCCTCTATTTGAATCTTTTGTTCCTTCTACTTTCTCCACTCCTAACATGTTTAAAGCACCAAATGCCAGCTCCGCACTACAGATTAGAACTTTATTAACTTCTTTGTATCACAGACTTATGTAAATGTAGCACACATTAACAGAATTCAAGGATTGGTCGCGACTCTCTAATCAATGATCAAGTCTCCAAAAAAGAGGGGGAAAAGGAAATCTCTTCATAGATACTGCAATAGTTACCTTCTCTTAGTGATTTGGCGTGTAGGAATAAATTTCTTCTTCCACCCTACTATAGCTGAAATGATTGTGCTCTAGCTTTGTGTAATTCATAATACACAATGTTGGGGCCAATAATATTTTTTAAGAGAATGAATAGGTTATTTTCAAACTTCAAATAAATTCTCTTGCGGAAGACAATAAACAAATTCGACAATGATCGATAACAAATCAATGATGTTTACTGACAGCTAGCTACTATTAATAATGCACTAAAAAAAATAATAATGATAAGACAAAGAAGATTGCATAAAGATTTATAGAGATTTGGCTTATCCCCTACGTCCTCTTTCCAAGGTAACAAGCTAAATATTGGCTAGATTCTACTAAAAATCTTCAATTCAACTTATAATCTGCACATACTATTCCTATCAGATGATAGATCACATTATTTGGATACATATGGATTATTACCCTTGTACAATCACTTTGTAGTACAAATGCTACACAGGGATTTTTCCGACAAATGCATGTACAGTATTATCAGATACAAATGCTACACAGGGATTTTTCCGACAAATGCATGTACAGTATTATCAGAGAGAGAGAGAGAGAGAGAGAGAGAGAGGAACATCACTGGTTTCTATTTACTTTTTGTCCAACCCTTTTAGGGCGTGCATGTTTGTGATTTTGATGTGTGTTTATGAACACAATTTCTGTTTTTTTTTTGTTCCGGGAAACAAAAAAAAGAACAAAAACACGTTTATTTGGGTTTTTGTTCCAAATCTCTTTTTTTGTTCCCGAGAACAAATTTGGAACAGAAACAAAAAACAAAAAAAAACTTTGTTTCTTGTTTCTAGTATACTTCCGAAAAACAAATTTTCTCTCTCATCGTTTTTTTCTTCTCTTTCTTTTCTTCTTCTTTTTTCTTTGGCTGGTCGTCGGCCTCGGCCATAGCCGGCGATCGGTCGTCGAGGATTGGCGACCTCGCTGGAGTGTCGCCGACCCCCAGTGAGGTTGAGCGTCGTCGATGGCTGGGCGAGGTCGGCCTCGCCAAATCTGGGCAAGCTCGAGCTCACCCAACCAAGGTGAGGCCGAGCTCGCCCAGCCACCGGCAACACTCGGCCTTGCCGGGCCACCGCCAAGCGCGAGCGTCGCCGGTGGTTGGGCGAGGCCATTGTCCCTCGTTGGCCGATTGCCAGTCATGGTCGAGGCTGGCGATGGCCAAAAGGAAGGAAAAAGAAAAAAAAGGGAAAATAAAAAAGAAAAAAAGGGAAAAGAAAAAAGGAAAAAAGGAAAATAAAAAAGAAAAAAGAAAAAATTAAAAGAAACAAAAAAATTATACAAGTTTACCAAACGTGTTCTTGTTCTTTTTCTATTCTAGGAACAAGTTTACCAAATGTGTTCTTTTATTCAAAAATTATTTCCCGAAACAAAAATATTTTTTTCTATTTCTATTCCCTAGAACAATTTTTGAATAGAAACGTTATCAAACGTACCCTTAGCCTCCTCGATCCTCTTCATATATGTATATCTTCAATCCATCTATTAGAGACTCTTTGGAGAGGCAAGGAGCAGTTGGGGATTGACCGGAATTGTTGCCAAGGTTAGAATTGTTCATACGACCCGTTCCAGCAGCAGCAACAATGTTAACTTAAAGTGGAGTCTGTTAACGTAGTCACATCCATTGTTCCTCTGAAAACCTGTCAATTGTTCTCTGAGATGTTCCCAATTCTCCTATTGTCACTTCCTTAGCCTGTCCACGGCTATAGTCCTTTTCACAAATGGTCATCTTCAGACAACATGTTCACCGACGTCTCCCAAGACATAATATTAGCATGACAATCAATTCTTCATTAATTAATATCACTGTGTGCACATAATTATCAGTCTGTTAATGCAGTCCATGGTTGAACCGTGAGAAATGACTTGTGAGCAGTTATTCAACTTGAATATGTCAGATTCCAGAGACTTCAAGTTGAGGAAAGATTGACCATGATACCTCCAAGTCTTCATGAAATTCTCACCATATTAGACTTGTTCTTCTATTATTGATATCTTCATCAGTCTTCATTGAACGCTTGAAGATTGTTGATATCATCGCGGTCTTTTTAAGGTTACCCCAACCACCTACACTATCACGAAGAAATTACTATTAAGGATAGTTTTACAATCATCAAAATTACATAAGTAAGCTTTCCCAACACATAAAACTTCTGGTAGAGCATGTAAAACTTCTAGGTTCCATTTAGCATCATCAAATTAACTAATATCATCAGTTCTGTGATTGTTATCAACGATTCTCAGCCTTTCAAAGGTTAGCTTTAAGGTTTGAATGACTTGTTCAGCTAGCTTTTAGTCATAAGGTTAGTTATCCCTTTAACGACTCGATGACCCCTCGTTAGTACCCTCTCAGCTTGTTGATCAACATCTTTAATGATGTGGCCTTTTGTTTCTTTTACCCAATCGCCTCAGCGCAGATTCATTGAGCCACTGTGTTCAACTTGCTTAGCACTCCTAGTCCTGACACTAGCATTCAAGACCTGATATCATTCGTCCAATACATTAAAGGCTCTCTAACTTGCATTTCCAAAATGATCCGAACGAGCCGATCAAAGGGGTCTTCTTGCAGGCTTTTAACGGCAGACTGAGACGGTGGTCTTTCATCCCCCTGACCATTCGCAGCCTTAGAGGCATTTGCTGGGTTGGAACTCAATTCCTTTTGTTGGTGTCGGTTTCATAATCGTATGGCCCAGTCATGCTTCCAGTAATTCGGCCAAACATTTATTTCTCCCACTTTGGTCCCAAAGATGCTTCACGTGAATTTTTGCAAAGTTGTGGTTGCCAAAAACTCAATAATATTTTTAATTAATAATTAAAGTGTAATCGAGGGTGATTGATGGCCAATTGAATTGTTAAATTTGATCTCGAATTAAAAGTAAATCGTCTAATATGCCTTGAATTCTTAGAGGTCACACTTGCTCGATGACTAAAACTGAACAGGAACCGCTAATGGAGATGTTCGAAATGCGTAAAGAAAGAAAAAAAAAAAACTTTCAAAATCCGACCGGAATGCTTTCATAAACAAATATGAATATTAGAATTAGAAAACTTAGTCTAATTCAAAATTAAAATTCACATTCAGGAAAACTATAATCTAATTCAATTGGCTGTCAATGACCTAGTCATCATCGTATTATTGGAGTTATTCTGATGTGCTAGTGATTTTGTGATGCCCCTTGTCGATTCTACTCGTGTCTCTACATGGACTATTCCGTTATGCAGTCTGATCGTCTTCCGCGAGAATCTCTTAACATCTTAGCTTGTGTACTGCTTCAGGGATGATTGCAACTGCACCCACTTCCTTAGCTACGGTTATTGACCGGTTGATGATCCTCATTGAGTCAATCTAGTTATTTTTACATGCTTAGTTAATTTGTAAGGGCTGACCTCTGACCCTACTTGTCAACGATATTGTCTGCTTTAGGTTATAAAAGTCATTTGTCCCATGCCCCCACACTTTTGTTCCTCTGGGCTTTGCTCAGAAAAAGGCCTCGTTGATAATTAAGATTGGTGTTATACCTTATATAGTATATTACCTCATTGTCTCCAGGTAACATGGGATTTGGAGTTCGATTCATTCCTAGCTCCTTTGCTATCTTCAAGCTGTACGCTCATCCCTTAAAAGACCGCGTTGTTACAGGCCCACCGACATCCACATAGTTCATCCTTGAACCACACACTTCGGCTAGGCTAGGCTTGACTTTGATACCATTACGAGGGCTTACTTTTAGCCCCACTTGCCAACAATATTGTCCATTTTGGGCTGTAGGACTTACTTGCCCCATGCTCTCACGCTTTTGATCCTCTGGGCTTTGCCCAAAATTATTTTTGTTGGTAGTTAAGACTGGTACTACACCATATATAGTACATTACCTCACTGTCCCAAAGTGATGTGGGATTTGGTTCATTCTTGCCTCTTTCGTTATTCTCAAGATGGAGCCGCACTCCAATCCCTCTCACGTTTGGGTCGTTACATAATTGATCATCACAACGTGTTAATATAGTGACTTGAATTGAAACTCATGATCGATGAATTAATGGGCTTGTGGGTTAAGTGGGGAAAATTATTCAAAAGGCTCTAAATCTATTGTACCATTGCTATATTAGTTGCTAAACCTTTCAATTATGTCAATTTAATCTTAAACATTTTGATAATTTGCCAATTTAGTCATTTTAGCCAATTTTACCTAGAAATCTAACATGGCGATCTAGTTAGCATTAGCCGTTCTATGTGCATGGCCGGTAGTAACATGGGCAAGTTTTGCAATTTTTTTTATTTAATTTTTCCCTTTTTCCCTTCATTGGCCTTAGTGAGGGTAGCTCCTGCTTGGGCGAGAGTTACCCTCGTTTGGGCAGCCAAGGGTAGCCCTTGCTAGATTGAGGGAGAGCAAGGGTGGGCCTCACCTATGGTCGACAAAAAAAAAAAAAATAATAAAAAAAATAAAAGAAAAAAATTCATAAATTTTTTCAAAAAAATTGTAGAAATTGCTCATGTTAGCATCGGCTATACCACATGAGACAATTACTGCTAGCGTTAAATAGACCACCACATTAGTGATGTCTAACTAAAATTGACCAAAATAACTAAATAAAAAAATCGTTAAAAGATATATGACTAAATTGGTAAATCATCAAACGAAATGCTGTGTCTTTACATGCCATCAAGAATAAAGAAAGAGAGAGTAATGTTGAGGTCACAGTCATCGACAAGTCGGAAGCAACCCTTTCCGTGTGGGTTTGGGTTGAAAATGACTTCAGAGGGAGATCGGGACACCTGTTGATATGTGCGTTCTTCGTCATTTCCCTCTGATATTATACTCTATCTTTCATGAAACCGATTTCTTAGTCGCAAGTAGTGGGTCGACAAAGTGGTGGATTTTTCTGCTGCCTTGTTTGTCTTTATTCGTGGGCCATTTGCAAGTATCCGTCAGGCAATTTGGACAGACCCACAGTGATGGTTTCTTCTCATGTCATTTCCCTCTAAAATTATATATCTCCCAACTAATCAATTTCTTAATTGCAAGTTGCTTGTTGACTTACTTGTGTTGTGAGAGAGAGAGAGAGAGAGAGAGAGAGAGAGAGAGAGAGAGAGAGAGAGAGAGTTTGGACAGTGCCAAGGAAAGTTTCTTGAGAACGACACATTGACCTGTTGGCGGCTAGTTGCGTTTCTTGATTTGTTTAGCGGCACTTGGCTTGTGAAATTATGGATAGCTGCCACCACCAGTCCATAAATCGGGCCTGGTATATGATCTAGGAACAGTTTTGACAACCTAACGCCAGCTTGTCTTTTGGCAACGTTGCTCAAGTCAAGTCTGTCAGTGCTTATTATAAAAATGGCCAACCAACTACTTGCCCTTTAGACTGTGAGTTTGCCTGAACTCAGCAAAGAAACCCTTCGTCCTCTTCTCGTTCCAAGTCGAAGCTGAAGGTATTAAAACATGTTGCTCGATTACATTTTCTCTCCAGTGGATTTTCATTTCCCTGCTGTTTTCTCCCCCCACAGTGTCCACTCGGTTTTGCGTCAGTGCTGATATGTCCACTTATACTCCGGTGTTATCAGGACTGATTTTGGCTTGATCTTCCTCTTCCTTCATCTTGTAGACAAGTCAGCAGCCAAGAAATCTCAGTGCCTCTTGCATCCTTACAGTAAAGCCACTCCTGGTATGTGTGTCATTATATATCTATTTTTGTGTTCTATCAGCACATGTTTCACGTTCAATTTCTTCGTTTGGTAATTCTGGTCCTATTGATTAAACGCTAAAACGAATAAAAGCAAAAAAAAGAAAAAGAAAAGGGGGTTAAGAGACAAAAATTGATGAAATAATTGCAACATAAACTCATTTCAGAAGCATAAATATTTGTTTCTTTAAGCTTTTGTATGTCTCCGAAATGGTAATCGTATGACATCATGTTTAACCACCTTTTTGGTGGGAGCTTAATTTCCTACTTGAAAATAATAGGAGGAACTCGGAAAATTAGCAAGTCTCTGCTCACAGACATTAAGACAAATCAACTTATTACAAATAATAAGGAAAAAATTGATTTTCACTTATTAGAGCACCTAAAATCCTTTGAAGCATGCAGATATTACACGTGAATTCACACATAACCTTTTAAAATTATCATTACATATATTACTTTTTTTTTTTAACTTCATTCTTTATGTAGAAACTGGTCGGTGTAAATGGTTGGACCAGTTGAACTGGTGGAAAATATCGGGCCTCACTCCAATTCAACCTCCAATACTATTTTAGAAACATTGCCTATAATCAGACACCAGAATGGTTGACTGAAAGTCATCCTTTGTTTCTTGTAAAGTAGGTATATGAAAATCTTTAATAAAGGGCCGGATTCATGTATCTATACATAAAAATTTCTTTATTAAATTTCCATTTGCCTTATTCAAAGTAAAGTGCAAGCGTATATGTAGATTAGGGAAATTGGACATCGTTTAAACTTGTCACAAAATATAGACGTTCCACAAGGGAGGAGAGAGAGAGAGAGAGAGATTTTCCTATGCAAAAACATGCGGATTCATATGCATTCTAACCAAACTTCCTTGATTTGATAATAAAATAGGGATAAGTGCATCGAAAGTCCTAAACTTATCACGAAAGTGCAATTGAGTTCTAAAATTTCTTTCTGGAACTTGTCATGAAAATACAATCAAGTTCTAAATTTTTCAATAAGTACAATCAAGTCCTAAAGTTTGTCACAAAAATGTAATATGTGGAAAGATTTGATTTGATCAATTTGACAAAAAAAAAATCTTAGTTTATGGTACAAAGATAATGATCATGAACATTAATTGAAAAGTTTCCAAAAAAGTTTTAAATTTATTATACATATGCCAATTTAGTTTTAAACCTCTCAATCAATTTTGGCCTTACACTTTTTGACAATTTGTTAAGGTAGTCATTCTGACGAATTTTGATAAGAAATCACTAATATGAAGTTGGCCATCCGATGTGGCAAAGCAAAATGAGTTGAGGGAAATCCCAAGATAGATATTTTGTAAGATGAAACATCGTGATACAATGTATATGCTGTTTGAAATTGTGACCTCTTTCCTTTTTATTTAGGGTTAATATCGTGAAAAATCCCAAACTGGTACACATGTGACAAATTTACTCAATTTTTTTTTTAGACCACAAAAAATTCCAAATTGGTATACATTTGACAAATTTATCCCAAACTGGTACACTTGTAACAAATTTACCCTTTGTTAGTTTTCGTTAAACTTTACTGTTAAATTATTAAGTTAAATGACACATGACAATTGATCGGTATAATAATTTGGGATTTTACGCTCCATTTATCATATTTTACAATTTTATTTTTTATTTTTTATGGTATTAATCCAATTTAGCGGTTGGTATATTTGTCCCAAATTTATCAATTTAGAGTTTTTTGCGATCGAATAAATTAGTTTAGGGTAAATTTGTCATAAATGTACCGGTTTATGATTTTTTATGGTTTGTCAGGGTAAATTTATCACATGTGTGGCAGCTTGGGATTTTCCATGGTCAAAAAAATAATTTGGGATAAATTTGTCATATGTGTACCAGTTTGGGGTTTTTCAGGGTATTAACCATTTTATTTATAGACGAAGTCTCCTCAATGTTTTTCGGTGGGGGGTGTTTCCACCTTCTCTTTGATTGGATACACACCTTCTATAATTAATTAACGAAAGCAACCTTCTATATTTAGAAACAAGTGAAGCACCAATTTATCATAATTTTCTTCTCGTCTCTTCCTTTCTATTCATTGTCAACTAAGTAAAATGATCTTTTATGTTTGGAAATCAATAAGTCGTTAACTAAATTAACTCTAAGATCATAAAAATGATTTTATACAAAGAGCAAATTTGATCTCGAGTCACGGAACAAAAATCTTCAGTAAGGATGTCCCTTATCACGACTTCTTACTTAATCTCTCATGTTTTGTCCCCCGTTACCTACTACTCCTTTTGTTAATAATTTACAAATTATCATTCTAAAGGTACTTTTTTATGATAGAAAAAATAAATTAATTAAAATTCTTCCAATTTGTAATCTTCATAGACTTAGTAACTCTTTTTCAAATAACTATAATTCATCACATTTCAACTGCAAAATAGCATTTGACCAAAAAAAAAAGAACTGCAAAATAGCACAATACAAATTAAGATTGGTGTAACAAGAATATATGAATTTTGAAAATTCCATAATTTTCCAAAAACTTTCCAATCCCTTGAGATTGACTTTTACTTATTTAAAAATATCTGTTTCTTACCCCCCCTTTTTTTGGTAATGTTCAACTAATATATATATATATATATATATATATATATATATTTTTTCATTTTATTCTAGTTTTACAGTTTAAATTTAGTTGAGTTATATTCCATAGTAATCCACAATGTGAAATATTGCTTGTTTTTATTATATATAGGCATAACTAAATATAACATATTAGAAAATACAAATGGGAGAATTTGTGGGGATAGCGCTAATAGTATCATACCTGCCTCATCTTTGTCCACGATTGCTCTACCAAATGCGCAGCAGGGCATTCCTGACAAAGAAAATTTGCCCCGTTCTTCCGATAGGAGCTCGCGCCGTCCCATTGCTATTAAAATGAATAGAAAATTTACATGAAAGAATTAAAAAATCTGAGCACAGTTAATTTTACGGAGCGAACTTACAAACGTAAAATTTTACAGGAGAGGCAGTGGCGGTAAAAGGAAACAAAAACAAAGAGAGAAAAATATGATCAAATTATGATAAGGCGATTTTCAAACAAAAAGGATATTTCAATTAGTTAGCAATATAAATAGAAGATGAAGAGAAGTGAGGAGAGAGAAAAAAAAAGTTGGGTGAATTGGTGATTGACCTTGTTTCCGAACATAGAAGGTTATTTTGGTCATTTAATAATAAAAAGTGTGTACCAAGCCAAAAGAGGACATGAAAATAGCTATTCATTATTTTTCCCATTTCTTTTAGTTAATATTAAGTAATAGCATATGATTTTTTACTCGGTGCAGTGTGGGAAATCCTAAATTTTTTAGTCTTTAAAATACTGGCAAAAAGTTCTAAATAATTCTAACTATTAATGTTTGAAAGGTTCGATAATTGTTGAACTAGCATGCATGTAAATGTTTCTTCTCTCAAAGTGTGGAATTTTGATGGAGACTGCAGAAATTTATTAAAGTCCTCGAAGAGTCATCCCCATAGCCAAGAAACAAATAATAGAAAAAAATGGACAACAGCAAAAAAATTGAAGGAAATTTAACCTTCTATTGCACGCGGTAGATCGGTAACCTGTTGTCCATGTAGACCGGTAAACGTGGTGCTTGGGGTCTACCGAGTGCAGTGAGCCAAGGAGCAACCGAGTTTTTTTTCTGATTGACCGTACGTTCTCTCTTGCACGTCTTTTCTTCCTTTCTCTGATTCTTTTTCACTTCCTTGTTCTGATAGTATCAGGATTGTGGAAGGCCTTGAGATTCTTAAAGACTAAATTACTCTAGCTGACATTCCCGAGTCTTCTCTGTTTATTTACATTGCTCTAGCCCCCACTCTCTCTAGTTTTGTTTCACTGTTCTCATTGTTTTATCACTTCGCTTTTCCTTTCCTTTCATACATACAGTGATTAGTTCTATTCTCTATTCAGTTTCTTTGCACCCATTTGTATAAGCAAAAACAAGGAGAGACCAGGAGGGGTAAAAGGAGGGTAAAGGAACTTCTTTAAAGGAATTATGGCTGGGGCATGTGCTACCTCTGTCGCAGCGAATCTTGTGTCAAAATTCTGTGAGTACTCGATTGCTCCCATTGGACGTCAATTTGGGTACGTGTTGTGCTATAAGAGTTACGCTGAAGATCTTAAAAATGGAGTTATGGAGCTGGAGACTGCTCGAGAGAGGGTGCAACGCTCCATTGATGAAGCCATGTATGATGGGAAACCTATCCACATTGATGTTAAGAATTGGCTGGAGAGCGTGGACAACATGGCTAAGGAAGCTAAAAGCCTATTAGAACATGGCGAAAGTGCGAAAAATGCTTGCTTCCGTGGGTGGATTCCCAACCCATTGGTGCGCCATCCAATTGGCAGGAAGGTAAATAAGATGAGTCAAGTCATTCAGGGACTCCATGAGAAAAGCCCAAATAGTAACTTCCAGAAGGTCTACTATGAGAATACTCCGATAGGAATTATCACTGCTACCACTTCTGCCGCAAGATCTATTATCAAGAAGGAAGATGTTATGGAGTCAAGGGCTTCAATCATAGAGGATGTAATGAAGGCTATGGTTGATGACGAGGTCGGTGTGATTGGAGTGTATGGACCAGGTGGGGTTGGCAAGTCCAAGCTTTTAGAGGACATTGAAAGGCAAGTTAAGGAAGAGAAGTGGTTCAATGTGGTTGCCACGGCAAATGTATCACGCAATCCGGATCTAAAAAGAATCCAGGGAGAAATTGCTTACGCACTAGGTCTAAAAATAATGAATGAGGAAACTGCTCGTGGGAGAGCAGATTTATTGCGTAAAAGGTTAGAGAGTGATCATAAAAAAAATATTCTCATAATTTTAGATAATTTGTGGAAGAAGTTAGAGTTGAAGGAAGTCGGAATCCCTTGCGGAGATGATAATAAAGTAACAAGTTGCAAGCTATTGCTTACATCTAGATATCGAGATGTTTTGCGCAATGACATGGGATCTGACCAAGAATTCCGACTCAATGAGCTAAAGCATGGGGAAGCACGAAGATTTTTTGAAAGGATAGTGGGGGATAGAGTCAATGATCCTGAGCTTAAGAGCTTGGTGGATAAAGTGGTCAAGAATTGTGGAGGCTTGCCTCTTTTGATTCTCTCAGTGGCGAAAAGGTTGAAGCATGGACATTTGGCCGAATGGAGGAATGCTTTGACCAATATAGAAGGCTCAGATGTAAAATCTATTGTGGAACTAAATTATAGTGACTTAAAAGATGAGAGGATCAAATCATTGTTCTTGATTTGTGCTTTAGACTCGGGGAGAATTCTCATGAGGTATTCCCTTATCTACGGCATGGGTTTGGGCTTATTTAAAAATTTCAGCAAGACCATTGAAAATGCTAGAGATAGGTTGATTATAGACCTACATAACTTGCAAGACTCTTCTTTGTTACTAGATAGTGATGACATGGAACCATTCAGAATGCATGACATATTAGTTGACATAGCCATTTCTATTGCTTCCACGGAATGGAATGCCTTGTTTGGGAGGAAGGATTATGGGTTTAAAGAATGGTCAAAGGATGAGCTTCGGAAATGCACTGCGATGTCCTTCCCTTATGTTGGCATAGATGAGCTTCCTGAAAAATTGGACTGCCCAAACTTGAGGATGCTTCTATTATTTGAAAACAACCCGTCTTTCAAAATTCCCGAGTCATTTTTTGAATCTATGGAGAAGCTCCAAGTCTTGGATGTTACAGGCTTATCTTTCGCCTCTCTACCTTCGTCAATCGAGTCCCTTGAAAACCTCAAGTCGCTATGTCTTGATTATTGCCATTTGGAGGACGTGACTATTCTTGGAAAGCTGAAAGGATTGCATTTCCTAAGTTTCTTCAGATCCGCAATCGCTCGGCTGCCTAAAGAAATAGGTGAACTAACAGAATTGAGATTTTTGGACTTGAGAGAGTGCATCGGGCTCAAACTTATTGAACCTGGCGTGCTTGGAAGATTGGTTAATTTAGAAGAATTGTTTATGGAAGATAGTTTTGATCAGTGGGAGGCTGAGGATGAAGCACCTCGAAGCAACGCTAGCTTGGTTGAGTTAAAGAACATGAAAAAGTTGAGCACTTTGTACATTGCCATTCCTCATTCTGCGAATCTCTCAAGAGATCTACCATTCGGGAAATTAAACAAGCATAGAATCCAAATTGGGGACATTTGGGATTGGTCGGGGGAATACAAAGAATCCAGAACTTTAAAGCTCAAGCTGGATTCAGGCAATCTTCTTCTTGAAGAGTGGGTGCAGAGATGTTTGCACATGACGCAAGATTTCCACTTGGTTGGATTGCAAGATGGTAATGATAGCATTCATGATTTGTGCATCGAAGGTTTTCAGGAATTGAAGCATCTTCACGTACAAAACAGTCCCTCACTTAATTACGTTGTTCACTCCACAGAGAGTGTCCAGTGCACTACATTTACGAGATTGCAATTGTTGTTTCTCGAGAACCTAAACACCTTGAAGAAGATTTGCCGAGGCTATCTTGCCCCAGAATCCTTCGGCAAATTAAAGATTGTGAAATTGGATAACTGTGGTGAAATAAAACAATTATTTCCTTTGTCCATGATGAGAATATTCTTGCAACTTGAAGAGATTGAAATATGTAGATGCTACTTGATGCAGCAAATTGTCTCAAATACCAAAGTAAATGAAGACGAAGATGAGATAGATGATGATCCTAAAGTGAAATCATGCAATTTGCGTAGGCTAACACTACAAAACTTGCCAAAGATGAGAAGCTTCTGTAAAATCGTGGACTATTCAATTGTATTCTTCGACGAGCAACAGGTAAAATTTATGCTTTCTAAGAGGATCATGTTTTCCTCCATCCAAACTATCTTATTTTTCTGACAAAAAAGAACTATCTTATATAGAGGAAAGCTTCTCCAACTAGTGTTGTTATCCTAAGTTACAAACAATGACATTGCCTTCAATTGAATATGTCAATCAGAGAAATATACTTGGTTTAAGCATTTTTTAGCTCATTACTCTAATAGTGATGCCCTCGATAGTAAAATCTGAGAAAAGACAGACAATATAACACAAATAAAGTTTCTACCTTTTATAGCCTTTTTTCCCAATTTTCTCCTTACCTTTCAAGATGATTTGATGTCCCAGACATTGTGTGGACTTTAAAAAATATTGACTCGTTGAACTATTACTTCGGTGATATAATGTATGAATTGTGTAGTTTAGATATTAATGTGCATTTATCAATCAAACAACTAATTATTTTTTTTTAAATTTCGATCATTTAGTATACAGTGTTAAAAATTATTGATTTTATTTGAAATTGAATTTTACAAATATTTGATTTATAAAAATATTGAAGTATTTTTTTTTTATATTTACAGCTAAATAATGAGTACTAAAGTGATACTTTTTCTATTTTAAAGTAAATGAATTTTTATGGATGGATTCGATATACAGGAGTATAATAGCAGGTGGAAAATTTGGATAAATGATTTTCGTTGAGATTTTCTTTTTCCAGAATAATTAAGACAAAATAATTTAACTCTACAAAAAGGAATTGCTATGTGATGTGTGAATGCATAAAAACATTTATGTATTAGTTAATTGCAACTCATTTTATTTTGTGTTATGTTGTCAGCATAGTTAAAGAAGCACCATAACATGTATAGGTTTTTTAAATAGTTTAAAATTTTATCATTGCTTAATGGTAAAATACACACATCCATTTAGGGATATATTCACAACATGAAGAAAGCATATACGACTTATATACTTTTTGCGACTTCATAAAATAATTAGTGGACATAGGGACAATTCTATAATACCCGCTTGATCTTACATACATTAATGTCAAAGTAATTGACACGATTAAATGTAAAAAATTGTGGTAGGTGAATGGACCTCTGTGGAAATGTGGTTCTACGCAAAATTCCATTAAATATATATTTTTTGTACTCTATTATATATATTCAATAAGCCAAGTTATTTTTTACCCTTGGCACATTAATGAGATATTAGTGGGATAATTAAATTTTTTTGTTCTAATTTATGTAAGTATGCACCTGTTCTGGTGATCAAATCTGCTAGAAAATTTTGTTTGAAAGTTTTAATTCCTTTGTTGAAATTGACTTTAATGCCCATATGGTGCTATTGTGACCAGTTAGAGATCCTTTAAGGATTGGCCGAGACATTAGGTCTATACTAGAATTTTAGCCTGCCATGCGCAATGACAACAAAATCTTCCGGCTACTTCAATATATCTCTCATATTATTATAATAACTTTTTACTTTCAAACTTTCGATAGGATTTTTTTTTTTTGAAATAATTTAGAAAAAATGCCCGGCTCAAATTACACCTGCAAATCAATAAATTATATAGTTTTTATCGGAGTCAATTTAGTGCATGAATTAATGGTAGAAAATTATTGAGACTGCTTTTTTACCTGTTGTTTGTGATTTTATGGAAGACCACAGTCAATGCCTAAAAGATTTAATGACTTCATTCCACGAATATGTAAAATTTGGCAGAAAGCACAAAGTGTGAGGGTAAAGTCAGTAACCTCAGTAATTTAGGATTCTCTTTACTATTATATATATAAAAAGTCCAAATACATAATAGGTAAATGATAAGTTAAGTGCAAAGTTGATAAATCTTAAAGAAGAATATTGTAAAAATTCAAAAATCACTACTCTATTTTTTTTCATTATCTTTAAACCTATTGTGTCAGACTATTTCCTTTATTATTTTTGTACAGGCAACGTGTGTTCATAATTTCTAGTTATAAGCATCATTAAGAGACTTTGTGGGCTTATGCACCCCACGCAGCTAAAGAAAAAAATTGATGCGTATGTCTTCCTAACGTTGCTCTCCTGTCTTTGTAAGGTTTTATTGCCCCGGTTGGATTCCTTGACACTATCTGAACTTCCCCAATTGAACGAGATATGGAACTCTCAATTTCCCACCGATGTGAGCAGCCTAAAGTTTCTGAAAGTTGAGGATTGCAGGTTCCTCTTGAGCATCATCCCATCCAATTTGCTAATTAAGCTACAGAATTTGGAAGCCATAATTGTTGAAAGATGTCAGTTAATACGAGAATTATTCGACCTTGAAGGATTGACAAATGGTGGGGATGTTGAGATTTTGTCACGATTGACCAAATTAACCTTGAGTGACTTGCCAAGTTTGGGATGCATATGGAACAAGAACCCAGGAAGAGCATTATGTTTTCAAAACCTAAGAGCACTGAAGGTGCAAAACTGTGAGAGCTTGAGGTTTGTTTTTTCTTCTTCCACGGCTAAAGCAATTGGGCAACTCAAAGAGATAGAAATAGCAAATTGTAAACTAATGGAGGAAATTATGGATGTGAAAGAAGATGAATCGAAGGAAGCTGTAACCATTGACTCGTTAGAGTTCTCTCAGTTAACCTCCTTATCTCTTGAGGAAATGCCAAATCTCAAGACATTCTCTTATGGAAAGTATTCCATTCACTTTCCATCCTTAACAAGACTAAGGATATCTGGATGCCCTAAAATGATCACATTCTCTTCATTGGAAGGAAAACAACCCCTGAGAATAGCTGATGCAGGTTTACAGCAAGTGTTTGGTCATATCGACACAGGCTTTTCCTTGCCTGTCTTCTTCAATTACAATGTGCGTAGATATTTCTGGAATTTTCTAGTTTATGTTTATCGTAGAAATTATTATCGTTGCCTGCAGTCTTATCAACAATGAAGCAATTGAAAACTTTTTCTGTCAGCATGTCCTATAAAGGCTCTTGCTACTCCACTCATCTGTTTTTTCTACTACAATGTTATAATCTTGGGTAATCAACTTCATTCTTGAGAACACATTAACATATCAGAGCATTAGACATCCAAATCATGGCTTTTATGTGTTCATGGTCGGAAAACTAACATACAGTTCTTTCATACAGGTTCTTTTGCCGAGCTTGGAGGAGTTGACGCTCTTGTCATTGTGCGGTTTGCGGAGGATATGGCACAATGAACTCCCTGAAGAATCATTCTGCAGACTAACATCCATGACGATCAAAGATTGCGAAAATCTCTCTTTTATTTTTCCATCAACTTTGTTAGAGAGGTTCCAGAGCCTGAAAATGATTGAGGTGGTCAAGTGCGCCTCTTTGGGAGCATTTATGGAACATGTTGCTGTTAATACTAAGAAAAGGCAAAAATGTCTGGTCCTCTTAGTAAAAGAAGTGAAGTTGTGGCACCTACCTATGCTGAATGCAGTTGTGACAAGTAGCACCAAATCAACGTTGGCTCTTCCTAGTCTGACTAATGTTAGCTTGCATTGTTGTCACAGTTTGAGATATCTCTTCCCAAATGACACAAGTAGGACTCTTGATAAACTTGAGATGCTGGATGTTTCTGATTGCAATAACATGCAGGAAATAGTTGCGGTGGAAGAAGGTGAAGAGAAAAAGTTGAAGGCAGTGAAGTTCTCTCATTTACGTATAATGAAGCTTTGTTCCCTCAAGAGATTAATTAGTTTCAGCTCAGGAAGTTGTGCATATGAATTTCCCTCCCTAAGAAATCTCTCGATTCTGGAGTGCATTGAATTCAAGGCATTCATACTTAGGCCACCTACACCAAGTGTGGAGATGATGAATGAGGGAGCTGTCAGTTTTGATGAAGGTCCCTATTCTTTATTTGACAAGAAGGTTTTCCTCTTTCCTTTATCTCGATGGTGTCGCTGCTTATGTGATTTGGTTTCTTCTTTATGATGCTCTAGATTCATAAGCAACTTTGCTTCCATGCCATCATTGTGACTTTAGCCATGTGATTCTTATGTAGGTCATATTTCCCAAATTAGAAGAGCTACGTCTAATGAGAATTCAATCAAAAGAACTTTGGGAGAATGAGATGGCTAATGAGTCCATTTGCTACCTAAAATTCCTTGAGGTGAAGCAGTGTCACAACCTATTGAATATTATACCTTCATTCATGGGGAAGAGGTTGCTTCACTGTCTTGAGTCCTTGACAGTGGAGTTGTGCAATTTCGTAGAATGCATATATGTACTTGAGGGCCTCACTGTCATGGATAGAGAAGCTGCAAGAAGCAGTCCATTGAGAGAGCTATCTTTATGTGATCTCCCAAATTTGACATGCATATGGAAAAATGAGGATTTGCTGGATCTTTCCTTTCACAACCTAACTTCCGTAAGAGTTGAGAAGTGTCCCAATCTGGGAAACCTTTTTACAATGTCCATGGCAAAAAGTCTCACACAACTCCAATATCTTGGTCTAGGTGGTTGTGGAGAGATAGAGTACATTATCGCTAGAGAAGATGAGACACTTGAAGAAGCAGCTGGCATAATTGTAATTCCTCAACTTGTTACTCTAAATCTCTGTGGCATGCCAAAACTTAGAAGTTTTTGCCATGGGAAGCATATTTCAGAGTGGGCCTCCTTGAAAGAGTTTACTGTTGAAGATTGTAAAATGTGGAGGTGATATCAAGAGATGCCAGTCGTAGAAAACAAGAGGGCAATGTTCCAATGTAGCAACAATCTTTGCTAGTTGAAAAGGTTTGCACTCATTCTTCGTTAATGCATGTCTATTTTCTTGCCCTTGATGGTTTGAGCTAGACACTCTGAAAAATCTGTGGAGTGGCTTCTGCTAACTTACCATTTTCTTTTACAAATCTTTAACCCCTATTTATTAAGAAACATCTCAAAGCTACTTCTTAAAATAATCATATTGACGCATATCACAACTTTTTCGTAAGTTTCCAAAACTTAATACTCTATTTCTTTAATTTTCAAATTTTAGACTAATGCAACGTCATATTAACACTGTAACTAAAGTACAAATATCACTGAAAGGCTAAGTTGCAATTAGCATCTTTTGACTATTCTAGAGTCCAGTGGACGTGGAAGAGGTTGTCTCAAATTTGTATCTTATTCAATGCAAGATCAAGGGATAATGACACCACGAGTTTTATAACTCGCGTTGATTCAACACTTGATCCTAAGGCTATTTTTTCCATTCATTGAAGTCGTAATAATTGCATTCTTTATGCATTTAAGGGCTCGTTAAGTTTGTTTTTTTGTAACCAATGGGATTTGCCCCAATTGGCTACTCTTTCAACATGGAAGGGGTTCAGCTTTCCCACTCCCATTCCTCAAATGCTTGCATCCAAAGCAGGTGGAGACCTGCTTTGGACATTCAGCATTTTCGGAATACTAAACAAGGGTTTAATGATTTTTTTCTTCCAATATTGCCCTCATTGATAATTGCTTTTTCCTCTTTTGCCCAAAATAATTACTGTCATTGTCTTCCTTGGACTTGAAAGGTCGCCGGATCTACTCAGGCGACCTTGGGCATCGACCCTCCACACCGCCATTGCCTGAGGCCGTGACCCAGGTGACAGTGGTGCGGGGGTCGCGCGACCTAGCCGACTAAGTTGCGTGACCCAAGCAACGGCGATGCATGGGTTGCGCGACCCACGCACCGTTGTTGCATGGTTCGCAGCCTCAGGTGACATCGGCAGAGTCGTGCGACCTAGGCGTCGGCGGTGCATGGGTCGAGCGGCCTCAAGCGGCGTCACCTGAGGCGGCATGACTCACGCACCGCTGACGCCTCGGTCGCGCGACTTTGCCAGCGTCGCCTGAGGCTGCAACCCAAGCGACGACAGTGCGGTCCACAACCTCCCCACCACCACTGCCACCAGCCGCCCCCCACCCACCACTGCCACCAGCTCCGGCTGCCTCTAATCGTTCCCCTCTGCTTCAACATTTCCTCTTCATTTTTCCTTTTCTTTTTTTCCTTTTTCTTTTTACCTTAAAGCTACGTTGCAAAATATAAACAACTAAACACACTTGCTTTTACAAAATGCCCCTTCACTCAAAGATACTTGGGGAAATGGCTTTGCATTTCCCCAAAGTTGAACCAAACGGGCCTAGAGTAGGACCGACAAATAAAAGAGTCTGTTTTTTGTAGATGGAAAATTTGCGTTTTCTATTATATTTTCAGTCTTTTGTGGCCATTAACGCGGTGTTGGAGCTTCCCCAAGCACAAAATGGTGCTGGTCGCTATAGCCGCATGAGTAAATTTGAAAAAATAAAAATGAAAAGGACTAAATATTAGAAAAAAATCCAACACCGACGAAAATAAAGAAGGGTGCATTTGGTTCGGTTTTGGAAAAGAGCAAAGTCCCTTATGTTAAAGGATTTTTTTTTTCTGAAATGTAAGTAAGTAGTGTTTGGTAAAAAATAATTAAAAAATGCATCGGAATTAATTTTGTTTAAATGATGTTTGAAAAAACACACTTAAGCACTTTTTTTTTAATTAAAAAAATCGAAACCGACAAGGATTTAGTGGCCAATGAGCAACCTCGAGTGCCTATCACCTAGGTCACAAGACCCCAAGTGACATGGCCTAAGGTCCCACAAACCGAGACGATCTTCACCTAGGTCCCATGACCCCAAGCGGCCATCTGTTGGGAACCTAAGGTGCAACTGGGTAGTGCTAGACTGGCTTGTTGGTAGTTAGATCTAGCCTCGCCAATGGCCTAAACCCTTGCCTATGACTTCACATGAGATAGGGACATTTCCAAAATTATGAAAGTTTAGTAAAGACAAAGTTGGAAGGAAAAAATGTATTTGCATTTTGAATATGCTCAAAGCCCAGAGCACCTCCTAACTTACCTTATGTTAAAGGTCTTTGGAAATACAATTATACGTTCTTAAAACTCTCCAAAACATTTGCCAAGTGGTATTTCCCTCTATCCAAGGGTCTTGGACCCTTGGGAAAGTAGTTCCCAAATGGAGATCACCAAGAGGGAGCTCAAGTTTGACCCTATCAGCATACTAGATGGACTTATTTTCTCAAAGGCTTAAAACAATAAGTTACTAATCAATTAGGATATATTAACTGCTCTACGCCACACTACTCATCCAATTTGAGATTTTCTAATACAACTTACATGTGCATCCTGACAATCTCTCCCTCATGTGCAAGTTTAGTATTGGGTATACTCTCCCTTAATTTAGGTATTTCTGCATTAACTTATCTCAAGAGAGGAATATGACGATTAATGTGGTTTCTGGGTTGGTGGGTCTGTGTTGTAGCAACACCGGCCCGATGTGTTGTTAGGAACTCGAACCTTTGAAGAGAAAAAATAGAGAAGAAAAACAAGTGAAAACCCTTTCCAAAATCAGAAAGGAAAAAAATCATAGTACTAGTTTCACCCCCATTAATTGCTTCTTCCTACCCCCATAGGTATTTAAGGTAGTACTGGAAAATTGACTCAACTCTCTTTTGCAAATATCCTCACTAAGAATCAAATCTCAGATTGCTTCAAGCTTGCACTTTTTTTTATTTAACCAGATGAACTACTCATTGCAGTCACAATTACACTCTAACTTCTTTTTTTTTTTTTTTTTTGGTGGTAAAAGTAAGAAATAATTACACTAACTTTTAGGTAGATAAGATAATAAAATTAAAGCTTTTACCTTGTCATTGAATTTGATGTCTTCCAAACTCAACTAAGTCGTGATCACGTTGAATTCGTTGATGTGATTTGTCATAGAAGCACCTTCTTCCATCTTCGGATTGAAAAGACAATGCATCAAATGTAGCTGATTTGATTTAGAAGGCTTCTTGTACATGTTAGAAAATGATGCCGCCAAATCCAAGTTTGTCGTCTCATTAGCAATGTTGAAAGCAACGTTCCGTGCCAATGTGAGACGAATCAAACCTATAACTTGTTGATCTAACAATTGCCACTCTGCTTGCTTCATAAAATCTGGTTTCTCTCCAAACAGAGGTTGATGCAAGTTTTTCGGATAAGGCATATCCTCAATATGAATCTTATAGAAACCAAAGTCCTTGCCATCAAATTGACAAATCTTCACCTTCCCTTTGCCCATATTTGTTCCCACTATTTCATCAAAACTAGGCTCTCATACTAGTTGTTAGGAACACGAATCTTTGAAGAGAAAAAAAATAGATTAAAAAACAAGTGAACATTTATATGTGGAAAACCCTTGCCAAAATCAGAAAGGGAAAAACCACGGTATTGGTTTCGCCCTTGTTGATTGCTTCTTCCTACCCTTAGGTATTTGAGGCAGTAGTCGAAAATTCACTCGACTCCTTTCTACAAATATCCTCGCTAAGAATCAAATCTGGGAGTGCTTAAAGCTTCAAGTTTTTCTTACCAGATGAATTGCTTACTACACTCACATTTGCACTCCAACTTTTAGGTAAAGAATATAATAATATTAAAACTTTTACCTTGTCATCGAATTTGATATCCATCAAACTCAATTGAGTCGAGATCAAGTTGAATTTGTTGATGTGATCTATAATAGAAGTACCTTCTTCTATCTTCATATTGAAAAGACGACGCGTTAAATATATCTTATTTGATGCAGAAGATTTCTTGTTCATGTTGGACAATGCCGCCATCAAATCCACTGTTGTCGTCTCATTGACACTATTAAAAGCAACGTTCCAAAAATGTGAGAAGAATCAAATCCAAAGCTTGCCGATCTAACAAACAGTTCTTGACACGGGTGATCAATTGTCACAGGCTTTCCGACCAAAAAAAGACAAACGTCCTATGGCCACCGTCAGGCTCTTGCCATGAGCAACCGATGGCCTGCTATTGCCTTTGCTAAAATTGGGCGATGGCGAGTGCACTCACCCACGTGGTAGGGAGGAGGCGAGGGTAGCAACTGCTGAAGGCCGGACGAGGGCCAACTGCTTGGTCCGAACTCCGAAGACCTCTCTCTCTCTCTCTCTCTCTCTCTCTCTCGGTTGCTATATGTGTACTTTTTAAATTTTTGTCATTTTTTTTAGTATTATTATTATTATTATTATTATTATTATTATTATTAAAGTAGCAACACCAAATCAGGACCACAGGTTTGCACTGGAAAAGGAAAAGACTGATAAAAATGCGACATATGCTTTCGCACTTCTAACTAGTGTGAGTAATTTAAAGAGTCAAGTGCCGAAGTGGAGCAAGTTTTAAGACTAAAAGGCACGGAAAAAAAAAAAAGGACAAGTCGCAGGACAAGTCGCAGGACTTGAACATGCCAAATCAACATAAGTTTTAGACTCCTTTCGTCACTACGCCTAAAACCAATTATAAGATTATGATAGGAAAATTTTTCCCAAAGTTGTAAAACTTATTTATGAAATGCAATCAAGTTTTTCAATTGGTGCAATGAAGACCTAAACTTTTATCGAAAGTGTAATTAAATCTTGAACCTTTAAATTGATGTGATTAAATTCTAATTTATACAATCAAATGCAATCTAAGGTTGCCGCATAGACAATCTACGCTATTGTGCACTAAAAGAACTTGACTGTGCCTTTTCGAAAATATTTTTAAACTCGAGTAAACCAATTCAAAGGTTTAGGATTTGGCTACTTTTCATAATAAGATTAAGAACTTCCAATGCCCCTTATGTCCCACCAATGCCCCTTACGCCCCTTATACCTAGTAAATCATTTCATGCTTTCATTTTCTCCAAATTTTATATTGATCTCACTTTTACTCTATTTAATGTCCATAAAATTGATTTACATAAAATGGAGCCAGATTGTTGTTTACGTAGATCCTGCTAGTCAAATGTTATGTGATATGTGAGAATATTTCTGAGACAATATGACTGCGTGAATTCACAATATGCAATTTGCCACAAGCAATGGGATTTTTCATAATTCAAATATAATTCAATCACTTAAGTACATCTAATTCTATAATTGGAAAAAATAAATTAGAGATTTCAAATAGTTATTTTATTTTGCTTCTCAAGGGATTGAAAATGGATTAAAAAGTACTACTACTGCCAATGTAAATTAACATAATCTATTAATTGACTTTTAAGTATCTTAAAAATTTCATGCAATTTTAGACATAATAACTATAAGAAACTTACTTTTGTATTTATCTCATATTGTTCCTGTGGGAAGGGGTATAAGGGTGACCATAGTACCACAATTCAAAAGTTATCTTCAGCAAGTCCTCATAGTACTCTTTTCATTCTTTCTAGTTTCTTTGTTCCTAACATGTTTGGTCCACCAAATGTCAGTTCTATTTTCCTCCAGTTTAGAACTTCAGCAACTTTCCTATTTCACCAGCCGACAGGTCGTAATTCTCTAATTAGTGATCAAGTCTCCAAAACAGACTGGCAAAAGGAAATCTCTTCATAGATACTGCAATAACAGCCTTCTCATCATCTTTTGACTTGCATTTTATATGATATAACAGACTGAATATTCTATCTAATCATGGAACTCAATATGCATTCTTCGGAAGCCATCCGACTGCGACTATGTGCCACACAAACGGAGTGCTTCTTCTTCGTGTGTCACCCCTGAATCTCTTGATGTACTCATTTCTGACGATGTTTGCAGTTGCTGCAAACCGACAAGATGAGAAATTGGCTCATCCCATAGAGAAGAAGTTGCATTAGGGACCTCAGCTTTTTCCTGATCATCATCTTGTGCAGTGGCCAAAACCTCAAGGACTGCTTGGACTTTTTCTTTTGTATCTCATCTTCCCTTCTATTCTGAATTAAAATGACACCTTATCCTGTGGAGAGTTTTCATAATTATCGTTGGAACATTAGATTGGATTTGTAATGGTGCTACTAGCACACACTGCCCTATCTGGACTGCCATTTTCTTGGCGATTTGGCATGTAGGAATACATTCCTTCATCCACTCGACTGTAGCTAAGATGATTGTGCACTAGCTTTGCAAGATTCGTAACTCACAGAAACTTCCGGGAGCGCATGTGACATTTACTACCTTAAGGCTTAGGTTTCAATTGTCTCGTCCATCGTTTTGAAGACTAGCATTCTCTTTAGCATGATCAAATTTATGATTTATGCATGTAGATGCAAGAGAAGCTCTGTATCATAAGTTTGTCTTGAGCTAAGTTTTACTCTAGATAAAATCTTTTCATTGAAGGTTTTGCATTATGTATGTAGTTTTCATTTTATCTAGCATTCGAAGATGTTCAAAGCTCGACTTTATCTGTTACTTAAAAGTATCATATAGGATTATAGAATGACATATCAATGTATTGCGAGGTTTACAAGTCACATGACAAAACAGTGTCGAGTGTCATGCCACGTGGTAAGCACATAGTTGAAGAGAAGAGCCATGTAGAGAACAAAAAAGTGATCATTTTCTCAACCCAAGATTTAATTGTATATGATAATTTTTAAAACAATTAAAAGAACAAATAAAATATATAGTTTTATTTCATAATCGGTCACGAAATACAAAATGTTGCATCTTTTTGGCATACTAGACAAACTCTAAGGTCAAGGCCCAATACAATCATATGAGTAGATTTTAAGAGAAATTACTTGGCTCACGCTATTTCTACCCTTTTTCGTTTCCGAACACCCATTTTCACGTTGAATTGTCTATATTATTTGTTGTGGGTTCTACTATTGACTTAAGATTATTTCTTGCCTTTTTTTCCTACTTCTTTTGTTTCAATTTTACCAAAAGACAAAACTACCCACAACTATCTCAAACAAATTTTGTTTCACCCTAGTAGCGTCCTTCACACCCATTACATTAAACAATTCCTTCATTTTTGTCTTTTTTTGAATTTATTCTCCATTGTTGTAATATGAGCAAGCACTAGTTACATATCAGATTAAAGAATTGTTAGTTCTATATGCAAATTGTTTACTTTAGTTCCCTAGATTTTCCTTATGATCGTGAATTTTTCAACTTCGATATTATGGTTATTGTATGCGCAATACACAATTTACTCATTTTTCATTATATTATTTTTTGTAGTGCAATCACCATGGAAGACTATTATTTTTGCTTAAATGTATTTTGTTGATGATGAAACTATGAATGGAGAACAACAACTAATCATGGCAACAAGTTCATTTACTTTAAAAAAAAAAAAAAAACAAACAAGTTCATTTGAAACTTCAACAAATAATTTTCTAAAGGATCCTTTGAGTAGTGTGCAGACGCATCTTCTTGCTCAAGGCTATGTTGTCTCTATAAAAAAGGTTAAATAGAGACAAATATATTCTTTTTGGTTGCGAAAGGGGAGGTAATTATAGTGATTGACATAATATTTCTATTGAATTTTAGAGAAGAAAAATTGGACCTCGTTTGATTGATTGTCTTTTTTGAAGTTTGTTGCTATAAACAGAAGAACAGATCAAAATCACTCAAAATATGTAATACATCACATAATAATAAATAGTAAAAATTTGATTATTAGATTCACTAAATAAAATGAAAATTGAATAGTTAAAATACAGGGATTACAACATAAAGACACATACTAAAGTTATAATTAAATGAAATTTATACTAAATTCTAGTTAAAATAAATAAATATACAACTCATTAACACAATAATTAGTTTTTTTTGTCAAATAATTAGTTAGCTATTTACCAAATAACTTTTATTCAAAAAGAGGTACACAAATTTTGTTTCACATGGGGAAAGAAAAGGAAAATAACCCAAAAAGAATAAAAGAAGGAAAGCAATAATCTCAAATCAAGAATAGGTTCCATATTTAACCTTCATAGAAGTATGGGTAGTTTCATTTCTAGAAAAATTGAAACAAGAGAAAAAGAAGTAAAAAAGAAAAAGAAAAAGAAATAACCTTAAGTCAAGAGTGGGACTTGTGAAGGATAATATAGTCAATTTTACATGAAAATGTGTTTCAAGAGCCAATAAAAGGATGGAAATAAGACAAACGTAGTTACTTTTGTTGTCCAAGTGCATGGGGCATAACTTCACAAGCTCCTACCAAAGGGCAACCAATCAATCAAACCCGTTAAGTTCTTAAGGGCCCAAACTGGAATCCGAAAAAGCCCATTAGTATTTGTTGGGCCAGGCCCATTATCATGTGAATCAATTCTCTAAAACGTTTCTAGGCCATAATTAGCAATAAATGACATTCTAAGTTCTCCCCATATAATTGTTGCAAAGAAGGGAAAAAAACGACTCAGTTTGTACTCATCAGAGCAAGAGGAATCGGGTTTTTGGATTTTCGCTCTCTCTCTCTCTCTCTCTCTTCACTTCTTTAGGAGTCTGATTGATAAGCTATCGAAAATAGTGGCTGGGAGAAAATGATGAGGCAACTTTAGCAAAGGCAGAATATGGGTTCAAAAGAAGGGGTTGAGTTTTTGAAATTTTGGTGTTATCACTAAGAGAAACCCCATTAAAATATTCAATCTTTGAAACATTTGACACATGAAAGTCTAAAAGAGAAGAGGAAGATGGGGAAGTAAAAGTAATTGAAGCTTCTAGGATTTCAAGATCAATCATTATATGGAAAAGATCTTATTGGCACTAGATTAACTTGTGTATGAAACGGATTGGGTTACAAACGAAACCATGGCTTTGATATCACTTAAGGGGATCTATTCTTAGAACCGGGGAAAATTGAGTTAGTTGCTACAGGTATGTCTTCCCACAGTGGGTGAATTTTGTTCAAGCCTTTTAGGGACAGCCTTTTAGCAACAAACTATTTGAAGATTTAGTTTAGAGTATAGAGACATTCAATGGTGCTAGGATGATAACATTTCTAAATAGTTGAGTTGCATTTCTTAGAGGATTTTACCAGGCCGAAGAAAAGGAAGTGTTTAAAGAGACATTGAAAATTTTCACAAACACGCACTTTACTTCAAGGGACTCTATCCAACACATTACATCCTCTATGCCTTGTATAGGCATTAAGAGGTTATAAGCAAACAAGGACCAAGCTCACGAGGCCAAAACATATAAAGGCTCCAAAAAATTTGATCGGGAATTATTTTAGGTGATATGAACAGTGACAGTGAATAATGATTTTCTTAATCTATTGCTATAGTGACTTGCTACTATAGTGACCTAGCTACAGGCCTATTTTCCGTTGCAAGAGTTGTAGTCATAGTCTCAATCATTAGAGCTATGCATTACGAGCCGTTCTTCATATCTTTGTTCAAGTTTTGAAAGTCTGATATCAGAGGGGCTTCGAGTGACTTCTCTTTATGCTGTCGGGATATTCTACATGTTTATTCCACTTGAGGAGAATGCTTTCTCATGAGTCTTGGAGGATTCTAAAGTGTAGGCGGACATTATTGGCTGGGGCTAATTTGCTTGTTGAGCATAGTAAGATATGTTTAGTCTAAAGGATAAGGACGAAGGTTCTAGATCATAAGGGTCCTAAGAGAGAGGGCTTCTCCACTAGGCATAGGGGTCTTGAGATGACTATGCAAGATCGTTCATGTCTATCATTTCTTGCTCTCATGATGGAGGTGTCCTTGCTTGGTCTTGTGCTTGTTCAAATTCCTTGAGTGCTTCGTTGTCTTATGGTGCAAAGCTATAATGATAACATGAAACAAGTATGAAGTAATTCCATACATTTTCAAGGATAGTCTTGTTCTCCTAACATAAAACTCTCTGGAGTTCTTTGCAGTTGTATTTAACAGATCTAACCAATCAAGAAAGGATTTGTAAATACAAGCTTCCGCAAGGCATGACTGAGGTTTGTAGGGTATGGTTCCTATGCTTTGTGGTGCATTGGCAATAGTGCCATTATTATGCACAAAAGTGTATGGACATCGAAGAACGCAACACTGTTTATTTCTAGTTCTGGCCGGACAATCCTCAATTCTTGTTGGAAGAGGTGCTTCCAATGAGTGAGAGGATAGACCATTTAAGAACAATCAAGAGATTCATATCACTTTCATTTTCAATGTTCCAACTGAGCGCAAATATCCTTATTAGGTTGATAATGAACTTTTTGGTCGGAAACTCAATAGCTATTAAGTACTTATTAGTTAAGTATCATAATAGTCATCGAAGTTTATTAGAGAAATCATCTTCCTTCCAAATTAAATGATGTATGAATAGATATTTGAAGTTTAATCTAAAAGGAAAAAGAATTGAGCCTCTATGCTGTCTAAATAGATCCGTATGGCACTACCATATGAGATTCTCTAAGTTTTCAATGAAGTTGTTATTCTGGATCAACATTTTTGCGTATTCACCACATTTGGGTGTATGAACTACTAGAGTAGTTATTGACACCTCAATTTTGATTAGGTTAATTTTATTAAGTTTTTATTTTATTTTGTCATTTTGGATAAATAAGATAATTAAAAAGCAAAAAGCAAAGCCAAAGCCTAGCCCATCTTTTTTTCCTTTTCTTCTCCCTCCGCGGGCCCCTACGGCCCATTTTCCTTCACCCCCGGCCCGGCCCCTTTCTCTCTTCTTCTTCCTCCTTCCCTTTCCTTCGCCGCTGCAACTCACGCGCGCGAGGGAGGCCAACGCGCGAAGGACGGCCTACGGCCGAGGAGTGTAGGGCGACGTCGGCCGGAGGGGATAAGATCTCAGGCGCCATTAATGTTGAGCGAGCTTCGTTGGAAAGCTCGATGGGACACCGATTCAGCCGAGCGGAACCGGTGGGCAAGCCGGAGGCCGGCGACCGAGCCCCTCCGTCGATCGGATTTCCTTCGCCTATAAATAGGTGGCCACAAGCATCGCCGGAGGGGGTGGCAAGCTTGGAGATCCTTCACTGAGAGACATCGGGAAGGATCGAAGGGCGAGCGTAGGAGAGAGCTTGAGTCGCGAGCTCAGCCCACCCTCCACCGAGAGATTTCGGGGAAGGCAGGCGATAAGCGACTTCGAGAAGGTCAGATCCGGCCGGTGGAGGCTCGGATCTAGCCTGAGTGAGAGAAGACCGAGGCCGAGGAAGGTCCGGCCGAGATCTGCGCCTCAGATCTGGTTCTTTTTTGCTGCTGTTGTTGCCGCCGGACGCTGTGCCGCAGCCGTTCGCCTCGACCAAGTCCCGACGCCGTTGCTTCGAAGGCTTGTTGTCGTGCCCCACCTGCGAAGCCGTTGCCGTGATCGATCCGCTGACGCCGCGCCAGATCGGGAAGCTGAGTTGGCCATTCACCGCTACCGTTTGCTACCCTGTCACGGACAGGTAACAGTAACCGTCACCACCGCCGATCGCGTTATCGCCGTCGCATTCCCCCTCTCGGACCATGTCGCCACCAACCACACCAACGCAACCGCGTTGGCGCTCGTCCCCGCCGTCCCCGTAGGAGGTTTGTCACCGTCGCCGCCGCCGTCGTCGCCGTAATGCCTCGATTTTCCTCCCTCGGTGCCGTGGATTCGCAAACCCTAGGGTTTGCGATTTTCCGGGTCGTCGAATCGGAGCTCGGTTGGTGAGTCGGGTAGGGTTTCGCGAGGCCAAGGGAGGTTGGAAGTCGGGTCGGCGAGTCGGGTAGGGTTTCCGCGATTTTTGGGTGGCAGAAATCCGGTTCGGCGAATCGGGTAAGGTTTCGCCGAACCGAGTCGACGGGTTAGCCCGGTTCTTTTAGAAAACGGGCTCTTGGGCCACGACACTGTTTCAAATAAAAAAAAAAAAAGGGAGAAAATCTTAGTCAAGCCCGCAACGCGGGCCCGTCCGCGTTTTGGGTCGTCGACCCGGGTCGGACCCAACCCGCGGATCCGACTCGGGTCGGCTTTTTATTATTTTATGTAATATATTAATAAAAAAAGAAAAAAGAAAAATAATTTATTTTCAATTAAAATATTTAAAAATATTTTAATTTCCAGAAAACCGAAAAAATATTTTAAAATGTCGAAAAATGTTTTATTTTCTAAAAAAATTGAGAAAAATCAAAAATAATTTATTTTCCAAAAATATTTTGAAAAATATAAAAAAATATTTTGAAAAATATAAAAATATATATTTTATTTTCCAAAAAAAACCAAAAAATCCCAAAAATCCATTTTGCGTCCAAAAAAAATTAGAAAATGACTCAAAAAATGTTTTTCCTCCCAAAAATGCATGGAAAATCCCTCGAACATCCAAAAAAACCTCAGGGTTGAAACAACATTAGGTACCGAAAGGGCATTAGTGATTAACTAGTGTAATCAAGTCCCCGATCCTAATTTCTCTGGTTGCGCAGGAGCGAGTATTTCTCCCGATACTTCGCTTGGGTTTCTAATCGACCCACCCCAAATCGATTAGTGGCGACTCCGTTTTAAAATTAATTTACAGGTTAAAAATTTAGATTATTAAAGTCGTGAATTGATGGACTTAGGAGAGTCCGAGCATAATTAATTTCAGCTAAGCCATTAGCCTCCTTAGACGCTCGTACCCGATTGCGGGCGCCGAAAAAAAAGAGGTCGCGACAGCTTGGCGACTCCGCTGGGGACATTTGAGGACTTAGGCCATTTTATCTTGTTTAAACCCATTATTGACTTGTTTTTTTTTCTTTTGTGCAGGGTAGTAGCTTAAAGTTTTTTTTTTATTTTGTTAAAATAAAATGTTTTGTAATTATAAACTGTTGTGCATGCTTTACTGTTTTAAACACTACACATGGCACACACAACCCGGTCGCCGGACCTGGGCCACCATAGGATTTCTAGGATGGTGTTAAGAAAGATACGACCTCGAACGCGAGACTGCAATGTAGAGGTCGCCTTTCTTTTCCCCGAATTTCTTAGCCAAGGTTAATAAGGTATGTTGCTAACGCGAGACTGCGATGGGCGGATATCCTTTTAATCTCACCAATCCTTCTGAGTTAGAAATCGAGCTGCACATCCCATCTGTATGTCTTTGTGCTTGCCATTTTATTTAAAAGCAAAGTGATTTCTTTACCTTAGTCTTTTCTGGCTCATGGCAAAATAGGGTCAGGTTGTGTATTTCCCTTTCTTATATGCGATGGGAAGATTTGATATTCTGTTCATTCCTACCCCAATGGGAGAGCTTCTCAATGGTGGAAACAGTTAGATCAACTCGGCCAAGAGTGCGTCAAAACAAGAATCGGTCATCTCCTCCCATTGCTCCAAATCAATATCCATTTTGGGGTCATGCAAGCATTACCACATTTCTGGTGCCCTGAAGCATCCACCTTCATGTTCGGCAAATTTGAACTGACTCCGACTTTAGAAGAGTATAATCTCGCCATAGGAATGCCACTGGGAAGCGAGCTTGCCATGCCACCAATCGGCATTGACCCTGTGGTTAGTCTATCGCGGTTTCTAAAAAATCATTCGGTAAGAGAAATTGTTCAAGCCAACAACAATGCTTTTCCGCTGTCATCTTTAACCGAATGCTTTGAAAAACAATCAATGACCCAAAAAGCCAAGATCTTCCTTTTAGCATTCTTTGGTTTTATTATCTTTCCCCATCGAAAGAATGCTATAAATCCTTCAATCACATGGGTGGTAAATCAAGTCATTTTTGGAGCAGGATATGTGAACATGGTTTTAGCCGAAACGTTTTTATCCCTTAATCGTTTTAAAGAAAAAAAAGAAAAAGTCATGAGGGCCGCCCCAGAAATTTTACAAGTGTGGTTCTTTTCCCATATCAAAGGATTCGGGCACCTCATGCAAATATTTGAAATCAATGAATTCAAACACCCATTGCAAAAGTTTCAAAGCTTGGAAAAATACTCTCCCAACAAGGAATATTCTCGATGGATTAACTTATTAAGAAACCCTATCCCCGAGACATTCCTATGGCGAGCTAAGTGGTTCATGGCAGGAGAGGCACACTTTGCGCTTAATTATTACAACCCCATCCCATTGCTGGGCCTCTCCGGAGCTACCTCATATTATGCATATAGGGTGGCTCGTCAGTAAAGAGTCCTCCAAGAAATCCCGCCACCGCTCAAATCGGGATTGTTCCGAATCTTTTTCACCTGTACAGACTACAACTACTTGGAGGAGATCCGCATAATTCAAAACGCATGGAGTAGATGTCACACTAAAAAGATTGTCGTACCCAGAAGGTTGAAGGGACAAGAAAAAGCTCATCATGCATCCACATTCTACATCCTCAACCATATAATTCCCGAGGACTTGCAACCAGTAATCCCCCATGCAGTTGATAGACTTACCCTACAAGGGCGAATCGAATCCCTTGAAAAGAGCTTGGAGACAAGCAGGAGACACTTATTGAAGCTAGTACGAAGAAGCAAGCAGCTCCACAAGACTGGAACTTCCCATCGCATATAAAAATGGGCGGCGAGACTTTTAATGTGAATATTTCTAATGTGAATATCTAAGGTCGTTCTGACTTGTGTAAGAAGCCTTTTTGGCATCGTATAAATCTCCTGTTAATAAATAAGAATGACTCGACCTTTGCTATGAGCCAGTTTTCTATGTGTTTCCATTGTTTACGTTTTCTCCATTTTCTGTGCTGACAGGTAATCACATCATAGTCGTATTTGCCAAATCCAAAAGCTAGAATGGCTGAAGAAAACGTGTCAAGCCGTGTCGAGATTATGGAAAGTGAAATGAAGCAAGTCTTCAATGTTCTTCAACAACTCTCAAAGCAGATAGATTCCATCCAAGGCAAATTGGCTCCCGCCCCAGCCTCAATCGAAGTATTGTTACCGCAATCGTCTACCCGAGGTGATCAAGGAAGAGATACTGATGATAACATGCCCGAATTGGAGGATGATACGCACCAAATCATGGTTGAGAAAGCAAAGCCCAACAATTTGTCTAAGACTGAGCATGACAAACACCTTGAGAAACTTGAAGAGAGGCTAAAGCAATTACAGGGCCTTCAAGATCCTACTCCAATAGACCTCTCCATCTACTCTAAGGTCAAAATGCCGGAAAAATTCAAAATGCCTGAGTTCAAGAAATACGATGGCACGACCTGCCCAAGAGCTCACTTGCAGATGTATTTGGTTCGAATGACCCAGTACGTTAATAATGAGCCTTTAATGATCCAGTTGTTCCAGTCAAGCCTGGTAGGTCCCGCCCTGAGGTGGTACATCAAAAAGAACATAAACCTCATCGAGACATGGAGTGAAGCAAGTGAAGCATTCCTCAAGCAGTACAAATTCATAATGGACATTACCCCTTCTCGTGAGGATCTCAATCGCACGGAAAAGAAAAAACAGGAATCTTTCAAAGAATATGCTATTAGATGGAGGAATCTCGCCGCCCAGATCAGTCCTGAGTCGACTGACTTCGAATTGAGAAAATTGTTCATCAAAACCCTCCCTTTCAAATACCGCAATCAGATGGTGACTACGATCACTGCATCATTCAATCAACTCATTCTAGTGGGAGAGCAGATTGAGACAGGTTTAAGGGACGGCTGGTTCACTGAGCCTACACCTATTAGCAAAAGGCTCAACATGAAAAAAGATAAAGAATCCTTGATTGATGTCAATGCCACCTACACTGCAAACATCGGTCATCTCCCGACTGTTCAGACAAACACAAGCCAACAACAGACTAATAGCCGTCCACCCTAGCGCTACAACAACCGAAGACAATTCACTCCGCTTCCTGGATCTCCCTCCCAGGTTTTGGCAATCCTCCGAAACAAGAGCCTCCTTTCAACTGAGCCAAGAAGACCCAATGCTGAAAACTTCTCCAGCTATGACCCGTCCAAAAAATGTGACTATCACATGGGAGAAGTAGGCCATTCAACTGATGAGTGTTTCATCCTTAAGCATCGGATCCAGAACCTGTTGGATACTAAGGCCTTCTCATTCCAAACTGCAAAGCCAAATGTCCAAAGCAATCCGCTCCCTGATCATGCTGACAAAGTAAATATGATATTCAGTTCTGAAGTCAATCAAATCAAAAATGTCAATGCACATATGGCTGACATCTATCGAGGGCTAGTAGAAACCGGGTATTATCTGGATGATGAAATACCACCCTTTGTAATAATGGAGGAAAGGATATTAAGAATGATAGAGGTCGGAATAATCGTGTACGTCGGCCACACCAGCATAGTCTCTACCATATCGCAAGTCTTCATCAATTGGGAAGAAGAGTTTGCCGCGCTAAATGTGGAAAAGGAGAAGAAGGATTCACCCTCACCTGAGAGCGTCTTTGAAAGGAATGGAGCCATTGTTCAAGCATCAACAGTAGAAACGGCTATAGTCATCGAGATCCCCCAGCCTTACAAGTATGAGTACAACAATGCAGTACCATGGTCTTATGACCTTGATGTTAGTTTAGTTATGAGATCTGGGCGAACCTATGCTCAAGCAAATACTCAGTCTGCTAAGCCCGTCACTGATGAAGAAGCCAAGGAGTTTTTTGCCGTAGTTAAGGCCAGTGAATATAATGTGGTGGAGCAGTTACGAAAATCACCAGCACAGATCTCTCTACCGGAATTGCTTCAGACATCTGTCAAGCACCAGAAATCCCTCATGAAAGTATTAAGTGAAGTACATGTCCCTGAAACGATTGAGCATGACAAACTCGAGGAATTTGTCAGTACCATCCTTCTAAAGGATCAAATGGCATTTTCTGATGAAGAAATTCTTGAGGAGGGTAGAGGACACACCAAAGGCCTCTACATATTAGTCAAGTGCAACGCATCTCACGTCGCTCGAGTACTGATTGACAATGGATCTGCTCTTAACATATGTCCACTAGCGACACTTTGTCGCCTTAAAATAGAGAGATCATGGACCCAGGTACCCAAGACTTCTATTCGAGCATTTGATGGAACAAAGAATGAAACAATGGGAGAGATCGAGCTCGACATTCAAATTGGCCCAACCATATTCAAAATTTTGTTCCGGGTGATGGATATCCCCACTGCGTTTAATTTCCTCTTAGGGCGCCCATGGATCCACGTTGCAGGAGCAGTACCTTCGAGCCTCCACCAAAGTGTGAAGTTCGTGGTTGGAGGAAAACTTATCACGGTCCGAGGGGAGGAAGATCACCGCATCTACCGTGAGACGGCCATCCCTTATGTTGAACCTAGTGACAAAAGCGAAGCTAGCTATCAATCGTTCGAGCTTGTGTCTACTATACACAAAACTCGAGGGACTTTGCCCCTCGTCCCTGAGATATCAAGTGCTGCAATCATGGTAGGAAAAATCATGGTAGGACACGGTTTCCTTCCAGGACAAGGGCTTGGTAGGAGAGGCCAGGGCATTCGTCAGCCTATTGAAACCCTAAGGAGACCCTATACTATCGGTTTAGGATATTCCCCAGATAAAAAAGCAAAGAAAAAAATCGGCCTTGTATATCCCCGTCTCGAGGAAACTTTCCCAGGCCCAGCTAGGATGATGCACGAGGAAGAGGAAGTGAATACTTCAAAATGGTTCAACCCCGGAAGCGCGAAATTGCCCATAATCCAGGAAGACACAACTTGGCCCTCACTTGAGAAAGAAGGGCCAGATGATGTGACCTCCATGTTCGGGGACATTTTCATAGGTGCCACTGAGGAAGAGCAATTAGAAGAGACAAGCGATAACTTCTCGTTCATCTAGCTTCAACACCAAGTCGAAGAATTACGTGAGACTGTACATCATTTGACAGAAAACTTCACTCAAGCTACTAGTGCATTCCGCTCTCGTCACAATAAGGAGCTGGTAATAAATGAAGAAGACCCTACTGACACGACTTGGCGAGGCGCACGGCTACCCTTATCCCTAAGAAGCACACGACCATATTCGCCTCTTCCTAAATCAATGGCCATTATTTTCCCCATCCTCCTAGAGCAAGGGATAATCGACAGAGAATTGAACCATCCTACCCCCGAGTACTTCCTTGATTATGATCCATCCAAGCAATGTGATTACCATTCAGGGGAATTAGGACACTCGCTAGATGATTGCACCATCCTGAGAGACAAGGTTCAAGATCTTTTGGATGCTGGGGTATTCACGTTCCGCTCTCCATGGCTGTGTTTTGGCAATGATCACCTCCTCGTGGTACCCAGCACCCGTACCATGTTCCCAGAGCATGCTAAGGAGGCGCATAAAGGAGAAGCAATCATAGACACTTTGGGCCAACCAAGTGGTAAATTTGACTACTATGTCAATTATTCAATTCCCCAAAGTTTCTATGATCATCACCACAACATCATCCCTGATGGATGGGGAGACGTGGATGATCTGAAATCCACAAAGCCGGGAGCACAAGGAGACGTGGCTGGCAACTGGTATGAAGACTTCTTCGTGGGCGCTATCAACGAGGGACCGTCAGAGGAAATGGGTGCAGGCCCGCTCGAGTAGAATCCTTTTTAACTCCTCTGCATACTCCCCTACGTGGGAGCCTGTACATATTTCTTAAAGTCTGGCTTGCTTTGTTTTCAACAACAGTTCCACTCAAGGAACTATTTTTTGAAACCACCTTGTAAATCCGTCTACTAATAAATAAAGTTGAAAACATTTTGAGGGCATGAGCAGACACACCAAACCGGCCCGTTGATGATAGCTAGCCGTCAAATGAAAGAAGAAATCTGAGGCCCGGGTCTCCTCATGTTTCCTTGTCTTTAATCTTTAAAAACAATTTATCACCTTTTCAAAAGAAAGAAGCATGCATGCTACTAACCTTATTTGTTCTCTTATCCTATCTACTCTATGACACAGGAATAATATAGCGGCAGGCAAGGGTATGGGAACGGTCCAAACCAGTACCATAAGTAGCCATGATAGCAATTCTGATGACTCAGATGATGATTTTGATGATTCCAACGAAATTCAATGGAATTGGAAGCGCCACGAAGAAGCAAGGCCCCCTACCACTGAAGACACCATCATTGTCAATTTAGGTAGCACAGAAGATCCAAGGGAGATAAAGATTGGCGCGAACCTTCCTGAAAAAAGAAGCTGCAAGCTTAATTGCCCTCCTAAAGAGATATCAAGATGTATTCGCATGGTCTTATGCCGATATGCCAGGCCTTGATCCAATGATCGTGGAGCATAGCTTGCCAACCAACCCTGATGTGGCCCCTAAGAAGCAGTGGCTAAGAAGAGCTAAGCCTGAATTGTAAAAAAAGATTGAAGAAGTAATGAAGCTCCTGGCAGTAGGCTTCCTCGAAGTCTCGCGATATCCTAGATGGGTGGCAAACATTGTACCAGTGAAGAAGAAAGATAGTCGAATCCGAATTTATGTCAACTATCGCGATTTGAACAAAGCAAGCCCAAAGGATGATTTCCCGCTACCTCACATAGACGTTCTTGTGGATAGTACTGCTGGATTCAAACTTTTCTCTTTCATGGATGGGTTCTCAGGATACAACCAAATAAAAATGAAGGAGGAAGACAAGGAAAAGACGGCATTCATTACTCCATGGGGAACTTTTCACTATAAGGTCATGCCTTTTGGCCTGAAAAACGCTGGAGCAACCTACCAACGTGCCATGGTCACCCTTTTCCATGACATGATGCATAAAGAAATTGAAGTATATGTCGATGACATGATCGCCAAAACCAGACATGGAGAAGACCATGTGAAGACACTGGAAAAATTATTCAATCAACTTCACTAGTTCAAGTTGCGCTTGAACCCAGCAAAATGTGTGTTCGGGCGACTTCTGGCAAATTACTTGGATTCATTGTGAGCTGTAAAGGGATCGAGTGGACCCGTAAAAAACTAAAGCGATATTTGAGATGCCTCCTCCCTCGACTGTGAAAGAAGTTCGGAGCCTCCTGGGAAGATTAAATTACATTGCGCGATTCATTTCCCAGCTTTCTGAAACTGCAAAACCTTTCTTTAAACTTCTCAAGAAAGATGCACAAATCGAATGGGATGATGACTGCCGACTGGTGTTTGAAAATTTAAGCGGTACCTGATGAAACCCCCGGTTTTAGTACCCCCGACTCCAGGACACCCTTTGACCCTCTACCTTACCATCAACAGTGAATCCCTAGGTGCAATGTTGGCACAGAAAGGACCCCATGATGGGAAGGAACGAGCCATTTACTATTTGAGTAAAAAGTTCACCACATCAGAACAAAACTACTCCAAATCAGAAAAGACCTGTGCTGCATTGGTATGGGTGTTGCACAGACTCCGGCAATATACCTTGCATTACCAGACATTTCTTGTAACTGAGAGTGACCCAATCAAGTATTTGCTTGGTTGCCCGGCCTTGGTGGGAAAATTGGCCAAATGGCAAATCCTAATCTCAGAATTCGACATCCAGGTGATGTCGCAAAAATCAGTTAAAGGTCGGGTGATTGCTGATATGTTAGCAGATTTCCCTAAAGAAGTACGTGTGGATCATTCCCCAAATGACCGAATTTCAACAGTAGAAGAGGACACATGGACTATGTTCTTTGACGGAGCTGTAAATTTATCAGGTTCAGGCATTGGGGCGGTCTTGATATCCCCAAATGGGCAACATTATCCTGTGGCTGCAAAACTGATGTTTCCATGCACCAACAATATAGCCGAATATGAAGCATGCATCCTCGGCCTACAATCGGCTATTGGAATGGAAGTGTCAAAACTAAAAGTGTTCGATGACTCCACCTTAATTATTCTCCAGACTGTGGGCGAGTGGAAGACAAGAGATGCCAAACTAGTGCCTTATCATGACTACTTGGAAGAATTGGTAGGAGAATTCCAGGACATCTCGTTTGAATACCTACCTAGAATTCATAACCAGTTTGCTGATGCACTAGCAACACTATCATCTATGTTACAAGTAACGAAGGGGCTAGAAGTAGAGCCTTTGAAGATCGAAGTCCTGACAAGACAGGCCCACTGCATGACTATAACTGAAGAACCCGACGGGAAACCCTGGTATTACGACATCATGAAATACATCCAGAAGCAAGAATTCCCTAAAGAAAGCACTCCCTCTGATCGAAAATACCTTATGAAAATGGCTTCGAGGTTTTTCGTCAGCGGTGAAAATTTGTACAAAAGATCATATAACTCAGTCCTGCTAAGGTGTGTGGATGCAAATGAAGCCACACAAATAATGCAAGAAATACATGGAGGAGTATGTGGCTCTCACATGAATGAACGTATGTTGGCCAAGAAAATAATGAGATTGGGTTATTACTGGTTCCCTTTAGAGAGTGATTGTGCTCAGCATGTGCGAAGCTGTCATCGTTGTCAGATTCACGGGGACAAGATAAATGTCCCTCCAACTGAATTGCATCAGTTATCTGAGTTGTGGCCATTTTCAATGTGGGGTATTGATATAATTGGCCTAATCAATCCAAAGGCATCAAATGGGCACCGATTCATTTTGGTCGCAATCGACTACTTCTCAAAATGGATCGAGGCTGCATCCTATGCAAGCGTAACTGCACAAAACGTTATGAAATTCATCAGACGTGATGTAATCGCCCGTTATGGCGTACCAGAAGCTATCGTCACTGACAATGGGTCAAACCTAAACAACAAGTTGATTGATAAATTGTTTTCTAAGTTCAAAATCCAACATCTGAACTCATCCCCTTATCGTCCACAAATGAATGGAGCCGTGGAAGCCACCAACAAGAACATCAAGAGAATTCTATCCAAGACAGCTGAAAACTACCGCGACTGGCATGAGAGGCTACCCTTCGCACTAACAGCGTATCGAACTTCAATTCGAACTTCCACTGGGGCAACGCCTTTTTCCTTGGTTTACGGCATGGAGGCGGTTTTGCCTGTAGAAGTAGAAATCCCTTCCTTGTGAATTTTATCCCAAGCAGGATTGTCCAAGGAAGAATGGACACAACAAAGGTTTGAGCAACTGAATATGATCGACGAAAAACGACTGAAAGCCCTCTGTCATGGTCAGTGTTACCAGTAAAGGGTAGCTCGATCGTTCAATCAAAAGGTGCGACCCAAGCACTTCGAGGTAAATGAGCTAGTCTTGAGAAAGACGCTGCCAATCTTTCCAAAGCCCGGAGGTAAGTTCGCCCCAAATTACAAGGGTCCTTATGTAATAAAGAAGATACTCCCTGGAGGAGCCTTGATTCTGACTGAAATGGACGAGTGGGAATTCTCCAAACCAGTTAATTCCGATGCTGTAAAAAAGTACTACCTTTGAAAGATGTTTATTGTCTGGCATTGCCAAGCACTTCTCTATCAGAATGAAAATGCTTATGCACCTTTATATATGAGTGATGTATTTACACCATCATAAAAAAAATGTGTGTTTGACTCAATGGAGAAAAATGAATGGTGATGACCAGTCTTTAAGGAAGTGTCATAAATCAAGAAGCAAACTCGATGGCGTAACTTGAGCAAATCGACATTACCCAGGCAGACGCGTAAGAGTAATCCCTGTCAATTTTGCCCAGCTCGGTGTAAAGGATGCGTCATTCAAGAACCAGTTTGGTTAAAAGAAACCTTCTGTCCCAGTCAACAATCTTAGAATCTGGAAGCCTCACTTCTTGTTCCAGACACATGCTCTTGCAAGAAGCAGAAGAAAAAATTCCATAGAAGAAAAGCATTGAAAATCAATCAACGACCAGCAATCATGCATACGGGGCCCCAAGTAGGAAAGGCTAGCAGAAGGAAAGCATTGAAATGTAAAAAAGGCCGTCAGCAACTTCCCTAAGAACCAGCACAAATAAACTCTGGGGAAAAGGTAATTTGGCATCATTTCTAACACTCACTCTCCGAACTCATATTGACAAGAAGCATTGGAATTCAAGAGCCAGATCAAGTGGTTAAACAGGGCAAACCAAGTGATCCAAGCAAGGAAAAAGAAACAAAGATGCCCGATTAGATTCCCAACCCCGGTTAATCATTCATGTGTCATATTCCTAATTAATAAGGACAATCATCGACACCCCTTTGTGAATAGCCCTTTTGATATCCAAGATTTAACATATTTGGAAACACATATTCTGTTGACCCTTAAAGCTGTCAACAATGTCTTTTTGAGTAAAAACCATTCATTTGTTTTGAAAATACAAACTCTCTCACATTTAAAATACTGCATGCCTTTTCCAAATGGATTTTTGCATGATGATTTTGTCTGTCTAAATCACAGATTTCATTGAGAATTATTAGAATAGACAGCTAAATGAAGAATACAAGATTAATCGAGCATGCTGGATGAGGCGCATCAGAATGATGAAAGGCAAGCCATATCCTACACACAGTTCCCCATCTATACACTTGTGAGATGAGTGCAGAAGATTCCATGGTTGCAGGGTAAAGAGTTCTCTCGCGAATGGTACGATAACCAAAATAGTGAGAGGCATTCCATCGCTCACCCCATTGAGCCCCATACACTGGTGAAGCTTCTCTCATATCCTCGTCAAGAACCACCCCACATTGGGGCAGATCAGAGACAAAGCAGCATCACAAGGTGAGAAGAGAGATAGAAATTTTCTTGCTCGCACTTGCATCAATCTTCGGGTGTCCTTATTGCATATGAACACTCACGTTAATTTAAGTGCTCTAGAATGACGAAGAGCAATTCTTTCTCTATGCACTTGTATTTATTATACAACCCAATTGAGTCTGTAATTTCACCCTCACATGAAGGCAAAACAGAAGTTACTGCCATAGCCCAGAGCGCCTACTGAAGATGAAGACTCAAGAGTCTAATAATGGTGCTTCGATTGAACTTGCCTAGGCCGGTTCCTCTAACGACGAAAATGAAAAAACATGGGCATAAAAAAGCAGTGTACCTGGTAAAAGCAAGGTCAATGTCCATGATTGAAGAACTGGAAAAAAAATAGGGGCATGAAAAAGCAGTGTGCCTGGTAAAAGCAAGGCCAATGCCTCCTAGTCAAAAATGCAGCCAAGAAAATGTTGCTGTTGTGGTCCATAGAACCTCCATTCGACAGTGAGAAGAAAGACTGGTGACAAATGCCAAGGCAATCACCAGCTCTTACCTCTTTACAAATGAATCAAGCCTACATTGCATCCCATTGTAAAAGTCTCTTCAGACTAGGGGCACTTCAATTAACGTAGGATTTCATATGTCTATATGCATCGCTCGAAGAAGTACGAGCAAGATTACTCTATCTCTTTTCGCAGAATTCTTGACTTGCAAATCCGGAAACGATCGTGCGGCACTCCATTCATAAGCCTTGACCTTGATGGTCCCCTTCGATGAGCCACTGACCAAGACTTCATCATAGTTTCAACAAAGACCTCTCACATTGGTAAAGTTGTACTGTTTGCGAGAATACTCGGACCCCTGCTAACATGATGACAGTGAGATAGTGTGGTCATTATAAATCCTGCATCAATGGTCAAGATAGCCTTTTCCATGAGAGTGAGCGGAAAGTCCTTTCAGACTGAAAGTCCCTCATCTGGCATGCTCAAGACATCTACATTCTAAATGGAGGTTGTCTTTCAAAATCTTCCCCAATGGAAATCAAAAGATGCAGAACTGACAAAATTATCATGCATGAATCTTATTTGAATTTATGAATTTACAGTGTATACAATCATGTGTGCATATTGTGCAAATAGCAGACATACTCTTAGAGATCAGAGATATTGCCAGGTAAGTATATCTCTATTCCCATTTGTCTTAAGGTACCTATCACTGTCCAAGTACTCTCTTATTGACACTCAACCTATTCAGGTTGTCCCTTGAGTTTTGATGCTTACTGCTGTCCTAGCATCCTATTGTCTTTGAGTACCGGTCACCGTTCGGATACCCCCTTCTCCTAACACTCGACCTATTCGAGTTGTCCCTAGAGTATTGATACTTGTGACTGGCCAAGTATCTCTTGGAATACCTACTGCTGTCTAGGTATCCCCATATTGTCAAGTACCCACCGTTGTCTAGGTACTTCCTTTTCATGACGCTCAACCTGCCCGAGTTGTCCCCAAAATAATATAGCAACTGTTCAAGCATTCCATTGCTTTGCTTGGCACCGCCGTCCAGGTATGCTTTCTAGCACTAGGACTAGCCTGAGTGGTCCCAGATCATATCATTAAATACTTGTGTTCATCCGAGTATTCCAGTGCTTTGTACACCTGCAGCTACCTAGGTGCTCTAGCCTTTTCGAGTGCTTGCAGCCATCCAGGTAAGCCTTGTGCCATATTCAAGCTTATAATACCGGGATGTGAGAGACCTTCATGAATATTCGGAGCATGTCCTCAATATTCCCAATTACCAGGAGGTGAGAGACTTTCATGAATATCCAAGATACGTCCTCGATATTCCAACTACCAAGAGGTGAGAGACATTCACGAATATCCAAGATACGTCCTCGATATTCCAACTACCAGGAGTTGAGAGACATTCACGAATATCCAAGATACATCCTTGATATTCCAACTACCAGGAGGTGAGAGACCTTCACGAAGATCCCAGGTACGCCATCAATACTCCTAATTACCAGGAGGTGAGAGACCTTCACGAATATCCTAGGTACGCCCTCGATATTCCCAATTACTAGGAGGTGAGAGACCTTCACGAATATGCGGGGCATGCCCTCGATATTCCCATTAGAGACCTTCACGTATACGCAAGACCTATCCTCGATATTTCCACACGAATATCTCAGGTACCCCTTCGATACTTGCAAACGTCTAGGTATCCTCCAAGAGTTCGCACTTGTGATCATCCAAGTACCCGTCCATTGCCTATGATAAGCCAAATGCCCTTTTTTGATGCCGGCAAAGGCCCGGATACCCTTCAGGTTAGTACTTGTGAATATCCAGGTACTCTTTGATATGCTTGTAAATGTCCAGGTATCTTCCAGAATTGATGCCTTGAGAAAGGTCGGCGCATCCTCCCGAGAAAGGTCGGGTTCCAACTGGTGTCTTCGACAGAAGTCAGACGCCCCACAAATCGATGCCCTGAGAAAGGTCGGTGCATCCTCCCGAGAAAGGTCGGGTTCCAACCAATGTCTTTGACAGAAGTTAGACACCCCAACAAAACATATGCTCTGAGAAAGGTCGGCGCATCTCCCGAGAAAGGTCGGGTACCAACTGGTGTCCTCGATACAAATCAGGCACCCACAAATGAGATGCCCTGAGAAAGGTCGGTGCATCTCCCGTCAAGGCGATCGAAGAAAGGTTCGGGTCCTAGACAAATCATGGATTGTTTTAACAGGCGACCGAAGAATGGTTCGGGTCCTGGAGAAGCAACTTCCCGTCACGGCGACCGAAGAATGGTTCGGGTCCAAGACAAACCACTGATTACTCCAATAAGTGACCGAAGAATGGTTCGAGTCCTGAAGGAGCAATCTCCCGTCAAGGCGACCGAAGAAAGGTTCGTGTCCTAGACAAATCATGGATTGTTTTAACAGGCGACCGAAGAATGGTTCAGGTCCTGGAGAAGCAACTTCCCGTCACCGCGACCGAAGAATGGTTCGGGTCTTGGAAGAGCAGTCTCCCATCACGGCGACCGAAGAATGGTTCGGGTCCGAGACAAACCACTGATTACTCCAACAGGCAACTGAAGAATGGTTCGGGTCCTGAAGGAGCAATCTCCTGTCAAGGCGACCGAAGAAAGGTTCGGGTCCTAGACAGATCATGGATTGTTTTAACAGGCGACCGAAGAATGGTTCGGGTCCTGGAGAAGCAACTTCCCGTCACGGCGACCGAAGAATGGTTCGGGTCCGAGACAAACCACTAATTACTCCAACAGGCGACCAAAGAATGGTTCGGGTCCTGGAAGAGCAGTCTCCCGTCACGGCGACCGAAGAATGGTTTGGGTCCGAGACAAACCACTGATTACTCCAACAGGCAACCGAAGAATGGTTCGGGTCCTGAAAGAGCAATCTCCCGTCAAGGCGACCGAAGAAAGGTTCGGGTCCTAGATAGATCATGGATTGTTTTAACAAGCGACCGAAGAATGGTTCGGGTCCGAGACAAACCACTGATTACTCCAATAGGCGACCGAAGAATGGTTCGGGTCCTGAAGGAGCAATCTCCCGTCAAGGCAACCGAAGAAAGGTTCAAGTCCTAGACAAATCATGGATTGTTTTAACAGGAGACCGAAGAATGGTTCGGGTCCTGGAGAAGCAACTTCTCGTCACGGCGACCAAAGAATGGTTCGGGTCCGAGACAAATCACTTATTGCTCTAACAGGCGACCGAAGAAAGGTTCGGGTCCTGGACAAGCAATCTCCTCATGCAACAGGTAAGATGACGCCTTGATACTTGCCAAAACTCGGGGTTCACACCCTATCTCACTCACTCCCGGTAAGTAACTACAGGTATCTTCTTATCTGTCTTAGTATATGTAAAGTTATATTGCTCTTTTTCCGCTTAGAATAATAGGTCTCAAATAAAATATAATCTACTACGCATGCATGGATAAAATTGAGGCATCAGTCTGTCTTTGAATGCAACCTCTGCGAGCTCACCTTCAAAGAGGGGCAGCTGTTGACACCTCAATTTTGATTAAGTTAATTTTATTAAGTTTTTATTTTATTTTGTCATTTCGGATAAATAAGATAATTAAGAAGCAAAAAGCAAAGCAAAATCCCAGCCCATCTTGTTTTCCTTTTCTTCTCCCTCCGCGTGGCCCCTAAGGCCCATTTTCCTTCACCCCCGGCCCGGCCCCTTTCTCTCTTCTTCTTCCTCCTTCCCTTTCCTTCGCCGCTACAACTCACGCGCGCGAGGGAGGCCGACCCGCGAAGGACGGCCTATGGCCAAGGAGTGTAGGGCGACGTCGGCTGGAGGGGATAAGATCGCAGGCGCCATTAATGTTGAGCGAGCTTCGCTGGAAAGCTCGATGGGACACCAGTTCAGCCGAGCGGAACTGGTGGGCAAGCCGAAGGCTGGCGACCGAGCGCCTCCGTCGACCGGATTTCCTTCGCCTTAAATAGGTGGCCGCAAGCATTATCGGAGGGGGTGGCAAGCTTGGAGATCCTTCACTGAGAGACATCGGGAAGGATCGAAGGGCGAGCGCAGGAGAGAGCTCAAGTCGCGAGCTCAGCCCACCCTCCACCGAGAGACTTCGAGGAAGGCAGGTGGCAAGCGACTTTGAGAAGGTCAGATCCGGCTGGTGGAGGCTCGGATCTGGCCTGAGTGAGAGAAGACCGAGGTCGAGGAAGGTCCGGCTGAGATCTACGCCTCAGATCTGGTTCTTTTTTGCTGCTGTTGTTGCCGCCGGACGCCGTGCCGCAGCCGTTCGCCTCGACCAAGTCTCGACGCCATTGCTTCGAAGGCTTATTGTCGTGCCTCACCCACGAAGCCGTTGCCGTGATCGATCCGCCGACGCCGCGCCAGATCGGGAAGCTGAGTTGCCTTGTCACCGCCACCGTTTGCTACCCCGTCACGGACAGGTAACAGTAACCGTCACCGCCGCCGATCGCGTTATCACCGTCGCATTCCCCTCTCGGACCATGTCGCCACCAACCACACCAACGCAACCGCGTTGTTGCTCGTCCCTGCCGTCCCCGTAGGCGGTTTGTCACCGTCGCCGCCGCCGTCGCCACCGTAATGCCTCGGTTTTCCTCCCTCGGCGTCGCGGATTCGCAAACCCTAGGGTTTGCGATTTTCCGGGTCGTCGAATTGGAGCCGGGTTGGTGAGTCGGGTAGGGTTTCGCGAGGCCAAGGGAGGTTGGAAGCCGGGTCGTGGAGTAGGAGCCGGGTCGGCGAGTCGGGTAGGGTTTCCGCGATTTTTGGGTGGCGGAAATCCGGTTCGGCGAATCGGGTAGGGTTTCGCCAAACCGGGTCGACGGGTCAGCCCGGTTCTTTTCGAAAACGAGCTCTTGGGCCATGACGCCGTTTCAAATAAATAAATAAATAAAAGGGAGAAAATCTGAGTTGGGCCCGCAACGCGGGCCCGTCAGCGTTTTGGGTCGTCGGACCCAACCCGCGGATCCGACCCGGGTCGGCTTTTTATTATTTTATGTAATATATTAATAAAAAAAGAAAAATCAAAAATAATTTATTTTCAATTAAAATATTTAAAAATATTTTAATTTCCAGAAAACCGAAAAAATGTTTTAAAATGTCGAAAAATGTTTTATTTTCTAAAAAAAATCGAGAAAAATAAAAAATAATTTATTTTCCAAAAATATTTTGAAAAATATATAAATATATATTTTTTATTTTCCAAAAAAAAACCCAAAAATCCCAAAAAATCCATTTTGCGACCAAAAAAATTAGAAAATGACTCAAAAAATGTTTTTCCTCCCAAAAATGCATGGAAAATCCCTCGAACATCCAAAAAAACCTCAAGGTTTAAACAACATTAGGTACCGAAAAAGCATTAGTGATTAACTAGTGTAATCAAGTCCCCGATCCTAATTTCTCTGATTGCGCAGGAGCGAGTATTTCTCCCGATACTTCGCTTGGGTTTCTAATTGACCCACCCCAAACCGATTAGTGGCGACTCCATTTTAAAATTAATTTACAGGTTAAAAATTTAGATTATTAAAGTTGTGAATTGGTGGACTTGGGAGAGTCCGGGCATAATTAATTTCAGCCAAGCCATTAGCCTCCTTAGACGCTCGTACCCGATTGCGGGCGCCGAAAAAAAAGAGGTCGCGATAGTAGTCACTTCTCAACCATATATTGTACATGCATCCCTCCATGAATTAACATACAATTACCTGCTTTGGGAGTCTAACCACTTGTTAAAACATGAGACATTCCATCACAATATGAAACCAATATTTCTTAAATTCAATCAAGTATGTCACTTTAGTAGTCACAACTCAATTGAATCATTAAAACTCTCCCATACTAGGGATGTAAACTTTATGACTCATATTTATCTTATACATATGATTTTAGACTAGATAACAAGGGTAATTTGTCACTAAAATCACATATCATGTCAATCACATTATTCCATTCATTAATACATGCTGAACCTTATACATGTTATTAATGAATAATTACTTTATACATTCTTTATGTGATAATATACATATGAGCTTGTAATGTATTTCTGAAACCACAAAGAAATACATGAAAAATACACAAAAGTACCCCAAAAATCCACGTAGTTAAGGTTCCACATGCATTTTCATATCCTTAAAATCATCAAACATGTAAAATAAATAAATCACAGTGTAGAGAATTTTCATACGAGCACGTTGGTGTCAAGAATGGGCCGAAAGGATGCTCCATGTACCCTCATGTGTCGCCGAAATGCGTGGCACATGGTGCACGAAATGAAATTATTTGCAGAGAATATTTACTTAATGATTTTGCTTTTGAGTCTAAACAATACAAGGAAAATTAATATTTGCTTTGGGAATTTCACTTTTGGCTCACTTCACCTTTTTTTTTTAATTTATAATATTAAAGCTTTTATACATGATCAATTTATTGCCAAAATTTTTAACAATGTTCATTTAAGTGATTCCAGCAAGGCACGTAAGATTGTTTGACAAACGAGTCAATTTAATGACTTAAAAGCGATCTTTTCAAGCAATGTGGCATTTAAATGATCTTTTTGAAAAGTTTTAGTATCAAAGCAAGTGTGATACAAAGTTGTGGCACTTCAAGTTTGTCATAAAAATTGGGTAATTTTATAAACTTGTTGGTAAGTCACCCACAATTTACACGTAAAACAAGTCATGCAAATAATTTTTTTGACATTTTTGAACCTACTGAAATTTACCGGCTTAAAAAAAATAAAAATAAAAACAACAACAACAACAACATTTTTATCATGGACCTGTAAAGTTCTACCGGACGATAGGGTCGACTATGGCCTGCGAATCAGGTGATACTTATTATTGCCAAACAATAGAATGAGCAACAAGGAAATGAAGAATCAAGTTTACTAAATACGTTTATTCATTCATATTTTCATCATGAAGTACACAAACGGAGCCTCACTGACCCCGACACCAAAGCTTTAGAAATTATGGAAATATTGTACATTACACACTAGACTTGCAAACTTAGCAACACCATACCGATTTGCATCGTTTATTTATGAGTTTTATCACACAGATCAATCTGAAAGAACTCACTAACGATGATAGTTTCCCCATATAGGTTCAAAGGCATTATTTCTAGCCTATTGATTTTCAATTACCAAATTGCTGCGATTATGTTTGGTCCAAGCATCACATCGGCAAGGGACTAACAAAGAGGGATGTCACATAACCTTTGAGCTTAGTTCCAGAATGCGTGTAGTTATCTCCATCACTGTATAACACATCCATCACTCGTGAGAGATTGAGAACTCGTGTGAGAATGGGCATTGGGACCGCGGTTGGACGAAGAAACTCTTCATTGGTGTCCTTCCAAGCATCATTAACTCGTTTCCGAAGTTCCTTCTCAGCTTCTTGCTCCGAGAAACTGTGTTCTTTCATGAGCAACTCCACCGAAGATACTAAATGCCCCCTTTTTTGCTCAAACTGTATGACAAACGACATTGGTGTCACCAAATTAAGTAATGAGTAATCTAATTTTATTAGAACATCTAAGGATAAACGATCTTTTTGTTATACATGGTGAGACGAAATGTCATCCATAAGCCTAGAGAGAGTTTCTGCAGCCTTCACAATCTTGCAGTCACTTAGTGACCATTCAAAAGCATGCTTTGTGACCACATCGCCCATTCCTATGAGTGATGTAGTCGCCAACATTCCATAACCAGTCGTTTTTAGTTGAAGGGGCATGTACTCCTCCATCGTTGGTGTGTAGTTGGTTTGGAACCATTTGGCTTCTTGAAAGAATGCTCTTGCTTGCCTCTTCATCTAAGAAATTAAACATAAACAAGAATATTGAATTTTTGGGTAAAAAGTGCTTTTGATGCATGTAAAGTATACAAATGATGCTTACAGTTTCTTTTGCATAGACAAGGCGATATGATCGTCCTTTTGCGGCCACTTCATTCCCAATTTCTTCATAGAGATGGAGAAGCTCTTTGTAGTATACTTGCATATACTCTGGTAGTACATCCATAGCATCGACATCCCACCTGAATTTGAATCCTAAAAAATTACACACTCGACTCTATACAAAATTGATCAAATTCAGTAGGTAAGGAAAGAAAATGCGGATTAAATACTTCTGGATTGCTTCGGTGATGAGTACAAGTTCTTCCAATGTGCCATAAACATCATAGATATCATCAAGAATGGAAGTCAAGGCAATCACTTTGGTTAGTATATCCCTGGCCTCAACAAATTCCAGCTCGAAATATACTCCCGAGATCCAGAAGAACAACTCCACAATCCTGTCTCTAGCAAATGGGAAGTTCCTCGGAACATCTATGTTCTTCCACCACCTGTGATTAAACAAACATAAGCATTAATGAAGGTAATTTATCCCAACAACTTCAATAGTTTAAACTAATTTTTCCACCTGTTAGGGACTTTGAAAAGCACTATTAAGACAGGTAATTTGAAATATATGAGTAAAATTTGGAAATACGAAAAATCAATAGCTTGGGCAATGTTAAAGCATAATCTAGAAGCTAAATTTAGATTATGCTATCATATAATGTTAATGAACCTTGTAATCTTGTCAAGTTCCTTCTGGTGTTGCTCTTGTAGTAAGTTGAAATCTAGTTTAGCCAAAGTGAGCAAGACTTCATCATGTGAAGGTTCTTCTTGGTAGAGTGGAATATAATGCCTCGCCTCGAGCCTTGACAACCCCTTGTGAAGTGGTTGCTTTAGGGCATGACTCACTTGTTTTGCCAAACTAGTGCTCACTTTGCTTTCGTTGATTGATTCAAGGTGAGTTATAGCAAAAGGAAGTGCTTCTTCCAAGATAGGATCGCCGTGACACCTTAAGTGGCAAGCTTCATATAGGCTCAGTAATCCACACACATCACTGGTGAGCGATGCCCTAAAGTTCCCTTCACTATCCTTGAATTTATTAAAGACCTCTGTGTGATCAACAAACATGGGGAAAAAGTGTAATTGTTTATAAATTAGGGAGGTAATATGCTTGATTAGTGGTTTAGAATTTCTTTTACTTGTTTCTCCTAAAATTAAACAAAGAAATAGGACTTCTATGGGTATCTTATTGGATTGGTTCACTAAATTTAAGACATACCCGATGAAACATCATAGCCTTGTTGTCGCAATAGTCGAAAGATAAGAGCAACCATGTGAAGGTCATCTCCCTTGAAATCTCCATGATCAAGTCGGGAGTAATGGTTGTCAATTTCTTCTAAATGCTCATCTATGTCATGTTCAAAATGGTAGTCAATACCCAAGCGCTGGATTTGATCAATCAAGTGAAGCATCTGTGAAGACTTATCCACGACATTAGTTAGCATCTTCCTCACCTCTCCTTTTAGCTCCTCAATTTGTTCCTCCACTCGTCCAATGAATTTGAACTCCTACAAATATATCATACGCTATGTCAAATAAAAGCAAGCATGACATACGTATTCTGTACAATACAAACTTTTAGGTATTTCATAGATTGGTCAAATGGATAGGTTGGATTGAGTTGAAAATGATCTAACCCAAACCGACACCTTTAATTAGTTTGACCCGTTTCCATGCAAAACAAATCTAATGACCCATGCCCGACTCAACACATACATGACCCAATTTATATTGCTAAAACACTTATGCGTTTAACCTAATTTATGAAAAATTATATCCAAACTGAGGTGAGAGTAAGAAGTGAGTGAGTGAAAAATTGATTGCAAACGAGATAGAGTGAAAAGAGAGTCATAGAGGCGGGTTGGGTATAAATAAGTTGTAAACCTATTTAACACCCATATTATTTTGTGCTTTATCATTCTAAACTCATTTATTGAATATAACTAACTTATATATTATCTCCGCCCATAAAAAATGGATGAAGAAATGGGGTTAATGATCCATTTTAACAAATCTACTATTGCAATTGTACTCACATGACTTTCGAGATTTAAACACACGAGAACCATGACCATATGAGAAGAGGGAGTTAAATGCCATATTGTGATGTTTCTTGCAACGAAGTCAGTGAAGGTTTAAGAATGCTTTTGGATCACTAAAATTCCTAAACTATATCTACTTTAACACATTTGCCCAATACATTTACCCTGAACTTTTACCCTGAAGTTTTTTTTTTTGGTAAACATACTATAACCATTATGACATATTTACCCTAAAAACTTTCCCGTGATATAAAAAACCCAAAACTTGTACATATATGACATATTATCCTTCATCAAAATTCCTTTATGATTTTTCAGCCAAAATAACATCATTTTTATTGCACTAAAATCATGTGGGCAATATGTCAACACCATTTAATTTTGTGGCGTCCATGTAGGTGGATTTTTAATAGTACTCATTGACCCAACCTTGATGGAGGGTAAATGTTTCACATCAGTAGAAGTTTGGGATTTTTGGCATCACAGAGAAAAGTTTAGAGTAATGTGTTATACTGGGCATAATTTAGGATTTTTGGTGACTTTCTCCCTAATGAGAGTCCTTATAACCCCATAAGTGACTCCACAAAGACTAGACAATTAATCAATTTTTTGTTGCTTTATTAAACACTGGCACGTGATCAAGACATAGGTCCTGCAAGAAGTTATTTTAGAAAGAAATAGAAACAACAATCATGCGCATGGCAAAGAAAAAAAAAACGAAAGAAGAAGATAAGGAAAAACCGCAAACCATTGAGGCGGAGGGAGAAGCATATTGAACGAAGTAATCACCCCATATGCTCGGATGATAACCCGCCGAACGACGTTGGATTACATGGCCTGTTCCTAAACGTGGAGAAGAAGATGGAATTGCTGAAATCTGAAAAGACATTTCTTTTTGCTATTTTCTAAACTTAGGTTTCTGAACAAATATAGTTGAAGAACGCTAGAGGGTAGAGACTTTTCTGTGAGTGTCCAAATGTTATGGATGGGTATTTATAGGCGATAGTGTCCTATGTTGGAAAGGTCGAGCAGGTATGGAACGGAAAACACAACAGTTGATTTTATGAAATCGCATTCTTTTTCATGTATTTTTTATTTCTCGAAATATTATTTGATTTTATCAAGTCTTCTGTTAGTCTTATTTTATTACACTAATCCAGACTTGGGCTCTAAACCTCATTGAATATTATAGTCGATATAATTCGCATATAATTGAAATCAGTAAACATATAATAATGTATGCGAGTTTATGACGCCTAGAGATTGACGTCATATAGCTAACAAACAATGAAGACAACCACCGCCATTTCGTCTCTTTCTCACCGGACAAAGAATGTATCATCAAGTAAATACACGTCCTATTAGCCAATGTTAACAAGCCTAATAAAGATTTTAACGCATTTCAATCAAGACATTTAACTTTATGTGGCTTCATGTTAGATAGTCTTAGCCATGTGCGCCAAAGCATATTTCCTCACACCTGCCTTAGACATATCATTCACATTATTCGTTTTGTTATATGATCTCAGGTTTTACCCTAACAGCCCTCTCAAAAGATAGGCAAAATTGCTGGGTAACCAATTAGTACAAGCATGGTAGTTGTGCTCTATCAATTTTTGCGCATTATATTTGGCTTTATCTAACAACACATTGCCATCATAATATTTAAATAATAAACAATGACTCCATTTAATAATGGGCAGCGATCTCACAAAATTTTACATTGTATGGGAGTAAGGAATATTGAGTTCAAATCTTTCCAAATTTCTTATACTCAAATGATAATCCACTGACTGTCGCTCAATCTCATGGCATGTTCCTTCACATGAAGAAGAAGATGGAATTGTTGAAATCTAAAGAGACATTTCTTTTTCATTATTTTCTAGTTTTAGGTGTTTGAAAGAATATAGAGAAGAACACAAGTGGGTAGAGACTTTTGTGCAAGTGTCTGAACCTTATTGATGGGTATTTATTGGTATAGCGTCCTATGTCAGAAAAATCGAGCAAATAAGGAATAGAAAACACAAAAATTTATTTTATCAAAACATGACCTTCCTCGTGTATTTTCTATTTTGTGATGAGTCTTGAATTTTTTTTTTAATTTCAAGGTTTGATTGATGTTCCATGTAATTCATGTATGGTACAGTTGAATAGTTCATGAATACAACCATGAAAGTAGGACAGCGAAGAATTTGACCGTATTATGGTGTCCTAATTTTCGTATGGCGCTCATTTTGGTGTCAAATTTTTTTGCCAAATCACTTAATTACCAAATTAGAGTAAAAATAATCACTTAAATCCCTCCAATGACTAATTCCAGCAAAAGGCCCTATGTAGCTTTTTTTTTTTTTTTTAATAAATTGGTAATTCATGCATTTTTTTTTATTTAAAAAGAAAAAGAAAAGTCCAGCGTGAACCGGGACATGGCCTTTCTATACCTAAAAGATGCCGTGCACTCTTCAAATTGAATCTCTCTCTCAAACTAAACAAATCTCGACTCTAGCGACCTCGACCTCGCCTTCCGGGTTTTCGGCTTCTGTGCCCCCCAATGATGCCCTCATGAGTTTGATTTTTGCCGTCGATTGGCTCGGCCTCACGAGCAGCTGTCGGAATGGGCCCGCTCATGCTCGGCAACACCAAGGATGGCCGCGTGCTGGCTGAAATGAGCTCCCTATATTCAAATCAAATTGCCTTCTGAATTAGGGTTGGAAAAATTTAGGGAAATTGCTTGATTTGTCCGAATTAGGGTTTATACTACCACAGGCATTTGCACTTATTGTGAAGATATTAGTTCCGATGATAGTTAACCTCCAATCGGTCTAGAATTAGCCTAGAAGTGGTTAGTTCGATTCCAAATAGGTTTCAAGGTCAATTGGTTCTAAAAACTAGAAATTGACTCTTAACAAGTAAGTTCTAAGCTCCGAATTCAAAACTTATCCATTATGAGCTAGTGACTCATATGTGTTAGCGATCAAAAAACAAACAAAATAATTCTTTAATAATTTTACTATAGACTCAATTCCCCGCAATTTCTCAATGTACCCACGCCATTCCATACACATCATGTCCCTTATGAGATGGTGATCATAAAATAAACAAAAGAATTCTTTTGCGTTACATTTTATTTTATTAGACTCAATTCTATGAAACTTTTCAATTCGCCTACCCCTTTACTATAGACTCAATTCTTTTATGTTATGCCACTATCCCCCACCATTGCCATGTAGAGCCAACAATGGGCGGCGAGTGTCGCCAAGGAACTTCTCAATTCGCACGCATCACTTCCCTTATGAGTTGGTGATAAGCAAACAAACAAAATAATTCTTTAACGTTTTGTTTTATTTTAGTATAGACTCAACTCCGCGAAACTACTCAATTCACGCGACCCATTCCACACGCATCATTTGTCTCTTATATCATTCGGTTGTGACGTTACTTTTCTTAAGATTATCTTTCATGCTGTTCCTGATTCTGACCTTTGAAGCCTTCCATCATCCTCCCGAGGCCTCCTAAATTAGCTCATCCTAAATTAGCTCAGTATGTTTTGAATCCTTTCCAACGATTGAATTAGCTAAATTTCTTTTTCTTCTTCTTATTGAGTCACAATTTGGTAGAAAATTATATTTAACGCGACTTGGATCTAGTTAATAGTTTGTTCCACGTGCATTTCATACCATGCCATTGCTCAACACAACCAACATTGTGGGGATAATCTTTTGCTTTTTCTTCTTTTTTGGTTGGGGATGGCGTTTGCATTGACTATTTGTGTGATACGTGATTTAGTGCCAATACTTGCTCTAACTAATGTATTTTAAATTTCAAACCCCAAAAGCAAAAATTATAGGAAAAAATCACCCATCACTCCTAATATCCGCAACATGGCCAGTCACCAATCTATTACTCTGCTTATTATATGTATTTGTGCTGAGTATTACAATTGGGGATTGGTAATTTTTAATGCAAAGTGGCTGGCATTTTTACCATTATCGACGACACCTCTTATGTCTATTTGTACATTGGAAAAACTAGAATTTTTCACCGAAGCAATTGAAAGGTGCACACGACACTTTGATGCTTTTCTTAGTTTACCAATTCTAAATTACTTATTCTAATTCGATCAAAAGTTGACCTCAGGTAGCATGTCAATGCCAAAAAGGGCATTGCAGAGTACATGCTAGCATACTGCAAGATGCTTCTTAATTTGGGCGGTGAAAATTGGCTAAGAAATTAGTAGAAAAGGACAATAATGCCGCCTCTTCCTTTCAAAAGAAGTGAAAAGCCATTTAATGTTAAATCTATCAAATGCAATATTTGCTCAGTCTACGTGCAACAAAACGTCGGAATTTTAGATGAGGATGAGAGACTGTCATTGGAAAAATTACCAAAACAATCCTAAACCAATTACAATTTTTTCAATCTATCCTAAATCTTTTTCTTATTTTGTCAATTCAATCCTAAACATTTTACAATTATGTCAATTCAATCCATCTAACCCACGCTAACATGGACATTGGCAAGCATCCGCTGTCTAGCCGACGCTAACGTGTTATTTTTTAATATTTTTCAAATTTTTAAATATTTTTATTTTATTTTATTCTCTCTCTCTCTCTCTCTCTCTCTCTCTCTCTCTCTCTCTCTCTCTATCTCTCTCTCTCTCTCTCTCTCTGTCACGCCCCGACCCTCAGGCACGCACACATCCTTTACTTTTGGTCGATTTTATTATACGATATCCCAGGACTATGTATCGCCGACCCTTTCATTTTTAATAGCACATGTAGAAGCAGTTATAAATCCCCAGACAATAAAGCAATGGGATAGAAAAGCAGGCCATACATTTTTCTCACTGAAATTCACAACTACAACTTTTTACATGCAAACAAGGTCTGACAAGACAAGATAGGATTTCGGTCCTCATCCGGGTCGTACTCGATGTCATACTCGGGGTCCTCCTCCACGTACTCCTCTTCGAGTTCCTCAACAAGGATCTCCTCGTCAGATTCATGCTCCTTAGGCTCCTCATCCAGGTCCTGAAATGATTATTCAATAACCACTGAGACCACGTCTCAACAAGTTCTACCTCTTAAGACCCGATTAGTAAACTAATACACCTTAGGGCTGCCTATGCACAACATGAGTCAAAGGACTTACCTTAGCCTCAGATTCCACCTGCATATTAGTACAGATCAAATAGGCACACAAGCAATCACATCACAGATCGAAGTATCGATCTAATCGACTTAGTCGATTACATGTCAACAAGACCACTCACGGTCACTTTCATTCAATCGATCATTTCACAACATCAAATCAAGGCAATGAATCACATCAAATCACACTCAGATCGAATCATCGATCAATCGACTTAGTCGATTACACGCCAACAAGACCACTCATGGTCATTCCCAATCAATCAACCAATTCACAACATCAGATCAAAACAATGATCAATCGACCTAGTCGATTACATGTCATGCAAATCACTCTCCACGGAGGAGTATCAAAAAGCGAGGCCACGTGCATTCTCTAGGACGACATTCCAAGTCTCCAAGTCCACGTGCCTCGAACCTCGGGCCCACGTGCATTCTCTCAGGCGACCTCTTCACCAAAGTGATACATCAAGTCACCGAGCCCACGTGCCCTTTTAGATGCCTGCACTTAGTCACAGAGCTCCATCAATGCTCTCGGGCGTCGATTCGCCAAGGTGACGTACAATGAACACATTACTATGCTCTCGGGCGTCTTTTTCGCCAAGGTGATACACTGATCACAAAGCCAACGTAAACAATTCAATATGCTCTCGGGCGTCTTTTTCGCCAAGGTGATACACTAATCACAGAGCCAACGTAAACAATTCAATATGCTCTCGGGCGTCTTTTTCGCCAAGGTGATACACTGATCATAGAGCCAACATAAACAATTCAATATAATCAACCACTAAACTCACGTGCATTTTCCAGGTGATATTCCAATTCACCGAGCCCACGTGCTTTCTTTCAGGTGATAACCAATACCCAACGATTTCTTAATCAATTAATTAAATCAACTCAACAAAGCATTATAAATGCTAAATAACACACTTAGCTAATTCAATCTCAATCAATTCCAATCAAATTAGGGTAAATCCCTAAAATATCACAATTTATTCAATTCCATACAACGTAGAGCTCAAATAAATAAACGGACTGCGCCACGACAATCAGCACGAGATTTCGGTCGTCGACCATCAAAATCTTAATTTCCGAAAAATAATTAATTAATTTCGAAAATTAAATAAATAAATACAATAAATTCAATTTAGCACAATATAAAGCTCAATTAAATAAACGGACTGCGCCATGATCATCAGCATAAAATCCCAATCACTGGCCATCCCAGTTGAATTTCTGGGAAATAAATAATTAAATAATTAATTTCGAAAATTAATATTTAATTCCTAAAAATACCACCTAGGCCCGAATCGCTTAATTAACACCCGACAAGGGACGGGAAAAATCCCAAGAAGCATCCAATAAATACTACATGCAATTCTCTATCTAATTACACTAATTACATCACTAATATACAAAGCAATTAACTAATAATCCCTAATCCATTCTAATCTAACAATCTAATTACACTTAATTAACACTAATCAACCTTTAAGTATAATTAGCGCACTAAGAAGGCATTAGTGAGTAAAACTCACTCGAAACGATGGGCTCAACGCGAGGATCGACTTTCCTCAAAGCGGGCCGAGCATCCGGGCTCGGGAAGATAGCCAAAACGGGCCAAAACCCACTATCATACCCATTTTCTGCAACCCTCTGATTGCTGCTGGTCGGGGCAGATTCGGGGCCGGTTGAGGCGGCCAAGGGTGGCTGAGGGCGAGGCGGAGCTTCGGCGAGGTCGACGGTGGCCAGAGGAGGTCGGGCGGCGGCCGGAGGCGACTGAACGAGACTGAACAGAGGCGGCAGGAACTGGACAGCAGCTCTGGAACAGCGAGCTGGGCGAGAGAGCGACCAAGGCGCGCGGAGGCAACCGGCGAGCGGCGGAGCACGCGGGTGGGGCGAGTAGCGACGGCAGCTCCGGTTTTCTTCTCTCAGCGCTGCTGTTCTGCTTCTGTTTCTGTTCGAACCAGAGAGAGGAGCGGGGCGGAGGCGTGCGGACGGCAGCTCAACGGCGAGCTTGGGTGCGTGCGAGCAATTCCGGTGGCTTGCGGGCGTGCGACGACGGCGGCGAGAAGCGGCGACGACAGCTCGGTCTTCGGTGGTCTTCGGCTCCCATGGAGTTTTGAAGAAAAAGGAGAAGATGGGGGAGGATCCGTCGACGGAGGAGAGAGGGGAGGAAGAAAAACCTAATTTCTCTTTCTTTTCTCTCACTCTCTCTCACTCTCTCTCTCTCTCTCTTAGGTCAGCCACACACATGGGCACCACCAGCTGCCCTCCACTCACAATTCCAAGACAACTTTGCCCCTTCTAGAAGCATTTAGGTAAGCTAAAATATGGGGGTATGTGTGGCATACGAATTTGCTAGGTTTTCTTTCCAATTGAGCCTTAATTCCTATTGAATTAAATCAAATTGACCCCCATTAATTTATTCAACACCTCATCATTCCAATTGGTATTTTTCCTTACCAATGTAGCCCCACTTGCATCCCAATTTCACAATCCTTGGCTTCAACCGAACAAAAGCAGCCATATTATCCAGTCGAAATTAGGACCCGAAAATCTGGATGTCACACACTCTCTCTCTCTCTCACTAGACATTGACCACCTGCCAAAGGTGTTCGCCGGTGAGGGTAGGCCTCTTCGGATCGGTGACGAGGTCTGATTGCTATGAGAGGCCTTGCCACCCATGGTGAGCACGAGCAACATGTCCTCGCTAGCCAACGCCTCTAGTCAGTTGCTAAGTGGCGACCAACTAAGGTAAGGAGGGAAAGAGATTGACAGTGACCTTTGGTTGTTGAGGTCTGGCGACCATATGGAGAGAGAGAGAGAGAGAGAGAGAGAGAGAGAATCAAAAAAATATTTTAAAAAAATCGAAAGAAATATTTAAAAAGTAACAAATTTGGTGGGCGTTTATGTCAACATCGGCCGGTCAAATATAGCCAGATGAACTAAATTGATACAATTGTAAAAAATTTATGACTGAATTGATAAAAAAAAAAGTTCAAGACTAAATTGGGAAAATTACAATAAGTTTATGACTATTTTGATAATTTTCCCGACTATTATCTATCCAACTCTGCCAAATACATTAAATGTGAATATCGCTTTACATTTGAGCAAGAGAGAGGAAAGATAATTTCCACTATAAATTTATTTACAGTTTGAGCAAGAGAGAAGTCATGTGGGATTTTCAAAGGTGTGCTCATGAAACAATGCAGAGTGATGGAGAAAGAGGCTAAGGAGGAACTTTGTATTGGGTCTTGAACCCGCTCTTGTACCCTCCGGTAGCCTTTTTAGATTTAATTTGCTCTGAAACTCTTGACGTGTACTCCCTAAACTTTTTGAAGTGAATGGTAGCTACGTACTTCTAACAAAAAAAGGGAGGAACTTTGTACAACAGCGGTCGCTGCGTGGAAGAACATTAATGAAGAGCTGTGTGTAAATTCTCAATCTCGCAGAGTCTGTCTTTGTGGTTTGTAATGATGAAAAAGATCACTATTCTCATGCAGGATTCGGGTTGAAAGGACATGTGACTTTTCTGCTCGTCAATCCATTGCCAATTTTTAGTTCCAAAAAGAAAAAAGCCCTTGCTAATTTGATGGTTTGGAAGAATAAGTTCAATAAGCAAGCCCTCATAGATTGGGTTACACTTGACCATTGCTGTTCTCTGGCCCAAAAACCCCTTGTATTGATTTTAAATGAAGGAAAGTATGGAGTTCGTAAAAAATGTAACATTAGAATATATTAATGTTACATACTCCTATGCCTTGTTTAGTTTCTTGATTAATATCAAAGATATTTTGTTGAAGATTGTTACCAAATTGGTCATGAACTTATTTTGCACATACAATTTCAATATTAAACTTTTCAATTTTATTACTGCAGTCCTAAATCTTTTTACAAAATTCCAATGTAATCATTTCAGCCAATTGCCACAAAAAATTGCTAATGTGGCTTCTAGTTATTGCCGATCATCCTACTCGCAATGGTGTCCTACGTGAATCGCCACATGAACGATTTCCGGCAGTAATTGACCAAAAGGATTATATCAGAATTTCACGCAAGAGTTTAGAACTACATCGAGCTAAATTGAAAAATTCTTGGACTAAATTGACATATGTATAATAGATTTAAAACTGAATGGGTAATTTTCTTGTATTTATTTTTTATGGGTTTGAAAATGGAGTAGAAACTTCTGAGGTGTTACCAATGTGAAAAAACATAATCTATGACTTAATACTAACTGTCTCGATAACTTCAAATAGAATTGAGACATTACAAATAAAACATGATTCTGTAATATTCTCATATGGTCCCGTGCCCCGACTTAATTGCAGCATCCTCAATGTGGATTATGAATGACGTTAGGAGGGTGACCAATTCAGAACTTATCCACCAAATGCAATTGCAAAAACTGCTGATGCCTATATTCACTGCAGAAGAAACGAGAAGACTTACTCTAAACTCTAAAGCTATACTTATTTTGTACTGTGCTTTATCTCCTATTGAATTCAATAGAATTTCTTCCCGTGCTACTGCAAAAAGGAATTTGGATTACGCTTGAATTTACTAATAAATGAACTGATAAGTTAGAGAGACAGAGACAGACACGTTGCTTGAAATTTATGAGACGTTCGAAATGACCCAGTCTCTTCGGATCGTGGAGATCATCTTTCTTCTTGGTGGTCTCATGGTGAAAACAGAGCACATTCATGAACACAGAAAGCTCAGTGGACATCCGCTCGATCAATCGACTTCAAGAAGATTCTCTACCTCAAATTGACTTGAGTAATCACAGTCTGTCATCTCCGATCATGTATTTGCTTTGCCGTCGCCGGTTCTGCCATGGCCTAACATCCCCAATTCTGCGGCCGGGAAACTGGAAGTACTTCAAGCTCATATGCTCAAGCTCCGGTGTCACCAATCCTCATTGGTGACGCTTCCACTAACTTCACTGCTCTGTTCGATCGTGGTTTGGGGCTAACAACCACATTATCGTAGCAAACACCTCTTGTACTCTGTTCTAATAAATTAGAGACCAAGATTTGTGACCAAGGTTTATTGGGAAAACTGATGCCGACTAAACATCCGTTTGTAGTCCAAAACATGCCATGATATCCTTGTGAGTGTTGGGATCTGAAATGGTGCTTCGACGATACCTCTACACTTCTTGTTTAAGCTGATCGTAAATGCTAGTTAAAATACATGAACGAAATTACATACATGTTAGAGAAGCATCTGACAACACTTGAATGTTTAGATACTCGTTGGAATCTTAGTTCATGATGTATATTTTTGATTCGTTTACTTTGTCTATTGATTCTAGTGATTTTAAAACCATGTCTGGCGGTGGTCAGTGGCGGCCGCCGATGAGAGGGATGGCTTAGAGTCACTGGTTCTGGTAATCTTAGTAAATTGGAGTCCTCATCGATAGAATCAACCATGATCGAAAGGTGACGGTTTTCTGGGACCATTATATGGTCTACATCGTTTCTGGTCTGTCATTTATGTCAACTGAGTGGTTGTGCAATTGGTGCCCTGCCACTGGATCAAGATGTCTCTGGTCACAGGAGGTTCTTTGGATGAATCTTCAGTGGATAGAGGTTTCTTTACAAACCAATGGGTAGCTGATGAAAAATAAAGAAACAAGGCAAAGGAAGAGCAGGATTGGTGAACTTGAGAGTAGTGATGGTTAGGGAGGATTGCTCGGAGGATGTTAGTGCGACTTTCTGTAAGTGTTGCTTTGATTATGTTTAATGGTTCCGACTACCGAACTTTTGAGATTGAGATGTCAAATTAAGTGTCGTGAGAAGGTTGCAGGCCTGCAAAGCACACGAATATGGAGCCGGTTCCTGGAATGGAAACAATCTGAACCAACCAAAAAGGGAAAATTTCAAATAAAAGACGATGTATTATTGTTCTCTCAAAAGAGAGGGTTCAAAGTGAAACTTATTTAACAATGACCTAAAATGGCCATGTCAGTTTCAAATAAAAATTTAACATGCTCAGCCAACCAAATCTTCTATTTATTTATTTATTTATTTATTTATTTATTTATTTATTTATTGCTTTTGTATTCATCTCCTTCTCATTGCGGCCAGCCAACAGCTTTGTGGTAGACCATCGCACCTCCTCACCTCCTAAGCTAACCACTGGTGAGCTCCATTCAAAGCCCTCCTCCCTCTCCTCCATTCACAGCCATTGACGACCTCCGACGAGCTCCCCTCCATCCACAGCCTCGCATTCAGATCGTCGCCGTCTCGTTGTCCTTGTCAGATTAGTCCAAATTTTCTAGATTTGTGGATACTAAAGCTACGTTTGGTTCAGCATTTGCAATGGGCTTTGAATCCAATGTATCGTGACCTATTTTTCGGGTGCACCACCTAAAATTTGGCTAATGGATTGTTAAGCATAAACTCAACTCGGGCTACCTAAGCCCATACCAATTCGCAACTTAGGTTCAAGTTTTTAGCATGCAATTAATTTTTAAATTAGGAGTTGCCACTAATCTATTTTTTGGTGGGTTGATTAGAAACCCAAGTAAAGTAACGGGAGTTTCACTTTACTCCTACAAACCAGAAACTATGGATATGGGGACTTTGTTACACTAGATTTCTCCAATGCCATTTTGGTACCATTTCTTTTTAATTTTAAAAAATATTTTTGCAGACAATTTGGATTAATTTTAAATCTATTTCCTAATAGGTGACGTGATCATGCGGGTGCACAAACCACCAATTTAACATCCAAGAAAGCAATGAAATAATAATAATAATAATAATAATAATAATAATAATAATAATAATAATAATAATAATAATAATAATAATAATAATAATAATAATAATAATAATAATAATAATAATAATAATGCGGGGACTTACCTTGTAGCAACGAAAGCATCTGCATGGTTAAATTAAAATTCACATCATCAACCCTAGATGTGATTTCTAATTAACACACAATTTCTTTTATTTTTTTTCACTTAATTAATGAAAATCATACAATAAGCAATGCAATATTAACTGAATGACCTAGTTCTAATGCCATGCAATTTCTAATTAAATGAACCTAACAACAATCACTAAATGGCATGCATTTCATGAATCTAATCCTAATGACATGCACATGACATTTTTTATTTTCTTTTTTCTTAAAAGAATGCAATCTATCCTAGAGATTGAAACTAATTTATTGTAAGGCATTTTTTTGTATCTTTTTATGAAATTCGAAATTAGAAAAATGTGAAAATTATCTAATTAGATGAAGGTCTTATTCAATTTGTATTAGGAATTAGGTTGAGCTAAATCTTAATTTAAACCGAAATATTATCTTAACCCAAATAATCTTAAAATGCAATTTATTTAAGAAAATACCTAAACTTATAATAAATTAAGAAAAACATTATCTAAAATTAAACTAAGTGCAATTTTACCATAATATGCAATGGCATACAAAATATGCCCTAATTCTACATGACATATGCATGATGATTTTTTTTTTTGTTTTTCCTTTTTTCCCTTTTTTTAATTTCGAAATTAATAATTGCCAAGTAATTAAACATGCAATTCAAATTAATGAAATGAAAATCTAACATCCTAAATTCATGTTTTTGGTATTTTTTATTTCAAAAATTCAGAATAAATAAAATGCTTAGTCTACATATGTAAATTACCCTAAAGCATGCGATATTTCAAGAGGACAAAACAAATCATCCAAAATCATCAAAAATATCACATATCATTCAAATCAAAGGGTAATATTTTACTGATAAAATCGATAAATCGATTTTAAGCCTTAAAAATCAAAATATCAATTTTATTCCCGCTTGATTAATTATTTCATCTAAAGCCTTATAAATGAAATAAAAAATCCATGCACGGTTGCGAATCAGGTAATATGTTGGAATTTCCAATCATATATTAATGACTAATTATACTAAAAAAAAAAAACATGATAAAGTAAAATAAAATAAACTAAAATAAAAACAAATAAGATAAACTAAAAAAAAAAACTACCTAATGTGTTTTCTCTTTTATTTTTTTTTCCTTTTCTCAAAAATGGGCTTGGCAGCCGTGGGGCCCGGCCGAGGGTGGCTAATCGGAGGTCCGACAAGGGCGAAGCAGCGCTTGGCAGGGGAGGTGCAGCTTGGGTTGCAGCGCCTGGTCGCTGGTCTTCAGCTTCTGGCAGCGTCGGCACGGCGAGCAAGGACGTCGGGCTGGTACAGTCGCGAGTGAGGAGGATTCTGGCGACGTCGAGTGGCAGCAGGGACAGCGGCGCGGCGAGATCGGTGGTCGTCGGGCGTCGGTGTAGGAACGGCGGGGACGTGGAGGTGACTGAGGCACGGCGTCAGGCTCCGGTGGTGCTGCTGGGCGTCAGTGCTAGGTCACGAGCAGAGGCGAGCTCGACCCAATTCTTCCGGCGTCGGGTCACGAGTAGAGGCGAGCTCGAGCGGGGCGTCGTCAAGTGCTGGCTCGAGCAGGGGCGGTGGGCGACGGGGATGGCGACGCAGCAGGCAACGTCGGGCACCGGGTCGAGCAGACGCCGAAGGCAGGAGCGTCGCTACTGCTTAGAGGCCGGCGGCGTAGCCCGGAGACCGGAGATGCAGGGACCGGCAGTGCAGCAAAAAGAATCCCCTAGAGAAGATGAACAACAGGGTCTTGTCAAAAAAGAATTTTCTCCCCAATGGCCGGTCACTTCCTCGCAGACTTCTTCACTGCAGCACACTTTTGACTTTTTTTTTTAGCTCACAAACAAACGAATTTTTCTTTTCTCTCTTCAATTCACAACTCTTGTCAAACCAAGGAGAAAGACCCAAAAAGAACTCCTCACCTTGCTCTCAATTTTTCGGGAAAAATGAGCCTCTCTTCTATAATGATTCAAAACGGTCTCTTTACATGACATTTCCCGAGTTACCATTTCTTATCACATTAAATCAAATCTGTATGATTTGGCAATCAGCTCCATTCTTGCCTATTTTTCACTTTATTTCAAAATTATTGCTACATTTAACAAAATTCAGGCATCCATCAGAATTCCATATTTCATTACATAATTTAATCAAATCAATTTCTCCCATTTTCATTTTTTTTCTTTTTATTTGTTCAAAATGCAATTTTATTTTTCCAAAATTAGATGTCAACACAGTGCAAATGCTAAAAACCCAAAGTTACATGGGGAAATGCAATTGTGTTTGGTAAATTTTTTTTTACAAATAAACTTTAAGTTGAATGTGCGTTTGGTAAAGAAAACTTTCACAATGGGCTTTGATGGGTATATAATTATATATATATATATATATATATATTAAATTGAACTAAACCCTTCGTCGGACTGGCGAAAGGCTACGGCCGTCAGCGAGCTAGATCTGGCGCCGGCAGTTGTCAGCTGAGGTCGCCTGAGGTCGGGCGACCCCCGGCGAGGGTCGCGTGACCCAGTCGAGGGCCGCCAGAGGTCGCCTGACCTTGGGCGACCCCCGGCAAGGGTCGCGTGTGATATTGCTAGTATGAGTACCTAGAGGGGGGTGAATAGGTGCATAAACAATTTATCGAAATACGGAAGCGATTCTTAGCATATGATAGAAAGGAAATTCTCTCTTAACAAAATGAAATACGATCGAGGTAGAGAGAGTGAGGAAGAGAAAATTGAACACAGGATTTATAGTGGTTCGGCTTATTCCAAGCCTACGTCCACTCTTTCGCACTGACAGCCCACCGGCTGGATTTCACTATGATCAAAAGAGAAGTTACAGCACAGCTTTGCCTTGATTCCACAGTGTAGATGTTCTACCACACCTCCTCAAGGTTTCTCACAAATATAGACTCTCTTTTGTATACAAGTGTTCGCTCAAAGGATTTGTCTAAACAAAAAGAAGCTTCAGACTTTGGAATTCTTCTATCGCGCACACCTTGAACAACTAAGACAGTCTTCCTTATATACTCCTTTATGCCATCATACCCGTTGGCACTTACCAAAGGAATTCCTCAAATCTACCCGTTGGACGGAATCAATTAGGAGTATTGTTTAAGCTATTAAAGGAACGTGTTGATAGCCCATCAATCCTGTTCGTCCATACAATCAGGATCTCGGCCAATAATACTTAGGCAATCACCGGATCTTCAATTATCGAGTCAATCTTCGATCAATCAAAGGACTCCGTTAAGTCTTCTCCAGCCACGAGATCTTCTCCAGTTGATAAGGTTAAACTCTTAACGAAACATACAGTTCTGGATAACCTTAACATACAGTTCTGGATAACCTTTCTTCAATGGATTAGAGACTGTCAATGAGGATAGACTTTGAGTCTTGAGTCTGGTTGTCCGGAGGTCTTCAGACTTTAAATAGTAGAGTCTGCAAGCCTTCAGACTAGACTGATAGAAACGTTTTGTCAACTTCAACACACTTCAAGAAGATTTCTCCAACAATCTCCCCCTTTTTGATGGTGACAAAACTTTCCTGCAGATTTGGATACTTTTGACCTGCAAAATATTCCTCAAACACATATGCATATCTTATAGAGATAAATGGCTAACAGAATAACGCTAGAATCTGCAACCACAGAAAATAGGTTAGTCCAGTATATAATGAAGCCATTCATAAGATATCAATATTGGTTAATAGAAGTAGTCAAGTCCAAGTCTAGTTTAGTTCTCATCCAGACACAAAACAAAGTCAAACAGGTTCAAACCACAAACCACAAAACAATCCAACAAACAAAAAGTTTAATGAATGAAAAGTTTTTGATCAAATCTTGCATCTCTCCCCCTTTTTGTCATCATTAAAAAGGATGAGATGAAGTCAAGATTGCTTGGGAACGCGGACAAGCTGGAAATCTTCCATAGACTGAACGATGCCTTCCAGCCTCTTAAAGTCTTCCTTTAGTTGTGCAATCTCCTCACTCTTGGCATTGGCCTGATTCTGAATAGAGAGGGCTTGCATTTTATCATTCAATGAATAGGAAGAAGCTTGACCTTCATTCTTCAAGCTTTGAACTTCGCATCCAAAGGCATAAATCTGACCTTGCATCTCCAAGAGAATATCCATGATTCTGCGAAAATCTGCTCCATTATCAGTCTGAGTACTTGCTTTGGCTCAATCTGATGGAGTAAATGCAGACGATGGTAGATCAGCATAATCTTGCAGGTTTGGTGATGACACTTCATGACCTTCCTCTGGAAACTGAGATGCATAAACATCCTCTGGGTCTGCTGGTGAGCGACTGACTCCTTCACTTGCATCAGGACATGAAGACTTCACTCCTTTCTCCTGATCTCCCCCTGTTTCCATGCCTACAGGTGGAGAAGAGTGTTCCTCATGTTCTCCTTCTTCTCTTCTTTCTTCTTCAGGTCTTTCCTCCTCTGTTTCTTTTTCAGCTTCTAATTCTTCTTCTTCCTTCTCCTCTGCTTCTTTTGTCATTTGTTCCGATTCTTGCTGTGGAACAGGACGACTTAAATTCTTCAAAGCCAATGCAGAGATGGTGATGTCTTCCTCATCATCTTCATCCTCAACGAGGAGAGCTCTTCTTCTCTTGGATGGAGCAACCATGGGCTCCTTCCCTTTTCTTTTAGCTGCAGAAGAGATTTGATGAGATTTTGCAGGAGTCTTCTCCTTGAATTTCTCCAACTCCTTGCTCAGTTCCTTCAGACGCATTTTGGTCACCATTTTCAGACCTACCACCATATGATCGCATGGTCGAACACAAAAGATTTGTGGAGGCTGAATATTCAGATGTCTGAATAACTTCGTAACAAGGCTTGGGTAAGGGAGTTGACCTCTGTCCTTCATCATTGCTCTATACATGTGAAACATCACAGTGTGAGGGAGAGAAAACCTTTTTCCAAAAAGAATGGCATACATCAGCTTGGCCTCTGAACTTGAAACATCAGTCTTGGAAGTTGATTTCGGTCGGAGGCAATTAATCACAATCTTGTGAAGCAAGATGTTGAATGCACCCATCCTTAAGTAGGTGATCTTTTCATCTGTTCTTCTGTCCTTCACTAGTTCAAGAGTGGCCCGAGCAATGGAAACTTTGATTGTTTGATATCTTCCTCTTTCGACTTCTAATACATCTGCCAGCATATTCATATCCACAACATAGTCTTGGTCTTTAACGCTGAAAGAGAATCTATTCGCATCTAAAAAGCTTAGATTTGAATAAAAATATGCAGTTAATTCAGCATATGCCTCTGTAGAGTCAGAGCAGAACTTTTCAAGTTGAAGATAACTGAACTTTTCCCTCAAGTTCACATTCACTGCATCCAGAAAATCAAAATCCACACTCCTAGGGTTTATAACCCCACGCTTCAGCAATTTCGAGTACAGATCATTTTGCTCCTTTGATCTGAACAAATCTCCCATTTTTCCTTGATTTTCAACCGCAACACCCATTTTCGGTTGAAATTGACTGTATAATTTATCATCATCATTCCCATCTACAGGATTCGGCTCCCAGTCATGAGGATCACTTGGGATATTTGCAAGAGTTTCCTCAGCCACCCCTTTTCGAGCAATTCCCAAACTTTCCATTTTTTTCAGAAATATATATTCGTTCCCATGTCCTTTGTCTTTAAGAAAATCATCAATGTATTTCAAAGGAGTACGAATTCCTTTTAGGGCACGATATAACTGGTAAATATAAGCGGGCTTTTGAACTCTTACAGGGTCTGCATCCTCGATGATTTCTTCATGTTGTTGATGATCAACGCCTTGAGGACTAGATGGAGGAGAATGACGCTGTTGAGAATGTTGTGGGCTCGCTTGCTGTTCTGGAGTCACTTCATCTTCAGTAAGATCGAAGTGTGTAGGCCCCTCACTCATCCACCGTGGTCCCCTGCTTGCTATTCTTGAGGACTTTCTTGAAGATGACATCTTTCTCATTTTTTGGAAGATTCCTTGCTTGACTTTCCCAGGAAAGATGACAAATTTTTTTTGGATTGAACGAAGAAGACAAACGGGAATGGAGGATCGATGCTTTCTAGGGTTTTTGAGAGAAAAATGAAGAGGAATCGACAGTGCACGATCGGTTAAAAAGAGGGGTAAACGAACCGTCACAAAGGAAATAAAAATATGCCTTTTCAAAATAACTGTCTTTTTCCGCAAAAATAGCTATTTCAAAAATAACTTCCCTTTTGAAAATGAAGCGATGCAATATTTACGTCAATTAAATATAGCAACAATTTAAACACAGTCTGATGATCGTACCTTTTCAAGATGAGATTCAAGGGAGAAAGACTTACAGTCTGACGGACGTACCAAGACTGTCTTTCAGATAAAGTCTTGTAAGTCTGAGTCTGAAAGTCTTTAGACTTTGATATCCTCATACCTCAAAATGTTGAGTCTGGAACGAATAGACTCAAATTGATTTTTCTCCAAAGGCTTTGTAAATATATCCACCAGTTGATTCTTTGAGTCAACAAATTGAATTGAAACATCTCCATTTTGAATATGATCTCTAATAAAGTGATGTCGAATCTCTATATGCTTTGCTCTTGAGTGAAGAATTGGATTTTTGGTGAGGTCGATAGCGCTGGTGTTGTCGCAATTAATCTCCGTGCATGAGTCTTCAATTTCAAAGTCTCTTAGCTGTTGTTTTATCCATAGAATTTGCGAACAGCAGCTTCCCAGGGCTACATACTCTGCTTCTGTTGTTGAAAGGGACACAGTACTTTGTTTCCTTGAAAACCAAGACACTGTCCTGCTTCCAAGCAACTGGCAGGTTCCCGAAGTGCTTTTTCTATCAACTCTGCAACCGGCTAGATCTGCATCTGAATATCCCAGAAGATTAAAGGCTCCCTTCTTAGGATACCGAAGACCGATGCTTGATGATGAAGCCACGTATTTAATGATGCGTTTTGCGGCACTGAGATGGGATTCTCTAGGATCTGATTGAAACCTAGCACAGATACAAACACTCAACAAGATGTCAGGTCTAGAAGCGGTAAGATAAAGAAGTGAACCAATGATGCTCCTGTACAGCTTTTGATCAACTTTCTTCCCTTCTTCATCTTTGTCTATCTTCAAAGAACTTGATATCGATATGTCGGTCTTTTTGCACTTCTCCAGTCCAAATCTTTTGACAAGATCATTAACATATTTTTCTTGATAAATAAAAGTTCCTTCCTTCAATTGTTTTACTTGAAGACCAAGAAAGAATGTTAATTCTCCCATCATACTCATTTCAAATTCATCCTGCATAGACTTAGAAAATTTCTTGCACAAATTTTCATTAGAAGATCCGAAAATAATGTCATCCACATATATTTGAACAAGTAAGAAACTTTTGATCTCCTTTTTGATAAATAAAGTCGTATCTACTTTACCTTTGACAAAACTATTTTGTATTAAAAACTTACTTAATCTGTCGTACCAAGCCCGAGGTGCTTGCTTTAAACCATATAAAGCCTTTTTCAGTCTGAAAACTGAGTCTGGCTTTTTTGGGTCTTCAAACCCTGGTGGTTGTTCCACATAAACTTCCTCATGGATAAATCCATTTAGGAAGGCGCTTTTGACGTCCATTTGGAATAACCTGAAATTCTTATAACAAGCAAACGCAAGTAATAGTCGAATAGCTTCTAACCTTGCTACTGGAGCGTAAGTCTCATCCTAGTCTATTCCTTCTTCTTGCGTATATCCCTTGGCCACGAGTCTTGCCTTGTTTCGTACGACTTTTCCTTTCTCATTCATCTTGTTTCTGAACACCCATTTAGCTCCAATAACAGTTTTACCTTTTGGTTTGGATGTCAATTCCCAGACATCATTAATGCTGAACTGTCTGAGCTCTTCTTGCATAGCTTCAATCCAGCTTTCATCAGACAAAGCTTCTTCTATGCTTTTTGGTTCAATTTCAGAAACAAGAGCTACAGCACTAGACTCTTCTCGCCTTTTGGATCTAGTGCGAATTCCTTCATTAATTTTGCCGATTATAAGATCTTTGGGATGACTGGACTTATGCTTCCAGTTACTTGTTGATTTGTCTGTTTGATGATCTCTCTCTTTGTTTGAATCTTCACGAACATCCTGATGCTGGTTTTCCAGAATTTGAGATGCTTCTTGAGTTGTAAGCTTTGGAAGGTCTGGAGCAGGTTCAGACTCTTCTTGATGAGTCTGACTTGATTCATCTTGTGTTGAGTCTTGAAATTTGACATTCATTGACTCCTCCACAGACTGGCTCTTCTCGTTATAAACTCTGAAGGCTTTGCTTGATGTAGAATATCCAAGGAAGATACCTTCATCTGATCTTTCTTCAAACTTACCAACTCGATCTTTTGCATTTTTCAATATAAAACATTTGCAACCAAATACATGAAAGTATGAAACAATAGGCTTCTTATCTTTGAACAATTCATAAGGGGTTTTCTCTAGAATAGGTCTTAAGAAGACTCTATTGATGATATAACAAGCTGTTGAAACAGCTTCAGCCCAAAATCATGAAGAAATCTTGCTTTCTATTAAAAGAGTTCTAGCCATTTCCTGAAGAGATCTGTTCTTTCTTTCCACAACTCCATTTTGCTGAGGAGTATATGGAGAGGAGAACACATGATTAAAGCCAGATTCATCACAAAATTTTGTAAAATCTTGATTTTCAAATTCACCTCCATGATCTGTTCTTATACATGAGATAACACATCATTTTTCATTTTGAACCTTTTTAGCAAACTTTTCAAAATACGAGAAGGTTTCGGACTTACTTGCAAGGAAATATACCCAAGTAAAACGGGAGTAATCGTCCACAATTACTAGGCAATATTTCTTACCTCCAATACTTTGTGTTCTGGTTGGTCCGAAGAGATCCATATGCAGCAACTGTAGTACATGATTAGTAGAGACATGATTTATTGGCTTAAATGAATTTCTTACCTGTTTTCCCAGAATACATGGAGTACATGGATCAGTCTTTTGATAAGGTAATCTAGGTAGTCCTCGAACAAGCTGTTTTGATGAGATTTTGGCTAATTGCTTCATGTTGACATGACCAAGCTTTCTGTGCCATAAGCTTGCTTCGTCTTGAATTGAGATAAAACATTGCGATTCATTTGGTTTCACATCCAGAAGATAGATGTTTCCATGTCTACGACCCATGAAAGACTGAGTAGAGTCTTTACTGATCAAAAGAGAAGTTACAGCACAGCTTTGCCTTGATTCCACAGTGTAGATGTTCTACCACACCTCCTCAAGGTTTCTCACAAATATAGACTCTCTTTTGTATACAAGTGTTCGCTCAAAGGATTTGTCTAAACAAAAAGAAGCTTCAGACTTTGGAATTCTTCTATCACGCACACCTTGAACAACCAAGACAGTCTTCCTCATATACTCCTTTATGCCATCATACCCGTTGGCACTTACCAAAGGAATTCCTCCAATCTACCCGTTGGACGGAATCAATTAGGAAGATTGTTCAAGCTATTAAAGGAACGTGTTGATAGCCCATCAATCCTGTTCGCCCATACAATCAGGATCTCGGTTTCCATAAGCAGAACCTTCCAATAATACTTAGGCAATCACCGGATCTTCAATTATCGAGTCAATCTTCGATCAATCAAAGGACTCCGTTAAGTCTTCTCCAACCACGAGATCTTCTCCAGTTGATAAGGTCAAATCCTTAACGAAACATACAGTTATGGATAACCTTTCTTCAATGGATTAGAGACTGTCAATGAGGATAGACTTTGAGTCTTGAGTCTGGCTGTCCGGAGATCTTCAGACTTTAAATAGCAGAGTCTGCAAGCCTTCAGACTAGACTGATAGAAACGTTTTGTCAACTTCAACACACTTCAAGAAGATTTCTCCAACAGAGTGTCCTAGTCGAGGGCCGCCGGAGGTCGCCTGACCTCGAGCGACCCTCAGCGAGGGTCACTTGACCCAAGGGCCGCGCGACCCAAGCGACTACCGCCTGGGTCTCACAACTTGTGGTCGCTTGGGTCACGCAGCCCCTGGGTCGTGCGACCCTTGCCAGAGGTCGCTTGACCTCGGGCGACCTCAACCAACGGCCGCCGGCGCCAAATCTGGCTCGCCGACAGCCATAGCCTTTTGTCGGTCTGGCGAAGGGTTGTCTCCTTTTTCAATTTAAAAAATAAAAAATAAACAGGGGCAAAATGGGAAATATGAAAAATTAGTGAGGGTAGTTTTGGAAGAAAAATAATAATTTTAGCATTCCGCCGAATGCTGAAAGCCCAAAGTTAGTCTCTACTAGCTTTAGAGGACTAGTTTTGGACTTTCGGCATTTTGAAGGCAAGTTGAAAGTTGAAAGCTAGCAAAAAAAAATAAAAAAAAAATTGAACCAAACGCACCCTAAAGCAACCTGTTTATGTTCATCGCTTGCGGTTGAGGCTCGACGAAGGGGTTTAGATGACGCTGAAGATGAAGCCTCAGCTGCAAAAGCCTAGATTTCCAAATCTCTGGAGCCTTACCGTGAGCAACGATGGAGCGATTTCGATGATGATAGAGCCTCGGCCGCAAGCGCCCAGATTTTCAAATCTCGATTTGGAGCCCAATACGATGTTGCGCAGGAACCATTCTCGTTGCCCGGCCACCTCCACCTTGTATCGCTGCAACAATAGGCTGGAACAACAGAGAGAAGACAAACCCATATACGCTCCCAGTAAGTGCTTACCAACAACCCAAGCGCCCCCTTCCTCAATTTTCTGGTTTTTCTTTCTCGTGATACGTTTGAGCTATTGTTCATGGTGATGGATATTAAGCAGTGGGGCTTTTGCCCTCTTGCCTTTGAGTTGAGCTTTTGCTTTTGAATAATATTCTACTTTCTTTGTCATTGAAGTTCTAGTTGATCTGGGAATCGATGAGCCTGGCCACGAGCGACCTATGATTGTGGTTGGCGCGGTTGCAAGCTGCCGCGGTGAGAGAGGGAGCTGCTCGGCCATGGATGGAGAGTTCTTTTTTTTTTTTTTTTTTTTTGCTTATTCGAAATAAGCCCCCCAAGCGGAGTGGTTGGATTTGATGCTAATATGTGCGACGAGGAGTAATTGTACGTATGCCACTAGTATCGCTGCAACACTCGAGCCGGTTGTTCTTGCATACGGCTTTGGTCACTAAGGCCATGGCTTTGGCCTCTCTTCTCTGTTCATCTTGTTGGATGAAGAAGACGATGAGCAAGGAAGTAGAGGAAGAAATATTAAAAAAATGTCTATGGACAAAATACCCTTAATCGACTATAACATTTGGTCAGCTGCCAAGATCAAACTCTTATTTGAAATTTTTATAGTTATTTCAGACTTTATTTGGGGTGCTCTTTTGAAAACATAAGAACGCTTCAAATCATTATTTGGAATTTTCCCAATAAAAATTATAATTAAAAATTAAAAATCCAAAAAAAGAAAGAAAGACATAGGCCTCGTTTGGAAAGTTAGATCTTATAACTAGATATAAAAAGTCAGGAAAGTTTCATTTCCTGATTTAAGGGCAATTCGAATTTTAGATAGTCTCTCTTTAGATGAAATAGATGACGAACAAATTTTTTTTTTAAAGTAAAAAATTAATAACAAGAAAAAGGTTTATAAAATCATTCACGGTTATTGGTCTACTTTTGGGAAACAGTTCATCTCGAGTCCATAAGATCTTTAGCAAAGATTTTTAGTAGGTGATTTCTTCTAATCACGGGCTTCATGGATCAGTCTTAATAAAGAGGCGGCGTATAAACTTTGCCTAACTCATATTAGGTATTCTTCCGCATTATAACATTCTCTCGAGTGAAATGAGGTTTTAGTTTTTTTAGCTCCTAAAAATCATGTCCCAGAGCTAAATAACGAGACTATGTACTGTCCTTTGCCTAACTTGTATCAGGTCTATTTTCTCATTCTTTCCTTTATATTTCCTATTACTCGTTTCTTTGTGATTATGATTTACGTCTTTACATGTTTTCGTTCGATTTGCTTTAGTTTCGTTGGATGATTAGGTCACACTTTAGGAATAATGCCAATCAATACATACAATCGTGCATGTATATTTGGAGGAAAGAACGTTAGGTTTCCATAACTTGAGAAGACCATGTGAATCACCTTATAGGCAAAAAAATTAAGTTTAGATATTGAAATGGCACTAATTATATATTACCGTAATTATTCACAAGAAATAGAATGTCCTCTCATGTTTCACATGACTCCTAACCGGTTCCCAATAAATTAGTAGCGACTCTCAAATAGAACAAAATTCCATAATTTGAATGAATTCGACTTACAACATCGTGTGGGATCAACATTTGGGCGAACCCGAGCCGAGCAAGATGGAGCAAACCTTTGACAGGAGCGGACGCAAGTTCCTGCTTGATAATCCACTAAACCCGTTTCCCTCGATTTTGCTCAGAAGAGTCTCGACAAGTTAGTTCTAGTATCCTCTATTATGGATAAGGAAGGCGTCAAAAGGGCAACTCTAATTCCCCAATTCGAAATTATCCTCGACAAATCCTTCAAATACTTGAATCTTTTTTATTCTTTTTAGTTTCTCCTTTCTAACATGTTTAGTCCACCAAATGATTTCCCTTTTTTAGATTATAAAATTCATTTTCTTATTTGAAGCACGAATAATTTCTTTGATTGTAAATGATTTCCTATTGACTAATTATTTTGACCAAGCCATGGAGATATAGTAGCCGAAAACCATATAAGAAAAAGAGGGGGGGCTCCCGACCTTAATTAACTAGGTTTAGTCCATGAAAATTAGAAATAACAAGAGGCTTTAAGCTTATTTGAATAAGTCCATAAGGAGTTAAGCCTATTATTGAGAATAAGTCCACAAGAGATAAAAGAGTCAAGCCCATAATTAGATTGGGGGGAAACCTAATTGACACTGTATAAAGACTCTTGACCCTCATAATCCAGAGGTCAGCAAAACATTAGTTAGCGAGAACTTTAGAGAAAAACACAAAAAAGAGAAAAGATGGAGCTACGAAAGGAAGAGTCTCGGCCGAGACTCTCACAGGCGAGACCCTCCTTGTGGCTGTGACTCCTTGGCAACGCTGGCCTGCTCACGGCTGAGTTTTGCCGGCACCTAAAATTATTAAAATATTATTAAAAATTATCAACGTTAGGGTTATCCGTATCATATATGACAATCAACATCTACATCAACAATTTTTTCCCAAAATTGGCCGGATTAATTTAATTGACAAAATTAAAAAGTTTAAGGTGTAAGACTGAATTGGCGAAAGTGTAATATATTTAGCACTTTTTAGACGATTTTTCCTAAAACCTTGCATCTTTATCGCATACCAAAGAAACTCTGGGTCAAGGCCCAATCCAATTGAAGGAACATATTTTACGAGAAATTACTCTTGTGGACCAACTACACGTGGCATGATGATGCCACCTCTATTTGGGGGCGAGCATAATTTAAATTGGGCAAGTCCACCCCCTAATCCTATGACCAATCCGTATAGTGTTGATTCTCAATTTTTGTGGCCGAGAACTAACTCTATACCAAGGATCAACCGATCCAATGGGTTTAGTCTGATTCCAAAGTCAATGTGGGACCAACCAATAATTTTTATTTCATTTTTTTATACTCCCTAAAAAGGCGACCAAGGATCAAATCGAGCCAATGAGTTCGGCAACAAGCGAGGGCAAGCATTGAGCAATGAGCAGGGCGAGCGACAAGCAACAAGCAAGGCAAGCATTGGGTGGCAAACAGTGTAAGCAATCAGAAGTGAGTGAGGTGAGGTGAGCATCAAGCGCTAAGCAGGGAAGTTGTTTCTTTCGATTGGTAAATCGAAGATTAAGAGGACAAAGAAGACAAAAGAAGACAAGTATTGGAGAAGGATGCTGTGAGGAGTTGTTTACGCCATTTTGGATGATGTGGGAACTTCTTATAGAGACATTTTCCTCATTTGTAAATTATGGTTGTTTTTTTTTTTTTTTTTTGGTAACCTGGGGAACCCCGTAAGTCGATAGCCAGCGAGCAAACATTGGGGGAGCGACTGCAAAACCTACAACCATAGTGTAAGAATCCCTAACAATGCCTCTAACGATGCATCGGGATTCAAATTTCTCCCATTCGTGAGGGGGAGAGAGCTCGAGCCAGCTGCGCCGCTAAGGGCAATGGTTGTAAATTATGGTTGTTGATATTGTAAAAGATATTAAAAGTCTAAGCTATTAAATAACAAATTAAAATTACTTGAACTCCCCATTAAGGAGTCATTTAATGTTGTTAATGCCATTTGACTTAGATTTTCTCTATATAAAAATATTATAAATAATATATAATATAATATCTAATATCTAATATATCTAATATATCTAATATATCTAATATATTATATATAATATATACAATTAGAGTTAGTTTGAGTTAGACTGATCTTAAACTCTCAGGATTGAAGACCAACCCATATAGTACTGGTCTAGGGATCTTGGGACCAATGACTGATCTAGTCCCTTTAGGACTCGGACCAAGACCAATAGGGTTGGATCGGTCCAGGTCGGTCTAGTGTTGATCCTAAATTGATGCTCACCCCTTGCTCCAACCTACCACCCAATCCAATCATCAAGTTGTCAGCTTTTATGGGCCCATGGAAGCCTCGAAAAGCCCATCACTATTTTTGGGCCAGAGCCCATGTCAGTCAGTTCTTTCCGGGTCGAATCGCAGTTCAGCGAAAAAACTTCGTTTTCAGCTATAATTAGCTGAGCAAGAGCGAAGCGGGTTCTTGTCTCTCTAAAACCCCAAGGTTGATTGTGTTTTGCAATGGCGGATTTCCAGAACTCAACTCACTGTGCCAAGTGGATATTCACTCTTCATGACCTGGTAATTCTTTTGAAATTTTCAATTTGTGAGCCAAAAATATTGGAAGAAATTTCAGCTGTACACTCCGTTTAGTTGCCGAGAAATGCAGGGTATACATTCGAAGGAGCCAAGTGAATTTCCTACTGAGATAACCTGCATACTCTTCAGCATCTTGTAGTACAAGAATATGCAATCTGCTGATGAGCTATGAGGATTCCACGATTAGATGTGATCGTTCGTTGTGCTCCGTGGATGTAAATATCTGGTATCTATTTTGTATTGGTCCTTTCTGGATAAGTGAGTAAATGTTCTATTTTGTGCTAGTGCGGGCTGAGAAGTACAAGGCTGCTGCTAATCAAAGAGCGATACAAACTCTGAAGAACGTTCGGATTTCTCCTTCCAGTCATCTTTGGGTCTTTTTTCGACCAGGGTCCCTCCTGCTTCAATGCCATTCACAAGCTGTTTGCAACGGCTTTTACTCGTGCAGTTTCAATTAATTAGATTCGATTTAAACATTGGCACTCGCTCAATCCTGGAAGAGCGCCATGTGAAGAACAGGGGAGACTGGCCAATGATTTTCTTTGCTTATGAGAAATCATCCAGGAATCCTATGCATCGCACTTATAGGGAAGCAAAAGGAGTTGTTTTCATCTTGGTTAAGCATGCAAGAGTGCTCGATCGGGGACCTTCTTTGTTACCTGGCCTTTAGTTCAGAAGCTTGCCCGTATACTTATGAATTTTGAGCTCGAGCAACTGGTCTTGAATCTTAATCGATTACTCCGAACTATGGCAAGATTCTTAAGGTTTTATCAAAAAATATTTTAAAATCGCACGGGTGCGTGATTTATGTACCGAATAATGTCATGAAATACATCCATCTTTCATAAAGTGAGAATTTGGGGTTAAATTGGTTCCAAAGCAATCCATCAAACAGAAGAAGTTCATTTCCACAGGGCTCCAAGCTCTTTTGGTTCAATATCAAAAGAAAGCAAGGTCAGAGTAGAAACAGATGCGAAGATACAATGGGTGAGGAAAATTTTACTTACTTCCTTTTTTTATTTTTTTATTTATGATAACAAATAGATCTTTACGACTTTAAATGAAATTATTTGGAGAGAATGTTTACTTTATGATTTTGCTTTTGAGTCTAACAACACAAAGAAAAATAATATTTACTTTGTGAGTTTTACTATTGGCTCACGTCACCTTTTTGTCTAATTTATAATATTAAAACTTATATATGTGATCAGTTTATTGCCAAAATTTTATAAACAATGTTCATTTAAGTGAATCCAGTAAGGCACGTCAGATTTTTCATTATACTAAGTCAATGGAATTACTTAAAAGCGATCTTTTCAAGCATTGTGATATTTAAATGATCTTTTTGAAAAGTTTTATCATCAAAACAGGTGTAATACGAAATTGTGGCACTGATGTCATCCTTTTTCGCACAAGTTCGTCATAAAAATTGGGTATTCTTGTAAACGTGTTGGTAAGTTACCAACAATTTACCTATAAAACAAGTCACACAAATAATTTATTAGACACTTTTGAAATTACTGAAATTTACTGGCCCAAAAAGAAGAATATTTTTAGACATGGACCAGTAAAGTTCTACCGGACGATATGGTTGACTATGGCCTGCGTATCAGGTGATACTCTTGACCATACCACACGATAAAAGCTCTGTCAATCTTAAGAATTGCCCCCTTTTCTTATTTTTCCAGATTAATCTCAAACTTATTATTGCCAAGCAAGAGAATAAGCAACAAGAAAATGAAGAATCAAGTTTACTAAATACGTTTATTCGTTCATATTCTCATCATGAAGTACACAAACGGAGCCTTACTGACCCCGATACCAAAGCTTTATAAATTATGGAAATATTGTACATTACACACTAGACTTGCAAACTTAGCAACACCATACCGATATGCATCGTTTATTTATGAGTTTTATCAAACAGATCAATCTGAAAGAACATACTAACACTGATGGTTTCCCCATATAAGTTCAAAGGCATTATTTATAGCTTATTGATTTTCAATAACCAAATTGGTGCAACGATGTTTGGTCCAAACATCACATCGGCAAGGGACTAACAAAGAGCGATGTCACATAACCTTTGAGCTTGGTTCCAGAATGGGTGTAGTTATCTCCATCACTATATAACACATCCATCGCCCGTGAGAGATTGAGAACTCGCGTGAGAATCGGCGTCGGGACTGCAGTTGGACGAAGAAACTCTTCATTGGTGTCTTTCCAGACATCGTTAACTCGTTTCCAAAGTTCCTTCTCAGCTTCTTGCTCCAAGATACCATGTTCTTTCATGAGCAACTCCACCGAAGATATTAAGTGCCCCCTCTTTTGTTCAAACTGTATGTCAAATGATATTGGTGTCACTAAATTAAGTGATAAATAATTTGATTTTATTAGAATATCTAATGATAAATTATCTTTTTGTTATACATGGTGAGATGAAATGTCATCCATAAGCCTACAGATGGTTTCTGTAGCCTTCACAATCTTGCAGCCACTCAGTGACCATTCAAAAACATGCTTTGTGACCACATTGCCCATTCCCATGAGTGATGTAGTCGCCAACATTCCATAGCCAGTTGTTGTTAGTTGAAGGGGCATGTACTCCTCCATTGTTGGCGTGTAGTTGGTATGGAACCATTTGGCTTCCTGAAAGAATGCTCTTGCTTGCCTCTTCATCTAAGAATTAAATATAAATAAGAATGTTGAATTTCTAAGTAAAAAATGCTTTCGATGCATGTAAAGTGTACCGATGATGCTTACAGTTTCTTTTGCATAGACGAGGCGATACGATCTTCCTTTTGCGGCCACTTCATTCCCAATTTCTTCATAGAGATGGAGAAGCTCTTTGTAGTAAGCTTGCAAATACTCTGGTAGTACATCAATGGCATCAACATCCCACCTGAATTTAAACCCTGAAAATATTTACACACTTGGTTCTATACAAAATTGATCAAATTTAGTAGGTTAGGAAAGAAAATATGGATTACATACTTCTGGATTGCTTCAGTGATGAGTACAAGTTCTTCCAATGTGCCATAGACATCGTAGATATCGTCAAGAATGGAAGTCAAGGCAATCACTTTGGTTAGTATATTCCTAGCCTCAGCAAACTCCGGCTCAAAATATACTCCTGAAATCCAAAAGAACAACTCCACAATCTTGTCTCTAGCAAATGGGAACTTCCTCGGAACGTCTATGTCCTTCCACCACCTATGATTAACAAACATGACCGTTAATGAAGGTAATTTATCCCGATAACTTCAATAGTTTAACTCCTTTTTTTTCACCTATAAAGGACTTTAAAAAGCACTATTTACAACGGTAAATTGAAACTATATGAGTAAACTTTGGGAACAAGAAAAATCAATAGTTTGGGCAATGTTAAAACATAATCTAGAAGCTTAATTTAGATTATGCTATCACATGATGTTAATGAACCTTGTAATCTTGCCAAGTTCCTTTTGGTGTTGCTCTTGCAGTAAGTTGAAATCTAGTTTAGCCAAAGTGAGCAAGACTTCATCATGTGAAGGATCTTCTTGGTAGAGTGAAATATAATGCCTCGCCTCAAGCCTTGGCAACCCCTTGCGAAGTGGCAGCTTTAGGGCATGACTCACTTGTTTTGCAAAACTAGTGCTCACTTTGCTTTCATTGATTGATTCAAGGTAAGTTGTAGCAAAAGGAAGTGCTTCTTCCAAGATAGCATCGCCATGACACCTTAAGTGGCAAGCTTCATATAGGTTTAACAATCCGGGCACATTGTTGATGAGCGATTCTCGAAAGTTCCCTTCACTATCCTTGAATTTGTTAAAGACCTCTGTGCGATCATGGAAAAAAAATGTAATTATCTCAAAATTAGGAAGGTAATACACCTTATTAGTGGTTTAGATTTTCTTTTACTTATTTCTCCTAAAATTCAACAGAGCAATAGGACTTCTATGGGTATGAGACATACCTGATGAAACATCATAACCTTGTTGTCGCAACAGTCGAAAGATAAGAGCAACCATGTGAAGGTCATCTCTCCTAAAATCTCCATGATCAAGTTGGGAGTAACGTTTGTGAATCTGTTCTAAATGTTCATCTATGGCGCAATCAAAATGGTGGTCAATTCCCAAGCGTTGGATTTGATCAATCAAGTGAAGCATCTGTGAAGGCTTATCCACAACATCAGTCAACATCTTCCTCACCTCTCCTTTTAGCTCCTCAATTTGTTCTTCCACTCTTCCAAGGAATTTTAACTCCTGCAAATATATCATATGCTATTTAAAATAACAGCAAGCATGAGATACGCTTCTTGTACAATATAAATTTGATTTTGATGACCTAGTCTATGTATCCTATTTAGGAATTTCATAGATTAGTTAAACGGGTAGGTTGGATTGAGTTGAAAATGATCTAACCTAAATTGACGCCTTTAATCGGTTTGACCTGTTTCCATGCAAAACAAATCAAGTGATCTATGCCCGACTCAACACATACATGATCCAATTTATATTATTAAAATACTTATGAATTTAACCTAAATTTATGAAAAATCATATCTAAACTAGTGAGCGCAAAATTGATTGAAGACAAGATAGAATGAAGAGAGAGAGAGTCATAGAGATGGTTTGGATCTAAGTAAGTTGTCAACTTATTTAACACCCATACTATTTTGTACTTTATCATTCTAAACCCATTTACTAAATATAACTAACTTATATATTATCCCAGCCCATAAAAAAATGGATGAAGAAATTGGTTTATAATCCATTTTAACAAATCTAGTATTTTCAATTGTACTCACATGACGTTTGAGATTTAAAAACACGATAACGATGACCATATGAGAGGACGGAGTTAAATGCCATACTGTGATTTTTTTGCAGTGAAGGACATCTTGTGGTCAATGAAGGTTTAAGAGCACTTTGGGACTAAAGGGGAAAAATCACTAAAAACTCTAGATTACATCTACTGTAACACATTTACCCTAATTTTTTTTTGTAACATAATCTAAACTATACTCACTATGAAACATTTACCCTAAACCTATTCTTGTGATGTAAAAAACCCAAAACTTGTACCTGTGTGATATATTAACCTTCATCAAAGTTCATTCAAATGATTTTTTAGTCAAAAGAACATTTTTATTTCACTTAAGTCATGCGTTTGCTTTTTCAACATCTATGAAGGTGGATTTTTAACAATACTCATTGACCGTATTTTGACGGGAGGTAAATGTGTCACATTGGTATAAGTTTAGGATTTTTAGTGCCGCAGAGAAAAGTTTAGGGTAATGTGTCATACTGGATATAATTTGGGGATTTTTTGTGACTTTCTCCCTAATGAGAATCCTTATAACCCCGTAAGTGACTCCACAAAGACCGGACAATTAATCAATTTTTTCGTTGCTTTATCAAACACTAGCACGTGGACGAGACATAGGTCCCGCAAGAAGTTCTTTTAGAAGGAAATAGAAACAACAATTATGCGCATGTGCAAAGAAAGAAACCGAATGAAGAAGATAAGAGAAAAACCGCAAACCATTGAGGTGGAGGGAGAAGCATATTTAACGAAGTGATCACCCCATATGCTCGGATGATAACCTGCCGAACGACGTTCGATTACCTGACCTGTTCCTAAATGTGGAGAAGAAGATGGAATTGCTGAAATCTGAAGAGACATTTCTTTTCGCTATTTTCTAAATTTAGGTTTCTGAACAAATATAGATGAAGAATACTAGAGGGTAGAGACTTTTCTGTGAGTGTCCAAACGTTATGGATGGGTATTTATAGACCACAGTGGGTATGGAACAGAAAACACAATAGTTAATTTGATCAAATCACGTTCTTTTTCGTGGAATTTTTTTTTTTATTTCCTCCAAATGTCATTTGATTTTATCAAGTCAGCTGCTAGTCTTATTTTATTACACTAATCCAGACTTGAAGTGTAAACCTCATTGGATATTATAGTCAATCCAATTCGCATGTAAGAAAAATCAGTAAACATATAATAATGTATGCGCGTTTATGACGCCTAGAGATTGACGTCATATAGCTAACAAACCAAGAAGACAGCCACTGCCATTTCGTATCTTTCTCAAAGGACAAAGAACATATTATCGAGTCAATGTATGTCCTTCTACATGCTTGGGCTGCTGCATCTTGTTCTTCCTAAACAAATGAGAGATTCTCCGAGGTTGTCTCGGTGGGGGCGGTGGCCGCCCATCTTCATCTGCTTGGGGTTTATAGTCACGAAGCACATGTCCAATGGAAAATGTGACAATTTGAGTCGTTTAAGAGGGATTCAATACGACAGAGAACACTCTTAGCCAATGAAAACAAGCCTAATAAATATTTGAATGCATTTCAATCGAGACATTTAACTTTATGTGGCTTCATGTTTGGTATTTTTAGCCATGTGTGCAAAAGCATATTTCCTCACACCTGCCATAGACAAATCATTCACATTATTTGTTTTGTTATATGATCTCAGGTTTTACCCTAACAACCCTCTCAAAAGATGGGCAAAATTGCTAGGTAACCAATTAGTATAGACATCAGTGGTTGTGCTCTATCAATTTTTGTGCATTATATTTGGCATTATCTAACAACACAATGCTGTCATAATATTTAAATAATAAAAAATGATTTCATTTGATAGTGGGTAACGATTTCACAAAATTTTACATGATATCAAAGTAAGGAGTACTGAGTTCAAATTTTTCCAACCCTCGTATACTCGGATGATAACCCATCGACCGTCACTCAATCACGTGGCATGTTCCTTCACATGGAGAAGAAGATGGAATTGTTAAAATCTAAAGAGATATTTCTTTTTGGCTATTTTCTAGATTTAGGTGTTTGAACGAATATAGAGAAGAACACCAGAGGGTAGAGACTTTTGCGAGTGTCTAAACCTTATTGATGGGTATTCATTGGCATAGCATCCTATGTTGGAAAAGTCAAGCAAATAAGGAATAGAAAACGCAAAAGTTTATTTTATTAAAGCACAACCTTCCTCGTGTATTTTCTATTTCATGACGATTTTCTAAATATTATTTAATTTCAAGATCTGATTGATAGTCACGAAGCACATGTGCAGTGCAAAATGTGACAATTTGAGTTGTTCAAGAGGGATTCCATATAGCAAAGAATACTCTTAGCCAATGAAAACAAGCCTAATAAAGATTTGAATGCATTTCAATCGAGACATTTAATTTTATGTGGCTTCATGTTTGGTATTTTTAGCCATGTGTTCAAAAGCATATTTCCTCACACCTGCCATAGACAAATCATTCACATTATTTGTTTTGTTATATGATCTCAGGTTTTACCCTAACAACCCTCTCAAAAAGATGGGCAAAATTACTGGGTAACCAATTAGTATAGACATCGATGGTTGTGCTCTGTAAATTTTTGTGCATAATATTTGGCTTTATCTAACAACACAATAATGCTGTCATAATATTTAAATGATAAACAATGACTTCATTTGATAGTGGGTAGCAATTTCACAAAAATTTACATGATATCAAAGTAAGGAGTACTGAGTTCAGATTTTTCCAACCCTCTTATACTCGGATGATAACCCATCGACCGTCACTCAATCACATGGCATGTTCCTTCACACAAAGAAGAAGATGGAATTGCTAAAATCTAAAGAGATATTTCTTTTTGGCTATTTTCTAAGATTAGGTGTCTGAACGAATATAGAGAAGCACACAAGAGGGTAGAGACTTTTGTCCGAGTGTTTGAACCTTATTGATGGGTATTCATTGGCATAGCATCCTATGTTGGAAAAGTCGAGCAAATAAGGAATTGAAAACGCAAAAGTTTATTTTATCAAAGCACAACCTTTGTTGTGTGTTTTCTATTTCGTGATGATTCTCTAAATATTATTTAATTTCAAGATCTAATTGATAGTCAAGAAGCGCATGTGCAGTGGAAAATGTGACAATTTGAGTTGTTTAAGAGGGATTCAATATGGCAAAGAACACTCTTAGCCAATGAAAACAAGCCTAATAAAGATTTGAATGCATTTCAATCGAGAAATTTAACTTTATGTGGCTTCATGTTTGGTATTTTTAGCCATGTCGGCAAAAGCATATTCCCTCACACCAGCCATAGACAAATCATTCACATTATTTGTTTTGTTATATGATATCAGGTTTTACCCTAACAACCCTCTCAAAAGATGGGCAAAATTGCTAGGTAACCAATTAGTATAGACATCGGAGGTTGTGCTCTGTAAATTTTTGTGCATAATATTTAGCTCTAACAACACAATGTTGTCATAATATGTAAATAATAAACAATGACTTCATTTGATAGTGGGTAGCAATTTCACAAAATTTTACATGATATCAAAGTAAGGAGTACTGAGTTCAAATTTTTTCAAGCCTCTTATACTTGGATGATAACCCATCGACCATCACTCAATCATGTGGGATGTTCCTTCACACGGAGAAGAAGATGGAATTGCTAAAATTTGAAGAGATGTTTCTTTTTGGCTATTTTCTAGATTTAGGTGTCTGAACGAATATAGAGAAGAACACAAGAGGGTAGAGACTTTTGTGCAAGTGTCTGAACCTTATTGATGGGTATTCATTGGCATAGCATCCTATGTTGGAAAAGTCAAGCAAATAAGGAATAGTAAACGCAAAAGTTTAATTTATCAAAGCACAACATTCCTTGTGTATTTTCTATTTTGTGATGATTCTCTAAATATTATTCAATTTCAAGATCTGATTGATAGTCCCGAAGCACATACCAGTGGAAAATGTGTCAATTTGAGTTGTTTAAGAGGGATTCAATATGGCAGAGAACACTCTTAGCCAATGAAAACAAGCCTAATAAATATTTGAATGCATTTCAATCGAGACGTTTAACTTTATGTGGCTTCATGTTTGGTATTTTTAGCCATATGTGCGAAAGCATATTTCCTCACACCTGCCATAGACAAATCATTCACATTATTTGTTTTGTTATATGATCTCAGGTTTTACCCTAACAACCCTCTCAAAAAATGGGCAAAATTGTTGGGAAACCAATTAGTATAGACATCGGTGGTTGTGCTCTGTAAATTTTTGTGCATAATATTTTGCTTTATCTAACAACACAATGCTGTCATAATATTTAAATAATAAACAATGGCTTCATTTGATAGTGGGTAGCGATTTCACAAAATTTTACATGATATCAAAGTAAGAAGTACTGAGTTCAAATTTTTCCAACCCTCTTATACTCGGATGATAACCCATTGACCGTCACTCAATCACGTGGCATGTTCCTTCACACGGAGAAGAAGATGGAATTGCTAAAATCTAAAGAGATATTTCTTTTTGGCTATTTTCTAGATTTAGGTGTTTGAACGAATATAGAGAAGAACACAAGAGGGTAGAGACTTTTGTGCGAGTGTTTAAACCTTATTAATGGGTATTCATCGGCATAGCATCCTATGTTGGAAAAGTTGAGCAAATAAGGAATAGAAAACACAAAAGTTTATTTTATCAAAGCACAACCTTCGTCGTGTATTTTCTATTTCGTGATGATTTTCTAAATATTATTTAATTTCAAGATCTTATTGATATGCCTTGTTATTCATGTATGGTACAGGACAGTTGAATAGTTCATGAATATGGCCATGGAAATAGGACAGCGAAGAATTTGACCATATTATGGTGTGGACTGTCAAAGTTAAAAGAAAAAAAAAACTTTAGAAGTGTCCTATTTTCATATGATATTCACTTTGATATCAAAAATTTTCGCTAGATCAATTAACTATCAAATTAGAGAAAAAAAAATTACTTAAGTCCTTCCAATGACTAATCCGGAAAAATGCCCTACAGAGCTTTTTTTAATAAAATGTTAATTCTTGCATGGTTTTTTATTTTATTTATTAAAAAAAAAAAAAAAGCAAGTCCAACTGAACGGGCACAGGGGCTTTCTATACCTGAACGATGCCGTATCCTCTTTAAATTGAATCTCTCTCAAACTAAACAAATCCCTCTCTAGCGCCGCTTCTTCTTCCTCGCCCCTTTTGTTCCCTCGTCTGCAAGTTCTTTGGCTTTAGCGGTGACCCCTCCTTCCTCTCCCTACCATGGCCAAGTCGACACTGTCCTCGACTCTAACGACCTCGACCTCATGAGTTCGATTTTTGCCGTCGATTTGCTCGGCCTTCTGAAGTTCGTGTTCCCGAATGAACAACTGTCGGAGTGGGCCCGTTCATGCTCGACAACACCAAGGATAGCCGTGGGCTGGCTGAAATGAGCTCTCTATATTCAGGCCAAGTTGCCTTCTGAATTAGGGTCAGAAAAATTTAGGGAAAGGGCTTGATTTGTCCGAATTAGGGTTCTAAGAATTTAAGGAAATTGCCATATTTGTTTTCTATATTTGAGAAAAATAAACGACGTCAGTTGTGACTATTAATGCTAACTAGGAGCACCCACAAGTCACATCAGCAAGAAAAATTGATAAAATTGTTACGTCAGATTTCTGACTTCTCAATTTGGCGATGGCACTTAAGTGATATAATAAAAATTTGACATCAAAGTGAATTTCGTGTGAAAATTTTGATATTTTTAATGTCCTTTTCCTGAGCTAATGAATTTTTATGATTGCTTGTCCTATATTATTTTTGCAAGAAGAGGTTCTGCCCTGATTTTCTTTTCCCGACTGTGAACGCAGAGAGCAAGAATTTCACCTCCAATGTGTCCACGGGCGATTCAATAGCCCCCATTCCTCTGCGAAAAGGTGTTTATCGTGCTGTGTTGTTCCTGACTTGGAGTAAAACGTGAAGATATTGGTGCATGTGAAAAGTATTCCGGAACTTGTGGTTGTAACGTGTTTCATACATTTGTTGTATGCATTGATGACAGTTCCGCTGCAACACATTACACATTTGAGTGGGAAAAAAAAGGTCCACTTTAGAAAAAAGTCTGTACTCTTACTTGTTTTATGTACATGGGCAGAGTACTAAATGGAGGGGAAGTTGACTTGGGAATGTTGGAAGGGGATGTAAAATGGCTGGATCCACCTACTATAATAAGCTTCTTCAAGAAAAAGGCTTATAAAATGAAACCGTGAAACAAAAATAAAGAATGGGCAATTAAGTGGGACGGATATGGACTTTTAAGCTTCTTTGTTTCGTGAAAAATGAATAATTTAGAGAACATTTTCCAAAAATTGATCGCTCATATCGTTTGAAATTATTAATCAATATAAAATATATTCATTATCGACAATAATTTAATTTTTCATTCATTCATTATGATAAGCGATATAACCGGTCGTTTTTAGGAAAAATGATTTTTAAATCATTCATTTTTTGTGAAACAAATAAAGCCTTAATGCGTTTTTTCCTATCTTACAACTATAAGTGGATATCTATAGGAGATCAAATAAGGAATATTCTTATTCTAGACCTAATGAATGTGATCACTAATTTAGATTAAATACTCTTAAAAATTACATCCACACTAGTTGATGAGAATTACTTTGAGAAAGAATAAAAGAAAGTCAAATTCATTGGGACATTCCAATGAAATGCAACTTGATCTAGTACAATTTGGCAAGGATGAGCAATCAGGTTGATTACCTTGGGGCTAATGGATACAACTAAGAGGGGTGAATAAATTGTGTCAAGATTTAAAACACATTCACGAAATAGAATGAGATGTATCTCAATGATACCTAAAATAGTTATGTGTGGATGGTGCTAATGAACTAATGTTGAAAATGATGAGTGAAAATTTTAAAGCACTCATAGTTTTATAATGATTCGGCTTTATCCTAAAGTATAATATTCATTATCGATGCATGCTTGTTATCACCAATCTGTTGATGCTGTCCTTAGATGTACGTGAGAAATGACTTAGCAATTTGCTATCAAATAATCCCTTTTGAGTATATCAGCATACAAAGACGTTAATTTAATGCAAGATTGACCATGGTATCTCCGAGGCTTCATGAAATAGTCATCGTATTAGACTTGTTCTCCTCTTGTTGATATCTTCATCGGTCTTTGCTAAACTTGTTGATATCATCACAATCAGTCTTTACACTACCATAGGCATATGCACTTAACATGAAGATATTAGTTCCAATGATAGTTAACCATAGAATCGGTCTAGAATCAGCCTAAAAGTGATCGGTTCAATTCCAAATAGGTTCTAAGATCGATTGGTTCTAAAAATTAGGAATCGACTCTAACAAGATAGGTCATAAGCTCTTGGTCTAGAACTTATCCATTGTGGAGCTAGTTACCCATGTGTGTTAGCGATCAAACAACAAACAAAATAATTCTTTTATAATTTTAATAGAGACTCAATTCCACGGAACTTCTCAATTCTCCCACCCCATTTCATACTCGTCATGTCCCTTATGAGCCGGTGATCATGAAATAAACAAAAGGATTCTTTTATTTTATGTTTTATTTTTACCATAGACTCAATTCCACGAAACTTCTCAATTCACCTACCCCATCATAAACAAAATAATTATTTTATGTTATGTTTTATTTCACGATAGACTCAATTCCATGGAACTTGTTAATTTATCAACCCCATTCCACACGCACCATTTCCTATATGAGTTGATGATAAGAAAATAAATAAACAAGTGCACTAAAAGCCTTAAAACTTGTCACAAAAGTGCGATCAAGTTTTAAAATATGTTAAATTAGTGCAATCAAGTCATTCCATTAACTCCATCCAATTTGACTAATGGAAAAAGTTGATGTGGCTTTTTCTTTATTATTTTCTCTCTCCTAAAGGGTAAGGCTAAAACGACGTTGTTCTAGTCCAAATATGAGTTTTTAATTCTAAATATTATTTAATGTAAATAAAAATAAACTAAGGGCCCGTTTGTTTCGCAGAAAATCGGCCATTTTTGGAAAATATTTTCCAGAAGTCATTTTCCTAGAAAATGACAATATTTTCTAGTGTTCAACTAAAACCTAAAAATGTTTCGGAAAATATTTTCCGGTGTTCGATAAGGAAAATATTTTCTAAGATTTCACCACTTAGGCATGCATCACTTACTAACCTATAAATCCATCAAATATGAACTTGCCTTTAAATCCAAGCAAACTTATTTCATATATTTGTTTCCTCATTGTCACCAAACACTCATTTATTCTAAAAAATGTTGTATGGATTTTTTTTTTTTAAAAATCAAAAGAGAAAAGAAGCAAAGCATGTACAACCCTTATGAGAATATTTCAGTTGAGTGGCCTGTTCTCCCTTTGCGTCTTTTGTGTTCTAATAAACAAAAGAAAAAAGAAGCAAAGTATGTAGAGCCATTTGCTTGAACAATGTATAACTGCAGAGTAGAATAAATAAAGAAAATGATAAGCAAGAGTGCAGAGCGCGAGCTTGAGATTGACGAGCTTGAGGTTTGTCTAGCAACGGCCGACAACTAGCCAAGAAAGTAGAAGATGGGAAACAAAGAAAAGAAAAAAAAAGAAAGAAAAAGGAAATTAAAAGTAATTCGAATTAAAAAAGAAAAAGAAAATTAAAAAATAATTCGAACGAAAAAAGAAAAGAAGAAAAAGAAAGGGGAAGATAAAGTAAGGATTTATAGAGGTGTGATATAAGACAGATCAAGTGAGAAAAATGTTTTCCACTTTTGAAAAGTGGAAAATATTTTCTCTTAATTTAAAATACTTTTTTCCTTTCATAAAAATATTTTTCCATTTTCCGTGAAATAAATGCCAAAAAATTTGGAAAATATTTTTTCAAAAATTATTTTCTGTGAAAGGAAGGGAGCTTAAATATATATAAAAAAAAAAAAATGAAGGAAGGAAGAAGCAGAACGGCGCCGCCACTGCCTCACCATTGCTAGAAAGAGTCAACGATGGTAGGAAATAGCCAGCCAATGGGCGGCGAGAGTCACCAGGCCCCAACCAAGGAGCTTCTCAATTTACCCACGCCATTCCACACGCATCACATCCCTTATGAGTTGGTGATACATAAATAAACAAAAGAATTTTTTTTAATGTAATGTTTTATTTTACTATAGACTCAATTCCGTGAAATTTCTCAATTCACCCATCCCATTCCAGACGTATCATCTCCCACGTCTCTTCCATCATCCGATTGGGATGTTACTTTTCTAAAGATTATTCTTCATGCTGTTCCTAATCCTGACCTATGAAGCCTTCCATCATCCGACTGAGTTCTCCTAAATTAGCTCAGTATGTTTTGAATCCTTTCCAAAGATTGAATTAGCTAATTTTCTTTTTCTTCTTCTTATTGAGTCGCATTTTGGTAGAAAATCATATTTAACACGACTTGGCTCCAGTTAATAGCTCGTTCCACATTCACTCCATGACATGTCATTGCTCAACCCAACCAACGTTGTTGGGACAATCTTTTACTTTTTCTATGTGATTTAGTTTCATACTATCGTGATTAATACTTGCTTTAACTAATGTATTTCAAATTTCAAACCCCAAGAACAAAAATTATAGCAAAAAATCACCCATCACTCCTAATTTCCGTAAAATGGTCTGTCACCTATTTACCTAAAGTCCATTATTTTACTTATTATATGTATTTGTGCTGAGTGTTACAAAGGGAGGAAGTTGACTTTGGATAATTTCTAATGCAAAGTGGCCGGCGGTTTCACCATTATCGACGACACCTCTGAAGGGGATTGCTCATTGGAAGAGCTAGAATTCTTCACAAAAGCAATTCAGGATAGTCGGCACTCTGATGCTTTTCTCAATTTACCAATTCTAAATTACTTATTCTAATTCGATCAAACGTTGACATCAGGTGGTATGTCGATGCCAAAAGATAGATTGGAAGAGTACATGCTAGCGTGCTACAAGACGCTTCTTAATCTGTATGGTGAAAATTGGCTAAGAAATGACTAAAAAAGCACAATCATACCACCTCTTCTTTTCAAAAGAAGCGAAAAAGCCATTGAACATTGCATCAATCAAGTGCAATATTTACTCAGTCCACATGCAGCAAAACGTCGGAGTTTTAGATAAGGATGGGAGACCATCATATATCCAAATCCATCGGATAAATTAAATTCGAATATTGATGTAGCTTTACAATTTGAGCAAGAGAGAGGTCATTTGGGACCTTCAATGGTGTCTTGATGAAACAATGCAGAGCCCCTGAGGAAGTGGCTAAAGAGGAACTCTGTAAAAAAGTGGTCAATGCATGGAAGGACATTGATGAACGATTAGAAGTTTGTATTCTTTGCTGTAAAGTGTGCAGGCTTTAGCGAAATTTTTGAATGAAAGTTTAAGTTGAATGCCTTCGAGTCCTCAAAAATCAATGACATTGGTAAAGATACATTTACATGGAGTGACTATAAAATTCACTTTTTTTCGTGGAAAATGAGTCTACAAAAAATATTTTTATTATTAAAAAAAATACATAAAAATGCTTTTGTTGTTGATAGAAATTTTTTTTTCTCGGCTCATTTTCTCAAGCAACAAAAACAGTGGAAATCGAAAAAATGTTTTTTGATTGCTGATATACCAGGAAACAAGTGGAATCCAAGAAGAACAATGCAACTCAGCATGTAGCATAACGAGAAAATAGATAACACTCTGTAACTCAACTGATTTGAATATGAATATAAAGAAATGCCCAAGTTTTTTTTTTGGTCAGAAAAGGGAACTTCATTCACTATAACGGAGGATTACAACCAACTGCTAAAGCATCGGAGATTAGGAGGTCTAACAAAATCGAAGGAGGCGAGATGGGCCAATTTTCAATTAGGGCACCATTTCTGTGGGCCTTTGCGGCCTAGTCCGCTACAGCATTTGCTTCCCGTCGGCAGTGTCTAACCCTAACGCAAGAGAAACTACACAGGAGATTGATGGCTTCCTCGAAGGTAGCTTGAACCTCCCACGGTGGTTGGGTGGAATCATTGACTGAATCAACCAATATCAAGCTGTCCAATTCGATAACCAGTTGATCATGGATTCTGCCGATCTTTAGCAGATGGCGAAGGGTGATTAACAACGCCATAAACTCTGTCTGCAAAGCCGAAGAGGCAACAAAGGTCCTAGTAAGTTCGTCGATCATTTTGCCGTTCTGGTCTCAGCATATACTGGCCATTGTCCCTTGGTTGATGTGTGGCTGAAAAGCCCCATCAATATTCAAATTGAAGGTACATGGATCTGAAGGTCCCCATAATTCACCATTTTTGAGCTGCTATCGATCTATGTATGTAGGATTACAGTACGCGTATAGAGCTGATCGAGCATTGGCTAGAGCAGTATCCACAACTTGACGTGCATTCAACTGTTGATGGCAAAAGATGAAGTTATTCCACGCTTTCCAAATGTGCCAGAGGACGTAGGCCACAATGTCCAGATCAGGTACAGATTGTTTGTGCATAAACATTGCTGCTATCCATGCATCTATTCTTTGTATAGCCAGCGACTTGATAGGAATGTTGATTGCCAGGTCCGACAAAATGGTAGTGGTCCAAGGATAGATCAGGAAAATGTGTTCTGCTGATTTAGGTGTGCTACTATGACAAAGAGTGCAAAATGGGTCTGGGGTTATTTTCCTATGATATAGATTGGCTTTTGTGGGTAAGGCATTGTGGCATAGTGTCCAAAGAAAGAACTTAATTTTGGGAGCTATCTTCAACTTCCAGAGTTGTTTCCATAATGTCTGTGGAATATGGTAAGAAGGCGAAGCTTCATTATGATGTTTGCTGACTGCTGATTGCCTGATTGCTTGGTAACCACTTTTAACAGTATAGTTGCCGTGTGTGGTTTCTATCCAAATCAGTTTATCCTCTGCATAAGAGGGACTTACCGAGATGGTAAGGATCTTCTAAATAGTGTGGTTATCATAGACTCTATTAAGTAGTGGAATATTCCAGGCATTAGCTTGCATATCTAGGAGTTCAGCGACTTTAGCAGGCTCATCGCGATTCGCCAAGCCACCCAAAAATCCTTTGGGCAGCCAACAATCTTCCCTAATTCTAATTCTTTGCCCATCACCTACTAACCATCGAAGTCTTGGAAGAATTGAATCCCGACCTAATAATAGACCTTGCCAGCCCCAAGACGATATGGTACCTCTATCAGCATGTAAAAAATCTCAAGAATGAAAATAAATACCTTTGAACAGCTTACTCCAGAGTGCTATAGGATGTTGAATCAGACGCCAGGCTTGTTTTCCGAGCATAGCCTTATTGAAATCCATGAGATCTTGGAAAGCCGAGACCTCCTTTAATCATGCTCGTCTTAAGCCTATCCCATCTTTTCCAGTGGATCCCAGATTTAGTGGATTCATTCTGCCACTAGAAGTGGGCGATCTTATTTTCAATGGAAATACAAGTGGACGCTAGAATTTTAAATATAGACATAATGTATTATGGGGTTGCCTGAACAATGGATTTAATGAGGATTTCCTTTCCACCCTTGGATATTAAGTTTTCTTTCCATCCTTCCAGTTTTGTGTTCACTCTCACAATAATCCAAGCAAACATAAGAAATGCCCAAGTTGGAGAACCACTTCTTAATATATATGTAGTAAAGATAAAGAAGTTTATATAGTTTTCCAGATTAGTTTTTATTTTTTAATTAAAAAACAAAACAGATTAATATATCCCGTTAAATCATTACTAAAAACAACTTGTAAGACTATGTCCCAGTTTCTCAAAATCTTTTTTTGCAATTTTTTGAACCCATATCTTATTGTTTATCTAGAATTTAAGTTACATACAAACCCATTAACAGGTAGGTCAAATATGGTCTATCCCAAATGAACCAATTTAAATCGTATTGACCTACATTCATGCAATACCTAACCCAATTTATATTGCTAAAAATGCTTTCATATTTAACCCAATTCATGAATACCCACACCCAAACTAAGGTGAGAGTGTGAAGTGAACAAACGTGAGATCAAGTGAGGGCAAGAGCGAAGAGAGAGTTATATAGGTAGCTTGGGTCCAGGGAAATTGTAAATCCAGTTAACAAGCATTTTTTTTTTTTGTCTTACCATTCTAAATATATTTATGATTCATTTATTGAATATAATCAACCTATATAACAACTCAACTCATCAAATATGGGTCAAGAAATGAGTTCATGACCCATTTTGGTAAGTCTAGTTCCATATTATTTCAGATTAGAAGGATTCGAGATGTTGGTCGATCAAAAATTTGATGAAAAATAATATCCTCAGGGCTGGCAGGTTGATCCAATTTCATCCATTCCATGGAGAATAGCTTCTTCGGATTGGTTCCCGAAATTTTAGAGCATTTAAATTTCATCACGTCGAACAACATCTGTTAAATATGGTATAGCTGCAGTATCAACTGATGCTACCACTTATTCTATCGTGTATGAGTTAAAAGATCCCCGAGTTACGATTGTTGGAGACACTGAACCGGCAGTTAGGTTGTCATTTTGATATTATTTTGTTTTCCGTTGGACCGACTCTTATTTCTCTGTGCATCGCTGCAGCCCTGAATCAGTACATAAACTCGTCACTGAGGAGGTTTACGGTCATCTGAGCAAGCCAACCGAAGAATGTTGACTTGAGTCTAGTTGAAGATTAGTGGTAGCCGACGGACGCTGCAAGGAAATTGTAAATGGAGCTTTTGTTTGCTTCGTTGTCAAAGAAAAAAGAAAAGGAATTCCATTTCAAGTGACAATGCTCTGTCGAACTGTCTCCTTTTTCTAATGTCTCTGGAGGCTCTAGAAATATCGTGTTGAAATGGAAATGGACTGTGATTCTAATGCTTGGTACATTTTTCAAGATTTGTATGATATTAGACTAACTTGTTTGCGTGTAAGATCTAGAAAGTCATCGAACTTCCGCACTCTTTCGGAAGGTTGGTGAACCTTGCAAGTTTGTCTTCAAGGGGGTACTGAGTGATAGAGGCGCTCCCAGGCTCTACTGAAAGACGGAGGAGCTCCTAAACTCTACTGAAACGTTAATTAAGCTTACATATCTGTGCTAATTGACCAATGTTAAACTTTGTTTGTGAGGTAACCTCACTAAAACTAGGGTTGTTTCCAACCCACAAGGGCTGTCCGTGCCTGTCCACAAACCTGGTGGAGTGCCAGACTGAGTTCCTTATGCCGGTGCCCGCCCCTCGTATATCTCCTAATCGAGTTGGTATCTTTTTCGAGCCCCAACTCTGGCTCTACCCTTTTATTGCTTTACATCTAGTGATCCCGAGATCCAAACGAAGCCCTAGATGTAGCCTTTTAATGTCATTCTCAGAACATAAGATTTTAATGATATTAGACTAACTTGTTCATACGTAAGATCTAGAAAGTCATCGAAATTCCACACTCCATCGGAAGGTTAGTGAAGCTTGCAAATATGTCTTCCAGGGAGTATTGGGAGATAGAGGAGCTTCCGGACTCCACTGAAGCATTAGCTAAGCTAACTTATTTGTGTTTATATGGGTGCTCTGCAATAGAGGACCTTCCACACTCTTGGTAAACTAGAATATTGGGTTGCGTAGGACTTGAATGTTTAAAGATAGTACATTTGCCTCATTCAATTGGAACTTTAGGATATGTTTGTTTCCAGTAAAAATTCGTAATTATGAAAAATGTTTTTTAAGAAATCATCTTTCAAGAAAATATCTTCTCCTTTTCAAGTTTTCCTAACTTTAGGCATGCATATTTTCTTTAATCATAAATGGTTTTCCATTGACTAATTATCTGTAGCAAACTAAATGGGTGAACCAGAAAATTAATTTGTGAAAAGTCATTTCCTCAAACAAACGCACTTTCAAGAAATCGAAAGACACTAGGATGGACCTCTTAGTAATGCAAAAGGCAATACTATTAACAGTCCTTCAACATGGGCACGTTTTCAAAATCAAAGCCGATGTAACTACGAGTAAACTATGGATATTTCGATAAAAATTAAATGATATATCAAAACTTATCACCATACGTCTTGATTACTTCTTAATATCGCCACAGGATTATCATTTGTTGTCTGAAATTTCAAAATAAAGAATAGATTGTCTCAAATTTCAGAAAAGGTTCAAGAAATTTACTTTGCGATGATCGGCCTTTGAAATAATTTGATGCCAATACTATCAAATTCAATCACATTAGTTACCTTGAAAACTCGAGGAATTTTGTATAATAATAAGAGATGGCAAAGTGGGTCATAGATTGACATTTTGACTCATATTTATTAAGTTGGAATGAATTGCCTAAAATTGAAAATATGGGTTAAAATCAGTTTAATAAGCAAAACCCAATTAATTATGGGTTCTAATGAGTTCTGAAAGAGCCAATGTCACTCCCCTACTGTTCGTCCTCTTCCACTTCCGCTTGCCCACAGGATCCAAGCAACTCTCCTCTTTCTCCTCCTCTGTCTCTTGGGTCACTACCTAGGAAGTGCCCACACTTTCCGAGGGTTTTTGTGTTGTGTCCTATACTCCGACATGTGTTCGACATGTGTTTGACAGATGTTGAAAAATCCAATACGTGGTTAACTCTCCCGATACGCAAGTCTACAATTCCGATACATAGGTCCTTACACACTCAGTCAACTTTAAAAATTTTCAATAAATGAGAGGTCAAAATATAGATTATAAAAAAATAAATGAGAAATAAGAAAAACCTAGTACTTTCTTCACTTATGACTCTCACTTCCCGCAACTCACGATTTCAAGTGTAAATTCATTCTAGACTTTTTATTCTTATTTATTTATTTTTGAATTTGAATCAGATTAATTTAATTGAAATAATCATAAAAATGATAATTTATCATGTATATATATAAATATATATTTTAATAAATAATGTGTTCTAACATATTGAAATTCTCTATTTTTTGAGAAATGACGCGTCAATGTATCATATTATATTGTGTGTCACGTGTCGCATGTTGATATCTATATTACTTAAGTTGTTGCCTTACTACATAGTTTGGCGATCCCAAAGTAGCAAATTCTGGCATTAAGCAATGGTTTTGTGACAATGATGTTTGAGCTCTTGATGTGGTTGTGGACTAATATGATCCATGTTTGGGTCCAAAAAGGCCTAGCTAAGGTCCTCTTCCTTAAGTCCTCGACAGCCATCCATGTGCTTGGCTCCTATGTCCAAATCACTGGCACCCAGCTGGGGTCCATGAAGCAACCCAAGTCACTGGGTTTGAGACCCCTCAATGGCCATGCATGGGTTTCTGGTTCCCACACCTAAGTCACTGGCACTTAGCTTGGGTCCATTGAGCAGCCGAAGTTCCTTGGTGGCTAGGTCCATGTCCAGGTCCATAGAAGCTAGGCCTAAATCTCTCAAGGCTAGGCCTAAGATTTGGTGCCTATGCCTGGTTCCACAATGGCTGAGCCTAACAATTCAGTGCCCATCTCGGGTCCTCATTTTCCATGCCTAAATACACAGCTCCCATGCCCTAGTCATTCAAACCTGGGCTGGGCCCATTGAGGTTGACTTGGGTATATTGAGGCCGGGCCCAATTTCTTGGCCGTTGGACCTAGGTCCACAAAAGCGGGCCCCACCCTCAGGTCCGGTGCAAAGAGCTTTTCCCTCAGTCTCTCGCATCACATTGACATAAGCAAGACACTCTATCCTTTCTTGCAAGTTTAAGGTGACCAGCTTCTTTGTGCTTGGCCAAAATCTGATAGAAACAAGGGCAGATTTAGTTGTAACATATTTAATCAACTTCTTTGAGATGTTACATACCAACTTCTAAAGGAAGTTAATGCGGAGACCAGAGTGTGAGAATTTGAAAAGCTTGAGATGAGCTTCGCGATTTTTGGTAGGGAAGACGTTCTGCTGTTTGTCTTAAAATGAGAGATTTCTCTAAAAATGAATCTGCGACCATCAGCCTCTCTTTCTGTTCAACGGCATGTTTTCAATTGCGTAAAGCTCTTAAAAGAATTTTTGCATCTTTCTATGAAAGTAATAATCGATTTTCAGCATAAAACTTATGAAACCAAATTCGTGTTTTCAAAAGAAACTTCTAGAGATGCTAACAGTTCATTTATATAAAGATTAGGAATAAGTTCAATTGAAAGTTCTAAAACTTGTCACGAAAGTGTAATCGAATTCTAGAATTTTCAAAAAATATAATTAAATCTTAAAACTTATTACGAAAATACAATAGAGTCTTAAAACTTTCAAAAAGTGTAATCAACGAAAATGCAATCAAGTTCTAAAATTTTTAAAAAGTGCTATCAACGGAAGGACTTGATTTGATCAATTCAATAAGTTTTAAGATTCTATTACACTATTCGAAAGTTTTAGAACTTGATTGCACTTTTGTAATAAGTTTTAAAATTTTATTGTACTTTTTGAAAGTTCTATGACTAAATTGCACTTTATTGATAAGTTTTAGAACTTCCAATGTACTTAATCCTAAAGATTAATAGTGTAATGTGACCAATTCTTTCCAATTACACAAACTATTTTAAGCTATTGTTTCTAATCAAAATGATTTTTCTTCACATCGGAAGCAATTGCAGAGTTTTCTTCAACCTTCAGCCATGGCTCACCTCCATCTATTGTTGATTTATTTGAGATTTCTTGTTCTTTTCATCTTTTTTCTTCTTTCTTTATCTAAATCTGACAACATCTTTTCTTGGTCTAGTTCTAAATTTGAAAATTTGAACTTTCCTAATTTAATTCTAGGCCTAAAGTTTACCCTTGTTGATTTAGATTTGGGAGTTTAATAATGTTTTTGAGGATTTGATTCCCCTATGTTCAACTTGTGTGTAGGTCATTCACTTCCTGTTTCAATGATAATCGCAAGAAATTTGATTATATCTACAAATATTTGCTCTTCTAAAAGTTAGATTTATGGTTATTTAACCTATTTTGATTGGTGCGCACCATCAACTAACAACGCCGTAGTTATCGGAGAAGGAATTTCCCACAAATGCTCATCACTGATGATAATACAAGATTCAATGATCGGCTGCCAATTATTTTGCTTGGAAAAATTGTTCTTATAAAATGAGTATGTATTTAACCCTGTTGGTGCTCTGTTGATCCTCATTTTTTTTTTTCTGGATTTGGTTTTGTTTTGTATTATTCTAGCCTTTGTTATGCTTCGATTTGTTTTGCCATGAAAATTTATAGACTTGTGTGTTCTATTGAACAATGGATATAATTTTCTTTTGAAAAATTAAATAAAATTATAGAGCCAAAATCCTCCTCAATAAGTGATAGTCAATCTTACTTAATGAAATCTTGTCGCGTTCACTCTTTTCACACGTTGTGGTTCAAATGTCAATGAATGCGCCTAGAGGATCAGCCGGAATTGGACATCATCGAGATGTCACTTGAGTCACTTGATTAGAAATTTTGTAAAAGGAATTCACAATTAACATTACAAAAGTGCACTCGTGATGCATTTGGAAAAAAATTAGACATTTAAAAGATTTTAAAAAATTTCCCTATAATAATAAAATTATTGATTAATGAAACGAAACTATAGACATGACATGAAGAAATTGAACACATATATATGAATGGAGAAATAAATTATTTGAACATTGAACTGTTTTTTAAGTAAAATGGTCTGTAAGATATATTGAAATTTTAAATCTGAAATACGTGAAAGATAAAGTTGGATTATCAATTTAGGTCTTTGTCAAATGAGAGGTCATTCATGAAATAAGAAATTAAGGATATTTTTAGAAGAAATAAATAATTATGATCAATGAGGGCCTCTTGATTTGTTCAATAATATAGATGAAATTATTTAATTTCATCCGGACACTTCCAATAATATCATGATGACAAAATGTTTCATTTACAATTCTAAATTGATTAAAAAGTCAGGCTGTGTCAACTTTTTTCACTTTCTGGCCAAACCCTAAAGCATTTTTATTAAACATCAGATGATGGAAGATTATATTTAAATCTACGCGTCAATATTTCTATAACATGAAAGTTTGAGGTCCTAAAATTGAAAAGGGAAATCAAAATGTGCATGGCACAATTTGAAAATATAAAAGAGAGAGTAAAAGATAAAAGTCAAATCAAACATGCCCTTTTTTTTTTTTCTTTTTTGGGTCTAGGATTGCAAAGTTTTGTTTATGGGAATATCAATGATTTTCATACTTAAAAGATACCGAATGCTAACAACATTTCACTTCAAATTATTACCACACCAAGTATTCCCTGGAGAGTTATTGAATGTGTAAAGTTTTCTTTTATGAGAAATGAAGAAACAAAGCCTATAGTAGGGGCATCTACACATAGTAGGTCTATAAGGAATTTTTTTGTGTGCGTGGGTGGGAGAAGGGGGAGGGCTATCCAATTAGAATAGAGAGAATTCATATTGTTAGGTTTTGACAATCCAATCCATAACCCTATTTTGCCCCTATTGCAAAACTCGATTTTACCAAACAGTCTTACATTTCCTTAAAGCACTTTTCAGTTATAGTTTACCAAACAGCCTAGCATTTTGGAAAGCCCCTTTATCTCAAAGGTATTTGCATTCTGCCAAGGGCATTTCTAGAAAGTTGAACCAAACAGCCCCTACATATTAGAAGCCTCGGTGATAGGTGCTTGCTCTTTCCACCCTTGTTGATCAGTCAAGCAGTCGTAGTTGGGTTCCAACTTAAGACTTTTTCAAGGAGAGAGAGAAAACACAGCATGTGCACAATAGCTAGGCTATCGCTTGATGCGCCAATGCAGCCCTCACTAATCTAGCAAAGGTATCAACTAGAGACCCGGCGGCATTGCGCACAATCAACTCGGAAAAACACCACTCTTCATCCAACGACATGATCCTAGACGACTCCCTTCCGCCGGAAAGAAAAAACCTCTCGCCAAGTCACCCAAAAAAAAAAAAAAAAAAACCACCAAAGGTCAAAAGGGCATGTAACTTCCAAGTTGTTAATGGACCTTTATGGGCCCATGCCGGAAGCCCGAAATAAGCCCATCAGTATTTGTTGGGCCGGAGCCCATTATCATGCCCTTCCTTAGCGAAGGAAAGCTTACGCTTTTATATAACAATCAGCTGGGCAAAGAAGAAGAGGGAAAGCGGGGTTTTTGGATTTTCACTCTCTCTTTCTCTCTCTAAAAACCCCTCTCAAGCTTCAATCGGGCTCTGCAATGGCGGATTTCCAGAGCTCGACGCACCGGGCCAAGTGGATATTCACTCCTCACGGTCTGGTAATTCCTTGAATACTTTTGCTTTCCGATTCGAGAGCCGAAGAAATTGGAAGAAATTTCAGCTGGGTAGTCCGTTTTAGTTGCCGAGAAATGATGGGTTCCCGTTGGTTGATGCGTTGCTCGAAGCGATTGATTGGGAGGAGGAGATGAGTGAGTTATCATGCCGCAAAATCGGCGGCGTACTCTTCGGGGTCTTGTAGAATAGGCATGTGCGGTCTGCTGATGAGCTATGAGAATTCCATGAGTAGAATTCTGGGTTCTGTTTTGTGGTGGTTGGTTTTTTTGGGGGATGAGTGATTAAATTGTTCTGCTTTGTAAATGGTGCAGGCTGAAAAGTACAAGGCTGCTAATCAAAGAGCGATACAGACTCTGGAGAAGGTACGGGCTTGTTTTTTTTTTTTTTTTTGGGGTGTGGGGGGTTTATCGGCCCGGTTCTCTCCCCACTTGGACGGCATATTTGCGTATCAATTGCGATGGTTTTTGCTTGTGCGATTTCACATCACTAGCTTTGGATTTTCATTGGTCTTTGCCTGATCCTAGCAGAGCGCCCCATGTTAAGTATGCAGGAAATTGGCCAATGTTGGATTTATGGCTGCTTTTTTTTTGCTCATGAGAAATTATTCAGACAACTTCTGCATCACACTTCTAGGGAAGCAAAAAGGAGTTATTTTCTTCTTGGGTTTGTATAAAAGAAGGGAATGCTTGATTGGGGACCTTCTTTGTTACCTGGCCTTCAGTTCAGAAACTTGCCCATGTACTTTTGAGTTAAGCTCATCAAGCAATTGGAGGCTTAGATCTTGATTGATTATGCTGAACTACAGTGAGATTCTTCTTGTTCTTGAGTGGGTTATTATGGTAATTGGATGCCATAGAGGTCTCATCTTTCTTGTGTTTTCTCCTGCTTTTTTCAATTGTTCCGAGTCCCTTCAAATATGAAGGCTATGAAACCTCGAATTGTATGGTTTACTAATGGGAATTTGTTGATATGATTTGAAGTATGGAGCTACACGTATGGAAGTAGATGTCGATGGATCGTTGCTATACCGTGAGGCTCAAGTTAATTCGAATGGTAATTCCTATTCTTTTGCAGAGCTGTAACTCTTGCAGATGTTTTCC